>OY288269.1:37077226-38327226 GCA_958450335.1 Hibiscus tridactylites
TTCGGTAGATTACCTTGCATTTTGACTTGTTGGTGTTTTTGAAGCTAAGTGTTCTCATGACCTTTGGGTTGAGATCCATTTTGTTGCGTGTATGCATGTTTGAAGTTGTGTTTAGGATATTTTGCCTCTAGATTGTTTGTATAGTAGGTTGCTATGTGGTTTGTGATGTTTTGGGGTAAGTTTGGGAACGCTTGGAGATGCTGAAATGTGTTTTCATGCCAAACTGTGTCCAGGTGTTTCGAAACGCCTGGTATGGTTTCGAAACGATGCGTTCCGAAACGGTCGAGCTCCAGGGGTACCCGTATCGGAACGGGGTTGGTGTCGTTTCGGTACGATTTTCCACTTGAGGTTTCTGTTTCGAAACCATGTAGGGTCGTTCCGGTACATTTGGCCACTGGACGCTCCTATTCCGGAACAAGGTGGGACCATTCCGGAACGACCTGGTGTTACTTTTTGAATGAAGCCCGCATTTTGGAATGGGCAGGCCTATTTCGAAACGCATGCAGATAAAACGGTTAAAAGGAATATTCGAGGGTTTCCAAATGTTGCGTTTTAGTCCCTCATGCTCATATGCTTCCTAAATGAGTTATATGTGCCCCTTTGTGATGGTTTTGCCTCGTGAGCAAGAAATTTGACAATTAAGCTACTTGGTAAATTTAAATTATCGTATCCCCTCTGATTTGGTACGTATTTCGTTTTTGCCTTTCCGTTGTTGCCTTCACACATACGATTAAAAGTGATATTTAGGTAAGATAAATAAAATGAAAAAATAGGGTTGCTAATCGGAGTGAGGTCTTAACGTGTTTCACTTCGGTTTTCCTCGTGTAACCCGTTCGATTCGGTCTATTGGCTAGGCTGGGACGAGGGGGTTACACCAAGTTCAGTCTACCATCGTTTCGTCGATCAAAGATTTAAAACAGCAAGATCCCGAGCTTCAAATTGTTGTCTCTAAGCTATCGGACAACCCTGACTTCAAAATTAATTCTGAAGGACTTTTATGTTTTCCATGACTAAGTTTTTGTACCTAATGATGAATCTCTTTGCACCGATATTCGTTTAGAAGCTCATTCGAGTTCTTTTTTCGTTCACCCTAGGTCATTGAAGATGTATAAAGACCTACGTCAACTCTATTGGTGGCCGGGCATGAAGCAGGCCATAGTTGATTTCATTTCCATGTGCCTCACGTGCCAACGTGTTAAGGCATAACATTGTACTCCTACTGGACTATTACAGCCTATCGATCCACCGAATTGGAAATGGGAAAAGATAATTATGGACTTTGTTAGTGGTCTACCATTAACCCCTACAAAGCATGATTTTATATGAGTCATTGTAGATCAGTTCACAAAGTCAGCTCATTTTATACTGGTTAGAATGGACTACGGTATTCCTAAACTAGCTAACTTGTATATTAAGGAAGTAATCTGACTCCACGGAGTGCCTAAGTCTATCATCTCCGATCGAGATCTTCGATTTGCATCTCGATTTTGGAGAACCTTACAAGGAGCTATGGGCACCAGAGTTAATCTTAGCACATGCTTTCACCCTCAATCTGACGGCCAGTCGGAAAAGGGTAATTCAGGTAAATCATCGAAAAACTTGTCCATTGAAAATCTTAGAAGTTTGCATTGTCATTGAACCTTTCAATACAGATTTTGGAAGACATGCTTCGGGCATGCATTATCGACTTTGGTGGAACTTGAGAAAAGACCCTACCTCTAATTGAGTTTGCTTACAACAACAGCTACCAAGCATCCATTTAAATGGCCTCGTCTGAAGCATTGTATGGTAGACGGTGCAAGACTCCACTGTGTTGGTCGGAGCTTGGTGAGAGCAAGATGTTAGGCCCTGACTTGCTTCGAGAAACCGAAGAGCGGGTCACTATCATTCATGATTCGTTTAAAGGTAGCCTTTGATCGACAAAAGGCTTATGATGTCCTCAAAATAAAAGACATTAAGTACGAAGTTGGTGAGAAAGCCTTCCTCAAAGTGTCACCGTGGAAGAAAGTCTTAGGATTTGGCAAAAAGGGAAAATTGAGTCCCCGATTCATTGGACCCTTTCAAGGCATTGAAAGAGTTTTCCCAGTGGCATATAGGCTATTGTTACCCTCAAAATTGAGTAAGATCCACAATGTTTTTCATGTATCAATGCTCCGGAAGTATCATTCTGATCCTTCACATATTGTAGAACCTGAATCTGTGGAACTTCAACCAAATTTGTCCAACGAGGAGCAACCGATTTAAATTCTTGCTAGAGAAGTCAAGAGAATTCGCAACAAAACTGTACCATTGGTTAAAGTGCTCTGGGGGAGCAATACCGTTGATGAAGCCACTTGGTGTAACCCCCTTAGCCCGGCCTAGACGTCCGACCCGAAGTAAGAAGATTACACGGGGAAAACTGAAGCCAACTCGCTAAATCTGACTTCAATTAATGACCCTTTTTCTCTCTCTTTTTTCCTAGATGCATTTGAAGTCCTATGTGTTCAACAAATCACTTAGAAGAAATTCACATAGCGATCGTAGTTCGTTTAGGGGTTTAATTGCGCAAGTTACACATTTAAGGACCAAACTATAATTTTAGCAAATTACAGGGACCAATAAAATTTTAAGATTACCGTCCATTAATTAGTCATGAAACATGTTTCCATGTAAAATTTCATCACAAACGGACCATCCAAACTCATCCTATTGCACATACAACATGCAGGGACCAAAATGTAACTTTTTAGACTTTAAAAGGTACTTTAACAGAAAATAAAGGTTGAGTATCCGTACCCCTGAGGCCCGTATCGATACGCGAGAAGACATTAGCTCAATTGGGAAAAAGGTATCTATACCCTTCCCCGCGTATCGGTATGCCCTTCAAAGATAGCCCAAGTGTATCGATATGCGGGCAAATCGTATCGATACCCCTGTGTTGTTTAGCCTGTAAAAATCCTTTGAGTATCGATACTCGAACCCGAGTATTCATATGCATACCAGATAGGCTTCACATTCAACTCCAAAAATGCATTTTAATCAGCCAAGCTTGCTCAAGCATCAATAGATAAACATCCCCAGGCATATACTACATGTAAATCATGCTTAAATGCAACTACAAGGGTTTTACCAATCCAACACATGTAATTCGAGTAAGTTATACCATGCATCTCATGAGCAATACCATAAAACATACGAAAAAGCATCATTCTTCCTCGAGAAACATATAATGGCCATTTTACAAACCCAAATAGACAAATCAACATATATCAACCAGGAAGTTCTAAAACAAATCTCCCAAACCGAGGTTCTTCCCCCATTGCCAAAATTTACTTATTTAAAATCACCAAAGTTCATACTTGAGTTTGAATGACGAATTAGGTGCTTTCACTTGCTACTCCTCAGCCCTCAAGCTTAGTTATTTGCATTGTTGGAAAAATGAGCGTAAGCACTCTTGCTTAGTGAGGGAAAGCTCAACACACATCAACAATGCAGTTTTTAAAATACAAGTTGAAACCATATCATGTTCAATCTTAACTCAAGCTTTCAAAACCAAAGCAAACCATTCTTTAATCATGTTCCACATGTATCATTAGCCATATGCATTGTTCACAATGAAAATCCACATTATGCCCCACTTGCTTAATTCACATACATAGAATTGACATATGCAACATCTCATCATCAAGCATCTCATCCAGCATAGGCTCACCCCTATCTGTTGTGATAGACTCACCTCTATCACTTTTACAAACAATATCGGATACACGGACTTGTATAGGCTCACCCCTATACTCAATGATGGGCTCACCTCCATCTTAATGGCTACGAATGGAATTAGGCTCACCCCTAACCCATAGTGATAGGCTCACCTCTACCACCCGCAATAGGCTCACCCCTATTACGTCACGTAGCTAGACACGCATACGATTTATAGATTATAGTGCACTCACATCCTATTGTTCGACCAACGTATCGGTATAATAAAAATAGATCATTCACTTGCCAATATACCCATAAGACCATGTTAACACACTGCTTTACAATGCTTCATTAAAAATCATCTCATATCCCAAAATTAAACATGCTTTTAAATAGAAAATACCATCTCATACAAGATCATATCATCTTGTATCAAACATGTAAACCCCTTATCCCGGCCTAGACGGTTGACCCGAACTACGAAGATTACACGGGGAAAACCAAAGTCAACCCGAAAGTCAACCTTGATTAACGATCCTTTTTTCTTTTTAATCTTGTCTAGATACACATTAACCCTAAGTGAGTACTCATGAAACATATATGAGAAAGGCACAACGATCGAACAACAAAGAGGGACTCAATTTCATTTATTACAAGTTTAGGAACCAAAATGTAATTTCTGTAAATTAGAAGGTTGTAACTGATTTTAAAGTTACCAATATGAAATTAGTCACATTTCATGCTTCTCTACCAAAATTCAACTTAATTGGTCATCTCGAACTCAAGCAATTGCAACTTAAACATTTGGACTAAAATGAAAAGCTTGCAAACTTCAGCACCATACAAATCAGTGCCCAACGGTCACCTGTTTCGAAACGTTCACCTGCTGTATCGGAACAAGGACCAAAACGACGTTGACACTTTCGAAACGCGGGTTGGTTCTGACACTGGTTCCGAAACAAGGCCTTCCTGTAGCCAAGTCATTTCGAAATGCCCCTTAGTGTTTCGATAAGGTTTGCCCAGATTCAGCAGCAAATTCTGGTTTTTCATACATAAACTCATTCAAACACTACCTAATGACTCCCTAACCATGTCAACAAATCATCATACATAAACGGTACATGTTTAGAACTCCTAAACACATTCATAGCATCAAACATGGTAAACTCATATTTCTAGAGGCATGCTTTCTAGTCAAGCAACCCAATAAGCAATCCAAACCTCAATCAAGCATTAAAGGCCATTTACAATTCAAATCAAACAAGGCACACATGCCACAACCTTAAAGAGTTTAATACATCTCTCAAAACAAAGTTTAGATTCACATTGCCAAATTACCAAAACTAATAGTGTACAAAAACATCACCATACATGAGCTTGGTTTTCCCTTGGACACACTTAGCTTCCTTGTTTCCCTTTAACACCTCAATTATCTGCATTATTGGTAAAAGAGAGAGCGTAAGCACAAATACTTAGTGAGGCATGCTCTAAGTAAAACCAACACAATAATGCATTTTTAGAAAACACTTTCAACAAAGCTTTTAAACCACAAACTCATCTCTTGCTCATGCTACCATGCTTCATTTACAAGCATCTCATGCTTTGTTACATTTAAATACAATATATTTGCCTTCAAGTGATAGTTCATAACCATTTCAACACAAAACACAATCGGATACGCGGATTACAAGCGTTGTCACACACGCTTCTTACACACTACTGGACTACACAAGGTTCACACTCAAGAGCAATCCCTCCATTGATGTGACACCCGTGGTGGAGTATAACGGTACAATCTCAACCCCTCAACACCACTCATCGGTAGTTGTATAATTCCACTAACGAGAGTAAGGGACACATAACACAAGATCCACACACGGACTTTCAACCACCGTTGTGATCTTACCTCAATCGTTAGGGTACTTGGATGGGTTTACGGTACAATCACAACCCCTCAACATCCAAGTCGACTTTACTTACGGTGCACCCAATCCTATAGCAGGCTAACTATATCCGATTCAAGTACTTTAAAACCATTTCATCACTTGCCAATATACATCAAATACCATAATCAATTCACTGTTTTAAAGCATTAAACAAAGCCATTAAACATCATGCATCTCCATGCATCATTACCAAACTAATAACATGTCAAACCAAGGATCTCTTACCTTGAGTATCCTTCAATACATGGCTTTTAAAACCAACATTAATCATGCTAAAACATGCTTTCAAAACAGAAGTTAAACGTGCAATTTATATCCAATGCATCAAACCACTTCTTAGAACATCCGAGGGAGTTTTTCCGAAAACTTACTCTTGAGCTTAGCTAAGTTGTTTAGACTTAAACTAAGCTCCCAAAACCTCCAAATAATCGTTTCAAAGATGGAAAACCATCTCCACTCACCAATTACGTTTCGCTTGCTTGCCGAAACGCCAATTAAGCTTCCAAATCAACTCCAAAGGTGTCCAAAGATGTCTCCCCTGTTTTATACAAATCAAAGCAGAGGATTAATGCATCATCATGCATTGAAATCTTCAGCCAACACACCTAAACTCGCTGCTCTACCTAAAACCAACATTTCAGCTATCAAACACAACCGAAATCACCACCAAACTCTTCCAAAACTTTACTCAGCCACGATCCATCACTTCTAAACATTTCTAAACATCAATCACCATAAAAAAACAAACCTAAACTCGACCTTATACCTCCAGCTACAGCAGAACACCAAAAACACTTCAAAAACCACAATTTTCTTGACCAAAAACTTAGGAAACACAACCTATTCGGGATTAGATTGATAAAACCTCATTTTTAACATCATTTAATATCCAAAATACATTAAAGAACCACCTGAAAATAGACCCAAACAATCACAACGAAATTCTTCAAGATCTCTTCCAAAATCTTTAGTTTTAAGCCAAAATCAAGTTTCTAACATTAAAATCATTTATAAAACTTAAATTAAGGATTGACAACTTGGGAATTTCAGTAAAGAACTGAGTATTTAGAGGAGAATAACAATATTACCTCTAAATGATGATTTCTCCTTGATTTGGGCCAAATTCCTTCAATATTCAATGTGGAAATCAAAAGGAGTTGGTGCAAGATTGATTAGAAACCAATAGAAGATAGAAATCTTATCAATTGAAGTGAAAATCTATGTGAAAGTTTTTGGAGAAAAAGTGTTTGGATGATGGGATTTTGAGAGAAAAAAGAATGAGAGAAAATTAGGAAAAGGTAGTTATGAGAATCTAAAAGTAGTTTTCATCTTTATTTTATTTAATTAAAACATTAATTAAATCACCCATATTGAGGAAAAATCTGGAGAAAAACATTTTGGGTAATTAGCTCCTTAAAGATTCAAAGTTTCAATCATTTACAAAACAGTCACTACTAAACTTTTCAAAAATCGCATTTTGGTCACTACTCCGAAATGTAGTATTCCCAAACCTTATTTTGTAAAATTGATTTCACCACTCTCTTATATATATTAAAAGAGGATTTTTAAATATTTTTCTATATTTTTAAAGCATCCTGAACTAGGCTTTCCCTAAAACCTCCTTTTATATTCGAATCGTTTCTCAGACCGGTCCGACCAACCCTAAACTTCTAAGCCCAAAATTGGGGTGTTACAACTCTCCCCCTCTTAAGAAATTTCGTCCTCAAAATTTACCTAGAGGAAAAAGGTACGGAAACTACTTCTTCATGTCATCCTTTCTTTCCCACGTGGCTTCCTCAACAGCACGAGGCCTCCACAACACCTTAACCAATTCAATGGTCTTGCCTCGAAGAACTTTATTGTCTGAATCCAAAATTTCAACTGGCTCTTCATCATAGGTCAAGTCTGGATTCAACTCCACTTCCTCCACAGGCATAATATGCGAAGGATCCGATCTATACCTCCGAAGCATAGAGACATGAAACACATCATGTATCTTTTCCAACTCTTACGGCAACCTCAGCTTGTACGCAACAGGACCCACACGTTTAATCACCTCGTATGGTCCAATATACCTAGGGCTCAACTTACCCTTTATGCCAAACCTCATCACCTTCTTCCAAGGCGAAACCTTCAAAAACACACGGTCACCCATCGCAAACTGAATCTCCTTACGCTTCAAATCCGCGTAAGACTTCTGTCGATCAAAAGCTGCCTTCAACCGCTCACAAATGAGCTTCACCTTCTCGGTGGTTCCCTTCAACAAAGCTGGCATCGTGACCAACTTCTGACCTGTTTCAGCCCAGCAAAGAGGAGTTCTGCTCTTCCTCCCATACAAAGCTTCATAAGGTGCCATTTGAAAACTTGCCTAGTAACTATTGTTATAAGCAAACTCCACCAAAGGCAAATGCTTCTCCCTAGAACCTTGAAACTCAATCACACAGCACCTCAACATATCTTCCAGCACTTGGATAACACGCTCAGACTGACCATTCGACTGTGGATGATAAGAGGTACTGAAATTCAACCGCGTACCCAAAGCTTGGTGCAAACACTCCCAAAAACGCGTTGTAAACCTCGGATCTCTATCCGACACTATAGATTTTGGTACACCATGTAAACGCACAATTTCGGCAATGTACAACTCTGCAAGCTTATCTAAGGTATACGTAGTATGCACAGGTAAGAAATGCGCACACTTCGTAAGGCGATCCACAATCACCCACACCGAATTCTTCTTCGATGGCGACAAAGGCAAACCAGACACAAAGTCCATGGTAATCCTTTCCCACTTCCACTCAGGAATCCTCAACGGTTCCTACAATCCTGAAGGAAAATGATGCTCGGCCTTAACCCGCTGACAAACCATGCACTTACTCACGTACTCCGCAACATCTTTCTTCAATCCCACCCAATAGTACTCATCCTTCAAATCACAATACATCTTCGTACTACCAGGGTGAATAGCAAAAAGACTACTATGAGCCTCAGTCAGAATAGTACGCCTCAACTCCGCATCATTCGGCACTACTATCCGACTTCCAAAACATAGAACTCCATCAACATTAATACAGAAATCTGATGGTCTATCCTCAGCAATATCCTGAACATGTGGCACCAAAGAATCATCCAAAAACTGCTTATCCTTTATCAAATGAACCAAAGATGGTTTCACTTGCAACTCAGCCACAAGACCTCCATCTTGCGAAATACTCAGGCTGGAAAACATTGCCCTTAACTCCACTGCCACCTTCCTACTCAAGGCATCCGCTACAACATTAGCTTTTCTCGGATGGTACTCAATCGTCAAATCATAATCTTTAAGCAACTCCACCCAACGTCGTTGCCTAAGATTCAACTCTTTCTGAGACATCAGATACTTCAAACTCTTGTGATCCGTGTACACAATACACTTCTCACGATACAGATAATGTCTACAAATCTTCAAAGCAAAAACCATTGTAGCTAACTCAATATCATGCGTAGGATAATTGCGCTCATGCACCTTCAACTGGCGCGATGCATAAGCCACCACCTTACCCTCTTGCATTAGCACACACCCCAACCCAACATAGGATGTGTTGTTGTACACCACAAACCCTTTTCCTGATTCAAGTTGAACCAAGATAAGAGTTTGCGTCAAAGCTTCCTTAAGCTTCTCAAAAGCTTGTTGCCTTGCCTCTGTCCACTCATACTTGACATCCTTTTGCAACAACTTCGTCAAAGGAGCAACAATCTTCGGAAATCCATCCACAAACCTCCGGTAATATCGTGCCAACCCAAGGAAACTATGGACTTCATGAACAGACTTAGGAGGCTTCCAATTCATCACCGCCTCAATCTTCTGAGGATCAACACGAATCCCCTCAGCAGAAACCACATGACCAAGGAAAACAACTTCCTTAAGCCAAAATTCACATTTGCTCAGCTTAGCGTAAAGCTGATTCTCCAACAGCGCCTGCAATACAATCCTCAAATGCCCCTCATGCTCCTCCACAGTACAATAATGCACAAGAATATCATTAATGAACACCACAACAAACTAGTCCAATTACTCATGGAACACTCTATTCATCATGTCCATAAAAGTTGCAGGAGCATTCGTCAAGCCAAACGTCATTACAAGGAACTCATAATGCCCATACCTCGTCCTAAAGGTTGTTTTTGGCACATCCACATCTTTCACCTTAAGCTGGTAGTAACTTGACCTTAAGTCAATCTTAGAGAACACAGCCGCTCCCCGAAATTGATCAAAAAGATCATCAGTCCTCGGCAAAGGATACCGATTCTTGATAGTCAACTTGTTCAACTGACGATAATCGATGCACATTCTCATAGTGCCATCCTTATTCTTCACAAACAAGACCAGTGCACCCCAAGGTGACACACTTGTCCGAATGAAACCACGGTCAAGCAACTCCTGAAGCTGCGTCTTCAACTCCTTCAACTCCTTAGGTGCCATTCGGTAAGGAGCAATGGACACTGGAGTTGTGTTTTCATACAGCTCAATTCCAAATTCCACCTCTCGACTAGGCGGTAATCCAGGTAACTCCTCCGGAAACACTCCAGGAAACTCTCGCACAATCTTAATATCTTGAACGCGCAACTACTTCGAGCTTGGATTCATAACAAAGGCTAGGTAAGCCTCACAACCTTGCATCAGCATTCGGCTTGCTTCCAACGTAGACACCACATTGGCAAGAAACTTCACATTCTCCCCAACCACCACTACTTCATAATCATCTGCAAGTTTCAACGAAACTCGCTTATTCTCAAAATCCACTACAGCTCGATGTTCGACAAGCCAATCCATACCAAGGATTACATCAAAACCATAGAATGGCAATTCCATGAGATCAACGAGAAAAACATGGTTTTGCACTTTCAAGGGACATCTTCTATATAACTTCCGTGTCACGGCTGTCTCACCAAAGGAACTAGTCACACGCATACCAACATCCAAAGACTCAACAGGTAAACCAAGCAATTGAGCATGTTCACGCAATATGTATGAGTGTGTAGATCCAGAATCAATCAAGGAAAGTAATGACAAGGATTGCAAAGTAAAGGTACATGCGATTACATTTGTATCATTCCTCTCCTCACGCTGAGCATACACTCGAGCCTGGCCTCCACCCTCAGGTTGAACAGCCACAACAGGTGCCACATTCCTCACACCGTCATCTCTGCGCTGAAATTTACCACGGCCGCTCCCACGACCTCTCTATGGTGCAACTCCCTCCTCATGTGGTCGGCCGAACCACAATTGCAGCATGAATTACCTGTCATTCTAACAGGAGCCTGAACCTCCCTCGCTGCTCGAGGACAATCTCGCCTCAAATGGCCACGAGATCCACACGTCCAACACATGTTCTGATCAGCCCTCATCCTATCTCCCTGAACAGGCGCACCATGTCCTCCATTACCACGCCTAGCAGAAGATTGATACCTCTTATCTCGTCCTCTCATATTCCGTCCACCACCAGAACTATGATCAGCAGCTCTTTTGCCTGAGCTAGAACTAACTCCTCAGGAAGACAAACCCAAGTTCTGCTCGATGTCCTTCGCTCTACTCACAAGCACATCAAACTCTGTATACTCAGCCGCAAGCATAAAAGTCTTCACGTCCGTTACCAATCCATAACGGAAACGTTCACACCTCTCTCGCTCATTAGGGATTAGCTCAGGTGCATACTGACTAAGGCGGACAAACTGGATCTCATACTCAGCTACCGTCATGCTTCCTTGCACAAGAGACATAAATTCTCTTTTCATCTAATCTAGGTATCGCACACCCAGATACTTCCGCTTGAACGCATTCAAGAAGAACGTCCAAGTCACATCATTGTCCTCCATTCCAGAGACAGTGGTCGTCCACCACGTATAAGCATCATCATGCAGCAGTGACACCACACAACCCAACTTTTGTACATTGTTGCAGTTCATTTGCCCCAAAATCCTCTTGGTGCTTTCCATCCAAGACTCAGATCCTTCCGAAGATAAACCTATGAACTCAGTCCCTCCCAGACTACTAAGACGTTCCAAAGGCAATCTCACATTAGCATCACCCTGATGCGCATCTCCGTGAGCTCCAGCTACTGCTGCCTGAAAGGCTCCAACAATAGCCTGAATCAACACAGTCATGTCAGGAGCTGCTTGCCCCTGCACACCTTAAGGTCCAGCGACCCCAGCACCAGCACCAACACCAGCATTATCTCCTCCAGCACCACCACCGTCGGGTGGTCCACCACCAGGGGGAAGAGGTAAATCCACAACATTCTCAGCATTCTCCTCATTCTCATTTTGAGCCATAGCTCTTGTATTCTTTCTCATCTCTCTACGCGACCCTATTTACAATAAAACAATGTACTGACACAAATGCAATAAACATAATTAGGCTCAACAAGGTAAGTAATCAAGTACTCAAGCTCTTTTTCGAAAACAATTCCTTTCTTTAGTTTTGATATGGTAATGGGATCCCCTAACACATTCCATCATAGCATATCATCACAATTGAAACCATGCATCACAATTCAGACAACATTCTTTCACCAAAAAGGCATATCATGCAAATACACATACATCATCCTCACACAAATCCCAAGGATACGAGAACTAAGATCTGATACCACCAAATGTAACCCCTTTAGCCCGGCCTAGACGGTTGACCCGAACTACAAAGATTACACGGGGAAAATCAAAGTCAACCCGAAAGTCAATCTTGATTAACGATCTTTTCTTCTTTTTAATCTTGTCTAGATACACATTAACCCTAACTGAGTACTCATGACACATATATGAGAAAGGAACAGCGATCGAACAACAAATAGGGACTCAATTTCACTTATTACAAGTTTAGGAACGAAAATGTAATTTCTGTAAATTAGAAGGTCGTAACTGATTTTAAAGTTACCAATCTGAAATTAGTCACATTTCATGCTTCTCTGCCAAAATTCAACTTAATTGGTCATCTCGAACTCAAGCAATTGCAACTTAAACATTTGGGACTAAAATGTAAAGCTTGCAAACTTCAGCACCATTCTAATCGTTGCCCAACGGTCACCTGTTTTGAAACATTCACTTGCTGTATCGAAACGAGGACCAAAACGGAGTTGACCATTCCGAAACGCGGGTTGGTTCCGAGACTGGTTCCGAAACAAGGCCTTCCAGTAGCCAAATCGTTTCGGAACGCCCCTTAGCATTTCGAAACACGAAGGCCATTTCAGGCCCCCCGTTTCGAAACACTAGAGGGTGTTTCGATACGGTTTGCCCAGATTCAGCAGCAAAGTCTGGTTTTTCATACATAAACCCATTCAAACACTACATAATGACTCCCTAACCATGTTAACAAATCATCATACATATATGGTACATGTTTAGAACTCCTAAACACATTCATAGCATCAAACATGGTAAACTCATATTTCTAGAGGCATGCTTCCTAGTCAAGCAACCCAATAAGCAATCCAAACCTCAATCAAGCATTAAAGGCCATTTACAATTCAAATCAAACAAGGCACGCATGCCACAACCTTAAGGAGTTTAATACATCTCCCAAAACAAAGTTTAGATTCACATTGCCAAATTACCAAAACTAATAGTGTACGAAAACATCACCATACATGAGCTTGGTTTTCCCTTGGACACACTTAGCTTCCTTGTTTCCCTTTAACACCTCAATTATCTGCATTATTGGTAAAAGAGAGAGCGTAAGCACAAATGCTTAGTGAGGCATGCTCTAAGTAAAACCAACACAATAATGCATTTTTAGAAAACACTTTCAACACATCTTTTAAACCACAAACTCATCTCTTGCTCATGCTACCATGCTTCATTTACAAGCATCTCATGCTTCGTTACATTTAAATACAATATATTGGCCTTCAAGTGATAGTTCATAACAATTTCAACACAAAACACAATCGGATAAGCGGATTACAAGTGTTGTCCCACACGCTTCATACACACTACCAGTTACACAAGGTTCACACTCAAGAGCAATCCCTCCATTGATGTGACACCCGTGGTGGAGTATAACGGTACAATCTCAACCCCTCAACACCACTCATTGATAGTTGTATAATTCCACTAACGAGAGTAAGGGACACATAACACAAGATCCACACACGGACTTTCAACCACCGTTGTGATCTTACCTCAATCGTTAGGGTACTTTGATGGGTTTACGGTAAAATCACAACCCATCAACATCCGAGGCGACTTTACTTACAGTGAACCCAATCCTATAGCCGGCTAACTATATCCGATTCAAGTACATTAAAACCATTTCATCACTTGCCAATATACATCAAATACACTCATCAATTCACTGTTTTAAAGCATTAATCAAAGCCATTAAACATCATGCACCTCCATGCATCATTACCAAACTAATAACATGTGAAACCAAGGATCTCTTACCTTGAGTATCCTTCAATACATGGCTTTTAAAACAGCATTAATCATGCTAAAACATGCTTTCAAAACAGAAGTTAAACGTGCAATTTATAACCAATAAATCAAACCACTTCTTAGCACATCCGATGGAGTTTTTCCGAAAACATACTCTTGAGCTTAGCTAAGTTGTTTAGACTTAAACCAAGCTCCCAAAACCTCCAAATAATCGTTTCAAAGCTGGAAAATCATCTCCACTCACCAATTACGTTTCGCTTGCTTACCGAAACGCCAATTAAGCTTCCAAATCAACTCCAAAGGTGTCTGAAGATGTCTCCCATGTTTTAGACACATCAAAGCAGAGGATTAATGCATCATCATGCATTGATATCTTCAGCCAACACACCTAAACTAGCTGCTTTACCTAAAACCAACATTTCGGCTACCAAACACAACCGAAATCACCTCCAAACTCTTCCAAAACTTTACCTAGCCAAGATCCATCACTTCTAAACATTTCTAAACATCAATCACCATCAAAAACAAACCTAAACTCGACCTTATACCTCCAGCTACAGGAGAACACCAAAAACACCTCAAAAATCACCATTTTCTTGACCAAAAACTTAGGAAACACAACATATTCGGGATTGGATTGATAAAACATCATTTCTAACATCATTTAATATCCAAAATACATTAAAAACCCACCTCAAAACAGATCCCAAACAATCACAACGATATTCTTCAAGATCTCTTCCAAAATCTAGAGTTTTAAGCCAAAATCATGTTTCTAACATTAAAACCAATTATAAAACTTAAATTAAGGATTGACAACTTGGGAATTTCAGTAAAGAACTGAGTATTTAGAGGAGAAGAACAATCTTACCTCTAAATGATGATTTTCTCCTTGATTTGGGCCAAATTTCTTGAAAATTCAATGTGGAAATCAAAAAGATTTGGTGCATGATAGATTAGAAACCAATAGATGATAGAAATCTCATCAATTGAAGTGAAAATCTATGTGAATGTTGCTGGAGAAAAAGTGTTTGGAAGATGGGATTTTGAGAGAAAAAGGAATGAGAGAAAATTAGAATAAGGAAGTTATGAGAATCTAAAAGTAGTTTCCATCTTTATTTTATTTAATTAAAACATTAATTAAATCACCCAAATTAAGGAAAAATCTGGAGAAAAACATTTTGGGTAATTAGCTCCTTAAAGATTCAAAGTTTCAATCCTTTACAAAACAGTCACTACTAAACTTTTCAAAAATCGCATTTTGGTCACTACACCGAAATGTAGTATTCCCAAACCTTATTTTGTAAAATTGATTTCACCACTCTCTTATATATATTAATAGAGGATTTTTAGATATTTTTCTATATTTTTAAAGCTTTCCGAGCTAGGCTTTACCTAAAACCGCCTTTTATATTCGAACCATTCCTCAGACCGGTCCGACCAACCCTAAACTTCTAAGCCCAAAATTGGGGTGTTACAAAACCAAACCATTTCATGGGATAAACACAAGAAAAACCATGCTTAAATCCATGCATAACAATGAGTAACAACCATTATCAAAACATGAGCGTGATAAACCATTGAGTCCATTTCAAACCGAAATCCGAGAGTTCAAGTAACCATACTTACTTTCAAGATTAGCTACGCATTTCAAGCTTACACTAACCTCCCAACACATCGTATCCAAGCATAAAAAGCTTTAAAACATATCCACTCACCGATACACGAAAGTTCACGTGCTGACGCGAAGATCTCTCGTCCGAAGCTTCCAAAAATCGCTTCGCTAGCTTCCGGATCAATATCCTCTGCTTTTAGATCATCAAAAACAGAGATCCAATGCATTAAAATGCATTCTAACCCCATTAATTAAACACAAACTCGTTGCCCAGCAAAACCACATCAATTTACCCATCCAAAACAACCGAAAACTCATTCGATTGCTTCCTAAACCACGCCCAGCCAACAATTAACACATACAATCATTAATATTCATCAAATCATGTCCAAAAACAACCTAAACTCTTCCTTATATCTCCAGAATTCATTTAGCCATCAAATCACTTCAAAAACACAACTAAAACTATCATAAAACTCAAGGATCTCAAGGATTTTGGAATCTAAAAACTCAATAATAATCCATCTAAAACAGAGCTTATCATCAACACTCCGAAAATCAAAAATTAAACCTTAGTTTTGCAAGATGTTGATCTTAAATCAAAACTATAATCAAAACTCAGTTAAAAACAACAATTGAGAGTCAAAAAAGCAGGAAATTTCAATAAAGAACTTTGATTAGAGGTTCAAAATGGGATTTACCTCCAATCCTTGCTTTCCTTAAGATTTGACAAGTTTTGCTTCACAATTCTTGATGAAAATGAAGAGAAATCTTTAAAATGGTTATGAGATCAAAGTGAGAGTGTTTGAGATCAAAGTGAAATGTTAGTTACGTAAATGAAACTTCCAAATTTATGATTTTATTTAATAAATAAATAATATCCCCTTTTTAAACAATTACTTAAAATTCATTTAAAACACATGTCAAATTAAGGAAAGGTGTAATTGCATAAAAGCTCCCTAAAGATTCTATGATTTTGACTCCTCTTTTGAAATTTGCATTTTTCCATAGTTTTAAAACTTTACATTTTGGTCATTGCCCAAAATGTACCACTTACAAAACACATTTTATAAAATTGATTTAGCCACCCTATTAAACATGATTTTAGAGGATTTTAGAAATTTTTTCATATATTTATCCTATCCCGAGCCTTGATTTCCCTGAACCACCTAATATGATTCGAATCGTTTCCGACCGGCCCGATCCGATGTCTAAAACACCTAGGCCCAAAACCAGGGTGTTACAACTCTCTCCCACTTAGGAAATTTCTCCCTCGAAATTTTACCTCAAGGAAAAAGGTGCAGGAACTACTTCAACGTGGTTGGTTTACTTTCCCACGTGGCCTCCTCAACTCCTCGGTGTCCCCATAAGACCTTCACAAGCTCTATCATTTTGCCACGAAGAACTCTATTGCTCGAATCTAGGATATTTATTGGTTCCTCATCATAGGACAAATCTGGGTTCAACAATATCCTCAACAAGTATCACATGCGAAGGATCCGATCTATACCTCTACAAAATCGAAACATGAAACACATCATGGATCTTTTCCAACTCAGGAAGCAACCTCAACCAATACGCCACAGAACGCACTCGCTCCACAACCTCATAAGGTCCAATAAACCTCGAGCGAAGCTTATTCTTATGCCCAAATCTCAGCACCTTCTTCCAAGGTGATGCTTTCGAAAACACATGTTCGCTGACTACGAACTCAATCTCCTTACGCTTCAAATCCGCGTAAGACGTTTGCCGATTCGATGCTACTTTCAAGAGCTCACAAATGAGCTTCAACTTCTTAGTGGTTCCTCTCAACAAGTTCGGCATCGAAACCATCTTTTGCCCTGTTTCTGCCCAACAAAGAGGAGTTCTACACTTTCTCCCACACAGAGACTCGTATGGTGCCATTTGAATACTTGCATGGTAACTATTATTGTAAGAAAACTCAACCAAAGGCAAATGTTTCTCCCAAGAACCTTGGAAATCAATAACGCAGCATCTCAACATGTCCTCAAGCACTTGGATAACACGCTCCGACTGTCCATCCGTCTGAGGATGATAAGAAGTACTGAAATTCAACCTTGTACCCAAGCCTTGATGCAAACATTCCCAAAACCTCGATGAGAACCTCAGATCTCTATCTAACACTATAGACTTCGGCATCCCGTACAAATGCACAATCTAAGCAATATACAGCTCAGCATGCTTATCCAATGTATACATAGTATGCATATGCAAGAAATGTGCACACTTCGTAATGTGATCAACAATCACCCAAACAGAATTCTTCTTCGATGGCGACAAAGGCAAACCAGACACGAAATCCTTGGTAATCCTTTCCCACTTCCATTCTGGGATTTTCAATGGTTGCAACAACCTATAAGGAACCTGATGTTCAGCCTTCACTCGCCGACAAACCATGCATTTGCCAACAAATTCGGCAACATCCTTCTTCAACCCCACCCAATAGTACTCATCCTTTAAACCACTATACATCTTCGTACTACCAGGGTGCATAGAGAAAGGACTACTATGAGCTTTAGTCAGAATAGTGCGCCTCAACTCAGCATCATGCAGCACCACTATCCGACTCCCAAAACACAGAACACCATCGTCATTGAAACTAAAATCCGAAGGCTTATCATCCGCAATATGCTGAACGTGAGAGACAAGAGAATCATCAAGCAATTGCCTATCCTTGATCAACTGAATCAAGGATGGTTTCACTTGCAATTCGGCAACAAGACCACCATCTCGCGATATGCTCAAGCAAGCAAACATTGCCCTCAACTCCACAGCCACCTTTCTGGTCAAAGCATCAGCCACAACATTGGCCTTCTCAAGATGATACTCGATCGACATATCATAATCCTTAAGCAAATCCACCCATCGTCGTTGCCTAAGATTCAACTCCTTTTGAGACATAAGATACTTCAAACTCTTATGATATGTGAATACCACACACTTCTTGCCATAAAGGTAATACCTATAAATTTTCAAAGCAAACACAACAGCCGCGAGCTCAAGATCATGAATAGGGTAGTTACGCTCATGGACCTTCAACTGTCTAGATGCATATGCTGCTACCTTACCCTTTTGCATCAACACACAACTCAAACTGACATAGGACACATCACTATAGACTACAAACTCCTTACCAGACTCAAGTTGAATCAAGACAGGAGCTTGCGTCAAAGCTTCCTTCAGCTTCTTAAAAGCTTGTTGCCTCGCATATGTCCACTCAAAGCGAACATTCTTCTGCAACAACTTGGTCAAAGGTGCAGCAATCTTCGAGAAACCCTCAACAAATTTACGATAATATCCAACCAAGCCAAGAAAACTTCTCACCTCTGTCACCGACTTAGGCACTTTCCAGTTCATCACAGCCTTTATCTTATGTGGATTAAGACGAATACTCGTGGCTGATACAATATGTCCAAGGAAGACTACATCCCTAAGCCAAAACTCACACTTCCTCAGCTTAGCATAAAGCTGATTCTCCAACAACATTTGCAACACTATCCTTAAATGTCTATCATGATCCTCATCGGTACGAGGGTACACAAGTATGTCATCGATGAACACTACCACAAACTGATCCAAAAATTCATAGAATACGCGATTCATCATGTCCATGAAAGCAGCAGGTGCGTTGGTTAATCCAAAAGGCAACACTAAGAACTCATAATGCTTGTACCTTGTCCGAAAAGCTGTCTTAGGTACGTCCACATCCTCCACCTTCAACCGGTAATACCCTGACCTCAAATCAATCTTAGAAAACACTGAAGCTCCTTGAAACTGATCTAGAAGATCATCAATCCTTGACAAGAGATACTTGTTCTTAATCGTCAACTTGTTCAGTTGTCGATAATCCATACACATCTGCATTGTCCCATCTTTCTTCTTCACAAACAACGCCGATGCACCCCAAGGTGATACACTCGGCTGAATGAATCCTCGATCAAGCAACTCCTAAAGTTGCGTCTTCAACTCTATCAGCTCTTTCGGTTCCATTCGATAAGGAGAAATGGACACCAGAGTCGTATTCTCACACAACTCGATACCAAACTCAACTTCCATGTTTGGTGGTAACCTAGGCAACTCTTTTGGAAAGACACCTGGAAAATCATAAATAGTTTGATGTCTTGCACACGTACATCATTTGCACCAGGATTCATCATATAGGCTAGATAAGCATCACAGCCCATCCTTAGCATACGGCTTGCTTCCATAGCCGAAACAACATTAGACAAGAATTTCATATTCTCGCCTACTATCACCACCTCAAAATCGTCAGCAAGCTTCAAGGTAACTCGCTTAATATTGAAATCAACAACATCCCTATGCTCAGACAATCAATCCATCCCAAGAATTACATCGAAGCCATAAAAAGGTAATTCCATCAAATCCACAGGAAAAACATTACTCGGCATAGACAAAAGGCATCTCCTATACAATTTCCTTGTGACCACAGTCTCACCAAAGGAACTAGTCACTTGCATTCCTACTCTCAACAACTCAGCATGTATATCAAGAAAATATGCACGCTCACTCAAGATATAAGAATGTGTGGATCCAGAATCGATCAATGCTAACAAAGATAAAGATTGTATAGCAAAAGTACTTGCGATCACATCCGTATCGTTGTGCCCCTCGCGCTGAGCATAAACTCTCGCAGGACCACCTCCCTTTGGCTGAACAGCTACCACGTGAGCAACTCCTCGATGTCCTTCCTCTCTTCTCTGAAAGTTACCTCAGCCGCGCCCACAGCCTCTCTGAGGTTCCACACCACGTACTGGTGCTTGCCTAGTCAACTACGGTCAGTCACGCTTCACGTGACCCTGCACCCCACAGTGTCAACAAGTCCCTGAGACACCCCAACACTCCCCAGTGTGATGTCTCCCACAAAGGTTGCAAACTGAAGCACGAGCACCAACATTTTGACCATGCTGCCCACGGCCTGATCCACCACCACCACCCCAGCGATGATCCATCTAATAACCTCTATCCCATGGCATTTTGCCACGATCACGCCCACCATCATGGTTGCACCCCTCTTCCTTGAACTAGAGCCTCTAGATCGAGTTGTCATCCCTAGACTCAGCCCTATATCCTAAGCTCGCGAGACCAGCACATCGAAGTTTGCGTACTCAATCGCTATCGCATATGTCTTAACTTCCCTTATCAACCCATAGTGGAAATGTTCACACCTCGCCCGCTAGTCTGGTACTAACTCAGGTGCATACTGGCTCAACCTCACGAATTGCACCTCATACTCAGCAACCGGCATACTGCTCTACGCTAGAGCCATGATTTCGCGTTTCTTTTCGTCCAGATAATGGACCCCCAAGAACTTTTTCTTGAACGCATTCACGAAAAAGGCCCAATAAATTTCTTCTTGCTCCATCCCTGATGTGATAGTCGTCCACCATGTATATGAATTTCCATGTAACAACGACACTACACAGCCCAGCTTCTAGATATTATTACAGTTCATTTGCCCCAAGATTCGCATGGTACTCTCAAACTAAGCCTCAGACCCCTCAGGAGTCAAGCCTCTAAACTCAGCACCGCCCAGGCTGCGTAAACGCTCCAGAGGCAACCCAAGATTGGCACCCTGATGTGGTGCAGCTGCATGTAAACCAGCTACTGCCGCATGAAAGGCTCCAGAAATAGCTTGTACCAGAGCTGTCATATCTGCAACACCTTGTCCTGGTGCTCCCTTAGGTGCAACACCTCCAGCTCCAGCCTCAACTCTTGTCTCACCACCTGCAGGTGGTCCACCCGGAGGAGGAGGCGGTAGATTCTCTACTCGCTCTTTCGGCCCATTCTCGGTCACAACTCGAGCATTGCCCCTCGTCTCTCGTCTTGGACCCATGGTGAAAGAAATGTACTATAATGTAAATACAACAATAAAATCAACCAGGCTTTCGGTAGCATGGACCTAAGTCACTCAATTCATTTGCTCAAAACAAAATTTTCTTTATCAGTAGCTTTGGCAATGAGTACCAATATAAGCATCAAAAACTCACCAAATTAACATAGGATCATATTTAACTCACATACAATTCACAACATCCAAGCATAGCATAACATCCACATTTCACTAAAACCATGCTTTTGTCACCCAACATGCCATTAGTACCAATATAAGCATCAAAAACTCACCAAATTAACTTACCATCATCCCTAATTCTTTCAAAACCTAGCTCTGATACCAAAAAATGTAACCCCATTAGCCCGGCCTAGACGTTTGACTCGAACAAAGAAGATTATACGGGGAAAACCGAAGCCAACTCGCTAAAGTCGACATTGATTAATGACCTTTTTTTCTCTCTCTCTTTTTTTCCTAGATGCATTTTAAGTCCTATGTGTTCAACAAATCACTTAGAAGAAAATGGCATGGCGATCAGAGTTCGTTTAGGGGTTCAATTCTGCAAGTTACACATTTAAGGACCAAACTATAATTTTAGAAATTACAGGAACCAATCCAATTTTAAGATTACCATCCACTAATTAGTCATGAAACATGTTTCCATGTCAAATTTCATCACAAAGGTACCATTCAAACTCATCCTATTGCACATACAACATTCAGGGACCAAAATGTAACTTTTCAGACTTTAAAAGGTACTTTAACTGAAAACAACGGTCGAGTAACGGTACCGCTGAGGCCCGTATCGATACGCATGAAGACAGTAGCTCAATTGGGAAAAAGCTTTCGATACCCTTCCTCGCGTATCGGTATGCCCTTCAAAGATAGCCCAAGGGTATCGATACGCGGGTAAATCGTATCGGTACCCCTGTGTTGTTTAGCCTGCAAAAAGCCTTTGAGTATCGATACTCGAACCAGAGTATTGATACACATACCAGATAGGCTTCACATTCAGCTCCAAAATGCATTTTAATAAGCCAAGCTTGCTCAAGCATCAATAGATAAACATCCTTAAGCATATACTACATGTCAATCATGCTTAAATGTAACTACAAGGGTTTTACCAATCCAACACATATAATTCTAGTAAGCTATAGCATGCATCTCATGAGCAATACCATAAAACATACGAAAAAGCATCATTCTTCCTCGAGCAACATATAATGGCCATTTTACAACCCCAATAGACAAATCAACATATCTCAACCAGGAAGTTCTAAAACAAATCTCCCAAACCGAGGTTCTTTCCACATTTCCAAAATCTACATATTTAAAATCACAAAAGTTCATACTTGAGTTTGAGTGACGAATTAGGTGCTCTCACTTGCTACTCCTCCGCCTCCAAACTTAGTTATTTGCATTGTTGGAAAAAAGGAGCGTAAGCACTCTTGCTTAGTAAGGGAAAGCTCAACACACATCAACAATGCAGTTTTTAAAACACAAGTTGAAACTATATCATGCTCAATCTTAACTCAAGCTTTCAAAACCAAAGCAAACCATTCTTTAACTTGTTCCACATGTATCATTAGCGACATGCATTGTTCACAATGCAAATCCACATTATGACTCACTTGCTTAATTCACATGCATAGATTTGTCCTATGCAACATCTCATCATCAAGCATCTCATGCAAAATAATCCATTATGTGTTCATTATAATCATGATACATGGGCAACAATAAACACATATATTGGCTTACAATATCCCAACATAGGTTCACCCATATCCGTTGTGATAGACTCACCTCTATCAATTTTACAAACAATATCGGATACACGGACTTGTATAGGCTCGCCCCTATACTCAATGATGGGCTCACCTCCATCTTAATGGCTACAAATGGAATTAGGCTCACCTCTAACCCATAGGTATAGACTCACCTCTACCACCCGCTTTAGGCTCACCCCTATTACGTCACGTAGCTAGACACATGTACGTTTTATAATTATAGTGAACTCACATCTTATTGGTCGACCAACGTATCTGTATATTGAAAATAGATCATTCACTTGCCAATATTCCCATAAAACCATGTTAACTCACTGTTTACAATGCATAATTAAAAATCATCTCATATCCCAAAATTAAACATGCTTTTAAATAGCAAATACCATCTCATACAAGATCATACAATCATGTACCAAACCAAACCATTTCATGGGATAAACACAAGTAAAACCATGCTTAAATCAGTGCATAACAGTGAGTAACAACCATTATCAAAACATGAGCATGATAAACCATGAAGTCCATTTCAAATCGAAATCTGAGAGTTCAAGTAACCATACTTACTTCTGAGATTAGCTAAGCGTTTCAAGCTTACACTAACCTCCCAACACCTCGTATCCAATCTTAACAAAGCTTTAAAACACATCCAATCATTGATACGTGAAATTTAGCGTGCCGACGTGAAGATCACTCGTCCGAAGCTTTCAAAATCGCTACGCTAGCTTCCGGATCAATATCCCATGCTTTTTAATATCATCAAAACAGAGATCCAATGCATTAAAATGCATTATTACCCCAGCAACTAAACACAAACTCGTTACCCAGCAAAACCACATCAATTTACCCATCCAAAACAATTGAAAACTCATTCGATTGCTTTCTAAACCACGCCCAGCCAACAATCAACACTTCCAATCATTAATATTCATCAAATAATATCCAAAAACAACCTAAACCATTCCTTATATCTCCAGCAATTATTTAGCCATCAAATGACTTCAAAAACACAACTAAAATTATCATAAAACTCAAGGATCTCAAGGATTTTTGGGATCTAAATCATTAAAACTCTTTAACATCATCATAATCACCTCAAAACTCAATTACAATCCATCTAAAATAGAGCTCATCAACAACACTTCGAAAATCAAGAATTAAACCTTAGTTTTGCAAGATTTTGATCTCAAAGATTTTGATCTTTAAAATGGTTATGAGATCAAAGTGAGAGTAAAAGACTTTAGAAAGGTGTTTTGCTGAAAATGAAGAGTGAAAAGTTAGTTAAGTAAATGAAACTTCCAAATTTATGATTTTATTTAATAAATAAATAAAATCCCCTTTTTAAACAATTACTTAAAATTCATTTAAAACACATGTCAAATTAAGGAAAGGTGTAATTGCACAAAAGCTCCCTAAAGATTCTAAGATTTTGACTCCTCTTTTGAAATTTGCATTTTTCTACAGTTTTAAAACTTTACATTTTGGTCACTGCCCAAAATGTACCACTTTCAAAACTCATTTTGTAAAATTGATTTGACCACCCTTTTAAACATGATTTTAGAATATTTTAGCAATTTTTTCATATTTTTATCCTATCTCGAGCCTTGATTTCCCTGAACCACCTAATTCGATTCAAACCATTTCCGACCGGCCCGATCCGATGTCTAAAACACCTAGGCCCAAAACCAAGGCGTTACACTTCGGAACCTAAAGAGACCATGAGACAAAAATATCCATGTCTCTTCAGTTCAGGTAAAAGTTCGGGAACGGATTTTTCTTAAGGGGAGAGTTGTAACACCCTAAAATCTAGTCTAGTTAGAATTTGGTTCTAGTGATCGGAAAATTGTACATTGATGAAGTGTTGTATCGGCTAGTAATTATTGATATTGAACTCTTATTAAACTAAAACATTGCCATCAAACCCTATTGAGTAGTATCAAAAACATTTTTAGTGATTAAATTAAAGAGAAATGTAAGTTAGAGGTCAGAACGATAGTAGGATGAGAGTTGAGGGTCTAATCTTGCGATTAGCCTCTTCTTAATTAAAACATGTCTACGTGGGTGAATATGGTGAGGATGCTTCACCAAGAGGAAAGCTTTTCCTCATTAAATTAGTAAGATGAATTGGGGGTGTTACAGAAATTGCCATGTATGATTGAGGTTTGATGATTAGATATGTTGTATGCATGTTGGAATGTTTTTTATTGAGCTAGAGTATGAAAAACCAGCAAAAAGTGTCATTACATGCCCAGGTGTTTCGATACACCCGAGCCTGTACCGAAACGATGAGCTTGAAATGGCTTAGGGGTTTCGAAACAACAAGGGAGCATTTCGGTACACTTTGCTACTGGAATAGCCTATTCTGAAACACCCTTTAGGGTGTTTTGATACGGTCCCAAGCTTTGAGATGCTCGAACATGTTGCGATACGGGTGTTTCGGTACAGGGCAATCTGTACCAAAACACCCAACAGTTAAGTTGGTTATTGGAATCTTCTGAAGTTCTGATTATTTATGTTTTGGGCCTTGAATGTTGTGGATGCAATTAAATGTGCATGGATGATTTTTTTTTAACTGAGATTTGATAGAGATGAATGTAATGTGATTAATTAAAGGTTGGTAACTTAAAAAGTGAAGAAGTCACTGTGATTTGATAAAATTACAAAATAATCCCTAAAATGTGTTTGTATGCAATCGAGTCCTTAATCGTTGTCTTATCGAATTGTAAATCGTTCCACTGCGATGTTTATCACATAGGATCATAATGTGCATCTAGACTAGATAAAATGAAAAAATAGGGTCATTTCTTAAGGTAAATTTCACGGTTTACTTCAATATTCCTCGTGTGATCTGTTCTGTTCGGTCTTTCATCCAAACCGGGTCGAGGGGTTTACAAGTCAAGTCTGAAAACACTTTTAGTGGGTCAGCGGTCAAGTACATCTGAATTTCCTTCCACAATCATTTTTGAAAACTCTTGCATATCATCTTCTCTATAGCTACCAACTCTTGGCATACCAGCTCAGCTGCAGGAATTCTTATTCATATTCCAAGACGGACCAGTTCCCTTAGACCATGTTAGTGAATCGATCTCTCAAACTATCAATGTGTGCTTCACCCCACATATTTTTCTCTCGAAGTCATCCAAGAAATCATCTCATGGCGGTAGGTTAGGGTAGAACCCCAATTAAATGATTTCCCACCATTCTCGAGCATTCTCTTTTAACAGATAAAGGATGCATGTAAGCATGTCTTCTTTTTTCAACCGCATTTGTCGCGTGATTTAAAGGCTATCCCTCAACTATTGATCCACCTTAATTGGATTGTCTTGTCCCATACCAAGAAAATTTGTTGCGCTATGACGGCTAAGTCTCTCAATCAGTGCCTCATGCGGTGCAATCGGAGGCCTGGGTATGGCTCTCATAATACGGTGAAAGGCACGATGCATGTGGGGCAAATAATTATCCCCTAAAACTCTTTCCTCTTCTGACATCTCCTCTGTGTCAGGAACATAATCCTCATCGTAACTCCCCTTACGGGAACCCTAAATGTCCTCATGATCACGTGCGCTACTAGGCATGATTGATTTTCTACACAAGTAATCAAATAAGGTTACACCATTGAATATCCATCTTAAACGAGTACAACTTCGACTTATGGGAAACGTATTCGCTAGACACCTATTTACCACTATAGACTACCTCAGGGCTTTCTTGAAACCAACTAAATCTAGGCTATGATACCACTAAATGAAACACCCTCAACCGAGATGTCACATTTAGGCCTCAAGCCCAACCCGCTACCATAAAATTTCAACCTAATTTAACCCAAATCACATTTTATTTCTCATAAAATGTGATAATTCAAATATTTCAACCATTGATAAGTATTTAAAACGTTACATGGGAGCTCCATTTGAAAATACAGTTATAAAAGCATTTGATTCACGATTTTAATCCAAATATGAGTTACAATACAACATAGGGTCCTACGAATATGTAACCCAAATAAATCTAAGTATTGTACTCTGAACAAGTCGATGATGAAGTCCTACTCCAATGGTGTTCCACTGATGCACACGACAACCTACTAACCTGCGAACGGAAACAACAATTCTGAACGCTAAGCTAGCATAGCTCAATGGATACACTTCCATTCAACCATGCTTCACGCAAATCATAAATATGAGCATGTAGCTAAAGATGATATCATGGCAATACAATGAATCCATGGCACCATCTCTAGACGCTCAAACACATAGTAAGCTATAATAGATGCATTTGTCTCGCACAACATATATGCATCATACCACACAAACCTGGAGTGAGGCATGATATCACACAGATTCGGGAACCTACGCTCTTAGTGAGGCATTGTGTCATATAGCCTCGAGAACGTACATCCGGTCATCTCATCTCTTGGTGTTGCAACACGCTCTCGGGCATCTGGATCTCATCAACCAAAGGTGACTCAACCAAACAAGTGCCCTTACTTTGCACACAACATCACATGATCTACCAAGGATCCCTATTGCTGCTATTAAAACAAGTCACCCAAAGCTTACCAAGTTATTACACATTATGCTCATACATGAGGGTTAAATCTCAGTTTCTCAATTTTACAATTTATTTTACCATATTAGAAGCCCATCGGAACATAGTCCTTAAATTATAAGCGCTTCGAACTCAAACTTAACTTTTCAGGCATATTGTATTGGGTACTGGTACTGGCCTTCGTGTACTGGTACGATACCCATGGATATCAGTACACATAACGTACTGATACAAAATTAGCTCAATGGAATTTTATCTAGCCTTCTCAATATGGGTCAACCTGTATCGATATTGCTTTACATGGCCTACCGGTACACCTTAAACACCGTACTAGTACCCCCTTCAAAGATCATCTTAATGGAACAATGTTCTTAAACCTAGAACACTAAGGTACCAGTACTGGCTGCCCGTGTACTGGTACTGAAGCCTAGAAATGGCTTCCTAAGCTCGAGAAATCATTTCTCAAGCCCCCAAATCACAACCTTTAGCCTTAAAACACAATCATACATGTTATAGAAGTATTTAGGGTAGTTTGCTACCACTTTTACAAGATATTAAAGTCAAATCTGTGTTTTACCATTAAAGGGTCTCTAAACACCCAAACAACCAAAAATATCAAATCAAGCAACAAATCCATCAAATTTGTGATGCCCATGAAGGAAAATGAGTTAGTAGTGTACTAACCTTGATTTCTCAACTGAAAAAGAAGCCCCAAGCCAAGCTTCTCAAGCCTTCTTGTTCTCAAGCTCCTTGGAAAATTTCCAACCTCTTTCACTACACAAGAAAGATGTAAAAGGAATTACAACTTTGTAGAAGGATAGAATCCAACTAAAACATCCTCTTTAAGCTGGAAAAACATGATTGAGCCCTTCCTCTAACCATTTTTCTCCACCCTCTAAACACATATTTCTCTTCCACCACTATTCTTGACAAAACTTACCTCAAAATGTAGATCCTTGGAAGCTGATAACAACACTCTTAACTGGAATTCTGAGATTCCCACTTCAAAACACTAAGATTGAAACTTTAGGCTTTGGTTCTTGGGAGAAAGATGATAAAGAGAGAGAGATGGGAAAGCAAGACAAGGTGATCTCACCTTCTTCACTTTTCTGCAGAAATTAAACACTCTCTTCCTCTATTCAAAATGGGGGTAAGTTACCTCTTTACCCTTCCCACATCTTCTTATACTATCTACCAACCCAAGGCCTAAGCCCAACAACTAAGACGGAGCTCACTTAGGCTCACATAGGCATCCAAAAACCGAAACTCTCGACCTAAAACAAAGCCCGCGGTTCGAGTTTTACGTATTCTAAAATCCGGGTTGTTACATGCTATTAGTGGCATGTACTTAGATTATGGTGTTCTATCTTTTGTAAATGCTTTTTTGGTTTTAAATGTAGCCTTAATGGATTTGAGGTAAAGTTATGCATGCATTATATTTTGGCGGTTAGAGCACATGAGTGTTGATGCTACATTTTCATTTCGAACTTGTTTTGATATAAAACTTGCATGTAAGGCATGTTTGTTATTTGAAACTAGCTCAAATTTCCTAATTCACAAATTGACGTGGGTTGACTTTAGAAAGAAGTTTTTGAAGTAAGAATTTTCATAAAGTTGCCTTTAATAACATAAAGTATCAATTCCTTGTTAAAGATAAAATTGATGTTTTCTACGAATTTTCATATAGATTTTTATGTTTATAAAGTGTTGCAATTGACCCGATATGTTTTAATTTTCATTTGGACACTTTAAAAAGTTAAAAATTTCCAATTTGTTGCGGGGTTATCGAAACCCTTGAGTTGGGTTTTGGATCTCTTAAAACGAGGTTGATATATTTTTTTCCAGAAACATTTTGGGTTTTAGTACCCATGGTGGGGTGTCGATATTTATGTCAAGCCTCTATACACACACACACAGGTTTCGTTACAATCCTGTGTAATGTTGCGGTTGTCATGTTTTTAACGTTTTCAACTATATTGAGAATTACTTTTATGCCACTGAACTTTTATATTACAACCAATTAGGTTATTTTCAAACAAACGTGTATTGTCATTTAGAAAGAAAAAAAAAAACTAAAAATTTATCCAAAGTCCGAGTGTGACATCAGTTGCTTGTTTGGTATTCCCGGGACGGTTAAGGGGTGTTATATATATATATATTGTAATGTTATATAAAAAATTAAATAAATAAATCATATTATATATAGGAATATCACATGCAAGGCATAAGATATGGTATTATGAAATGTGATTGAAAGCTCTTTGTGTTTGACCAATCACCAATTCCTCACTAACAGTCATGTGATGTCACATGTCTTCCCATGTTCCGCATTTGATTCGTTTGACTCAACCCATTTGTAACATAAAAATATTCCCATTCAGTTATTTCAGTTACGGAGTTAGTTGCATCTCATTAATATCACGCTGCTATTATTTTACAAAGGTGGAGCAAGTGCATGTATTTATATATGCCTTCTTAGTTTTTATTTTGGGTTTTGATTTGTACTTTTGAAATATATATTATTTTTCTACATTTATCGAGAGATAATTATGACTACCTAAAACAATGTAATTGAAAAATATATTGTTGCTCTACATTAATCAAGAGATAGGTATGACGACCTAAAACAACGTAATTTTATAATTTTGAAATGATTTCAACAAGTTAAATTCAAACTCATTTTTATTTTTAAAAATTCAAGCTTAAAATGCTTGCTCTATAAAAAAAACACACTTTTCGTTAGTTTGAGTGTAATTCGAACATTTGATATGTCAAAAATGATTTACATTGTTCAAAAATTAATTTTCCCGTAAAATTACTTTTCTATAATCAATGGAGTGTGATTTTCGATTTTTCGTTAATGATAAAGAGCGAAAATTTTACAATGATAAAGAACGAAATTTACTTTTAAAATGTACGAATTACCATGTCCAAACTACTTATAACTTCAATTATAATTACATTTAAAAGACTTAGAAGTCCTTCGGTTACAATTGTTGTTAAGAACCACAATATGTCGATATAATGGCTGTCAAACTCACCTGGGCTATTAAGGCTTAATTTTTGGTTTAACGGGCATATCAAGATTTTGTAAAAGCTAGAAAAAATAGTTTTTGGCAAATCATAGTTTGGGAAGTCAAAATGGTGGGTTTATCAAAGTTTTGACACTCAAAGGAAGACTTTTAGGAGCATTAGACTATTGTGCACTACGGGGCGATTTAAAGGTCTACGAGACCCTGTGCAATTTTATTTAATTGAAGCCCTTTAATTTATAATCTCAAAGGTATAAATTTTTTTTAAAAAAAATATTATTATCTTAATAAAAAAATATAATATAGGGCCTTTAAAAGTTATATTTTTTTTTAATTTTTGATAATTTATTAAACTAAATTTTTTATTTCTCTTATAAATATTTAATTGAACTCATTTAAAGCTAAACTTTTTTAAGGGCACTATACGTTCGTTATTGCACATGTCAAAAAATTTCCCCGGTGCACTATCTTCTCCGACTCTTCTTTTGTTCCTTTAAACTACCACCGACTAAGTTTTTTCGCTCAAACAAATATATATATGAACTACCAAAAACTACCACCATAGTACTTTAATTATCCCCACTAAATGATTGTCACATAATTCTCATATATTCCATCAACATTGATTATGGATATGTTGTCGTTTACATTACATGCGCCATCTTTTTGGTTAGATCGTGGCCCTTTGTAAATGATTTTAATATTGTTCTTTCTGGCTAATACAATTTTTCCTAAGCATTAGTACATTTTGAATATGTAATTTTTTCTCTAATTAAACTTTTTTTTTCTTATAAAAGAACCCTAGAACGTATACGTTTAAATATGATAAATCTGTTGGAAATATATTATAAATATACTTTCACAAGGGAAAGTTTAAAGGTGAACACCTATCTATCCTATGCAGCTATCAATCATAAAATCTATCATCACATCGAGTTAAAATATTTTAATTAAATCAATTTTATTCATGTAAGGGATTGTTGGAAAAATATGATAGAGTAAAAACTTTGAGGCATAATTGTTATGGGTAAAGGTGGAGATTCGAATAATGAATTTACGACTTCATATTCTACTCCATGAGACCTTTACAACGATATTTCATACGCTCAAAACGGGGAACGCTGAATAAGAAATTGATGCTCAAAGTAGGATAATTGTGAATTGAGTTAAGGGAAAAGGAAAAGCTTGTGTTTGGGTACCAAGCGTGAGATATGTTTATATACAAGACACTACTTAGTTGTTATTAAATAACTTTAGTTGATATGATATGGGTGATACGAATATCTTGAACTATTGGGCCTTTTCTGGACTTATAAATAGTTTAATCCACTACAAGATAATTTTTCCGTAAATGTAGCATTTTTAATACCTCAAATAAATGATAAGATATTATCTTAAATTTAGATATAATTTTTAAAATATTCTAAAATTAAAAGAATAAAATATTATATTTTAATTCAAATATTATTGTGATAATGCTATTTAATTAATGAATTTTATTTAAAAAAAATTCAGTTGATTCACAAATTTTATTTTCAATGAAACTTCGCCCCCTATAAATAGCATGCAAACTTACTAGGTTTAACTACAACAAAACACAAAAAATTTCTATTAATTTTACTTTGTGATTATTTAAAATATTTCTGGTGATAGAGAAATGTATGGTTACAGTTCGTGATCTCTGCAAACGTGCTACTATAGTTGATCATCTAGTTGTTATATCTTAGGAGACAGACGAAAGAGTGGCCGAAAATCTATCTTAATAAAATTGTGTTTTCATGAGCCTCGACTCGTTTCTATTTAAGCGAATTACAGTTTATTTTAATTTACTTTATTTAATTCCATTATTTTTTATTTATTGGCCATTTATTATTATTTACTGTAAAGAAAATATGAGAGAAGCTGTGTGTTAGTAATTAGTGGATCATGTGGGAGAAGTCTTACAAACATATTCAAGTTTAGTAACATCGATGGGATGATCCGAATCTTTATTTTCATTCGATTCTGTATTATTCAATTTATTTATATTTAATTATGTTTGCCTTAATAGTAATGTAAAGATTTTCATTTTACTTATTATTATTTTATTTTCTTAGATTATTAAGGCTGTTGCTGTTGTTTTAACAATCTCAAAATAGATTCGAGTTTTAATACAAGAACAGATTCCGTGAATATGGTAGTAAACAATTATATTTACCTTCCGATGAAGGAGGAGCCACTTTAACCCGTCCCAGAACACTAAGACATTTGTGGGCACCATATTAGATGATAATCTGTTTATCTAATAGAATTGAGATGTCGAGAGATATATTTTGCTTTGATTTATTTCCTATGCACACACACGTATATACATGTGTGTATTCTTTATTACGGTAATCTTTAATATGACATTTTTTTCGCAGTTTAATATGAAATATTGAATATGTCACGAAATATATAATTTCATAATTTTCGTATTAATAATAAATATTGTTTGTCTTTTTCCCTTTACTGTCACCTTCAGTTTTTTCATTCTTGTCTAATTTTATGGCCAGGGACGGAGCTAGGATTGAATTGTGAGGGGGCAAGATGTTCAACTTTGGAATGAACATGATTTTAAAATGTAACTAAAGCATAAAAAATTAAAGGAGATATGATTTAATTTCACTAATTTTAAAATTAAAAGGTATTAAAAGCAATTAAACCATAAAAATTTGGGGTCAATGCTTAATTTAATTAATTTCAAAACTAATAAGGTCCTAAAAAAATTATACCAGTCAATTTTAGGAGGGGCAAGGACTTAATTGAAATAGTTTCAAAACTATCAATGGCCTAAAATGTAATTAGACCATCAAAGTTGAGGGGGGCAATTGCCCCTCCCACCCTCAACATAGATACGTCACTGTTTATGGCAGCCTGCGGCACTAGCCTTAGTGGTGGTTGTCGACCACCGGTCACACTTTTTTTGTTTATTTGCTTTCTTCTTTTGATTTGAATCCTTTTAATTTAATAAATTTGTCTTTATAACACATATTCTTCTACCTTTTGGTACGTATTTTCTGCCTCTTGGCACACTTTTTTGTTATTTGTTTTTCTTTCACGGTTAGATTTGACGTCGTCACGACTGATCAAGCTGGTGCTCTTTTGATTATCCTGTTGATCCCTTGTTTTGGACCCTCGAACTGGATCTAGATACAACTTTAATCATCGCTGTTGTCCGCGATTGAGTTGTGTAAAACCAAAACTTTGATTCTGATATAACAAATATTTCAAGGACCAATTTGAAAAGAAGATAAATTTTTAAGTCCTCAATCTTCCCAAAATTGACAAGCAAAATGTTTAAGTCAAAACTCAAGTTCCCATAAATTTTTCTAAGTGTTTTCCAAGCCAAAACAGTGATTTTCGACTAACTGTTTTGATATACCCCTTAGGTGTTTCGAAACGATTTGAACTGTAAAGTTTTGGCTCGAAACGAGAGAACATGTATCGATACGGTAGTATCGAAACAACCTCGATCATTTCGATACGAGTTTTGAAAGTTTGTTTAAAAATATGACCGTTGCTTTGTCATAACCATCTTATTGAAAATTAGTAAAGCATATCGATACACATTAGGTGTGTTTCGATACGAGTTTTCACAGTTTCAAAATGTTTCTATACGGTCTTGTCCAGTTTCGAAACGAGCTCTTTCAGTATCAGAACGACCACGATCGTTTCGATACGGTCTCTTAAATGCTCCCAACGGCTCTTTCTGTTTTTACCTTGTTTCGATACAAGTGATGTCGTTTCGGTACGAGAAGTTGCAGAACATTATTAATGGTGTGAAGATGAAGTCCTAACGGCTATAATTATGATGTCAACCACCCAAACGGCTATAAATCAATGAGAAGGTATAAAAGCAAGCATTTGAGCACCAACAACAACTATTATAACCTTCAAGAATCATCCAAGAATAAAATCCAAACCCTTGTGCCTTTTATTGTCAAATCCTTGTATCCAACTCTATTAAGTGTTCCATTCTTATTTGTATTGTGAGTTTGGGGAGTGATAAATTGTATTTGGGTAAACAATTCATCCTTTTAGAGGAGTTTGCAAGGTTTACCATTTTCTCAATTGTAAAGAGTGTTTCAAATTAAGCTTTGTGTAGAAAGCTTAATTTCTTTGTAAGGTTTCCTCCTCATCCAAGAAAAGGGGAAGAATTAATAGTGGATTGGTTGAAAATCCTTAGTGGGAGCTAAGGTAGTAGAGGTAGAGTTCATTGGAGAACTTGAACCACTATAAATCTCTTGTGCAAATTTTTTGTTCATCAATTTCTCTCCTTTCAAATTTTTAATTGCCAATTCACCCCCTCTTGGCCAATTGCATTGTTTGATCAACTCATCAAGTTGTGGTGATAAACGTGTTGTCAACGTGCCCCAATTCTTTAAAATGCATTTTCTAATGTTGTTTGTTGATGGTTTTTACCTTCATCGTCGAGGTTTGGTGATATTTTGTATCTACTTTGTTTTGAGTCTTTGAATTAGGTTTTTTACCTTTTCTTTCTTTGGTCCTGTTTATGATCTAGAGACGTTAGTTTTCATATTTTTAAGAATACGTCCGGATCAAGTTTATTCTAAACTTTCATCTTGATTTTTCCTTTATTAATAAAACTGACGCAATCATATTCAAAATTATTGTTTGTATTTTTTTGTAAACACTTTGAAATTTTATCATTCATACTAATATTTTCTTTTGAGACATCTATAGAGACGAACATGATATCCAGCCAAAATTTTGATCTTGTTGGAAACTAAGATCGTGTAAATAATTTGTTTCAGGATATAAATCCCGTCGTTTCAATGGATTTACTGGATCTTCATTTTCCAAATAAGAAATAACAAAACCTTTATCAGTTTGTAAACCGAGAACTCGTAAATAATTTGTTTCAGGATTTAATTCCTGCAGTTTCAACGAGTTTACTTGATCTCTTTATCAAACAAGAGACAATCTGAATTAATCTAGGTTATTCAGGTTTTGTTGTGGACAAATCATTTTTTAGCAAATATTGTTATCGAAAGTAACATTGGTTACTATTTTGTTCAACAGAATCTAGAGCGTTGATTCTCATTGAGACCTTTAATCAAAGCATAGAAGAACTTTGTTTTCTATGTCAAAAATTACATTCTGAAAGCCTAGTCTGATGCACGTAATGAAGTGTACAGTGTTTAAAAATGGTTAAAGAATTGCAATGGTTGATGGACCATAAATACAAAATAGAAGATGTCGGTGCTAAGAAATTCTTAGTTACCAAATTCTTAATTTGTAATGATTGATTTCAAGTTGTACCGAATCAAATGCAATGACTTTAATTGATCACTCGCGATATTCTCGCAAAAGGAATGATTATAAGTGAATCCCTTCAGGCGTTAGTCATTTGAAAAGCTAACCCCTGTTTGGAACAACATCAAGAGCTTCATTAAGCATAAGAGAATGAAATCCATTAACGGTGATTGAAAAAACAATATGAAATTGCATGTCTAGGATTAGTTCTTTGAAAGACCTGATATTTAAGCGTGCCTAGTGCACCACCTCTCTTTTCATAAGTTATCTACTTAGTGCATTGTTCAATATTGTTCTTTCTATTAGACCGTGTGAACTTTTGTTTATGGTTTTTAGTTTACTAAATTCCTGACATTTAACAAAAGTTAGAAATTATGTTTCTGTTTCTAGTTTTAGTCTTTGGCTAAATTCTCGACGTTTAATGTATTCATAATCTTTTGTTTATGGTTTGTGACTATGTGACATATTAGACAAATCAGTGAATTCATTGGAAATAATTTCAAAACGTGGCAAGAAATGATGTTGCATATTTGACCATAATAAACTTGGTCAAATATCTGAAGGATGGTCCTCCTATTGTTAAAGAGGATTAGGTAAATCTTGTTACCACCATCAAATGTTGCTAAGGCAAACATTGTTAAAAAAAATATTTCCAGGGCAAACATATGCAAGCCAAAAAGGACTTCAAAAAAAATAAACCGTAGACAAGGTCTTATCTTTGACCAAAAAAAGGTGTGTTCAAGAAGAAAAATTTCTTGAGAAATGCTTCATTTGCCATGAGATGGGGAACATGTCTTTGGATTATAGACTTCTAACTGACGTCAATGTTATTGGCATAACAATTGACATGGCAAACTGTTGTTTGGAGGAATACATTTATTACCTTCATTGATGATAGCGCAAAATAGTGTTATGTGTATTTGCTTAAAAACAAAGATGAAGCTATAGAGAAATTATGTAACATCCCAAAAACCGGGCTAGTCGGAATTGGGTTTCGATGAACGAAATATTGATATTACAATGCTCAAATGACGTGTCTTTATTGCCTAAATTATAGATTACATTGTTAATGGACCCTAATTGAACTTATTCTTAGTTAAGGACCTCCTTGAAAATGCTTAAAATATTGTTTTTGAGCTACGTGTTTCGGTATAGTAGGACTTGTACTGAAACATGCTAGACAAACCTTTTCGAAATAGCTATAGAGAGTTTCGATACAATTCTAATAGTTTTAACTAACTTTTGGACTTTTGTTTAGCCGTTTCGATACAACTTCACGTGTTTCGAAATGGGTTCTTGCAGAAATTAAATTTTCTGCCCAAATTTCCATGAGTGAGGCTTTGTGATGACTCACCTGCTTATAGCTTCCCTCTGCACGTGGAAGTAACAAAAAGGATGACTTATAGTCTTCTTTATGACTAGTATAGATAAGATAAAGAAAAGGTAAGAAATGCTGGAAAAGAATTGTTTAAGCTTACCCTTGGTTGAGGGAAACCTTTCTATTGGTCCTTGGTGAGGTGGTAAATGATTAAGGTTATAGTTTGCTTAAATGAATAAAAAAAAACCCCATCCCTTGTTTTGAGTTCCACCGAGACCAAACTCATCTTTTAAAAATAAGCAAGCACCATCATTGACATCTTCTCCATTAAGCTTAAGCATACACCTCCCTATTTGGACTTCATAAGCTTAAGTTTTCTTTAATTCAAAAGTCTCAATTTATAGCTACCAATTAGGTAAGTAAAACTCCGAAATCAATTGTTGATTTTGTGAACCTTTGTAGATTCTATTTCAAGCTATAAGACATAAGTCAATCTTTTAAGCATGTAATTTGAATATTGTCCTATTAATTCTAATAATCCCTTATTGTTCTTCCTAGCTCCATAATTGGAAAAGACTAATCCATCGTCTCCAACAAAGGCTAGGAATAGGAATCATTGTTCGAGAGCTTTAATATCGAGGTGAGTGTAGTCGGAGTCTCGAGGGTTGGTTAGGTGCCATCTTGAATTAATGATTATTGCTTATTGTATTCCTAACCATCATATTGAAGGTCTTTGAATAAAAACTTTATCGAATAAGTATGGTATATTGATCTTTAAAAATTGATTATTGCACATTGCTATTGAAACTTTGACATATGTTTATTGTTATTAAATTGTCATGTTGAAATATTGTTATTGATTTATTGTTATTGAAATATCGTCGTTGAACTATTGATTATTGATAGGGCTGTAAACGAAACGAACGAACACGAACGAGGGTGTGTTTATGTTCGTTCGTTTAACTTTAACCGAACAAATGAACGAACACGAACATAAACGAACACAAAATTTCTTGTTTGTGTTAGTTCATTAAGGAATGTAGCTTGTTCGTGTTCGTTCAAGTTCGTTCGTTTAAATGGTAAACAAACATAAACGAACGAACATAAACGAACACTAAAGAACACAAACGAACATAAACGAACATGAACGAACATATATAATTTGTTAAATATTTAATATTTTTGGTTAGTTCGATTAATTCAGTTAATTAACCAATTTTTAAACCGAATTAATTGATAATTAAAATTTGAAAAAACTCTTAATTATTAGTCGAAACCTAAAATTATCTAATAGATTAACCAATTTTGTTTTGATTCGGTCGGTAAGTTTAGTTTAACCGAATAATGAACACCCCTAGACATATGTAAATAAATTTAAATGAACATAAACGAACATAATTGAATGAACATAAACGAACGAACATAAATGAACATAAATGAACGAGCATAAACGAATGGATTACCGAACGTTCACGAACATAAATGAACGAACAAGCCTTTTGTTCATGTTCGTTCATTTAATTAGACGAACAAGAAATCTTGTTCATGTTCGTTCGTTTAATAAATAAACGAACATAAACGAACTTCCCGCCGAACGGTTCGCTGAACGTTCGGTTCGTTTACCACCCTAATTATTGAACCTTGGATTCGAGAGTATTGGATACAATTGGCATACCATAGAATTCATTCAGATATACGATTCATCAATTTAGTTCAAAGTATCAAGACAATCAAAGTTTCATTGAAACCTAGCTACCCTCCAACCGAACTCCAAAATGCAATTCCCCCTGAACTGCATACAAAAGTTCTTACCCTAGGCCTGAGGCGTAGGAACCTACCTAAGGGAATACCTTAGGTCCAGAAAGACTTACCCTAGGCCCGTGGGCATATGAGCTTAACAAAAGGGTTTACCAGCTGGATCAGGGTTGTACCTGCAGACACTTCAAAACATATCCCTAGAGTATACCCCAAGCAGTACAATTTGTTGGATATACATAAGCATAAGAGTTCAGATGGGAGGCGTATGTTTAATTACATCCAACAAAAATCAAATATTTCAATTTCAGATCAGACATGAGGCATACTATCAGATATAATACGATTATGTTCTCAAACAACATCATGCTTTCAACTGTGCTGAGCAGACGATCGGTCAGGGGAGTCTCGAGTACCTTCTAACAACAAGGATTTACATCAGTCCGTTATTCAATATAATCACTTGTTAAAATATTAATGATCTAATGCATGTTCAAGATTAAGGTCAGATTTGGAGGTCTTCGGGTTAGAATTTCGCGAAACGAACTTCAAAAATGGACTCGGGACATCAAAAAACATAAAACAAGAGTTTTTGGAAATATTGACTTTCTGGTCAACGACCAATGTCAACGCTGGCGTTAGTAGGTCAACGCTTATGTCAGCAGGTCAAAGGTCAATGGGGTTATAGTCAACGCTGACGTCAACAAGTCAACGCTAACGTCAGTAGTCAACTGGTAAAGGTCAACTGAGTTGACTTGGACGAGTTGACTCGGATTGACCGGGTCGGGCTCAGATTCGGGCCGAGTTGGGTCGACTGGTTTGGGCTCGAACCGAAATGGGTTTAGGCCAAAAGGGTCGGTTCAGGATTTTGGCCTCACTAGACTGGTCCACTAACAAAAGTTAGGACCTTGCTGGCCGGCCACTGAAAAAGCCGCCAGAGGTCCTAAAAGGCTTAATTTTTGCCGGAAACAAAAGGGAGACCAACCGCTTGTCGAAAACCCACAAAACAGATGGGAACTTTGGCTGAGATTTGATCAGATTTTTACTTAAACGATCGGAAATGACGATGCTCCGACAAGGGCTTTGCCGGTGTCGGACAGACGAGCAACTGGTTGGGTTTTGCATGGCTCAACGCGGGGAGCTCAGCCATACCAACTGTGAGTTGGAACGACGACGACACGACTGTAAAATGAGTGAAGGACAGAGGCGAACAAACTCACTGTACTTTTAGCACGATTTCTCCGCAGACGGCGGCACGAGGGTGTGCGTGACCAGCGGCTGGGGCTTCGGAGCAACGAGACGTGTTCGCCGGTGCAGAAGGTAGCACACGCCAAACGACGATGTGGACGGTTGCGATTCACCGGAACTAGGGAGAGGGGGTTAGTGAGAGAGAGAAAATGATATGGGTAATTAATTTTGGCTATGTGAGTGGTCAAATCGAGCTTTTAATTTCCCTCTTTTTTTTGCAACACAACCTATTCTAGTTTAACATTAACTCAGTGCAGGCTAAGACTAACAAAAGTCTTAGCTCAGTTGGATAAGATGCTCGCCTAGCACGCCACGGGGCATGAGTTCAAGAGCTTCATTGCCCTTCTATCGGATACTCAAAATTCTCATTCTTAGTTCGCTTGCTTTTGTCGTACGGACGAACGTGTCATGAAAAAGCCGAGCCATTTCAGCCCAAGTTGTAATAGAATTGGATGGTAGGTCAAATAACCAATCCTTGGCAATATCAGCTAAAGAAAAAGAAAAGACGCGAAGTTTTATTTGGTATTTAGATACTCCCTGTGGTTTTGTACTCAAACAAACCATATGGAATTCTTTGAGTGCGAATGGTGTGTCTCTATTTGGGAATGTTATGCACATCGACTGTAGATCATTAGGCACCGCAATCAGTTGTCGAATAGTTTGGTCATTGTCTCCCATTGAAGTGTACTCGTTGTTGGTGTACTCGAAGTGTGTATCAGCTTCGGAGGATGTTTCTAGGTCTTGTTGAAATCGTTGTTGTCGCTATCTTCGTTCCTTTTCCCGAACTGTATGTCTTGAAGTCTTCGGGCTAATGCTTCAATCTCCGGTACAAAATCTGTTAGTTCGCCTGGATTCTTCATGGTCATAAATTAAAACAAACACTATTAGTAACTTTACCGAAATCCCCGGCAACGACGCAATTTTGACAAGCGTCGCAAACTGTCAAATAAATATCCTTTAATCTTAGATAAATATAAAAATAATGTAGTATAGAGAGAAGAAGGGTCGAATCACAGGGACTTCGAAGGTTCTGATATCTAAAGGTTTTGATTCTGACTTTAGTGCGAAAATAAAAATAATGAGGGGCTTTGATAGAGTAGGAACTAAAGATAAAGTAACTAATTTGGAAGAAATGACAGAAATAAATATTTTTGAGAAGAAACTTGATTAAATTAATTAGCCTCAAGCTTTGCTTAGCTTCAATTCAAATTGATCATCGAAAAAGGATTTTTACTCCGGATACATGCCGGTTACAGTCTACAAGGCCTAACCCTTGTAACTTGGTTTTCTCTCCGGTAAACCGATAATCTAAAATCAATTTTTAGATTCTAGTTTTATAGTTAGACTAACCATGACTATGGTCATTAGAATAAAATAGTTTAAAAACATAAAAAACTCGACTCGGACTATGTGGTCTCGATAAGAATTGAATCTGGTCTTAATTTCCTTAGCGATTCCATCGCTAAATGTGTTCATAGGAAGTTGAAACCACAACTATCGTTGATCCTTCCTCCCAACTTTAAATCTTAACAACTGTCAAGTCAACGTGCACTTTTGAAATGAAGCGAAAAGATTTTAATAGAAAGCCCGATTGCCGATCTAAGTTTTCAAAAAATTGAGAATGTAAAACGAAGTTGTTGGGTGCTTTTAATTCTTACATGTGAATTGAAGCTTTGCTTTAAGCCTTTGGCTAATCAGAAAATTTATCTAAGCATGATTATGGAAGAAATCATACTTAGGATTATTCAAAATAAGTAAAAAAAACTAAAAAGAACAAGAACGTAAAGAGAAGAAATTTTATAAGCTTCAAAAGTAAAAATAAGCTAAGAACAAGAGATGAATTTTGAGTTTACCCCAAAGGGGTATTTATAGTATTCTAAAATCCCTAAATAACCCTAAAGTGATAGAAGATAACTCCTAAAATATTTAAATTAAATACAAAAGATAATTTGTAAGTTTAAATTTTAAATCTCGACTGATAAGTTATCAAAACGCGGGTGATGAGCTATTTGACATCACTGACGTCATCTTCTTGAAGATGTTGATGTAGCGTTCAGTTAGCCTTTCATGCCCAAATTCATGCCCACTAATCCTTCCTTGACTGTAGAAAAATAAAAATTGCAGAATTCTGCCTCTTTCTAGTGTGTTTTCTAGAATTACAGACTTGCAAGAAAAACACATAATAAAATCCAAATCAACATCATATTCCAACCATTAGAGGCCTAATTAAAGATGTAGCGTCTAGTGTATTTTCTTGCTTTGTTTCAAATGCCAACTGCGGTGGTTAAAGATCTCAACAAGAAGATCGCAAATTTCATCTGCAGAAAAGATGTTGGCAAATCTATTCATTGGATCAAATGGGAGAATTTGTGTAAACTGAAAGACTATGGCGGTCTTGGCTTTTTCAACTTAAGGACAAAAAATCGTGCTTTTCTCAACAAATGGGACTGTCGATATAGCAATGAACCTAAGAGTCTATGGCAGAAATTGGTGGCTGCTAAGTATAGTTTTATTCCAAATAACTTGTCGCCCGATACGAGCAGGAGATTTAAGGATTTTTAGATTTCGAAGAATATGGCATGTCCACTCCTTAATCATGATGGTGTTTTCACTTGTAATATTTAATTCATTATTGGGGATGGGATTCAAATCAATTTATGGGAGGATTACTAGACCGATTTTCTGTCTAAAAAAAGCTTTTCCTTGAATACTAGGAGTTGTAGTAAAAAAATCTGGTAAGTCTTTGAATTTGGTTTAAAGCATTACGGGGTATGGTCTTGCAATATCGAAGTTAGATGGAATATTTTTGCGTGGGAGAAAGATCTTTGGGTCTCTTTTATAAACACCTTAAATAAAGTTGCTAAAGATTTGGGTGAAAGGGATTGTGTTAACTAGACCGGGGACTCTAATGGGTGTTATAAGCCTAAGAAATTCTCCGAAATTGTGTCTATCGCTATAACCCCCTAAACTCGGCCCAGAAAAAATGGGCTGAAATTAGGAAGTCACAATTGAAAACTTGTCCCTCAAGTTATAAATCTTAGGTTTTAATACTTTAAAATAAAAAATTATTATTAAATGTAAACAAACTCAATAACATTTTATTATTCTAAAATGTAGTCGATTAAACATTATTCTGATAGTATGATTAAGTATTCGAAAATATCTTTATAAATACATGCATTCAATAGAACCCAAATTATAAAAAGTTTCAGTGTCCGAATTACATAAATATTCCAAAATATGTTAAACAATAGTCTAAAATAATCAAAAGAGAGTTTATATTAAATTATATAAATTATCTGAATAAAAGTGAGATACTCCAAGTACTGAGTCGCCTAAGAGTTTGAGTATATATATGAAAAAGAAAGACCATTGGAGTGTAAGCTAAAGAGCTTAGTGTGTCTATAAAGTGCAACAAACACAAAACTAAAACAATATTTTTATTTTTCTAATAAATTCTTTTAAAAACACAATATATCCGATAAATCCAAATCATAATGGTATGGTGTTCGATGCATATGAAAACTCAATACCTAATCTCCGATACACCGTCCAAAGAGTAAGGTTCCCCAGAACCTACTCTCTCTATCGTCACCATCCGAAGTGGAACTAATTTCGAATGGTGGAACCACTGATCCAAAGCGAAACTTAGCCCGAAGGGTGAAACGGCCGAACTTCCCCGAACAATCTCAAACCATGTACCCACAATAATATGATATTGATTTCAAAAACCAAATCTCATCCGAAACTTGAATTATTAAAATACAAGTTACAAAAATCTATAAATCCGATATTTTATGATTCCAAAAATCTGATATTTCACAATTTAATAAATCCAATTTTTAGCTAAAACATAGCCCGATATTCTATGCATGACATCTGAAAACTTTCACAAATCACAACACAGAATAAATCACACAAGATGTAAAAATCTCATCCACACAAGTACATAGCATAATAAGAAACACATAAGTTTATAGCACAAGAAGAGACACACCTTTAACGGGCATAGATGCATAGACTACTACCTTACCCTCTTGCATCAACACACAATCCAAACCAACAATGGACACATCACTATAGACTACAAACTTCTTACCAGACTCAGGTTGAATCAGGACAGGAGCTTGCATCAAAGCTTCCTTCAGCTTCTCAAAAGCTTGCTACCTTGCGTCAGTCCACTCAAAGCGAACATTCTTCTGCAACAACTAGGTCAAAGGTGCAGCAATCTTCAAGAAACCCTCCACGAACCTACGGTAATACCCAGCTAAACCAAGGAAACTTCGTACCTCTGTCACTGACTTAAGCACCATCAAACTCGTCACAACCTCTACCTTATGCGGATCAACGCGAATACCCTCAACTGATACAACATGCCCAAGGAAGACCACCTCCTTAAGCCAAAACTCTCACTTACTTAGCTTGGCGTACAACCGGTTGTCCAACAATGCTTGTAAAATGATCCTCAAGTGTCTATCATGATCCTCATATGTACGAGAATACACAAGGATATCATCGATGAACACCACCTCAAACTGATCCAAGAACTCATGGAACACACAATTCATCATGTCCATGAATGCAGTAGGTGCGTTGGTCAAACCAAACGGCATCACTAAGAACTCGTTATGCTCGTATCGTGTCCGAAAAGCCGTCTTAGGTACGTCCACATCCTTTACCTTCAACTGTTAATACCCTGACCTTAAGTCAATCTTAGAAAAAATTGTGGCTCCTTGAAACTGGTCAAAGAGATCATCAATCCTTGGCAAAGGATACTTATTTTTAATTGTCAACTTGTTCAGTTTCCGATAATCTATGCACATCCACATCGTTCAATCTTTCTTCTTTACAAACAACACCGGTGCACCCCAACGTGACACACTCGGCCGGATAAACCCTCGGTCCAACAACTCTTGAAGTTGCTTTTTCAACTCTTTTAGCTCGTTAGGTGCCATGCGATAAGGAGCAATAGACATCGGAGTCGTATTATCATACAACTCGATACCAAACTCAACTTATCTGTTTGTTTGGCAAACTCCGACAACTCTTCCGGAAAGAGACCCAAAAAATTGCAAACGGTTCTGATGTCCTGCACTCGTACATCTTTAATGCCAGGATTCACCACATAGGAAGAATAAGCCTCACAACCCAACATTAGCATACGACTTGCTTCCAAAGCTTAAATCACATTAGACAAGAATTTCACATTCTCGCCTACTATCACAAATTCATAATCGTCAGCTAACTTTAAGGTAACTCTCTTAATATCGAATTCTACCATGGCTCTATGCTCGTTCAGCCAATGCATACCAAGGAATAGATCAAACCCATAAAATTGTAGCTCCATCAAATCCACAAGAAAAACATGACCCTGAACAAACAAGGGACACCTCCGATACAACTTCCTAGTGACTACAGTCTCACCAAAAGAACTAGTCACTTGCATTCCTACTTCAAGCAACTCAACAGGTATATCAAGCAACTGTGCATGCTCACTCAAGATATAAGAATGCGTAGATCTAGAATCAATCAAAGCCAACAATGATAAAGACTAAAGAACAAAGGTACATATGATAACATCGGTACCATTGCGTTCCTCGCGCTGAGCATAGACCCTCGTAGGACGGCCTCCCTCATGCCGAACTGCTACAACATCAGCAATGCCTCGGTGCCTCTCATCCATCCGCTGGAAATTCCCTCGGCCGCGCCCACGGCCTCTCTGAGGTGCAGCCATAGCATGTGCACATCCCTGGCCTCCACCGGACAACAGAGGACACTCTCGTCTCATATGATCTGCTCAACCATAGTTCCAGCAAGAATTCCAGTCACCACAACAGGAGCATGTGCCTCCCTAGCTGCACGTGGACAATCTCGCCTTAGATGGTCCCTCGATCCGCATGTCCAGCACGTATGTTGCTCAGACCTCACTCGGCCTCCCTGAGCCTGGCCACCCCGTCCTAGAGCACCTCGCCTTGCATCAGGTTGATGTCTCCTATCACGACCTCTTTTGTTCCGTCCACCTCTAGAACTAGACTCAGCTGCTCTCTTACAAGATCTAGAACCACCTCCACGAGATGACAGGCCTAAGTTCTGCTCAATGCCCTTCGCTTGACATACAAGCACATCAAAATCCATGTAATCCGTTGCCAACATGTACGTCTTGACTTCCGACACCAGCCCGTACCGGAAATGATCCCAACGATGCCTCTCACTCAGCATCAACTCAGGGGCATACTAGCTCAAACGTACGAAGTAGACCTCGTACTCAGCCACCGGGAGATTCCCCTGAGCAAGCGACATGAATTCGTGCTTCTTCTCATCCAAGTATCTCACTCTCAGATACTTTCTCTTAAAAGCACCTCTAAAAAACTCTCAATCTACTTCATTGGGTTCCATACCAGCGGTGATGGTCGTCCACCAGCTATACGCCTCACCTTGGAGTAAAGAGACAACATCCCAGCTTGCGCACATCATTACATCCCATTTGACCCATGATACAGACCATACTAGCCAACCAAGCTTCTAACGCCTCAGGAGACATACCATGGAACTCAACAGCTCTTAAACTCCTCAGCCTCTCCAAAGGCAAACCCACTTGCCCAGCTGCACGGGCCTGAACATGCGGTCCGGCTACTAGAGCCTGAAACACCCTGGTGATCGCCTGAACAAGTGGTGCTAGATCACCCAAACCCGGACCAACGTGTCCTTGTTGATCATGCTCCCCACCTCCAGGTGGTGGTGGAGGAGGTAAATTTCCACCAGGAGGAACATCAGCCCCTTGGTTACCATGGTCGCCTTGCTCAGCCGCAAGCACAACCGTGTTCAATTTAAGCTCTCTCCTCGGACCCATAGTGCTATTTTAACAAGGCATAACAACAAAAACAAATCAAACCATGATTTAGGCCAGCCTCAAGTAAGGATCCAAGTTCACAAAAACATTTAGCTAGTGTAATAAGGCAATGGGCACCCCGTTTTCCCTCAAGTATAACATAGAATACAATAGCATTTTATAATGAACATGCTTTACACCATCCGAAATTAGAATATATCATTATCACATTATCAACATGCAATCATATTTATCTCACATATGATTTACATCAATAAAGCATGGCATAAGCTCCAACATTCAATCAAAACATGCTTTTTCAACAATTATACACCAAAACATACCAATTGAATTTACCATCATCCCCAATTCTTTCATAACCTGGCTCTGATACAAAAAAATGTAACCCCGTTAGCCCGACCTCGATGCCCGACCCGAACTAAGAAGATTACACAGGGAAAACCGAAGTCAATTTGCAAAAGTCAACCCTGATTAACGACCCTTATTTTTTAATTTTATCTTTTCTAGATACACATTATTACCCTATAAGTTTAGCAAGGTGATTAGGCGAAAATGACACAACGATCAGAGTTCAGTTAGGGATTCAATTGCATGCTTTTGTCTTTTAGAGACCAATTTGTAAATTATAGGAATTACAAGGATTAACCAGATTTTAAAGTTACCAATCCAAAATTAATCGTGTAACATGCCAGCATGTCAAATTTCAACTCAAACGGATCATCCAAATTCAACCAATTAAACTTACAAGATTAGAGGACCAAAACGTAAGAAACAGAAACCTGGAACAATTCAAAATCAACATCCAACGGTCAAGTGTTTCGGAACACAAGACTTCGTATCGAAACGGTCATTTTGAAACCATATTGACCGTTACAATACGCGGGTGCATTTCGAGACCCCAAAAGATTCGTTTTGATACGATGATTTACAGTGGCGAAATGTTCCGGAACATTCCTACCCGTTCCAGAACACCATGGCCATTACAGGCCAAGGTTCCGAAACAGATAAGGGCGTTCTGATACGCTTGCCCCTGCAAATTTCAAAATTGCTGGTTTTTCTCAACTTTTCACCTCCGAAACCATTCCAACACATGCCACAACACACATATTATACGAATAAACATTAAATAACACCAGAACGAAGTGCAAGCAAAACCATGGCATCATACATGCAAGCTTTAGAACTATAGGCATGCTTCCTAGATGTCAAAACAAAAAAGGCTAAAAACCACATTCAAGCTTAAACCAATACTCAAAGGCCATTTACAATACCAAATAAACAAACCAAACATGCTCAAGGTGTTTAACATCACCAAATATAACCGAGAGTAGAAATCCCACCCATTGCCTCTTATTACACTAAGATGAAACCAAATAAAACCCTTGCTTTCTTGCTGACTCGTAAGCTTAATTCACTGCATTGGTGAAACAAATAAGCGTAAGTATAAAGCTTAGTCAGGATCGCTAAAACCAATATTCATCAATGCATTTAATAAAACCAAGATAACATCTTTTGCAAACTCATGCCTTCATTTAAATCATGCTCTTAAAAACATCAATGCACCTTTTAAAACCATATGCTCATAGCATCATTAAAACCACAGCAAAATCTTTTGCACATGCTTAAACCAAGCATCACATGCGTTCTAGCATAATTCCCAAGCAGCTCTTGCTTAAACATTCATCCACATTATATTGGCTCCAAAGTGATCAATCTCAAATCATATCAAAACCAACACAAATGGCACAATCAGATATGCGGATTACAAGCGTTGTCCCAAACGCTTCATACACACTACCGGGCTACACAAGGTGGAGATATATGGCACAATCACAACCCTCAACACCTGTGATGGAGATTAATGGCACAATCACAACCCCTCAACATCACTCATCGGTAGTTGTATAATTCCACTAACGAGAGTACGGGACACATACCACAAGACTCACACACGAGATTAAACTATCCACCGTTGTGATCTTAGCCTCAATCGTTAGGGTGCTTGGATGGAGATTTTGGCACAATCACAACCCCTCGACATCCAAGGCCACTTTATTCACGGAGCACCCAATCCTAAACAAGGGGGTCGATTTAAAAGCATGTTGCTCAATCAGAGAAAGCTTTGGCCATGGATGGAAGGTGCCTAAAGGAGGAAGACAACGCGCAAACAATGAAATTTTTTCAAATGGTCACGCGGAGGAAACATCGAAGTATACTCGCATCAACACCAAGAAGAATACAAAAAGTCTCTAGAGCAATAGTACCACTTCGACGGTCCAACCAAGCAGAATTTGAAAAAATGATCATTGGTCTACTCTACTTAGGGGCAACGTCAAAAGACCCAAGAGTTAGACAAGTTCTATAAGAGCATCACATCCTAAATTGAAGATGCAACTAAGCATGTGACATCAAGAAGCTATGATTCTTCGTCCCATGTCAGATCGTCAAGGTGGGACCGAGGCTTCAAAGGTTGATTAAAGAAATGAGTGCTTAGACTGGGACGCATTCGTAGGGCCTTTGTCAGCTAATGGAAGCTTCATCTAGAGCAATGTCTTAATGTAATTGATGGCCCCTCGCTTGCATTCATACATTTGCATTCATGCTCTTGCATACATACATTTACCTAATGCATTTTTTGTTTGCATTAAATAATGTTTTGATCATTGCATTCATTCATGTAAAATAAAAAGATTAATTTTGGAACATTCCATTTAAATAGTAAAGATCTCGTACAAACACGAATTGAGCCATGAGCACTGAGGAAAGATTGACAACTATAGAAGTAAATTAGAAGAGCATATGTGACAAGCTTGAGAAGATGATAAATAATCTGAAGAAAGAGATTGAGATATCACACCAGAAAACAGTCAATCAAATCACAGCCGTGTTTGGGTTCAAAGGCCCAGAAGTGAGAGAAGGCACCAACACTTTCTCGGGGATGGCTATCGTACAAAAGGAAGAGGCTTCACCCCATTTCATAGAATCTTCTACCCGTACTGAAGACAACATCGATGAGGTTCGCAGCCCCGAGATGCATAACCTCAATGAAGAAACTGATATGGCAAAGGTCGAGAAGAAATGGGAAGATCGCTACAAGAAGCTATTATAAATGATCAAATCTTATCAAGAAGGAAGCATTTATGGTGGCAAGGATGCTAGAGGTTTGAGTCTAGTTTTCGACTTGGTGGCTCCTCCAAAGTTCAAGGCCCCTGACTTCAAAAAATATAATGGAACTACATGCCCGTTGGCACACTTAACTATGTAATGCCGAAAAAATGTCACTGCACTTAGAAAACAAGAAGTTGATGATCCACTGTTCCAAGACAGTTTATCTTGGTCTGGTATCTGATGGTATGCTCAATTGAGTCGGGCCAACATAGGCACTTGGAGAGATCTGTCGAAAGTTTTCCTCAAACAATACGAGTATGTAACAGACATATCCCCAAGAAGGATCGTATTGCAAAATATGGAACAAGGGCCCAATGAGAGCTTCCGCCAGTATGCCCAGAGATGGCGAGATGTGGCAGCCCAAGTTCAATCTCCACTCTCGGAAAATGAGGTTACTCTAATGTTTGTGGAGACTTTAAATGGACCTTTCTATGACTACATATTAAATCACGCTACCGAAGGTTTCGCAGACATGGTCATGAACGAAGAGTTGATATTGGCAGCCATCAGAAATGGAAGACTCGAGAGAGAAGAAGATGACGAGGAAAAGCGCGTTTAGAGTCTTGTCACGAAGTCATTAGAGGCAAGATTGGTCGGGATTCGTGCTTTCATGGAATAAAACATAATTTTCTCTAGACAGTTGGGATCATGCTTAGAACCAACCCTCCTTTTGCCTGCGAGCATTAGGGATCTTTTGTAAGGGCTTTAATGTCAGTTTACTTGTTTAAAGATGCATTCTTTTCAAGTGGTAAACATTTCTCATTTTTGTCCTTTTCCCTTCTTTGCATTTTTATCCATTTTTTTCAAGCATAGATTTTCTTTGTAGAGTCTCTATTATTGATTGTATGAATGATTCATGAATCTAATCCCGGGATAGAGGGGCAAAATGTGTGTTCAGGATTATTGGGGAAATCCCTTATACAGATTATAAGTGTATTTTCCTCTCAGACATTGTTGTTAGGGACCTTAAATAAAGTGATAACTCTAAAACATCTACCAACTGAAGACTTCTTTTCTTCGACGGTATTTGTGTGTGAATGACATTTGGTATTCCTTCATTTCTCTTCACTAATAAGAAAAATCAATTTGTTATACCTCTTTTGAGCCTAATATTTTCTTCTGATTGAATCCTAACCAAGGATCACTCCCCACACCGGGGGCAAAGAGAATGAAAAGTTGTTTAGAAAATAAAACATGTTAGATCAAGTTGAATCTCCTAAACCGTAAATGAAAAGGACACAAAAAGGAAAAACAAGAAAAAAAGAAGAAAAATAAATAAAAGAAAAAGAAGAAAGAAGAAAGAAGAGAAGAGAAGAGAAGAGAAGAGAAGAGAAGAGAAGAGAAGAGAAGAAAAGAGAAGAGAAGAGAAGAGAAGAGAAGAGAAGAGAAGAGAAGAGAAGAGAAGAGAAGAGAAGAAAAGAGAAGAGAAGAGAAGAGAAGAGAAGAGAAGAGAATAAGAAAAAAGAAAAAAGAAAAAAGAAAAAAGAAATGAAGAAAGAAGAGAGTTGAAGAGTAAAGGAAATTTTGAAACAAATCCTTCAAATGAGACATGTAAAGGAAATGAACTCTAGGGTGAAAACCCAAAATGGGCAGTCTAGAGTGATCCAAGGAATAAAAGAAGAAGAACATAAATTTTATTAGGAAAGTTGATCCTTGGTTCAATCACCCTTAAAATATGAATTTGAGCCTTTGTATACTTTCTTTAGAAGCCCGAGCCTAGCCTACATTACAAGCCTTAAAAGACCATTTGGATCACACATGAATATTTGAGAAAAGGAGTTCGTCTTCAGAACACATTCCGCCTAATTGAGTTAACCTTTCTTCTGGGACCTCGAGTTTCTAATGTCTGATTGAGATTAGAAAAGTGGGAAAATTTAAATTTGGGGAGTGTGTGAGTAAAAGAGAGCTACCAAAAAGTGAGGCATTATCCAGGTTGATGGATTCTTGAATCATTCATGCTTTGAATTTTTGGGCATTTGACTTTGCCCTAATCTTGTGTTTGACATGACTATTTTCTTAAGATCCCCATTTTTAGACTTTTCTTGTGTTTGTTATGACTTTTTCCTTTGAACTATCATTTCTACAGTTTTCTTGCATCTTACAAGTAGGATGACATAGATTCATGAAAAGCAAAAGATTTCTTCGTATTGATCTCAACTGTAGAAGACCATGAACGAATGTTTCCATCACATCAGAAAACAATTGAACCTCAGTTTGAATGGGGGCATCGCCTTGCATGAGAAGGTGAAAGAAGAAGCACATGTGTTGAAGAGTTTGAAGTGGGTCGTGTTGTCAAGAAAGATCAACATATAAGATGAAAAAGCTCAGGAGCATGAAAAGAGATAGAATTACACTTGATAAGCAAATGATGCTATCAGATTGGGGCAATCTACATGCCCTCAGTATTAATAGGCGGTAGAAGAAGAGATTAAAGTGCCAATATCACTCGAAGATATTCAAGGAGGAAATGAGCTTTCACATGCAAGCAATTCAAGATGTCCTGCAGGGGCAAGAACTTGAAACTCACAAGAGGCATTGAAGATGCTTGATAAGGAGCATATGAAGACTTGAAGCTTTCAAAACTACATAAGGAAACTTGTCACTCAACATTGATATATCAACCACATTGGTAGAAGCTCTTGAGACATTTTCCTAGAAGGATCGAATGCTTTCAATGAAGCAAAGAGATATAAAGAATGAGAATGGCGAAGGTATGGCAGTTGAAGAAATCTGTCTTTCCAACCAAGAGTACAAGATCACTAGATTAAGTGATCAAATTTGCAAAGTCAAATGTTTTCCATGAGTCAAAGAAATATAACTGCTTCTGGATTAAGCGAGTAAACGTGTGGGAAAATTAATTTTAAGAAAAAGAATTTAAAAAGCAAAAGAAATGAGACATGCATTCATGTTTTAGGCATCCATAGGGGCATGCACATCATAATTGCATTGAATATTGCATTTTTCAGGTACACGGAGGACCTTTCAGCAAAAGAACTCGCTTATTCATCCAAGCATAAGGAGGATTAAATTTTTCAGAAGACTTGCTTTTTCATCAAAGCACAAGGAGGATGAAGTTTTTTTTCTTCAGAAAATTCGCTTATCCGTTCAGGCGTAAGGAGAATGGATTTCGCTTATTCATCTAAGCATAAGGAGGATGAAGTTTTTCAGAAGATTGCTTATTCATCCAAGCACAAGGAGGATGAAATTTTTTTAGAAGATTCGTCTATCCCTTCAGGCGTAAGGAGAATGGAGTTCACTTATTCATCCAAGTATAAGGAGAATGAAATTTTTCAGAAGATTCGCCTATCCATTCAGGCAGAATGAGAATGGGGTCTGCTTATTCATCCAAGCTTAAGGAGGATGAATCTTTTCAGAAGATTCACATATCTGTTCAGGCATAAGGAGAATGGAGCTTATTCTTCCAAGAATAAGGAGGATGCAAGTTTTTAGAATACTTTTCCTAATTGAGTATCTAGGAGAATAGAACCCAACTCAACAATTCGGGCATTTGGGAAAATAGAACCCGACTTAGCTATTCGAGCGTAAGGAGAATAGAATAAGCCTATATGTTTGAGCATGGAACCTGGCTCAACAATTCGGGCGTTTGGAGAATAGAATCCGCTCATCTATTCAGAAAAAGTAGAATAGAACCAGCCTATCCGTTCGGGCATTTGGATAATGGAATTCGCTCATCTATTCGGGCGTCTGGAGAATAGAACATGCCTATCCGTTCGGGCAACATGAGAATGGAACCAATAAGCAAAATGGTGAAAATTAGTGTCTTTTGGTCGTTGCTCTATCCTTGTTTCACAGAGATGAGCAAAGAGGGGCAGCTGTTGTCACTAAATTTTCACCCACTTTTATTTATTTATTTATTTATTTATTATTATTATTATTATTATTATTATTATTATAGTTAAAACCCAAAAAAATTGCAAAAAGGAGCCCATCTAAATTAAATAAATGCCTATTAATAATAAAGCCCACAATTTTATATGATGAAAAACCCACCTTAAAATATAATAAGGAGCCCATTTTTATTTATTTTTAGAGGCCCAAACTAATCCATTTTGTGTTTTTTTTTCAGGTTTAATCCGAACCGTCAGATTTGGGGTTGAAAATATGAACGAATAGGATCGAGTAAGGGGGAAAAGGGTCCAACCCTCGTAGCCACGCGCTAGCGCGTGTGCGTCACGCGTGCGGGATTGTATCCCCCAATCCAGTCCCGATAAAACCCTAGGCGGGGCTGCCGGCCTTCTTACCGCTATTTTCGGCCACGACGGCCGCTGTGAAGGGTGTCGTTCGACTCGCCTCGGTCGTCCGGTTCCATTGCCGCCAAACATGCCCCTTGTCGTAGCCGTTAGCTCACCGATTTGGGGGGGGGGGAGGATTCGAACCCTAATTTAATCTTGGGGCAAAAATCCTAAAATTCGAGCCAATTTGGATGAAATTTTGCTCAATTCTCAATGGGTCAATGCTGTTGATATCAGATTGATGATTTTTAGGGATGAATTTTGTGATTTTTCCCCCGTATTAGCTTGATTTTTAAGCACCCAAAATCCTCTAAATTGAGCCTCTTTTCCCCTTTGTTCTACACACTTGATCACTTAGAAAAAAATCAAAAAGAGCTAAAAAAGAATTCCAAAAAATTCTTAAAAAATTCTTAAGAGCTACTAGAAATTTTAGAGTTAAAGTTCAAGCTTGGGGGCAATTTTCTAGAAGCAATTGGGAGCGTTTCGAGAAGTTCTTATTCGAGTTCTTCGGTCGTCATTTCGGTAAAATTCCTATCTTCCCTTTTGATTTTTCTTTATATTTTTTTCATGCTTGTTTTATTTTAAATTTTTGTGTTTGTGTTTGTTTTTTGTGGATTTTAGGTTACGTTCACAAAGTCAGAAAATCGTTTCATGATTCTGGTAACGATTTCATTTTTAATTTCGTTTTAAATTTGGTTTGATCTTTAAAAAGTATTTGCATGCTTAAAAATTTGTTAAAGTTGTTTTGATCTTTAGAGATGTAGAAATGATTTTTTGAAAGTGTTTAAATTAAAATGCAAGAATAAAATAAATAAATGTGGTTTAATTAAAAAAAACTTAAAGTTAGGGATTTAATTTGAAAAAACAATAAAGGGGCTTGATTTTGATTAAAAAATATAAAAAAAAGGCTTTTTGAAATTTAGATTTAGTAATAAATGGGTTGAGTAATTTTGAAAATAAAAGGATGAATACGATTTTTTAGGAAAATAAATAAATAAGTCATAAAGTTTTGTTTTAAAAGAATAAAGAAAATAAAAATGTTTCAAGGTAAAATTTTTAAGGTTTTAGGAGAAAATAAAGTTTTGAAAAAACTTAAAAGAAAATCATTTAAAAATAAAGTTTATCTTAAAAAGGTTTTTTTAGAAGAAAAGCTTTACAAATAAAAAATGAAAAAAAATTAAAAAGGAAAAACTCTTTTTGAAATAAAAGGTGGAAAAAACATAAAAATGAAAAAGGTAAAAAATGTAAAATAGTCTTGGCTTTTAAAAAATGCAAAAGTAAAAAAGAAAAAAAAGGTTTTTCTAGGAATAATAAATAGGAAAAAATAATAAATGAAAATAGTTCTTCACAAAGAGAATAAAGCTTAGATAGAGAGATGTTTTATTGAAAAATGTTCTTCACAAAAAATAAAATACACTTAAGCATACTTAAACTTTAAGTTAGAAATAAAAGACTTAGACGTTTATTTTAGGGTTTTTTAAATAATTAAACTTAGTAATAAATATAAAATGTTCAACGCACCTAAATCTCTTTGTTGTTTGAAAAAATGAAATTAATTTAATGCGGTGTCTTATCAAACGGGAATGACGAGTTAGCGCTAGAAATGTTGGCGGTGATTAATGTTCATTTCCCGGACAATAAGGCCGTTAAAATAAACTAACATTCATTAAATGGAAAAATAAAGTCGAACATTCATGAACTTGTAAATTCCATTTCTAAAACGATTTTAAAACCAATTAGGTACCAATTTTGGGCGTCGTGGGGGTGCTAACCCTTCCCCATGCGTATCCGACTTCCGAACCTATTTTCGTTGACCAAAACCGTTGTTTTATTAAAATAAAACGTTTTATTAAAATAACTCTATTTTAAAGTGATCCAATCACACTTTTCAAAATGATTGGTGGCGACTCCGTATTTTATAAGTTTTCAAAACGTTGAAGCTCGAAAGGGTTGCGACAGTCGACTAATCCGATCTTTCATATAGATACGTCTGAGACTAACTAAGCTCACATAGACGATCTTGCTATCGACTCTTCGACGCACGACGAGGAGATTAGAGGAGGAAATCCTCAGAACCCACCGCAACCGCAAGACCCTTCTGTTCAGGGTACTGAGCCTGCAGCACCTACCGCTCAGGCCGAGTGTTATAAGAACATGGCTGACATGTTCAAGCAATTTATGACTGCTATCAGGACCGAACAAATCGTGCAACCTATCGCCCTTATCGTTCAATACACTCGAGAACCTATCGATAAGCTCTCATAGTATCGAGCTTATACCTTCACTGGACAAGATGATGACAACCCTGAAGTAGTCGAGTATTGGTTGGGCAACACCTTGCGAATTCTGAAACGTCGGCACGCCCCGTGGCGCAGCGGAAAAATTAATCTGACGTAATCCAGCCAGGATCCATGTACATGAACGAATCTGGGGTGAAAAGATGAAGAGTTACCTTTTAGAACTCTAGAAACTGGAAAACCGACGGTATGTCGAAATAACCACGTCAAGTAAAACCGGAATTGTCACAGGTTCGCAACGACCTCTACGGAGTCCACCCGAACAAAACGAACAAAGTTTCCGCCTCCCTAACACTTAGGGATAAATTTCGACCGGTTTGAACACCTTCTAGGGAGAAGTCGAAATCCCTCCAGGGATTCCTAAGGGAGTCTGAAATCGACCAGGGGTTCTACCGGGACTTGGATTCGAACTAGGAAATTGCCAGGGGGCAAGAGGAACACCAGAAAAATATCGAACATCGTCTCAGAAGAATTCTGAGACTTGTCGAAAATTCCAGAGGGGAATTCCCAGGGATATGTCGAAATTTGCAAGGAGGAATATGGATGATTTGGTTGCTAGCCCTTGTCCCTTTAAATAGTATTCAGAGACTTAATTCTAGTTGAATTCTTTAAATCGAAGTTCAACCAAAATTCATATAATCTAATTCTACTTGAAATTGGTTGATATTAAATATACATTATATTTAATAATATTAAATGAAATATATATATTTAATTATGTATAATCTTATTCTACATAAAACATGGATTTAAATATAGATTATATTTAATCCATATATATATATTTTTATTATATAGAATCTCATTCTATCTTTACTTCGATTTAAATATATTTAAAAATATATTTTTAATTATGTGTAATCTAATTCTACATAAACTTGGAATTAAATATACATTATATAAATTCCAAATATATATTTAAATTTCTAGGGAGTTGCCGATTTCCCCTATCCCATAAGGGATTTTCGGCAACCTCCCTAAAATAAGGAGTATGGTTTCCAATTTTTTTGTTCGTTTCATTCGAAGGGTGTGACCCTTGTAGGTTCATGCAACGTTAGCAGCAAAATTAGAACTGTTCTAATTTTACAAACAATGAGTGGCATCTAGCAATACATCATTGCTACCTAAGTTGCTTGAAGTCATGCTTTGACTTTCCTAATTCCCGAATAAACTTAATTTATGCCATCCTTTTGTCCTTTATATCTTAGATGAACACAAGTCATGGGTTAGTCACACTTGCTTTGTACATCTAGTGTTTCTTGATGTCTTGAGTAGATTATGATAAATGAATCTCTATGATATCGCATATCATAATATTCAAGCATGGTCATGCATTTTCTAATCTCACTCAGTCAAGTGGCCGAAGATATTTCTGTAGTCAGTTACGACACACGTTTGACTATGTCAAAATACGTAAATCTTTATGTTGAAATCATGTTGATCTCAAGTCTGAGGATTATACATATGTTTATCATGAGCAATGTTGTGACTGTCACATAATTACCCAAGAAACATGCTAATAGCGGGTCAATCCAGTATGTTGTTCTCTAACAAATAGTTATGTGTTGATTTTGACATCTCTATGTCAATGACAACACTTGTTATCAATCAACCACATATTAGTCTTTATATATTATCACTGTCCATACTCGTAATAATATTCGACTAAGGATCCTATTTAACAATAATCGTATTATTGTATGGACATTATTATCCAATGGTTAGTTTGATGCACAGAAACATACCAAATGATAATAACGACAATGCCATTACTTGATAAATCTAGTAAAATAGTATGTCTATTCAACCATCATATGATTGGTCTTTGGGCATACTCCAACACCCCTCTAGATATGGGATGCATGCAATAAATAAAACAAAAAAAAACTCACACACAAAAGGTTAGTAATATGCTACAAAAACTCACACACCAAAAGGTTAGTAATAAATATGCTACAAAAACAAAGCAAAACTCAAACAAAAAGGTTAGTAATCTTTTAAAGAAAACAGAAACAAAACCTAAAAGATCCAAAATAATTCAATTGTATAACAATTCTGGGCCGGCATTCAAACATTTAAGGACATGTCTCCACAGATTATTTCTGCGACTCAACACCCCAGGCTTTCCATATGGATCTATTTGGGTAGGCTCTAAATTCTCAAAATTGGCTTGGTTCTAAAAGGGTACCCGAGCTGTCTTTGATGTCCCCTACTAAGGGTAGCAAGACCCTCGATTCTCACCCTATTATAGGCTACGAAAGAATCAAGTTCAACTCAGAAGGACTCACCACCGAAGCCTTCTCGAAGAATCAATATCCTTACGAAGGCAAAGGGAATGAGTCCTGAAGGTACTTCCTAGGCTCATACGAAGAATCAATTTTCTTACATGAGCAAAGCATATTTCCCCCCACTTAAACGAACGGGACAAAGCTCGGGAATAGAGCTTGAAATTAAAACGGACAAATAAACTAAAACTATCGTGAACATGCAAATTCCATATTTAATTTTTTTTAAAACCATTTAAAACAAATTTGTGGCCTGACCCTATTTTGTTTTTATTTTTTTAAAAACAAAAACACATTCCCCAGCGGAGTCGCCAAGCTGTCGCAACCCTTTCGAGCTTCGACTTTTAGAAAACTTATAAAATACAGAGTCACTACTAATCTTTTTGAAAAGTGTGATTGGATCACTTTAAAACAAGGTTATTTTAATAAATCGTTTTGTTATAATAAAACAACGGTTTTGGTCTGCGAAAATCAGAAAACAGGTTTGGGGTCGGTTACATGTGGGGAAGGGTTAGCACGCCCACGACACCTAAAATTGGTACCTAATTGGTTTTAATATTGTTTTTAAAATTGGAATTTGCATGTTCATGAAGGTTCGATTTTATTTGTCCGTTTAATGAATATTAGTCTATTTTAACGGTCATATCGCCCGAGAAATGAACTTTAATCACCGCCAACATTTCTCGCGCTAACCCGTCATTCCCGTTTGATAAGACACCACATTAAATTAATTTCACTTTTTTAAACAACAAAGCGATTTAGGTGCGTTGAGCATTTTATATTTATTTCTAAGTTCAATTGTTTAAAAAACCCTAAAATAAACGTCTAAGTCTTTTACTTCTAACTTAAATTTTAAGTATGCTTAAGTGTATTTTATTTTTTGCGAAGAACATTTTCAACAAAACATGTCTCTATCTAAGCTTTAGTCCCTAATCTTAATTTTTAAACTTATTTAAAAAAACAAACAAGCAACATATTATTTTCATTTGTGATTTTTTCCTATTTATTATTCCTAAAAAACCTTTATTTTCTTTTTACTTTTGAATTTTTTAAAAGCCAAGACCATTTTTACATTTTTTTACCTTTTTTTTATGTTTTTCCCACCTTTCATTTCAAAAAGAATTCTTGATTTTAAAAATTTCTCTTTTCTTTTTTCTTTTTAAAGCTTTTCTTCTCAAAAAAAACCTTTTTAAGGTAAAATTTACTTTTAAACTGTTTTCTTTTAAACTTTTTCAAAACTTTATTTTCTCCTAAAACTCTAAAACTCTTACCTTAAAACCTTTTTATTTTCTTTTTTCTTTTAAAAAAATTTATGACTTATTTATTTTCCTTCAAAAAATCTTATTTATCTTTTTATTTTAAAAATTACTCAACCCATTTATTATTAAATCAAAATTTCAAAAAGCCTTTTTTAATTTTTTTAATCAAAATCAAGCCCCTTTATTATTTCCACTCATGCATTATTGTTTTTCCAAATGATATCCCTAGCTTTATGTTTTTTCAATTAAACCATATTTATTCATTTTATTCTTGCATTATAATTTAAACACTTTTAAAAAATCATTTCTAAATTTATAAAGATCAAAACTACTTTAACAATTTTTTAAGCATGCAAATATTTTTTAAAGATCAAACCAAATTTAAAACGAAATCGCTACCGGAATCGTAAAACGATTTTCTAACTTCGAGAACGCAACCTAAAATCCACAAAAAAACAAACACAAACACAAAAATTCAAACTAAAACAAGCATGGAAAAATCTATATAAAAATCAAAAGGGAAGATAGGAATTTCACCGAAATGACGACTGAAGAACTCGAATATGAACTTCTCGAAACGCTCCCAATTACATTCGAAAAATTGCCCCCAAGCTCGAACTTTAATTCTTAAATTTCTAGCAGCTCTTAAGAATTTTTTAAGAATTTTTCGGAATTCTTTTTTAGCTTTGTTTGCTTTTTTTCTAAGTGATCAAGTGTGTAGAACAAAGGGGAAAAGGCTCAATTTATAGGGTTTTGGGTGCTTAAAAAGAAAGCTAATCCGGGAAAAAATCACAAAGTTCATCCCTAAAAATCATCCATCTGATATCAGTAGCATTGACCAATTGAGAATTGAGCAAAATTTCATCCAAATTGGCTCAAATTTTGGGATTTTGCCCCAAGATTAAATTAGGTTTCAAACCCTTTTCCCCCCAAATCGGTGAGCTAACGACGACGGAAAAGGGCAGGGTCGGCGGCAACGGAATCAGAAGGCCGAGGCGAGTCGAACGGCAGCCTCCACGATGGTCGTCGCGCCTGGAAACAACGGGAAGAAGGTCGATAGCCCCGCCTAGGGTTTTATCGGGATTGGATTGGGGGATCCAATCCCGCACGCGTGACGCACACGCGCCAGCGCGTGGCTGCGCGGGTTGGACGCCTTTGTCCCCCTTATTCGACCCTATTCGTTCATATTTTCTACCCCAAATTCGACGATTTTGATTAAACCTGAAAAAAACACAAAATGAGTTAGTTTGGGCCTCTAAAAATAAACAAAATGGGCTCCTTATTATATTTTAAGGTGGGTTTTTCATCATATAAATTTGTGGGCTTTATTATTAATAGGCATTTATTTATTTTAGATGGGCTCCGTTTTGCAATTTTTTTGTGTTTTAACTATAATAAAAATTTTCCATAATAATAATAATGATAATAAATAAAAGAGGGTGAAAATTCAGTGACAACATCGACAAGTTACAATATACACAATATATAACCCAAGGTGGAAAAGTAACACAATAACAATGCAACAAACTTCGATTTAGTCCTAAAATCGAGTAAACTCTAGCTTTGATACCACAAATGTAACACCCTCTTCCCGGTCTGGTCGAGAACCGGGTTGAAAAGTGATATCGATGAGATATCCATGGATAGTCAAAACCCTAGCTTAAGATTAAGCTTGATATATCCATGGAATTCAATAACCGATTGAGGAATATAGCTTACCCGATCGATAGCAACAATTTGATGACACTAAATCGAAGAAAAGCAAAGCTTGAAGCTAGCTCCAATGGAGGTGTTTGCTTAGGTAGAAGATGATGAAGATGAAGAGATAATGAGGTGTGTGATCCAATCGGAAGGTTAGTCCCTCACTTCTCACTACATTATAATTTTGCCTTCTAACTTACAATTCCTTCAATTTAGTCACTATATAGGTTTCAATATTATTCGATAAAGTCTAGTGACCACATGCTAGCTCAATTAGGATCCGATATCAATAATTTATTAGCCAATTCTATACTTAGATTTCATCAATGCAGATTTTCTGATCACCGGGACCAAATTCCGACTAGACCGGACTTTGAGGTGTTACAACTATATCTCATCGATATCACCTTCCGACCCGGTTCTTGACCAGACATGAAGGGAGTGTTACACTTGAATGTAAGGCTTGAAAGCCCAGCGATGAAAGAATTTATACCCTTCAAGAAGTTCGTCTTGTCGATCGTATGCATATTTGGTATGATACCTCACTATGGTGCCTGGGATGAATTCTGTCATTGCTAGTAATAAAGCCGGTAGCTTGTTGTACGACTTATAGTAATCACCATAGACTAACTTCATTGCCTTATCTCTCGCATGCCACCCTTTCTTGTATTTTATCTGGTATCCAGATTGTTGCGCAATGGTTGCCTGAATCGTTGAAATCGGAACCCTTAGATTTGCTTCTACCAGCTTCATCACGTGATGGCTTATCACAGTTGAGTCTAATTTTCGGTGGTCCTGGTCGATGGAAGTTCGTAAACATGTGTGATCTCTATTGTACTTTGTGACCTCCTAACGACCTAATCTCTTAAGCTTCGAAAATCAAATCTTTCATTTGCACTTTGGTCCATACTTCACACACTTGGCGTAGAAAGTCCTTTGGCTCGATTCTATAACATCATAGTCCACGTGGTTCTTGATATTGTACTCTTTCACTGCCAATGTAGCTTCATCATTTTCATCAAATTGAAGCATTTCCGATAACTCACCATGCTCACTCCAAGTTAATCGGGGAATATCCGGGACTTGAGGCGCCCTCATCCCATCAAAATCTACTGAACCCATGTGAGCAGGAGGTTCATAGAATGTAATATCACCCGCGGTCGGAACAAATTCTCTAACGCCAAAACCAGGGGCAGCACCAATGGCATCAAGGAACAAATCGGGATCATCAATATCTTCATTTTCGCTAGAATCGTCAAATGATTCTCCCCACCGATCGAGTAGGTTTCCAAAACAGCATCAACGATTGTATCAACAGTCGGCCCTTAAGATGAACCATATGTCGAAGGCTCAGCTGGATAAAATGCACTCGATGTCCCACTAGCCAACAATGAGACAAAACTACCTCCGGGCATATCAAGCTCATTATCGTAATATATTCCACTAAGTTCTCCAATGACGTTTCTAAATGGGTCGGGAACATTATGAACCTCGGCAAGCAACTCGATATATCGAATCCCCATAGATTCATGCTCTACAATCATCATTTGAACATCATTAGCATCTTTAAGATTGATTGCACAATATCTGACTGGATTTTCACATGTCAACCACCAGTAAAACAAACCATGAATCCTCTTTTCGATTTTGTGTGATATTTTCTCCTTTATTTCTCAAAGCGTGACTTCTTTTTCAAATCTCATCTTCGTACCGCTTTCATATTCAAATACAATTCTGGCATCAATTTTCACCATTTGTCCATTGTAATGGACAATAGTCATAAATGTGTTATTGTTGCTCATTTTCTCTGCATGTACAATACATATATCAAATCTACATGCATAACATTCGAACAAACTGAATCAACTCAAAATGAACATACTAAAAAATAAACATACTAAATAAAAATGAACATTCTAATTTTAAAAATGAACATATTGAATCAACTCAAAAAATAAATTTTAAAAAATTCGAATCTACATGCATAACATTCGAACAAACTTAAAGAAAACTACATGCATAAAATTTAAATTATATCAAACATACAAAACAAAATGAACTCACTAAAAACAAAACTTTAAAAAATTGAATTTACTTACAATATTTTCGTCAATGATTTCTTCTTCTTCTTTTTCTCCTTCTTCTTCTCTCAAATTTTTCACTGATTCTTTCTTATTCTTCTTCTCCACTCAAAATTTTACATTCAACCTTAACTATTTAATACAAAATATTTTCCTGGTCCTACCTCTATCCCTCCTCTATAAACACTTACATGATTTTAAACTCTACCCATATATATTTTTTAAAAACACCCTAAACTCATCCCATTCATAAATCAAATCACCAGCCTAAACCTATCCCTATTCTGCCATGCATGCATGCCTGTGCACATGAGGAATCTTTGGGCACTATTCAAAGTCGGACTCATCTGGGTGAGTTTTTTACTATTCAAAGTCGGACTCACATCGGTGAGTCTTTCCCTATTCGGACACTATTCAAAGTCGGACTCACCTCGGTGAGTCTTTAATTTTTTATTCAAAAAATGCAAAACACTGTTCAAAGTCGGATTCAGATGAATCCTTCTTTGGTGGGAAATAAAAACCAATGTGCAATATATTGGGAAAAAAAATTCTTGTACAATATATAGGTAAAAATTCCGTTTTATACTATATTTTTGTAAATTGAGTCACAATACTATTTTATGGGAAAATCACGACCTTTCTCATAATTTATGTTTAATCTTACCGTTAATTGCTGACACGATAATTATAAAAAAGTAAAATAACTTTTTTGGTCCTCTACATTTATAATTGTTTATCAATTTGAGCCTTAAATAAATGTAGAGGTAGATAATAGTAACAATTTATCATTTGATTAATGACAAGTTTTTATTTATTTTTAAATATTAATGATCAAATTCATAGAACGTGTATGCATATAAGACTAAAAATCTAATTCACTTTGTTATAGCTAGCAACATAACAACTGACAATAAAATTTAATAGAAGTTAGGCGAGGGACCAAATTTTCCAATAAAAATATTACAAAAGCTCAATTTTGCAAAATTATAGTATAGGGGCTAAATTTTAAATTTTGAAATAGTATAAGACCTCTTAGATATTTAAACCATATGTTATTATACTTCAATTATTTAAACAAACAAAACCATTTTTATATCTTAAACTGATCAGTCTAATCATTAAGAAAAGATGATATTTCGGAAAATAAATTTTCAGCTGTAACGCGTCAAACAATAATTCTTCTCATTTATTCTTAGCAGTTTTAAGTTTATTTGGATCGCATTCTTCAAGATTAATCGTGTATTTTTTTATTTGAATACAAATTTCTATTAATAAAACAATAAATTTATCGATTATTAGCTGATTTAGTAGGGTGGGTTGTTAGGTCGTTTAAGCAAATTTCAAAGTTTAAATTTTGATATTTTGATTGACGAAAATTTTGTTGGCAAGATCATTCTCATTATATATATCTACAGTATTCAATTCAGATTAATCGACCAATAAATCTTATACTTGTTATTATATTATGAAAAATAAAACAGCAAATCTATCGAATAGTTATTGATCGTGTAGTTTGTTGTTATTCTAGCAATCTTAAAATCCGCAGGTTAAGATTCTAACAATAATTAATTAATGCTTGATCTGTTGACTGTAATCCCATAATGATTACGACGATTAGGACGGTGTTAATGTTATCCGTTTTTGAAACATATACATATGAAATAAAGTGTATATATTAATTTGATTTTCTAAGACTTGTTTGACGAGCTAATGAGCAGTTCTGAAAGTAAAATTTAGAAATACCTTCATCACATTCACAAAAATATAACCCTATAATATTTTAAATAATACGGGATCATAAAATTTAATAGGATATAATAAGGTCGGTGTCTAGTTCAATATTTTTCACTTCAAGTCCCATTCTATTTATATGTAAAGTGTTTATAGGCGTTGGGAGCGGGAGAGGAGGCGTCCGTACGAAGCGAAAATTTTCTCTGAATTTTTGTAGCCATTTTCTTTTTCTGGAGTGTTTTGGTGAGGGTCCGGTTACGTGTTTCTCGTACGATGCTTGCTCCGATGAGTGTCCGGTCACCTTCTGGTCGTGGTGAGGAAAATCTAGGTAGGCCGTGTGACGGCGTTAGGCACACGTGTCGCCCCTCCGGTCAGGTTTGGGACGAGGGGCATTTCGGCGGCGCTAATGGCCGTTGTCGTGTTGATGCTTGTTTTCTTTTGTTTTGCAGGATCTGCTTTGCGGAGAAGGTACCATGTATTGGAAAAGGTGGGGGTTTTGAGGGTTCGAATAGTTTTAGGGTGTTTGTTTAAGGGTTTGAGGTCTCGAGGTCTTGTTTGGTTTCGAACTGCGGTGACGAGGGGACTAAGAAGGGGTTTTTCTATGGTTGAAGTTTGTTTGTTGATGGAAAACAACTTGGTGATGATGAGATGAGTTAGAATGAGGGTTTGGATCTGATTTTGGTAAAAAGAAATTCTTGGAATTTTTAGTTCGCGAGGTGTTTGTTAATTTGTCTGGACCGAGGTTGAAGATGATGACGTGTCCTTTAATTTTGTTTTTCCATGCATGGTGTCGTATGTGTTGGCGTCCGAGATTCTAGGAGTGGGCGCGCATTATCGTGCGATGCCATATATGTGGGAGCGCGCACTTGCATGGCTTTTGCGCGGATCTGGGGAACATTCTCTGGGAATAGTCTGATTTGCTCAATTAGAGTTGGCTTTTGGGGGACAAGCTCAGCAAAATAGCAGTAGCGGGGCCCATGGTTACAACGATCACGGGGCGCTTCTCTAATTTGTTATTATTTAATCAGATTCTATCTGTTGCGATATTGAAACACCTTGTTTCATTAAAGAGTGGATTTGTCTATTATACCCCTAACTTCGAAAGTAATTGTGATAGACCTAAGAGGGGTAAAGTGGTTTTTCACTATCATCTAAGAGGTTCTCAACCTAAGTGTGGAAATTGTCGTTTCAGCCGCAAAAGGGGAAAACAATTCATTTGGGATTTCTCTATTTCGCTTCTTTGGTCCAGGAATCTATTCAAAAGAAGGATGTGTTTTCTGGGTTATTGGCGCTTGAAAATATCATCAACAGAGGAGGAAGTTGAAAGAATGTTGAGCGAACTGAAGTTTACTGATGAAGAACTGCTCGATATGGATGAAGATGAGAACTTACTGCAATCGGAAATGCCTGATTCTGATAAATGACTACTGGGTAAGCTCATTTCCCCTTATGTTGTAGATGGTTCTCTTTTACTTCATGTGTTTGTTACTGTTTGGAAAAGTCAACCATTAGAAGATGCTTCTGAACTAGGAACCAATATGTTTCTTTTTAAGTTTGTTAAACAAGAGGTTAGGGACTATGTGTTAGACAGGGTTCCATGGACTTTTAATGGAGAATTGCTGGCTTTAAAGCCTTTTGATGGTAGCTTAAGTTCAAAGGAATACGACTTTACTTCCATAGCCATCTGGATTAGAGTCTACAATTTGCCACTTGTAGGAATGAATGAGGAGGTGGGAAAGTCAATAGGTGAGAAACTTGGGAATTGTTGAAGTGCTAAAATTGATATTTCTAAACCTCTTAGAAGGTGTGTGCATCTTGGGAAAATATGAGAGATTGCCCCAGTTTTGTTTTTGGTGTGGTCTGATAGGTAATGAAGTTGGTTCTTGTTCTTCTCTATCTCCTGAATTTGTTAAAGGCCCTTTTGAATATGGCCCTCGGCTCAAAGTTGCCTTTAAGCCTAGGACCTCAAGCTTATCTTCCCCCAGACCTGGTATTATACACTTTGGGTGCAATGTTGTAGGTTCAAGTAAATTGAAAAAGCATGTTGAAGATATGGGTGACAATGAAGTTGTGCTAGGGGTTAATTCCTGGAGAGGGAAACCTATTGCTATCTCAGCAACAAAGAATAGAAGCTACAAGAGAACTCTTCAAGGGAAGAATGAAGTGTGTCATCTTGTGGGCCATAAGAAGACTAGATCTTGTTCTACTCCAGTCTCTAATACTTTAAAGGGTGGTGTTGAAGCCGTCTCACCAATCAAAACCCCTGAACCAACGGTGGAAGCTGAGGCTTAGCCCCGCCGAGTGCCATGAAACTCCTTTGCGGGAACTGTCAAGGGCTTGGGAATTCTGAGACAGTTCGAACTCTGGGGCACATTGTAGTCTTGAAAGATCCTAGTTTGGTGTTTCTAAGTGACACAAAACTAAATAAGAGTAAGGCTAGATAGGTTAAAAGAAGAGTTAATATGTGTAGGAATTTTGTTGTTGAAATATCTAATGAATGCATGGGGTTAATGATGCTTTGGAGAGAAGCGGTAAATGTAAATCTACTTTCTTATTCTAAATCTCATATAGATGTAGAGGTGGATCATGGGGACTCTTTGTTTAGATTCACAAAAATGTATGGCACTTGTAATAGGTCCAGGAAAAATAATGATTGGGAACCGCTTGACACATTAAAAGGAAGATCAAACCTTCCGTTGCTCTTAGGGGGGGACTTGAATGAGATTTTAGAGTTTAATGAAAAGGATGGAGGAGAAGGAAACCAAGGGTAGAAGTGGATAATTTCAGGGATGCTTTAGAGAGGAATGGGCTTTGGGACATCAAGCCAATGAGAGGCTGGTTCACCTGGCACTGTGGTTCAAACCCTGAAAACTTGGTGAAGGAAAGAATTGACAGATTTGTTGCCTCAATCCCATGGCTGCACAAGTTTGGTCAAGGAGAGGCGATTTCTGAGTACTCTTCTTATTCTGACTATCATTTCATTCTCTTGAATACTGAAGCTTAAGCTAACAGTTCCACAAGATTTGAGGACCATTTCAAATTTGAGAATTGATGGGCTGATGAAGCTGAATGTGAGGTGAATGTCTTGGAAAATTGGAATAGCACTTTTGTTTCAACCTTGAAAAAGTTTAAGGCTGTAGGAGAAGGGCTTAAATGGTGGCAAAAAGATAGAATAAGGAAATCCCTAAAAAGAAAGCAAATTTTGAATGGGAGAGTTGAACAACTTCTTAACTGTAATGTGAATGACCAAGTGGTGCAAGAGTCGAATGCTGCCAAGAAGTAGCTTAAGGTTTTGATGGACAGAGAGGAGGTCTATTGGAGACAGAGGTCTAGAGTTTTCTAGCTTAGAGAGGGAGATATGAATACTACTGTAACGCCCCGGTTTTGGGCTTAGGAGTTTTGGGCGTTGACCGGTTCGTCAAAGTGCTGTTCGAATCTAAAGAGGTGAAGTTAGGAAAGCCTAGTTCGGGTTGCATTAAAAATATGGAAAAATGTTCTAAAATCATCTTTTAATATAATTAAGTGAACTGTGAAATCAATTTTGGAAAATGAGTTTTGGAAGTGTGACATTTTGGTTAGTGACCAAAATGTAATTTTTGAAAGTTTGGTGATTGTTTTATAAAGGGTTGAAACTTTGAATCTTTAAGGAGCTATTTACCCAAAGGGAGTTTCTCCAGATTTTTCTAAGATATTTTAAGTCTAAATTCTAATTTTAAGTGATTAAAAGTGGAGGGAAAGCCATTTGGTTATTTTTGGATTTTGTAACCAACTTTTCTAAACTTTCTTTCTCTCATTTTCTCTCAACCCAAACACATTCTCTCCATAGAATTGGTTCTGATTTCTTCACCTAAATCCCTCCTTTCAACTCTCATTTGATTCCTAATCAACATATCTTCAAAACCTCTTCAATTGCTAATTGTTTCAACAAGGTTTTTGATTGCAAAAAGAGGAGAAACTCAAGTTTGGAGGTAAGAACGTCCTTCTCCTCTAAACTATCAGTTCTTTACTGAAATTCCTAAGTTTTCAATCCTTAATTGATGTTTAATTAAAGGTTTTTAAGTGGTGAAATGGATCTTGGCTTATAATGCAAGATTTGATGATTTTTGATGATTTTCGTTAGATCTGATTAATCTGTGATTTGAGATGTGTTTTTGATGTTAAATGAACTCTAAATTGATAAGGAATTGAGTTTTGATTGATGCAATCCCGGATAGGTTGAGTTTCCTAAGTTTAGCTTGTGTTTCAAGGTTGTTTTTGAGGTGATCTTGTGGATCTGATGTTGCTGGAGGTATAAGGATGTTAATAGGTTGTTTTTAGATGTTATATGATGTTAAAGGATGTGTGGTTTTGCTGGTTTATGGCTGGGCTTTGTTTAGAAGTGGTTTGGATGCATTTTCGGTTGTGTTTGGTGGCTGAAAATGGAGGTTGGATGAGAGCAGCGAGTTTAGGTGCTTTCATTGAAGCAATTAATGCATGATGATGCATTAATCCTCTGCTTTGATGTGTTGAAACAGGGGAGGCATCTTTGGATCTAAGAGTTGTTGATCCGGAAGCTTGATTTGGTGCTTTGGCTCGAAGCAAAGTGGAAATCGGTGAGTGCGTTTGTGGAAATTGGGTTTTCAGCTTTGAAACCAATGTCTTGGGAGCTTAGTTTAAGTCTAAACAACTTTGCTAAGCTCAAGTGTAAGTTTTCGGAATTTCTCTCTAGTGGTGGCCATGATTTTGTTGTGATGCAAAATGGTTATTTGCATGTTTTAATTACTGTTTTGGAAGCATGATTTAGCATGGTTTTTGCTGATGTTGTAAGCCATATGTTGAAGGTAACTCTAGGTAGGAGTTCCTTGATTTTGTACATTGATTAAATGTGGATTGATGCTTTTAAATGCATGATGAAAATGGCTTGGTTTAATGCTTTAAAACAGTGGATTAAATGATGAAAATGATGTATATTGGCAAGTGATGTTTTGAAAAAGGTTAAGGTCACTAAGGTGGTTAAAAGTCCTTGAGTGAGCCTTGTTACTTAAGAACATCAAGGTGGTTAAAAGTCCTTGGATGATTCTTGTTGCGAACACTAAGGTGGTTAAAAGTCCTTAGGTGATCCTTCCATGGTGTTTAAAAGTCCATGGGGCCAAGGTGTTTAAAAGTCCTTGGGGCCAAGGTGTTTAAAAGTCCTTGGGGTGATTCAAGCTATGGACACAAAGGTGGTTAAAAGTCCTTGTGTGGTCCTCATTCATGGTGTTTAAAAGTCCATGGCCAAGGTGTTTAAAAGTCCTTGGGGCCAAGGTGTTTAAAAGTCCTTGGGAAGTTGATGAACTTGTTTGAATGAAATGGAATTTATCACTTGAGCCAATATGACATGTTGTATTATGTTGAAGCATGAGATGCTTGTTTTAAGTATGCTTTTGAGCATGTGCAAAGGTTGATTTAAAGCATGATTTGTAAATGTTTTAAATTGCATTATTGAATGGTTTTTAAGAGCATACCTCACTAAGCTTTTGCTTACGCTCTCTTCCGTTTTCTTAATTCTATAATGCAGAACATTAAGGAACCTTGAGGGCAGCAAGGAGGGCAAGAATTCAAGTGCAAGTAGAGCTCAATGTATGGAAGGTTTTTGTTAAACATTTTAGCTTTTGGGTAATTTGGCAATGGGGGACCAATGTGTATGATTTGGGAGGTGTTTGGAACTCCCTAAGTATGTTGAATGATGTTAAGATTGCTGGTTTTTGCATTGGATCATTACATGCTTGTTTTGGAAGTTTTGTGTTTGAGTAGCTAGCTTGTGTAGGAAGCATGCCTATAGGATTGGGGCTTTTTGCATATGATGTTAGTTTGTTGATTTGTTGATGCTTGCAAGTCTTATATATGTTGAATTGCATGCTGGTAAAGTTTGGTGACATTTGGAGCATGTTTGAATGATTAATTGCATGTTTTGGAATGCATTTGGTGCAATATGTGCAGGCGTTTCGGAACAGTGTGCACCGTTTCGGAACGGGTGCCTTGAATGAACCCAGGCGTCCGAAACGGTATGCACCGTTTCGAAACGGTTTGGCCTCTGCCAGGCCATGTTTCGGAACCCATTGTGGAACGGCCCGTGTTTCGAAACGGGGTCTACCTGTTTCGGAACGGTCGACCGTTGGGGGCTGACATTGGCAGTTATATGTTTTGAATTGTTTGCGTTTTGGTCCTGAAACTTGTTTGTGCAATTGTATGAGCTTGGGAAGTCCTTTTGAGCTGAAATTTCACAGAGAAGCATGAAACCTGATTAATTTCAAGTTGGTAACTTTAATTTGGGTTAAGTCCTTTTAATTATCAGAAATTACAATTTGGTCCCTAAAGTTGTAATTTGTTCAATTGGGTCCCTGTTTGATCTCTGATGTTTGTGATCTTTGAGTATGATGTTTGTGTGATCATAATTAGGAATAATGTGCATCTAGACAAGATTAAAAAGAAAAAAAAGGGTCGTTAATCAAGGTTGACTTTCGGGTTGACTTTGGTTTTCCCCGTATGACTTTCTTAATTCGGGTCAACCGTCTAGGCCGGGTTAAGGGGGTTACATTTGGTGGTATCAGAGCTGAGTTCTCGAGTAATTGGGAATGAATGTATGCATGATTGAAGTATGTTTGGCTTGTATGCTTGTTGTTTGAAAGCATGTTTAGTGGCTTGTGATTCGGATGCAATTGAGATGTATGCTGTGATGTTGCATGTTGAGGGTACCCATTGCCAAACAAAAGCTAATGAAATAATGTTGATTTTTGAATGAAATTGAGCTTGAATACTTGGATTGCTTACCTTGCTGGGGCTGACTTTTTTTATTTTGCATTGTGATTGCATGGTAAAAGTATGGCACCACGTAGAGAGTTAAGAGGTAGTGTGCGAGCTACGGCTCCCAATGAGAACGAGAATGAAGAGAACACGGGTAGTGCAGTGTTACCCCCTCCTCCGCCTGGTGGTGGTGCTGGAGGTGAGAGAGCTGAAGCTGCAGCTGGTGCTGGAGCTGCTGGACCAGAGGTTGGTCAGGGGCAAGCTATGCCTGATATGTCTATGCTGGTACAAGCTATTGCGGGTGCTTTTCGAGCAGCAGTAGCTGGAGCTCAAGGAGCTGGGCATCAGAGAGATGCTGGAGTTAGACTACCTTTGGAGCGTCTGCACAGTCTTGGTGGGACTGAGTTCAGGGGTATGTCTGCTGAGAGTTCGGAAGCTTGGCTAGAGAGTACCAAGCGTATCTTGGGTCAGATGAGCTGCACGGATGTGCAAAAGTTGGGATGTGTTGTGTCCTTGCTGCAGGACGATGCGTATACATGGTGGACGACCACCATAGCTGGGATGGCTGAAGCTGATGTTACTTGGACATTCTTTCAGAATGCGTTCAAGAGGAGATATCTTGGAGTGAGATATCTTGATGAGAAAAAGCGTGAATTCATGTCTCTTACCCAAGGGAGCATGAGTGTGGCTGAGTATGAGGTGCAGTTTGTGCGACTCAGTCAGTATGCACCGGAGCTGATACCTGATGAGCGGGAGAGGTGTGAAAGGTTCCGTTATGGTTTGGTGACGGAAGTAAAGACATATATGTTGGCTGGTGAGTGTAATGATTTTGATGTGTTGGTTGGCCGATCCAAGGACATTGAGATGAACTTGGGTTTATCTGCGAAAGGTGCTGGAGCAAGTTCTGGTAAGAGAGCTGCTGAGTATAGTTCCGGAGGTGGACAGAACAAGAGGGGACGTGATCAGAAGTATCAGTCCTCAGCCAAGAGAGGTGGTGGTGCACCTGCTAGAGGTGGTTATGCTAGAGCTGATCCTAATGCTTGCTGGATCTGTGGTTCGCGTAGTCACATTAAGCGTGACTGTCCTCGTGCTGTGAGGGAGGTGCAAGCCCCTGTAGCGGCAGCTGGTAATGGATGCTGGAATTGTGGTTCTGTAGACCATCTGAGGCGAGATTGTCCGAGGTTGGCTGGTGGCCAAGAGCGTGCTCCTGCTGTTGCTGCACCGCAGAGAGGTCGTGGGCGCGGCCGTGGTAATTTCCAGAGGAGAGAGGAAGGTGGTCGTGGAGTAGCCCATGTTGTGGCTATTCAGCCTGAAGGTGGAGGTCAAGCTAGGGTGTATGCTCAGCGCGAGGGAAGGAATGATGCAGATGTGATTGCAGGTACCTTTACTTTGCAATCCTTGTCATTGCTTTCTTTGATTGATTCTGGATCTACGCATTCATACATTTTGCGTGAGCATGCTGAATTGCTTGGTTTGCCTGTTGAGTCTTTGGATGTTGGTGTTCGTGTCACTAGTTCTTTTGGTGAAACTGTTGTGACTCGAAAGCTTTATAGAAGGTGTCCCTTGGTTGTTCAAGAACATGTCTTTCATGTTGATCTTATGGAGTTGCCCTTTTATGGTTTTGATGTGATCCTTGGTATGGATTGGCTTGCTGAGCATCGTGCTGTGGTAGATTGTGAAAATAAGCGGGTTTCGCTTAAGCTTGCGGATTATTATGAAGTTGTTGTGGTTGGTGAGAATGTGAAGTTTCTTGCTAATGTGGTGTCTACCTTGGAAGCGAGTAGGATGCTGAGGCAGGGTTGCGAAGCTTATCTAGCTTTTGTGATGAATCCTAGTTCTAAGGAGTTGAGGGTGCAAGATATCAAGGTTGTGAAGGTGTTTCCTGGTGTTTTTCCTGAGGAGTTGCCTGGTTTACCTCCTAATCGCGAGGTGGAGTTTGGAATTGAGCTGTATGAGAATACAACTCCTGTGTCCATTACTCCCTATATAATGGCACCTAAGGAGCTGAAGGAGCTGAAGACGCAGTTGCAAGAGCTTCTAGATCATGGTTTCATCCGGCCGAGTGTGTCACCTTGGGGAGCACCAGTCTTGTTTGTGAAGAAGAAAGATGGCACTATGAGGATGTGCATTGATTACCGTTAGCTGAACAAGTTGACTATCAAGAATTGGTATCCTTTGCCGAGGATTGATGATCTCTTTGATCAATTTCGGGGAGCTGCAGTGTTCTCTAAGATTGACTTGAGGTCAGGGTATTATCAGTTGAAGGTAAAGGATGTGGATGTGCCTAAGACAGCTTTCAGGACAAGGTATGGGCATTATGAGTTCCTTGTGATGCCGTTTGGTTTGACAAATGCTCCTGCTGCTTTCATGGACATGATGAATCGTGTGTTTCATGAATACCTGGACAAGTTCGTTGTGGTGTTCATTGATGATATCCTCGTGTACTCGCGTACTGAGGAGGAGCACGAAGAGCATTTGAGGATTGTTTTGTAAGCCTTGTTGGAGAATCAGCTTTATGCTAAGCTGAGCAAGTGTGAGTTCTGGCTTAAGGAGGTGGTGTTTCTTGGGCATGTGGTCTCAGCTGAGGGGATTCGTGTTGATCCTCAGAAGATTGAGGCGGTGATGAACTGGAAAGTTCCTAAGTCTGTTCATGAGGTCCGTAGTTTCCTTGGTTTGGCGGGATACTACCGGAGGTTTGTGGATGGTTTTTCCAAGATTGCTGCTCCTTTGACGAAGCTGTTGCAGAAGGATGTTAAGTATGAGTGGACAGAAGCGAGACAGCAGGCTTTTGAGAAGCTGAAGGCGGCTTTGACGCAAGCTCCTATCTTGATTCAGCCTGAATCAGGGAAAAAGTTTGTGGTCTATAGTGATGCATCCTATGTTGGTTTGGGATGTGTGCTGATGCAAGAGGGTAAGGTTGTGACTTATGCGTCACGGCAGTTGAAGGTGCATGAGCGCAACTATCCTACGCATGACATTGAGCTGGCTGCAGTGGTGTTTGCTCTGAAGATCAGGAGACATTATCTGTATGGTGAGAAGTGTACTGTGTACACGGATCACAAGAGTTTGAGGTATCTGATGTCTCAGAAAGAGTTGAATCTTAGACAGCGGCGTTGGTTGGAGTTGGTCAAGGATTATGATCTGACGATTGAGTATCACCCTGGAAAGGCTAATGTTGTTGCGGATGCCTTGAGTAGGAAGGTAGTTGTTGAGCTGAGAGCTATGTTTGCTAGCTTGAGCATATCACGAGATGGTGGTCTTGTTGCTGAGTTGCAAGTGAAACCGTCGTTGGTTCAGTTGATCAAGGAAAAGCAGTTGTTGGATGATTCCTTGGTGTCTCATGTTCAGGATATCGCGGAGGGTAGACCTTCGGATTTCTGCTTTAATGAGGATGGTGTGTTGTGTTTTGGGAGTCGGATAGTAGTGCCTGCTGATGTTGAGTTGAGGCGTGCTATTCTGACTGAAGGTCATAGTAGTCCTTTTGCTATGCACCCTGGATGTACTAAGATGTACCGTGATCTTCGTGATGAGTACTATTGGGTGGGTTTGAAGAAGGATGTTGCAGAGCTTGTGAGCAAGTGTTTGGTGTGTCAGCGAGTTAAGGCTGAACATCAGGTTCCTTCTGGTTTGTTGCAACCGTTGAAAATCCCTGAATGGAAGTGGGAAAGGGTTACCATGGATTTTGTATCTGGTTTACCTTTGTCTCCATCAAAGAAGAATTCTGTTTGGGTGATTGTGGATCGCCTGACGAAGTGTGCGCATTTCTTGCCTGTGCATACTACGTTTTCTTTGGATAAGCTGGCAGAGCTGTACATTGCTGAGATTGTGAGGCTGCATGGTGTGCCTAAGTCGACTGTGTCGGATAGGGATCCGAGGTTCACATCGCGTTTCTGGCAGTGTTTGCATCAAGCTCTGGGTACAAGGTTGCATTTCAGTACATCCTATCATCCTCAGTCGGATGGTCAGTCTGAGCGGGTTATTCAGATTTTGGAGGATATGTTGAGGTGCTGCGTGATTGAGTTCCAAGGTTCTTGGGAGAAGCATATGCCTTTGGTTGAGTTCTCTTATAACAATAGTTATCAGACGAGTATACATATGGCACCTTATGAGGCTCTGTATGGGAGGAAGTGTAGGACTCCTCTTTGTTGGGCTGAAACTGGTCAAAAGTTGGTTTCGATGCTGGCTTTGTTGAAAGGGACCACCGAGAAGGTGAAGCTCATTTGTGAGCGGTTGAAGGCTGCCTCTGATCGGCAGAAGTCTTACGCGGATTTGAAGCGTAAGGAGATAGAGTATGCGGTGGGTGACCGTGTGTTCTTGAAGGTTTCGCCTTGGAAGAAGGTGATGAGGTTTGGCCGGAAGGGTAAGTTGAGCCCTCGGTACATTGGACCATATGAGGTGGTTGAGCGTGTGGGTCCTGTTGCGTATCGGCTGAGGTTACCTCAGGAGTTGGAGAAGATTCATGATGTGTTCCATGTTTCTATGCTCCGGAAGTATAGATCTGATCATTCGCATGTGATGCCTGTGGAGGAAGTGGTTTTGAATCCGGATTTGACCTATGATGAGGAACCGGTGAAGGTTCTGGATTCGGATAGCAAGGTTCTTCGTGGCAAGACCATTGAGTTGGTGAAGGTGCTGTGGAAGCATCGAGGTGTTGAGGAAGCCACGTGGGAGCAGAAGGAAGACATGCGGAAGCAGTTTCCTTATCTCTTTCCTTCAGGTAAATTTCGAGGACGAAATTTCTTAAGGGGGGGAGAGTTGTAACGCCCCGGTTTTGGGCTTAGGAGTTTTGGGCGTTGACCGGTTGGTCAAAGTGCTGTTCGAATCTAAAGAGGTGAAGTTAGGAAAGCCTAGTTCGGGTTGCATTAAAAATATGGAAAAATGTTCTAAAATCATCTTTTAATATAATTAAGTGAACTGTGAAATCAATTTTGGAAAATGAGTTTTGGAAGTGTGACATTTTGGTTAGTGACCAAAATGTAATTTTCGAAAGTTTGGTGACTGTTTTATAAAGGGTTGAAACTTTGAATCTTTAAGGAGCTATTTACCCAAAGGGAGTTTCTCCAGATTTTTCTAAGATATTTTAAGTCTAAATTCTGATTTTAAATGATTAAAAGTGGAGGGAAAGCCATTTGGCTATTTTTGGATTTTGTAACCAACTTTTCTAAACTTTCTTTCTCTCATTTTCTCTCAACCCAAACACATTCTCTCCAGAGAATTGGTTCTGATTTCTTCACCTAAATCCCTCCTTTCAACTCTCATTTGATTCCTAGTCAACATATCTTCAAAACCTCTTCAATTGCTAATTGTTTCAACAAGGTTTTTGATTGCAAAAAGAGGAGAAACTCAAGTTTGGAGGTAAGAACGTCCTTCTCCTCTAAACTATCAGTTCTTTACTGAAATTCCTAAGTTTTCAATCCTTAATTGATGTTTAATTAAAGGTTTTTAAGTGGTGAAATGGATCTTGGCTTATAATGCAAAATTTGATGATTTTTGATAATTTTCGTTAGATCTGATTAATCTGTGATTTGAGATGTGTTTTTGATGTTAAATGAACTCTAAATTGATAAGGAATTGAGTTTTGATTGATGCAATCCCGGATAGGTTGAGTTTCCTAAGTTTTGCTTGTGTTTCAAGGTTGTTTTTTAGGTGATCTTGTGGATCTGATGTTGCTGGAGGTATAAGGATGTTAATAGGTTGTTTTTAGATGTTATATGATGTTAAAGGATGTGTGGTTTTGCTGGTTTATGGATGGGCTTTGTTTAGAAGTGGTTTGGATTCATTTTCGGTTGTGTTTGGTGGCCGAAAATGGAGGTTGGATGAGAGCAGCGAGTTTAGGTGCTTTCATTGAAGCAATTAATGCATGATGATGCATTAATCCTCTACTTTGATGTGTTGAAACAGGGGAGGCATCTTTGGATCTAAGAGTTGTTGATCCGGAAGCTTGATTTGGTGCTTTGGATCGAAGCAAAGTGGAAATCGGTGAGTGCGTTTGTGGAAATTGGGTTTTCAGCTTTGAAACCAATGTCTTGGGAGCTTAGTTTAAGTCTAAACAACTTTGCTAAGCTCAAGTGTAAGTTTTCGGAATTTCTCTCTAGTGGTGGCCATGATTTTGTTGTGATGCAAAATGGTTATTTGCATGTTTTAATTACTGTTTTGGAAGCATGATTTAGCATGGTTTTTGCTGATGTTGTAAGCCATATGTTGAAGGTAACTCTAGGTAGGAGTTCCTTGATTTTGTACATTGATTAAATGTGGATTGATGCTTTTAAATGCATGATGAAAATGGCTTGGTTTAATGCTTTAAAACAGTGGATTAAATGATGAAAATGATGTATATTGGCAAGTGATGTTTTGAAAAAGGTTAAGGTCACTAAGGTGGTTAAAAGTCCTTGAGTGAGCCTTGTTACTTAAGAACATCAAGGTGGTTAAAAGTCCTTGGATGATTCTTGTTGCGGACACTAAGGTGGTTAAAAGTCCTTAGGTGATCCTTCCATGGTGTTTAAAAGTCCATTGGGCCAAGGTGTTTAAAAGTCCTTGGGGCCAAGGTGTTTAAAAGTCCTTGGGGTGATTCAAGCTATGGACACAAAGGTGGTTAAAAGTCCTTGTGTGGTCCTCATTCATGGTGTTTAAAAGTCCATGGCCAAGGTGTTTAAAAGTCCTTGGGGCCAAGGTGTTTAAAAGTCCTTGAGAAGTTGATGAACTTGTTTGAATGAAATGGAATTTATCACTTGAGCCAATATGACATGTTGTATTATGTTGAAGCATGAGATGCTTGTTTTAAGTATGCTTTTGAGCATGTGCAAAGGTTGATTTAAAGCATGATTTGTAAATGTTTTAAATTGCATTGTTGAATGGTTTTTAAGAGCATACCTCACTAAGCTTTTGCTTACGCTCTCTTCCGTTTTCTTAATTCTATAATGCAGAACATTAAGGAACCTTGAGGGCAGCAAGGAGGGCAAGAATTCAAGTGCAAGTAGAGCTCAATGTATGGAAGGTTTTTGTTAAACATTTTAGCTTTTGGGTAATTTGGCAATGGGGGACCAATGTGTATGATTTGGGAGGTGTTTGGAACTCCCTAAGTATGTTGAATGATGTTAAGATTGCTGGTTTTTGCATTGGATCATTACATGCTTGTTTTGGAAGTTTTGTGTTTGAGTAGCTAGCTTGTGTAGGAAGCATGCCTATAGGATTGGGGCTTTTTGCATATGATGTTAGTTTGTTGATTTGTTGATGCTTGCAAGTCTTATATATGTTGAATTGCATGCTGGTAAAGTTTGGTGACATTTGGAGCATGTTTGAATGATTAATTGCATGTTTTGGAATTCATTTTGCTGCAATCTGTGCAGGCGTTTCGGAACAGTGTGCACCGTTTCGGAACGGGTGCCTTGAATGAACCCAGGCGTCCGAAACGGTATGCACCGTTTCGAAACGGTTTGGCCTCTGCCAGGCCATGTTTCGGAACCCGTTGTGGAACGGCCCGTGTTTCAAAACGGGGTCTACCTGTTTCGGAACAGTCGACCGTTGGGGGCTGACATTGGCAGTTATATGTTTTGAATTGTTTGCGTTTTGGTCCTGAAACTTGTTTGTGCAATTGTATGAGCTTGGGAAGTCCTTTTGAGCTGAAATTTCACAGAGAAGCATGAAACCAGATTAATTTCAAGTTGGTAACTTTAATTTGGGTTAAGCCTTTTAATTATCAAAAATTACAATTTGGTCCCTAAAGTTGTAATTTGTTCAATTGGGTCCCTGTTTGATCTCTGATGTTTGTGATCTTTGAGTATGATGTTTGTGTGATCATAATTAGGACTAATGTGCATCTAGACAAGATTAAAAAGAAAAAAAAGGGTCGTTAATCAAGGTTGACTTTCGGGTTGACTTTGGTTTTCCCCGTGTGACTTTCTTAATTCGGGTCAACCGTCTAGGCCGGGTTAAGGGGGTTACAACTACCTTCTTCCATGCTAGGGAAAATGTGAGAAAGAAAAAGAACTTTATTAAGGGGCTTAGTAATGAAGAAGGAAGCTGGAAGACTGATGAAGCTTCAATGTTTGGGATTGCAAAAGGCTTTTTTATGAAGCCTTTTCAATCCAATGGTGCCTCTTCTTCAAATTAGATCTTGGATGCAGTCAAGCATTGCATCACACCAAACATGAATGCAACCTTCTGCTCTAGATTCACTGCAGGGGAAGTAAAAGCTGCTTTCCTTCAAATCCACCCTTCAAAAGTCCCAGGTATTGATGGTTTTCCTTCATCTTTCTTTAGAAAGTTTTGGCATATGGTTGGTTCTGATTTTATTAAACTATTCCTTGACTTATTAGAAGGGAAAGCTCTTATGAGTGAGGTTAATAAAACTGTCATAGTTTTAATCCGAAAACTAGTTAACCCCACCTTTTATTAAACAATTTAGGCCTATAAGTCTTTGTACTGTGGTTTACAAGACTATTTCTAAAGTGTTGGTAAATAGGCTGAAATCAGTAATGCCCTGTTGTATAGCCGAGAATCAATCTACATTTGTGTAAGGTAGGCTTATTTCTGACAATGTCCTAGTTGCTCATGAGCTTATGCATTATCTAAAGAGTGTTAGGAGTGGTCCAAATAAAGGAGCTTCTATCAAATTGGACATAAAAAAAGAATATGATAGGGTGAGTGGTTGGACAAAAAATTTGATGTCTTTTGGAGGAAGGGAGATCCTTTTAAAATCAGTAGCACAAGCATTGCCAACCTATGCTATGTCATGCTTTTTGTTGCCATATTGCATTATAGATCCAATTGTGACTACAATGAGATCCTTCTAGTGGTCAGGAAGAGCTGGGGAACGATGATGGGCTCATGTGGCTTGGTAGAAATTGTTTAGACCTAAGAGAGATGGTGGTCTTGGCCTATTGGATTTAAAAGCTTTCAATCTTGCTCTTCTTGGTAAACAGGTTTGGAGGCTCCTTACTTGCGGAGATTCCTCATGCTTTAAAGTTCTTTCTGCTAAGTATTTCCCTAGTGGTAATGTCCTTGATGCTAGACACTTTGATAAAGCATCCTTTGTTTGGAATTCAATTTTTAAAGCCAAAAAATTCTTTAAGGAAGAGTTTCATGTCACAATTGGAATTAACAGCTCAACTCCTATTTTAAGTAGTAAATGGGGTGCTGACTCAGTGGCACAGCTAGAGGGATCTTATTTAAAAAGGATGACCAATCTTGTTACATGTGGTGACTTTATGCTACCAGGTCAAAATGTTTGGGATGTGCAGAAGATTAAAAATGTGTTTAATGATTCTGATGCTAATAACATTTTAAGTTGTCCAATTGCTCATGTGGCTGAAGATATCTCCCCGTGGAACCATCATTCTAGTGGTACTTTTAATACCAAGTCAGGGTAAAATTGGTTTCAAAGAAACATGAATGTTGAAAGAGATACTTCTCCCGTTTGGAAAGCCTTACATTGTATGAAAACCTTGCCAAAAATTAAAATCTTTATTTGGAGGCTGTGCTATAATGCTCTACATGTGGGGGAAAATTGCAGGCTGCTAGATTGAGTAATGTTTTATGTCCTATGTGCTCTGTGGAATATGAGTCCCTATTACACGCCTATAGAGATTGCCCTAAAGTACTTGAAGTTTTTGATTTGTGTGGTCTTAGCTCTTGTATCTCTATGGACCCTAATGTGAATTGTAAACAGTGGCTTGAGGCATGTTTAGTGAAACTGGATCAAGACCAATTTACCTTCCTTGTTGTGCTCCTTTGGAACCTTTGGAATAGGAGAAACACACTTGTTCACAAACCAATCATGATTCGTGCTAGAGTTGTCATTGACTATATGCAATTGCTTGTCACTGATTTCTTAACTGTAAATGATTTCACCCTAGACCATTTTTTTTGCAACAGGTCTAAATTATGGAGATGCCCCCTGAAGCTTCCTTTAATATCAATGTGGATGGTGCATTTGTCCCTAGCTCAGGAGTTGCCTCCATTGGTGTTGTTGCAAGGGATCACTATAGGCTTATGTTGGATGGCCATGTGCGTATTCTCTCGAGCACATTCACAACTGAGATGGTGGAAGCGAGGGCCTTCACTGAAGGTTTAAAGATGGCTATAGCAAACATATGACAAAAAGTGATGATAGAAGGTGACTACCTTAGTGTCGTTAACAGGCTGCTCTCCAAACGGCCAGACAAATCGATTGTGTCCACAATCCTTAAAGAAGCCAAGCAGATTTTAGCATGTAACCTTTGTGTTTCCATTGCTTATTCGAGTAGAGATGCAAACAAAGTTGCCCATGGCCTTGCTCAATGGATTTTCGATTGTAATGAACCTTTTAATTTCTCGTTTGAGGTCCCTGATTGCATTGTAAACATTTTGATTGATGATGCCATTTTCGGCTGTTAATGATATTTATGCTTTAAGATTTTCCCTAAAAAATAAAGTGTTTATAGGCAAGGACGAAACTATATGCATGTTGAAAGGGGTTGTTGGCTTGTTGCTCCTCCTCACCTCCAAATATTTTTTTACTTTTAAATTATATAATAAATTAGTACAATAATTGTAAGTTGCCCCTATTTAAAAAAATTATACTTTATCCTTCTCGAATTAGAATCTTAATTCTAACCTTGCTTATAGGAGAATGGATAGTTTTAAAGCAGAGAGAAGAGAAATAAAAAATTCCTTACACAATTATCTCATAAATATATCCACAATTTATTTGCTTTAATTGATTTTATGTTGGGTCCATCTGAACTTACTATTTTTATTTATACTTCATTTTACAATATGAAATTTGGATTAAACTTTGGAGGAGATAAATTATTTTTTTGAAAATAAAAATTATTAAATATTATTTAAATTTAAAATTTGAGGTAAGGGTTAATTTGTATAATGTTTAAATTTATAATAATCATAATTGACATTAGATAAAAAAAATTAGGGTTCGAGGGCCCTCCTCCTACTGTTATAATTCCACCCATGTCGTTTGGTATGAGTATTAGTTTTTTTTTATGATGTTTTCGCATATAAATTAACAATAAACTAATTTCACTTGGTAATTTTTAATCACCCACGTTAATTGAATTGAACTAATTGAAGAAAAATATCTTGCTTATTTTGAAGAGGTATAATATTTTTACTAGAATTTTTATTTTTATATTTAATTTCAAGTTTAAATCTATACTTATTTTTGTCAATGTTATGATAAACTCTTTTAATGCTAAAACAGATAAATACTTAGGGTAAAGTACATTGGTAGTCCTTGAACTTTTTAGGATGTTTGCATTTGATCACTGATGTAATGACCCAAATATTGTATTCAATGAGTTAATATTGACCCGGTTCTTAGGCTCGAGAACTTAGTTGAGGTAAATAGATTCATTGGGTCAAGTTTGGGCTTTATTGAGTAATAATTGGGCTTCTTGATGAAAATGTGTCACTTTTATGAAAAATGAAAATTGGAGGACTTTATGCGGAATTATTTCATTGAAGAAAAAAGAGGGTTGCCAACCGCTTTAATGCCTTGGAGGAGAGGGGGAAACAATATTTGGGTTGATATCACCAAAATATCCATTCTCCTTCCTTCTTCCTCTTCAAACTTTAGCCAACTTTTTATTAAAAATCCAAACTTTAACCATCAAGTGATTCATCCGAGATTCAAGAATGTTGGATTGATAGAATACTAATCAAGAGCTTCAAGAAAAGATTAATTTTGTTGGAAAATGCGTTAAGATGTAATTTAGGGGTTTCTGGAGGATTTTGAGTAAAATGACCAATTTGGATGCATTGAATCTCATTTTAAGTTATTAATTATTTCTTCATACTTACATTAATCTCCCACAAAGTGTTGCAATTCATTTTACACTATTTTGATTAATGAAAGAAGTTGGAGAATTCTGTAAAGCCAAGGGAAAGGAGAAAATCGCGGAAAGCTAATCTAGGAGTTATATTTCGTGATTAGGAGCAAGGTATGTACACTTTAAACTTTGAAGTCCTTCATGAGCATCATAAATGTGATATTTGTATGCTTGTTTGATGCATGTTTAATGTTTTTTTTAGTAATATCACGTTTAAGTGATAAAATGGTGATAATTGATATTAGAAATGGTTGAAAATGGTGTTAAATGACCCATAATGACTTCCATAACTAGTAGGGATTGATTGGAGCCATATAAAAATTATATATGATGGATTGAAAGTAAAACCCGAGCTTTGGAACCATTTATAGGCGTAAACTTATGCTTGAGTACCGATAATTTCATCAAGGAGTATAAGTACTATTCATTGAATATTGATACTCAGAGGCTGGTATCGATTTGAATGGGTTATTAGAACATCGAGGGCCTCTTTAGTACTGATACTCAGCAGATAGTATTTATATTAAATCAATGGAGAAAACATGAAAGATTAATTGAGTCTCGATACTTACATGTGAGTATCGATACTCATAGGGTTAGTACCAATACTCAATAGGTAGTATCAGTATTGAGTAGTGAATTGAAACTTCAAATGAATATTCAGTACATTACTTGTATCAGAATACCGATACCCCTAAGACGATACCGATACTAAAGGGTGAATATTTATAGTCTTGTTGCTTAATGAGTAATAAGTTAATAATGACTATGATAATAAAGTTGTGTGGTTAGTAAGGGTTAATTGATAAGAAATGATTCATTACCATTCCATAACGTACTAGATGATGATGGCTATGTGTGACAACCAATGCATGGTGGATGTATTCGATGTTTGCATGCCTTGATGACATTACTTGGATGTGTGACTGTTGTGTGATCGGGATCCAAGTATTTAGTGTTAGTGATGTAACACCAAGCTAAATTAATGCTAGATGTATGCTCATGAGGCTATGTGACACTAGGTCTTATCTATGCATGGTTCTAGCCGAATGAATGATTTTTGAGGCCGTGTAACATAGGACATAATTTGAAGATAATCGAAGGATGATTCTCAATTTATAAGCGAATTTAGTGTATTACCCTAAGGTTGTGTGAGATTGGGCCTCACTTAGAGCTTATTATTGTGTGGTTATTGTTTGACATATTGATTGACGATATGATTTATTGTTTGTAATTGTTGTATAGTTAAGCATGACTATTATATGATTAACAGTAGTGCTACATGTATCATTCTCGTTATTATGTTCATGCTTGCTTGCATGCTTATGTTTATAATTTGCATAAAGTATAATGGAGTAGAAGTGTGCCACTAAGCTTGTAAAGTTTAGAGTTCAAATCTTCCTATTCACATGTTAGTAAACTCAGGACATGATTTTTATAGAGCACTATCGGAGTAGAATTCTAGCATATTGACTTTATTAGAGTACAATACTTGTATCTATTGGGCTATGTATTCATATGAACTTACCTAGTTAAGTTTATGACTCTTATTATTCGTAATATTTTTTTATATACAATGATTTGAAAGTGGAGCTCCATATTTTATAAACTTATACGGGACAATGATGTGATGGAAATAGTTTGAAGATGAAGATGGTGTGATGTTGATTTTTTTCCAAGGAACCCTCTTGATCGTGATTGATCAACCAACCTGTAGAACTAATGTTTTGATATAATATTTGAAAAATGTTTTGGACTAAATTGAAAAGAATTTAAAATATGTTTTTACTCAGAAACAACTTGAAAAATATGTTTAAAATGTTTTGACTTTGCACCTACATTGAATATACATTTTAAAGTCAAGAAAATGCCCAAAATACATGTTTTTAGAAGAAAGTTTCGAAACCTTAAACAAGGTATCGAAACTTATCTGGGCAGTAGCCTCTGCTTTTAGAAACCTAAGCAAAGGTTTCGAAACCTTTACAAGGTTTCGAAACTTTGGCTCAAAGGTTTCGAAACCTTGTAAAGTTTTCGAAACTTTGGCCCTGTAACGGCTACAAACGGCTATAAAATGGCTAGTTTTTCTAAACCCCTCTTAAGGTTTCGAAACCTCTTCAAAGGTTTCGAAACTATTGTGCAGGTGAGCATTTAAAGCTCAACTTAAATGGCTTCCAACGGCTCCAAAACATCCCCAACGACCATAAACGGCTAGAAACTCATTTGGGAGTATAAAAGGGACCTCCAAGCATCAAGAGAAGGCTAATGCTCATATTGTCAAACATCAAATGATCAAGAAATTGTCTTAGCACTTAAATTGTCATTTCTTGTATAGACAAACACTAGTGAGCCAAAATTGTCAAATTTGCTCAAGTGTTTTAGGATTTGGGTGAGTGCTTCATTGTGCAAACAAACACCTATTAGAGGGTTTCAGTTTTCTTTCTTTGTCTCTTTGTAAAAGAGGGTTTTGATCAAGGCTTTGGGTAGAAGCTTGATCGGTTCTAAGGGTTTCCTCCTAATCCTAGAAAAGGGGACGAATCAATTAGTGGATTGATTGAGAAATCCTTAGTGGGAAGCTAAGGTAGTGGATGTAGACCTTGGTTAGAAGGTTGAACCACTATAAATCATTGTGTCAATCTTCATTTTAGCTTCCTTAACCCTTCCACCCAAATATCCACCTCTCCACCACTTGGTGAGCAAAATTGGTTGATCGAATCGAGCTCCACACAACTCAACAATTGGTATCAGAGCTTGGCTCAATCGGTGAGGATTAACATCCTATTGAGAAGATCCGGCAAGCTCGATCACTTTTTCATCAACTGGCTCAATGGCACAATTAATCGACAAACCGCCTTTTTTGACGGAGCTCACTATGCCCATTGGAAGACAAAGATGAAGTTCTTCATCAAATCAAAAGATTACAAGCTATGGGATGTAGTTGAAGATGGCCCGTTCGTGCCTAAAAGAAGTAAAGCGGAGTGGAGTGCCGACGATCGCAAGAAGATGGAGCTAAATTGCAAAGCCTTGCACATTCTATTTTGTGCATTTGGTCCATCCATCTATGAGAAGATGTCTTCTTGTGAGAGTGCCAAGGAAGTATGGGACAAGCTTGAAGTCACATACGAGGGGACAAATGAAGTCAAGGAGACCAAGATTGGGCTCCTAACCTTGGAGTATGAGAACTTCAAAATGGATCCGGAAGAGAACATCGAGAAGATGTTTGATAGGTTCTCCACCATCACCAACGGTCTTAAAGGTTTTGGAGAAACCATCCCGGAAGAAAAGCTTGTTCGAAAGCTCATCTACTCACTTCCCGAGTCTTGGGACTCAAAGAGGACCGCCATCATCGAAGCCAAAAATTTGAAGACTTTGAAGCTTGATGAACTCATGGGGTCACTCCTTACTCATCAAATCATGAAGAAGAATAAAGAGGATGAGAAGAAGAGGGAAGAAATTAGAGCTATGGGAGAGAAGAAAATCAAAGGGCTTGGCATCAATGCTAGTGCCATGGCTCTCAAATCCTCCACTTGCCATCATGTCTACACAAGTGAAGAGGAGGATGAAGATGAAGAGATAGTTCATTTCTTCAAGAAGTGTGCCCCGTTCATGAAGAAAGCTTTGAGAGAGCTTGAACGAGAACCCAAGAGAAAGGAGAGGGCAAGCACTTCAAGCCATAAGAAAAAGGCACATGTGGCTACTTGGAGGGATGAGGACTCCACCGATGATGAACAAGCCAACCTTTGCCTTATGGCCATCGAAGAAGATTCAAGGGTAACTTCTAATTCATCTACTTCATGTTCTTATTCCTTTGATGAATTACAAGATGCCTATGATGATTTGGTTTTAGATTTTAAAAGCCACATTTTGAAAAACAATAAATTGGTTTCAAAGTTAAAAATTCAAAATGATTTGCTTTCTAAAACAAAACTTGAACTTGAAGCAAAACTTGAAGAGTTTGAATTAAAATGTCTTGATTTACAAAAATTGCTTCAAAAAGTTCAAGATGAAAAAGATTTGATTTCCAAAGAGATTGAAAAGAAAAACAATTTTGGAAAATCAAATTTTTATGTTAGACAATCTAGTGCCCCTAGATTTATTAAAGGAAAATGTTTTAGAAGTGTTTGGGTCCCAAAAGGACTAACCACTTCAACTAGAAAGGATGAAATTGAAAAATGGAATCCTAAGGGGACTAAATTTTGTGCTACTAACGTTTATGGATCCAAAGCAATTTGGATACCAAAAATTACTTGATTGTCTTTTGCTAGGTGTGATGGAGATGTTCAACAAGTCAAACATTAAGGGGGAGCTCCATGCACACAAGGAAGAACACTTGAAGAAGGAAGGCTTCACATCCTACCTTGAGTTCAAGTGTTGGTAAAATTCTAGTTGTTTTTGATTTCTTTTGTTTATTTTTTTAATTCAACTAGATGATCATATATGATGGACTAACAATTTCAATGATGCTTTGAGTAAGGGGGAGCCAATTTTTAAAACCAAAATTTTAAGTGTGTCAAAATTTTTTTTTGCCTCCTATGTTATCTTGAACTTAAATGTCATTTTAAATTCTTTTTGATATAACAAAAAGGGGGAGAAATTGGTTTGAAAAATTGAATTTTCAAATGAATAAGGGGGAGCTTTATTTGATTTCATATATTTAATCTCTTATTCACATTTTTAAAGTTAAAGGGGGAGAATCCCAAACAATTTTTCAAGTTAGTTTTATTATATCAAAAAGGGGGAGATTGTAGAACTAATGTTTTGATATAATATTTGAAAAATATTTTGGACTAAATTGAAAAGAATTTAAAATATGATTTTAGTCAAAAACAACTTGAAAAATATGTTTAAAATGTTTTGACTTTGCACCTATATTGAATATACATTTTAAAGTCAAGAAAATGCCCAAAATACATGTTTTTAGAAGAAAGTTTTGAAACCTTAAACAAGGTATCGAAACTTATCTGGGCAGTAGCCTCTGTTTTTAGAAACCTAAGCAAAGGTTTCGAAACCTTTACAAGGTTTCGAAACTTTGGCTCAAAGGTTTCGAAACCTTTACAAGGTTTCGAAACTTTGGCCCTGTAACGGCTACAAACGGCTATAAAACGGCTAGTTTTTCTAAACCCCTCTTAAGGTTTCGAAACCTCTTCAAAGGTTTCGAAACTATTGTGCAGGTGAGCATTTAAAGCTCAACTTAAATGGCTTCCAACGGCTCCAAAACATCCCCAACGACCATAAACGGCTAGAAACTCATTTGGGAGTATAAAAGGGACCTCCAAGCATCAAGAGAAGGCTAATGCTCATATTGTCAAACATCAAATGATCAAGAAATTGTCTTAGCACTTAAATTATCATTTCTTGTATAGACAAACACTAGTGAGCCAAAATTGTCAAATTTGCTCAAGTGTTTTAGGATTTGGGTGAGTGCTTCATTGTGCAAACAAACACCTATTAGAGGGTTTAAGTTTGCTTTCTTTGTCTCTTTGTAAAAGAGGGTTTTGATCAAGGCTTTGGGTAGAAGCTTGATCGGTTGTAAGGGTTTCCTCCTAATCCTAGAAAAGGGGACGAATCAATTAGTGGATTGATTGAGAAATCCTTAGTGGGAAGCTAAGGTAGGTTTCCCGTGTTCCGAAACGGGTTGGTGCAGACAGCATTAATGGTGGCAAGAGAGGGTTCCAACGGCTCCATTTATGTTCCCAACCACCCAAACGGCTAGAAATCAATGAGAAGGTATAAAAGGGACATCCAAAAGCATCAGCAACAACTATTGAACTTCAAGCAAACATCCAAACATCAAATTCAAGCATTTGAGCAAAAATCCCAAATTTGTGTAAAATCCCAATTTGTGTTCTTCATTCATATTTTGTAAAATTGGGTTGAGTGCTTGTATTGGGGCTATCATTTGTATTGAGAGATACCTAATTAGCCTTCAAATTTCTTTGTTCTATTGAGTGAGAGTTGGGTAGAAAAATCAACCGATATTGTAAAGGGTTGCCTCCTTGTCCTAGAAAAGGGGAAGATCAATTTAGTGAAATTGTTGCAAATCCTTAGTGAGACTAAGGTAGTGGATGTAGAGTTCATTTGGAACTTGAACCACTCTAAATTCCTTGTTCTTCAATTTTTATTTGCCAATTTCCACTAAAATCCTTTAAATTTCCAATTCACCCCCCCTCTTGGTAAATATCGATCTTTCGATCCACTCAACACAACCTCCATTATAGGATCTGGCCGACCCTCATAATCCGAATTGACTAGGCAACTCAGAGTGTGAAGATGGAATTCACCGCGAAAATTAAGAATAGAACATGTTGAGGAACATATGTTGAGGATCTGGCCGACCCTCCTAATCCCAATTGACTAGGCATAAGTCTCAGCACTTGAAAAAAATATACTCGAAAAACATATGTATTCAAGAAGAAAATGATTCAAGTTGTTGTCTTTCCAAGAGAAGATGCTTCCTTCTTATATAGTCTAAAAGAGACAACAAAACACCATAAGAAATAGCTAATTAATCCATAAAAATCAGCAAATGAATATATGAATAAAAGGGATAAACAAAGTTTAAGAAAAACTAAATGGAAAGCTTATTAAGAGGAAACTCCTAAAATCAACACATGGATCTTGATATAACAGCTTTGAATTATTTAATGTAAAGTCTAATTGGGTCTCAAATATGTTTTAGGCATGTGGGCTAAGTCTAAATCGTAAAAAAGCTTTATATATTAGCTTTTGGACTAAATTTACAAAATCTCATTACTAGTACTGTATCGAGTTTTCTACTTGCGTAGTCTTCAGTAAATTAAACGTATCTTGAGTTTTCAATGTTCGAAAGATGCTTTGGGAAGGTAACTGAATATCGATCAATCCATAAAAGACGATGTGGCCTAGAAATGCCCGAATCCCATCCGAAAAGTCGTTGCAAGTCGGATGACTTTCCAAAATTCACAAACAACTTCAGTTTATTGTCCAAGATGACTAGTTTCACTATTGACTCACGTGAGTGCTTAGAAAAGGAACATAAAATGTATTGAAAATGTATGAAAACAATGCCAAGGTTGAGTCTTTTGCGTGCAAGTATACACGGTCCGCAAGTATTACAACAGTAAGCTAAGTATGGATCCCACTAAGATTGACTTGGAATTCGATTGCTTTGAATGTTTACTTGTTGAGGGAAAAAGTGGATTTGATTTGAAGTTGGTTTTGAAAGTAATTTGAAAGAAAAGAAGTAAAAGTAAAATAATGTTGGCAAAAAGAGTTGTTAAATGAGTGATGAGCATTGGCAAGGGATGCCTGGTTTTCATGATATTCATGCCATGCCAGCCTTTAACAATGCCCTACCTTGGCATTATTTACCGAGAAAATTCAAAGTTGGCATCACCTCTCTCAATGGCAATGCCCGAAATTAACCATGCAAAAACTCCTATATTTCTATTGTGATGTTTTTTCATAAATCATTTTGATCAAGTCCCAATTTGTACTCCTAAGGTATAGATTCACTTCAAAAGTAAGATCATCTACTTAAACATCTTCTTTAGAAGCATCTCACCTTAGTATCTGGCAACAGGTCGTTTCCCCTAAGTCTGTTAAGATATTAAGGTTCAACAAGCCAACAATGCAAGCTTTCGCTTGGCATAATTTTTCTAAAAAATTGAAGAACATGCCAGATAAGGAAAACAATGTCGAAGCATTTTCATTATAAAAAACTAAAAATAAAAACAACGTTCAATGCAAACATCCCCTACCAACAATTAAATTAGTTCATGGTGAGGGTATCAACCAACAAACCTTCAACGTTTTACAAAAACATCATCATTTAAAAAGAAACTAAAAACAACTAAAAAAGAGAACGGGAGAGAAGGGGTCTCTCAATGCAGCCCTTCAAGGTCCAGGATCTCGATCAAACTGGTCGAACAAGGTCTCCTTGATGCATCTGGTCGTCGATGGATCTTTCGATGTCCCAATCGATGCTCAAATGCTTGCCTGATGGTTCTTTAAATAGGCGTGCAAGGAAGACGTAGGATAAGCTCTTGAGTTTGAATTTTGAATGCTCAAGGGATAAAGGATGTGATCATCTTATCAGAAGTTTGAATGTGAGCTGATTAGGTTAGGGCTGACGTCATTTGCTATAACTACTTCGCTGACCAAGCTTGGAATTATTCTGCCAACCAAGCTTGGAATTATTCTGCCAACCAAGCTTGGCACTATTTTTCCGCTCTTTTTTAGAATTTGATCCAATTGCAATTTTCTCCCAGCCCGATCTTACCCTATTTTCTCGGGTTCAACAACTACTTGGCTGGGCATCAAACTTCACCTCTATGACAACCGGTGCTTTGGAAATTTTTGTTCCATCTGTGCCAACAACATCTCGACATTCTCTCTGGCATTCCTTGCTTTCTATGTTGTCTTGCTCTCCCAAACTTGTCGTGCTATGCCAAGCTTGCAATAATGTCAACAAAAGAACCCTTCACACTAGAATAAAAACAATTCCTAACTTCTTATGCAAATGCATGAATTTTAAGGCTAAATACAATTAAATGTACTTAAAATCAAGCAAAGACAATGTTAAATAGGTATAAAATTTAGTACTTTTGAAGTGTTAACACTCCCCCAAACCTAGCTCATTGCTTGTCCTCAAGTAATGCAAGTAAGCAAAAAACTAAAAATTGTGAAACTAGTACGTCAGCAAAGTGTTGGTCGTAATGCCAACTAATGCTGGCAAGCAGAATTTGGCTCTATTTCTATCCTCAGGTATCTTAGTGCAGTAATGGCAAGTAGGTATTAAATTCAAGTGCAACAATATAACTCTAGTCTAGGGGCATGAAAAGTGCATGATGTGCGGGCAATATGCATCAAGTATCCTTTTACTCCCTTTGTCAATTTTATTGCCTAAACTCAAAATTTTCATTTTTTTCTTTGATTCGTGCGAACGGTTTCAGCTAGCATTAATTTAAGTTTTCTTCGTGACATTGTTTGGCGAGAGAAATAAGAGTGAGCATACCACGAACCCCCATGTTAATCCAAATATCACAAGGCTTTTCTCTTCAACTTTTACCCTAAAGTTTTTGTAACCCCCTTAACCCGGCCCGGACGGTTGACCCGAATTAAGAAAGTCACACGGGGAAAACCAAAGTCAATCCGAAAGTCAACCTTGATTAACGACCCCTTTTTTTTCTTTTTAAAACTTGTCTAGATGCACATTAACCTTAGATGTGATCATGCAAACAGCATACTCAAAGATCACAAACATCAGAGATCAAACAGGGACCCAAATGAACAATTTACAACTTTAGGGACCAAATTGTAAATTCTGAAAACTTTAAGGACTTAACCAAATTTTAAGTTAGCAACTTAAAATTAATCAGGTTTCATGCTTCTCTGCCAAATTTCAGCTCAAACGGACATCCCAAACTCATACAATTGCACAAACAAGTTTCAGGACCAAAATGCAAACATTCTGAAACATTTAACCGCCCATGTCAGCCCCCAACGGTCACCCGTTCCGAAACAGGCAGAGCCCGTTTCGAAACTCGGGGCCGTTCTGCAACGCGTACCACAACGGGGGTCTGGCAGTAGCCAAACCATTCCGGAACGGTGGCACCCGTTTCGGACGCCTGGGTTCATGCAAGGCACCCGTTCCGAAACGGTGTCAACTGTTCCGAAACGCCCTGCACAGATTGCAGCATTTTGCTCACTCAAACACACAATTGACCATCCAATCATGCTCCAAAAGCCACCAAACTTTACCAACATGCAATTCAACATAAATGAGACATGCTTGCATCAACAATTCATCAAAATAACATCATATATGAAAAGCCCCAAATCTAAAGACATGCTTCCTACACAAGCAACCACTTAAGCACAAACTTTCCAAATCAATCTCATTATAGCCAATTCATGATTCAGCAACATCAACAACATTAAAACATACTTGTCCGAACATATACGAACACAAAAAAATCAATCCGAGAGATTCTACCCCCATTGCCTTTATTAACTATAGCTATTCACCGAGACATACATCTCAATTGGAGTCCACCTTGAATCCCTTGCTCCTTGCTGTCCAAACTTCAAGAATCTGCATTGATGGACAAAAAGGAGCGTAAGCACAAAATGCTTAGTGAGGAATGCTCAAAACGAAAACACCATCAGTGCAGCGGGTTACAAAACACTTTTAAAACAACCCGATTTGACAAACCAAAACCATGTTTGAAAACCCTTTTCAACAACATGCTTAAACCATGCATTGCACATACATGAATACCAACCCTTAGCTCAGCAAACTAAGAAAACCATTTCAATGCACAACTTGCAAAAACATTCCTTTAACCATTCCATGCATAAACACCATATGCAAAGCTAAATTAAAACCTTGGAAAACACTTCCATTTCATATTATTCCTTTCATATACTTGAACACCATTCAAGCAAGAACCCTTTAAAACCATTTACTCAAGCAATCCAATTCATGCATTAAACAAAGACAACTTATGAATCACATCATCATCAACACATGCCTTTTAAAACAAGTCTTAACAAGACTCCAATGCATTAAAGAGATTTCATGCACACATGCATCATTTACCAAATGATAATCAACACTTGTTCAACTTAACAAGTAAACATGCATTCACTAGCATCATACACTTTTCATGCAACCATGCATCTTTTCAAGCATCTCATGCTTCTTTATGATCAAGAACATTACATTGGCTTCCAAGTGATCAACCACATCCACTTTTCAACTCAACAACCCGATCGGATACGCGGATTTCGAGCGTTGTCCCTACGCTCCATACACCCTACCAATCCAAGGTCTCCCAAATGGACTTTTAAACACCATTTGACCTTACAAGCCTAAGGTTCCCATGTATGGACTTTTAAACACCATACAACCTTAGCTTTTCCCGAGGTTCCCATGCATGGACTTTTAAACACCATACAACCTCAACATGCACAAGGTTTCCATGTATGGACTTTGAAACACCATACAACCTTTGCATAACCGATTGGTAGTTGTATAACATCACTAACGAGATCCGGGACACCCCACACAAGATCCACACATGGTCTTACACCGCCATTGTGATCTTAACAAGCACAAGGTTCCCATATATGGACTTTTAAACACCATATAACCTTTGCTCAACCAAGGTCCTCGAATGGGCAACACCTCCATTATGACCTTAACCATCTCGTTAGGATACTTGAAGGGAGTTTACCGGTCCACTCTTGACCACTCCACCTCCAAGGCGACTTAATTCACGGTGCACCCAATCCTATAGCCGGCTAACTATATCCGATCAACGAACCAAGAACCACTTTCATCACTTGCCAACATAATCATCTTACCATGTTATTCCACTGATTCATATGCATAACCACAATGCAAAAACCATCACCACATTAGTACAATGATTCACATGCATAACCAATATGCAAAAACCATTACCACATTAGTCTAATGATTCACATGCATAACCAATATGCAAAAAGTATCATTTACCATCATCAATTCACTATTTTTAAGCATCACACAAAGCCATTGATCAACATGCAACACTATGCATCTAAACCACAATTACCATGTACAAAACCAAGGATCCCTTACCTTGAGCATCCTTTCCAAATGGCTTTCAAAACTAGCATTAGACCATGCTAAAATATGCTTTCAAAACAGATTTAAACCATGCAAAACACATGCATCTCAATCATCAACCACAATTGCTTTTAAAACCAAGACACAACACAATTCAAGAGCGAAAATCCAATCACTTACTCTTGATCTTAGCAAAGTTGTTTAGACTTAAACTAAGCTCCCAAAACCTCCAAACCTTGGTTTAAAAGCTGAAAACCCAACTTCACTCACCGATACACAAAACAAGGCTAGCCAACAAGCCTTACAAGCATCCGAAAACCTTTCGCAACACCTTCAAAGCTCACGGATCAAACTCCCCTGTTTCAAGCACACAACAACAGAGGATTAATGCATCATTATGCATTAAAAACACCAGCAACAAGACTCAACTCGCTGCTCATCCCAAATCCAACAATTTGGCTACCAAACACAACCGAAATCACCTCCAAACACTTCCAAAACTTAACCCAGCCAAGATCCATCACTTCTAACCATTTTTAAACATCAATTAACATCCAAAATGATCACAAACACGTCCTTATACTTCCAGGTATAACAGATCACCAAAAACACTCCAAAAACAACCAAAAACTCAAGCCAAACTTAGGAAATTCAACCTATCCGGGATTGCATTAATTAAACCTCAACTTCTAATCAATTTAGCATTCATTTAACATCATTTTGACACTTCAAAACACTGCCGAAACAGATCACACGAAAATTTCACCAAAAATCACCAAATCTTGCATTTTAAGCCAAAATCAAGATTTCAATTGAAAAGCCATTAACAAAACACAAATCAAGGATTGAGAACTTAGGAATTTCAGTAAAGAACTGATAGTTTAGAGGAGAAGGACGTTCTTACCTCCAAACTTGAATTTCTCCTTTTTAGAGCCAAAAAGCTTGATGAAACAACTTGCAAATTGAGAGGTTTTGTTGATGAGATGATTAGGAATCAAAAGAGAGTTGAAATGAGTGATTTAGATGCCAAAATCAGAGAAGAAAATCTGGAGGAATGTGTTTGGGTGGAGAGAAAATGAGAGAAAAGGAAAATTGAGAGAAATAGAAAAGTTAGTTAAGAAATGGTAAAAATTATTTCCCTCCACATTTCATAATCTTTAAAATCAGAATAAAGCCTTAAAATATCTTAGAAAAATCTGGAGAAACTCTTTTGGAATAATAGCTCCTTAAAGATTCAAAGTTTCAATCCTTTATAAAACTGTCCCCAAACTTTCAAAAATTACATTTTGGTCACTAGCCAAAATGTCAACCTTCCGAACCTCATTTTCCAAAATTGATTTCACAGTTCACTTTTATATATTAAAAGATGATTTTAGAACATTTTTCCATATTTTTAATGCAACCCGAACTAGGCTTTCCTAAATTCACTCTTATATATTCGATCAGCACTTTGACCGAACCGGTCAACGCCCAAAACTGGGGCGTTACAGTTTTGGACTTGATAACTCAGAGGGAGCAAACCACGAAGTCCCAAGTAACTTATTTTCTCTAGACAGAGGAGAGTTCTATGTTTTTCATTGCCTCGGTAAAACATTATTGCCTTATTAGTTTCTTTTTATCATGAAATCAACAGTTTTCATTTTTTCTTTTTTTTCTAAGCTTAGTTTCAAAAATTCTAAGTTTGCTAGGGAACTAGATGCATACTACGTGTTAGGTGAAAGTTCAATTCACTAAACTAGAGATCAATTTCCAAGTAGACATGGCATTGTTCAAAATTTGGCCGAGACAAAATTTTCATTTTCTTTTTTTAGTGGTTCAGTATGCATGGCTAAAACCTAATGTATATGGCATACATGGCATGGTAACAAAAATGTAAACATTAATGCATGGCATGTCATAAATTTGAAGCAACATACACCCCCAAACCCAAGTTGTGCATTGTCCTTAATGCATGAAAACAACACATATATACAATTAAGAATAGAAAATAAAATGCACGAACATTTGAATGCAACAAAATAAAAGGCAAAGGAGTTTAGGAAGAGGAGGAATCCCTTTCAAAGACTTCTTATTTTGTGACTTGGGTTTTTCTTTTAAAAAATGTCCCACGATCAGGGGCCATTCGTTTCCTTCCTTTCACGCTTGGCTTTGAGGCGACAATAGAGGCTCCAACATGACGAAGGACTTCCTCCACAATTCGAACATGCTCTGAAGCAAAGTGTGCATCAGTGGCACAGAACGAGACATGTACAATAGGCGTCGCGGTATGCTTTTCTTTGGTTTCTTTTGACTCGACCGGAGTGTCGGTACTAGCAGGTTCAACTTGCATAGGGGACAACGGGATAATAGCATCAAATGGGGTATGAACTGATTAGGGACTGGCTGACATGGCATCATCGTTGGCGAAGATTTCTCTAGAGAAAGCTGACAAGAAATTCGGGGACATTTTCTCAAGGGTTTCCTGATGGCAATATCCCTGGCATGAGTGTAATGCTAGAGCTTGACATTTTGTTCCTCGGCTTTCTCTAATTTTTGGAGAATGATCTTCTGGCACTGGTAGATCTGGGAAAGCATTGCCATTGAACTAGTTTGCATAGGAGTCTCATGCTCTACCGATGTCACTTTGGGTTTAACAGTTGGCTCTATTGCCTTTCCCTTGCCCTTTGACTCGGCGATAGTGAGTTGCCTCCACATGGTAGGTGTAATTGTTGTTCCATTGGCTTCTTTGACCTTGTCTGAATCGATCTTTATCTCACCGTGCTTCATACAAATATTAGATGTCAATAAAGGGAAAACAAATTGTCCTTACTCTTACCAGCACACTTATAGGTTTCCTCGATGATGAGTCGGGCGACGTTGATCTTACGGCATACAATGATTGAGTCCAACCGTGTCAGCCTTCCATCTGGGACAGTTTCATTGTGGGTGGTTGGCATCAGATTTGCCTTTAGAAAGTGATTCCACCCCTTTGATTGTGGCTTCAATGCTAGCCTCTTGACTGTCTGGTACCCCTTTGATGAAACATTCCATGTTGTGCCAGGCTCACAAACTTCCTTCAGTGTCATCTTCCTGTTGGCATCGTCCAAGGATTTCGCAAACTTGGTATGTTCTTCTTCTGTACTATCCAAAAAAACATATAATTTATATAACGTTCATTGAAACGTACACACTTACCTCGCACCATCAAAAGGGCGAGTCTTTAGTTGTCAAGTGGGCATAGAATTCTCGAACGATGTTGACATGGACATCCAATGGTGGTTGGCAAATATTTTTCCAATTTATGCATCTTCTCCACCGAGACAAATTCTGGGGAATAGCTCATGTTTGCTTTATTTTTGAACTCAAAACACTTCTCGTAGTAGAAGGTTCTTGAGGCAAAGTTCTCCTCGTATTTCTTGAGAATTTCCTCATTGAAAAAGATTTTGAAAGGTATCGATGAGGAAGCCATGAGAATATATTGGGGACTTGACTGGTTTTTAGAAGAAGAAGAAGTGAGTCACGCTTTCTTGCTCGATAGAGAAAATAAAGGAAGAGTGAAAAATCTTTTGCTAATATTCAGTTAGAGTTTAAATAGATGAAGGGGTAAAATGGTTGAGTGTTTTTAAATGGATTGTTTAGTTTTGTCGGTTAAAAAGGGATAATGATGGGCTTTTATGTGTTTGGGGAAAAAAGATGATGTGATAAGGGTTAAGTGATAAGTTGATTTGGTTGAAATTTTTGAATTTCAACTTATCACTTTCAGGCGGCTAGGGTAATCTCAACACTTAGCAACAATTCTCAATCTTCTCTCGGGACGAGCTCTATCAAAGCTTTAGACGGCTAGGGTAAATTCTTTTCTCCATATTCTTTTAATCGCCCCATGCCAAGCCTTTGACCTAACATACTGCCTGGCACATGAAACATGCATTCACTCAAAGAAACCTTTCAAAACAGAAAAAAGAAATAAAACGAAAAACTAAATATCAAAATTGAGATATCCTAAGTACTAAAATAACTGTCCTAAATTATTTACAATGATCATGCCGAGTTGGCAAAAAATTAGTGAATATCCACAAGGAGAATGGTCTCATTGGCATTAATCTGACTTCCTTCCTAGTAGTGCTTCAGTCTTTGACCCTTGGTTGGTAGGCTATGAAAATCTTTCGTTTGAATATCAAACATAGAAAACTGAAGAATTGCTTCCCTTTGAGTATGCCAAACTCTTGTTTCCACAATGAAAGAGAATATATTGCCATGGTGGCTTTGAACAACCACCTTAGAAAACCGAAGTATCTCTTTGTTGAAGGTCTCGAGAACCTTTGATTGAACTCAGCACCCCAATATTGCTTAGGCTTTACCCCTCCTTTCTCCTCAGATGTCGAACCATGTTTGATATGACATGGCAATTGTTTCAGTTCCAAGTTTGGCGGCTCCTCACTTGATGGTTTTGGTGCTCCGATCTCTCTACCAGCCAAATCAAGTGTGTAATACCCCAAATTAGGGTCTAGTAATATGAATCTCAAGTAATTGGGACTAAATTGATAAAATGTCATAATAATTAAAATAAATAAAATGCACAAGTGGATTAATTGGGAAGGACTAGAAATTTGTGACCAAATTAGAAGGACCAATTCGAATGAAATGAAAAAAATAAAAAATGCATGATAAATTATTTGTTTGTTAAGTCTACCCTTGATTAAGTTCCCAATTAAGGTCAAATTATTAATTTCCTAAATCCACTACCATGAGTTAAACATAGTCATCTTCTTCTTTCATTCATTCTAGCCGAATGTGAGAGAGATACAAAAATTTAGAGAAAACCTCCATTGACGCTAGGATTCAAACTTGTATTTTCTTGATTTTGCAAAGGAATTAGACTTAAAAGCAAAGTAAGAGTGTCCTTACCTTTGTTGTTCGAATATCTTGAAGTTTTGAATTTAATTTGATTGTTTGATGCCTTGTAGATGAAATTAGTTATCATACATGCTTGAATTAATGTTAGTGATATGTGAAATTTAAGAACTTGAAATTTAATTTGAAAGGGTACATGCTGGCCGAGTAGTGTAAACTACCATAGGAGCATGCTTGTGAAATTAGACATGGAAATTAATGTATATATTGAAATATATTCAAATCTGGAAAATTTTATGTTGGAAGAAATTGTGGGAAATTGAGTAAACTAGTAAACATGAGTGTTGGATGAATGAAAATAATGTTGGAATACTGGAATATTGATTAGGAATGAAACTTGTCATCTAGCTAGCTCAAATTTCTAATCTGGGCTATTTTGGAATAATTGATGAATTAAGGACTGGATTGAATAAAGTTAAGGGCTGGAAATATTAGTTAAAAACAGGGGAGGCCTAGAATAAATGTCCAATAAATTGTATGGCTTGAGTAGTAAGGAATTGATAGCTTTAAAAGGATTAATTGGCATGATAGTGAAATCTGGACTAATCTGGAATAATGGTTAATCTAAGGACTTAGAAGAACTAAATAGGGATATATATTAACTTGCAAATACAAGGTAAAAACATGGAAAACTAAGGTAAAAAGAATTAATTTCAAGTTGTAAGGGTCATAGGTTAATTATCTCACTAAAGTGAACTCAATTGTAAACTGCCAGATTCTGGATTGTGAATTTTACCTAACTTTAACTTGAAATTTGTACTAATGTATAAGGGCTAAAATTATGAGCCATATATGGTTGGAAAGATAATTGAATTAGATTTCTAATGGTGTTAATTAATTGGAATTATGATGTATAGATTAAAAGTTATAAACAGATTAGTGAAGGGTGTGCATTTTGTTAGGAACATAAACTGTTTTGTAAAATAGTGCAAAAGTGTGATTGGTTGCATGTGTACATTGATAAATTGTTTCTAGTAATGTTTTCATTTTTTGGTGTTAGGCTTGCAAAATCAAGGAGTAGAAGAGATTGGTGAAGGTACTTGAATTGGGCAGTCCAAGGATAGGTAAAAAGGGATAACCATTCAAGATTAAGCTTGGAGCTTTTGTGAGTGTAGTTAATGTTTTGGGTTAGAACTAGGTTCTAACCAACCTTGTTTGGTTAAGTAAACCTGTTATGTTGTGCATGTAAACTTGAGTTAATCATGATTGGTAATGACTCAAGGGAAGCATGGATAAAAAGGAATTATATATATATATATATATGGATTGATGCAATTGGTAATAGGTTACTTGATAGACAAAATTGGATTTACTATGTGTGCTTGCTATGTTTCATATCATGTTTGATTGTTGTTTTCGAATGCTTCATAAAGATTTATCATGTTGATTTCTTGTTAATAATGGTTAAATTAACTTGAATGCTTGAATGGAAACTATATGCTTTGTTATTGGAATGTTTCGAAAGCCTTATGGCCACCTTGATCATGAAGTTTTTTGATTTGATCCTTGAAAGCACACTTGAATCATGTCTTGAAAATACTTGGAAATCCTTGATCTATAAATTGTAATAAGGACAAGACTTGGTTGCTAGTTAGTCTTAGGTTGGATGGCATGCTAGAGAGTCTAGAGCTCCTGTGATAAGGCGAACTACGGTCCTAGGCTAAGGCTTTATTTGGTGACAACAGGGGGTATGAGTTGTGGTCACTTGACGACAGTTGGAGGAATTTTTACTGGTACAATGTACCATCTTGTGGCTTGCAATTAAAAGAATTACACTTATCCTTACTTGTTACTTAAAATCCTAGAAAACTTATAATGTAATGAAAATCTTGATCTATTACTTGCTAAATTTAGTTATTATACATGTTAAAATCTTTGATTTGAATACCAATGATTTAGTTCAAATTGCTTATAATTGTATCTATGATCCTGTTTGAAATGTTATTGCACATCTTAGAATGGAATTCTTGATGCTTGATATTATTGTGCAATTTGAATTAAAGTATGCCTTAATGTGCTCAATTTCTTGATATCTTGAATATGAATGACCTTGTATTTGAAAATATACTTCCTACTTAAGTTTAGAGCCTTAAACATGAAACAATAGATATACTCTAGACATGATTTATACTTGCAATAACTTGTTAGTCTAGGACTACCTCACTAAGTACTTAATCGTACTTACCACTCTCGTTTCCGTCCTTCCCAAATTTCAGGTTGTGTTCAAACACTTTTTTTTAGTTGAACCAGGGCAAGACAAGCTAAAGATCAAAATATGGTTCATATCTTTTGTAAACTCCTAGTTGGTGGCTTTAGAGTTGTATTTAGGCTAGACATCATGCATTTTGAATCCTTGAAGATTTATATATATTTGAAGTTATAGTGATGTATAAACAAGATGTTAGATCTTGGTTTTGCATTCTAGTTGATCTAGTTGCTATGTTATGAAATATGAATTATGTTTGATCAAATGGATATTGCCTTGTGTCTTGATATGCCAAGATTAAGGGTTGATATATGTCTTGGGTATTTGCCATGCACAATATATTGGATGTTACAGGTTGAACTTTGTCTTGATATGCTATGAGATACTTGAAATTTGGATACCATGTTTAAGTAGGTAAGATGGTTAGATTGAATTCATGTATGATATGGTCTAATGGTCATGGCTTAAGTTAGTTTAGATGTATTAGAAATTCAGGAGTATTGATCTTGATCATGTATTGTTTCTTGATTCACAAGTATACCTATTCGAATGAAGCTTGATGTATCTATTGGGTGTTTGAGTTGTGTCTATTCGAATGGATTAGTGATCACCTTGTCCTAAAGAAATTCGAATGGAGGTAGGAATTTAAAATTTGGACCATGTTAGCCTTGTATTATATGATTAAAGCATGAGTCTAATATGATAACATGTTTCTTGGCAAATGAGATGTTGTAGTCAAATGCTTGCTTATGATAATCGGTTTTGTTTATACTTCTTGATTGATTCATGTTGTGTTAAGAATGATTGGTGTATGAACCTTATTGTTTAGAAGTCTAACTCATCTATTAGAGGTGAGTTGTGAAAAGTTCAAATCGGTTCATGTTTTCCATGCATGAGTAACGTTCCTTAGCTGGTTTAGGAATAAACCGGGTGAGGGGCGTTAAAAAGTGGCTCAGATCTCTCCTACTAACTCATGAATTCAGTCAACATGGTTTGTTCTTCAGATTCTTCACCCATCATAATGTTAAAATCATGCTCCATGGCATCAGCTTTTGTTCCATGGTAATTCAATGTCAGGTTCTCATCCAAAATGGATTCCATTGTCTCAACTCCTTGTTTTACCAAGGTAGGGTTGGCAAATGTTGCCTCCACTGGTTTTACCGAGGTGGTGTTGGCATCCAACTGTTGTTTAGCATCAGATAGTGGTCTGGAATCATCAGCCTTTGCCTCTTCTTTCTTTGGATTCATCTGCTGACAATGATTTCTCTTCCTGGAAAACAATTGGTTGCTTTGTAGACGTCTCATTCTTGATTGGTTTGCCACTTCGGAAAGTGACAGCTTGGCTTTGTTCTCTCCCTACTTGTCGAGCATCCTCTGTATCACTTGGAAGAGTCCCTAGAAGTTTGGCATTAAGTGTGATGGCAATCTGTCCTATCTGAATTTCCATGTTCCTCATGGATGTGGCTAGAATCTGGACAGTTGCATTATCATGCTCCATATACTCCTTCCGGGTGTTCTCATCAGAAGATCTTTGTACTAGAGGTAGATGATTCTGCGCTCTTTGTGGCATTATATTCTAGTTGAAACCTGGTAGTGCATTCTCGTTCTTACAATGGGCATTAAATTGGTTACCTCCCTAGTTTAACCATTAAAGGTTCAAATGCCGCTTCCAACCTGCATTATAAGTATTGGAATGTAGGTTAATATTACGATTGAAATTGCCAACAAAAATTACCCATTCTAGGTTTGCTGGGCATTCTCCCACGATATGGTCGTCACGCAAATAGTGCAAAATTGTTCCAATGCCTTTACTTCTCGGGCTTCAGCAAACTTTTACAGAGTGTTCATTGTATTAGTGAGGTTGGCAATTTAAGCATTGATTGATGAAAGTGCATCGAGCTCCGACTTTCCAGCTTCTCTCGTTTGGGCTCCTAATATGGTGGTAGGATATTGGAGATCATCGGTGGAAATCATTTCAAGGATGCATTATGCCTCATTATATTTTTTATCTAGCAATGAACTATTTGCCTAAGCGTCTACAATGGTCCTGGAATGAGCATTGAGTATGGTATAAAAGATGTCTATATGGGTCCAAGTAGGGGATCCATGCATAGGGCACCTTCTTAATAGGTCCTTTAATCTCTCCCAGGCATCATACAGAGTTTCGAAATTAGCCTGTCTAAATGTCGTGATCTCATTCCTCAGCTTGGCATTAGGCTTAGGTGGCTAGATCCAGGTGGAAAAGAACTTAGCCACGATCTGCCCATGTAGTTACTGAGGCAGGTGGAAAAGAACTTAGCCACGATTTTGCTCTGTCTCGCAAAGAAAATGATAATAGCCTCACCTTTATTGTTTCTTCATGCTCGCCAAGCTGTTAAAATAGTTGGCAAACCTCTATGAATTGCTTCAAATTTTGCCTTAGGTCACTGGTAGGTGATCCATCAAATTGTCCTATATTCAATAGCAATTGAATTATTATCAATTTTAGCTCAAAGTAAGCAATATTTACCTCTGGACTAATTGGTCCTGGCATCAAATCATCTATGGTGGGTGCTAGGTGTTTTCTGATGGGTCGATTATTTCCTAACTCCAAATTCCCATGCCGCGCCATCTCTTGACGTTCTCTCCTTAGAATGCGTAGGGTTTTCTCAATTCCAGGATCGTGCTTCAAGCTCTTCCCTTGAAGTGTTTCTCCTATTCATAAACTAAATAAAATTAATAAAAATAACTAAAAACAAAAACAAGTAAAAAAAAAACTATGTTGCATCCCCGAAAATGGTGCAAAAAACTTGTTGACTCGCGTGAGTGCTTGGCAAAAGGGGCATAAAATGTATGAAAACAATGCCAAGGTTGAGTGTTTTGCGTACAAGTATACATTGTCCACATGTAATACAATAGTAAACTGAGCATCAATCCCACAGAGGTTGACTTGGAATTTGCTTGCTTTGATTGTTTACTTGTTGAGGGAAAAAGTTGATTTGATTTGAAGTTGGTTTTGAAAGTAATTTGAAAGAAAAGAAGTAAAAGTAAAACAATGTTGGCAAGGAAAGTGTTTAAATGAGTGATGAGAGTTGGAAAGGGATGCTTGGTTTTCACGCTATTCATGCCATGTCAGCCTTTAACAATGTCCTGTCTTGGCATTATTTACCATACAAATTCAATGTTGGCATTAACTCTCTCGATGGCAATGCCCGAAATTAACCATGAAAAACTCATATATATTTATAGTGATATTTTATCATAAATCAATTTGATCAAGTCCCAATCTATACTCATAAGGGATCGATTTACTTCAGAAGTAAGCTCATCTACTTGAACATCTTCTTTCGAAGCATCTCACCTTAGTTTGTGGCAACAAGTCGTTGCCCCAAATTCTGTTAAGATATTAAGGTTCAATAAGCCAACAATGCCAGCTTTCGCTTGGCATAGTTTGGATAAAACATTAAAGAACATTCCAGATAGGGAAAACAATGCCAAAGTATTTTCATTATTAAAAACTAAACATAAAATCAGCGTTTAACGCAAACATTTCCCGCCAACTATTAAATTAGTTCATGGTGAGGGTATCAACAAAAAAACCTTCAACAATTTGCAAAAACATCATTATTTAAAAGAAAATAAAAACAACTAAACAAAGAGAATGGGCGAGAAGGGGTCTCTCGATGCATCCCTTCAAGGTCCAGGCACTCGGTCAAGCTGGTCGAACCACGTTGTAACACCCCAAATTTGGGCCTAGAGGTTTCGAGTCTGAACCGGATCGGTCTGGAAAACGGTTCGAATCTAAACGGGAGTTTTAGGGAACACCTAGTTCGGCATACTTTAAAAATATAGAAAAATATCTAAAAATTCTCATTTAATATATAAAAGAGAATGGTGAAATCAATTTTACAAAATGAGGTTTGGAAATACTACATTTCGGTGTAGTGACCAAATCGCAGTTTTTGGAAAGTTAAATAGTGACTGTTTTCTAAAGGATTGAAACTTTGAATCTTTATGGAGCTAATTTTACCAAAATGTTTTCATCATATTTTTCCTTAATTTGGGTGGTTTAATTAATGTTTTAATTCAAGAAAATGAAGTGATTAAATTAGAAAACTACCTTTTTGACTTTTCATTACTACTTTTCACAAATTTCCCCTCATTTTATTTTCTCTCAAATTCCTTTCAACCAAACACTTACTCTCCAGCAAATTTACTTTTATTTTCCCTTCATTTGATGAGATTTCAATCTCTCTTTGATTCTTAATTAATTCCTCATCAAATCCACTTGATTTCTACATTGAATTTTCAAGAAAACTTGCGAAAATCAAGGAGAAATCATCAATTAGAGGTAATCTTCGTCCTTCTCCTCTAATGATCAGTTCTTTACTGAAATTCCTAAGTTATCAATCCTTTATTAATGATTTTTAAGTGATTTTAATATTAGAAACAAGAAATTGGCTTAAAACTCAAGATTTTGGAAGATATCTTAATGATTTTCGTGGATCTTGATTAGGCTCTATTTTGAGGTTGTTTTCTAATGTATTTTCGATGTTAATTGATGTTACAAATGAGGTTTTATCAATCAAATCCCGAATAGGTTTGTTTTCCTAAGTTTTGCTTGCTAGAATGGTGGTTTTTGAGGTGGTTTTGGTGATCTGATGTTGCTGGAGGTATAAGGTCATGTTTATGTTTCTTTTTGATGTTAATTGATGTTTATAAAAGGTTAGAATTGATAGATCTTTGCTAGGCTTTGTTTTGGGAGAGTTTGGAGGTGATTTCGGTTGTCTTTGGTAGCCGAAATGAGGTTCTTGAGTAGAGCAGCGAGTTGGGTTGTATGGCTGGTGATTTTAATGCATGATGGTGCATTAATCCTCTGCTCTTATGTGTTAAAAACAGGGGAGAGTAATCCAGAAGCGATTGAGGTAGCGTTGGAGGTTTCGGACGCTTGGGAGGCTTGTCGGCTAGCATAGTGTTGTGTATCGGTGAGTGAGATTGTGTTTTCCAGCTTTGGAATGATTTTGAAAAGAGGTTTGGGAACTTAAATTTAGGCTTGAAACGCCAGTTTAAGTTCGGAAGTAAGTAAAGTGGAATTCTCTCTCAATTGTGCTATTATTATTTTGAAAACTATCAAAATGGGTTTTGATGTGATTGATTTGACAATGTGGTTTAATTTGTTGTTTGAGCATGGTTTTAAAGCATGTGAGTTGGTTGTCAAACTTGGTTTGAAGAAGGATGCATGACATTAATATTCCTTGAGAGTATGTGTTGTTAGTTTGCATCTTAAGGCAATGTTCGGCATTTTGGCCTCGAAGGTGTTGCATGCTTTAAAAATAGTGAGTGTGTTGATGATTTTAACATGAAATATTGGCATAGATGATGTAAAGATTACCGGATATATTGATCGATCAATAGGATGTAGAGTGCACTATAAACTAAAATTCGTACGTGCTCTGGGGATTCATCCTAAAGAGAGAGACCAATGATGGGCATTCCATTGGAGTAGGACTTGGTGAAATATCCAAACTTTTTGACAACAAGAGTTATTGCCATGAGACCAATGATGGGCATTCCGTCGGAGTAGGACTTGGTGAAACATCCAAGCTTTTTGGCAACAAGAGTTATTGCCATGAGACCGATGAGGGGCATACCATCAGGGTAGGACTTGATGAAATACTCAAGCTTTTGGCGAAAGTAGAATCGCCATGAGAGTACGGTGTGGTGGAAGCCACCGGAAGATTATGTTCTAGACGGGTGAGTACGATGATGGTTGATGCCACCAGAAGTGTCTAGTGAATTGTCCGCATATCTGTGTACAATAGAGTATGTAAATGCAATATATGAGAATGTTTGTCACATGTACCAATGCTTGAAATGTTTTATGCTATGAGGTTTGCATATGAGATAATGAAATTATGAAATGCTTTTGTGTAAACAAGCATGGGTGGCTTTGCCATGAGTTGTGCATAGGTTGTATGCACGAGATAGCTAGATGGTACATGTGGTTTTCAAATGGAGATTTGCTTATGCAAAAGAGTATTGAGTTTATGAAATGCTTTTGAGTAACAACCGTGTGAGGCCATGCCATGGGCTTTGTATCGGTAGAATGCTTAAAATAAGTATTTGATACATGAGATTTCAAATGGTGTTTGCTTGAAATGGTTTTCATGTATGAGAAAGGAAGATTGTGGAATGGAAATGGTTTCCAAGGAAATTGGTTTAAACTTTGCACGAAGCACTATTGCATGAAATGGTTTAAGTGGAAGTTATTGCAAGAATGTTGTTTGGGGTTGAGTTGCTTAATGCATTTGAGTTTAATGTTGAACTTATGTTAAGTAATGCTTAATTATAAGGTGTTGATGTTTTATGTGAGGTTTTCAAACAATACTTGGTTTATAAAGGTGTGATTGCTTTTGAAAAGGGTTTTAAGGTTTGCTACATTGATGGTGTTTTGGTTTTGAGCATTCCTCACTAAGCATTATGTGCTTACGCTCCTTTTTGTCCATCAATGCAGATAAATGAATTTGGGACATCAAGAAGCAAGGGATTCAAGAATAGCTCCACTTGAGAAGTATGTTTTGGTTTATAGCTATAGATAATAAAGGCAATGGGGGAGAGTCTTTTACGTTGATGTGTAATGAGATTGTTTATCTTTAGAAAGTTCGGTTTTTGGTTTGATACTTGTTGATGATCGTTTTGCGATATTTGGATCTTCTTCTCCATATTTTTATATAGCTATGTTCTTTATTTAAAGGTAAGATCATGTGTTGAATGTGATAAATGAGTAGGTGTGCTTAATGCTTGTAATGTATCTAGCCTTTGATGCAATATGATGGTTTTAATGCTTAGCATGTTGCTGATATGTTGTGGAATGATTTAAAGTATGTTTGATGGTGTTTTGAAGTGAAAAACCAGAAGTTTATGCCGTTTCTAGGCATGGTGTATCGAAACACCCTTAGCTGTTTTGAAACGGGTGCCTGAAATGACCTGGGCGTTTCGGAACGACTAGAAGTGTTTCGAAACACTTTGGCTACTGGAAGTGTCTGTTTCGGAACTAGTTTCGGAACATACCTGCGTACCGAAACGGTCAACACCATTTTGATACGGGCTTTCGACACGGGTGTTTCGATACGGTTGTCAGTGTTTCGAAACGGGTGACCGTTGGACACAGATTTGAATTGCTTTGAAGTCTGCATGCTTTACATTTTAGTCCTGAAAGTTTTAATTGCAATTGCTTGAGCTTGAAATGTCTTCTTATGATGAAATTTGGCAAAGAGGCTTGTAATATGATTAATTAAGGTTCGATAAAACTAAAATCTACAAAGTCATCATGTTTTCCAAAATTTACATTTTGGTCCCTAAATGTGTATTTCTTGCAATTGAGTCCTTAAACGTTTTCTGATCGCTGTGCTTTTCTCTTCCATGGTTCTTGAGCATTCACATAGGCTTAATGCGTATCTAGAAAATATAAAACAAAAAAGGGTCGTTAATCAAGGTTGACATTCGAGTTGACTTTGGTTTTCCCCGTGTAATCTTCGTAGTTCGGGTCTAACGCTTAGGCCGGGCTAAGGGGGTTACATTTGTTGGTATCAGAGGTAAGTTGCGAACTTTCGGGGCAACATGAAGTTTGTGGTAAGTTGTTATGGTAAGTGTTGGATGTTTAATCTAATGTGTGGTTGAAAGTTGGTTGAAAAATATGACTTTGAGTGAATTGTTAATGTTTTTATCATGCTTTTTGGTTATGAATCTTCTATGAGCTAGGGTGAACATGTATTGGTGGTATGTTGATGTTGTAAGTTGATTTTGAATAATGAAAATGTGATGGGCGTGATGTGTTGATATTATGTTGTTGAGGGTGAATGTTGTTTGATGAGAGCATGATTGAAGTTTTGCTGATTGATATGCCGATATTTGTGATATCAATGTTTTTATGGATTGTTATGTCGTGTAAAAGGGAAAAACTCGGGATACCCATTGCCTTATTATTATAGATATGTGTTAGTTTGGAGTTGGAGTCTTGAATCCTTGCTCGAAGCTGGTCTGATCATTTTGTTTGTTTTGTTATTGTTGATTTGTTAATAATAGCATAATGGAATCGTTGAGAGAGTGGCAACTGGGTACAATGGTTGCTGCTTTAGAGCAGGTTGTTAAGGGGTGGAATTCACCTTTTGGTGGAGGTGTTTCGTTTCAGTCAAATGTGCCTGGAGTTGAGGTGGTAAGGCAGAATGAGAGAGTTGGTTCTGTGATGAAGGATTCGTCATCTGTGGGATATGAGAGTTTGTCAAAGCAACGGTTGCATGATTTGGCAGCTGTGGAGTATCATGGTTCGGCGCCTGAGGCATTCGAGGCTTGGTTAGCCAGTATAATTCCGATTCTGGATCGGGAAGGGTGTGACAACGCCTATAAGCTGGGAAGTGTTGTCTCGCTAATGCTGGAGGACGCTTGTGCTTGGTGGACATCGGTGTCGGTGGCAACGAATATCCGTGATATAGATTGGGAGTTCTTTGTGTCTACCTTTAATAGAAGATACCTTGGAGATAGGTTTCCAGGGGTTACAACGTGGGAGTGTGGGTTTAGTTTGTGATGGTGAGAAAAATACAAGCAAAAAAGCTGCGAGTACCGACCTTGAGAGTGGTCAGCGTAAGAGGTTACGCGATGGAAAGGTTCGCCTGAACCAAGGTTTTGGTGGTGGTGCTGATGTGGGTCTAGTGCAATATGACCGAGGAGTGATAGTTCTCTTGCCGAAGTGTGATCGTTGTAGAAGGCATCATGTTGGAGTTTGTTGGGGTGTTGGAGTTTGTTGGAACTGTGGTGCTAAGGAGTATGTGAAGCGGGATTGTCCTCAAGTAGTGACATTAGCTTCAGTGCGTGAAAAAGGGTCTCAGAAGGGTCGTGAGCGCGGCCGAGACAGAGTACGGAGGTGGCAAGAAGGGCAGGGAGGTGTGAGGTGTTTGGAGGATGGATCTTGTTGGAATTATGGGTCTGTTGGACATGTGAGATAGAATTGTCTGAAGTTAGCTCGGGGTGGACAGGGTTCTTTGCAGCAGGGAGTCGGTGATGACCTTCAGGTGGTTGTTGATGTTGCGGCGGTACGGCCAGAGATTAGTGGTTCTGCGGGGAAAGGAGTTTGTCTGTTGGAACTCCAGGGCGATGAGGTGATTATAAGTAATTTTTTTCTAAGTAATCTTTTCCGTAGTTATCTTTGTTTGGTTCCTGTAACACCCCAAATTTTCCCTAATTCGAAAATTCTTAAATTTTGAAATCCCTAATCCTGGAACCCTAGAATTTGGGAATTTTGTTTCAGAAACCCTAGTTTGAATTTTGGGCTTAATGGTGTTTAATATTGAAATATGTGACCTATTTGAGTAAAATCAAAATGTTTGGGATATGTTTGTAATTTAGGATAAAGTTGGGGCCCTTCGCCTGTGATTTTCCCGTTCAGTCAAAGTATTTAACCATACTTTTCTGATTAGGTCTTTGGGATATCCCTTCTCAGCCTCCCTTCAGAATCTTTATCGTATAACAACCCCATACCTTCCATTTTCCGTTCGAACTCCGGCAAGCCTCCCTTGTTATCCGTTCGTTGATCGGAGACCGTCGGTGTGCTCCTCCTCCCTTCGCGACCAAAACCCACCCAACCATCATCTTTCGTCACCGTCCGTTTCATCAGATTTGCACAAAAACCTTTCGGTTTCCTTGCATCACCGTCGGTTCCGCTTCCATTTTTCAGATCTAGAGTTGTTTGTGCTTTGAGTTGCCGGTGAGCCGTTGTATTGATTTAGATCTGTCGTCGTCGTCCTTGTCGACCGTCGTTGCTGAGTTTGTGAAAGGGAATTCGTTTGACTCCCCTTGCGTCGTTGTGCTCTACCGTCGTCTCCTCCATCATCGTTGTCGAGTAACCTTTGTCTTTCCCTTTTCGGTTTTTGGCTTTGTATAGTTGAGTGTTTTACTAACCGGTGTTGGTTGATGCGATAGCTGCCATACCGGATAGATTCTGTCGGTTCTCGTTTTGTTGTGCCGCCGCCGACAAGGGTTGAAACCCTAGCTTCAGATTCTTGAAAAAGGTAAAGGCGAGATGTGTGTTTGGGTAAAGCTTAGAGGCTATGTTTTCATGGTTGTGGTTAGATGTGTTAAGCATTCGGAAATTGTTGTCACTGCCTCGTCGAACCGTCGCCGCCGTCAGAATCCTCGCCGCCGTCGGGTTGTGTTGCACCGTCAAGGGTTTCATGGTTGTGGTTAGATGTGTTAAGCAGTCGAAAATTGTTGTCACTGCCTCGTCGAACCGTCGCCGCCGTCAGAATCCTCGCCGTCGTCGGGTTGTGTTGCGCCGTCAAGGGGTTCTGCAAACCCTAGCCATTTCTGGTGGAAAGGGGTGATGATGATGGGCTTTGGGAGTGGGGGTGTAGTTTGGGTCTGGTGTTCGGCCCGTGAGTTGTGTGTGTGCATGGCTGGGTTTGAACCATATCATGAGGCCCGGTTTGTGTGTGTGTTTAAGTGTTGAACCAAAAAAAAATTAAAGGACCCAATAAACTGAACCGATATGTGAACCGATCGAACCATGGACTAGTGAACCGGATAGGACCTTTTTGATGATCTTGACCAGAGTTGACCGAAATAGTTTGACTTTTGAAAGTTTGACCCTTTGACCAGTATCAGCTTGACCAAGTTGAATTTGACCTGTCCAGTCAACATTGACCGTTGACCCGTTGACTTTGACCGTCAGAGTTGACTTTGACCAGTTTGACTTTGACTTTGACCATCGTTGACCAAGAGTTGACTTTTCTCAGAAAATGTTCATCCTAACATTTCTCGTCGTCCTGAGTCCGTATCTGCTGCCCGTTTTGTCAAATTTGATCTCGAAAGCTCCGTTTTGTTATCTTTAAGTAATTGTTATTGGAATATAATAAGTTATGATTTCAGAATCTGATTCGGATTATTCTCGTGTTCAGGTGCTGACGTTGAGACCGTTGGGTTACCTCCAGTTGCACAGACCGACCGTACACGTTCTCTGAGATCTTCCCGTCCTAATTCAGCTAGATCTGAGCGTAAGACGCGCTTTTCTCGGCATTAGAGCTACTGTTGCTAAAGGTGTGTCTCTTCCTGTTTATAAAGTTGTGTGTTTCTTTCTGTGCTTTTCTGGTATTAATATAAGTAAATGTTTTGTACATTTTGTGTGCATACTCTGTTGTGATTGGGTCAATGTTTTCAGACATCATGCATAACATGTCATACTGTGATTTAAGTGAAATATCAGATTTTCAGAACTGTAAAACATCGGATTTATAGTATTGTGCAACTTGAAATTTCATAATTCAAGTTTCGGATCAGACTCGGATTTTTAAAATCTGCATCATATCATTGTGGGTATATGGATTGAGATTTGTTCGGTGAAGTTCAGTGGTTTCAACCTTCGGGTTGAATTCCGCTTCGGATTAGTGGTTTTAACCTTCAAGTTGAATTTTGCTTCGGATTAGTGGTTTCACCCTTTGGGTTGAATTCTGCTTCGGATCAGTGGTTCCACCCTTCGGGCTGAGTTCCACTTCGGATGGTGACATGGAGAAAGTAGGCTCCAGGGAACCTTACTTTTCAGTGTATCGGAGATGGGTACTATGATTCATGTGCATCAGACATCATATCATCATGATTCAGTTTTATTGTGTTTTAAGAAAAGTATTTGTCAGAAAATAAAATATTGTTTTGTTTTTGTTTTGTTTTCGTTGCGCTTTAGAGACACACTAAGCTCTTTAGTTTACACTCCTTAGTTTTCACTTTTCAGATATCTCAGACTTTTTAGGCGATCGGTACTTGGAGCATCTCTTGTTTATTCAGATAAATTATTATTCAGTACGAACTTTTCTATTACCTCAAAATTATTATTTTAATATATTTTGAGATATTGGTGTAATATGGACATTGGAACGGTTTTTAATTTGGGTTTTTATTAAATGCATGCAACTATGAAGTTACTTTCGGATTTTTAATTAATTATCGGAACATCGTTCAAAAGATTGAGTTTTATTTTAATCGGAATATTTGTTGAGTTTTACTTATTTAATCGATTCTTTTGAATTATAAAATATTTTAACCTAAATTATTTCTTGAGGGACAAGTTTCCAATCGATACTTCCTAGATCCGACCTATTTCTTTTGGGCTGGGTTTAGGGGGTTACAGTTCCAGTTTGGATTTCTTTGTGTAGTGAATAAAGTCTTATAACTAGCAAGTTTGGGTAGTAGCCGATGTTGTTTTTGAAAACAACTTTAGAGTGAAGAGGGTATTAGTGGAGTATTTTGTAGTTAGCAAATTGTTAGAGTGGTGGGGTTGGAAAAGTTGGAAATGAGGTAAGAGGTTGCTCTTAGGCGGATTTTGAGGATGTCATTGGTAAGTGTGAACCGACATATGTAACGCCCCGGTTTTGGGCTCAGAAGTTTTGGGCGTTGACCGGTTCGGTCAAAGTGTTGATCGAATATATAAGAGTGAATTTAGGAAAGCCTAGTTCGGGTTGCATTAAAAATATGGAAAAATGTTCTAAAATCATCTTTTAATATATATAAGTAAACTGTGAAATCAATTTTGGAAAATGAGGTTCGGAAGGGTGACATTTTGGCTAGTGACCAAAATGTAATTTTTGAAAGTTGCGTGACTGTTTTATAAAGGATTGAAACTTTGAATCTTTAAGGAGCTATTATTCCAAAAAGAGTTTCTCCAGATTTTTCTAAGATATTTTGAGGTATTATTCTGATTTTTAAACATAAAGAAAGAGGAGGGAAAGCCATTTTGACTATTTCATAACTAACTTTCCATTTTCTCTCAATTTTCCTTTTCTCTCATTTTCTCTCAACCCAAACACATTTCTCCAGATTTTCTTATCAGATTTTGTCACTCAAATCACTCATTTCAACTCTCTTTTGATTCCTAAACATCACATCAACAAAACCTCTCAATTTGCTAGTTGATTCTTCAAGCTTTTTGGTTCCAAAAAGGGAGAAACTCAAGTTTGGAGGTAAGAACGTCCTTATCCTCTAAACTCTCAGTTCTTTACTGAAATTCCTAAGTTCTCAATCCTTGATTTGTGATTTGTTAAAGGCTTTTCAATTGAAATCTTGATTTTGGCTTAAAATGCAAGATTTGGTGATTTTGGTGGAATTTTCGTGTGATCTGTTTGGTCAGTGTTTTGAAGTGTCAAATTGATGTTAAATGAATGCTAAATTGATTAGAAGTTGAGGTTTAATTAATGCAATCCCGGATAGGTTGAATTTCCTAAGTTTGGCTTGAGTTTTTGGTTGTTTTTGGAGTGTTTTTGGTGATCTGTTATACCTGGAGGTATAAGGACGTGTTTGTGATCATTTTGGATGTTAATTGATGTTTGAAAATGGTTAGAAGTGATGGATCTTGGCTGGGTTAAGTTTTGGAAGTGTTTGGGGGTGATTTCAGTTGTGTTTGGTAGCCGAAATGTTGATTTTGTGATGAGCAGCGAGTTTGGTTGTGTTGCTGCTGTTCTTAATGCATAATGATGCATTAATCCTCTGTTGTTATGTGCTTGAAACAGGGGAGTTTGATCCTCGAGCTTTAGAGGTGGTGCGGAAGGTTTCGGATGCTTGGAAGGCTTGTTGGCTAGCCTTGTTTTGTGTATCGGTGAGTGAAGTTGGGTTTTCAGCTTTTAAACCAAGGTTTGAAGGTTTCGGGAGCTTAGTTTAAGTCTAAACAACTTTGCTAAGCTCAAGTGTAAGTAAATGGATTTCTTTCTTGGTTTGTGTTATGAATTGGCTTTTTTAGGCAATTGTGGTTGAAGTTTGAAATGCAAGGGTTTTGCATGATTTAAATTCTGTTTTGAAAGCATATTTTAGCATGGTTTAATGCTGGTTTTGAAAGCCATATGTGAAGGATGCTCAAGGTAAGAGATCCTTGGTTTTATACATTGAAAATGTGGTTTTGATGCATGGTGTTGCATGATGCTTAATGGCTATGTGTAATGTTTTAAAACAGTGAATTAATGATGGTAAATGATGGTTTTTGCATTATGGTTATGCATGTGAATCATTGGACTAATGTGGTAAGGTGGTTATATTGGCAAGTGATGTAAGTGGTTCTTGGTTCTTTGATCGGATATAGTTAGCCGGCTATAGGATTGGGTGCACCGTGAATAAAGTCGCCTTGGAGGTGGAGTGGTTAAGAGTGAACCGGTAAACTCCCTCCAAGTATCCTAACGAGATGGTTAAGGTCATAATGGAGCTTGAATGCCCATTCGAGGTCCTTGGTTAAGCAAAGGTTATATAGTGGTTAAAAGTCCATATATGGGAACCTTGTGCTTGTTAAGATCACAATGGTGGTGTAAAGTCCATGTGTGGATCTTGTGTAGGGTGTCCCGGATCTCGTTAGTGATGTTATACAACTACCAATTAGTGAATGCAAAGGTTGTATGGTGGTTAAAAGTCCATACATGGGAACCTTGGGAAAAGTCAAGGTTGTATGGTGTTTGAAAGTCCATACATGGGAACCTTGGGAAAAGTGGAGGTTGTATGGTGTTTGAAAGTCCATACATGGGAACCTCGGGAAAGCTAAGGTTGTATGGTGTTTAAAAGTCCATACATGGGAACCTTAGGACGTTGAGGTCAAATGGTGTTTAAAAGTCCATTGGAGACCTTGGATTGGTAGTGTGTATGAAGCGTGGGGGACAACGCTTGTGATCCGCGTATCCGATTGGATGTTGAGTTGAAAAGTGAATGTGGTTGATCACTCGAAAGCCAATATGATGGTCTTGATTATAAAGAAGCATGTAATGCTTGAAATGATGCATAATTGCATGAGAAGCATGAGATGCTTGAAAAGATGCATGGTTGCATGGGATGTGTATAATGCTTGTGAATGCATGTTACTTGTTAAGTTGAACAAGTGTTGATTATCAATTGGTAAATGATGCATGTGTGCATGAAATCTCTTAAATGCATTGGAGTCTTGTAAGACTTGTTTTAAAAGGCATGTGATGATGATGTTGTGGTTGATGTATTTTGCCTTGGTTTAATGCATGTGTTGGATTACTTGAGTAAATGGTTTTAAAGGGTTTCATGCTTGGAATGTTTTCAAGTATAAGGAAGGTATGTTGTGAAATGGAAGTGTTTTCCAAGGTTTTGAATTTAACTTTGCATATGGTGTTTATGCATGGAATGGTAAAATGGTTGAAATTGCAATTTGTGCTTTGAAAAGGTTTTCTTAGCTTGCTAAGCTAAGGGTTGGTTTTCATGTATGTGCAATGAATGGTTTAAGCATGATGTTAAAAAGGGGTTTTCAAACTTTGTTTGGTAAACAAATCGAGTTGCTTTTCAAAGAGGTTTTATGACCCGCTGCATTGATGATGTTTTGGTTTTGAGCATTCCTCACTAAGCATTATGTGCTTACGCTTCTTTTTGTCCATCAATGCAGATACTTGAAGTTTGGACAGCGAGAAGCAAGGGATTCAAGGGGGACTCCACTTGAGATGTATGTCTCGGTTAATAGCTATAGTTAATAAAGGCAATGGGGTAGAATCTCTCGGATTGATGTTTAGGAGCTCGTATATGTTCGGACAAGTATGGTTTTATGTTGTTGATATTGTTGGAACATGTTTGGCTTTTATGAGATTGGATTGGAAGTATGATGTTTAAATGGTTGCTTGTGTAGGAAGCATATCCTTTGAATTGGGGCTTTTCATGAATGTTGGTATTTTGTTGAATTGTTGATGCAAGTATGTCTCTTATATGTTGATTAGTATGTTGGTAAAGTTTGGTGGCTTTTGGAGCATGTTTGGATGGTCAATTGCATGTTTATGTATGCATTTGGAGGTTTTCTGTGCAGGGTGTTTCGGAACAGTTCATACCGTTTCGGAATGGGTGCCTCAAACAAACCCAGGCGTCCGAAACGGGTGAGACCGTTCCGAAACGGTTTTGCTACTGCCAGTCCCCTGTTGTGGTACGTGTTGCGGAACGGCCCCGCGTTTCGAAACGGGCTCTGCCAGTTTCGGAACGGGTGACCGTTGGGGGCTGACATTGGCAGTTAAATGTTTTGAAAAGTTTGCATTTTGGTCCTGAAATTTGTTTGTGCAATTGTATGAGTTTGGGATGTCCGTTTGAGCTGAAATTTGACAAAGAAGCATGAAACTTGATTAATTTTAAGTTGGTAACATAAAATCTGGTTAAGTCCTTAAAGTTATCAGAATTTACATTTTGGTTCCTAAAGTTGTAAATTGTTCAATTGGGTCCCCGTTTGATCTCTGATGTTTATGATCTTTGAGTATGCTATTTGCATGATCACATCTAAGGTTAACGTGCATCTAGACAAGAGTAAAAAGAAAAAAAGGGTCGTTAATCAAGGTTGACTTTCAGGTTGACTTTGGTTTTCCCCGTGTGACTTCCTTAATTCGGGTCAACCGTCTGGGCCGGGTTAAGGGGGTTACAACATACATGCACAGTTAAATCATTTGATTATATATTATATATATGTTGGTACATGCATACATGTTACATGACATTAGAGGTTTTGCATACATATGCACATGCATTGATAGGGCATGTTGGAGACCATGCATACGAACGTTCGCACTTGCTAATAGCTAGTTGGGTCCGATAGTGTTGTGGTAGGATTAGGTTGGTTGGTGGGTTTAAAGTTTTGTTTTGGTACCAGGTGAATGCTAGAAGTAGTAGAAGATAGTAAACATGTTGTCAGTAGTAGTGGGTGTGATCTAGCATGGTGGCGGAAGGAAGGTGTTTAGGTGCTTAAAGAGTTTAGCGGAGTGGTGATAAGGAGGTGATTGTTTGGAGTTAGAATCGTTTGAGGTGGTTTCGAATAACAGATAAGTGTTGTAGTTTCTCTGTGCTGGGTGATTTTTGTAGGATAGTGGATGTGTTTCCGGAGTGTGGAGGTATCTTGCGTTGATAGTTGCAATAGGAGGGTTTTGCTATGTAGGTGAGGGTTCGTAGTAACCTTATGGAAGTTGGAAGGAGGTTATGTTGAGAGCTTTAGGTGGGGTTTGGCTTGGGATGAGTAGAGGTTTCATGGTCTCAATATGTTTGCATGAGGATGGAGTGAGTGGCATCCCGTTAAGATTAATGTCATAGTTTAAGCTTGATGTGGAAAGGCAATGTAAGTTCAAGGGCCATTGTTGGTTGGCCGGGTTTTTGTGATAAGGTGGTTGGTTAGTCGTGTACAAGTAAATCTTCCTAAGATAGTTGGGGTAAGTGAAACAACTATTCAGTTAAGGATGGAGTCTCGTGATGTGGGTTTTGGGTGTTGTGTGGGCAGTGTTTGATGGGCTGTTAAGTAAGGTGATGGTAACGGATGTGGAAGAATGTTGTCAATACATTGGGAAATGTGAGCAAGCAGTTGTTGCTTACGAAATTTTTGCTTGTTGTGGTAATCATTGAAAGGAGTTGAGCGGTTTTGCAAGGGGTTTTAGAAGCAGTGAAGGTTGTGGGTCACATGGTGGCCGAAAAATGGATGGGTTGGTGTTACCGTGTGTGTGAGTTTGTTGAAGGAGTTATGAGGTGCGGCGGAGTATGTTGTGAAGGCTTAAGAAGTTCTTCGGGTTGTTGAGGGTCTTGCACAGTTTGAAAGTGTGAAAAGCTAAGCTGAGATTAGTAATCGTGTGTGTTAGAAGTCTTGCACCGTGAGTAGTGGAGTTGGAATTGGGTATAGAGTAAGTTTGATTTGAGAATGTGTTGGTTTCGTTGTGTTTTGGGTTGAGGATGTTTCCGTAGTGGTTAAGTCTCTTGTGTTACATTGTGTATTGCTTTGGGAGGTTTGGTATCGTGCTCTCTTCGCAAGTTGAAATTTCGAGGACAAAATTTCCTAAGAGGGGGAGAGTTGTAACACCTAGTTCGGGATACTTTAAAAATATAGAAAAATATCTAAAAATCCTCATTTAATATATAAAAGAGAATGGTGAAATCTATTTTACAAAATAAGGTTTGGAAATACTACATTTTGGTGTAGTGACAAAATCGAAGTTTTTGCAAAGTTAAATAGTGACTGTTTTGTAAAGGATTGAAACTTTGAATCTTTAAGGAGCTAATTTTACCAAAATGTTTTCATCAGATTTTTCCATAATTTGGGTGATTTAAATAATGTTTTAATTAAATAAAATGAAGGTGATTAAATGAGAAAACTACCTTTTGACTTTTCATAACTACTTTTCACAAATTTCTCCTAATTTTATTTTCTCTCAAATTCCTTTCAACCAAACACTTTCTCTCCAGCAAATTTACTTTGATTTTCCCTTCATTTGATGAGATTTCAATCTCTCTTTGATTCTTAATTAATTCCTCATCAAATCCACTTGATTTCTACATTGAATTTTCAAGAAAACTTGTCCAAATCAAGGAGAAATCATCCATTAGAGGTAAGCTTCGTCCTTCTCCTCTAATGATCAGTTCTTTACTGAAATTCCCAAGTTATCAATCCTTTATTAATGATTTTTAAGTGATTTTAATATTAGAAACAAGAAATTGGCTTAAAACTCAAGATTTTGGAAAATATCTTGATGATTTTCGTGGATCTTGGTTAGGCTCTGTTTTGAGGTTGTTTTCTAATGTATTTTGGATGTTAATTGATGTTACAAATGAGGTTTTATCTACCAAATCCCGAATAGGTTTGTTTTCCTAAGTTTTGCTTGCTAAAATGGTGGTTTTTGGGGTGGTTTTGTTGATCTGTTGTTGCTGGAGGTATAAGGTCATGTTTATGTTGCTTTTTGATGTTAATTGATGTTTATAAAAGGTTAGAATTGATAGATCTTGGCTGGTCTTTGTTTTGGGTGAGTTTGGAGGTGATTTCGGTTGTTTTTTGTAGCCGAAATGAGGTTCTTGAGTAGAGCAGCGAGTTGGGTTGTATGGCTGGTGATTTTAATGCATGATGGTCCATTAATCCTCTGCTCTTATTTGTTAAAAACAGGGGAGAGTAATCTGGAAGCGGTTGAGGTAGCATTGGAGGTGTCAGACGCTTGGGAGGCTTGTCGGCTAGCATAGTGTTGTGTATCGGTGAGTGAGATCGTGTTTTTCATCTTTGGAATGATTTTGAAAAGAGGTTTGGGAATTTAAATTTAGGCTTGAATGCCGGTTTAAGTTCGGAAGTAAGTAAAGTGGAATTCTCTCTCAATTGTGTTATTATAGTTTTGAAAATTATCAAAATGTGTTTTGATGTGATTGATTTGACAATGTGGTTTAATTTGTTGTTTGAGTATGGTTTAAAGCATGCGAGTTGGTTGTCAAACTTGGTTTGAAGAAGGATGCATGAAATTAATATTCCTTGAGAGTATGTGTTGTTAGTTTGCATCTTAAGGCAATGTTTGACATTTTGGCCTTGAAGGTGTTGCATGCTTTAAAAACAGTGAGTGTGTTGATGATTTTAACATGATATATTGGCATAGATGATGTAAAGATTACCAGATATATTGATCGATCAATAGGATGTAGAGTGCACTATAAAATGAAATTTATACGTGCTATTGGGATTCATCCCAAAGAGAGAGACCAATGATGGGCATTCCATTGGAGTAGGACTTGGTGAAATATCCAAGCTTTTTCACAACAAGAGTTATTGCCCTAAGACCGATGATGGGCATTCCATCGGAGTAGGACTTGGTGAAACATCCAAGCTTTTTGGCAACAAGAGTTTTTCCCATGAGATCGATGTGGGGCAAACCATCGGGGTAGGACTTGATGAAATACTCAAGCTTTTGGCGAAAGTAGAATCGCCATGAGAGTACGGTGTGGTGGAAGCCACCGGAAGATTATGTTCTAGACGAGTGAGTACAGTGATGGTTGATGCCACCGGAAGTGTCTAGTGAATTTTTCGCATATCTGTGTACAATAGAGTATGTAAATGCCAATATATGAGAATGTGTGTCACATGTACCAATGCTTGAAATGTTTTATGCTATGAGGTTTGCATATGAGATAATGAAATTATGAAATGCTTTCGTGTAAACAAGCATGGGTGGCTTTTCCATGAGTTGTGCATAGGTTGTATGCACGAGATAGCTAGATGGTACATGTGGTTTTCAAATGGAGATTTTCTTATGCAAAAGATTATTGAGTTTATGAAATGATTTTGAGTAACAAGCGTGTGTGGCCTTGCCATGGGCTTTGTATCGGTAGAATGCTTAAGATAAATATTTGATACATTAGATTTCAAATGGTGTTTGCTTGAAATGGTTTTCATGTATGAGAAAGGAAGAGTGTGGAATGGAAATGGTTTCCAAGGAAATTGGTTTAAACTTTTCACGAAGCACTATTGCATGAAATGGTTTAAGTGGAAGTTATTGCAAGAATGTTGTTTGGGGTTGAGTTGCTTAATGCATTTGAGTTTAATGTTGATCTTATGTTAAGTCATGCTTAATTATAAGGTGTTGATGTTTTATATGAGGTTTTCAAACAATACTTGGTTTATAAAGGTGTGATTGCTTTTGAAAAGGGTTTTAATGTTTGCTACATTTATGGTGTTTTGGTTTTGAGCATTCCTCACTAAGCATTATGTGCTTACGCTCCTTTTTGTCCATCAATGCAGATAAATGAATTTGGGACAACAAGAAGCAAGGGATTCAAGAAGAGCTCCACTTGAGAAGTATGTTTTGGTTTATAGCTATAGAAAATAAAGGCAATGGGGGGAGAGTCTTTTACGTTGATGTGTAATGAGATTGTTTATCTTGAGCAAGTTCGGTTTTTGGTTTGATACTTGTTGATGATCATTTTGCGATATTTGGATCTTCTTCTCCATATTTTTATATAGCTATGTTCTTTGTTTAAAGGTAAGATCATGCATTGAATGTGATAAATGAGTAGGTGTGCTTAATGCTTGTAATGTATCTAGCCTTTGATGCAATATGATGGTTTTAATGCTTAGCATGTTGCTGATATTTTGTGGAATGATTTAAAGTATGTTTGATGGTGTTTTGAAGTGAAAAACCAGAAGTTTCAGCTGTTTCTGGGCAGGGTGTATCGAAACACCCTTAGATGTTTTGAAACAGGTGCCTGAAATGGCCTGGGCGTTTCAGAACGGCTAGAAGTGTTTCGAAAGACTTGGGCAGCTGGAAGTCTGTGTTTCGGAACTGGTTACGGAACATACCCGAGTACCGAAACGGTCAACACCGTTTCGATACGGGCGTTCGACACGGGTGTCTCGATACGGTTGTCAGTGTTTCGAAACGGGTGATCGTTGGACACAGATTTGAATTGCTTTGAAGTCTGCATGCTTTACATTTTAGTCCTGAAAGTTGTAACTGCAATTGCTTGAGCTTGAGATGTCTTCTTAAGATGAAATTTGGCAGAGAGGCTTGTAATATGATTAATTAAGGTTCGATAAAGCTAAAATCTACAAAGTCCTTATGTTTTCCAAAATTTACATTTTGGTTCCTAAATGTGTATTTCTTGCAATTGAGTCCTTAAACGTTTTCCGATCGCTGTGCTTTTCTCTTCCAAGGTTCTTGAGCATTCACATAGGCTTAATGTGTATCTAGTAAAGATATAACAAAAAAGGTTCGTTAATCAAGGTTGATTTTCAGGTTGACTTTGGTTTTCCCCATGTGATCTTCGTAGTTCGGGTCTAACGCCTAGGCTGGGCTAAAGGGGTTACACGTCTTCTTGGTGCAGTCGGTCGTCAATGGATCTTTTGATGTCCCAATCGGTGCTCAAATGCTTCCTTGGTCGTTCTTTAAATAGGTGTGCAAGGAAGACCTAGGATAACCTCTTGAGTTTTAGCTTTGAATGCTGAAGGGATAAGAGATGTGATCATCTTATCTAAAGATTGAATGTGAGCTGATCAGGTTAGAGCTAACATCATATGTCGTCACTGCTAAGCCAACCAAGCTTGGCATCATTCTGCCAACCAAGCTTGAAACTATTTTTTCGCTATTTTTCGGAGTTTGATCCAATCACTATTTTCTCGCAGTTTGATCTGGCCCTATTTTCTCGGGTTTAACAGTTACTTGGTCGAGAATCAAACTCCACATCTATTCCAACCGGTGCTTTAGCAATTTTCAGTCCATCTGTGCCAACAACATCTCAGCATTCTCTCTGGCATTCCTTCCTTTTTACGCTACCTTGCTCTGTCAAACCCGTCCTGCTATGCCAAGCCTGCAATAATGCCAATAAAACAACCCTTCACACTGACATAATTAGAATTCCTAACTCCTTATGCAAATGCATGAATTTTAAGGCTAAATGCAACTAATTGTACTTAAAAGCAAGCAAAGACAATGTTAAATAGGCATAAAATTTAGTACTTTTGAAGTGTTAACATTCACCCTCTCATGTATGTTTCAAAACCTTTTATACTTGGTTAAGGATTTCACATCATGTTATGGGTTATTTTGGAAATAATTTAATTTATTTGGATAAATTTGGGTTTTAAATTGTGACAGGTTGCCTCGATAACCCAATGTGACCTCTCAATCCTCCAGATGGACCATATCGGATTGGGGTGTTGCAACTGGACTTTTAAAACTTAGAACACAACCATTGGGCATTTAATTTACTTTTATTAAAGTCACTATTGTTAACTATCGTTAGAAAATATTAGCGTGTGGCATTAAATTATTTTCCACCTAAAAGACATTGGGTCCTCTTCCAAATTTATAGTTGTTGGTCTCCTTTTACATATGTTATCATCATCTGACGTTCTTCGGATTGTTGTCACCAGCAAACACAACACTCATCATACTTAAGAGCTTCACCATCCTTCTACGAGCCTCAAAAAATTCATCAACATTTCATCCAAATCTCAAACACCACAACCATGAGCCGTTGTTACTAAAAATATCTTTATGCGCATATATTGGGGTGGTGAAGTTGTGAAGGTAACGACGCCCATTAGCCGCATCTAAAGCAATTTGAATCTGATAATTTCATATCTATAATTTTTGGTAACTCTTTTTTTTTCGAAGCCATTCTCTGAAAGAACCATTCTTTATGAACTCATAAACAAGGTAGAAAACACTACAATGCTCAAAAACCCCACAAATTCTTATTAGATAGAAATCATTAATCCTCTATACCAAATATATCTCCTTATATACATCTTTTCTCATTTGTTTTATAGAAAGCAATTCTCTTTCATGAACACCTCATTAAATAGAAGCAACTATCTTGTATTTTTTCTTGAAATTTTCAACGGGTGACACTATCGTTGAAGTCATAATGTCTCAAGTTTTGATCTTTTTGTGACAGCCTCCCAAAGAATATGGAAAGCAAGGGAACTTTGATTGCGATCCAAACACCGAATCTTTTATTTGGTTTGATCACAGCTATCGGGGTGATAGGTGAAGAACAAAGTGAATGTTGATAGTGAATTAAAGTTTGAGAGATTTAGAGTTTGGTTTGCAGTGTAAAAAAATTGTTGTAAAAGAAAAAATAAATTGCTTCATATAAAGAAATTCCATTTGCATCACCAACATTTTCCTTGTTAGTGTTGAATCTCATATTGATATTAGAGATGGTATCCCCGTAAAAACCACATTATTTATTAGATATTTAATACCATGTAAAGTTTGAATTCCTGTGGGAAAAGCACATCTAAGTGGTAATTTTAAAATTAAACTATGTTCAAATCTTGAATCATTATTGTCCTATTCAAAAGACCTACAACTCGACAACCTTTGATATGTTTCATTTTCAATTGAAAACTAGTCGTTGTTCATGTAACCCCTTATACCGGCTTATGCGTTAAGTCTAATCTTGGGGTCACATTCCATACCAAAAACTTTCCAAAAAAATATTTAAATATTTCAAGTCCAAATCAAATAGTAATTATAAACCATACATAGGTAAATTAAGATAATCGGTTTAAACCATATAGGAATTAAGTTATAAAATATGCCACATCGAGCAATATAGTAAAGTATACATTATCAAAATATAGGCTCATGTCACCCAAGTAAAGACAGTCTGGAAGATAGAAATATTACAACAAAAGAGGTGTACTGAATGTATTGATCCTCCAAGTGCCAAATTCAAGGGTAGCCTATGTAAAAGTATCTGAAAGGAAAAGATTTGGGGGTATGAGCTAGGGAGATTAATGTGTTCTAATAAATGCATATAAAACATATAAATAGTTCAGATACGTAATAATCATTTCAGTAAAACATGTTTTACGAGAAACCAAAGTTTCATTTATACTTAACTACCCTCTATCCATACACCGATATGCAGTTCCCCACAACTGCATCCATAAGGACCGATCGATGTGAAAACGTCACGCTTTTTAGTGGAAGCTACACTATCGATGTAAGAATAGAAACAATGTAATCTTGTTTGAATATCGATCCCATGAGGATGGTGTATTACATTTATTCTTATGTTGCTACAATAAAGTGTTGTAAAAGTAGTAGTTATGGGTGCAATGGTGGTTGCTATAGTAATATAAAAAAGGATAGTAAATGGTTTAATGTGGTAGCAAACAAAAAGAGCAGTAAAACATAATGAGAATAAGCCTGGATCTCCTTGGTTCTGATCGGTAGAAGGATCAAATGCACATCGAGGCGAAAGGATGGTTTAATCAATGAATATATGGTCAACTTGAGTATTAGCTTCCATTTAATCTTCAACTTTCACTGCATCCATAAAACTTTTGTGACACCCTAAAAATAACCTAGTTAAAAATCCCAAATTTAGTTAATAAATAAGGTAAAAATAGGTTTTAACCTGAAATGTGGTGCAAAAACGGGTTGTAACCTAAAATGTGGTGCAAGTATAGTGTAACCTGAAGTATGGTGCAAAAACGGGTTTTAACCTAAAATATGGTGCAAAAGAGGTTGTAACCTAAACTGTGAAATAACTATGAGGAAGTCGGTATTAGTAGGATAAAAAATAATATGACATATAACATAAGAAAGAGGGTATTAGTAGGATAAAAAATAATATGACATATAGCATAAGAAAGTGAGTTATTAGTAGAATAACCTATAATATGACATATTGCATAAGAAAGTGAGTTACTAGTGAGATAAATACTTGGCTTACAATGAAGCCACGTTTCAATGAAGATGACACACGGTTAGCAAGTGGGTAAAATTAACACATGTTCTCATCTTTCTTTTATTTTCCTTACACAATCGAATCAATCTAAGAGGAGAGAGAGAGAGAGGGGATTTGAGAGCTTGAAAATCAGGAAAAAAAATAGAAGGAAAATTTAAGGTTTGAAGGCTGAAAATTATACTTAGATTTCATGCATGATCGTACAATTCAAGTAAGAGTCTAATATGTTACCCGATTTTGTCCATGAATTTGTATTGTTATCTTGATGAACTCTGGGTTTGGTCTTGCTGAAAATTTGTTGTTAAATGCTTGATTTTGTTTAAATAATGTTGGGTTTGAGAGATTAGTGAAAATGAACTGGAAAATTTGATTGAAATAAGTTAGAACATAAATCTGCCCAGCACTACTCTGTTCTGTACAGTTAACTTTTAAAAATTCACCCAAAATAAAGTACATGGAATTTAGACCTGAAATTTTGATAGAAAATACTTTGGGATGTCTATTTTAACTAGAAATAAACGTCACTAAAATCGAGTCTCTATAGAAAAATCTGGACTCGAAATTGTAGAGGTGCTACAAGCTCTCTAGAACTGCAAAATGGGCTATGTTTAAATAATATATTGTATTGATTAAGAAATGAAAAAACATGTATCATACATGGTTGTAAAGCTGTTTAAATAAGCTTTCTATAATGGTAAAGTAATTGAAATTTGGATATGTGTGTAAAAAGATATACCCAGATTGGTAACAAGTACTCAATATGCGAATAAGAAAAACGGTTTTGAATGTTAATGTTGGCAGTTGTGTAAATGAGCTTATATGTTTGAATTGACTTCTAATATGTTTCATATTTGTTTGTATGCGAATAACAAGATCAAAAACGTAAAGAAATTTTGGAGGAATCAAGGGCTGGGCAACAAAATAGGAAGAACAAGGGCATTTCTATCAATGAACAAGACTAGGTTGGAGTTGTGAGTGTAGCTATCATTAGGGTTAGGAATTAGGTCCTAACCAACTTATTTATGTTATTAATGTTCTTGAATGATGACATAAAACTAACTTTAATGTATACTTGGTAAATATATAAGGGAAGGATGATAATAATTACAAATGGTAACATATGATAAAATAAATAAATTGATGTGTTACTTGTGCTATAATTAGTTTGAACATGAACTTGCTTGCTGCCTTGATTGTTTTAGTTTGATCGTTGATGAAACATGACATGAAATGATCTCTCTTGAAATTGAACTTTGGTTCATTAGCCTAAGGGCTTTTGATCTTGGTACATGATTATGAATCACTTGAATATGCCATTATTCTTGTCTAGCTTGTTACAGGATCCTTGATTCTTTATCACATGAATAAACAATGCCTAGGTAACTACTGAGTAATAGGTAGGATGGCATGCCATAGAGTCTTGAGCTCATTTTTGTTGGGGTGGTCTACAGACCGGGCTAAGGCCCTTTATTTGGCGATAGTAGGAGGGATGTGTTTTATGGTCTTTGGGGACAGTAGGAGGGATATGACCAGATACTTGTTTTGGCGACAGTTGGTTGGTGACTTGATTACCTAGACTCAACTATAAACCAAGGCTTAAACTTGAAATTGAATAAGAAAGCATGCTGATATGAATTTGTGTTAACATGAAATGGAAATGATCTTGTTATGCTTGCTTACATGATATATTGTTACAAGAAATTTGATTGAGTGCTATTCAATTGACTTCTACATGATATTATGTAGTTGATTGGTTGAAAAATTAGATTGATATGTGTACTCTTGGGACCTTTATTTTCCATGTTTAAAGGATAGAACAAATTAAATGAAATGATATGGAAGTATGTCAAAACATGATCATTCGAATACAAACTTTGAACAAGCTTGATTCTTGAACCTAGCTAGGCCTTCCTTGATCTAAAATACACTTGTTAAATGAATATACTAGCCTAGCTTAGGTTGATACATCACTAAGTGCTTAACCGTACTTATCACTCTCGTTTCATTCTTCCCAAAACTACAGGTACGTAGATTGCAAACTAGCTCGATTGGAGGCAAGGCAAGACAAGCTAAAGCATCAAGTATGATAATGTTCTTTTGTAGACTCCTAGTTGGTGGCCATAGTCTTGTATATAGTTCACATGTTCATGCATTTTGAGCCTATGTTTGACTATATATATATATATTGAGATGTTAAGGTTTTTATAACTTGATAACATGACTTGGTTGGTAGCCTAGTTGATCTAGGTATCTTTTGATGATATGAGATAACCATTGTTGGTTGCTATGGTAATACTTACATGTCTTGAAAGCTTGGAAAAGAGTTGAATGATGGATACATGCCTTGGTTACTTGTCTAGGGTGACTACTAGTTTTTCATATGCTTGGAACATGTCTTAGAAAGTCTTGATGTTTAATGTTTGGTTGTTTCCTTGAGAAGTGGATTGATAAGTGCTAGTGAATCATGTTATAGAATCATGTTAGTGTGCTTGATTGCTTGATATGTGAAGTATACTTGAACATGTATAGAATGTATGATTGAGCTCGTGAACTATCGATCTATTCGAATGGAAAGTGAATGCTTGAGTTATGTCTTGATTCATGTATTAGGTTCATGATAGTTAATTTTAACCCTTGTTGATTATTTGTATGCTTTTCGAATGGATATCGGAGGGTAGGCTAATCACATGTGTTGTAACTTTTTCGAAAAGAACATGCCTAACTTGCATAATTCTAATTGAACTTTATAAGCGTAGTACATGTATAGAATATGAAGTAAAGTGTTTAAAATTCTTGATTAGAAGATAGGTATGTTTCGATTTGTATAGGAAACGATTACGATGTTTCTATGTTGATTTGAATGCTTAGTATTTACAAGAAAAAAAAAGAAATGTGTGTACTCTTGATATATAGTTCATATGAATTAAATGTGTATGACATGTTGATTAGGTTATCTTAGTGATCTCATGTTCTAATTTAAATGTGACATGAACATTGTTAATGAAACTTGATGGATGTCTTACTTTTTTTAGTAGCCTAACTTATCAATTAGGGTAAGTTCAGCAAAAGTTTTTGATTTTTCGTGTTTTTCTAAGCTGGAGTAACATTCCTTAGCCGGTTTAGAACTAAATTAGGTGAGAAGTGTTACATTTATTGGTATTAGAGCTTCAGTTTAGTTAATTCTCGGGTAAAATTGGGCCTATTGCATCATGTAGGAATAAATTGGCCACCTAGGAGTTGTATATACCCAATTAAGCTTGTCACTTGCCTAACCAACTCTTCCTTGTTTAACACTATAGAATCATGTCTGAAACGAGAATAGCGAGGGATGATAAAAGACCCGAGGGATCTTCTAATGAAGGGGAGAGTGTTTAGATGACTCAAAGGCCATCGAACACTCGAAAGGGGTTAGAAAAGGAGCAAGAAGCTCCAAAGAATAACGAACCGGAAATGGTAGCCCCTACTACTAATCCAGTGCAACAAGAGTGCTTTAATAGCATGAAAGAAATGTTTGATCAGCTCATAATGTCCTTAAAATGAGATTCCCCTGTTCCTACACCATATAGGGCTCCTATCGACAAGCTCGCTCAACACCGAGCTTACAATTTCACCGGTGCTGATGAGGCTAATCCCGAAGTTGTTTAATATTGGCTTGAGGCCACTATTAGATTTTTGACCAACCAACTTTCTTGTTCGGATGAACACAAGCTCAAGTGTGCTGTCACATTACTTGTGGATGAAGCATTAAGTTGGTGGGAAACCACAACTTTGACCGTACTTCCTGAAAAAGGTAACTTGGAAATCCTTCCTCGATGAATTCAAGAAGAAGTATGTTAGCGAAAAATATCTCGATGAACGTCGGAAGTGGTTCTTGTATTTAAAACAAGCCGGGAGACCTATTGAGCAGTACGTGAACAACTTTTGCTAGTACTGCAAATACGAGTCCGAATATATCAAAACCGAAGCGGACAAGTGTCGGATGTTCATTAACGGCCTTAACGATGAACTCAGCCCTATTTTCACGTCCCTTGAAATCACAGATTTCCAAAGTCTCGTCGATCGAGTTATTTCCACAAGAGCGAATATGAAAGCTTCGAAAAAATGCAAGCACAATCAATCCCAGAAAGACAAGCAGTCGAGGCAAGATAATCGACCCCAATGGCAATCTAAAAAGTATAAGTACTCGGGTGGAAATTTTTCGAGTCTTACTCCCTCCCAAAAGAGTAACTACATACCGAAACCTTAGTTGGTAATCAAGTCTTTAGCCCCGACAATGTCTGTTGATAGTACGGGTAATACGGGCAAAGCTCCACAAGTGCCTACTTGCAAATTCTGTCAGAAACATCAGTCGGGTCAATGTAGGACCAAGTCTAATCTGTGTTATCTTTGCGGAGGATCCGATCACTACATCAAGGATTGTCCGCATAACCCGAAAAGCTTCCTACTCGATCTCTAGTGATTGCTAGTTTAGCACCAAACGCCCGAAATAAAGCTCCTCAAACTGTTCACTCGGGAAATCAGGGTAGAGGTAGAAGGCCATCCTCGACCACCACACACCAGGAATCTCGAGCCCCTACTCGTATTTATCATATCCGAGGAAAAGTGGAGGAAGAAGCTCCCGATGTAATCACAGGTACAATCGAGTTAAATTCAGTTCCTGCTTATGCTTTGATTGATTCAGAATCTACTCATTCGTTCGTATGTTCTACTATGTTGATGAAAGCTAGTTTGAAGCCTAAAACTGTTGAAAATCATTTGGTAGTATCGAATCCAATAGGAAGCTTAATGAATATAAACTTTGTTTGTAAAGAAACCCATATTATTATACAAAATATACCTTTCCCTATTGATCTCTATGTGCTACCAAACTGTGAATTTGATATAGTACTGGGTTAGACTGGTTGAGAAAACATGAAGCCTAGTTAGATTGCCTAAATAGAAGACTATACTTATGGGGTTTAGGAAAAGAATCAATTATGTTAATAGACAAGAAACCGACATCTATCTTCATCGCTAAGGCTTTACAAGATGAAATTGATTTCGGCTTGCCTAATATGCATGTTGTTTCTGAATACATCGATGTTTTTCACGAGGAACTCCCTGGCCTTCCTCCAACTCGAGAAGTGGAATTTGGAATTGAATATCATCCTGGAGCAAATCCGGTGTCCATTACGCATTATCGTATAACACCCGTAGAATTGAAAGAATTTAAGAAGTAGATTCAAGAATTAAGGGATAAAGGATCCATCCGACCTAGCACATCTCCCTGGGGTGCTCCGATCTTGTTCGTGAAAAAGAAAGACGGTACAATGCGACTTTGCATTGATTACCGGGAATTGAACAAAGTAACGATCAAAAACAAGTATCCTTTGCCCAGGATTGAAGACCTGTTCGATCAACTCAAGAATTCTACCGTGTTTTCCAAGATCGACCTTTGACCGGGTTATTATCAAATGAGGGTGAAAGGTGCAAATTGTTTACCGATCATAAAAGTCTCAAATACATCCTTACTCAAAAAGACTTGAATTTAAGACAAAGAAGATGTCTTGAACTACTCAAAGATTATGATTTGATTATTGACTACCATCCGGGTAAAGAAAATGTGGTTGCCGACGCTCTTAGTCGAAAATCATACTCGAGTAACTCTTCGAAATTTAAATATTAGTGAATTCCTTCGAATTAGATTTTTTCCTTTAAATACAAGTAATCATTCGAACATCACTAAATAATATTGTTCGCACCTTTGTAGCTTCCATGGCTATTAATGCACATTTTCGTATAATTAAGAAACGAGGATTCTTATCCGAGCTACAAGTGTAATCCAGCTTAATCCCGAGAATTAAGGAATTGCAACAAGTTGATCCCGATATTCAAAAGATCATTTCGAAGCTTGATTCCAAGCCTAACCCTGACTTCTCCCTAAAGTCGAATGGACTCCTCTATTTCTTAGATAGAGTACGTATTCCTGACAATGACGATCTAAAACGAGAGATGTTATAAGAAGCTCATCAAATTCCATTTTCGATACACCCGAGTTCGGTCAAAATGTATAAAGGCTTAAAATCCTTGTACTGGTGGGCAGGTGATAACTGCATAAATATCCTTGTTTTCATACCTTTTCGATATAGCATTTGTATGTTCTTAAGCCCATACCATATCATTTAGACTGCATTTAGGCTGTATTTTCTTCTTCTGTGTTCATCTTTACTTTTGCTGGTTATTAGTCCATGTTGAGGGGTACTGCGTGGAAGGTTGGTTTGGGGTTTGATGATGCGTAGGAAAGAAATCAAGAGAGAAAGATGGCATCAAGAATTGCTATAGCATAGTGGAAGTGGATACTGGCCAACATGTGAGAAGCACGTGAGCTGCAGAAGCACGTGAAAACGCAGAAAAGGACGACCTGACATGTGCAACAGCTTGTACCCACGTGCATACTGTCCTCTTTGTCCCCTCGTGGCAGAGCTTGTCGGTGGATAGTCCTTGGGATTTTCAAGGAATCTTTAGGGCACAAAAACCCTAGAATACTGCACAATATAAAGAGGGAGGGAAGCTTGGAAAAAGAGAAACACACAAGAGAGAGACAGAAAAGAGCAAAGAGAGAGAAAAGGAGAGAGAAGCGTTCTTCTTCATCTTCTCCAACTTGGTGTCCTCCATCGTTGAATCTCCAAGGAGTGGCCTCACCGGCCTCGAAAGAGGCGGTGGGCCTAAGACAGTCGGGCATTCCATGGCAGAAAGGGAGTTCACCTTTCTTTCTGTCGCTTTAGCATGTTCTTTTCATATCTTTATCTTTGGTGATGTTATCACAATGATATGTTGGATGATATTGCCCAACCACAAATTGTTTTAGGTGGCTTGGGTTTGATGGATGATTTTATTTTGAGTACTTTTTAATGCATGCTATAGCTTTTTCAGTGTTTATCATGTTCTATGCTTTGCTTATGCATTTTATTTCCTTAAACTTGTAAGAGTCGTCAAGATTTGGTCGTTCTTTAAGTATTTGTTGAGGTTAGTAATCGAGAGAGCTAGCCTTAGAACCCCGATAAGCAATGGAGTGGCTGTCAAGAGGCAGACTCTAACCTACCTTAGAGATAAGTGATATGTTTCAAGGGCTAAAAAGGATAGTTCGTGAAGGGTAGGTGAGTGTTAAGAGTTTACGCCGAGAGGTATGGCTGTAGCATTTCTGACTCCCAGTTTCCTGGCTATAGATAGTTTAGGAACACTTTTAGCAAATCCCGCCTAGCATAGAAGATATCTGAAGAGCCTTAGTATCGTTAGGAGGCTTAGTTTAGGTTGTCCATCATTCCCAGCCAGTCATTCCGTAGTGAGTTTCGCATACGAAAGGGGACTTGTTCATCTTATTGCTATCTCATCTTTCTTTGCACTGTTTTGCTTCTACATTATTTTACATCATCTCTTTTACTATAACATTGTTATCTGCAATAAGTTCAATAAATATTGTTACAGCAAACCGTGAATACCTCCAATCCTGGTGGAGACGATACTCACTCACTCACAAAAACTCGTTCGACGTGTATACTTGCACCATATTTGCGTATCATTTATAGTACACTACACATCGCAAACACCAGGCATGAAATCGGCTATCACTAAATTTGTGTCCAAGTGTTTAATGTTCCAATGAGTCAAAGCCGAGCATAAAGTCCCTACAAGATTGCTCCAACCGATCGAGCTACCACAATGGAAGTGTGATTAGATTACTATGGATTTCGTAACTGGCCTTCCTTGCACTCCAAGAAAGAATGATGCCATATGGGTGATCATTGATAGATTCAATAAATCGGCTCATTTTCTTCTTGTTCGGATGAGCCTGAGCTTGGATAATTTAGCCGAGTTGTATATTCGAGAAATAATTCAGCTACATGGTGTACAAACCTCGATAATTTTAGATAGAGATCCTAAATTTTCATCCCGGTTTTGGAGATCTTTAGAACGAGCTCTCATAACCAAATTGAACTTGAGCACGACATTTCATCCAAAAATCGATCAACAATCAGAAAGGGTGATAGGAGTACTCGAAGATATGTTGTGTGCTTGTGTAATTAACCTCAGAAAAGAATTGGGTGAAAACAAAGTCATGGGGACCTCAATTGTTACGGGAGACGGAAGAACAAGTTCAGTTGATTCACAACCAACTGAAAGAAGCCTTTGATAGACAAAAGGCGTATGCCGACTTGAAAAAGGAGAGTTATCCAATACAACGTTGGAGATAGAGTCTTTCTCAAAGTGACACCCTAGAAGAAAACTTTCAGATTTTGGACGAAAGGAAAGCTTAGTCCTCGTTTTATCAGACCATTTGAAGTTATTGAAAGAATTGGTCATGTGGCTTATCGACTCACACTTCCTTTCGATTTCGATAAAATTCACAATGTCATCCATGTATCAATGCTACGATGCTATCGATCTTATTCGTCTCACATTCTTGAGCCAGAAGAAGTTGAACTTAATCCCGACCTTTCATATGAAGAAGAGCCTATCCAAATTCTTGATCGGGAAGTTAAAGAATTCGAAACAAGAACGTTTTCCTCGTTAAAGTGTTGTGGAGAAACTAAAAAGTAGAAGAAGCAACGTGGGAACCCGAAGATACAAAGAGAAAGCAATATCCTCATCTATTCAATTCAGGTAAATTTGAGGGCAAATTTATTTTAAGGGGGGAGGAGTTGTGACACCCTAAAAATACCCTGGTTGAAAATCCCTAAGTTAGTTAATAAAGAAGGTAAAAATAGGTTGTAACCTGAAATGTGGTGCCAAAAAGGGTTGAAACATATAATGTGGTGCAAGTATAGTGTAACCTGAAATATGGTGTAAAAACGGGTTGTAACCTAAAATATGGTGCAAGTATAGTATAAACTGAAATATTGTGGAAAAATGGATTGTAACCTAAAATGTGGTGTAAGTATAGTGTAACATGAAATATGGTGCAAAAAGAGGTTGTAGCCTAAAATGTGAAACAACTCTAAGAAAGTGGGTTGTTAGTAGGATAACTTATAATATGACATACAACATAAGAAAATGAGTTATTGGTACGATAACCTATAATATGACACATAGCATAAAAAATGGGTTATTAGTGGGATAAATACTTGGTTTACAATGAAGCCATGTGTCAATGAAGATGACACACGGTTATCAAGTGGGTAAAATCAACAAATGTTCTCATATTTCTTTTATTTTTCCTTAGAGAAGAGAATCAAACTAAGAGGAGAGAGAGAAAGATGATTTGAGATCTTGAAAATCTAGAAAAAAAAATAGAATCAAAACAAGAAGGAAAATTTAAGGTTTGAAGGATGGAAATTATACTTAGATTGCATGCATGTTCGTACAATTCAAGTAAGTATCTAATATGTTACCTGATTTTGTCCATGAATTTATATTGTTATCTTGATGAACTCTGGGTTTAATCTTGCTAGGAATTTTTTTAAAATGCTTGATTTTGTTTAAATAATGCTGGGTTTGTGAGATTAGTGAAAATGAACTGGAAAATTTGATTGAAATAAGTTAGAACAAAATTGTGCCCAACATTGCTCTATTCAGAACAGTGACCTTTAAAAATTCACCAAAAGTGAAATACATGGAATTTAGACCTGAAAGTTTGATACAAAATACTTGTGGATATATATTTTAACTAGAAACAAACGACACTAAAATTGGATCTCTATAGAAAATTCTAGAACCGAAATTTTAGAGGTGCTACAAACTACCATGAACTGCAAAATGGCCTACGTTTAAATCATAAATTGTATTGATTGAGATATGAGAAAAATAAGTATCATACATGGTTGTAAAGAAGTGTAAATAGGCTTTCTATAATTGTAAATAAATCGAAACTTGGATAGGTGTGTAAAAAGATATGCCCAGATTAGTAACAAGTACTCAATCTGCCAATAAGAAAAACGGTTTCGAATATTAATGTTGGCGGTTGTGTAAATGATCTTATATGTTTGAATTGACTTCTAATATGTTTCATATATATTTTTATGTGAATAATAAGATCAATAACTTGAAGATATTTTGGAGGAATCAAGGGCTTGGCAACAAAATAGGAAGAACAAGGGCATTTCTATCAAAGAACAAGACTAGCTTGGAGTTGTGAGTGTTGCTATCATTAAGGTTAGGACTTAGGTCCTAACCAAGTTATTTATGTTATTAATGTTCTTGAATGATGCCATGAAACTGACTTTAAAGTATACTTGGTAAATATATAAGGGAAGGATGATAATAATTACAAATGGTAACATATAATAAAATAAGTAAATTGATGTGTTACTTGTGCTATAATGAGTTTGAACATGAACTTTCTTGCTGCCTTGATTGTTTTAATTTGATCGTTGATGAAACATGACATGAAATGATCTCTCTTGAAATTGAACTATGGTTCATTAGCCTAAGGGCTCTTGATCTTGTTACATGATTATTGATCACTTGAATATGCCATGATTCTTGTCTAGCTTGTTACATGATCCTTGATTCTTTATCACATGAATAAACAATGCCTTGGTAACTACTGAGTCATAGGTAGGATGGCATGCCATAGAGTCTTGAGCTCATATGTGTTGGGCTGTTCTACGCACCAGACTAAGGTCCTTTATTTGGCGATAGTAGGAGGGATGTGTGTTATGGTCTTTGGCGACAATAGGAGGGATATGACCAGATACTTGTTTTGGCGACAGTTGGTTGGTTACTCGATTACCTAGACTCGACTATAAACCAAGGCTTAAACTTGAAATTGAATAAGAAAGCTTGCTGATATGAATTTGTGTTTACATGAAATGGAAATGATCTTGTTATGCTTGCTTACATGATATCTTGTTACATGAAATTCGATTGAGTGCTATTGTCTTGACTTCTAGATGATAATATGTAGTTGATTGGTTGAAAAATCAGATTAACATGTGTTCTCTTGTGACCTTGATTTTCCATGTTTAAAGGATAGAACAAATTAAATGAAATTATATGGAAGTGTGACAAAACATGATCATTTGAATACAAACTTTGAACAAGCTTGATTCCTTAACCTAGCTAGGCCTTCCTTGATCTAAAATACACTTGTTAAATGAATATACTAGCCTAGCTTAGGTTGCTACATCACTAAGTACTTAATCATACTTATCACTCTCGTTTCATTCTTCCCAAAACTACAGGTTTGTATATTGCAAACTAGCTCGATTGGAGGCAAGGCAAGACAAGCTAAAGCATCAAGTATGATAATGTTCTTTTGTAGACTCCTAGTTGGTGGCCATAGTCTTGTATATAGTTCACATGTTCATGCATTTTGAGCCTATGTTTGTCTATGTATATATTGAGATGTTAAGGTTTGTATAACTTGATAACATGACTTGGTTGGTAGCCTAGTTGATCTTGGTATCTTTTTATGATATGAGATAATCATGGTTGGTCGCTATGGTAATAATTACATTTATTAAATGCTTGGAAAGGGTAGAATGATGGATACATGCCTTGGTTACTTGTCTAGGGTGACTACTAGTTGTTCATATGCTTAGAACATGTCTTAGAAAGTCTTGATGTTTAATGTTTGGTTGCTGCCTTGAGAAGTGGATTGATAAGTGCTAGTGAATCATGTTATAGGATCATGTTAGTGTGCTTGATTGCTTTATATGTGAAGTGTATGTGAACATGTATAGAATGTATGATTGAGTTATGTCTTGATTCATGTATTAGGTTCATGATAGTGAATTTTAATCCTTGTTGATTATTTGTATGCTTTTCGAATGGATATCGGAGGTTAGGCTAATCACATGTGTTGTAACTTATTCGAAAAGAACATGCCTAACTTGTATAATTCTAATTGAACTTTATAAGCGTATTACATGTATAGAATATTAAGTAAAGTGTTTAAAAATCTTTATTAGAAGATAGGTATGTTTCGATTTGTATAGGAAACGATTACGATGTTTTTATGTTTATTTGAATGCTTAGTATTTAGAAAAAAAAAGAAATGTGTGTACTCTTGATATATGGTATGTTTAAAAATTTTGATTAGAAGACTGGTATGTTTTGATTTGTATACGAAATGATTACGATGTTTGTAACACCCCAAAATCTGGTGTAGTCGAGATTTAGTACCGATGATTAGAAATTCTACAATGATGAAGTTTAAATATTGTATCGACTAGTTAATTATTGATACGAATCCTAATTGAGCTTAAAATATCGTCATCTGACTCTATTGAATAATATTGAACCTATATAGTGACTAAATTGGAGAATATGCAAGTTTGAGGTTAAAACTATAGTAGAATTAGAGTTGAGGGACTAATCGTACGATTAGCCCCTCCTTCATTAAAATACACCTATATAGGAAAGTCTGGTGAAGTTGCTTCACCAAGAGGAAAGCTTAATTGGTGAGCTAAAATTAATAAAACAAAGGAATTGAAAGGGGATAGAAAACTTACTCGAAAAACTTTGAAGCATATGCCTCTCCATCTTTTCATCTTCCTCATCTTCTTCCTTGAAGCAAGCACCTCCATTGGAGGAAGTTTTGAGCTTCACTTTCTCTTCGTTTTACTGATATCAAATTGTTCCTAGTGATTGGGTAAGCAATAATCCTCAATCAGTTATTGAATTCCATGGATATATTGAGTTTAATCTTAATCTAGGGTTTTGACCATCCATGGATATTTCATCATTAGTTTTTATATTGAATTTGGATATCGATTTTGATATCGTTGTATCGATTTTGATATCGAAATATCGAACCTAATAGCTTTCTATTGACTTTCTAGCTCAAGAAGTGGAGAAAGAGGTTTCACCGTCTCCATCTCAGGCTAGGAACAAAGGGATTGTTATCCGAGAGCCTTGAAAGCTTCAGATTGCTAAGGTGAGTGTAGTCGGAGTCTCGGGTTTAGGCGAAAGGCCTTCCCAGATCATTATTTGATAATTTAGATTACACCGCTAACATTATTGTTGAAGGAATTGCATTTAATGGTTAATCGGACACCTTTGTAAGTGTCGGTAAGTTGTCATTGAACATCGGACATAGTCATTGATATCGTCATTGTGCATTGTCATTGATATAGTAATTGTCATCGGATTATTGTATAGAAATCATTGGACATTCATATTGACATTGGATTATGAAATATTGATGATGAGATACATATATATTTTTCATTGGTAATGTTGAAATCATCGGACATTGGAATACTATTGATTATTGAAATGGAAATGAACATTGGAACCTTGGATTTGAGTAGACATTGGATACAGTTGGCATGCCATAGAATTCGTGAGCTCAGTGTACGGGTGGACTGCGGTCCTAAGGTTACAACCTATATTGATTTGGCGAGGCGAAGGAATGTGTATTGATATTGGTCATATTGGCAAGGCGTAGGGATTAGACCATTCATTGATTTGGCGAGGTGTAGGAATTTGTGTATCCATTATCTTGATTCAATCCAAGGATTAATGATGAAATGAACATGTTAAACACTGCATATTATTGCATAACATTGATGTTGATGGCATGAGATCATGATTTTAGATATTCAATACATTGATGTTGTTCATATTGTTTATGACTACCTCACTAGGCAAAGTATGCCTAACGTGTCTAATCTCATGCATTTTCAAGTTAAAAAGGATCGTGTGTCGGAAGTTCAGATTGGCAAGTAAGACAAGTCACTACAAGATTCAAGTAATGTATTTTGACTTATACACTCCTAGGAAGGTGGTAAAGTAGTTGAACTAGTCATTTGTGCCTATTTTGATGTGTTGGTGAAATGCCTAAGTTGTAATATGGTATATGGCCCTAAATGACCTATTTGGTTGGCTTAAAGTGGGATAAAAATGCATTCTTAGCTCAAAAAGGTAAAAACATAGTGAACATATTCGTATGATCATGAAATTTGATATGCTAGTAGTTTATACTATTGAAATATTGTGTGTAAATTTTAGTTGCATTTGGACATTGTTCGATAGGTCAAATTGAGTAAAAACCCACAAAAATCTGTCATTACAGGTCAGGCCGTATAGAAACGGGTGATGGCATTTCGATATGGGTAAGCATAATTTCGCCCGAGGAATAGGGTGTATCGGAACAGTTCGTGGCCGTTTCGCAACATTTTGTCACTAGAATCACTCATTTTGACACGAATTTATAGCGTATCGAAACATGTCAAATTCAAAAGAGGTCAAACCGTTTCGATACAGGTCAATCATGTATCAATACGGTCTAAAGGGTAAAGTCAACAGAAGTTGACCATCGTTCACCCATTTCGAAACAGCCCTAGGGTGTTTCGATAGGGGTTAGTTAATTAGTTAAGGGCTCATTGAACATATTGTTAATTTTAATGTTTGGTCACCGAACATTGTAAGGTTAAATTGAATGAGTCAATGATATCCAAATCGTATGAAATTTTGCAGGGATGATATTAATGCAATGAATTTCAGTTTGATAGAATCAATTACATTGAAGAACTCCTATTTTTCAAAATTACAAATTGGTCCCTAAAACTTGTAATAGTTGCGAGTTGGCCCTTGGATGATTAATCATTGCTTAATTGAGTAAATTGGACTAATTATTTGATGGTAATGATTCATTGTATGATGTGGTTTAAAAATGTTAATAATAAAATGAAATTTTATTGCATTGGTTTTTGTATTGATCATCGGTTTCACCTTCCGACCCGGTTCTCGACTAGACCGGAAAGGGGGTGTTAAAATGTTTCTATGTTGATTTGAATGCTTAGTATTTAGAAAAAAAAAAGAAATGTGTGTACTCTTGATATATGGTTCATATGAACTAAATGTGTATGTCATGTTGATTAGGTTATCTTAATGATCTCATGTTCTAATTTAAATGTGACATGAACATTTTTAATGAAACTTAATGGATGTCTTAATTTGTTTAGTAGTCTAACTTATCAATTATGGTAAGTTAAGCAAAAGTTCTTGATTGTCCGTGTTTTTCTATGCTTGAGTAACATTCCTTAGCCGGTTTACAACTAAATCGGGTTAGGGGTGTTATAACTTTCACTGTAGAAACTTGTTAATCTTACTCGCCACTACATTCGTCGATGTTAGTGATAGGTTTTAACATTGTCATGCAAAACATAAATCAATCCAACAATTAAAGATTAAGGAAAAAATAACACTGAAATATATTAAACTAAGAAAATAGTTTAAATAAGTTCAAAAAGCTCAAGAAAATCAAACCATAGTCAATACGAGAACAAATACAAGTAAATCTCCAAAAAACCAACAAAATAAAGAGAAGTTTAAGAAGATAACAAGATATTTCCTCGATTCAGCACTCAACTCCACATTTTCTCGAATAAATCTTTCTCACTTTGCCTTGGATCTCCAAAAAATAAGCTTAAACCGCCATGGCAGGAGGATAAAAGCTCAGAGGTTGAAGATGATATGAAAATGGGAATAGTGTGACTTTCTCTTTCATCCAAAATCATCTTTATATAGGCCACCTAAGGAAGCACACATGTCCTGCATATTATTTGTGTGTTCGACTTCGTACAAATTTGTTGTGACAGAAAGGACAATTGGTATATTTGTTCTTATCCTCTAGCAGACTAGAAAGCTGGTAGATGTAGTGTCGAATTGGCTACACTAGTGATAACAACCTCTGCAAGGACATTAGCATTACAGCTACAAAAAGGCAAAAATAGGCAGAAATATACAAAACTTGGGCCACAGGAACTAAGTTAGAAAATATGAAGAATTTGACATGAAAATCTAGAAAAAGATGCAATGGATATCATTGTGGGGACTATAAGACCTATAAATCGAGTGAAAACTATGCTTTTTAAAGAACTATCACAACCCCCAAACTTGACTTTTTACTTGTCCTCAAGTAAAGTTCAAAACAACAAGGTCCCATAAAAGATAAAAGGCCTTCAAGATACTTGAATTATTCTAACCAATCAGTAAATTTGATGCATCGACAAGAAGGATAAGTGCATAACCAATCTCCACATCAATAGATAAGCTAGCAATTCGAGAAAACCTAATATCATCCCTAACATCTTAGATTTATTCCTCCTATCAACATTTATTTAACAACACACATAATATTATATATATATATATATATATTATTTTTTTCTTCTTTTTCTTTCTTTCTCTCAGGTAAGTGCTCCTCTTCTTGTTCGGTATCATCGGCCACATCCTCAGGTAAGAGGAACTGGGGTGGTGCCTTGTGGAGCACCATTGCTAGAGGGTTTTTCTCTTGTTCATCATTTGTAGATGCAGCTTCCGCCAGTCACACAACAGCTGGCTCGGTCTCAGGCCATTCAGTGGTTGTATACACTCTCTTGGACGCAACCAAAGCTTTCTTAAATCTTCTCTACATCAGTCATCTCAACTTCAAAATAAACATCTTCTTCTTAATCAATGTCCTCAATGAGGACTTCATCATCTTCGGTAGTAAAGGGTATTGCATCAACATGTGTAGGGATATTCAAGTCAAACAAACAGCCCCTGATGACATTACTTGATGCCTCTTCTTGTGGTGGGTCACCAGCATCATTTACATTGTTAGGAGAGTTCACTGGCTTTGCTAGTTTATCCTTGGTAGTAGCATCAGAGGAGAAGTCATAGCTTTGGATGATGGGAGGGAAGACCGGGAATTTAGGCAAGTCAATTGTAGTAAGTTGACTCATAGCAAACAAAGCAAATTTGTACCATGTTTTAACATGGGCATAAAACAACTTTTGTGCCAAGTCCATTTTTTGCACTGTACTTGCAACTAGACCCAGTTTACTCATGACAGCTTTGAGAGTGTCTTTAATTTTCAAAACTTTTCTCCAAAAATCATCAATCGTTGGGACAGTTTCTAACGTAGTGTCCACTTTGGCGTTGTTGTTACTTCAATGCATTGCCCAAACGAGGTGCAGGAACTTCAGATGCATGAATCATCCTGTCAATAGAAACCTTGTTAATAGGGCCCTTTTTGTTAGTCCTCTCTTCATTTTATAGGGTTTTAGCCCCTTTGATTCACAAAGCTGCACTATCAAAGATGGAAAGGTCGGTATACCAATCTTCCTTTTAGCACAGCTCCTAATTTCCTTGTGTATGCGTAACCCCACATCAGTCTTCCTTCCTTTGATTATAGAATGTATCAGACACATTATATCGAGAGACATAGTTGTGTTGTGGGTGGACGGAAAAAGTCTAGAATTGATGAATTGAAATTAAACTTTTGCAAGCAATGTCAAGAACTACCTGAGCATGGTGAAGTTCCCAGCATTGGTCCCCGACCATACTGCACCTGCTATATATAAGTCTTTAACAAAAAGAGCGAGTTTCTCATCAGTTATATCAGCCACAAATAAAGCATGTTCGTCTACAGTTACAACAGTATTAAACAGCTTGTTAATAAAAGAGGCACTCAAAGGAAAAGAGTATTCTCTCACAAAAACAAGTTTCAGATAGGGCTCATAGAAATTTGCATAGAACTCTCTCACCATGATAGCGTTGTAGCTGCGAGGATGAACGCATAATTTGTTTCATTTGTGAAGAGCGATTGTGTTGTGAATGGACTTTCTAGGTTCATTAGCGGAGAGTTTGCTTCCTTGCTCTAGATAGTTGTTTCACGTTTATATGTGTTTAGTGAAGCGTTCAGCAGCTATCCCAATTTTGAAAACCTCGTACTCAGGAATTTCTTCTCGAATGTAGGTTCTTCAGATTGGGGGTTTGAATCGAATCATTCAATATCTTGAACGAGGGTCTACTTTGCTAAATTTCTGGCTGCTCTTGTCTTTGCCATGGTTAAAAGTTCTCTAAACTTCTGGATCTGGTACAAAGAGTGGTGTAGTAGCACTTTTGGTCATACAACACCTAAACAAAGTAATGAAAAGGAAAGGAAAAACAGAAACAACAATATTAGAAACAACTGCCAATTTAAGTAAAGAAAACAGAATTGCAAGTAGTAACATAAGAACATTATAACGCCATCCCCGGCAATTGCGCCAAAACTTGATCGGTGTGAAAACATCACACTTTTTAGTGCAACCTACACTATCGATGCAAGAATGGAAACAAGGTAATCTTGTTTGAATATCGATCCCACGAGGATGGTGTATTACATTTATTCTTAAGTCGCTATAGTACAATATTGTGAAAGTAGTAGTTGTGGGTGCAATGGTGGTTGCAATAGTAATATAAAAAGGGGAGTAAATTGTTTAAGGTGGTAGTAATAAAAAAAGTAATAAAAGATAGAGAATAATGAGAATAAGCTTGAACCTCCTTGGTTCAGCTCGACAGTAGGATTAAATGCACATCGAGGCGAAATGATGGTTTAATCAACAAATATATGATCAGCTTTAGTATTAGCTTCCATTTAATCTCCAACCATTGACCCAGGGATGTAGATCGGCTTCAACTTTCATCGTAAGTCGAGACTAAAGCCCATTGGTTGAATGGATCCACTTTCACTGCATGCATACAACTTTTATTGTAGAAACTTGTTAATCTGACTTGTTACTGCATCTGTCGATGTCAGTTACAAGTTTTAACATTCTCGTGCAAAACATAAATCAAATCCAACAATTAAAGCTTAAGAAAAAGCTAAAATTGAAATATATTAAACTAAGTAAATAGTTTAAATAAGTTCAATAATGTAACCCTCTTAGCTCGGCCTAGACGGTTGACCCGAACTACGAAGATTACACGGGGAAAACCAAAGTCAACCCAAAAGTCAACCTTGATTCACAACCCTTTTTTTCTTTTTAATCTTGTCTAGATGCACATTAACCCTAAGTGAGTTACCATAAAACTTATTTGAGGAAGGCACAACGATCGGATAACAAACATGGACTCAATTGCACTTATTACAAGAATAGGGACCAAAATGTAAATTCTGTAAATTAGAGGGTCTTTACTGATTTTTATGTTACCAATATGAAATTAGTCATGTTACATGCTTCCCTGCCAAATTTCACTTTAATTGGACATCTCAAACTCATACAATTGCAAACTAAACTTTCGGGACTAAAATGTAAAGCATGCAAACTTCAGCACCATTCAAATTAGTGCCCAACGGTCACTTGTTTCGAAACACTTCCAATTCGTATCGAAACGCGGGCCATCACTCTTCCGTTTCGATACTTGTTCCGAAACACGGCTCTCTAGTAGCCAAACCGTATCGGAACGACCCCAATCGTTTCGAAACACGAAGGCCATTATAGGCCCCCGTTTCGAAACGCCAGAGGGTGTTTCGATACGGTTTGCCCAGAAACTACAGAAAAATCTGGTTTTTCATGCATAAACCCATTCAAACCCCATCTAATGACTCCTTAATCATGTCAACAAGTCATCATACATAAATGGTACATGTTTAGGACACCCTAACACATTCATATCATCAAACATGAAATTTCACAAAACTAGAGGCATGCTTCCTATTATCAAAACCAAAAAGGCAACCAACTTCAAATCAAGCATTTAAAGGCCATTTACAATTCAAACCAACAAAGGCAACAAGCCACAACCTTATAGAGTTCAACGCATCTCCCAAAACAAATCTTAGGTTCCCATTGCCAATTTATCAAAACTAATAGTGTATGAAAACTTCACCATATGTGAGCTTGGATTTCCTTGGATGAACTTAGCTTCCTTGATGCCCAAAGTACCTCAATTATCTGCATTATTGGTAAAAGAGAGCCTAAGTACAAATGCTTAGTGAGGCATGCTCTAAACAAAACCAATACAACAATGCATTTTTAGAAAACACTTTCATCAAAGCTTTTAAACCACATGCACATCTCTTTCTCATGCTATCTTGCATCCTTTTCAAGCATCTCATGCTTCGTTACATTCAAATACATTATATTGGCTTTCAATTTATAGTTCATAACCATTTCAACACAAAACACAATCGGATACACAAATTACAAGCGTTGTCCCACACACTTCATACATACTACCGGACTACACAAGGTTTACACTCAAGAGCAATCCCTCCATTGATGTGACACCCGTGGTGGAGTATAATGGTACAATCTCAACCCCTCAACACCACTCATCGGTAGTTGTATAATTCCACTAATGAGAGTAAGGGACACACAATACAAGATCCACACACGGAATTTACAACCACCGTTGTGATCTTACCTCAGTCGTTAGGGTACTTGGATGGAGTTTACGGTACAATCACAACCCCTCAACATCCAAGGTGACTTTACTTACGGTGCACCCAATCCTATTTTCGGCTAACTATATCCGATTCAAGTACTTTAAAACCATTTCATCACTTGCCAATATACATCAAATGTCATTAACAATTCACTATTTTAAATCATTAATCAAAGCCACTTAACATCATGCATCTCCATGCATCATAACCATATTAATAACATGTCAAACCAAGGATCTCTTACCTTGAGCATCCTTCAATACATGACTTTCAAAACCAACATCAATCATGCTAAAATATGCTTTCAAAATAGTAAATAAACATGCATTTCATAACCAATGCATCAAACCATAATCTAGCACATCCGAGGGAGTTTTTCCGAAAACTTACTCTTGAGCTTATCTAAGTTGTTTAGACTTAAACTAAGCTCCCAAAACCTCCAAATAATCGTTTCAAGCTGGAAAACCAACTCCACTCACCAATTTCATTTCGCTTGCTTGCTGAAACGCCAATTAAGCTTCTGGATCAACTCCAAAAGTGTCTGAAGATGTCTCCCATGTTTTAGAGACATCAAAGAAGAGGATTAATGCATCATCATGCAATAAAATCTTCAGCCAACACTTCTAAACTCGCTGCTCCACCCAAAACCAACATTTTGGCTACCAAACACAACCGAAAACACCTCCAAACTCTTCTAAAACTTAACCCAGCCAAGATTCATCACTTCTAACCATTTCTAAACATCAATTAACATCCAAAATAAACCTAAATTCGTCCTTATACCTCCAGCTATAACAGAACACCAAGAACACCTCTAAAACCACCATTTTCATAAGCAAAAACATAGGAAATACAACCTATTCGGGATTAGATTGATACAACCTCATTTCTAACATCATTAGGCATCCAAAATACACTAAAGAACTATCTCAAAACATAGCCCAATTAATTACAACAAAAATCTTCAAGATCTCTTCCAAATCTTGAGTTTTAAGCCAAAATCAAGTTTCTAACATTAAATCCATTTATAAAACTTTAATAAAGGATTGACAACATGGGAATTTCAGTAAAGAACTGAGTATTTAGAGGAGAAGAACAATCTTACATCTAAATGATGATTTCTCCTTGATTTGGGCCAAATTACATGAAAATTCAATGTGGAAATCAAAAGGATTTGATGCAAGATTGATTAGGAACCAATAGATGATAGAAATCTCTTCTATTGAAGTGAAGATCAATGTGAATTTTGCTGGAGAAAATGTGTTTGGATGATGGGATTTTGAAAGAAAAAGGAATGAGAGAAAATTAGGAAAAGGTAGTTATGAAAATCCAAAAAGTAATTTCCCTTTTCTTTTTATGTAAAGATTCAAAGTTTCAATCCTTTACAAAACAGTCACTACTAAACTTTGCAAAAATCGCATTTTGGTCACTACACCGAAATGTAGTATTTCCAAACCTAATTTTGTAAAATTGATTTCACCACTCTCTTATATATATTAAATGAGGATTTTTAAATATTTTCTTATAGTTTTAAAACATCCCGAACTAGGCTTTCCCTAAAACCTTCTTTTATGTTCGAACCGCTCAACAGACCGGTCCGGTTCAGACCCTAAACTTCTAAGCCCAACATTGGGGTGTTACAAATAAGCTCCAAAAAATTAAACTATAGTCAATACGAGCACAAATATGAGTAAATCTCCAAGAAAAAACATCAAAAAAGAGAAGTTTAAGAAGATAACAAGATATTTCCTAGATTTAGCACTAGAATCCTCATTTCCTTAGATAAATTTGCCTTACTTCGCCTTGGATCTCCATAAATTAAGCTTAAGCCGCCATGAGAGGAGGATAAAAGCTAGGAGGTTGAAGATGAATTGAAAAATAGGAATAGTGTGACTTTCACTTTCCTTCAAAGTCGTTCTTATATAGGCCACCTAAGGAAGGACACCTATCCTGCGTATTATTTGTGCTCTCAGCGTCATACAAATTTGTTGTAACAGAAAGGACAACTGGCATATTCGTTCTTATCCTCAATCAGACTAGACAACTGGCAAATGTAGTGTCGAATTGGCTGCACTGGTGATAACAAACTCTGCAGGGACATTAGCATTGCAACGACAAAAAGGCAAAAATAAGTACAAATATACAAAACTTGGGCCGCGAGAACTAAGTTAGAAAATATGTAAAATTTGACATGAAACTGCAGAAATGGATGTCATTGTGGAGACAATAAGATATATTAATCAAGAGAAAAAATATGCTCTTTAAAGAGCTATCAAGGACTTACCCTAGCCCCAATGAGTGTAAAAGCCAACCTAAGGGGCTACCTGTAACACCCTAAAATTTCCCCAATTTGGAAAAGTCCTAATTTTGAAATCTTTAATTTGAAACACTAGAATTATGGAATCTTATATTAGAAACGCTAATCAAGAGTTGGGAATTTAATTGAATTATTGTTATGAAATTAGTGAAATTTTTTAGCAAAATCAAAAACTTTGGGGTTTATATGTAAATCGGATAAGTTGTGACCCTTCTCCTAGTTTTTTACAGTTTTGAGCATGGTATATAACCATACTTTTCATATTAGGTTATGGTTTTGCCATTTGAGTTTCGGCAGCCACCAACCCACTCTCTACACTCCATTATTTCCCTGAAAATAACCCTACACCATCGTGTTCTGACCCAAGCTCTGATCGGGCATTCATCGTCAATTGTATGCGACATCGTACCCATCTCAATGTTCCCCTCTCCCCCTCGAGCAGACTCGAACCACTAGTGTCCTTTTTCCGATCGTCGTGTGTAAGCACCATCACCAAAAACCTTTCAGTTTTCATCTCAATCTTTGCATCACCGTCGTCCGCTATACCTTCCTTTTTTATCGTTTGGTCAGTCTGTAAAAAAACCTTCGATTCTTCTTTCGCCGTCATCTTCTTCATTGTTCTCTCCTTCGGTTTCGTTTGCGTAAGCCATCGTTACCCTTTCATCTTTCAATTAAGTTATTTGCGGGTTGTGTTGTGTCTTTTAAAATAATTGTGTTCTCTTTGAGGTTGTGTTCATGTTGTTGGGAACATTTTAGTTATGTCGCTACTGTTCATGATGATTCATGTGCCCCTCTCTATCGTCGCCGTCGTCATAGTTTCTCGTTGTCGTTGTTGTCGTGTTGTTGTGTTGCCGTTGTCTTGTTGTTGTGCCACCGTTAAGGTTCAAAGACCCTATTGCTTTGCTACAACAATTTGGGGCGTGTGTGTTATGTGTGGCTTGGGATGAACCAAAACGTGGGGCCTATGTGTGGTTTTGGGAACCATACTAGTAAGTCGTCTACAACAAAACACATTTGTAAATTGGAATTGAACCTAATCGGTTTGGCTTGTTGATTTGAACTAGATTGATGAACCAAACCAATTTGTGAACTTGACCTTTAAGATGAACTAGACCAGCATAACCGATCAAACCATTTTTGACCGTGACTCGTTGACCCGATCTAAATTGTTAACTCGTTTGACTGACCCGACCCGACCTGTTGACCCGTTTGACCGTCATGTTAAACTTGGATATTTGACCAATTTGGCCTTTGATTATCAGAGTTGATTTTGACTATTTGACTTTGACCATAATTGACTTTTCAGACAACCTTTATCTTGACCATTTCTGATGTCCTGAGTTCAAGTTCGCTTCTCATTTCGTCAGATTTGAACTCAGATGTTCCGTTTTACTTTTAACAATTAATATGTATTTAGTAATTTGAAATTAATTGGACATTGGTTTAATCGGACTTATTCTTGTGTTCAGGTACTGACTTTACGACCAACGATTTATTTCAACTTGTTCTTCGAGATCTTCACGTGAGTATGCTTTTAGATTAGTTGTTGAGTTTATAGTTGGTGGCTTAGTCATAGTAATTGTTCTGATATAGAGATCTTACCTCGTAGGTTTTGATTCAGCTAGATATGAGTGTGAGATGCATTTTTCTTGGAATTAGAGCTAGTGTTGTCTAAAGGTGTGTTTCTTTCTTTGCTATAGATAAATGTTGTTCATTCTTGCTTGATCTAATTATCAGAATTCTGATTTGAGAGTATTTGAAACATCATGAATGACATATTAAATTGTGTTTTCAAATCAAGCATCTGGTTTTTAGAAATGTGTTGCGTGTAAAAGTGTCTATCGCAATGTAGTGCAAGTGTGCACGACGCAAGTAGTAAAGTGATACGTAAGTATCGGATATTGTCTCCATAGGGACTGGGCTAATAGCTTCAACTTGGATTACTGCACGAGAGGAAAAAGAATAGTTTAATATGTTTGTCACGAAATAATAAAGAGTACTAGAAATTAAGAGTAAAGAAATCAAGATAGAGAGAATGGGCCGGTATTGAATTGCTCAGTAGTGTAGGTGTTGCAAAGTCTAGGAATATTTGTTATGTCGTCGCGCCCGTCGCGGCAGCACCTATCACGGTAGCGGTCTGTTGTTAGTCGCGGCAGTGATCACACAACTCTGTACTTCAAGCTTGGCAAGAATCCCTGCTATGCCTTGGCCTATCCCTAGGTCCAAGTCTGTCGATGAACACATCTTTGATGATACCTCCCGGCGTGAATTGAAGGATGAACACCGATGTTGTTGAATTCTTCCTTAACTACTTAACCTCGTCCTATCCCTAGGTCCGAGATAGTTCAACCATAAACTGGAGAACCCGTACTTATTCCTTTTCTATACTTAACTCTCCCGATATTAAGTAAATAGATAATCTCACAATGCTCTGTCGATACTCTTGCAAGATGTTGAAAACCAGAATAAGCAAACTTGAAGTCTATTTTATTGAACATAAAAATTCCTAAAACAAATGCAATCCTTGCAACTACTTTACAAATCAACTCGTGGCACTAGGGGAAGTTTAGAACATGATGAGAAAGGGAAAACGACTAGGGTTTTGGGAATAAGGCTAGGGATGAAGATATCCTTCCCTAGGTCGAATTACATGACTTTATATAGGCCTTGGGTTCAAGTTTTCTAATATGGTAAGAATACAAGTTTAAACTAAAGTACAAATCTATTAAAGACTAAATCCTCAGATCATGTATTTAATTCGTCCTTCCTTCTTGCTTGGAGTTTCTTCCTTGAACTTTGTGTAACGCCCCGGTTTTGGGCTCAGAAGTTTTGGGCGTTGACCGGTTCGGTCAAAGTGCTAATCGAATATATAAGAGTGAAATTAGGAAAGCCTAGTTCGGGTTGCATTAAAAATATGGAAAAATGTCCTAAAATCATCTTTTAATATATAAAAGTGAACTGTGAAATCAATTTTGGAAAATGAGGTTCGGAAGGTTGACATTTTGGCTAGTGACCAAAATGTAATTTTTGAAAGTTGCGGGACAGTTTTATAAAGGATTGAAACTTTGAATCTTTAAGGAGCTATTATTCCAATAAGAATTTTTCCAGATTTTTCTAAGATATTTTAAGGCTTTATTCTGATTTTAAAGATTATGAAAGTGGAGGGAAATCATTTTTATCATTTCTTAACTAACTTTCCATTTTCTCTCAATTTTCCTTTTCTCTCATTTTCTCTCAACCCAAACACAATTCTCCAGATTTCCTTCTCTGATTTTGGCATCTAAATCTCTCATTTCAACTCTCATTTGATTCTTAATCATTTCATCAACAAAACCTCTCAATTTGCAAGTTGTTTCATCAAGCATTTTGGCTCTAAAAAGGAGAAATTCAAGTTTAGAGGTAAGAACGTCCTTCTCCTCTAAACTATCAGTTCTTTACTGAAATTCTTAAGTTCTCAATCCTTGATTTATGTTCTGTTAAAGGCTTTTCAATTGAAAAATGATTTTTGGCTAAAATGCAAGATTTGGTGATTTTGGTGAAATTTTCGTGTGATCTGTTTGGGCAGTGTTTTGAAGTGTCAAAATGATGTTAAATGAATGCTAAATTGATTAGAAGTTGAGGTTTAACTAATGCAATCCCGGGTAGGTTGAATTTCCTAAGTTTGGCTTGAGTTTTTGGTTGTTTTTGGAGTGTTTTTGGTGATCTGTTATACCTGGAGGTATAAGGATGTGTTTGTGATCATTTTGGATGTTAATTGATGTATAAAAATGGTTAGAAGTGATGGATCTTGGCTGGGTTAAGTTTTGGAAGTATTTGGAGGTGATTTCGATTGTGTTTGGTAGCCGAATTGTTGGATTTGTGATGAGCAGCGAGTTGTGTTGTGTTGCTGGTGTTCTTAATGCATAAAGATGCATTAATGTTCTGTTTTTGTGTGCTTGAAACAGGGGAGTTTGATCCGTGAGCTTTGGTGGTGTTGCGGAGGGTTTTCGGATGCTTGGAAGGCTTGTTGGCTAGCCTTGTTTTGGTTATCGGTGAGTGAAGTTGGGATTTCAGCTTTTAAACCAAGGTTTGAAGGTTTTTGGGAGCTTAGTGTTAGTCTAAACAACTTTGCTAAGCTCAAGAGTAAGTGAATGGATTTTTGCTTTTGAAATGTGTTGTGAAATTGGCTTTTAAGCAATTGTGATTGATGTTTGAAATGCATGTGTTTTGCATGGTTTAATTCTGTTTTGTAAGCATATTTTAGCATGGTTTAATGCTGGTTTCGAAAGCCGTATGTGAAGGATGCTCAAGGTAAGAGATCCTTGGTTTTTATTCATGGAAAATGTGGTTTTGATGCATGGTGTTGCATGGTGTTTCATGGCTTTGTGTAATGCTTTAAAACAGTGAATTGATGTTGATAAATGATGGTTTTGCATATTGGTTATGCATGTGAATCATTGGATTAATGTTGAATGGTTTTGCATATTGGTTATGCATGTGAAACATTGGACTAATGTGGTAAGATGGTTATATTGGCAAGTGATGTAAGTGGTTCTTGGTTCGTTGATCGGATATAGTTAGCCGGCTATAGGATTGGGTGCACCGTGAATTAAGTCGCCTTGGAGGTGGAGTGGTCAAGAGTGGACCGGATAGCTCCCTTCAAGTATCCTAACGAGATGATTGAGGTCATAATGGAGGTGTTGCCCATTCGAGGACCTTGGTTGAGCAAAGGTTATATGGTGGTTAAAAGTCCATATGTGAGAACCTTGTGCTTGTTGAGATCACAATGGCAGTGTTAAGTCCATGTGTGGATCTTGTGTAGGGTGTCCCGGATCTCGTTAGTGATGTTCTACAACTACCAATCGGTGAATGCAAAGGTTGTATGGTGTTTGAAAGTCCATACATGGGAATCTTGTGCATGTCAAGGTTGTATGGTGGTTAAAAGTCCATACATGGGAACCTTGGGGAAAAGCTAAGGTTGTATGGTGTTTAAAAGTCCATACATGGGAACCTTAGGATGTTGAGGTCATAATGGAGGTGTTGCCCATTCGAGGACCTTGGATTGGTAGGGTGTAGGGAGCGTAGGGACAACGCTCGGAATCCGCGTATTCGATTGGATGTTGAGTTGAAAAGTGGAGGTGGATGATCACTTGAAGGCCAATATGATATTCTTAATTGTAAAGAAGCATGGGATGCTTGAAATGATGCATAATTGCATGTGTGGCATGAGATGCTTGGAAAAGATGCATGGTTGCATGTGAAGTGTATAATGCTTGTGAATGCATGTTTACTTGTTAGGTTGAACAAGTGTTGATTATCTATTGGTAAACGATGCATGTGAGCATGAAATATCTTTATTGCATTGGAGTCTTGTAAGACTTGTTTTTAAAGGCATGTGAAGATGATGTTATGGTTCTTATGTTGCCTTGGTTAAATGCATGTGATGGATTGTTTGAGAAATGGTTTTAAAAAGGTTCTTGCTTGAAATGGCTTTCAAGTTAAAGATAGGTATGTTGTGAAATGGAAGTGTTTTCCAAGGTTTTGTTTTAGCTTGCATATAGTGTTTATGCGTGGATGTTAAACGAATGATTTTGTACCTATGCTTTGAAAAGGTTTTCTTAGCTTGATGAGCTAAGGGTTGGTCTTCATGTATGTGCAATGCATGGCTTTAAGCATGTGGTTGAAAAGGTGTTTTCAAACTTGTTTGGTAAACAAGTCGGGTTTGTTTTTAAAGTGTTTTGTAACCCGCTGCTTTGATGGTGTTTTAGCTTTGAGCATTCCTCACTAAGCATTATGTGCTTACGCTCCTTTTTGTCCATCAATGCAGATTCTTGAAGTTCGGACAGCAAGGAGCAAGGGATTCAAGGCGGACTCCAATGGAGATGTATGTCTCGATGAATAGCTATAGTTAATAAAGGCAATGGGGGTAGAATCTCTCGGATTGATGTTTATGTGTTCGTTTATGTTCGGACAAGTATGTTTTTATATTTTTGATGTTGTTGAATCATGTATTGGCTTAAATGAGTTTGATTTGGAAAGTTTGTGCTTAAGTGGTTGCTTGTGTAGGAAGCATGCCTTTAGATTTGGGGCTTTTTGCATATGAAGTTAAATTGTTGTTTTGATGATGCCTACAAGTCATATATGTGTTGAATTGCATGCTAGTAAAGTTTCGTAGCTTTTGGAGCATGTTTGAATGATATATTGCATGTTTTGGTATGCTTGTTTGCTGCAATCTGTGCAGGCGTTTCGGAACAGTATGCACCGTTTCGGAACGGGTGCCTTACACGAACCCAGGCGTCCGAAACGGTGTGCACCGTTTCGAAACGGTTTGGTCTCTGCCAAGGCCGTGTTTCGGAACGGTGTCGATCGGTTTCGGAACGGCCCGTGTTTTGGAACGGGGTTGATTGGTTCCGGAACGGCCGACCGTTATGGGCTGACATTGGCAGTTATATGTTTTGAATTGTTTGCGTTTTGGTCCTGAATCTTGTATGTTCAATTGTGTGAGCTTGGGTAGTCCTTTTGAGCTGAAATTTCACAGAGAAGCATGAAACCTGATTAATTTCAAGATGGTAACTTTAATTTGGGTTAAGTCCTTTTAATTATCAGAAATTACAATTTGGTCCCTAAAGTTGTAATTTGTTCAATTGGGTCCCTGTTTGATCTCTGATGTTTGTGATCTTTGAGTATGATGTTTGTGTGATCACAATTAGGATTAATGTGCATCTAGACAAGATTAAAAAGAAAAAAAAGGGTCGTTAATCAAGGTTGACTTTCGGGTTGACTTTGGTTTTCCCCGTGTGACTTTCTTAATTCGGGTCGACCGTCTAGGCCGGGTTAAGGGGGTTACACTTTGTGCTTGGCCTTCATTCTGATCTAGGGCTTGGAAAGATATAAGGGTGCTCCACGATAGACCCGCTTAATTTTCTCTTTCTGTAGAGGCCCATTTTACTTCTTCTCCTCACCACTAATATTATCCTTGGCTGTCACGGCAGCGGCCATGGCAGCATCGTCCTCCTCGTCTGCTCATACCGTTCCAGCTCTGCTTCTTTACTGCCCAGTGTCTGCTTTTCCATCTACTACAACAACTACCTGCAAAAGCAACCAATTTCAGTAGAAACTGTGCCACTTAATATATTTGTGATGTATAATTCAAATCTAACCTAAATGCAATGAATTATGCTTGAATGCAGCAGAAATATGGGTTAAATAGGGGGTAAATTATAGAACTTTTACACACTCAACAAAATGAAACACTCACAAGAGTTCAGATTTATGATTTTCAAATCATATCATGAGTCATGGGTTCAGAAGCATGTTAGAAAAAAGTGAGGGAAACCTCCACTCTGTATGATATTGAATAGTTGGGTATTGAGTCTTGCATTGGATATCATATCATTAGGAATCAGACTTAATGTGTTTTCAAAAGATTTTATTAGAAAAATAAAATATTGTTTTGTTTGTGTTTGCTTGCACTCTAGAGACACACTAAGCTCTTTAGCTTACACTCCATTAGTTCTTCTTTCAAATTATCAGACTCTCTTAGGCGACTCGGTATTTTGAGCTTCTCGTCTTTTACTCAGATATTTTATTATTCAGTATAAAATCTTTTCAATTATTTGAACTATTGTTTTAATATTATTTTGGAATATTTTGTAATTTTGGACATTGAAATTTATATTTTGGGATTATGTTTCAGCATTCATTTTCGGATTTAATTGGGTATTTTTATTAATTATTCAGAATAGTTTTTAATGTTGAGTTCCATAATTAATTGAGATATTCTACGATAATTATAATTATCTAATAAAAGTTTTTGTTTTATAAAGAAGTAAACTTAAAATCTATTACTTGAGGGGAAAATTTTAAAATGCGACTTTCTAGATTCGACCAATTTATTTTGGGTCAGGATTTGAGGGTTACATTTAGTGGTATCAGAGCCAAGTTCAACTCTCGGACTGTGAGGCTCATAAAATTTGTTTTCAAAATGTTTTTTACTTCGGCATGCATCTATAGTATTTTGGGATAAATAAGATATTGTTTGTAAAATATACTACGATATTATGTGATTTTGAATTTATTGTTTCCAACGTGTTTTAAATCTGAGACTCCAGTACCGAATCTAACTCTAGGTTCTTACCTTTTGTAGATAGTCTATTATGCCACCGTGTATGAGTTCTAGTTTTTTGGTTGGTCGAGGTCGTATCGTCGCTTCTAGTAGTGATCATATGTCCCATGTGAATCAGACTGAAAATCAAAATGAGATACCAGTTAATGAAAATTAGTCGTTGGGAGGATATCAGATTGGAAGGAATAACTCACTTGATGTTGATGACGCCGAGACAGTCTAGTCGGACAGTGCCACGATATACCGAGAGTTGCTTCGTTATCTTCGTTAGCAAAGGGTCCGAGGAAACCCATTTATACATAATTTATAGCTTCTGGGATGAAATTGTTTGAGGGTAAAACTGGTACGCATCCAACTGATGCAGAGTATTTGCTAAAGAAGTTACAACGATTATTTGTTGAGATGGATTACCATGTCAATCAGAAATTGAGAGCCGTTGTATCATTACTAGAGGGTGAAGCACAGAATTTGCGAGAGCCTGTGATAGATACTATTCCGCCTAGTCAGGTCACATGGGAGTGTTTCCAACAGGCTTTTCAAGATCGATACATGGGAGCAGAGTTTCTAGCGAAGTGTCGCAATGATTTTATGAATCTAAAGCGAAATAACATGTACGTAATTGACTTTGAGATAGAGTTTTAGAGGTTGGCCTAATATTGACTGGGGTTGGTAGTGACTGAGGAATATGAGTGTGACTGGTTTTTGAAGGGAACTCGACTACCGATTCAGAGAGAATGTTGCTACGCATCATGATAAAATGTTCAGCGACCTGGTTAGTCGAGCTAAGACTACTGAGAGGATAATTGCACTAATGAAAATTGGGGAAGTTGAGCATTCTAAGAAAGACGTGAAACAACCGGACACATTTGCTCAGCCTAGTTTTGTCAACTCTTCTAGAAAGAGGCCTAGAGGTGAGTCTATTTTTCATAGTTATCAGAATGTGAGACCTGCAGCATCAACAGTTCCGTCTGGCAGCGTGGGTAGTTCAATAGTTTGTCGGCCTATTTCTGTTTGTGATTTTTGTAATAAAAAGCATAACAGAGAGTGCAGGTTGATGAACAAACCGTGTTTTTGATGTGGTTCCCATCATCATTACTTAATGAATCCTCCACGTTCATCTACCGGTTTATCCGTGAGAAGTCAGACACATGCATCAGTTCAGGCACCTCACCGAAGTAAAGGCCAGCGTCTTCTAGTATTGCTAATAGAGGTAGACATGCTCAGAGTAGTGGATCAGCTAGATCCGAGATTGGATGTTCAAGTTCGGTACATCCGAACGGAGTTTACGTTGAAGATGATGATATGCACGATGACATAGCTAGTACAATATATTTTTTCAGTTTTTGTTGTTGTTATAATAGATTATGAATTCAGAATAAGAAAGTATAAGTATGTGTTGATTAGTTTGAGATCTATTGTTAAATCTGAAAATTTCGAGGGTGAAATTTCTTTTAAGTGAGGGAGAGTTGTAACACCCTAAAATTTCCCCAATTTGGAAAATCATAATTTTGAAATCTTTAATTTGAAACACTAGACTTTGGGAATCTTATAATCAAAACCCTAATTAAGAGATGGGAATTTAATTGAATTACAGTTATGAAATTAGTGACATTTTTAGCAAAATAAGAACCTTTGGGGTTTATATGTAAATCGGATAAGTTGTGACCCTTCCCTTGTGTTCTTACCCTTTTGAGCATGGTATATAACCATACTTTTCATATTAGGTTATAGTTTTACCATTTCATTTTCGGCAACCACCAACCCACTCTCTCCACTCCTAGCTTTCCCTAAAAATAACTCCTTACCATCGTATTCTAACCCAAGCTTCGATCGGACCTTCGTCATCGGTTACGTTTGGGTAAGCTGTCGTTAGCCTCTCCTCTTTCAATTAAGTTGTCTGTGGGTTTTGTTGTGACTTTTAAAAATATTGTGTTCGTTTTGAGGTTGTGTTTATGTTGTTGGGAACATTTTAGTTCCATCGTCATCGTTCACGGTTATTCATGTACCCCTCTCCACCGATGTCGTCGTTTTTGTCGTGTTGTTTTACCGCTGATGTTCTGTTGTTGTGCCACCGTTAGGGTTCAAAGACCCTATTGTTTTTCTACAACAAGTGTGGGGGCGTGTGTGCTGTGTGTGGTTTGGGATGATCCAAATCATGGGGCCCATGTGTGGTTATGAGAACCAGACTAGTAAATCGTCTACAACAAAACCCTTGTGTAATCATTTGGACCTCGCAAAGCTGGGGTTTGGTGGTCCTTCCTCCCATTTGGATGATGAGGAACGAAATTATTTTTAAAATGAAGAAAATTGACTGGTATATAACCATACTTTTCAGATTAGGTTATAGTTTTGCCATTTCAGTTTTGGCAACCACCAACCCACTCTCTCCACTTCTAGCTTTCCCTAAAAATAACCCTCACCATCGTATTCTAACCCAAGCTTCGATCGGACCTTTTTCCTCGGTTACGTTTGGGTAAGCTGTCGTTAGCCTCTCGTCTTTCAATTAAGTTATATGCGGGTTTTGTTGTGACTTTTAAAAATATTGTGTTCCCTTTGAGGTTGTGTTTATATTGTTGGGAACATTTTAGTTTCATCGTCGTCGTTCACGGTGATTCATGTACCCCTCTCCACCAATGTCGTCGTTGTCATCGTGTTGTTTTACCGCTGATGTTCTGTTGTTGTGCCACCGTTAGGGTTCAAAGACCCTATTGTTTTTCTACAACAAGTGTGGGGGCGTGTGTGTTGTGTGTGGCTTGGGATGATCCAAATCATGGGGCCCATTTGTGGTTATGGGAACCAGACTAGTAAACCGTCTACAACAAAACCCTTTTGTAATCATTTGGACCTCGCAAAGCTGGGGTTTGGTGGTCCTTCCTCCCATTTGCAATTATTTGGACCATTTGGATGATGAGGAACGAAATTATTTTTAAAATGAAGAAAATTGACTGGGGCCAAGTCGATCTTCTTGTCCGTTTCAGGTTGGCTTAAAGCCAAATTCCTGAAGAAGCCTATTTCTATCGAGGCCTTAGTAGCAGATCCCTCACTTGGGATTGAAATGTGTCAACCGTTGAGGAAGCACCTGGAATTGAACAAATGGTGCCCTACTCCTAGAGGTTTTGTAAAGTTGAATATTGATCGAACTGTTGGCAACTCGAACTGGGATCGTGATTTTCCTAGACTCGAATTGGGCAAAGAAGTATAGATTGATTATTGAGTCAGATTGTAAAACTCTATGTGATTGGGTGAATGGGGTGTGTTTTCCCCCACCGACGTTCAGGAACCTGATTCATGAACTGTCAGAGACGATGAATAAATTCGGGATGATCTTGCGTCACATCCCCCGGGCATCAAAAGTAGAGGCATATTCTCTAGCGAAACAAGGGATTGGGTAAACTTCAAAAGGACAATTATTGGGAGGGTGATACTTTTCTCTTTGTGTTGTCAGATGGAATTTTTCTGTTGTTGTTGTATAATTCTCAGATCTTTTAATAATATGTATTGGGGCACTCTTTTCCGCTTTCACTAGGAAGGGGTTTTTAATGAGGCCCATTTACTTTTCAAAAAAAAAACTAAACCCATGTGTAAATTGGAATTGGACCGAATAGGTTTGGCTTGTTGATTTGAACCAGATTGATGAACCAAACCAAAATGTGAACCTGACCTTTAAGATGAACTGGACCGGCATAACCGGTCAAACCAATTTTGACCATGACCCGTTGACCCAATCTAAATTGTTGACTCGTTTGACCAACCTGACCCTATCTGACTCGTTGACCCGTTTGATCGTCATGTTGACTCTGGACGTTTGACCAGTTTGACATTTGATTATCAGAGTTGATTTTCACCAGTTGACTTTGACTTTGACAAGAGTTGACTTTTTCAAACAACATTTATCTTGACCATTTTCAATGTCCTGAGTCTGAATCCGCCGCTCGTTTCATCAGATTTGAACTCAAATATTATGTTTTACTATTTACAATTAATTTTTATTTAGTAATTTGAAATGAATAGGACATTGGTTTAATCGGAGTAATTCTTGTGTTTATGTACCGACTTTGTGACCAACAAGTTACTTCATCTTGTTCAGACCTACCGTGCGTGTTCTTCGAGATCTTCATGTGAGTCTGCTTTCGGATTAGTTGTTGAATTTGTAGTTGATGGCTTAGTAATAGCAACTGTTCTGATATATAGATCTTACCTCGTTGGTTTTGATTCAGCTAGATATGAGTGTGAGACGTGTTTTTCTTTGAATTAGAGCTAGGTTATCTAAAGGTGTGTTTCCTTATGTGCTATAAATAAATTGTAACCCCTTAACCCGGCCTAGACGGTTGACCCGAATTAAGAAAGTCACACGGGGAAAACCAAAGTCAACCCGAAAGTCAACCTTGATTAACGACCCTTTTTTTTCTTTTTAATCTTGTCTAGATGCACATTAGTCCTAATTGTGATCACACAAACATCATACTCAAAGATCACAAACATCAGAGATCAAACAGGGACCCAATTGAACAAATTACAACTTTAGGGACCAAATTGTAATTTCTGATATTTAAAAGGACTTAACCCAAATTAAAGTTACCAACTTGAAATTAATCAGGTTTCATGCTTCTCTGTGAAATTTTAGCTCAAAAGGACTTCCCTAGCTCATGCAATTGAACAAACAAGTTTCAGGACCAAAACGCAAACAATTCAGAACATAAAACTGCCAATGTCAGCCCCTAACGGTCGACCGTTCCGAAACAGGTAGACCCCGTTCCGAAACACGGGCCGTTCCACAACGGGTTCCGAAACGTAGGCCTGGCAGAGGCCAAACCGTTTCGAAACGGTGCATACCGTTTCGGACGCCTGGGTTCATGCAAGGCACCCGTTCCGAAACGGTGCACACTGTTCCGAAACGCCTGCACAGATTGCAGCAAAATGCATTCCAAAACATGCAATAGATCATTCAAACATGCTCCAAATGCTACCAAACTTTACCAGCATGCAATTCAACATATATAAGTCTTGCAAGCATCAACAAATCATCATAATAACATCATATGCAAAAAGCCCCAATTCTATAGGCATGCTTCCTACACAAGCTAGTTACTCAAGCACAAAACTTCCAAAACAAGCATGTAATGATCCAATTCAAAAACCAGCAATCTTATCATCATTCAACCCACTTAGGGAGTTCCAAACACCTCCCAAAACATACACATTGGTCCCCCATTGCCAAATCACCCAAAAGCTAAAAAGTACTTATAAAACCTTCCATACATTGAGCTTTACATGTACTTGAATTCTTGCCTTCTTGCTGCCCTCAAGGTTCTCTAATGCTCTGCATTATTGAATTAAGAAAACAGAAGAGAGCGTAAGCAAAAGCTTAGTGAGGAATGCTCTTAAAAACCATTCAATAATGCAAATAAAACCATTTATAAACATGCTTAAAATCAACCTTTGTTCATGCTCAAAAGCATACTTAAACAAGCAATCTCATGCTTCAACATTAACATAACATGTCATATTGGCTCAAGTGATACATTCCATTTCTTAAAACAAGTTCATCAACTTCCCAAGGACTTTTAAACACCTTGGTCCCAAGGACTTTTAAACACCTTGGCCATGGACTTTTAAACACCATGAATGAGGACCACACAAGGACTTTTAACCACCTTTGTGTCCAAAGCTTGAATCACCCCAAGGACTTTTAAACACCTTGGCCCCAAGGACTTTTAAACACCTTGGCCCCATGGACTTTTAAACACCATGGCCCCATGGACTTTTAAACACCATGGAAAGGATCACCTAAGGACTTTTAACCACCTTAGTGTCCGCAACAAGAATCATCCAAGCACTTTTAACCACCTTGATGTTCTTAAGTAACAAGGCTCACTCAAGGACTTTTAACCACCTTAGTGATCTTAACCTTTTCAAAACATCACTTGCCAATATACATCATTTTCATCAATTAATCCACTGTTTTAAAGCATTAAACCAAGCCATTTTCATCATGCATTTAAAAGCATCATTCCACATTTAATCAATGTACAAAATCAAGGAACTCCTACCTAGAGTTACCTTCAACATATGGCTTACATCATCAGCAAAAACCATGCTAAAACATGCTTTCAAAACAGTAAATAAAACATGCAAATAATCATTTTGCATCACAACAAAATCATGGCCACCACTAGAGAGAAATTCCGAAAACTTACACTTGAGCTTAGCAAAGTTTTTTAGACTTAAACTAAGCTCCCAAAACCTTCAAACCTTGGTTTAAAAGCTGAAAACCCAACTTCACTCACCGATTTCCACTTTGCTTCAAGCCAAAGCACCAAATCAAGCTTCCGGATCAACAACTCTTGGATCCAAAGATGCCTCCCCTGTTTCAACACATCAAAGCAGAGGATTAATGCATCATCATGCATTAATTGCTTCAATGAAAGAACCTAAACTCGCTGCTCTCATCCAACCTCCATTTTCGGCCACCAAACACAACCGAAAATGCATCCAAACCACCTCTAAACAAAGCCCAGCCATAAACCAGCAAAACCACACTTCCATAAACATCACATAACATCTAAAAACAACCTATTAACATCCTTATACCTCCAACAACAACAGATACACAAGATCACCTCAAAAACAACCTTGAAACACAAGCTAAACTTAGGAAACTCAACCTATCCGGGATTGCATCAATCAAAACTCAATTCCTTATCAATTTAGAGATCATTTAACATCAAAAACACATCTCAAATCACAGATTAATCAGATCTAACGAAAATCATCAAAAATCATCAAAATCTTGCATTATAAGCCAAGATCCATTTCACCACTTAAAAACCTTTAATTAAACATCAATTAAGGATTGAAAACTTAGGAATTTCAGTAAAGAACTGATAATTTAGAGGAGAAGGACGTTCTTACCTCCAAACTTGAGTTTCTCCTCTTTTTGCAATCAAAATCCTTGTTGAAACAATTAGCAATTGAAGATGTTTTGAAGATACAATGATTAGGAATCAAATGAGAGTTGAAAGGAGGGATTTAGGTGAAGAAATCAGATCCAATTCTCTGGAAAAGAAGTGTTTGGGTTGAGAGAAAATGAGAGAAAGAAAATTTAGCAAAGTTGGTTACAAAATCCAAAAATAGCCAAATGGCTTTCCTCCACTTTTAATATCCTTTAAAATCAGAATTTAGACTTAAAATATCCTAGAAAAATCTGGAGAAACTCCCTTTGGGTAAATAGCTCCTTAAAGATTCAAAGTTTCAACCCTTTATAAAACAGTCACCAAACTTGCAAAAATTACATTTTGGTCACTAGCCAAAATGTCACACTTCCAAAACTCATTTTCCAAAATTGATTTCACAGTTCACTTAATTATATTAAAAGATGATTTTAGAACATTTTTCCATATTTTTAATGCAACCCGAACTAGGCTTTCCTAATTTCACCTCTTTAGATTCGAACAGCACTTTGACCAACCGGTCAACGCCCAAAACTCCTAAGCCCAAAACCGGGGCGTTACATAAATGTTGTTCATTCTTGCTTGATTTAAATATATGAATTGTGAAATCATTTCAATTACTTCAACTATTGTTTAAATATTATTTTGCAATATTTTTTAATTTTGCACATTGATATTTATATTTTGGGATTATGTTTCACCATGCATTTCCGGATTTAATTTAGATTTTTTTATTAATTATTCAAAATACTTTTTAATGTTGTGTTCCATAATTAATTGAGATATTCTACGATAATTATTATTATTTAATAAATTTTTTTGTTTTATAAACAAGTAAACTTAAAATGTATTACTTGAGGGGAAAATTTTCAAACGTGACTTTCTAGATTCGGCTCATTTCTTTTGGGCCGGGTTTTGGGGGTTACATTGCCTTAGGTCTATAAGGAATTACTTAAGCCGAAGCTTCGAAACCTACCCAAGGGGGGACCTCGTGTCCATAAGGAATTACAAGTTGGATCAGGGCTGAACCAATACAGACATCATAACATATCCCTAATAGTATACTCAGATAAAAAAAAATCAGTTTTGTACAGCAGACATTAATATCAAGAATAATGTCGAAGATTTATGTTTTTATAACAGATAACAATAACAAGAAACCATGCTTTGAAAATAGATATATGGGCATACTTTCAAGAAGATAGAGTAGTCATGCATTTAATTAGATTACAATATCATATTTTCAAAACATATAAGGCATTCAAATAATATAAAATTATTCATGCTCTCAATTAGAGAAAATATTCATGTGCACATGATCATTTTAGAAAATATATTTAAAACCGCAATTTAGCACACAAGGAACACATCTCAAAAAGCTGGTCGGAAAAGTATAATAAGAACCTGCCTCGCTATGCTCTACAACGGTGCTAGATCCTACGTCATAACAAAACAAGGTTACTATAAGAGAATAATTTCTAATTTAATAATTTCGCGTAGTTTCTAAGATCATACGAGTAAATATGGGTGCACGCTCATGAGCGAATTGGGTGGGGCTGGGCTGAGCAGACGAATAGTCAGGTGAATCTCGAGTACCTTTAAGCAGATTATAATTCATATGAGTCCTTTATTTAATATAAACTCTCTTAAAAGAAATAACTTACTACATATGCATGTTTGAATTCAAGGTCATATTCGAAGGCTTTCAGGTTAGAATTTTGCAAAACATACTCCTAACTCAAGACGTCGAAAAACACAAAAATGTGAGTTTTGAGAAAAGTTGACTTTTTGTCAAAGTCAACTGAGTTGAGTCAGACGTGTTGACTTAGATGATTTGACTTGGTTCGCGTCGGGTCATAGGAAAATGGGTCAGGTTTTGGGTCGAATATTAACTAGCCAACTTATGCGAAATCATACTCATCGACGTCTCATCGAAAATGTCGTCGATGACCCCAAATGCCTTATTTTGGCCGAAATCAAAACGAAAATGATCACCACAATACAACCATTATATTCACAACTTGGAAACAGACCGAAATCCTTACTAATCTTACCAAATCGAAAGGGAAATGGTCAGAAATGGCATAGCTGTGACGAGGCCTCTGCCACTGTCAAAATGACAATCGGTCACTTGGGTTTTGATCATCTCAACAAGGGAGCTCGGATCCTGTGGCCGTGCGACCAAAGGACGACGGAGGCAGTCGAAAAATGTAGATAACAGAGGATATTGAGGGGTTGTTCTCGCCGGATTCAAACCGTCTCTCATGGCAAATGACAACAGAGACTGGCGCGTGGTTGACGATAATGGGTTTGGGGTGGGATGGCGAACACGCCAGTGGTGGCAGTGAAAGCCATGATAGAGTGGTGAGGCAGATCATAGATGGTAACAGGGTGGGTTAGGTGATAGGAAACTTTTGAAATCCTTGTTATTTTCATATTCGAATGACCATAACTTGGGTAGTTAGGGAGTCAGATCAGGCTTTAATTAATTTTAGTATAGCTTACGAATATATACTAAAATAAATCTAGGGGAGGTTGTGACTAAGTATTGGCCTTAGCTTAATGGTTGAGGCGTAGGTTTACCAAGCCATGTGTTATTGGTTCAAACCCTTTGGTAAGCATTTTCATCTTTTCTCTCAATTAACCTTATGAATAAAGAAATTTTAGGGGTGTTACAACTCTCCCCCCTAAAGAAAATTTCTTCCTCAAAATTTACTCGAGTCAAACAGATGCGAAAATTGCTACTTCATTGATTCCTTAGTCTCCCAAATAGCTTTTATAGGGCTACTGTTACTCCACTGAACTATAACCATTGGGATACGTCTGTTTCTCAAAATTCTCTCTTCAAAATCTAAGATCTGAACGAGTTCCTCCTCATAAGATAGGTCTAGCCTCAACTCCATATCGTGAACCTTAATAACGTGACTCGGATCTAGATGGTATTGCCTCAACATGGAAACATGGAAGACATCATGAATGCGACTAAGCTAGGGAGGCAAATCAAGCTGAGAGGTGTTATAGTGCATACTCAAAATGATGTAAGAGGTTTTTGGCATAATACTACTAACCTAAGGAAGAAGAAATCACTAGGGTAATCACCTTTTTGTTATCTTAGAACATTTTAGAATACAAAATATTGTTGATGTGAGGTACCTCCAATGGATATGTAAGATTTAAGATGGTCAAGATCGAGTTGTGCAAGGGATAATCTTTGAAGCCCAGAAAGCTCTGACAAGATAGTTTTTTCACCATTGAAAGTGTAATGAACATTTGAACATTAGCTTGCTTCATCATTTTCATCACAATTCAACAACGAGTTTCTTGAATAACTTTGTTGACCATGGAATTTTGGCAAAACACAATAATATCAACAAACATAATATTTATGAAGCCTTGAACATGGTAGATGTTGTGTTTTGTGGTGACAATGATCGAAAGAATGCCAGGCGGTGATGATTGAGTCGAAATGAGGTTGACGGTGATCAATTTTGAAGAATACTTTAGGGTTTTTAGAAGAGGACTTTAACATACCACTTCAATTTTTTTCAACGATAATTGACGGTCAAGACAATAATGAAAGTGAATTAAAAGTTAAGTGACTGTATAAAATGTTTTAAAAGTTTAGCGATAATTCAAGTTATTCCAAGCCATACATGGATAAGAGAGCTGGAAAACATCATGCCATGTTGTTAATCTACTTGATTAAATCCAATTCATGACCAAACTTATTTTTAATAGAATATTCTACAAGTTGAATTACTCATTCAACTAATAGGTATAACATCTTTGAATTGAGTTCTGGAGCAATTTGATGTGGCCAAATCTTACTCAAATTATTATTTAAAATATTTGAATTTTATTATAAATATTAACCTGATATGCCCTTTTTTATTTTTTGAATAGTAAAATAAGAGTTCGAGTCTTTATGAATTTATTTGATTCAAACTTAGATAAATATTAATATCCAAGATCGATCTTTAGTAACCGTATTGGCGTCATATTGGCTTTTGAGCAACACTTTCAGGAGCTTTACAATGTTGTTCTTTCTCTAAGTTTATTATCCCCGATTGTCAATTTTGTCAACTAAATTCTCATTCATCCTTATCTTTGGAGGCACATTTCTCCTCCAAAGAAGCATGAGATGAAATTATACTTTAGATGACACTTGTACTCAGAGCCCTGATGTATTTAATTTAGATTTTTTAATAAATATTAGTAGTTTCTATTATTGTTTTAATGGAAAGTTGATAGACAAATACATGAACTACTCATTTATCACTCTAATTCTAAAAGTTATGTCTTCTAAGACATTTGATGAATTTGAACCAATCAATTTTTTGGGTAGTGTCTAAAAAATTCTTGTTATGGTGCTCTCTAGAATACTTTTAAATTTCATCAATAAAGTCATTCAGGACCACCAATGGTACGCGAAGAATATCGTACTGTTACTCGCTAGATAGTATTACATATTCTAATATGCAATACCAGTCTAAAGCCCTTCAAAACGATTCAAAATAGCCTAAACATGCTTTTATTGAAGGATGAACATAAATGACATATGGTCACATAACTGCATAACAAATTATAGCAAGAAATATAGACATTTTGAATGAGCTAGAGGTATAATCATAAAAAAGAAAAATATGTTAAGCTAAAATGCATATATGGTCATATCTTATGAGTAAACCTTAAGAACTATAAGGCTCGTGTACATATGACCAAAAGAACACAAAATGCATATGGAAGCAAACAAGAAATCAATATATCCAAATTTGAGTAAACCAAAATGTATGTTCATGCTTCAAAAGAAAACAACCAACATATGAAACATAAAACATTATCCACCAACAATCAACCAGAAGCAAGTCTAAGGAGATGGAAATCTAGCAAATAAAAATCCCAAAGAAATGGCCATATTGCCTTATTACAAGTTTGTTGAAAAATCAAGAACACATACTCAAACTTTTTATTTGTCTTGGCAAAAATCATTTAGCCTTGATCACAGCCATGGACACTTTAATCCTCTACACTAATGAAATACAATGAGTGTAAGCTTGATAGCTTAGTGAGGCATTACAATTAAAATATTCATTAATGATTTAAAACGAAATCAAGCTATAAACATGCTTTGAAAACTAAGTAAAAATTAGAATTTTATGATTGATAAAAAGTGAAAAAAAAAATCACGCCTCCTACAAATGGAACTTATCAAAAATGTCTAACATATTGACATCATTAATTGTGAGTGTACATATATTCAAAACTATCAGATGCTCGGATTAAACTTTAGCAAAACGTGGGCTTAGGTCCCCCACCACATCATATCAAATAGGTTCCACAATGGCTAGACTAATGAGTCCTTGGGGTTCACAATCAACAAATGATTTCTAGACTAATAAGTCCTTGGAATCTACCATTGCTAGACTAACGAGTCCTTGAGAACAAAGTGACGAACGATCGGTTAGACTATCGACTCCTTAAGACAAATTTAGAATTATTATAGAGTACACATAACATATGACATACCAACTATAACCAATCTTAAACTCTAAATGTCACAAGCCAATATATCCATTTAAACCAGAATTACTTATTGTTTTTCTCATGCAAAGTGTAAACAAACTTATTCAAACGATGTGTCTTAATGCAACCAAATTTATCATATCGAAAACTTATAATGGTGCACTTAATCACTCTCATGTTTGTTTATAACAAAGAATATTAAATAAGATGTATACAATCATTAAGTTTAACATGTAGATTTTCTCAAAACAAATCGATTAATCATAATTTCAAAAGATGATTCAAACCAAAAATAAGTGAGAGTTAGGAACGCTTAATTTCGAGTTTTACAAAGATTTTTAGGCTTCCATTAATCTCCCCAAACAAAATTTTAAACCTTGTTTGAAAGCACTCATAATTTTCACTCACGCAAACGCTTCCACTTTGATGAGTAAGTCTTGTCGAAAATTGTCTGTGTAACCCCCTCGAACTGGTCTGGGCGAAAGACCGAACCGAATGGATCACGCGAGGAATATTGAAGTAAACCGGGAAGTTTACCTCAATAAATGACCCTAATTTTTTTCATTTTATCTTGTCTAGATTCTTTTTATGACCATAAGTGGTTAACATCGCAGCAGAACGATTTGCATCTCAAACAGACAATGTTCAGGGACTTAATTGCATACAAACACATTTTAGGGACCGTTTTGTAATTTTACCAAATTACAGGGACTTCTACACTTTTTAATTTACCAACCTTTAATTAGTCACGTTACATGCATCTCTATCAAATCTCAGCTCAAAATAATCATCCAAGCTCATTTAATTGCATCCACAACATTCAGGAATCAAAACGTAAAGAAACAGAACTTCAGAAGATTCCAATAACTAACTTTAACAGCTTGTCGTTTCGGTACAGGTTGCCATGTATCAAAATAGTCGTATTTAAACAGGGTCAAGCGGCTCGAAGCTTGGGCCCATATCAAAACAACCCCAAGGGTGTTTCGAAGCATGCACTTCCAGTAGCAAAACGTACTGAAACAACCCTTCCTCATTTCGATACCGTTAGGCCATTTCAGGCTCACCGTTTCGGTACAAGCTCGAGTGTACCAAAACACCTGGGCCTGTAATGACACTTTATGCTGGTTTTTCACACATTAATCCATACAAAACCATTCCAACATACTTCCAACAGGCATACAACATATTTAAACATCAAACCACAATCATACATGGCAAAATCAACATCATAACATGTCAATATGCAACAAAGGAATCTATAGGTATGCAACCTATACAAAATAACCACTCAAGTGTCAAAACACAAACCAAGGCATAAACCAACAAGTAAAAGCCATTTACAAGTCATTAAGGGCATCTCAAACTTGCCATAAAACAGAGAGTTTCAAAACACATCTCTCAAAACATTAAGGTATCCTCCCATTGCCAACCATTATTACTAATAGGAAATGTAAAATCATACTTGAGCTTAATCCCACCCCTTGAAATCCTTCTTGCCTTTTTGCTGCCCAAATCTGATAATTCTCTGCATTGTTGGAAAAAGATAGTGTAATCACAAATGCTTAGTGAGGGATGCTCAAAACAAACCAACAACAACAATGCTTATTAAAACCATTTCTCATTTAAAAATCTCCATCCCGTCATGCTCTTTCTATCTCATGCTTGAAATCATTTTCAAAGCAAAACCACAACATTTAAACCACATGTACCATATAACAGATGCATTCATCAAAATGCAAAATCTCAAGGCAAAGCCTTGCATGCTTAAATCTCATAAAACATGTCTCAAAACATGATCTCTTATGCAATCTCATTTTATTTAAATCATTTATGAACAATGTACATGTAAAGCTCATATATTGGCATTTAGTAACATTACTTGGATATGCAAATAGCTTGATGGAATCTCACATTGTCAAGTCCTACCCTGGTGGAATCTCACATAACCAGACTCTCATGGTGGTATCTCTCATCACCACAAAGCTTGATGGATTCATCAAGACCTGCCGTGGTGGAATCTCTCATACCCACACTCTCACTTTGGAACGGGATGGTACTACCCCATTGTCTGAATCAAAGACCACATATAAATTTTGTATGTTATAGTGCACCTCTCATCCTATTGGTCGACCAATTATATCCGGTAACAATAATCTCATCTCATGCAAATATACTCATTTTAAACATCATTACCTATTGTTTTTCAATGCATTATTATAAATCATTCTCATCCCATTTCAAATAGAATATCTATATCATGGGATCATGTAAATCATCATATCATTTCTCAAAACATGCATAAAATAGTAGATGTAATTCTATCTTCAAAACATGAGCATGATCATAAAACCAATGGGATAAAAACAGAGAAACGAGAGCGAAACATCTCAAACTTACTTCCGAATTTAGGTTAGTGTTTCAAACTCAACCTAAACTCCCAAACCTTGCTTTCAAGTCTTTGAAAGGCTTTTAAAACCAATTCCACTCACCGACAACATCGTGCTCCCTTTGCCGAAGCGTAATCAAGCTTTCGGAGCCTCCGGAACTTCATCGATTGTTTTTGATATGTTCTCCCATGTTTATAACACACAAGAATAGAGGATTAATGCATCTCAATGCTTTAAAACCACAAGAAATCAAAGCTACCTCGCTGCTCTGCCTAAAACCACCAAAACGCTTATTCGAAACAACCAAAAACACCTTCGATTACTCTACAAACTTAACCCAGCAAAAACGTAACACTTCCATCCAATTTTAATCATCAATTAACATCCAAAAAAAATATAATTTCATCCTTATACCTCTGTCAGAAACCCTTTTTAGGAGCTTCGACTTTTTGGTAACCTTTTAATAAAACACGGAGTCGCCACCAATCTTTTTTGAAAAGTGTGATTCGATTACTTTAAAACGGGGTTATTTTAATAAAACGTTTTGTTTTAATTAAACAACGGTTTTGGTCAACGAAAACCAAAAAATAGGTTCATGGGTCAGTTACACGTGGGGAAGGGTTAGCACCCCCACAACGCCCAAAATTGATACCTAATTGATTTCAAAATTGTTTTCAAAATTGGAATCTGCAAGTTCAAAAAGGTTCAATTTTATTTGTCCGTTTAATGAATATAAATATATTTTAATGGCCTTATTGCTCGGGAAATTAACTTTAATCACCAACAACACTTCTGGCACTAACCTGTCATTCTCGTTTGATAAGGCACTGCATTAATTTAATTTTACTTTTCAAACAACAAAGAAATTTAATGTGTTGAACATTTTTATTATTTCTAAGCTAAAAAATTATTAACCTAAAGGAGTCTAAGCATTTACCTATTTTTAGGGTTAAAGTTTAATTAAGTATTTTTTTTATTTTTGCCTTAAAGAGTCATTTTATTCAAAGAAAATTTTCTATTTAAGTTTTTAGAACTTAAATCCTAAGCCTTCTTAAATCTAAACAAAAGGTGAGAAACAAGCATTATCATTTTAACGCTTTTTATTTTGTTTAACTTTATCATTTTCCTTTTTTTAATGAAGAAAATCTTTATTTATTTTTTTTAAAAAGAATATTTTTATACATTTTTTTGAAATTTATTTTTAGTCGAGTCAATAACTTTATTATGACTTCAAAATAAATTAAATGATAAAAAGATATTTTATTACCTTGAAAAATATTTTTATAGACAAATAATTTTTATATTTTTCCCTTTTAAAAAAACATTTTTTCTTCTGAAAAAAATAATTAAAAAAAGAAAGAAAAGAAAAGCATTCATGTTTTTTAAGTTGGGTTCAAAAATGGGTCCATGTAAACTATTCTTTTAGAGCCCAACAAAATATAAGGATTGTTTTTTAGCCCAAAAAACATCTTTTTTATTTTTTTTCCATTATGAAAGATCAAACTCCAAAAAAGAGTGTTCTTAGTGTTCTTCAAAATGAAGAACACTATTTTTTTATCCAAAAATTCTATATAAAGGGATCTAAAATCATTTTTGATTCGAACAAAATATATTTTAAACATTCATATTGAACTAACAACAATCTAACGTAAAAATGAATTTAAAAAAACGATGCAAATGAATAATTAAAGTAAAATCATACAAAGAATAAAGGAAACAAAGCTTGAACTTCAAGAACACTTGATTCGATTCAACCAGAAATTCCCTTTCGAATTACAATGCTTCCTCGGATACTTCTTCCAAACAAAATTTGAACTTCACAATGATTTTCAGATGAATTTGAGAGTGAGTATGTATGAATATTTGAATGTCTTACAATGGTAGAAATGGGGGGTTTATATAGGTTTCAAAACCCGGATTTCTTCCCCCCCCCCCCCCCCGCCAAATTCGGTTTTAGGTCCCTAATATCAAGCTAAACAATAAGAATCAAGCTATTTCAATTTTACAGATCACAAAATGGCTCGAATTAGGTGTTTTTAGGATGAAAATTCCTTAATTTCGAGTTGGGGTTTAACCCTTCATTTCCCTTTTTTTGCAGGTGATCGACGGTGGCTTAAGGAGATGGCGGCGACATCACGACGGCAAGACCATGGGGAGTCTACCGGCACCAAATCTGGTGGCAGCCATGGCCGGTGGCGGCCGGCCGACTTCCCCCTCCCTTTGGATACTACTGTTCGAACTGGGGGAGAGAGGATCCACCCGCGCGCGTGGGTGCGGGTGGTCCTTTCTCTTTTCTTTCTTTTTTTTTAATTTGATCCATCCTAGCCCTTTGATCTTCCTTTTCTAATCCAATGGCCCATATTAATCATGTACAAAAATAACATAAATAGGTTAGTTTGGGCCCCTTTAAAATAAAAAATGGGTTTATTATCTATTATTTTAAGTTGGCTTTGTTTTATTAAAATAGACCCTTTACTATCAAATGGATTGCCTTTATTATTTAAAATAGACTCTTCATTACTCTTATATATATATATATATATATATATTGGTTTTATTAATAAGTTTTAATAATGCTAATATACATAGTTATAATAATTAAAAAAATGAGGTGAAAATTCAGTGACAACAACCTCCAGCAACACCAGCACCACATTATCATCCCATAAAATTCCAAATCTAGCAATCTAACAATTAAAGATCCAACTCATTTCAGGATTAATATTATAAAACATTTATTTCCCCATCCAAATCATGATTAATATCAACCTCAAATCACTCAAAACAATATCATTACAAAAATCTTGAGAAATCATCTTTGAAACTTGAATTAGCCATTTTCATCAAATAGATTATAAATCCTTGTTATTAAACCCAATTAGAGAGCCAAAGACTTGAGAATTTATATTAAGAACCTTGATTAGATGAGAGAAAAAAAAGGTCACCTCTAACAAAAGTTTTTTCCCTTGACTGCAATGATTTAAAGAAATTCTTCAAGGAATCCATAGCTAGTTAATGTAAAAATTCATGAGAATCATTTAGAAATCAAAAGTGGATGAAAAGAGATAAATCTCTGGAGATTTTAGTGATGGAAATATAATTTATCTGATAGGAAAGTTGAGAGAAAAGTTTAGGAGAATAGTTACGTAAGAAAATGTTTAGCCTTTTAAAATCTTTTTTTATCAAATCTCATTTAATAAATCAATTAATTAAATCTAGTAAAAAACAAAATCAATGGAAAAGGCTGATAACACCTTGGTGTAATAGCTCCCTAAGGATTCTAAGTTTTGGCCCTCTTCAATTTAATCATTAAAATGTATTTTGCAATTTTTATAAATTAGTCACCGTTTTCAAAATACCAATTAAATCAGTCCAATCTTATCAAATTAGACTCTCCAAAACCTTCAAAACATTATTTTTTAGAATATAAAATATTTTCCATATTTTATCTCCCTCAAAATCCATTTATTTCAAATTAATCCCGAAACTAGGATAACTCGCTCGTACTGGTTCACCCGAACCTCTTAGCAAAACCCTACTAACTTCTAAACCCAAAATTGGGGCGTTACAGTCAGAACGCTTGTTATACTATCAAATTCGATTTTGGATTCTCTAAAACCCAATAACAATATAATTGCTCGTAAAAATATACTTCAAAACTTTGAGCAACTTGAACAATACTCGTTCCATAATCGATAACCTTACTAAAAATCCAAAAATCATCCAAACTACTTTTCCATCATCCAAAACCTTAATTTCATAATGTTTTCCCAAATTCTTAACTCAAATCCATCAAGAATTGAAGAAATCAAAATCAATGGATTTCCTATTGTTTAGAAATCATTTAGGAAGGAAAATGAATAGGAAAGGATTGAAAATCAAAGGCTTCTTGAAAAATATGTTTGGGAAAATCAAGAGAAAATTTGACAAAATATTTTCTCAATCAAGAGAAATAATTGTTGGATAGTTTTCGATAAAATGAGATGGAATTGATATTGAAATCACAAATGGGTTAATTTCTCCTTAAAGATTCTTACTTTGTGAACCTTTCAAAATTTTCATTGAAAAGTATTTACAAAATAGTCTTCATTAAATTAAAAACCCAAATCGACTTTATTAAAAGCCATTCGAACCAAAAATCATGTTATTTAACGTAACTGTTAAATAACCTCTAAAAATATGTATCTTATCAAATTTCAAAAAAACCAATTTAATCAAACTTGTTGATGTCTAAAATGTTAGACACTGAATATGGAGGTGGAGATGTAAGTAGAGATGGATAATAGGGCGGTGGTTGACGGTGGTTGGTGGTGGTTCACCCATTCTAATGTGGGTGGAGAGCCACTGATGATGATAATGGAGATTGTGGATGTCTTGAGTTTTGAGAGTTGGTTGTCCCTATTTTCTTCGTCCCAAAGGGTATTTATATTCGAGGGAAACTATTCGATGGGACTGGGCCAAGCCTAGTAACAACTATTGATGTGTTGTCAGGATATGGCCTGGTCTTCAACCGATAAGCTTTTCAGCTTAGACTTTGGTTGTCAGATAGTAGGCCTAGCTGTTGAGTTAGATGGACGTGACAGCTATCATGTTGATGGCATAGCAGTCAAGGGTAGGGGGTTTTATACCATAAGGTTTTGCCTACTAAGGCGTGGTGTGAATACTAGGAGTTTCATAGGTGTTGACAGGTAGAGACGGTAGTTCTAGATGGGGGTATTACAATTACTCCCTTAGTCGAAGAAGTGATATTAAGTGGCACAAGCTAAGACTTGAAGAGGGAAAGTCATACTAGTAACTGCTACGTTAAAAGTGTGCTTTTGAGAGGGCCATTTTTCAAGAATATAGTCCAGCATTGGCATGAATGTAGGCAGCTCTGAGAACTTGTACTCGTGGCATTTTTTAAGTGGTCCGAAGTAAGGAACACAGATTGTGGTTTTGTGAAGCGTCGTTTTAGCGAGCTATAAGTTGGGAAAGACCAAATCCCTAATTTCACTTTAGATTCTTTCTTTTCAATTGTGGTAAGCTTTATTTATGTCGAGCTTCATTTTTGCTCTTCAATTTTTGTTAAGATCATGAGAAGCGCAAAAGCCATAGCAAAGAAAGTCGAGGCTAACCGGTCGATGAAAGTAATTTGGAGTGAATTGGAATGTACGACGAATTGGGATAAGGCGGTGAGACTACTAGCGTGTCGTGTGTTACTATGGTCAAACTTTGAATTTGAGTTTGAGATTCCGACCGAGGTCGCTCACCTAAGCAATTGTGAAGATGGGAAAGATGGGAAAAATAATTTTATTAGAGATCCAATTGAGGGGTGGAGTTGGTATGATAAACTAGGGGTGGATCTCGTGAATTACATAAAGGTGACACAGAGACTGGCTACAGACTTCAAGTTTCCTCTAAAATGAAGGGTGTTTGGATAATACAAGGACGTCCATTCGTGTGCTGTCAAAGATGGAAGGGAAGCAGTTTGCCATTTTAAGGAAGGGTGAATGGATGAATATGGAAAAGCATATCACTTTGTGGAGATATTTGAGGTGTGCTTCCACAAGAAAATCCCTAAAGGCTATAAGGCTCCGTAGTTGGTGAAGGGTTATTCGCCTCTTCGAAGCAAATTAACACGTAGAGCTGCTTGGCCGCACAACAGGAAGGAGGAGTTGGCCCAAGTGGTCATCAACCCTGTCGCCTCGTAGGGTAAAAGGTAGTAAGAGCTTTTAGCCCCGGAGAGAGGGAGCGAAGGTGGGTGGAACCAATTTATTAGAGGTGTTGAACGACCCGATGTTTGTTGATGTGATCTCTTAGTACCTATGGAAGGTGAGAGAGTTCTTATTGTCGGTTCCATCAAGCTTGGTGCGGGCGATTGGCTTTACTACAACTATACTCATTGTTCTTACTTAATACTTTGACTTGTTGTAAGTTATAAGATAGATTTATCTTGTATAAACTAGCGTTTTAATTTAAGACTAACTCTTATCTTCTATGTAGATAAAGATAGAGGCTAGAGTAGTTTAAATGTGTTGAGACTCTTTGTAGATAAAGTCTTGTATAAAGTAAAGTAACTTGTACTTTATCGTATAATAATAAAAAATTAAAGAGAATTCTTTTCTTCTCTGGAAAATACCTATTCTCTACATGGTATCAGATTGGGTTGTCGATCCTACAACAACCTTAGAATGGATTCTCAAAACCCTTCTGCGACTAGTTACGAGACTGCAAAACAGATCAATAACAACAATAGTGCCCATGAAAGTAGCCTTTCCTTTGCAAATCTGACTAGAAAAAATATTGTTACTACATGGATTGTGGATTCAGGGGCTAGTGACCACATGACAGGAAATTTGAAGCTTTTTCAGACCTTCAAATTAGTAGATTCTCACTCTCACATAAGAACAGCAGACGGTTCTCTCTCTTCTATTGAAGGGAGGGGTTCTATCGAGATAAACAAGGATATTACACTGAGATTTGTACTTTATGTTCCTCATCTATCCTCCAATCTACTTTCAGTTAGTAAATTAAATATTGATCTACAATGCAGCACTCAGTTTGACTCTAATGTTTGTGAATTTCAGGATTTGAGCTCGGGGAAGGTGCTTGGCAGAGCTAGGCTGAGTGAAGGTCTTTATATTCTTGAAGAAAGCAAGCCTTCCAAGACAAAAACCTACTCAGGTTACCTATCTAAAATCGATTTTATCCCACCAAAACAATCTGACTCTTCTGATGATATCATGATGTGGCACTTTCGATTAGGTCACCCTAGTTTCTTTTACCTTGTAAAATTGTTCCCTAAGTTGTTTATCAGTAAGAGTCCTAAACATTTTTCTTATGACATTTGTCAATTTTCCATGCAAACAAAAACTGTTTATCAACATTTTCCATATAAATCTTCTAAACCTTTTTCTATCATTCATAGTGATATTTGGGGCCCTTCAAGAATTCAAAGTCTAAATGGGTTTAGGTGGTTCATCTCTTTCATTGATTGTCATTCTAGGACCACATGGACTTTTCTTATGAGAGCAAAATCAGAGGCTGGTGAAATATTTAAAAAGTTCCACACAATGGTTGAAAATTAATTCCAAAGTAAAATTCAGATTCTTAAATCTGACAATGGCAGTAAGTGCTTTACTCAAACACTAGAATCTTTCTTTAAAGAAAAAGGGATTGTCCATATTACATCTTATGTTAATTCACCTCAGCAAAATGGGGTGGCTGAGAGAAAAAACAGACACCTTCTAGAAGTCACTAGGTCTTTATTATTTGCTACTAGTGTTCCTAAATATCTTTGGGGGGGAAGCTCTCCTAACAGCTACATACTTAATAAATAGGATGCCCAGCAAAACACTGAAATTTCAATGTCCAAGGGATGTGTTTCTTAAAAGTTTTTCACACTTCAAACCTATGTCTTCTATTCTACCACTAAGAGTTTTTGGATGTACTGTTTTTCTTTATAATAATGATGCATCCAAGTCTAAGTTGGATCCTAGAGTCATTAGGTGTGTTTTCATAGGGTGTTCATCTAGTAAAAAGGGCTACAAATGTTACTGCCCCCAGACTAAAAAGGCCTACATTTCTATGGATGTCACATTTTTTGAAAACAAACCATGCTCTCAAAGCCTGAAATTCAGGGGGAGATTTTAGATGAATTTCATATCCTTAAATTTTTTGAAACTCTTCCTCCATCAGAAACCTTACCCCAAACAGAAAATATTTTACAACCAGCCTTACCCCAAACAGAAACTATTTTACCAGCAGTCTTACCCCAAATAGAAACCATTTCACCCATTACACCTTCCTCACCACAGAGTCCCAAGTCCCAACGAGCAACTCCTTCAACCTCAATCCTTCAAATTCCACCTAGTCCCAAAACACCAAATTTGTCTACCTCGTCTTCACTACCTTTAACTCCACCAAAAATCACTCAAACCAAAAAGGAAGAACTAAGTGTTTACAAAAGAAGACATAAACCTATCTCGGAAGCTCCTATTCCGCCTAGAAACTATCAAGAGCTGGAACCAAGCTTGTATACATCAAAAAGTCAAGAAGGTAACGAATCGGTTCCTAATGAAGTACCTATTCCATTGATTGATACTAGTGATCTGTCAATTGCTCAAAGAAAATGAGTAAGGAAATGCACTAGTCACCCAATTCAAAAGTTTGTTGCATATGGGAAATTAATGCCTTGTTTTAAGACTTTTACAGTAAATGTTGATAGTATCCATATTCCAAAAACAGTGGAAGAAGCATTGAAGGGCGTGAAGTGGAGAAAAGCAGTAGAAGAGGAACTCAAGGTACTTGAGAAAAATAATACTTGGGTCATAGTTGATCTCCCAAAAGGAAAATGACCAGTAGGCTGTAAATGGGTATTCACAGTGAAGTATAAGGCAGATGGCAATATTGAGAGATACAAGGCTAGATTGGTGGCCAAAGGTTTCACTCAATCTTATGGAGTGGACTACCAAAAAACTTTTGCTTCAGGGGCAAAGTTGAACATTGTAAGAGTGTTATTATCCTTAGTAGTAAATAAGGATTGGGTACTTCATCAGCTAGACATCAAGAATGCATTCTTGAATGGGAATTTAGAAGAGGAGGTATACATGCAGATTCCACCAGGTATAAAGGAGAATTTAGGAAAACAGAAAGTTTGCATATTATTGAAGTCTCTATATGGCCTAAAGCAGTTACCTAGGGCCTGGTTTGACAGATTTACAAAGGTAATTGTTCAAGATGGTTATAAGCATGCCAATTAGATCATACTTTCTTTATAAAAACCACATCAAATAAGAAAAAGATGTTGTTAATTGTCTATGTAGATGATATCATTATAACAGGGGCTGATCTCATTAAAATAGATATGTTAAAAGGGTTGTTGGCAAAAGAATTTGAGACCAAGGACTTGGGCAGCTTAAGATACTTCTTAGGCATTGAGGTTGCGAGATCAAAGGAAGGATTAGTCATCAATCAAAGAAAGTATATCCTAGATTTATTTTCAGAGACTTGAAAGACTGGATGCAGGCCTGTAGAAACTCCTATAGAAGCAAACTTAAAGCTGAGAAAGGAAGAAATGGGAAGCCCTATGAACAAAGAGCAGTATCAGAGGTTAGTAGGTAAACTAATCTACTTATCCCTCACTAGACCAGATATAGCATTCTCTGTCAGTATAGTGAGTCAATATATGAATGACCCTAGAGAAGAACACTTAGAGGCTATGAACAAAATTTTGAAGTATCTGAAAATGACTCCTCTAGATGGGTTAGTTTTCAGAAAAATGAAGACAAATCAGTGAGAATTTTTTCAGATACAAGTTGGGCAGGAGAACTAACTGACAGGAGGTCTATTACTGGATATTGTTCATTTGTTTGGGGGAACCTAGTGACCTGGAGAAGCAAGAAGCAGGCAGTGGTTTCCAGAAGTAGTGTTGAGGCTGAGTTTAGGGCTCTTGCACTTGGAATTTGTGAAGGAATCTGGTTACAAAGACTATTGACTGAACTGGGATTTTGTTACAGCAAACACTTTGAGCTACAAAGTGACAGTCAGTCTGCTATAAGTATTGCTAAAAACGCAGTTCACCATGACAAAACAAAACATGTCGAAATTGATAGACATTTCATTTCTGAAAAGGTGAATGGTGGGCTGGTGAAACTGAATTTTGTTCCTACAAAAGGTCAACTGACAGATATTCTCACTAAGGCACTTTCATGAGTTAACTTTGATGAAATTACATCCAGGTTGGGTCTTTACAACATTTACTCCTCAACTTGAGGGGGAGTGTAAGTTATAAGATAGATTTATCTTGTATAAACTAGTATTTTAATTTAAGACTAACTCTTATCTTCTATGTGGATAAAGATAAAGGCTAGGGTAGTTTAAATGTGTTGAGACTCTTTGTAGATAAAGTCTTGTATAAAGTAAAGTAAATTGTACTTTATCGTATAATAATAAAAAAATTACAGAGAATTCTTTTCTTCTCTGGAAAATACCTATTCTCTATAGTTGTTTGCAGATTTTCGGGTCGCGCCTTCTTGGACTTCATGGTGGAGGCGTCTAAGAGACCTCCAGTCAGCAAATCTATAGTTCACTTGTAGGAGGGAATGTGTAACCCCTTTGACCCGATCTAGACACCAGACCGAACCGAGCGAGCTATACTGGTTTGCCGAAACAAACCTGTAAATAGTTAACTTAAATTACACTATTTTTATTTCTTTTTATCTTATCTAGATGCAACATTATAACCTAAGGTGAACATCTTGGCAGCAGGTGAAACATCAACTGAATCGGGAGTTAAAAAGACATCCAATTGTGCATAGTTATATATTAGGGACCCAAATGCAAATCTGGAAAATTACAAGGACTTAATTAGGTTCGAAGTTACCAATACTCAATTAGTCAGGTTTCATGCTTACATACCAAATTACAGCTCAATATGAACATCTAAACTCACTCAATTGCATTCATAAGAACCATGGACTAAAATAAAAGAAACAGAAACTCACAAGAACACAATAACTGAAATAACTACAGCTCGTATCGGTACACGAGCAAGTGTATAGGTACACTTTTACAATCCCAAAATTCCAGATTCCAGTAGCTCATAATTGTACCGATACACCACTCCGTGTATCGATACACCCTTCCTAAATACACATGTATGTAGTAATACAGGTGCCCAGGTATCGAAACTCAGCCTCAAATTACATTTACCTGTATCGATACACTTTCTCGTGTATCGATACGCCCAGACCTATAATGTTCGATTTTGTTGGTTTTTCATACAATCATGGATCCAAACATGCTTTAACAAACCATAAACATGTACACCTCTAAACTAAAGATCAATCAATGCCAGAATATCAAAGAAACATGATCAAAACATAGCAACATACTTCAATCATAGATCTAGATGCATGTTTCCTAAAAACCAATCCATTCAAAGCATGAAACGTAAATCCACATCAAAATTGAACACATATAAGCCTCATACAACTTCACAACAACAATATAAACTTGCATGAAACAGGAGTTTAGCAAATAACCCTCTGAAACAACAATGAACCCCATTGCCTTTATTATTACTAGTCTAGTTCAAAGTCATACTTTCAAATTACTCAAGTTCTTGGATTCCCTTCACTTGCCTGTTGTCTCCAACCTTTAATTTTCTACTTTGATAGATAAAGAGAGCTTAAGCACACAAGGCTTAGTGAGGAATGCTCAAAAACAAAACACCATCAATGCATTTAAAACCAATTACCGAACCACTTGAAAATCTCATTTTAATCATCTTTCAAAATATCATGCCTCATAACCCATGCACTTAACATTTCCAAAATTAAGCATACTAAGTCATATGCAACATGTATAATGGAACAAAATCCCACTTGCAATCCTTCAATTTAAGCTTTCTCATGCATAACAACACATATGCAAGGCTTAAAGAGTGAACATGTATAATATACATAATCCATCAACATGATACATTATCAATTATATTGGCTTTCAAATGATCATAAACCAAGTTCCATTTCACAAAATATTACATCGGATACACAGATTCAACAAGTGTCCTCTCAACACTTCATACAATCTCAACCGAAATTAAGGTATAATCACAATCGGGTTCCATCATAACCCAATCATCGGTTAGATGTATAATCCACTAACGGGAGTTTTCGGTACCATATAACCCCTAAAACTGTTAAGGTACTCGTGGTGGAGTATTCGGTACACATAAACCCCTCAACACTCGAGGTGACTTATTTATAGTACACTATCAATCTTATGTTCGGCCAACTATATCCGATAACATTTTAAACCACATCACGTTTCAATATAATTCATTATCAACCATGTACCTCACTGTTTTTTATATGTAACATTTCAAAACCTATTCTAATGCATTAAACCATGCATTTACAAGTATTCCTCATACTTACATGGACCATTTTCCAAATGCATCCATCATCAATATATGATCAAAATTAATATAAATCATACTTTAAACATGCTTAAACAATAGGTATCATGCAATTAAAAAACAAGTGCATAAAATTAATTTTGTCAAAATACAACCGAGGGAGAAATCATACTTTTGAATGCATGCTAATGTTTTCAGGCAAATGGTATTTTTGGGAAAGTAAATATTTTTAAAATTTTGATATATTTTGAATAGAACTCCAAGTACTAAATTTGATCTTAGGACTATTTACTTTTGTAGATAGATTACTATGCCACCTCGTAGGAGCTCTAGATTAGCGGCCAGTCGTGGTCATGGAGGAGTGCGTGGTCGATGTCGTACCGCATCAGCTCATACCAGTGCTTCACAGTCTGTGGGAGCACCGCCGAATCAGGATAATGTTCATGATGTTAATGAGGAAGAGTAGGCCATGGATCAGCAGCCTAGAGTTCAGCAAACTAGAGCCAGTAGATCGGGGCTCAGCAGACTGAGGCCCAACAGACTGGGGCTCAACGGGCTGGTGGTGAGGATCAGCCAACTAAATGAGCATAGGGTGATGGACCACATGGTTCTAGGGACAATGAGACTGTGGGCTTTGCTATAGTGCATAGGGAGTTGCTTTGTTACCTTTGTTAGTCTGAGGGTGTCAGAAAACCCATATCTACCGAGTTTTTGGCTGTCGGGATGACTATGTTCGGTGGGAAGACGGGTGCAAATCCGGCTGATGCTGAATACTGGTTGAAGAAGCTTCAGAGGTTGTTTGTTGAGATGGACTATCCTACCGACCGGAAGCTTAGGGCTGCTGAATCATTATTGCAGGGTGAGGCTCATAATTGGTGGGAGGCTGAGGAGCATGTTATTCCAGCTGGTCAGATTTCTTGGGACTATTTCTGACAGGCTTTCCGTGACCGATATGTTGGGGCTGAGTATCTAGCAAAGTGCTGAGTTGATTTAATGAATCTGAAGCAGAATGACACGTCTGTGAATGATTATGAGATTGAGTTCATGAGACTGATCCAGTATGTTCTGGGGCTGGTGACTATAGAAAAGGAGAAATGTGATTGGTTTCTGAAAGGGTTGCACCCTTCGATTAAGGCGGGTGTGGCTCTACATATGGATAATGAGTGTAAGGAGATCACTAGGCGGGCTAGGACAGCTAAGCGAAATAAGGTAGAGTTGAAACTACTTGAGTCTTATGGTACTAATAGAGGTAGAAGGTAGTCGATTGCATCTGTTCAGCACATTTAGGGTAATCAGTCTAGGAAGAGAGCCAGAAACGAGTCTGATCATCAGGGTTATTCCAGAGCTAGACCGATGACTTCCACTGTTCTTATTGTTAGTTCCGGAGGTTTGACTAGTATTCGTGGGGTGCCACAGTGTTCCTTATGCAAAAAGTGGCATCCGGGTGAGTGTAAGAGGCAGTCTATAGCTTTTTTTCAATGTGGATCTTTTAAGCATCTTTTTAGGGATTGTCTGATTTCGCCTCCAGCATCTTATGCTCTGAGTCAGTCTCAAGCATCTGTACAGAATCCTGCTAGAGGCAGAGGATATGGTAGACTTGTTGGTTCGGGTACCTCTAGTAGGGGTAGACTTGCTCATAGTAGAGGATCTGCAGGTTTTGGTGTGAGACAGCCAGGGTTAGTCTATTCTTCCAGAAGATATGAGGATCACAATGAGCCAGACGTTATTGCTGGTACTTTTCTATCCATTCTATTTCATATTTTGCTCTGATTGATAATGGTTCAACTCACTCATATGTTGCGAGTTCTGTATTTGGGGGTCTTGAAATTCCGGTTGAGAATACATATCATGCTGAGCCTGATGGGTAATCCTATTGAGGTTACCAAAGTGTACAAGAATTGTCCTCTCGAGCTTCAAGCAGAGATCTTTCTGGATGAATTGACGGAGTTACCATTTGAGGAATTCAATCTCATTCTCGGTATGGATTGGCTATCCGCTCACCGAGTCACTTTAGATTGTGAAAAGAAGAGGGCAACTCTGAACACTTCTGCTGATCGTGAGGTAGTTCTTGTTAGGGAGTGATGAGGTTTTCTATCTAATGTTGTATTAGCTCTCAAGGCTGAAAAGATGATCAAGAAGGGGCCCATTGCCTATCTTGCTTACATTCTTGATCCAAGGCAGTCTGATACTGGGATAGATAAGATTCAGGTTGTGAGAGACTTTCCGGATATAATCTCGGAAGAACTGCCTGGTGTACCGTCGAAGCGTGATGAGGTTGAGTTTGGCATTAAGGTTTACCCGGGTTCAGCTCCTGTGTCTATGGCTCCTTACCGGATGGCACCGAATAAATTGAAAGAGTTGAAGGTGCAGTTGCAAAAGTTGTTGGACAGAGGATTCATTCGGCCTAGTGTTTCACCATGGGGAGCTCCTATCTTGTTTGTGAAGAAGAAGGATGGGACACTTCGGCTTTGTATCGATTATCGGAAGTTGAATAAGTATCCTCTTCCTCGTATTGATGATCTCTTTGATTAGTACCGGTGAGCTAGGCTGTTTTCTAAGATAGACCTAAGATCTGGTTATTACCAACTCAAGGTTAAGGATTCTGATGTGTTCAAGACAACTTTCCGGACACGCTACGGGCATTATGAGTTTCTTGTGATGCCTTTCGGATTGACTAACACCTCTGCCGCGTTTATGGACTTGATGAATCGGGTGTTCCAACCTTATCTTGACCAGTTTGTAATAGTCTTTATTGATGATATTCTAGTCTATTCTAAATATGAGGCAGAACATGAGAAGCATCTTCGAATTGTTTTACATGCTCTTCGGGAGAAACAGTTGTATCAAAGTTCAGCAAATGTGAGTTTTGGCTCTCGGAAGTTGTATTTCTGGGTCATGTAGTGTCAGCTGCAGGTATTCAGGTTGATCTAAGGAAGGTTGAAGCCATTTTGAGCTGGAAGCAGCCCAAGAATGTTTTTGAGGTCCGAAGTTTCTTGGGTATAGCCGGCTATTATCGGAGGTTTGTGAGGGTTTCTCTATCATTGCGGCTCCTTTGACTAAAATTCTGAGGAAGGGTATTCCCTTTGTTTGGGCTGAGGCCCAACAGTCTAGCTTTGAGAAGCTTAAGACCGTGTTGACTGAAGCACCGGTTTTGACCCAGTCTGAGCCTCGTAATGCATACACCATTTACAGTTATGCTTCTCACACTGGATTGGGATGTGTTCTGATGTAGGATGGGAAGGTAGTGGCTTATGCATCCTGACAGTTAAAACCACATGAGTGCAACTGTCCTACCCATGACCTTGAGCTTGCTGCCGTGATTTTTGCTCTCAAGATCTGGAGACACTATCTCTACGGGGAGAAGTGTTATATTTTCACAGACCATAAGAGTTTGAAATACCTCCTTACCTAGAAGGAGCTTAATTTGAGACAACATCGTTGGTTAGAGCTTCTTAAGGACTACGATTGCGAGATTGAGTATCATCCGGGAAAGGCTAATGTTGTTGTTGATGCCTTGCGTCGTAATGCCATTTCAGATTTGAGAGCTATGTTTGCTCGGATGAATTTGTATGAGAATGCCAGTTTATTGGCAGAACTTCAGGTTATTCCTACATTGATTTCTGATATTCGAACTGAGTAGCCTAGTGATCCGTTTTTGATGCATCGTATCAGAGAGGTGCAAGAAGGTATATCTCGGGATGTCTCTATTGATCAGGATGGAGTATTATGATTCCGTTGCTGGTATTGTATTCCGAGGAAATCCGGGTTGAAGCAGGTTATTCTTCGTGAGGCCCACGACAGTTCTTATTCTATGCATCCTGGTGGGGACAAGATGTATAAGAATCTCTGTGCGAGGTACTGGTGGAAGGGTCTCAAGCATGATTTTGTGGGGTTTGTGTCTAAGTGTTTGACCTGTTAGAAGGTCAAAACATAGCATTAGCATCAATCTGGGTTACTTCACCGTATTGAGATCCCTCAGTTGAAATGGGAGTGTGTGACTATGGATTTTGTCAGTTGTCTTCCTTTGACTCCGTCAAAGAAGGACTCTATTTGGGTTATTGTGGATCGGTTGACTAAGTCTGTGCACTTCATTCCTGTTCGAGTTGACTATCCCTTGAGCAAGTTAGCTCGGCTTTATATCTCAGAGATTGTTCACCTTCATGAGATACTGTTATCTATTATTTTTTACCAGGATTTGATGTTTACATCGAAATTTTGGAGAGCTCTACATACTACTTTGAGTACTCAGTTGAGTTTCAGCACTTCTTATCATCCGTAGAATGACGGTCAGTCCGAGCGGGTAATACAGATTCTTAAGGATATGCTGAGGGGTTGTGTTCTTGATTATAAAGGCAGTTGGGAGGATTTCTCGCCGCTTGCTGAGTTCACCTATAATAATAGCTATCAGACCAGTATTAAGATGGCATCGTATGAGGCTCTATATGGGTGTAAGTGTCGTTTCCCTATTGGTTGGACCGAGTTGAATGAGCATAGATTGTTGGGAACTAAGATCGTACATAACACCCTAATTTTCCCCAAAATTATCAAAACCCTAATTCGTTAAATTAGTAGTTTGTAACCTAAAATTTGGGAATTTTAATCAAAAAACCTAATGTGATTTAAGGGCTAAATTGGAATAATTCAGAACTTGTGGGGTTAATCTAGAAAATGGTATTTGTTGTAAGCCTTAGTTGGTAATTTACCCGTTAATTAGGGTATAAACCTCATATGTGCCTTTTCATCTGCCAAAAAAAAACGTTTGACAGCTGTTTGTTTTTCTCTTTCTCGTCTTTCTCTTTGCGATAACCCCCCACACACACACACCTTTTAGTTTCCGGTCAAGCTCCAACGAGGGAGCTATTGTCGGTTGTTCCTTGAGCCGCGACCGTCTTTGCGTTCACCGTGATTGTGCAAACAAAACCCAGGCTTGGGTGTGCGTGTTTACCGCCGTTCTTCACCAGAAACGGCCAAAATTCCTTCGTGTACCCTCGCACCGTCGTCGTTTGCTCGAAAATCGTTCAACACCGTATGAAGCATAGTTTGTCATCCTCGTCGCTTCGTCTCCCTTCTCCGTTCAGGTGGGTGAGTCGTTACCGTCGTTCGACTTGCTGGCCGCCGCCGATGGGGTGGGGTTTCTAGAATTAGGGTTTTGAATAATCATATTTGGGGAAAAGGATTAGGGTTAATCTAATCTGATTTGGGGGAAAATGAATTGAACCAAACCAGAATCATCAAACTGAACCGAACCTTGGACCGAACCGGGAAAACTTAACCGATATGAACCTTTTAAGTCGAACCCATGACATTTGTGACCAAACCGGGTGACGTCAGAAGTGATATCATCCGCTGATGATGATGATGATGCTGACGCAAGCTGCCAAAGTCAACCTCTATGTTTTTCGATGCCTCAGTTCTAGATTCGAGGTCCGTTTTTGCAAATTCGATCCTGAACGGTTGTTTTTGGCATTTTTAATTAATTTATGTTTAGTTGAGAAATTATGGAAATTGGTTTCTGAATCGGATTACGTTTGCGTTCAAGTGACATAGATTCGGACACCGAGATTCTTCCTCTTCCTCCACCTAGTCGACCTCCCGCATCTCAGCCTTCGAGTTCCGCGCATATGTATAATTAAATAAGTTTTTGTTTAGTAGCTTGTAGCATAGTAGTTGTGAAATCTTACATAGTGTTACCCTTGTAGGTGTCGATCCTGTTCAGCTCGTTACTAGATTTGAGCGTGGGAGACGTCACTCCCGACATTGAGTTGTTAGCTGTCTGAGGTGTGTTCTCTACTTGTACTATATTATATGTGTTGCTGTTGTGTGATGTCTGTTTGCGGAATATTTTGTTATATGAACTATGTGTTATGTTTTATGCAATTCTGATTATGCACTTTCGGACTAAATGCTCATGCATTTTCAGACTAATAATGTTGCATTTGGATTAGAATCGTATTTCCATGTCATATCATTCAGGTTGGGAAAAGTACAGAGGGAGATTAGTGGTTTCACCCTTCGGGCTGAATTCCACTTCGGACTTGGTGACGATGTAGAGAGTGGTTCAGGGGAACCTTACTCTTCGGACAGTGATGTATATGGGTTCATGACATAGAATTTGGTGCATCGTGCTATGCATATTTGTGTATCTAATTGACTGTTGACATGACAGTATAATTATTGTGTGGTTCTGTTTATGCACTTTAGAGACACACTAAGCTTAATAGCTTACTCCCCTTTAGCTTCTATTTCATATTCTCTGACATTGGAGTTCGGTACTTGAAGGACCACATTTAATCAGACTATTTACAGTTTTCAGTATGGATATTTTTAGATTTCAGATTTACATCAGTTATTTTATTATCTAGGGAATTTATGTAATTTCGGTTACTTTTACATTTATTTGAGACTTTAAATTGTTTTAGCACGCATGGGGATTTAAATTGGATATTTTTGATAATTTATTTTTTGTTATTTTTACCTATACGGCTGTGTTTTGAATTTGATGGAATTTAAAGTGAAACAATACTGTTTTTAATAAATAATCTAATTATTTAATTTTCAAAACCTAATAATCATTTTACTTGAGGGGCACGTTTTCAACCCGACTTCCTAGATTCAGCCCATAACCCTTGAGTTCGGTTTAGGGGGTTACAACGTATATGTTGGGTTGCAGTTTGATCGTCGAAACTGTAACCCCCTTAACCCGGCCTAGACGGTTGACCCGAATTAAGAAAGTCACACGGGGAAAACCAAAGTCAACCCGAAAGTCAACCTTGATTAACGACCCTTTTTTTTTCTTTTTAATCTTGTCTAGATGCACATTAGTCCTAATTGTGATCACACAAACATCTTACTCAAAGATCACAAACATCAGAGATCAAACAGGGACCCAATTGAACAAATTACAACTTTAGGGACCAAATTGAACAAACATCAGAGATCAAACAGGGACCCAATTGAACAAATTACAACTTTAGGGACCACTTTGCTTCAAGCCAAAGCACCAAATCAAGCTTCCGGATCAACAACTCTTGGATCCAAAGATGCCTCCCCTGTTTCAACACATCAAAGTAGAGGATTAATGCATCATCATGCATTAATTGCTTCAATGAAAGCACCTAAACTCGCTGCTCTCATCCAACCTCCATTTTCGGCCACCAAACACAACCGAAAATGCATCCAAACCACTTCTAAACAAAGCCCAGCCATAAACCAGCAAAACCTCACTTCCATTAACATCATATAACATCTAAAAACAACCTATTAACATCCTTATACCTCCAGCAACATCAGATCACCAAGATCACCTCAAAAACTACCTTGAAACACAAGCTAAACTTAGGAGACTCAACCTATCCGGGATTGCATCAATCAAAACTCAATTCCTTATCAATTTAGAGATCATTTAACATCAAAAACACCTCTCAAATCAAAGATTACTCAGATCTAACGAAAATCATCAAAAATCATCAAAATCTTGCATAATAAACCAAGATCCATTTCACCACTTAAAAACCTTTAATTAAACTTCAATTAAGGATTGAAAACTTAGGAATTTCAGTAAAGAACTGATAGTTTAGAGGAGAAGGACGTTCTTACCTCCAAACTTGAGTTTCTCCTCTTTTTGCAATCAAAATCCTTGTTGAAACAATTAGCAATTGAAGAGGTTTTGAAGATACAATGATTTGGAATCAAATGAGAGTTGAAAGGAGGGATTTAGGTGAAGAAATCAGATCCAATTCTCTGGAAAAGTAGTGTTTGGGTTGAGAGAAAATGAGAGAAAGAAAATTTAGCAAAGTTGGTTACAAAATCCAAAAATAGCCAAATGGCTTCCCTCCAATTTTAATAACCTTTAAAATCAGATTTTAGACTTAAAATATCTTAGAAAAATCTGGAGAAACTCCCTGGGTAAATAGCTCCTTAAAGATTCAAAGTTTCAACCCTTTATAAAACAGCCACCAAACTTGCGAAAATTACATTTTGGTCACTAGCCAAAATGTCACACTTCCAAAACTCATTTTCCAAAATTGATTTCACAGTTCACTTAATTATATTAAAAGATGATTTTAGAACATTTTTCCATATTTTTAATGCAACCCGAACTAGGCTTTCCTAATTTCACCTCTTTTGATTCGAACAGTACTTTGACCAACCGGTCAACGCCCAAAACTCCTAAGCCCAAAACCGGGGCGTTACAACTCTCCCCCCCTTGAGAAATTTCGTCCTCGAAATTTACCTGAAGGAAAGAGATAAGGAAACTGCTTCAGCATGTCTTCCTTCCGCTCCCACGTGGCTTCCTCAACACCTCGATGCTTCCACAGCACCTTCACCAACTCAATGGTCTTGCCACGAAGAACCTTGCTATCCGAATCCAGAACCTTCACCGGTTCCTCATCATAGGTCAAATCCGGATTCAAAACCACTTCCTCCACAGGCATCACATGCGAAGGATCAGATCTATACTTCCGGAGCATATAAACATGAAACACATCATGAATCTTCTCCAACTCCTGAGGTAACCTCAGCCGATACGCAACAGGACCCACACGCTCAACCACCTCATATGGTCCAATGTACCGAGGGCTCAACTTACCCTTCCGGCCAAACCTCATCACCTTCTTCCAAGGCGAAACCTTCAAGAACACACGGTCACCCACCGCATACTCTATCTCCTTACGCTTCAAATCCGCGTAAGACTTTTGCCGATCAGAGGCAGCCTTCAACCTCTCACAAATGAGCTTCACCTTCTCGGTGGTCCCTTTCAACAAAGCAGGCATCGAAACCAACTTTTGACCAGTTTCAGCCCAACAAAGAGGAGTCCTACACTTCCTCCCATACAGAGCCTCATAAGATGCCATCTGTATACTCGCCTGATAACTATTGTTATAAGAGAACTCAACCAAAGACAGATGCTTCTCCCAAGAACCTTGGAACTCAATCACGCAGCACCTCAACATATCCTCCAAAATCTGGATAACCCGCTCAGACTGACCATCCGACTGAGGATGATAGGATGTACTGAAATGCAACCTTGTACCCAGAGCTTGATGCAAACACTGCCAGAAACGCGATGTGAACCTCGGATCCCTATCCGACACAATCGACTTAGGCACACCATGCAACCTCACAATCTCAGCAATGTACAGCTCTGCCAGCTTATCCAAAGAAAACGTAGTATGCACAGGCAAGAAATGCGCACACTTCGTCAAGCGATCCACAATCACCCAAACAGAATTCTTCTTCGATGGAGACAAAGGCAAACCAGATACAAAATCCATGGTAACCCTCTCCCACTTCCATTCAGGGATTTTCAACGGTTGCAACAAACCAGAAGGAACCTGATGTTCAACCTTAACTCGCTGACACACCAAACACTTGCTCACAAACTCTGCAACATCCTTCTTCAAACCCACCCAATAGTACTCATCACGAAGATCACGGTACATCTTAGTACTACCAAGGTGCATAGCAAAAGGACTACTATGACCTTCAGTCAGAATAGCACGCCTCAACTCAACATCAGCAGGCACTACTATCCGACTACCAAAACACAACACACCATCCTCATTAAAGCAGAAATCCGAAGGTCTACCCTCCGCGATATCCTGAACATGAGACACCAAGGAATCATCCAACAACTGCTTTTCCTTGATCAACTGAACCAAAGATGGTTTTACTTGCAACTCAGCAACAAGACCACCATCTCGCGATATGCTCAAGCTAGCAAACATAGCCCTCAGCTCAACAGCTACCTTCCTACTCAAGGCATCCGCAACAACATTAGCTTTACCAAGATGATATTCAATCGTCAGATCATAATCCTTGAGCAACTCCAACCAACGCCGCTGTCTAAGATTCAACTCCTTCTGAGACATCAGATACCTCAAACTCTTGTGATCCGTGTACACAGTACACTTCTCACCATACAGATAATGTCTCCAGATCTTCAGAGCAAACACCACTGCAGCCAGCTCAATGTCATGCGTAGGATAGTTGCGCTCATGCACCTTCAACTGCCGCGACGCATAAGCCACAACCTTACCCTCTTGCATCAGAACACATCCCAAACCAACATAGGATGCATCACTATAGACCACAAACTCTTTCCCTGATTCAGGCTGAATCAAGATAGGAGCTTGAGTCAAAGCCGCCTTAAGCTTCTCAAAAGCCTGCTGTCTCGCTTCCGTCCACTCATACTTAACATCCTTCTGCAACAGCTTCGTCAAAGGAGCAGCAATTTTGGAAAAACCATCCACAAACCTTCGGTAGTATCCCGCCAAACCAAGGAAACTACGGACCTCATGAACAGACTTAGGAACTTTCCAGTTCATCACCGCTTCAATCTTCTGAGGATCCACACGAATCCCCTCAGCTGAGACCACATGCCCAAGAAACACCACCTCCTTAAGCCAGAACTCACACTTGCTCAGCTTAGCATAAAGCTGATTCTCCAACAAAGCTTGCAGCACAATCCTCAAATGCTCTTCGTGCTCCTCCTCAGTACGCGAGTACACGAGGATATCATCAATGAACACCACAACGAACTTGTCCATGTATTCATGAAACACACGATTCATCATGTCCATGAAAGCAGCAGGAGCATTTGTCAAACCAAACGGCATCACAAGGAACTCATAATGCCCATACCTTGTCCTGAAAGCTGTCTTAGGCACATCCACGTCCTTCACCTTCAACTGATAATACCCTGACCTCAAGTCAATCTTAGAGAACACAGCAGCTCCCCGAAATTGATCAAAGAGATCATCAATCCTCGGCAAAGGATATCGATTCTTGATAGTCAACTTGTTCAGCTGACGGTAATCAATGCACATCCTCATAGTGCCATCTTTCTTCTTCACAAACAAGACAGGAGCACCCCAAGGTGACACACTCGGCCGGATGAAACCACGATCTAGCAGCTCTTGCAACTGCGTCTTCAGCTCCTTCAGCTCCTTAGGTGCCATTCTATAGGGAGTAATGGACACAGGAGTTGTATTCTCATACAGCTCAATTCCAAACTCCACCTCGCGATTAGGAGGTAAACCAGGCAACTCTTAAGGAAAAACACCAGGAAACTCCTTCACAACCTTGATATCTTGCACCCTCAACTCCTTAGAGCTAGGATTCATCACAAAAGCTAGATAAGCTTCGCAACCCTGCCTCAGCATCCTACTCGCCTCCAAGGTAGACACCACATTAGCAAGAAACTTCACATTCTCGCCAACTACAACAACTTCATAATCATCCGCAAGCTTAAGCGAAACCCGCTTATTTTCACAATCTACCACAGCACGATGCTCAGCAAGCCAATCCATACCAAGGATCACATCAAAACCATAAAAGGGCAACTCCATAAGATCAACATGAAAGACATGTTCTTGAACAACCAAGGGACACCTTCTATAAAGCTTTCGAGTCACAACAGTTTCACCAAAAGAACTAGTGACACGAACACCAACATCCAGAGACTCAACAGGCAAACCAAGCAATTCAGCATGCTCACGCAAAATGTATGAATGCGTAGATCCAGAATCAATCAAAGAAAGCAATGACAAGGATTGCAAAGTAAAGGTACCTGCAATCACATCTGCATCATTCCTTCCCTCGCGCTGAGCATACACCCTAGCTTGGCCTCCACCCTCAGGCTGAATAGCCACAACATGAGCTACGCCGTGACCACCTTCCTCTCTCCTCTAGAAATTACCACGGCCGCACCCACGACCTCTCTGCGGTGCAACAACAGGAGCACGCTCTTGGCCACCAGCCAACCTCGAACAATCTCGCCTCAGATGGTCAACAGAACCACAGTTCCAACATCCATTACCAGCTGCCGCAACAGGAGCTTGCACCTCCCTCACAGCACGAGGACAGTCACGCTTCATGTGACCACGCGAACCACAGATCCAGCAAGCACTAGGATCAGCTCTAGCATAACCACCTCTAGCAGGTGCACCACCACCTCTCTTGGCTGAGGACTGATACTATTGATCACGTCCCCTCTTGTTCCGTCCACCTCCGGAACTATACTCAGCAGCTCTCTTGCCAGAACTTGCTCCAGCACCTTTCGCAGCTAAACCCAAGTTCATCTCAATGTCCTTGGATCGGCTCACCAACACATCAAAATCATTGTACTCAGCAGCCAACATATATGTCTTTACTTCCGTCACCAAACCATAACGGAACCTTTCGCACCTCTCTCGCTCATTAGGTATCAGCTCCGGTGCATACTGACTGAGCCGTACAAACTGCACTTCATACTCAGCCACACTCATGCTCCCTTGGGTAAGAGACATGAATTCACGCTTTTTCTCATCCAGATATCTCACTCCTAGATATCTCCTCTTGAACGCATTCTGAAAGAATGTCCAAGTAACATCAGCTTCAGCCATCCCAGCTATGGTGGTCGTCCACCACGTGTACGCATCATCCTGCAGCAAGGACACAACACATCCCAACTTTTGCACATCCGTGCAGCTCATCTGACCCAAGATACGCTTGGTACTCTCTAGCCAAGCTTCCGAACTCTCAGCAGACATACCCCTGAACTCAGTCCCACCAAGACTGCGCAGACGCTCCAAAGGTAGTCTAACTCCAGCATCTCCCTGATGCCCAGCTCCTTGAGCTCCAGCTACTGCTGCTCGAAAAGCACCCGCAATAGCTTGTACCAGCATAGACATATCAGGCATAGCTTGCCCCTGACTAACCTCTGGTCCAGCAGCTCCAGCACCAGCTGCAGCTTCAGCTCTCTCACCTCCAGCACCACCACCAGGCGGAGGAGGTGGTAAAACTGCACTACCCGTATTCTCTTCATTCTCATTCTCATTGGGAGCCGTAGCTCGCACACTACCTCTTAACTCTCTACGTGGTGCCATACTTTTACCATGCAATCACAATGCAAAATAAAACAAGTCAGGCCCAGCAAGGTAAGCAATCCAAGTATTCAAGCTCAATTTCATTCAAAATCAACATCATTTCATTAGCTTTTGTTTGGCAATGGGTACCCTCAACATGCAACATCACAACATACATCTCAATTGCATCAACATGCTTTCAAACAACAAGCATACAAGCTAAACATACTTCAATCATGCATACATTCATTCCCAATTACTCACAAACTCAGCTCTGATACCACCAAATGTAACCCCCTTAACCCGGCCTAGACGGTTGACCCGAATTAAGAAAGTCACACGGGGAAAACCAAAGTCAACCCAAAAGTCAACCTTGATTAACGACCCTTTTTTTTCTTATTAATCTTGTCTAGATGCACATTAGTCCTAATTGTGATCACACAAACATCATACTCAAAGATCACAAACATCAGAGATCAAACAGGGACCCAATTGAACAAATTACAACTTTAGGGACCAAATTGTAATTTCTGATAATTAAAAGGACTTAACCCAAGTTAAAGTTACCAACTTGAAATTAATCAGGTTTCATGCTTCTCTGTGAAATTTCAGCTCAAAAGGACTTCCCAAGCTCATACAATTGAACAAACAAGTTTCAAGACCAAAACGCAAACAATTCAAAACATATAACTGCCAATGTCAGCCCCCAACGGTCGACCATTCCGAAACAGGTAGACCCCGTTTCGAAACACGGGCCGTTCCGCAACGGGTTCCGAAACATGGCCTTGGCAGAGACCAAACCGGTTCGAAACGGTGCATACCGTTTCGGACGCCTGGGTTCATGTAAGGCACCCGTTCCGAAACGGTGCATACTGTTCCGAAACGCCTGCACAGATTGCAGCAAAATGGCATTCCAAAACATGCAATAGATCATTCAAACGTGCTCCAAATGTCACCAAACTTTACCAGCATGCAATTCAACATGTATATGACTTATAGGCATCACCAAATCAACAAACCAACATCATATGCAAAAAGCCCCAATTCTATAGGCATGCTTCCTACACAAGCTAGCTATTCAAAACACAAAACTTCCAAAACAAGCATGCAATGATCCAATCCAAAAACCAGCAATCTCAACAATATTCAACATACTTAGGGAGTCCCAAACACCTCCCAAAACATACACATTGGTCCCCCATTGCCAAACCACCCAAAAGCTAAAATGTTTAACAAAAACCTTCCATACATTGAGCTTTACTTGTACTTGAATTCTTGCCCTTCTTGCTGCCCCTCAAGGTTCTCTAATGCTCTGCATTATTGAATTAAGAAAACGAAGAGAGCGTAAGCAAAAGCTTAGTGAGGAATGCTCTTAAAACCATTCAATAATGCAATTCAAAATGTTTACAAAACATGCTTTGAATCAACCTTTGCACATGCTCAAAAGCATACTTTAAACAAGCAATCTCATGCTTAAACATAAACATACATGTCATATTGGCTCAAGTTATACATTTCATTTCTCAAAACAAGTTCATCAACTTCCCAAGGACTTTTAAACACCTTGGCCCCAAGGACTTTTAAACACCTTGGCCATGGACTTTTAAACACCATGAATGAGGACCACACAAGGACTTTTAACCACCTTTGTGTCCAATGCTTGAATCACCCCAAGGACTTTTAAACACCTTGGCCCCAAGGACTTTTAAACACCTTGGCCCCATGGACTTTTAAACACCATGGCCCCATGGACTTTTAAACACCATGGAAAGGATCACCTAAGGACTTTTAACCACCTTAGTGTCCCCAACAAGAATCATCTTAGGACTTTTAACCACCTTGATGTTCTTAAGTAACAAGGCTCACTCAAGGACTTTTAACCACCTTAGTGACCTTAACCTTTTCAAAAACATCACTTGCCAATATACATCATTTTCATCATTTAATCCACTGTTTTAAAGCATTAAACCAAGCCATGTTCATCATGCATTTCAAAGCACCAAACCACATTATTTCAATGTATAAAAGCAAGGTACTCCTACCTAGAGTTACCTTCAACATATGGCTTACATTATCAGCAAAATCCATGCTAAAACATGCTTTCAAAACAGTAATAAAAACATGCAAATCATCATTTTGCATCACAACAAAATCATGGCCACCACTAGAGAGAAATTCAGAAAACTTACACTTGAGCTTAGCAAAGTTGTTTAGACTTAAACTAAGCTCCCAAAACCTTCAAACCTTGGTTTTAAAGTTGAAAATCCAATTTCCACAAACGCACTCACCGATTTCCACTTTGCTTCAAGCCAAAGCACCAAATCAAGCTTCCGGATCAACAACTCTTGGATCCAAAGATGCCTCCCCTGTTTCAACACATCAAAGCAGAGGATTAATGCATCATCATGCATTAATTGCTTCAATGAAAGCACCTAAACTCGCTGCTCTCATCCAACCTCCATTTTCGGCCACCAAACACAACCGAAAATGCATCCAAACCACTTCTAAACAAAGCCCAGCCATAAACCAGCAAAACCTCACTTCCATTAACATCATATAACATCTAAAAACAACCTATTAACATCCTTATACCTCCAGCAACATCAGATCACCAAGATCACCTCAAAAACTACCTTGAAACACAAGCTAAACTTAGGAGACTCAACCTATCCGGGATTGCATCAATCAAAACTCAATTCCTTATCAATTTAGAGATCATTTAACATCAAAAACACCTCTCAAATCACAGATTACTCAGATCTAACGAAAATCATCAAAAATCATCAAAATCTTGCATAATAAACCAAGATCCATTTCACCACTTAAAAACCTTTAATTAAACTTCAATTAAGGATTGAAAACTTAGGAATTTCAGTAAAGAACTGATAGTTTAGAGGAGAAGGACGTTCTTACCTCCAAACTTGAGTTTCTCCTCTTTTTGCAATCAAAATCCTTGTTGAAACAATTAGCAATTGAAGAGGTTTTGAAGATACAATGATTTGGAATCAAATGAGAGTTGAAAGGAGGGATTTAGGTGAAGAAATCAGATCCAATTCTCTGGAAAAGTAGTGTTTGGGTTGAGAGAAAATGAGAGAAAGAAAATTTAGCAAAGTTGGTTACAAAATCCAAAAGTAGCCAAATGGCTTCCCTCCAATTTTAATAACCTTTAAAATCAGATTTTAGACTTAAAATATCTTAGAAAAATCTGGAGAAACTCCCTGGGTAAATAGCTCCTTAAATATTCAAAGTTTCAACCCTTTATAAAACAGCCACCAAACTTGCGAAAATTACATTTTGGTCACTAGCCAAAATGTCACACTTCCAAAACTCATTTTCCAAAATTGATTTCACAGTACACTTAATTATATTAAAAGATGATTTTAGAACATTTTTCCATATTTTTAATGCAACCCGAACTAGGCTTTCGTAATTTCACCTCTTTTGATTCGAACAGCACTTTGACCAACCGGTCAACGCCCAAAACTCCTAAGCCCAAAACCGGGGCGTTACAGAAACTGCGTTATTATGTATATCTGCGTTCTTCATAAAGAGATGGACATGTTCTGAGCAGTTTCGGGGTGCTGAGCACTGTTGTTCTTCAGGGTTATCTCCCCTATGATTTGGCAGGGGTTGTCTCTATATGAGACTTGGGAGTTGTTTTAATTTTATGGAGAATCAATCATAACACGGGTGGGAGTATTTTGATGCCTTTAAAAAATTGAATATAATACGGGTGGTCTCTTAATAACCTCAGAGAATTGAGTATAATATAAGTGGGGTTGCTTTAATACCCTTGAAAATTGAGTATAATATGGGTGGGGGTATTTCAACGCACTCGAAGAAACGACCGAGAACTAGGTCAAGGCATCTCACACTTTTGGGGAAGAAGACGATAATCAATGGCGTTTTCTCGACATTCTTTGTAGACATGGGCATTAAGTGAGTGGAGGCATCTCATACCTTTGGAGAAACAATTGTAGATTAGGTTGAAGCAACTCTCACTCTTGGAGAAGCAAGCGTTAAGGAGTGGAGTTTTCCTCAACACTTTTGTAGAAGCGAGTGTGAAGTGAGTGGAAGCATCCCTGTGTTCCCATACCAGCAGTCCTGATTAACGCAGAGGCATCTACAAGCAAAGGCAATTGTGTATTTGTAATGATCGCATGCCTCAATTAGCATAGAACATGGGTATGTCTATGTCCTTGGCGAAACGCAATGTTATTGGCATTGGAGGGACAGAGGCATCTTCGTTCTCAAGATTTCGTAATAGCTCGCAACGATTGGGAAGAGAACTCGGAGGAATCAATGTGTTCGTAGAAACCACATGCCTTAGTCGGCAAGAAACATGGAATCTAAACGTCTTGGAGAAGTGTAATGCAGTTAGCATTGAATGGACAGAGGTATCTCATTGTTTTTGGGTAACTGGGCATTGTCTTAGCGAAGTCACCTCAACGCTCTAGGAGGGTCAAACACGTTATAAGTGGAGCTTTTCTCGACACTCCTTGAAAATCATTTATTATATCAAGTGGGGCTATTTCGACGCTTGTGGAGAAAACATGCGTAGTTTCGAGTGGAGCTTGTATCACATTCTTAGAGAAATAATTGTGTTATAGGTGGAGCTTATCTCGACACCATTGGAGAAATCAGTAGCATAATTAACTGGTGTTTTACCTCAGCACTCTTAGAGAAAGTGATCACGTAGAACGAAGATATAGGGTGAGTGCGGTATTATTCAATATGTATGATGGAGTAACACTATTGGAAAGCAGGATGTGTAATACCCCAAATTATAGCCTAGTTAAAAATAAAAATTGAATTAGAAAGAAAAGTGTAAACATTTAAATCTAGGACTAAAATGTAAGAATTGACAATTATTATAATTGATAATTAAAAATTATAACATTAAATATATTAAATTATAATTAAAATTATACATAATTAAATTAGGAATTACTTGGTCATGAGTATAACCAAGTGTCATCACCACCACCACTTTAAAGAGTGATGGTGGTCACTCGGCTAGCTTACAAGGAAACAAGACAACAATTGTTGTCATTTCTTCTCCCACTCACACAAACTCACTGAATTAAGCAACAAAAAAAAGAGAGATAGAGAGAGAAAGAGAGAAAGAATTCTGGAGAATTATAATGCTTAACCAAGACAACTTGAAAGCTTGAAGCAAATGAGAAACTCGAATAAAGTACATATCCATGCATGTAAAGAGAATAAACAAGTATATTTCTAAGTCACTCGATTGTATCGTTGATTATTGCTTTGATTTGAATGTTATTGCAAGCTTTAAATTCTGAAAATTTTGATTTAAACATGTGTTTGAACCTTGTTTAATTATGGGTTGTTGATTAGAAGAAAACAAATTAGGAAAAGGTTTAGGAATGTAACCGAAATGTGTATACATGCCCAGATTCAATCTAAACGCTATGCTGTCGAAATCTGGAAATTTATGTTTGAAGGTGTTAAATATGGTTATAAGAAAATGTAAAAGTAGCTGGTAAAATACGATTAGGTGGTGAAGCCAAGAAAAAAAGTTACAAGGAGCTTGAGATAGAAATTAGTGTAATCAGCCCAGCACTGCCCTGTTCTGGAAAGTGACATCCAAAAATTCACCAAAACTAAAATACATAGAATTTAGACCTGAAATTTTGATAGAAAATAATTGGGGATGTTTATTTTAACTATAACCAAAAGGCACTAAAATTTAATCTCTATAGAAAAATCTGGAACCGAAATCGTGAAGGTACAACAAACTGTCCAGCACTAAAATACATGGATTGAGTTGTGATAAAGAACTATGCCATATGATCATGTTAGTATGTTTGATTGTTTGATAGGTGAAGTAAGTCATTCTAACATGTATAGTGAGTATGAATGAGCTTATGGTTCCTTGATCCATTCGAATGGAAGAAAATAAGTATGGGGTATGTCCTAATTCATGAAATAGGTCTATTTTAGTGTTCTAAGTCCCTTGTTACATATGGTTATATAATTCGAATGTGTGTAATGAATCAAGTTGAGTCTACATGCACTTAATCTATTCGAATGGTCATGGCTTAAAACATGTAGCCTTAGTTGATCTATGTTAATGTATTGTACCTATAAAATATGAACTAATAGTCTAATATATTGAATAGTACACATGTAAGATCTGAATGATAATAAGAATTAATCTTGATGCTTCTAGGTTGTTTCGAATGTTAAGATGGATAAAGGAATGATCTTAGATGTTTTCATGTTTTAAATTCTTGTGCATTAGGTTATCAAGTGATTATATGTTGTAAGTTATGTGTTATAGAACATGTATGCTCTTGTTAAAGAAAATGTTGGTTGTGATAATATGATTAGAAGTCTAACTTATCACATAGGGTAAGTTAGGCAAAATGTTTTTTATTATTCTTGTTTTTGTTGCTTAAGTAGCATTCCTTAGACGGTTTACGACTAAACCAAGTGAGGGGTGTTACATTTATTGGTATTAGAGCCTTAGTTTAGTCGAATCTCAGACAAAATTGTGCCTATTGCATCATGTAGGAATAAATTGGCCACCTGGGAGTTATATATGTCCATTTAAGCTTGTCACTTGCCTAACCAACCCTTCCTTGTTTAACAATATAGACTCATGTCTAAAACGAGACTAGCGAGGGATAATGAAAGTCTCGAGGGGTCCTCCAACGAGGGCGAGAGTATTCAGGTGACACAGAGACCATCGAACAATAGAAAGGGAAAGGAAAGATACAAGATGAGCCAAAGAATAAAGAACCGGAAACGGTAGCCCCTGCTACTTATCTGGTGCAATAAGAGTGCTTTAATAGCATGAAAGAAATGTTTGATCAGCTCATAATGTCCTTAAAACGAGATTCCTCTGTTCAAGCTCCTGTTCCTACACCATCTAGGGCTCATATCGACAAGCTCGCTCAACACCGAGCTTACAGTTTCACCAGTGTTGATGAGGCTAATCCTGAAGTTGCCAAATATTGGCTTGAGGCCACTATTAGAATTTTGACAAAACAACTTTCTTGTTCGGATGAACATAAGTTCGAGTGTGTTGTTGCGCTACTTGTGAATGATGCATTAAGTTGGTGGGAAACCACAACTTTGACCGTACTTCCTAAAAAGGTCACTTGGAAATTCTTCCTCGATGAATTCAAGAAGAAGCATGTTAGCGGCAAATATCTCGCTGAACGTCAGAAGAGGTTCTTGTATTTAAAACAAGCCGGGAGACCTATTGAGCATTATGTGAGTGACTTTTGCAAGTACTGCAAATACGGGTTCAAATATATCAAAACCGAAGCAGACAAGTGCCAGATGTTCATTGGCGGCCTTAACGATGAACTCGACCCTATTTTGACGGCCCTTGAAATCACAGATTTACAAAGTCTCGTCAATCGAGCTATTGCCACTAAAGCAAAGATGAAAGCTTCGGAAAAACGCAAGCACAATCAATCCCAGAAGGACAAGCGTTCGAGGCAAGATGATCGACCCCAATGGCAATCCAAAAAGTCTAAGTACTCAAGTGGAAATTCATCAAGTTGTACTCCCTCCCAAAAGAGTAATTATATACCGAAACCTCAGTTGGTAATCAAGTCTTCAGCCCCGACAATGTCTGTTGATATTACGGGTAATACGGGCAAAGCTTCACAAGTTCCTACTTGCAAATTCTGTTAGAAACATCACTCGGAACAATGTAGAACCAAGTCTAATTTGTGTTATCTTTGCGGAAAATCCGATCACTACATCAAGGATTGTCCGCAAAATCTTAACAGGCTTCCTGCTCGATCTCCGGTGGTTGCTAGCTCAACACCAATTGTCCAAAACAAGGCTCCTCAACATGTACACTCGGGGAATCCATGTAAAGGTAGAAAACAACCTTCGGCCACTACTCATCAAGAATCTCGAGCTCCCGCTCGTATTTATCATATGCGAGGAAAATAGGACGAAGAAGCTCTCGATGTAATCGTAGGTACAATTGAGTTAAATTCAGTTCCTGCTTATGCTTTGATTGATTCGGGATCTACGCATTCCTTCGTATGTTCTGCCATGTTGTTGAAAGCTAGTTTGAAGCATAAAACTGTTAAATATCACTTGGTAGTATCGAACCCAATAGGAGGCTTTCCCTATTGATTTCCATATGCTACCAAATTGTGAATTTGACCTAGTACTAGGGTTAGACTAGTTGGGAAAACATGAAGCCTGGTTAGATTGCCAAAATAGAAGACTATACATACGAGGTTTAGGAAAAGAATCAATCATGTTAATAGACAAGAAACCGACATCTTTTTTTGCTGCTATGGCTTTACAAGATGAAATTGATTTCTCCTTACCCAATATGCATGTTGTTTCTGAATACATCGATGTTTTTCCCGAGGAACTCCCTGGCCTTCCTCCAACTCATAAAGTGGAATTTGAAATTGAAGTTCAGCCTGGAACAAATCTGGTGTCTATTACGCCTTTTCGTATGGCACTCGTAGAAGTGAAAGAACTCAAGAAGAAAATTCAAGAATTAGAAGATAAAGGATTCGTTCGACCTAGCACATCTCCCTATGGTGCTTCGATCTTGTTCGTGAAAAAGAAAGACGGTACAATGCGACTTTGCATCGATTACCAGCAATTGAACAAAGTAACGATCAAAAACAAGTATCTTTTGCCTAGGATTGAAGACTTGTTCGATCAACTCAAGAATGATGTCATGTTTTCCAAGATCGACCTTCGATCGAGTTATTATCAAATGAGGATGAAAGATGAAGATGTACCTAAAACAACGTTTCGAACTCGTTACGGCCATTACGAGTTTCTTGTCATGCCATTCGGGTTAACGAATGCCCCTGCTGCGTTCATAGATCTGATGAATCGAGTTTTCAAGCCATATATCGACAAGTTTGTGGTCGTCTTCATAGATGACATCCTTGTCTATTCCCGGAATAAGGATGCACATTTCGAACACCTCTGAATCGTGCTCCGAACACTCCGAGAACATCAATTGTTCGCCAAGTTCACCAAATGCGAATTTTGGCTATCAGAAGTTTCCTTCCTTGGACATGTTATTTCAGCCAATGGAAGTAAAGTCAACTCCGGGAAAATTCAAACTATACTCGACCGGAGATCTCCTAGAAATGTGAGCGAGGTCCGAAGTTTCCTCGGTTTAGTCAGGTACTACCGAAGATTTGTGAAAGGGTTCTTGGTGATTGTTGCACCGTTAACCAAGCTTCTTAGAAAAGATGTAGCATTTGAGTGGTTGGAAAAGCAGCAACAAAATTTCGATCAACTTAAACAAGTCCTGACCCATACCCTGATTCTCGTCCAATCAAAATCGGGAAAAGAATTCACCGTGTACAGTGATGCATCACATTCGGGCCTCGGGGTGTGTATTGATGCAAGAAGGCAATGTAATCGCATACGCATCTCAGCAATTGAAGCCTCACGAACTGAATTATCCTACACATGATCTGAAATTAGCGGCCATTGTATTCGCGCTCAAAATTTGGAGACACTACTAGTATGGTGAAAGGTGCAAATTGTTTACCGATCATAAAAGTCTCAAATACATCCTGACTCAAAAAGACTTGAATCTGAGACAAAGAAGATGGATTGAACTACACAAAGATTATGATTTGATTATCGACAACCATCCGGGTAAAGAAAACGTGGTTGCCGATGCCCTTAGTCGAAAATCATACTCGGGTAACTCTTCGAAATTAAATCTTAGTGAATTCCTTTAAATTAGATTTTCCTTGAAATAAAAGTAATCATTCGAACATCACTAAATAACCTTGTTCGCACCTTTGTAGCTTTCATGGCTATTAATGCGCATTTTCGTATGATTAAGAAACGGGGATTCTTATCCGAACTACAAGTGCAATCCAGCTTAATCTCGAGAATCAAGGAATTGTAACAAGTTGATCTCGATCTTCAAAAGATCATTTCGAAGATTGATTCTGAGCCTAACCCCGACTTCTCCCTAAAGTTGAATGGACTCTTCTATTTCCGAGATAGAGTATGTATTCCTGCTAACGACGATCTGAAACGAGAGATGTTACAAGAAAATCATCAAAGTCCGTTCTCGATACACCCGGGTTCGGTCAAAATGTATAAAGACTTGAAATCCTTTTACTGGTGGCCAGGCATGAAGTCGGCTATCACTGAATTTGTGTCCAAGTTTTTAACGTGCCAACGAGTTAAAGCCGAACGCAAAGTCCCTACGAGATTGCTTCAACCGATCAAACTGCCGCAATGGAAGTCGGATCGAATCACTATGGATTTCATAACCAGTCTTCCTTGTACTCCAAGAAAGAATGATGTTGTGTGGGTGATCGTTGATAGATTTACGAAATCGGCTCATTTTTTCCCGGTCCGAATGAACCTGAGTTTAGATAATATAGCCGAGTTGTACATCCGAGAAGTGGTTTGGCTACATGGTGTACCAACCTCGATAATCTCTGATAAAGATCCTAGATTTTCATCCCAGTTTTGGAGATCTTTACGACGAGCTCTCGAAACCAAATTGAACTTGAGCACGGCATTTCATGCACAAACCGATGGACATTCGGAAAGGGTGATACAAGTACTCAAAGATATGTTGCGCGCTAGTGTAATTGACCTCAAAAAGAATTGGGAGAAATATTTACCACTCGTAGAGTTCGCCTACAAAAATAGTTACCAGACGTCGATCCAAATGGCCCCGTATGAAGCCTTGTACATGAGAAGATGTAGAACACCCTTGTGTTGGTCGCAAGAACAAGTTCGGTTGAGTCATGATCGACTGAAAGAAACCTTTGATAGACAAAAGGCGTATGCTGACTTGAAAAGGAGAGACATCCAATACAACGTTGGAGATAAAGTCTTTCTCAAAGTGTCACCTTGGAAGAAAGTTTTCAGATTCGGGAAGAAAGGAAAGCTTAGTCCTCGTTTTATCGGACCTTTTGAAGTAATTGAAAGGATAGGTCCAGTGGCTTATCGACTTGCACTCCCCAGTGAGTTCGATAAGATTCACAATGTCTTTCATGTTTCTATGCTTCGAAAGTATCGATCTGACATGTCTCATATTCTTGAACCCGAAGAAGTCGAGTTAAATCTCGATCTAACATATGAAGAAGAGCCAATCAAAATTCTAGATCGTGAAGTTAGAAAGCTTAGAAATAAAATTGTTCCCCTCGTGAAAGTCCTTTGGAGGAATCACAAATTTGAAGAAGCGACATGGGAACCGGAATCGACAATGAGAAGACAATAGCCTCATTTATTCACGTCAGGTAAATTCGAGGATGAATTTATTTTAAGGAGGGAGGAATTGTAATACCCCAAATTATAGCTTAGTTAAAAATCCAAATTAAATTAGAAAGAAAAGTGTAAACATTTGAACCTAGGACTAAAATGTAAGAATCGACAATTATTATAATTGATAATTAAAAATTATAACATTAATTCAATTAAATAATTATTAAAATTATACATAATTAAAATGGGAATTACGTGGTCATTAGTATAACCAAGTGTCATCACCACCACCACTTTAAAGAGTGATGGTGGACACTCGGCTAGCTTACAAGGAAACAAGACAATAATTGTTGTCATTTCTTCTTGCACTCATACAAATTCCCTAAATTAAGCAACAACAACAGAGAGAGAGAGAGAGAATTTTGGAGAATTAGAATGCTTAACCAAGACAACTTGAAAGCTTGAAGCAAATGAGACACTTGAATTGAGTACTTATTCATGAATGTTAAGAGAATAAACAAGTAAGTATATTTCTAAGTCACCCGATAGTATTGTTGATTATTGCTTTGATTTGAATGTTCTTGCAAGCTTTAAATTCTAGAAATTTTGATTTAAACATGTGTTTGAACCTAGTTTAATTCTGGGTTGTTGATTAGAAGAAAACAAATTAGGAAAACGTTGAGAAATGTAACCGAAATGTGTATACATGTCCAGATTCGATCTAAACGTTATGCTGTCGAAATCTGGAAATTTATGTTTGAAGGTGTTAAATATGGTTATGAGAAAATGTAAAAGTAGCTGGTAAAATAGGACTAGGTGGTGAAGCCAATAATATAAGTTATAAGGAGCTTAAGATAGAAATTAGTGTAATCTGCCCAGCACTGCCATGTTCTGGACAGTGACCTTCAAAAATTCACCAAAACAAATACATAGATTTTAGACCTGAAATTTTGATAGAAAATACTTGGGGATGTATATTTTAACTAGAAACAAACGACACTAAAATTTGATCTCTATAGAAAAATCTGGAACCGAAATCGTGAAGGTACTACAAACTGTCTAGAACTACAAAATGACCTATGTTTAAATAATAAATTGTATTGATTGAGAAATGGGAAAATTATGTGCCATACATGGTTGTAAAGCTGTCTGAATAAGCTTTCTATAATGTTATAACAATTGAATTTTGGATAAGTACATAAAAAGATATTCCCATAATAGTGATAGGTACTCGAAACTGCCAGTGAGAGAAACATATTTGAATAATTGGTTTTTGTTCATGTTTAAATAAAGTTAAATGCTTGAAATTGTTTCTAATATGTCTTGTATATGTTTGTATGTGAATAACAAGATCAAGAACTTGAAGAGATCTTAGAGGAATCAAGGGTTGGGCAACAAATAAGAAGAACAAGGGCATTGCTATCAAAGAACAAGACTAGCTTGGAGTTGTTAGTGTAGCTATCATTAGTGTTAGGACTTAGCTCTTAACCAAGTTATTTTTGTTTAATGTTCTTGAATTATGCCATGAAATTGACTTTAAAGTATACTTGGTAAACATATAAGGGAAGGATGATATTAATTACTAATGGTAACATGTGAAAAAAATAAGTGAATGGATGTGTTACTTGTGCTATAATGAGCTTGAAAATAAACTTGCTTGCTGCCTTGATTGTTTTGATTTGTTCGTTGATGAAACATGACATGAAATGATCTCTCTTGAAATTGAACTATGGTTCAATAGCCTAAGGGCTCTTGATCTTGATAAATGATTATTGATCACTTGAATATGCCATGATTCATGTCTAGCTTGTTATATGATCCTTAATTTTTGATCACATGATTAAATAATGCCTTGGTAACTAGAGAGTCATAGGTGGGATGGCATGCCATAGAGTCTTGAGCTCATTTGTGTTGGGTGGTCTACTAACCGGGCTAAGGCCCTTTATTTGGCGATTGTACGAGGGATGTGTGTTATGGTCTTTGGCGACAGTAGGAGGGATATGACCAGATATTTGTTTTGGCGACAGTTAGTTGACGACTCAGTTACTTAGACTCGACTATAAACCAAGGCTTAAACTTGAAATTGAATAAGAAAGCTTGCTTATATGAATTTGTGTTTACATGAAATGAAATTGATCTTGTTATGCTTGCTTACATGATATCATATTCCATGAAACTTGATTGGTTGTTATACATTTGACTTCTTGTTGAAAACATGTAGTTGATTGGTTGAAAAATCAGATCGATATATGTACTCATGTGACCTTGATTTGCCATATTTAAAGGTTAGAATAACTTAAATGAAATGATATGAAACTATGTCTAAATATGATCAATTGAATACAAGCCTTGCACAAGCATAATTCTTATGAATCGAGCTAGGCCTTCCTTGAACTAAAATACACATGTTAAATGAATATGCTAGCCTAGCTTAGGTTGATACATCACTAAGTACTTAACCGTACTTATCACTCTCGTTTCATTCTTCCTAAACCATAGGTTCGTAGATTACAAACTAGCTCGATTGGAGGCAAAGCAAAGCAAGACAAGCTTAAGCACCAAGTATGAATATGTTTCTTTGTAAGCTCCTAGTTGGTGGCCACAGTCTTGTATATAGATCACATGTTCATGCATTTGGAGCCTATGTTTGGCTATGTATATATTTGAGATATCCTGGTTTGTATAACTCGATAACATTATTTGGTTGGTAGCATACTTGAGCTAGACAACATATGATGGTTTGATATATTTATGGTTAAGTGCCTTGATGATGTACCTATGTTTGATAGCTTTATTAATGTGTGGATGTTGTCTTGAAATAAATGGATTGAGATGTGATAAAGAACTATGTCATAGGATCATGTTAGTGTGTTTGATAGGTGAAGTAAGTCGTTTTAACATGTATAGTGAGTATGTATGAGCTTATGATTCCTTGATCCATTCGAATGGAAGAAAATAAGTATGAGGTACATCCTAATTCATGAAATAGGTCCATGTTAGTGTGCTAAGTCCCTTGTTACATATGGTTATATATTTTGAATGAGTGCAATGAATCAAGTTGAGTCTACATGCCCTTAATCTATTCGAATGGTCATGGCTTGAAGCATGTAAGCTTAGTTGATCTATGTTAATGTGGTGTACCTATAAAATATGAACTAATAGTCTAATATATTGAATAGTATACATGTAAGATCCGAATGATAATAAGAATTAATCTTGATGCTTCTAGGTTGTTTCGAATGTTAAGATGGATAAAGGAATGACCTTAGATGTTTTCATGTTTTTAATTCTTGTGCCTGAGGTTATCAAGTGATTATATGTTGTAAGTTATGTGTTATAGAACATGTATGCTCTTGTCAAAGAAAATTTTGGTTGTGATAATATGATTAGAAGTCTAACTTATCACATAGGGTAAGTTAGGCAAAAAGTTTTTTATTATTCTTGTTTTTGTTGCTTAAGTAGCATTCCTTAGCCGGTTTATGACTAAACCGGGTGAGGGGTGTTATAGGATGATTCCTATTTATTCATATATATTCAACTATCCCGCATTCATTACTCAAATATACATACATCCAGGCATATATTCTTCTACCTAGTTATTCATAAGCAGTTTGAGCATATTTCTAAGGTGTTCTAAGCAAGTAGGGGGATTCGTCGCGATACCTAGGAGTTTGGGGGGAGAGGATTTGAGATGAAGAGTTTTGTAGCAATGAACCTCATTGGCGGGGATCTCAGCGTTGTGTAATTTTCACTATCTACTCCATTATTGGGAACCTCGATGTTTCTTGTATGCATAGGTAGCTCAAAAGTGGAGGTTACCCTTTGATTTCTGAAAATTAAAAATACATGAGGAGACTTAAGGATGTTTACATTTCAAACTATAATTACAAATAAATGGAGAGTCTTCGGATGGTGGTGCTTCTCATGCATGTTGGGCTCGGTTTTCCACAACACTTCTAGTCGTTCAGCAGGTCATCGTTGCTTTTGTTGATGCTCTTTCGACCTTGTGTCATAGACATCTTCTATGAGATATGGGGGTTGGCACTCTTTCATCATGCACATATTACATATGTGTGGTAAGGTTCCAAGTGTGTGCAAGATGTTGCCGCTTGCTTGTGACGGCAGCCGCGCTAAGGGATTTACTTTGTGGAGCCCTGTGAAAGGCGTAGCTTTCTAAGCTTGCTCCACCCCTAGGTTTCAGGTGGTACCAAGCTTTCATCGGATATCATACCATCACTCACCTCTAGCTTATCCTCGTCATCATGCGTGGTGAGACAGTGCTATCCCGTCGACTCCATTGTACTGCCTCTGGATGTTGGTAGTAAGATGTTGCTAGCCCATCTTTTTCACGGTTGAAATAACCTGAAATGGGAAGATTATCGTGATTGTCTTTTTTGGTCGATAGGATGTTCACATTTACTGCACCAATTGTTGACGTCCAAAAGGTTAGACACAGAATAGAGAGGTGGAGATGGAAGTAAAGATGAGTAGCATGGCGGTGGTTGACGGCAGTTGGTGGTGGTTCACCCACTCTGATGTAGGCATAGAGCCACTGATAACGATAATAGAGATTGTGCGGAGGTCTTGAGTTTAGAGAGTTGATCGTCCCTTTACTCTTCGTACCAAAAGGTATTAATAGTCAAGGGACATTTTTGATGGGACTGGGCTAGGCCTATTAACGGCTATTGATGGGTCACGCACAGTCTTCATCGGATAGGCTTTTTAGCCTAGACTTTGGTTGATAGATAGTAGGCCTAGTTGGTGAGTCAGATGAACCTGATGGTTATCATGTCGATGACATAGCAGTCTAGGGAGGGGGTTTTAGGCCATAAGGTTTCGCATGTTAAGGCGTGGTGAGGATACTAGGAGTTCAGGAGGTGTTGACAGGCGGAGAAATGGTTGTTCTATGCGAAGGTATAACAAAACTCAATTAATTACTCGATATTAATCATTTAATTAATTTTCTGGTAAAATCCTAAACCGGTCCAGTCAAGATACTCAAAACTTCTTCCCCGAATTTTGGGATGTTACAATGTAGGTTACTATTATAATATTTACATTCACTTATCTTAGTAAATGCATAAAACACCTTTTATTTTTACTTATCATTTTAAAATTATTTTTTATTTTATTCTTAGCACTTGTTGTCTTGTTAATGATAAGTAATTTTTTAGATAGAAAATTGCATTTATTTTTTAGTTTTTCAATTATGTTTTCTTTAAAATATTACTATTCACAATCCTCCAAATTAGGTACTTTGAAATTCAAATTACTTTTAATAATAATTTGTTATATATTTTAATTAACAAAGCAAAAAATATTATTGTTTTCCTTAAAACATTTTGTAGTCTGTAGAGTTTATTTTTGAGTTATGAGATATTAGTTAAAATTTGTAAAAATGTATCTTAAAATAGGGGCCCAAATTTTTGTCTTAATCTAGAGGACTAAAATAAAATAAAAATGAGCTTAGAGACATATATTTGTATTGAAAAGGCTTAAAATGTATTATAGATTTTTTAAAGGGTTAAAATTAAAAGAAAATATAATTTTTAACATGGAATACTATCTTAAAATTAATATAAAATACAATCAACATTGATAATTTGGAATCTAATGGCGAGAGCAACGAGGGCAACGATAGCAGCTGGAGCAGATGGAGCAAAGGAGCGTATCGGCGGGAAGGAAAAGTCAAGGTTCAATCGTAACCCAAGGAGTAGGGAATCAGGATGCATTGTCTTTGTCAACTATATCAGCAAGAGGATACACCAATCAACACTGAAAGAAACCTTTGCAGAATATGGGAGGGTCCTACACACATATATAGCTTACTGGAATCCCAAACGTTTTAACAGCAAGCACACCTTTGGTTTCGTCAAGGTTTAGAATTTAAATTTTAAGTATTTTTTAGTGTGAGGCATAAAAGAGGCATGATTCGGGAGGCAGATGAGTTTTGTTCCAACTAGTAAGATACTCCTTCACCATCAAGAGCAGTGCCCACCTCAAGGAAATCACGCCTCTAAACTTTGATACACAAGTTTGTGTAAACTTTAGAGTTTAAGTCGTAGGGTTTAGAATTTAGGATTTAACTTTAGAATTTAGGATTAGGGTTTTAAATTTAATATTTTAAATTTTAAAAAAGGGTTGTATAATATTTTTTATATCAAAATAAAACCCTTTAAGATAACTGCATAGATTCCAAGTAGACATCACCCGAGCTGGCTCAAGTTTTGGTGGATGCCTTGGAATGATTACAAATCGCCACATTTCCAATTAATTAGATCATAGATATGATCTCGTTTGAGATGCTATTGCTTGTAAATTATATTTTATCACACACTCACAAATATTGGAATGATGGTAATGCTCATTCCAAAAGCTTTTAGATTAAATATAAAATGAACCCAAGAAGAACCAAACAGCTCTGTAATCTTTGCGTAAAACAACATAGAATATAGACTTTTATGAAGCCTAGGTTCGTATATCTTCCTTTTACATGCATGCATGCACGTGCTGTACCTCTTTTTAGTCTTCAAAAGTTTCTTAATGCACCACTTGCTGTAAGCAGTGTCAATATTTAAGTTCAATCATGAATACGTAGACACAGCCATATTGTTCATACTTATCAACTATTTCATACTAGATATGGCACCATGCACGTGTTTTGGTTTTCCATGAAAATGATGAACCCCATTTTGCAAAGACCCCATCAGTACATCACCTGTTTGGGGATACTAAATATCATGATTTTGAACATAACAGATAATATCGTAATCAATTATGATAACTATCAGCAATGAAAATTACTAAAATTATAAAATAACGATCATAACATCATGTTGCAATCGCTACTTAAGTGGTTGTTTATGCTACAGCAATTGAAGGAATGGACTTACTGTGGTCCGCAAAACAACTTGTTCCGATGCAAGAACAAAGTCGTGGTTCCAAATTCCAACAGAGAGAGCCTCCCAAGGTGCAAGTCTAAGATCATTACCTACTCCACGTGGGCACGTCGCCATTCTTTGTCACCATTAATTTCTTTGACATATATTGAATTCCTGATGTGTACATCCATATATAGATTGGATAAGCTCTTAACTCCAAGTTAAATCTTAGGTCCCCCAATCCAAGTTTTCAAAATCAATCTCGATCGTCGATAAAATTACGATTAAAATGGTGAGATTGTTGTATATTGACACCAAATTTTGAAGTTTAATTTCCATTTCTATAAAATTGCAGGTTTCGAACGTGCTAGTCAAGCAAAATCTTGGTCTACTACAATATCAGCTCTGGCATGCTATAATTTATTGCCTTTGAACACAGCCTGTATTCAGGACTTCTAGGGGTCTCGAAATTTGCTTCTTAGCTTGTTAGTTTATATATATTTCACCAAGAAGAACAATGGTGGCAACTACAAGTTCATATTTGGATTAGTTCTTAGAACCAAATCTCAATAAACTAACGCCGACAATATATATAAATATATTTGTAATTTTTGAAGTTATTAATGAATATGACATATCAAGGGAGAATGTTGTAATGTTAATTAATGCCGAACTAAAAGCAAGATTAGATCAGATATTGCCAAACTAGCAGTTGCAACTGGTCCCAGTGCAGAAGCAACTATGCACTCCTTGGAGAAAATGGAGCCAAATCTAATTGTTAAATATGACTTTTGATTAACATCAAACCTAATCAATTGGTAATAAGTAAAAGAATCTCATTATTTTGAAAATAAGATTATAGGTGATTCAAGATTTAAGCCCCATTATATGTAGGTAGAGGGATAGGGTTTTCGAGGGCTCGAACTCGTGATTGGTGTCGACTCAAGACTTAATGTCAAGTCCTTTGTTACTCATTATATATTTTTCTGTTGTAGTCAAAATTAGATTCATATTGTATAATTCCAAGTACAAGAAACTTAATTATTGTTGCTGCTTTGCAGATTGCAGTTCAGTCTCTATGATAGCAGCATATTGTCACGCCCCACCAGGGCGTACCCCAGCCTAGAGAGGCCCACAACCATCTCAAAACGTTTCTACAAGTATTCAGGGGTTCCAGGACGTTCCACAACAATCTAGGCTCATTCGAAGAACCTAAAAGACTCTAGAGTACTCGAGAAGGCTCGGGACAAGTCCGAAAGGCTCGAGACAACTCCGGAACATTCTAGAATACTTTAGAGTATTGTAAATGTATGTAGATAAGTATAGACTTATCTAGAATAGTTTAGGTCCCTTAGATGTTTGGGGAGGCGAAATCGTAGCCGTTGGATCAAATAGATCCTAGCTGTCCATTGAAGAGGTGAGAGCCTATAAATAGTGCCACCTCTCTCATTTGTAAGACATCCCATAAGTCTCCAAGTTGTATACTCTCTTATAAGCTTTCTCCTAAACTTAATAAAGCTTCTCTTTCTTAAGTTCTCACTTGTGTTTCCATCGCGTTGCGTGGCTAAAAGGCTTACTAGCATTGTGTCGAGAGTGCTAGTGCCTTACGAATCTTCAGGAGAAAGATAAGTCTGTGACAGTTAGTATCAAAGCGTATTACGATCGTTGGGAGCATGGCCAAGACAGGCAAGAACTAAGTTGCTAGCCCGTCGGAGACCGAGGTCACGCATGACCAAGGTGGGAATTAAGTAAAGGCCGACCTTGTGGAGACAAGGCCTCGTGCCAAGTCCAAAGACAAGTTCTCTAGCTTAGAGTCGCACTTGACTCGCGTGGAGGAAAGCGTTGTGAGCATGGGTGCCCAAGTGGACGACCTTTAAGAACGAGTTGAAGGCCTCGAGGCGGAGGATGCTGAGATCCTCACGGCCTTGAGGGCCATGAAGATCAAGCTAGAGGAGATCTTGCGCGCGGAAATGGGTGAAGTCTGCGACGCACTCATAGGAGAGCTCACAATGTTACGTGAGTCATTCCAACGTGAACTTGCCAACATGCACGCCCAACTAGAGTCGTTGCAAGGCGACATAGCCTTGTGTAAACGTGCTATGGCCGCGGGGCCAAGTACCTTATACGAGACCAAGAGGGTCGAGGTGCCCAAACTCAAGACATTTTCGGGATCACACAACGCTAAGGAAGTAGATAACTTCCTATATGGCTTAGAGCAATACCATGCCACGGTGGGTATTATGGACGAGGCATCCAAGGTTTAAACTGCCTCACCTTACCTCACCGACACCGTCATGTTATGGTGGAGGAGAAGGCGTCTGGACATCGAGAGAGGTACGTGCACCATCTCTACCTTCAGTGATTTTAAGAAGGAGCTCAAGGCAATTCTATCCGTAGAATGCCGAAAACAAGGCAAGAGCACGCCTCCGTTGACTCAAGCAAACGGGGAGCATCCAAGACTATGTCAAGGAGTTCACAAGCTTGGTGCTTGAGATCCCCGATCTCTCCGAAAAAGACTCGCTCTTCAACTTCATAGATGATCTCCATAGTTGGGCCAAGACCGAGCTAAGGCGAAGGGGAGTCCAAACCCTTGTCGATGCAATTGCCATGGCTGAGAGCCTTATCGACTACTCTAGCCACAAGGAGACCACCCCAAAGCCGAGGGATGAGAAGGGCGGTCATGCTAAAGGTGGGGGAGACAAGGGCCATCACAAGGAGGGCCATCAGAAAGGTCACTCGCCTAGGCACCGAGACTCGTCCCCTTGGAAGGGCAAGGACAAGGGTAAGTCTAAAGAGTTCCAAGGAACGAGGAAGTCACCGCCAAGCAATTGCTTCATTTGCGACAACGACCATTGGACTCGTGAATGCCCACAACGAAAAGCCCTTAGTTCGCTTCTAGCCAAGCATCAAAGGGGAAGTGATGCCGACGAAGGTAGTGATTCTGAGGATGGGCAAGGTGGACAAATGGGATCCATGTAGATGATTTCAGCACTTCGATCGGTTGAGGACACCGAAAGGGACGAGGGAAGTTCCATCCATAAGGGACATGGCAGCGGGGGACTTAATCTAGGGTCGATGCTCGACGTGGAGCAAGAAGATGACCAACCATCTCTAAAGGCCGAAGGTAAGGCCGATTCACCGACCAAGCTTGTATGGGGTAAGCAAGGTGGCGTCAACAAGGGTAAGCCCACGAGAGGGAATCGTGGCAACACAAAAGCTAAGTCCGCGCCAAAGGCTAGCACAAGGGTAAAGTGCTACCTATGTGAAGGACCTCATGTGATGAGGTTATGTCCCATACGAAAGTGACTTGTTGCCTTCATCAAAAGAGTTAATGGCAAGGCACAACTTGGTACAATAGCCCAGGATCGAGCTGTTAAGCCGAGGGTAAAGTCGAGGCAAGCTAGGAGCCGAAGGAGGCACACCAGCAACACCCCAGCAGCTCAACCGAGACGAGACGAGGTTGTCGCGAGATCAGGTGGGGGAGGATGTCACGCCCCACCAGGGCGCACCCTAGCCAACTGAGGGGCACACCCGCCAGGGTGCACCGAGAAGCACGGAGGTGCCCCACCTAGGTGCGCAACACGCGCCCGATAGCCCCACCCAGGTGCACTCGGGACAACCAAGGAAAAATGAGGTGCCTTGGGGATTATAAAGCTAAGCAAGAACCAATGACAGTTCTAGAACGTCCTAGAGAGGCCCACAACCATCTCAAACGTTTCTACAAGGATCCAGGGGGTCCAGGATGTTCCACAACAATCTAGGCTCATATGGAGGAACCTAGAAGACGCGAGAAGGCTCGGGACAACTCCGGACATCTCTGGAATATTCTAGAATACTTTAAAGTATTGTAAATGTATGTAGATAAGTATGGACTTATCTAGAATAGTTTAGGTCCTATAGATATTTTGGGAGGCGAAATCGTAGCTGTTTGATCAAATAGATCCTAGCCGTCCATTGAGGAGGTGAGAGCCTATAAATAGGGTCACCCCTCTCATTTGTAAGACATCCCATAAGTCTCCAAGTTGTATACTCTCTTGTAAGCTTTCTCCTAAGCTTAATAAAGTTTCTCTTTCTTAAGTTCTCACTTGTGTTTCTATCGCGTTGTGTGGCTAAAAGGCTTACTAGCATTGTGTCGAGAGTGCTAGTGCCGCACAGATCTTTGGGAGAAAGATAAGTCCGTGACAATATACTTCTGCTTTTGGATAATCAAAACTTTTTAGCTAATCAAAAGAAAAGAAAAGAAATAATAAATCAAAGGGCTACTACATTTATCAAATAATCAACCTTCAAATTTTATATGTAATTAAGTAACAAAACCTTTGGATTTGGATTCTGAACAGTGTATGGAGTTTTCAGCAATATTAAATTTTCTCTGCAGATATTTTGTAGTTAAGATTAGTGGACTTGATGCTCCTGGTATAGTTCAAAACTTCAAATCCTCTCACAAATCACCAGCATTTTTCCAACTATCTAAACATCATTGGAACTTGAAATATTGTGGAATGTAATTCTATTTGGAGCTGGAATCCTTGTGGTCAAGACCCGAGATTTGTTCATTATGGATAATTTAGCAGCTAAAAATAATAATTTTTAAGCCAAAGTCATATGGATTGGAGTGTGATTCTCTAGGGCGATTATTTACTTGGAATATGGCATAATCAAACTGCCAAAAATAACTCTTGACGAGTATGACTGTTGGAGATGACTATAAGAAGATAACCCTTTCCAGAATGTGAAGACACCTCGGCCATTAATGTCATGCCAAATGCTCTGTGCATTTAGCCTACATCGGATAGTAAAGGGAAGACCTTCAGGGTATAAGCGGGTGCACTGCATATCAATATGTGTGCAACATGTCTTTTGAGAATAGACTAATGATCCTTTCTACCATTATTGCTTGCAACAATTTCAGCTCAGAATTGCAATTGGTGGTCCAGTTAGCATGTTGACAGCAATTTTATATTGAAAACTTTTGCATTCGGTGAGGACAAGTTTTGTTTATGAAAGATGCCTATTGGCTTTGAAAACTAATAGCATCTTACCAAACGCACCATGAGCATAATAGCATGTTGACCAAACCTTGCTTAAACCTCAATTTGTAATAGAATTTGGAATTCATGTCAGCTTGAAGTGAATTTACCTGAAAATAGTTTTAAATTGAGCTCCTTGGGATCAATTGGAATTAGCTCTTTGAAACTTCTGCTCTGTTTGATCTCTGCTAATTATGTTGACACAAAGTTGTCAAAGATGATGTTCTTTGAAAAGTGCAAAGCTCAAATTTAGTTGTGTTGCTCTGGTAGGTTGAGCCAATAACACGGTAGAAGCAACATCGCAAAGGGTTATGAATTTCTTGTGAGGACCATCTATGGCTGCAGCAGCCTCTAGTCAAGTCCTCACTGCTTAAGCTTTCTTTGAAAGTCCTATTGATTTCTATCAGGGTTCTGGTTATTTGCTTATAGAGATTTATAAATATTTGATTCTTTGGTTGTTTTATTTTAGTTCCATAAATGAGTTGAAATAAAATATTAGAGTTGAGGGATTGTTTATGCATATATAGTATCAAAGTAATAAATAATTGCAGGTGGCTGAGAAGCTTATCATTTGAGACTGACCCCTAAAAGCATCGTTTTCAAATCCCAATCACATGCTACACTCATAATGCCCAACACCCTCTCTATTTAAACCCTCTCCCTCCTTCTTTCCCTCTCACACCATTTCAAACCAATTCCACTCTTCTCTTCTCTGTTGCCTACAAACATCTTCAATTCTTGTTTACATACATGTCTAGCTGCTGTCTTAACATAACCAATATGTTTCAAACTTTTGGTCCTGAGGATTTTTTGAGTAGCCGGTGCATTTGGGTGAATGGACCGGTGATAGTTGGGGCAGGTCCCTCGGGTCTTGCCGTAGGCGCTGGGCTTAAAAACCAAGGTGTGCCATTCATAATCCTTGAACGAGCAAACTGCATTGCCTCTCTTTGGCAAAAAAAAACTTATAACCGCCTTAAGCTTCATCTTCCAAAGCAATTTTGCCAGCTTCCCAACTTTCCATTCCCTGAGGACTTCCCTGAATACCCCACCAAATTTCAGTTCATAAGCTATCTCGAGTCCTATGCGAAACACTTTGATATAAACCCACATTTCAATGAGACGGTGCAGTCTGCCAAATATGATGAAACTTTTGGTCTGTGGCGAGTCAAAACCATTTCAACCGGCGGTCCGAATGCTATTGGAGTTGAATATATTTGTCGGTGGCTCGTGGTAGCCACAGGAGAAAATGCAGAGAAAGTTGCTCCAGAATTCGAAGGCTTGCAAGATTTTGGTGGTCATGTTACACATGCTTGTGACTATAAATCCGGTCAGAGTTACAGCGGAGAACGTGTTCTGGTTGTCGGATGTGGCAATTCAGGCATGGAGGTCTCTCTCGATCTCTGTAACCACAATGCAAATCCATCAATGGTCGTTCGAAGCTCAGTAAGTGAAGATATATTTCACCAAATCATTTTCTGCTAAGAATAATGGCATTTCAAAGTAATTTTTTTTCTTTAATTTGATTAACAGGTTCATGTCTTGCCGAGGGAAGTTTTCGGCAAATCGACCTTCGAATTGGCAGTGTCAATGATGAAATGGCTACCCCTTTGGCTTGTTGACAAGTTAATGCTCATTCTGGCGCATTTAATACTCGGAAACACCGAGAAATATGGCCTGAAAAGGCCCTGTATGGGACCTTTAGAGCTGAAAAACACTGCAGGAAAAACACCTGTATTGGACATAGGTGCGTTGGACAAGATCAGATCGGGCGAAATCAAGATTGTCCCAGGGATCAAAAAGTTCTCCAGGGGCAGAGTTGAGCTTGTCAATGGACAAACTCTTGAGGTTGATTCTGTAATTCTTGCAACTGGGTATCGAAGCAATGTTCCTTCATGGCTAAAGGTGAGGCAGCAGCATTATTTCTATTTATCTCTTCTCTTCTCTTCTCTTCTGGGATTCATGTGACAGTTATGCAAGTCTCTGACTTTATTTTCATTGTCTTTTTAACTGATTAAGACATTCACATGTTCTTACAACTGCTGTCAGCATTGTTAGTTTGTTGTCTGATGATTTTCTTTTGTCTTATTCATGCAACCAAATTCCTTTTTAGTTTTATAATATTTTGAGAAGCTTCTTCTTTTTATACATTTGTATTTTTCTTCTTCTTCAGATTAAGATCTTCATAATAATAATCGGAAACAATGAATTTACTTGTTTCTATCTCCCTAAACCAAACAAAGCTACAAGTCTTTTGATAAAAAAACAAAGCTACAAGTCAATGGTTTTTGTTTCTTATTAATTATACCTATCTGACTCTCTCATTTCCTAATCATTACCGATTCCTCCGGGAATTTTTACATATCAAGACACCTAATTTCCAATTTATTTGATGAATAATTATATTTTGCCCCCTACAGGATGACGAGTTATTCTCTGAAGAAGGGATTCCAAAGAAGCCATTCCCCAATGGGTGGAAAGGGAAAAGTGGAGTATACGCTGTAGGGTTCACAAGAAGAGGCCTTTCTGGTGCATCATCGGATGCCATCTGTGTAGCACATGACATTGCCAAGTGCTGGAAAGAAGAAACAAAGCACAAGAAAACATCCATGGATCCTAGGCATAGGAGATGCATTTCCCATTTCTAATACGCCACTTCTTATCGATTTGTCGACTAAGCTTCAAAAACATTGTCTCCATTCTTATTACATCTTATCGATTTACATACAAAATAAGGTAGAGCTTAGTTAACACAACAAGTAGCCCTCTCCTCGGAATAACTTTGTCATTTATATTTACTTGTAACAAAGGAAGATGAGGCTATTCTCCACTTTCCCAATGTATTACATTAATTGACAAGTCAAATGGATCTCATGTGCTCAACGAGACATTAACTAATGGGCTCTCCCTACAAATTTTATTCACCGTGGGTCCATTTAATACCATGGACCCCATCTCCATTATACGTAGCATCACAACCAAATCTCTTCGTTCCATCATTCTCATTGATTTTATTCTAAAATTTTTAAGATTAGAAAAAAAAAATGTGTTCCTTTTTTCACATGGATAGAGCCCACAAGGAGAAGAAAGGATAAGTAAATCTTATCTTTGAAATTTGTATAGTCCGGACCACAGTTTGGGAACAATACTTGGTTCTTCGCATCTTCTAATAAAATCAGTCCATCAAACGTTAATATTCAACATCTTAATTTATTTATAAGGTAATATCTTTTTACATACGAATATTTCTTTTCGTTTCTGCTAAAAAAAATTTATACTCGGTGTTGTAATTAAGTCATTAAATGTTTTTTAGTATATATTTGTTGTGCATCTTAATTCATTTACAAGGTAGTATTTTGATTTGATTTGAAATTTGGATAAACTCAATAATTTTATGGATTAATATCTTATACAATGGCGGTAGAAATTTTTTGTTTCCACAAGCGTCTCAATTATAGGGTTTAAGTTAGGGTTTAGGGTTTAAAGTTTAGGGGGTTTAGTGTAAATGTTTAGAATTTAGGGTTCATGTTTAGAATTTAAGATTTAGGGTTAGAATTTAGGGTTTAGGGTTTAGGGTTTAGATTTAGGGTAATATGGGTAGGGATTTAGGTTTTAACCTATAAACCCTAAAGTTTAACCCTAAACCCAAAATTCTATCAACATTCCCTAAATTCAAAACTACTACACTTATATCCCTAAATTTCAAACCCTAAACAGAGTCCCTAACCCCTAAAACTAAGACGCTTGTGTAAAAAGTTTCCACAAGCGCTTGTGTATAGAACAATTACCCTAATTTTATTATATATTTTATGGATAAATATTCTATACACAAGCGGTGGAAACGAAAAGTTTCCACAAGCGTCTTAGTTTTATAGTATAGGGAGTTAGTTTAAGGTATAAGGTTTAGGGGTTTAGGTGTAGGGGGTTAGAATTTAGGGATAGTTGTTTTAATTTAAGGTTTTGGGTTATAATTTAGGGTTTATAGGTTAAAACCTAAATCCTTACTATATTACCCTAAAAACTAAACCCTAACCTATAAACCCTAAATTATAACCCTAACCCTTAAATTGAAACAACTATCCCTAAATTCTAAACCCCTACACCTAAACCCTTAAACCCTATACCCTAAACTAACCCCTATGCCCTAAAACTAAGACGCTTGTGGAAACTTTCCGTTTCCACCGCCATTGTAAAAGATATTAATCCATATTTTATTTAGTTTAAAAATATTTAAAATGTACAAAATTCCGCTAATTGATTGAACCTATTTCATTGACCCATGGTATGCCCGTTCGGTTTAATCTAGTTAAGAACTATATCAACCAGTTAGTCAATTAAACTTAAAGGTTGATTGATTAAATCAGTTATTTGATTCTTTTAAACAAATAAACAGAAAAGTTCAATTACCCTATTTTATCACGACAACATAAATTCTTAGAAATTGTGGGATGAACATAACTTTAGGTTGTAAATAGGAACGTAAAATTGGTAATCAGATGGTTTTCAAGTTCTGTTAAGTTAGGTCGGGTTCAAGTTATTTCAGGTCAAATTAATAATTCGACTTGAGTTTAGTTATATTTGGGTTAATGGTGAGTTAATCTCAACTAAGACTCAGTTCGAGTTCGGGTCGAGTCAATACATGGATTAGATCAAAATAGTTCAAGTACAAGTCATATATGGTTGGGTTAATTCAGATTCGGATGGACTTCAGGTCCGGTCTTAACCGGGTTTAGATGGATTTCATGTCAGGTCATTTCAGTTATCAAATTAGTTCATGTCGGGTCACGTTGATTTCTAATGAGATTCGGTTTGGGTAACATCAATTTTGGTGAAGTTCGGATCAAATCGTTATTAGTTTCTGATTATGTTTGGGTAAGCTCATTATTGAAATCGAGTCATGATCGAGTTATCTTCCAAATGTTGGTTCAGCTTTCACGTCAGATGGCTTGTAGTACTAGCGTTTCTTTTTCATGTTCGACATTTTCCCTTGGATATTGTCTGATTGTGAGTTTATGTCATTTATTTATTATGTATTACTCCTTTTATGTTTATTTTATTGCAATTTGCAACACATGAACCATTTTACATCTTTCGCTAACTATGTGATTCACTATTAATTGGGGTGTAATTTGTAAATAGAGTTATTTATTCGAACCAACAGATCGACTTATAATTTGTTCAATTTTTCGAGTCGGGTCAATTCGAGTAAAAAACAAAAAACATATTAATAATTAATAATAACTATGTAACTTAGTAATAACAAATTAATAATTTACAAAGTTACAATGTTCAATAAGTTTAAATAAGCCATCTATGCAAGGGAATGCTACATACTTTCATAATTTATAAATTGTAAATTTGAAATCTTACTTTAAAATGATCAATATTTTTTTTCTTTTAATAATAATTGCACTAACAAAAATAAAAAATAAAAAATAAACAAAAACAAATTATATTTATTTTTAAATAATAATAAATTAACAACAACAACAACAATTTTAGCAGTAATAATAGTAATGGTATAATATGTTTTAGGTGCGTATAATTTGAGGTTTAAGAATTAGGATATATAGTATAAAGTTATATGGTTTGAGAATTGGTGTAACACCCTCTTTTCGGTCTGACAGAGATCCGGGTCAGATAGTGTTATCGGAAAACTTATAGGAAGTTCGGATATGAAATCGGAGTTTAGATTTTGGTCTAAGCATCTTATTATTCACTCTTAAGACTTAGCGACTCTACCCATTACTAATCTTATCGCAATTAGGGCCAATTTTAAACTTTTTAAACATTAAGGGACTAAATCAAAAACTTTATGAATTAGTGGTCCTAATCAAATTTCTTGTTAACCAACTAGTAATTAAACTTAACAATTAATACTCTGTGGAGTTTCGTTTCTATCAGATATCGTTTACTAGACTAATTAGGTCGAGTAGTTAGTAGTGACCATTTTGTAAACTACCTAAAACTTCATTTTTATACCTTATAACAGATTTAACAGACACTGTATCGATACCCTAAGTGTCGTATCGATATGTTAAGCCTAATTTCAGAATTCTAGATTCAAAGGATATCAAGCCCGTACGGATAAGCTAAGCTTGTATCAATACACGTTGATTGTGTTGACCCCGTACCGATACGCCCTAAGACCGTATCGATACCATTTTCAAACAAGATTCTAGTAACAATTTTCTATATCGATACGCCTATCCGTAACGATACGTCTTGTTTCCTTAAGCCATTTTATGCCTAACGTACTGATATGTCATCACCCATATCGACTCGGCCTAACCTGTAATGACAGAATTTTGTTGGTTTTTATTCGATTTACCCAACCAAACGTTAATAAAACTTTACCAAATTTTACCAGCAATGTAACACCCTGACAATCATGGTGAAAATAATAATAATAATAATAACTGATGCAAAAAAAAAATAAAGGGGGAGAAAAAAAGAAAAAGAAAAATGTTATTAAAGGGATTTGAACCCATGACCCCTTGAGTGGTGAACTAGTGCACAGACCAATAGAGCTAAGGTAATCCTTATGCTTTGTTTACTCGACCTTAATATTAAGGTATGCTATATTACCTCACAAATGAAAAAAAAATGAATGATAAAAGTCTGATTTAGCCCCCACCTACCATATTGAATGCAACCACCCTAGATCTGAAAATCAAATGGATCTAGAAAATTTGAAGACTCCCTATCTTCCTCTCATCTTCGACGTGCCGCCGATCTCCCTCACCGCGCCGCCGTGGCCACCACCACCCTCACCAGCAGAACCATCGCATCGTCCCGACCACAACTTCGGCCACCACTCGCGGAGTGCAGCCACCGTTCGTCGAGAAAATTGATTTGAAGGTTTGACCTAACCACCCATCGCTACCCCAGTTTTTCCGCGATTCCGGCCACCTCGAGTGTCCGCTCACCGAGCCGCCACCACTAGCAAGTTCCTCATGTCGTGGCGGACAAAACCCATACCGGCAATCGTAGGTTCGTCGTCGTTTGAGGCTTCGTCGGAGCTTCGTCATTTCCGACGGAGATTTGACTTTTTAGGTAATTTTTCGTAAGTTTTCTAGCTTAAATAAGTTTTATAATGTTTTGGTTAAATTCTTGAGTTGACGAGCTTTCCAAATCCGGCAGAAACGATCTTTTTGGGGCTTTCGACGACACCACCGGCGACTTTCCGGCGAGGTTTTCGACGAAATCCGTTATGGTAAGTGAACCGGGTTCAACCCGGTCTAAACTGGTCTGAACTGGTCCAAACCCAAACTGAGCCCAAAACCCGACTCGTTGACCCGGCCCGTCTGCTCAACCTGAAACCCGAATCGAGTCAACCCGAACCGAGTCAACCGAGTCAACTCTCCCGAGTCAGCCGAGTCAACTCGTCCGAGTCAGCCCGAGTCAACTCAGTTGACTGCTGACGTCAACGTTGACCTGTTGACGTCAGCGTTGACCTGTTGACATCAGTGTTGACTTTGACCGTTGACCTGCTCACGTCAGCGTTGACTTTGACCGTTGACCAAAAAGTCAAATTTTCTGAAAACTCCTATTTTATGTTTTTCGACGTCCTGAATCCATTTTTGAAGTCCGTTTTGCAAAATTCTGATCCGAAAGCCTCCGAATCGGACCTTGAACCCGAACTTATATATGTATCTAATTATTCAGTTAGGGGTAATGTGAATAAGAACTAAATTGTAAACTTGTGTAATTGAAGGTACTCGCATTTCCTTGAATACGAATTTTTGAGGGACGTCAAATTCGAGTTTGAGTGTTCGAACGTCGTTCACGGATCGATCGACTACCCCTTGTATGCTTTATGAACATGTTGATATTCGGTTAACGCATGCATGCTTATGATGACGTATACTATAAATTCTGCTTAAATTGAATCAGATCCGAGCAATAAGTATGGATATTAATAAGACCAAATTATCCGAATAAGATTACTAATGGGCTAACAGCATTAGAAGTTCTAATAATTAAATTCAGTTAATCCGCAACTCAATCATCAGTGCGTAAGAATCGAGGCCCAGGATACGGAGTGAGAGATATTAATTATGAAATTACGAAAATGCCCTTGGAGCATAAGTATGACTAAACTACCCCTCTGATAAAGGAAATGACCTAAAATCTGCATTCGACCTGATTATACAAATTACACTTCCCAAGGTGTATGTTCTTTTGGAAAAAACTTCGGCATCATTATTCAAATGTGTGTGATACTAAGAGAAACTTGAATTTCCCCCAAGCTCTGTATAACACATGAAGGTATAACGCCTAAAGGTGAAATTACTGGAAATATTGTTGTATTCTTAAGCTGATCCGTACGACAGTGAGGAATGAATTAATCGAAATGATCGTAATGACCAAAAAGACTGTAGTGCCTTCGAGCACTGAAATTCTTAATTAATCAGAATAACAATTTTACCCTTAAGTTTTAAAATGAGTAAACCGTCTGTAAGGGCCGAAGGAATTAGAATGACTTAATCTCTACCGAGTACGTAAACGATAGAGGTGTTAAATAGTAAGATTTGACAAAAACGGTGAATTTATCCCAATTTCCAAAATGACAGAAATGCTCTCTTGAGTTAAATATACAATTATGCATTTGATGAAACACTGAGAATTCTAATGAGATTTTAAGGGCTAAACTGCCCCTAAGTGTTAGGAAGCACGCTCATGTATGTTAATCACTCCTGATATTAATATAAGGGTTGGTTAGTACTGCAAGGTTGTGATATGTTAGTTCGAACAGTTGGAGGCTTGAAAAACTTCTGGAAATATTAACTATTGTAAATCATCATTTTATCATTACTGAGCTAAACTACAAAATCACCCCTGATAGTTAAATGACTAAAACGCCATTGTTGGCCTTAGTAACCAGAACAACCCTAGATGTATCCGATATCGCAAAAGATCTTATCATAGAAATCTCTGAATGCATGACTGAAAAACTGATGAGTAAATGGAATTTCCTGAGCGACCGTTTATGTCTCGTTGTTATAAATTACCAAAACGCCCATGTATGATAAAATGACCATAATGCCCTTGTAAGCTTAAATGACTAAAATACTCATGATATATCCAAAACTTTCTAAGATCTTGATGTACCAATTCTTAAATACATAATATGAATCGTTTTACGAACCCTTCCTAAAGGAACCTCGTTCTAGAAATTCGTCTAAATTGTCAAAAGTTTAATGCGTCCCCTTCTGTAAATGTCGAGTATCTTCAGGAAATAAAATATTCCATCTAGTGTGTTCTATGTGTGATATATTCTGTTGAATGGATTGTATAATTATTTAATCATGAATAATATTATGTTTGATGAACTTGATATATGATAACATTCTCTGCCTACCTAATATATGTCTGCTCAATCTGTATACTTGGTATGTGATCGTTTGATCTGTGATGGTATTGTCTGACTGTTTGATGAATTTGTTAGCATGATCTGTTAGTTTGACCTATGAAGGTACAATCTGTTTTCATGATGAATGCTAAAAATGTCTGCTCTGCTCAATAGTATGCCTATTTATCTGTCAAAAGCATGAACTTCTGTTTCTGATACTCTGAATAGAATGTATTATGTTACTCATGTCTGAAATCTGATTACCGATTGTCATCTGGGGTATATTGTTGGGTTATGTTATGAAGTCTTTGGTGGTACAGCCCTGATCAAGCTGGTAAATTCTTATGGACTCAAAGTCTTCCCTTGAGTGGCACCTATGCCCATCGGGCCTAGGGTAAGTCCTTATGGACCTAAGGCATCCCCTTAGGTGGCACCTATGCCCATCGGGCCTAGGGTAAGTCATTATGGATGCAGTTCTGGGGGACTGCATATTGGTGTAAGGTTGGAGGGTAGTTCTTGTAAATTTCTATATGATCATTGAACATTTGCATTTAATCTGTTATGTGCTCATATGATATGATGTTAAGTACTTATGTATGTTTATCTGCACTTATTGGAACACACTAGACGCCAAACTCTCTGATTCTTACCTCGTATGTTACCAGCCTATATAATTTTCGTCTAATTCTCAAGGTCTAATTAAAGAACAATTACCATTATTCTTGAGTATGATGTAACCTCAAAATAGTAGAACAGAAATAGAGGACTATCACTGCTTGAAACATCATGAAAATGTTATGCCTACCATATGTCTGCATGAGCTTATAGCATCTTTTGGTAGTTCTGTATTACTGAGCTTTCCCAAGCTCACGTTGTTTTTACCATCGCAGGTTAAAAGAAATCATGACCTAATGTTTGACATCAGTGTTCGGAGTTCTCTCGGCGTTGCCTTTGGTGTACGGTACTGTATAGTTAGTGGGCATGTATGTCATGTATGTCACGTATTGTTTTATGATAGAGTCTGTAAAGCACTTTCTGAAATTTTTGTTATCTGTTTAAATGTTTTCCTGAAATTGTATTTTAAGCAGAAGTTGATTTTACAGTTTAATAAGTGTTTTGAGAAAGAAAAATGTTTTCATGTGTATTTTCATTGTGGGTCGCTCTTGTGACCCTAATGTGGCTTCCTAGGATCCGTTGTAACGCATAGGCGAGTCTAGGCGGTTACAAGCAACCTTTAAAACAATAATTCTAGTTGTATGTCAAATTTCAAAGCGTTTCAAATCTGTTTACTATGATTTTACCAAATAGGGCATTTAGGCTAATTTTTACCATTTTCAAGCATACCACATCAAAATAAGTTATTACAACACCTTAAAACCTTATGCCAACTTACTAGGAGTTTGAAAACAAAAGTAAACATACATATGCTCTGAAGATGTGATTTGCAAGCGCAAAATACACGATCGAACTTGGAAAGCTTCAAGGTCTTGTATTACATGAGACACTCAAACGTTAGGCTTACTTAGCCTAGTGAGATAGTCATAATAACACAACAAAATCGCATGAATAACAAACTATCAATATGAGTTACATAACAATGCATTTAAGTATCATAATCATAACTTTAATCACATAAGTCTCATGCTTAATCACAATTAACATATTTTCATAGCTTATTTAACATAAATCAATCTCTTGGACAATGTAACAAATGGATACGCTGATTTTTCTTTACACCAACATATATAACAGAAGATAGGATGCAGCCTTGAGCCGTAGCTTCGGAAAGTCCCTTACACAATCAAACCTTATTTCCCTCACATATGGGACGTAGCCTTGGACCGTAGTCCACCCTTATTTATATGATCTCAAATAACCCTATGGCATGCCAATTGTATCCAATGTCCACAAGTGTCCAAGTGCACATAATCATCACAAAATTTTACCTTTTGTGCTCTTAGGCCATAACATATCAGAAAACGGAATTGAGCCTTAGCTCCACATATCATATCATAACTTATTCATACCATAACATATCATATCATATTCGTATCCATTTTATATGTATAGCATTTTTCAAATATCATATACAAACTTACCATTCTTACCATTAGCATCCACAAAAGCTCGATCTACTTGAGCCCTTAATCAAATGCAAAACGTAATCACAAAACAAATGCAACATGATAACACCTAGCCTATCCCTTGACACAACTACACTCACCTTGACTTCCAGACTCTCGAATCATGATTTCTTTGTGCCTAACTTCCATTGGAGATGATGATGGGTCTTTCTCCACACCTTTAGCTAGCAAAAAATTAGGGGTTGCACTAGAATTCAACATATGGATTCAGAAACATCTTTCAAGCTTGCCTAAGCTTGTAAACAATATCGAATTAACAAAACTAGCTCCTTATTTCATATGTTTCTATTTGAATATTAGAAACCAAATCTTGAAATTAAACTTTGAGGGATTATGGAATCATCTAATTAGATTTGTGGTTTTACTCACCTAGTTGTAGGCTTTCAAATGAAGTATCAAAGTTGAACAAAGGGCAAAGATGGAACCAAGGTGCTTGCTTAGCTCAAGGTAGAAGATAACATTGGAGGAGCTTTCTTGTGGAAAGACAAGGATGTTGGGTTTGGTTTCGGTAAATGGCAAGAGTAAAGATAGAAGCTTTCTCTTCTTACTAATTAATTTTAAAATCCTTTCTTAACCTCCTTAATGATTACCCACCTAACTTCAAGCCAATGGACGAAGAAAGCTTAAACAAAGGCATCTCATCACTTTGATAATTCTAGGCAATTAACAATTGCCTACACACCCCTTTTCTGCCACAATTCACGTGAGAAATAACAAGCAAAGAGGTGAGTAAGCACCCTTACAATTTTGACTTCGAACATATTTAAAATAGGGGACCCATATCGATAACCACTATAATCGCATCAATACGGTTACAATAAAATAAGTAAGTTAGTTAAAGGTAGTTAGGTCGTATCAATACTGATTTTACCGTGTTAATACGCCTGGCTCAAATTTTATATTTTCACCTTTGAATTTCATACAAGGAAGTTTAACTATTCAAATGGGACCAAGGTGTGACTTCATTGCATAACAGGGATACAAATAGGGGTTAGCATTCAATCCATTCGAGTAAATTTTTTTTGAGTTATTCAAGTTGACGCGTAATATTTTACAACTCAAATTTTATTTGAATTTTTCTTATTCGAGTTGAGTTTAAGAAATTCGAGTCTAGTCGAGTTTTCGAGTTCCTATAAAAATTTAATTGTAATTATTTATCATGTTATAATAGGTTTAATTCTAATTTAAACAACTTTCTCTAATCATATAAGATATGCACATATATATCTCCTCATATTTTTTATATGTGACAATATTTCTTCATATTTTTATATATCGGTATATATATATATATGTGTGTGTGTGTGTGACAATATATATATATATATATATATATATATATATATATATATATATATATATATATATCATAAAAAATTGCGGGACTCGCCTCGAACTTAAAAATAAATCCATTAATTACTAAAAATTCCTAGTTATTTGAATTTCCATTTTCAACTCAAACTTTATTTGAAAATTTTTCGAGTCGAGTTGAGTTTATGAAATTTCAAGTCGAGTCAAGACGAGTCGAGTATTTTTGCCTCGAGTCGAGTCGAGTTATTCAGTTTTTTCGAGTCGAGTTTTGCTCACCACTAGGTACAAAGGTCAATGACATACAACATTTAACACATTAGAGTCAAAATTTCCAATCATCGGAACCTAATTCCAACTAGCTTGGTTTCCGGGATGGGACAACTGAATTATAAGGTTTAGGATATATGAAAAATAATAAAATTGAAAATTTAAATTTTGGATTGGGTGGTCTCCCAAACAATTAAGAGTTTCGAGTATATAAAAAAAATAAAAAATTTAATCTTAGATTGGACAAATAATTTTCCCCTCAAACAATTAAAAGTTTTGAGAGGTTAAACTAAATACAAAGGGCACCACTTGCTCTACTCGTTTACAGTTAGATCAATTGACATGTCTGGTCAACGACAAATCGGGTCATTTCAGGTTAGGACAAAGACAAGTTTGGTTGATAATACGTCGGGTAAATTCGGATTTCGGTTGTTTCATATTGGGTAAAGTGTAGATCGAGTTCAATTATCACATTATAAGGTTCAGGTCATTCTCGGATCGGGTGCGAATTAGGTTTGGATCTAAAATCATCGGGTCCAGGTCAAAATCAGATAGAACTTGATCGAGTTTATATTATCATCTAGGGGTGTTCAAAATTACCCTATCCGAACTACCCAATCCGACAACGCGAACATAAATAAGAAGGCATTTACTCAGAAATTTTTTTACCCGGGTCGAGTACCCAACCGCCATTTCACGGGTCGGGCTCGGGTAACAAAATATGAAATTTTCAAGTACCCAGATATATTTAAAATTAATTATTTTATATTCAATATATATATATATTAAACTAATAAAAATCTTAATTTTTTATATTTAATAAATACATATTTTTATTTTACACTAATAAAATATTTTTATATTAAAAAATACATATTTTTTTATATTCGGATATCCGCAACTTTTGGGTACCGGGTAGTTAGGTATCCGCAATACCCGAACCGAGACACGGGCCGATAATACAACTACCCAATAATCCGGGTACCCAAATACCTGAATATTCAAATTTAAACACCCCTATTATTATCATCTTAGGTCACAACCAGTTTAAAGTCCAGTCAATTTCAGTCGGGTCGGTTTTTACTCTCCCGGTTGTAATGCTAAGTTAGGGATTTAAAGTAAAAAATTGTAGGATTGGGTATGCAGGTCATTTCACAAGTAGAATCAATCCAGGAAAAGTAGACAAAGTTTTGCTTCTTTTTCCCAACATTCACCTTTTTCTCCACTGGTTTCCCAATTCCAATTTGGTATTGCAAGCAAGGAGAAAACTTCCATCTTGTTAAAATAAATAAACAAATGTGAAGCGTAGACACAGCATATGACTACCCATGTTGTTGATTCAATGGCCGCTATACAATTTCCTCAGCACCACACAATCAATTCTTTCATATAAAAAAATTTCATCTCATTCCTCAAAACCATCTGCAGGTTTTTCTTGCTCAACTTGTTTCAAAGATTTGACAGTTTGAAGATTGTACATGTTGTATACTACAACATTAAAACTTAAAACCGTGCACCTGTCCAATGACAGTAGAATTCCTCTCTATGTTCGACATCACAGTTACCAAGAACATACAATCACATGGGACTTGTCACTTTTAGGGCAAAGACCCATTCCTTTTTGTTGGACTGTAATAGAGTCACTGCTTTCGCTACTGACAATTGATGCATAGTAATTCTGCATTCTATATTTCTACATTATCTGCATGCCTTGCATTTGAGTCATGTAAAAGTTTGTAAACGTGTTTGTGATTTTCCAACATGACTCTCAAATCATGATTAGTTCAATTCTAAATTCAAAAATATTCTAGTATTTGCTGGAAACTAGTTAAACCAAAGCATCCACAGATGCTATCCAACAGAAAACAACCAAAACTGTGGGTCAGTAAGCTCATATCCATGGCGCATGATCCAAGCCAAATGGATGTTACCTACTAATGACTTGAGACTAGACAACAAACAGAACCAATGCTTTTCATCTAAAAGAAAACAAGTGCAAATTATATCAGATCAATCCAGATGGTGCCAAGCTAAACTAGGCCATCTGCTTCTTGGAACCTCAACTCAAGTTGCAGAGAATGTCATGTGTTCAACATTGACTGCTACCCGGAAAACTTTTCTGGAATTAATCGAGTTTGGTGAAACATGTTATGTATTCAAAGCATCCGAGTTGGCTGAGTCTCAATGCTTATCAGTTCACTTTATGTGAAGTGAAGATTTAATGTTTATAATGTAATATGTCAAATTATTTAATCTTGCAAGTTTAAGTATTCAAACTCCTAAACTCCTAAAAGATCAAGAAATTTTCATAGTAAATGAAAATATGTTATATTCCCATGAAACCATTATAACTCATTCCATCAACAAAATCTGTCCCGATTATTCTCCAATTCCATTAGAAATCTGTCCAGGAGGATTATAACGATCTGTCTATCAAGTAATAGGAAAAACCTATGTTCAGTTATCAAAGCTTACTTTAAATAAATGAATAGCAAACACAAGACCCCCACTATTAAGTTCATATAGATTTCTCGTCGGTTTATCATATAAGTTCAATCCGAGATTTTAGAAACAGACTTATTCATAATATATATAATCAAAATCACAGTCGAAATCAGAATAGACAGGTTTATAATTATATATGCAAATTGCAGTTGCAAACTCGGAAAGTTATAGCCCCAATGAATGCCTAGTAACAATATGGATACTGGATTTTGATAAAAGAAAAAAACAATATGGATACTGGATTGAAGTTTGACCAGTCAAATCCGCTAATATTGTTGTTTGGTGAACAACAGATTAAAAGAGCGGATTGAGGTGAAACCACTAATTTTTGAAAAAGCTTATAATAAGAGCCTTTTGAGATTAGAGGTTTGATATTAGAGCTGTAAAACTCTTTTACCCTTACCAATTACCAAAAATTTCAAAATAACCTAAATTAAATATTTTCTCACCCTATTTATAAGCTAATCCTATTTACTTTTTTTCTTTTTATTATCACATATTTATATGTGTATTGAAATTTATTAATTAATTAAATTATATTAAAATAATTATATAAATAATAAATTAATATATAAATCATTCAAATATGTTTAAAAAAGTTATATTAAAAATAATTTTATAGATCTAATTAATATTAATTAGATACAAAATATTGATAACTAATAAACTATTCAAACAAGTATTGAATATACTCATGTCATTTTATGCCATTTTGTTTGTTTAAATAATATAACAACTATCAGCTATCTGTTAATTTTACCACACTTTTATACAATCATCTAATACAATCAACTATCAGCTAATGTAATCCGCTATCAGCTATCCGCTAATTGCCAAACATGCCCAAAATCTTTTAATTACACAACACATTCCTCCGCCTCACACGGAGACAGATTTACGTGGGCAATGAGAGGGGTTCCTTCCCCGGCCCCACCAAAAAATTGTAACATCTAATTTGTATAATTTTTTTGCTTAATGACTTCATTCTAAGCATACACTTTTTACCGAGTTAGCCCCTAAAGAATATTTCAGGGTATTTTGTCTCATAACTTTAAATCGTGACATCAGTTGCCTTCTACCGTTAACTGTCGTTAAAAAATTTATGGACCAATCAGAACGTGTCATGTGTCACTAATAAACAAAAAACTCAACCGACTTTAATAAAAGGGATAAATTGCACGCTAAGTCTGTAAAAATTTTATTTTTGTTCAATTTAATCCTAAAAATCTTTATTTAACCCAAAATTGACCCAAATTTCTTTCTAATTTTTATAAATTAGTATAATATTTTTAATATGCTGATATTTTTGTTCAATTTAGTCCTCAAAATCTTTATTTAACCCACAATTGACCCCTACTACTTTATATTTTTTATAATTTAGTTTAATATTTTAAATATAATTATATTTTGTTCAATTTAGTCCTAAAACTCTATATTTCACTTGAAATTGACCCCAAATGTAACCCCCTTAGCCCGGCCTAGACGGTTGACCCAGACTACGGAGATTACACGGGGAAAATCAAAGTCAACCCGAAAGTCAACCTTGATTAACGACCCTTTTGTCCTTTTTAATCTTGTCTAGATACATATTAACCCTAGGTGAACACTTGAGAAACAAATACGTGTAAAGCACATCGATCGAATTTCAATAAGGGACTCAATTGCATAATATGCAAACGTTAAGGACCAAAATGCAAAATTTGTAAATTAGAAGGTCATAACTGATTTTAAGGTTACCAATATTAAATTAGTCATATTACATGCTTCCCTGTCAAATTTCACTTTAATTGGACTTCTCGAACTCATACAATTGCAAAAACAACTTTCGGGACTAAAACGTAAAGCTTGCAAACCATAACACCATTCAAATCAGTGCCCAACGGTCACCCGTTTCGAAACGGTGTTGACCGTTCCGAAACACGAGTTTGTTTCAGAACTAGTTCTGAAACATGGCCTTCCGGTGGCTAAATCGTTTCGAAACAGCCTCCAGCCGTTTCGAAACACGAAGACCATTACATGCCCCCGTTTCGAAACGCCAGTGCTTGTTCTGATACGGTTTGCCTAGAAGCTGCAGATTTTGCTGGTTTTTCATACATAAAACCACTAAAATACATCCTAATGACTTCCTAACCATGCCAACAAGTCATCATACATGTAAAGTGCATGTTTGCAACTTCTAAACACATCCATAGCATCAAACATGGAATTTCTCATATCTATAGGCATGCTTCCTATTTTCCAAACCAAACAATCAACCAATCTCCAAAACAAGCATTAAAAGGCCATTTACAATATCAAACCATTAAAAGCAACATGCCACAACCTAGGGAGTTCAACACATCTCCCAAAACACACTTTAGGTTCCCATTGCCAAATTACCAAAACTAATAGTGTATGAAAACATCACCATACATGAGCTTGGTTTCCCTTGGACACTCTAGCCTCCTTGTTGCCCTTAAACACTTCAATTATCTGCATTATTGGTTCAAGAGAGAGAGCGTAAGCACAATTGCTTAGCGAGGCATGCTCTAAAGAAAAAAACACAATAATGTATTTATAAAACACTTTCAACAAAGCTTTCTAAGCTAATGCTCAATTCTTTTCATGCAACCTTGCATACGTTACAAGAATCTCATGCTTCATTATAATCAATACATCATATTGGCTTTCAAGTGATAACTCATAACCATTTACAACTCAAAACACAATCGGATACGCGAATTACAAGCGTTGTCTCACACGCTTCATACACACTACCGAACAACATAAGGTGGAGTTTAACGATACAATCACAACCCCTCAACACCCGTGATGGAGTATAACGGTACAATCACAACCCCTCAACATCACTCATCGGTAGTTGTATAATTCCACTAACGAGAGCAAGGGACACATAACACAAGATCCACACACGGACTTTTAACCACCGTTGTGATCTTACCTCTCTCGTTAGGGTACTTGGATGGAGTTTACGGTACAATCACAACCCCTCGAAATCCAAGGCGACTTTATTCCGGGTGCACCCAATCCTATAGCCGGCTAACTATATCCGATTCAAGTACTTTAAAACCATTACACCACTTTCCAATATACATCATTTACCATCAACAATTCACTGTTTTAAAGCATTAACCAAAGCCATTTAACATCATGCATCACTTTGCATCAAAACCATATTAACAATATGTCAAACCAAGGATCTCTTACCTTAAGCATCCTTCAATACATGGCTTTCAAAACCAGCATTAACCATGCTAAAACATGTTTTCAAAACATAATTTAAACATGCAAATAATAACCAATGCATCAAACCACTTCATGGCTCATTCAAGGGAGTTTTTCCGAAAACTTACTCTTGAGCTTAGCTAAGTTGTTTAGACTTAAACTAAGATCTCAAAACCTTCAAATAACTGTTTCAAAGCTGGAAACCCAACTCCACTCACTAATTACGTTTCGCTAGCTTGCCGAAACACCGATTAAGCCTCCGAATCAACTCCAAAAGTGTCCGAAGATGCCTCCCCTGTTTTAAACACATCAAACCAGAGGATTAATGCATCATCATGCATTGAAATCTTCAACCAACACACTTAAACTCGCTGCTCTTCCCAAAACCAACATTTCGGCTACCAAACACAACCGAAAACACCTCCAAACTCTTCCAAAACTTAACCCAGCCAAGATCCATCACTTTTAACCATTTCTAAACATCAATTAACATCCAAAATGAACCTAAACTCGTCCTTATACCTCTAGGTATAACAGAACACCAAGATCACCTCAAAAACCACCATTTTCATAAGCCAAAACTTAGGAAATACAACCTATTCGGGATTGCATTGATAAAACCTCATTTTCACATCATTAGACATCCAAAATACATTTAAGAATCATCTCAAAACAGAGCCCAAACAATCACAACGAAATTCTTCAAGATTTCTTCCAAATCTTGAGTTTTAAGCCAAAATCAAGTTCCTATCATTAAAACCATTTATAAAACTTAAATTAAGGATTGACAACTTGGGAACTTCAGTAAAGAACTGAGTATTTAGAGGAGAAGAACAATCTTACCTCTAAATGGTTATTTCTCCTTGATTTGAGTCAATTTCCTTAAAAATTCAATGAGGAAATCAAAAGGATTTGATGCAAGATTGATTAGGAATTAATTGATGATAGAAATCTTATCAATTGAAGTAAAGATTAATGCAAAAGTTGTTGGAGAAAGAGTGTTTGGATGATGGAATTTTAAGAGAAAAAGGAATGAGAAAAATTTAGGAAAAGGTAGTTATGAATTTCCAAAAGGTAGTTTCTCTTCTCTTTTAATTAATTAAAACATTAATTAATTCTCTCAAAATAAGGAAAAATCTGGAGAAATTATTTTTGGGTGAATTAGCTCCTTAAAGATTCAAAGTTTCAATCCTTACAAAACAATCACCACTAAACTTTTCAAAAATCGCATTTTAGTCACTACACCGAAATGTAGTATTTCCAAACCTTATTTTGAAAAATTGATTTCACCACTCTCTTATATATATTAAAAGAGGATTTTTAGATATTTTTCCATATTTTTAAAGAATCCCGAACTAGGCTTTCCCTAAAACCTCCTTTTATATTCGAATCGAAAATCAGACCGATCCGATTCAGACCCTAAACTTCTAAGCCCAAAATTGGGGTGTTACAACTCTCCCCCCCTTAAGAAATTTTGTCCTCGAAATTTACCTGGAGGAAAAAGGTACGGAAACTGCTTCTTCATATCATCATTCCTTTCCCTCGTGGCTTCCTCAACACCACGATGCTTCCACAACACCTTAACCAATTCAATGGTTTTGCCTCGAAGAACTTTACTGTCCGAATCCAGAATTTCAACTGGCTCTTCATCATTGGTCAAGTCTGGATTCAACTCCACTTCCTCCACACGTGCGAAGGATCCGATCTATACCTCCGAAGCATAGAGACATGAAACACATCATGAATCTTTTCCAACTCTTGCGGTAACCTCAGCTTGTACGCAACAGGACCCACACGTTCAATCACCTCGTATGGTCCAATGTACCTAGGGCTCAATTTACCCTTCCAGCCAAACCTCATCACCTTCTTCCAAGGCGAAACCTTCAAGAACACCCGGTCACCTACCGCAAACTCAATCTCCTTACGCTTCAAATCCGCGTAAGACTTCTGGCGATCAGAAGCTGCCTTTAAACGCTCACAAATGAGCTTCACCTTCTAGGTGGTTCCTTTCAACAAAGCCGGCATAGAAACCAACTTCTGACCTGTTTCAGCCCAGCAAAGAGGAGTTCTGCACTTCCTCCCGTACAAGGCTTCATAAGGTGCCATTTGAATACTTGCCTGATAGCTATTGTTATAAGCAAACTCCACCAAAGGCAAATGCTTCTCCCAAGAAACCTGAAACTCAATCACACAACACCTCAACATATCCTCCAGCACTTGGATAACACGCTCAGACTACCTATCCGACTGTGGATGATAAGAAGTACTAAAATTCAACCAAGTACCCAAAGCTTGATGCAAACATTCCCAAAAACACGATGTAAACCTCGGATCCCTATCCGAAACTATAGACTTTGGCACACCATGCAGCCGCACAATCTCAGCAACGTACAACTCTGCAAGCTTGTCCAAGGTATACGTAGTATGCACGGGTAAGAAATGCGCACACTTCGTAAGGCGATCCACAATCACCCACACCGAATTCTTCTTTGATGGTGACAAAGGCAAACCAGACACAAAGTCCATGGTAATCCTTTCCCACTTCCACTCAGGAATCCTCAACGGTTGCAACAACCTAGAAGAAAACTGATGCTCAGCCTTAACCCGCTGACAAACCATGCACTTACCCACATACTCCGCAACATCCTTCTTCAAACCCACCCAATAGTACTCATTCTTAAGATCACGATACATATTAGTACTACCAGGGTGCATAGCAAAAGGACTACTATGAGCTTCAGTCAGAATAGTACACCTCAACTCTGCATCATTCGGCACTACCATCCGACTCCCAAAACATAGAACCCCATCATCATTAAAACAGAAATTCGATGGTCTATCCTCAGCAATGTCCTGAACATGCGGCACCAAAGAATCATCCAACAACTGCTTATCCTTTATCAACTGAACCAAAGATGGTTTCACTTGCAACTCAGCCACAAGACCCCCATCTCACGAAATGCTCAAGCTGGCAAACATAGCCCTCAACTCCACTGCCACCTTTCTACTCAAGGCATCCGCTACAACATTAGCTTTTCCCAGATTGTACTCGATCGTCATATTGTAATCTTTAAGAAACTCCACCCAACGTCGTTGCCTAAGGTTCAACTCTTTCTGAGACATCAAATACTTCAAACTTTTGTGATCCGTGTACACAGTACACTTCTCAACATACATGTAATGTCTCCAAATCTTCAAAGCAAAGACCACCGCAGCTAACTCAATATCATGCGTAGGATAATTGCGCTCATGCACCTTCAACTGGCGCGATACATAAGCCACCACCTTACCCTCTTGCATCAACACACACCCCAAACCAACATAGGATGCGTCGCTGTACACCACAAACTCTTTCCCTAATTCAGGTTGAACCAGGATAGGAGCTTGTGTCAAAGCTGCCTTAAGCTTCTCAAAAGCTTGTTGTCTTGCCTCTGTCCATTCATACTTGACATCCTTCTGCAACAACTTCATCAAAGGAGCAGCAATCTTCGAAAATCCATCCACAAACCTCTGTTAGTATCCTACCAACCCAAGGAAACTACGGATTTCATGAACATACTTAGGAGGCTTCCAATTCATTACCGCCTCAATTTTCTGAGGATCAACACGAATCCCCTCAGTAGAAACAACATGACCAAGTAAAACAACTTCCCTAAGCCAAAATTCGCACTTGCTCAGCTTAGCATAAAGCTGATTCTCCAACAACGCCTGCAACACATTCCTCAAATGCCCCTCATGTTCCTCCTCAGTACGAGAATACACAAGAATATCATCAATGAACACCACAACAAACTTGTCCAAGTATTCATGGAACACTCTATTCATCATGTCCATAAAAGCTGCAGGAGCATTCGTGAAGCCAAACGGCATCACAAAGAACTCATAATGCCCATACCTCGTTCTAAAAGTTGTTTTTGGCACATCCACATCCTTCACCTTAAGCTGGTAATAACCTGACCTTAAGTCAATCTTAGAGAACACAGCTGCTCCTCGGAACTGATCAAAATATCATCAATCCTCGGCAAAGGATACCGATTCTTGATAGTCAACTTGTTCAGCTGACGATAATCGATGCACATTCTCATAGTGCCATCCTTCTTCTTCACAAACAAGACCGGTGCACCCCAAGGTGACACAGTCGGCCGAATGAAACCACGATCAAGCAACTCCTGAAGTTGCGTCTTCAGCTCCTTCAACTCCTTAGGTGCCATTCGGTAAGGAGTAATGGACACTGCAGTTGTGTTTTCATACAACTCAATCCCAAATTCCACCTCTCGACTAGGAGGCAACCCAGGTAACTCCTCCGGAAACACACCAGTAAACTCTCGCACAGTCCTGATATCCTGAACTCGCAACTCCTTAGAGCTAGGATTCATCACAAAGGCTAGATAAGATTCACAACCTTGCCTCAGCATACAGATTGCTTCCAACAAAGACACCACATTGGCAAGAAACTTCACATTCTCACCAACCACCATTACCTCGTAATCATCCGCAAGTTTCAACGAAACTCGCTTGTTCTCAAAATCCACTACAACTCGATGTTCAACAAGCCAATCCATACCAAGGATTATATCAAAACTATAGAATGGCAATTCCATGAGATCAACAAGAAAAACATGGTTTTGCACTTTCATGGGACATCTTCTATACAACTTCCGTGTCACAACAGTCTCACCAAAGGAACTAGTTACACGCATACCAACATCCAAAGACTCAACAGGTAAACCAAGCAATTCAGCATGTTCACGCAATATGTATGAATGTGTAGATCCAGAATCAATCAAGGAAAGTAATGATAAGGATTGCAAAGTAAAGGTACCTGCGATTACATCCGTATCATTTCTCCCCTCACGCTGAGCATACACTCGAGCCTGGCCACCACCTTCAGGTTGAAAAGCCACCACATGCGCCACATTCCTCCCACCATCATCTCTGCGCTGGAAGTTTCCACGGTCGCGCCCACGACCTCTATGTGGTGCAACTACCCCAGGAGCACGTCCCTGACCACCACCGGCCAACAAAAGACACTCCCTCTTCATGTGGTCTGCTGAACCACAATTCCAGCATGAATTACCGGTCACTGCTACAGGAGCCTGAACCTCCCTTGCTGCTCGAGGACAATCTTGCCTCAAATGGCCATGAGATCCACACGTCCAGCACGTGTTCTGCTCAGCTCTCATCCTATCTCCCGGAAAAGGCGCACCATGCCCTCCATTACCACGCCTAGTAGAAGACTGATACCTCTTATCTCGTCCTCTCTTGTTCCGTCCACCACCGGAACTATACTCAGTAGCTCTTATGCCCGAGCTAGAACTAACACCTCTGGAAGACAAACCCAAGTTCTGCTCAATGTCCTTCGCTCTACTCACCAGCACATCAAAATCTGTATACTCAGCAGCAAGCATGAAAGTCTTTACGTCCGTCACCAAAGCATATCGGAAACATTCACACCTCTCCCGCTCATCAAGGATTAGCTCAGGTGCGTACTACTAAGGCGGACAAACTGGACCTCATATTCAGCCACCGTCATTCTTCCTTGCACAAGAGACATGAATTCTCTTTTCTTCTCATCTAGGTATCGCACACCTAGATACTTTCACTTGAACGCATTCAAGAAGAACGTCCAAGTCACCTCATTCTCCTCCATTTCGGAAACAATGGTTGTCCACCACGTATAAGCATCATCATGCAGCAATGACAACACACAACCCAGCTTCTGCACATTGCTGCAGTTCATTTGCCCCAAAATCCTCTTGGTGCTTTCCAACCAAGATTTAGAACCTTCAGGAGATAAACCTCTAAACTTAGTCCCTCACAAACTACGAAGACGTTCCAAAGGCAATCTCACGTTAGCATCACCCTGATGCGCAGCTCCGTGAGCTCTAGCTACTGCTGCCTGAAAGGCTCCCGCAATAGCCTGAATCAACACAGTCATGTCAGGAGCAGCTTGCCCCTGCACACCTTCAGGTCCAGCGACCCCAGCACCAGCACCAACACCAGCATTATCACCTCCAGCACCACCACCACCGGTTGGTCCACCACCAGGGGGAGGATGTATATCCACAACATTATTAGCATTTTCCTTATTCTCGTTTTGAGCCATAGCTCTCGTATTCATCCTCATCTCTCTAAGAGGCCCCATTTACAAGAAAAACAATGCACTGACACAAATGCAATAAACATAATTAGGCTCAACAAGGTAAGCAATCCAAGTACTCAAGCTCTTTTTCCAAAAACAATTCCTTTCATTAGTTTTGATATGGCAATGGGTTCCCCTAACATGCTTCAACATATCAAAGCATCATAATTGCAACCATACATCACAATTCACAAAACATTCCTTCACTTAAAAGGTCCATCATGCAAAAGCACATACATCACCCACATAACCATTCCCATTTACACGCGAACTCAGCTCTAATACCACCAAATGTAACCCCCTTAGCCTGGCCTAGACGGTTGACCCGGACTACGGAGATTACACGGGGAAAATCAAAGTCAACCCGAAAGTCAACCTTGATTAATGACCCTTTTTCTTTCTTTTGAATCATGTCTAGATACATGTTAACCCTAGGTGAACACTTGAGAAACAAATACGTGTAAAGCACAACGATCGAATTTCAATAAGGAATCAATTGCACAATATGCAAACGTTAATGACCAAAATGCAAATTCTGGAAATTAGAAGGTCATAACTGATTTTAGGGTTACCAATATTAAATTAGTCATATTACATGCTTCCCTGTCAAATTTCACCTTAATTGGACTTCTCAAACTCATACAATTGCAAAAACAACTTTCAGGACTAAAACATAAAGCTTTCAAACCTCAACACCATTCAAATCAGTGCCCAACGGTCACCCGTTTCGAAACGGTGTTGACCGTTCCGAAACACGGGTTCGTTTCGAGACTAGTTCCGCAACAGGGCCTTCTAGTGGCCAAATCGTTTCGGAACAGCCTCCAGCCGTTTCGAAACACGAAGACCATTACAGGCCCCCGTTTCAAAACGCAAGTGCCTGTTCCGATACGGTTTGCCCAGAAGCTGCAGATTTTGCTGGTTTTTCATACATAAAACCACTCAAACTGTAACACCTCAATTTTGGGCTTAGAAGTTTAGGGTCCGAACCGGACCGGTCTGATTTTCGGTTCGAATATAAAAGGAGGTTTTAGGGAAAGCCTAGTTCGGGATGATTTAAAAATATGGAAAAATATCTAAAATTCCTTTTTTAATATATATAAGAAAGTGGTGAAATCAATTTTACAAAATAAGGTTTGGAAATGCAACATTTTGAAATAGTGACTAAAATGCGATTTTTGAAAAGTTCAATGGTGACTGTTTTGTAAGGGTTGAAACTTTGAATCTTTAAGGAGCTAATTTACCGAAGAATTATTTCTCCAGATTTTTCTTAGATTTAAGTGATTTAATTAATGTTTAATTAATTAAATGAATAAGAGAAACCACTTTTTAGATTTTCATAACTAACTTTTCTTAAAATTTTCTCATCTCTTTTTCTCTCAAAATTCCCTCATCCAAACACTTTTCTCCAGCAACTTATCCATAGATTTTAACTCCAATTGATGAGGTTTCAATCATCAATTAATTCCTAATCCATTCTACATCAAATCCTTTTGATTTGCTCATTGGATTTTCAAGAAAATTGGCTCAAATCAAGGAGAAATCACCATTTAGAGGTAAGGTTGTTCTTCTCCTATAAATACTCAGTTCTTTACTGAAATTCCTAAGTTATCAATCCTTAATTTAAGTTTTATAAATGGTTTTAATGATATGAACTTGATTTTGGCTTAAAACTCAAGATTTGGAGGAAATCTTGAAGAATTTCGTTGTGATTGTTTGATATATGTTTTGAGATGATTCTTAAATGTCTTTTGGATGTCTAATGATGTGTAGATGAGGTTTTATCAATGCAATCCCGAATAGGTTGAATTTCCTAAGTTTTTGCTTACGAAAATGGTGGTTTTTGGGGTGATCTTGGTGTTCTGTTATAGCTGGAGGTATAAGGACGGGTTTAGGTTCATTTTGGATGTTAATTGATGTTTAGAAATGGTTAGAAGAGATGGATCTTGGTTGGGTTATATTTTGGAAGAGTTTGGAGGTGATTTCGGTTGTGTTTGGCAGTCGAAATGTTAGTTTTGGTTAGAGCAGCGGGTTTAGGTGTGATGGCTAAAGATTTTAATGCATGATGATGCATTAATCCTCTACTTTGATGTGTTTAAAACAGGGGAGACATCTTCAGACACTTGTGGTGTTGATCCGGAGGCTTGATCGGCGTTTCGGCAAGCTTGCGAAACGGAATTGGTGAGTGAAGTTGGGTTTCCAGTTTTGAAACAAATGTTTGAAGGTTTTGGGAGATTAGTTTAAGTCTAAGCAACTTAACTAAGCTCAAGAGTAAGTTTTCGGACAAACTCTCTTGGATGAGCCATGAAGTGGTTTGATGCATTGTTTATAATTTGCATGTTTAAATTCTGTTTTGAAAGCAAGTTTTAGCATGGTTAATGCTGGTTTTGAAAGCCATATGTTGAAGGATGCTCAAGGTAAGAGATCCTTGGTTTGATATGTTGTAAATGTGGATTTGATGGATAGTGATGCATGGGGTTAAATGGCTTTGTTTAATGCTTTAAAACAGTGAGTTGTTGATGTTATATGATGTATATTGGCAAGTGATGTAATGGTTTTAAAGTACTTGAATCGGATATAGTTAGCCGACAATAGGATTGGGTGCACCGTGAATAAAGTCGCCTTGGATGTTGAGGGGTTGTAATTGTACCGTAAACTCCATCCAAGTACACTAACGAGAAAGGTAAGATCACAATGGTGGTTAAAAGTCCATGTGTGGATCTTGAGATGTGTGTCCCGTGTTCTCGTTAGTGAAGTTATACAACTACCGATGAGTGATGTTGAGGGGTTGTGATTGTACCGTTAAACTCCATCACGGGTGTTGAGGGGTTGTGATTGTACCGGTAAACTCCACCTTGTGTGTTCGGTAGCGTGTATGAAGCGTATGGGACAACGCTTGTAATCCGCGTATCCGATTGTGTTTTATGTTGTAAATGGTTATGGATGATCACTTGAAAGCCAATATGACATGTTGATTTCAATGAAGCATGAGATGCTTGTTATGTATGCAAGGTTGCATGAATAATGATGATAATGTGATGGAAGGTTTTGTTAAAAGTGTTTTATAAAAAGCATTATTGTGTTGTTTCTTTAGAGCATGCCTCACTAAGCAATTGTGCTTACGCTCTCTCTCTTGAACCAATAATGCAGATAATTGAAGTGTTTGAAGGCAACGAGGAGGCTAAGAGTCCAAGGGAAAACTAAGCTCATGTATGGTGATGTTTTCATAACACTATTAGTTTTGATATTTTGGTAATGGGAACTTAGGTTTTGTTTTGAAAGATGTTTTGGACTCCCTAGTTGTGACATGATGCCTTTGATGATTTGGATTGTAAATGGCCATTTTGATGCTTGATTTGGTGTTTTGTTGGTTGCTTGGTTTTGGATACTAGGATGCATGCCTATAGACTTGTGAAATTCCATGATTGATGTCATGAACGTGTTTTGATGTTGCAAACATGTACCTTATATGTATGATGACTTGTTGGCATGATTAGGAAGTCATTAGGATGTGTTTGAGTGGTTTATTGCATGTTAAACCAGCAAATTCTGCAGCTTTTGGGCAACCCATATCGATACACTTATAGGCGTTTCGAAACGGGGGCCTGTAATGGCCTTGGTGTTTCAAAACGGCTGGTGACCGTATCGAAACGGTTTGGCCACTAGAAGGCCCTGTTTCGAAACAAGTCTCGAAACGAACCCGTGTTTCGGAACGGTCAACCCCGTTTCGAAACAGGTGACCGTTGGGCACTGATTTGAATGGTTTTGAGGTTTGGAAGCTTTACGTTTTAGTCCCAAAAATTGTATTTGCAATTGCTTGAGTTTGAGATGTCCGATTGAGGTGAAATTTAATAGGGAAGCATGAAACATGACTAATTAAATAATGTTAACCTTAAAATCAGTTAAGACCTTCTAATTTCCAGAATTTACAATTTGGTCCCTAACTTTTGTATTTTGTGCAATTGAGTCCCTTAGTGTAATTCGATCGTTGTGCTTTTCACGTAAGTGTTTCTCAAGAGTACGCTTATGGTTAATGTGCATTTAGACAAGTTTTAAAAGAAAAAAAGGGTCGTTAATCAAGGTTGATTTTCGGGTTGACTTTGGTTTTCCCCGTGTAATCTTCGTAGTTTGGGTCAACCGTCTAGGCCGGGCTAAGGAGTTACATTTGGTGGTATCAGAGCTGAGTTCTCGTGTAATTGGGAATGCTTATGTGGGTGAAGTATGTGTGATTGCATGATATGCCTTTTAAATGAAAGTATGATGTATGAATTGTAAAGTATGTTGCAATTGTGATGTTATGCTATGTTGAAGCATGTTAGAGGAACCCATTGCCATATCAAAACTAATGAAAGGAATTGTTTTTGGAAAATGAGCTTGAGTACTGGGATTACTTACCTTGTTGAGCCTAATTATGTTTATTGCATTTGTGTCAGTGCATTGTTTTTCTTGTAAATGGGGCCTCGTAGAGAGATGAGGATGAATACGAGAGCTATGGCTCAAAACGAGAATGAGGAAAATGCTGATAATGTTGTGGATATACCCCCTCCCCCTGGTGGTGGACCACCTGATGGTGGTGGTGCTGGAGGTGACAATGCTAGTGTTGGTACTGGTGCTGGGGTCGCTGGACTTGAAGGTGTGCAGGGGCAAGCTGCTCCTGACATGACTGTGTTGATTCAGGCTATTGCGGGAGCCTTTCAGGCAGCAGTAGCTGGAGCTCACGGAGCTACGCATCAGGGTGATGCTGGACGTTCTTTTTGAACGCGTTCAAGCGAAAGTATCTAGGTGTGCGATACCTAGATGAGAAGAAGAGAGAATTCATGTCTCTTCTGCAAGGAAGCATGACGGTGGCTGAGTACGAGATCCGGTTTGTCCGTCTTAGTCAGTACGCACCTGAGCTTATCTCTAATGAACGGGAGATGTGTGAGCGTTTCCGATATGGTTTGATGTCGGATGTGAAGACCTTTATGCTTGCTGCTGAGTATACAGATTTTGATGTGCTGGTTAGTAGGGTGAAGGACATTGAGCAGAACTTGGGTTTGTCTTCCAGGAGTGTTAGTTCTAGCTCGGGCAAAAGAGCTGCCGAGTATAGTTCCGGTGGTGGACGGAACAAGAGAGGACGAGATAAGAGGTATCAGTCTTCTGCTAGGCGTGGTAATGGAGGGCATGGTGCTCCTGTTCAGGGAGACAGGATGAGAGCTGATCAGAACACGTGCTGGGCGTGTTGATCGCGTGGTCATTTGAGGCGTGATTGTCCTCGAGCAGCAAGGGAGGTTCAGGCTCCTGTGGCAGTGACCGGTAATTCGTGCTGGAATTGTGGTTCGGCAGACCACATGAGGAGGGAGTGTCCTTTGTTGGCCGGTGGTGGTCAAGGACGTGCTCCTGGAGTTGTTGCACCACAGAGAGGTCGTGGGCGCGGCCGTGGTAACTTCCAGCGCAGAGATGATGGTGGAAGGAATGTGGCGCATGTGGTGGCTGTTCAACCTGAGGGTGGTGGCCAGGCTCGAGTGTATGCTCAGCGAGAGGGGAGAAATGACACGGATGTGATCGCAGGTACCTTTACTTTGCAATCCTTGTCATTACTTTCCTTGATTGATTCTGGATCTACACACTCATACATATTGCGTGAACATGCTCAATTGCTTGGTTTACCTGTTGAGTCTTTGGATGTTGGTATGCGTGTGACTAGTTCCTTTGGTGAGATAGTTGAGGCACAGAAGTTGTATAGAAGATGTCCTTTGGTAGTGCAAAACCATGTTTTTCTTGTTGATCTCATGGAATTGCCATTCTATGGTTTTGTGTAATCCTTGGCATGGATTGGCTTGTTGAACATCGAGCTGTGGTGGATTTTGAGAACAAGTGAGTTTCGTTGAAGCTTGCGGATGGTTATGAGGTAGTAGTGGTTGGTGAGAATGTGAAGTTTCTTGCCAATGTGGTGTCTACATTGGAAGAAAGCCGAATGTTGAGGCAAGGTTGTGAGGCCTACCTAGCCTTTGTGATGAATCCAAGCTCTAAGGAGTCGCAAATTCAAGATATCAGGACTATGCGAGAGTTTCTCGGTGTGTTGCCGGAGGAGTTACCTGGTTTGCCTCCTAATCGAGAGGCGGAGTTTGGGATTGAGCTGTAGAAAACACAACTCCAGTGTCCATTACTCCTTACCGAATGGCACCTAAGGAGTTGAAGGAGCTGAAGACGCAACTTCAGAAGTTGCTTGATCGTGGTTTCATTCGGTCGAGTGTGTCACCTTGGGGTGCACCAGTCTTGTTTGTGAAGAAAAAGGATGGCACTATGAGAATGTGCATAGATTACCGTCAGCTGAATAAGTTGACTATAAAAAATCGGTATCCTTTGCCGAGGATTGATGATCTTTTTGATCAGTTTCGGGGAGCGGCTGTGTTCTCTAAAATTGACTTAAGGTCAGGTTATTACCAGCTCAAGGTGAAGGATGTGGATGTGCCAAAAACAGCCTTTAAGACGAGGTATGTGCATTATGAGTTCCTTGTGATGCCGTTTGGCTTGACGAATGCTCCTGCAGCTTTTATGGACATGATGAATAGAGTGTTCCATGAATATTTTGACAAGTTTGTTGTGGTGTTCATTGATTATATCCTTGTGTACTCTCGTACTGAGGAGGATCATGAGGGGCATTTAAGGATTGTGTTGCAGGCGTTGTTGGAGAATCAGCTTTATGGTAAGCTGAGCAAGTGCGAATTCTGGCTTAGGGAAGTTGTTTTTCTTGGGCATGTGGTTTCTGCTGAGGGGATTCGTGTTGATCCTGAGAAGATTGAGGCAGTGATGAATTGGAAGCCTCCTAAGTCTGTTCACGAAGTCTGTAGTTTCCTTGGGTTGGCGGGATACTACTGGAGGTTTGTGGATGGATTTTCAAAGATTGCTGCACCTTTGAAGAAGTTGTTGCAGAAGGATGTCAAATATGAGTGGACAAAAGCGAGACATCAGGCTTTTGAGAAGCTTAAGGCAGCTTTGACGCAAGCTCCTATCTTGGTTCAACCTGAATCAGGGAAAGAGTTTGTGGTGTACAGTGACGCATCCTATGTTGGTTTGGGGTGTGTGTTGGTGCAAGAGGTTAAGGTGGTGGCTTATGCATCGCGCCAGTTGAAGGTGCATGAGCGCAGTTATCCTACGCATGATATTGAGTTGGCTGCGGTGGTCTTTGTTTTGAAAATTTGGAGACATTATCTGTATGGTGAGAAGTGTACTGTGTACACGGATCACAAGAGTTTGAAGTATTTGATATCCCAGAAAGAGTTGAATCTTAGGCAACGACGTTGGGTGGAGTTGCTTAAATATTACGATCTGACGATCGAGTACCATCTGGGAAAAGCTAATGTTGTAGCGGATGCCTTGAGTAGAAAGGTGGCAGTGGAGTTGAGAGCTATGTTTGCCAGTTTGAGTATTTCGCGAGATGGAGGTCTTGTGGCTGAATTGCAAGTGAAACCATCTTTGGTTCAGTTGATTAAGGATAAGAAGCTGTTGGGTGATTCCTTGGTGCCACATGTTCAGGATATTGCTGAGGATAGACCATCGGATTTTTGTTTTAATGATGATGGAGTTCTATGTTTTGGGAGTCGGATAGTAGTGCCGAATGATGCTGAGTTGAGGCGTGCTATTCTGACTGAAGCTCATAGTAGTCCTTTTGCTATGCACCATGGTAGTACTAAGATGTATCATGATATTAAGGATGAGTACTATTGGGTGGGATTAAAGAAGGATGTTGCGGAGTATGTGGGTAAGTGCATGGTTTGTTAGCGAGTTAAGGCTAAGCATCAGTTTTCTTCTGGGTTGTTGCAACCGTTGAGGATTCCTGAGTGGAAGTGGGAAAGGATTACCATGGACTTTGTGTCTGGTTTGCCTTTGTCGCCATCGAAGAAGAATTCGGTGTGGGTGATTGTGGATCGCCTTACGAAGTGTGCTCATTTCTTACCTGTGCATACTACGTACATCTTGGATAAGCTTGCAGAGCTGTACATTGCTGAGATTGTGCGGCTGCATTGTGTGCCAAAGTCTATAGTCTCAGATAGAGATATGAGGTTTACGTCGCGTTTCTGGGAATGTTTGCATCAAGCTTTGGGTACACGGTTGAATTTCAGTACTTCCTATCATCCACAGTCGGATGGACAGTCTGAACATGTTATCCTGGTGCTGGAAGATATGTTTAGGTGCTGTGTGATTGAGTTTCAAGGCTCTTGGGAGAAGCATTTGCCTTTGGTAGAGTTTGCTTATAACAATAGCTATCAGGCAAGTATTCAAATGGAACCTTATGAAGCCTTGTAGGGGAGGAAGTGCAGAACTCCTCTTTGTTGGGCTGAAACAGGTCAGAAGTTGGTTTCAATGCCAGCTTTGTTGAAAGGAACCACCGAGAAGGTGAAGCTCATTGTGAGCGATTGAAGGCAGCTTCTGATCGACATAACTCTTACGCGGATTTGAAGCGTAAGGAGATTGAGTTTGCGGTAGGTGACCGTGTGTTTCTGAAGGTTTCGCCTTGGAAAAAGTTGATGACGGTTGGCCGAAAGGGTAAGTTGAGCCCTAGGTACATTGGACCATACGAGGTGATTGAATGTGTGGGTCCTGTTGCGTACAAGTTGAGATTGCTACAAGAGTTGGAAAAGATTCATGATGTGTTTCATGTCTCTATGTTTCGGAGGTATATATCGGATCCTTCGCATGTTATGCCTGTGGAGGAAGTGGAGTTGAATCCAGACTTGACCTATGAGAAGGAGCCGGTTGAAATTCTGGATTCGAACAGTAAGGTTCTTCGAGGCAAGACCATTGAATTGGTTAAGGTGTTGTGGAAGCATCGTGGTGTTGAGGAAGCCTCGTGGGAAAGAAAGGATGACATGAGGAAGTAGTTTCCGTACCTCTTTCCTCCGGATAAATTTCGAGGACGAAATTTCTTAAGGGGGGAGAGTTGTAACACCCCAATTTTGGGCTTAGAAGTTTAGGGTCTGAATCGGACCGGTCTGATTTTCGGTTCGAATATAAAAGGAGGTTTTAGGGAAAGCCTAGTTCGGGATGCTTTAAAAATATGGAAAAATATCTAAATATCCTCTTTTAATATATATAAGAGAGTGGTGAAAACAATTTTACAAAATAAGGTTTGGAAATGCAACATTTTGAAATAGTGACTAAAATGCGATTTTTGAAAAGTTTAGTGGTGACTGTTTTGTAAGGATTGAAACTTTGAATCTTTAAGGAGCTAATTTACCCAAGAATGATTTCTCCAGATTTTTCTTAGATTTAAGTGATTTAATTAATGTTTAATTAATTAAATGAAAAATAGAAATCGCTTTTTAGATTTTCATAACTAACTTTTCTTAAAATTTTCTCATCTCTTTTTCTCTCAAAATTCCCTCATCCAATCACTTTTCTCCAGCAACTTATCCATTAATTTTCACTCCTATTGACGAGGTTTCAATCATCAATTAATTCCTAATCCATTCTACATCAAATCCTTTTGATTTGCTAATTGGATTTTCAAGAAAATTGGCTCAAATCAAGGAGAAATCACCATTTAGAGGTAAGGTTGTTCTTCTCCTCTAAATACTCAGTTCTTTACTGAAATTCCCAAGTTATCAATCCTTAATTTAAGTTTTATAAATGGTTTTAATGATATGAACTTGATTTTGGCTTAAAACTCAAGATTTGGAGGAAATCTTGAAGAATTTCGTTGTGATTGTTTGGGCTCTGTTTTGAGATGATTCTTAAATGTATTTTGGATGTCTAATGATGTGTAAATGAGGTTTTATCAATGCAATCCCGAATAGGTTGAATTTCCTAAGTTTTTGCTTATGAAAATGGTGGTTTTTGGGGTGATCTTGGTGTTCTGTTATAGCTGGAGGTATAAGGACGAGTTCAGGTTCATTTTGGATGTTAATTGATGTTTAGAAATGGTTAGAAGAGATGGATCTTGGCTGGGTTATGTTTTGGAAGAGTTTGAAGGTGATTTCAGTTGTGTTTGGTAGTCGAAATGTTAGTTTTGGTTAGAGCTGCGGGTTTAGGTGTGATGGCTGAAGATTTTAATGCATGATGATGCATTAATCCTCTGCTTTGATGTGTTTAAAATATGAGAGGCATCTTCGGACACTTGTGGTGTTGATCCGAAGGCTTGATCGGCGTTTCGGCAAGCTTGCGAAACGAAATTGGTGAGTGAAGTTGGGTTTCCAGCTTTGAAAAAAATGTTTGAAGGTTTTGGGAGCTTAGTTTAAGTCTAAGCAACTTTACTAAGCTCAAGAGTAAGTTTTCGGAAAAATTCTCTTGGATGAGCCATGAAGTGGTTTGATGCATTGTTTATAATTTGCATGTTTAAATTCTGTTTTGAAAGCATGTTTTAGCATGATTAATGCTGGTTTTGAAAGACATATGTTGAAGGATGCTCAAGGTAAGAAATCCTTGGTTTGATATGTTGTAAATGTGGATTTGATGCATAGTGATGCATGAGGTTAAATGACTTTGTTTAATGCTTTAAAACAGTGAGTTGTTGATGTTATATGATGTATATTGGCAAGTGATGTAATGGTTTTAAAGTACTTGAATTAGATATAGTTAGCCGGCTATAGGATTGGGTGCACCGTGAATAAAGTCGCCTTGGATGTTGAGGGGTTGTAATTGTACCGTAAACTCCATCCAAGTACACTAACGAGAAAGGTAAGATCACAATGGTGGTTAAAAGTCCATGTGTGGATCTTGAGTTGTGTGTCCCGTGTTCTCGTTAGTGAAGTTATACAACTACCAATGAGTGATGTTGAGGGGTTATGATTGTACCGTTAAACTCCATCACGGGTGTTGAGGGGTTGTGATTGTACCGGTAAACTCCACCTTGTGTGTTCGGTAGCGTGTATGAAGCGTATGGGACAACGCTTGTAATCCGTGTATCCGATTGTATTTTATGTTGTAAATGGTTATGGGTGATCACTTGAAAGCCAATATGACATGTTGATTTCAATGAAGCATGAGATGCTTGTTATGTATGCAAGGTTGCATGAATAATGATGATAATGTGATGGAAGGTTTTGTTAAAAGTGTTTTATAAAAAGCATTATTGTGTTGTTTCTTTAGAGCATGCCTCACTAAGCAATTGTGCTTACGCTCTCTCTCTTGAACCAATAATGCAGATAATTGAAGTGTTTGAAGGCAACAAGGAGGCTAAGAGTCCAAGGGAAAACTAAGCTCATGTATGGTGATGTTTTCATAAAACTATTAGTTTTGATATTTTGGCAATGGGAACCTAGGTTTTGTTTTGAAAGATGTTTTGGACTCCCTAGTTGTGACATGATGCCTTTGATGATTTGGATTGTAAATGGCCATTTTGATGCTTGATTTGGTGTTTTGTTGGTTGCTTGGTTTTGGATACTAGGATGCATGCCTATAGACTTGTGGAATTCCATGATTGATGCCATGAACGTGTTTTGATGTTGCAAACATGTACCTTATATGTATGATGACTTGTTGGAATGATTAGGAAGTCATTAGGATGTGTTTGAGTGGTTTATTGCATCTTAAACCAGCAAATTTTGCAGCTTCTGGGCAACCCGTATCGATACACTTATAGGCATTTGGAAACGGGGGCCTGTAATGGCCTTGGTGTTTCGAAACGGTTGGTGACCGTATCGAAACGGTTTGGCCACTGGAAGGCCCTGTTTCGAAACATGTCTCGAAACGAACCCGTGTTTCGGAACGGTCAACCCCGTTTCGAAACAGGTGACCGTTGGGCACTGATTTGAATGGTTTTGAAATTTGCAAGCTTTACGTTTTAGTCCCGAAAATTGTATTTGCAATTGCATGAGTTTGAGATGTCCGATTGAGGTGAAATTTAACAGGGAAGCATGAAACAAGACTAATTAAATAATGGTAACATTAAAATCAGTTAAGACCTTCTAATTTCTAGAATTTACAATTTGGTCCCTAACTTTTGTATTTTGTACAATTGAGTCACTTATTGTAATTCGATCGCTGTGCTTTTCACGTAAGTGTTTCTCAAGAGTACGCTTAGGCTTAATGTGCATTTAGAAAAGTTTAAAAAGAAAAAAAGAGTCGTTAATCAAGGTTAACTTTGGTTTTCCCCGTGTAATCTTCGTAGTTCGGGTCAACTGTCTAGGATAGGCTAAGGGGGTTACACAAACACATCCTAATGACTTCCTAACCATGCCAACAAGTCATCATACATGTAAAGAGCATGTTTGCAACTTCTAAACACATCCATAGCATCAAACATGGAATTTCTCATATCTATAGGCATGCTTCCTATTTTCCAAACCAAACAATCAACCAATCTCCAAAACAAGCATTAAAAGGTCATTTACAATCTTAAACCATTAAAAGCAACATGCCACAACCTAGGGAGTTCAACACATCTCTCAAAACACACTTTAGGTTCCCATTGCAAAATTACCAAAACTAATAGTGTATGAAAACATCACCATACATGAGCTTGGTTTCCCTTGGACACTCTAGCCTCCTTGTTGCCCTTAAACACTTCAATTATCTACATTATTGGTTCAAGAGAGAGAGAGCGTATGTAACGCCCCGGTTTTGGGCTTAGGAGTTTTGGGCGTTGACCGGTTGGTCAAAGTGCTGTTCGAATCTTAAGAGGTTAAATTAGGAAAGCCTAGTTCGGGTTGCATTAAAAATATGGAAAAATGTTCTAAAATCATCTTTTAATATAATTAAGTGAACTGTGAAATCAATTTTGGAAAATGAGTTTTGGAAGTGTGACATTTTGGCTAGTGACCAAAATGTAATTTTCGCAAGTTTGGTGGCTATTTTATAAAGGGTTGGAACTTTGAATCTTTAAGGAGCTATTAATCCAAAAGTGATTTCTCCAGATTTTTTCTCATTTGGCAAAAAGGAGGGAAAAACTCAAATGTTAATTTTCTGATTTTAAAGATAACAAAAAGGAGGGAAAAACTCATTTGGCAATTTTCTCAACTAACTTCCCATTTTCTTTCTCTCATTTTCTCTCAAACCAAACACTACATTTCCAGAGATTTGTTTCTGATTTTCTCACCTAAATTTCTCCTTTCAACTCTCATTTGATTCCAAATTAACATATCTTCAAAACCTCTTCAATTGCTACAAGTTTCAACAAGCATTTTGATTGCAAAAAGTGGAGAAATACAAGTTTGGAGGTAAGAACGTCCTTCTCCTCTAAACTATCAGTTCTTTACTGAAATTCCTAAGTTTTCAATCCTTAATTGATGTTTAATTAAAGGCTTTTAAGTTGATTTATAGATCTTGGCTTATTATGCAAGATTTTGATGATTTTTGATGATTTTCGTTAGATCTGAGTAATCTGTGTTTTAAGAGATGTTTTTGATGTTAAATGATCTCTAAAATGATGTGGAATTGAGTTTTGATTGATGCAATCCCGGATAGGTTGAGTTTCCTAAGTTTAGCTTGTGTTTTAAGGTAGTGTTTGAGGTGATCTTGGTGATCTGTTGTTGCTGGAGGTATAAGGTTGTTAATAGGTTGTTTTTAGATGTTTTATGATGTTAATGGAAGTGAGGTTGTGCTGGTTTATGGCTGGGCTTTGTTTAGAAGTGGTTTGGATGCATTTTGGGTTGTGTTTGGTGGCCGAAAATGGAGGTTGGATGAGAGCAGCGAGTTTAGGTGCTTTCATTGAAGCAATTAATGCATGATGATGCATTAATCCTCTGCTTTGATGTGTTGAAACAGGGGAGGCATCTTTGGATCCAAGATTGGTTGATCCGGAAGCTTGATTTGGTGCTTTGGCTTGGAGCAAAGTGGAAATTGGTGAGTGAGTGGATTTGTGGAAATTGGATTTTCAGCTTTAAAACCAAGGTTTGAAGGTTTTGGGAGCTTAGTTTAAGTCTAAACAACTTTGCTAAGCTCAAGTGTAAGTTTTCGGATTTTCTCTCTAGTGGTGGCCATGACTTTGATGTGTTGCAAAATGATGATTTGCATGTTTTAATTACTGTTTTGAAAGCATGTTTTAGCATGGATTTTGCTGATGATATAAGCCATATGTTGAAGGTAACTCTAGGTAGGAGTACCTTGCTTTTGTACATTGTTTAAATGTGGATTGATGCTTTAAAATGCATGATGAAAATGGCTTGGTTTAATGCTTTAAAACAGTGGATTAAATGATGAAAATGATGTATATTGGCAAGTGATGTTTTGAAAAGATTAAGGTCACTAAGGTGGTTAAAAGTCCTTGAGTGAGCCTTGTTACTTAAGATCATCAAGGTGGTTAAAAGTCCTTGGATGAGTCTTGTTGCGGACACTAAGGTGGTTAAAAGTCCTTAGGTGATCCTTCCATGGTGTTTAAAAGTCCATGGGGCCAAGGTGTTTAAAAGTCCTTGGGGCCAAGGTGTTTAAAAGTCCTTGGGGTGATTCAAGCATTGGACACAAAGGTGGTTAAAAGTCCTTGTGTGGTCCTTATTCATGGTGTTTAAAAGTCCATGGCCAAGGTGTTTAAAAGTCCTTGGGAAAGTTGTTAAACTTGTTTTATGAAATGAAATGTATCGCTTGAGCCAATATGACATGTTAAGTAATTTGTGAAGCATGAGATGCTTGTTTTAATGTTTATGTTGAAGCATGGGATTGCTTGTTTTAAGTATGCTTTTGAGCATGTGCAAAGATTGATTTTAAGCATGATTTATAAATGGTTTTAATTGCATTATTGAATTGTTTTAATGAGCATGCCTCACTAAGCTTTTGCTTACGCTCTCTACGTTTTCTTAATTCAATAATGCAGAGCATTAGAGTATCTTGAGGGGCAGCAAGAAAGGGCAAGCAATCAAGTTCAAGTGAAGCTCAAAGTATGGAAGGTTTTGTTAAACATTTAGCTTTTGTGTGATTTGGCAATGGGGGACCAATGTGTATGTTTTGGGAGGTGTTTGAGACTCCCTGAGTATGTTGTATGTTGTTGAGATTGCTGGTTTTTGAATTGGAACCATATATGCTTGTTTTGGAAGTTTGGTGTTTGAATAGCTAGCTTGTGTAGGAAGCATGCCTATAGAATTGGGGCTTTTTGCGTATGATGTTAGATTGATGTTGTGATGGTTCCTATAAGTCTTAAATATGTTTAATTGCATGCTGGTAAAGTTTGGTGACATTTGGAGCATGTTTGAATGATGAATTGCATGTTTTGGTATGCTTGTTTGCTGCAATCTGTGCAGGCGTTTCGGAACAGTATGCACCGTTTCGGAACGGGTGCCTTACACGAACCCAGGCGTCTGAAACGGTGTGCACCGTTTCGAAACGGTTTGGTCTCTGCCAAGGCCGTGTTTCGGAACGGTGTCGATCGGTTTCGGAACGGCCCGTGTTTCGGAACGGGGTTGATCGGTTTCGGAACGGCCGACCGTTAGGGGCTGACATTGGCAGTTTTATGTTTTGAATTGTTTACGTTTTGGTCCTGAATCTTGTTTGTTCAATTGTGTGAGCTTGGGAAGTCCTTTTGAGCTGAAATTTCACAGAGAAGCATGAAACCTGATTAATTTCAAGATGGTAACTTTAATTTGGGTTAAGTCCTTTTAATTATCAGAAATTACATTTTGGTCCCTAAAGTTGTAATTTGTTCAATTGGGTCCCTGTTAGATCTCTGATGTTTGTGATCTTTGAGTATGATGTTTGTGTGATCATAATTAGGATTAATGTGCATCTAGACAAGATTAAAAAGAAAAAAAAGGGTCGTTAATCAAGGTTGACTTTCGGGTTGACTTTGGTTTTCCTCGTGTGACTTTCTTAATTCGGGTCGACCGTCTAGGCCGGGTTAAGGGGGTTACAGCGTAAGCACAATTGCTTAGCGAGGCATGCTCTAAAGAAAACAACACAATAATGCATTTATAAAACACTTTCAACAAAGCTTTCTAAGCTCATGCTCAATTCTTTTCATGAAACCTTGCATACATTACAAGCATCTCATGCTTCATTATAATCAATACATCATATTGGATTTCAAGTGATAACTCATAACCATTTACAACTCAAAACACAATCGGATACGCGGATTACAAGCGTTGTCCCACACGCTTCATACACACTACCGAACAACATAAGGTGGAGTTTAACGGTACAATCACAACCGCTCAACACCCATGGTGGAGTATAATGGTACAATCACAACCCCTCAACATCACTCATCGGTAGTTGTATAATTCCACTAACGAGAGCAAGGGACACATAACACAAGATCCACACACGGACTTTTAACCACCGTTGTGATCTTACCTCTCTCGTTAGGGTACTTGGATGGAGTTTACGGTACAATCACAACCCCTCGACATCCAAGGCGACCTTATTCACGGTGCACCCAATCCTAGAGCCGACTAACTATATCCGATTCAAGTACTTTAAAACCATTACATCACTTGCCAATATACATCATTTACCATCAACAATTCACTGTTTTAAAGCATTAACCAAAGCCATTTAACATCATGCATCACTTTGCATCAAAACCATATTAACAATATGTCAAACAAAGGATCTCTTACCTTGAGCATCCTTCAATACATGGCTTTCAAAACCAGCATTAACCATGCTAAAGCATGCTTTCAAAACAGAATTTAAACATGCAAATAATAACCAATGCATCAAACCACTTCATGGCTCATTTAAGGGAGTTTTTCCGAAAACTTACTCTTGAGCTTAGCTAAGTTGTTTAGACTTAAACTAAGCTCCCAAAACCTTCAAATAACTGTTTCAAAGTTGGAAACCGAACTCCACTCACCAATTACGTTTCGCTAGCTTGCCGAAACGCCGATTAAGCCTCTAGATCAACCCCAAAAGTGTCCGAAGATGCCTCCCCTATTTCAAACACATCAAAGCAGAGGATTAATGCATCATCATGCATTGAAATCTTCAGCCAACACACTTAAACTCGCTGCTCTTCCCAAAACCAACATTTCGGCTACCAAACACAACCGAAAACACCTCCAAACTCTTCGAGAACTTAACCCAGCCAAGATCCATCACTTCTAATCATTTCTAAACATCAATTAACATCCAAAATGAACCTAAACTCGTCCTTATACCTCCAGCTATATCAGAACACCAAGATCACCCCAAAACCACCATTTTCATAAGCAAAAACTTAGGAAATACAACCTTTTCGGGATTGCATTGATAAAACCTCATTTTCACATCATTAGACATCCAAAATAAATTTAAGAATCATCTCAAAAAAGAGCCCAAACAATCGCAACGAAATTCTTCAAGATTTCTTCCAAATCTTGAGTTTTAAGCCAAAATCAAGTTCCTATCATTAAAATCATTTATAAAACTTAAATTAAGGATTGGCAACTTGGGAATTTCAGTAAAGAACTGAGTATTTAGAGGAGAAGAACAATCTTAACTCTAAATGATGATTTCTCCTTGATTTGAGCCAATTTCCTTGAAAATTCAATGAGGAAATCAAAAGGATTTGATGCAATATTGATTAGGAATTAATTGATGATAGAAATCTCATCAATTGAAGTAAAGATTAATGCAAAAGTTGCTGGAGAAAGAGTGTTTGGATGATGGAATGTTAAGAGAAAAAGCAATGAGAAAAATTTAGGAAAAGGTAGTTATGAATTTCCAAAAGGTAGTTTCTCATCACTTTAAATTAATTAAAACATTAATTAATTCACTAAAATTAAGGAAAAATCTGGAGAAATCATTTTTGGGTAAATTAGCTCCTTAAAGATTCAAAGTTTCAATCCTTACAAAACAGTCACCATTAAACTTTTCAAAAATCGCATTTTAGTCACTACACCGAAATATAGTGTTTCCAAACCTTATTTTGAAAAATTGATTTCACCACTCTCTTATTTATATTAAAAGAGGATTTGTAGATATTTTTTCATATTTTTAAAGCATCCCGAACTAGGCTTTCCCTAAAACGTCATTTTATATTCGAACCAAAAATCAGACCGGTCCGGTTCAGACCCTAAACTTCTAAGCCCAAAATTGGGGTGTTACACCTTTTCCTTTATAATTTTTATAATTTATTTCTATATTTTAAATATAATCATATTTTTGTTCATTTTAGTCAAAAAATCATTGTTTAACCCGAAATTAACTTCAAATTCTTTCTAATTTTATAATTTAGTCAAGTATTTTAAATGTAATTATATTTTTGTTCAATTTAGTCCAAAAAATATTTATTTAACCCATAATTAACCTCAATTCCTTTCTAATTTTTTAATTAGTCCAATATGTTAATATGATGATATTTTTGTTCAATTTCACCCTAAAAATCTTTATTTAACCTAAAATTGGCTTCGAATTCTTTCTATTTTTTAATTTGGTCCACTATTTTTAATATGATGATATTTTTGTTTAAGTTAGTTCTACACATCTATACTTATCCTGAAATAGACCTCTATTTCCTTATAATTTATATATTTTAGTCAAACATTTTAGATATAAGTATATGTTTGTTTGATTTAGTCATAAAATATTTCTTTATATATAATTATATTTCTTTCTAATTTTGTTCAATTTAGTCTTAAATATTTTAAATATAGTTATATTTTGGGTTAAAAATTAGAAAGCATGTACCCATTCAGGTCGAAGAGGGTTAGTGGTGCTTTAATATGATGAAGGAAGAGTACGAGATTGAGCTTATTTTGAAGCAATATGGTTGCATGGTAGATATGTTTGGTCAAGCTAGGCATCTCGAAATGGCATATCATTTTATCAAAAATATGCCAGTAAAACTCGATGCATCAGTTTGGGGTGCCCTTATTGGTGCTTGTCGAATTCACGAAAACGTCGATTTGGGCGCCATTGCTTCAATTTTGGGATAAATATTTAGGACTAAATTGAAAAAAAATATAATTATATATAAAATTTTGGAATAAATTATAAAATTTTTAAAGAAATAGGGGACTATTTCGGGTTAAATAAAGATTTTGAGGACTAAAATAAACAAAAATATAATTATAGTAAAAATATTGGACTAAATTTTAAAAATTAGAAAAAAATTGGTGCATATTTCAGGTTAAATAAAGATTTTTAGGATTAAATTGAACAAAAATATCATCATATTAACATATTGGACTAAATTTAAAAAATAGAAAGAGATTGAGGTTAATTTCGGGTTAAATAAAGATTTTTTTGGACTAAATTGAAAAAAATATGATTATATTTAAAATATTGGACTAAATTATTAAAATTATAAAGAAAATAAGGGATAGTTTCGGGTTAAATATAAATTTTTAGGACTAAATTGAACAAAAATATAATTATGTTTAAATTATTAGACTAAATTATAAAAAATATAAAGTAGTTGGGGTCAATTGTGGGTTAAATAAATATTTTGAGGACTAAATTAAACAAAAATATCAACAATTTAAAAATATTGGAATAGTTTATAAAAATTAGAAAAAAAATTGAGTCAATTTCGGGTAAAATTAAGATTTTTAGAACTAAATTGAACAAAAATAATTTTTTTTACAGACTTAGTGATGCATGCATGAGAGGGCTAAAACGATGCATTTTAGTCAAAAAACTGAAGTAGTTTTATATGTCTGGAATTTCAGCCGACTTGCATCGAATTTTTTGATGGAATCCAGAGAGTTCTGGGTCTACATGTCTTCTTCAAACACATTCTTTGATCTCTTAGTTTTCTAACGTATCTTGAAATGCTCCAATATGAGATCGGGAGCTCAAATTATTCCCATTCTAGTGAAGATTGTGCGAGCAGAAATCTCTATATGGATTTTTTACAAGAATTATTATTTATTACGAATTTTTAATAATTTTATTGATTATCTGCACTTAAATTCAATCTAGGATTCTTTATGAAGACATTTATATCATTTAGGATTAGATTTGTTATTTATTTATTAGTTTTTTAGGTTAGATAAAATATGTTTATTTATTTTATTATTATCTTTACTTTTTTCTAATTAAGATGAACTCTTCATTTGTAGGCTATTTAAAAGAATATTTGCTTCATTAATAAAAAAACATCATGAATTTTTGAGTTACAAAAACCTTTGGCCATGGGCCATTTTATTTTCAAGGTTGATGGATTTGTCTTGTTTTTTTTTTTGTATCAGAATTTTTCTTCAACATAAGTTCTTCAAGTTCTTGTGAGAGAGATCATCTTAACACTCTTTCTTGCCTAGGTAATTTCGTCTAGGAGGGTGGGTTAGACCCGTTTGAAGTTGCTTACTTAGATAATCGCGTCTAAGAGAGTGGCGAGGACAAATTATCCTTCAACAACATCTATCTCGCCATTATACATTCATCCGAGAGATTCATGCCGTTTGAAAGTATTTTCCTATTTAATTGCGATTAGGAGGATTCCAAGGACAAATCTATCCATCACCACCACCATCATATTCATCAATCAACTATCTAGTTTTCTACATCAAGATCATACTTTCTTGCTGATGTGCTGAATTTGGAATTTGAGGGTTTCCTAGATCATATTAATGAGTTTAGTAGATTAATTGCGATCGAGAGGGTTCTTAGATTTTGAGAAATTTTTTGGATCCTGTCTTCCATATCAATTGGTATTAGAGTTGAGATGATTCTTGGAAGATGTTTCACAGAGACAAACCACATAGAAAACAACATGACAATTCAAGTTCTACTTCTCCAGGAAAGCCTCCTTTGACTAAATCAAACTTTAAAATACCTTCTTTCAATGGAAAGTATGATCCAGATGGTTATTGTGATTAGAAATATTGCTCTGATCGGCTATTTGATTTCTTCGGTATTTCGAGGAAGATCAAGTTCCATTAGTGTCCCTAAATTTCATGAATTATGCAGCACTATGGTGGCCTTTATTGCAACGAGATAGGCGTCCCAATGGTGAAGCCAAAATAAGAACATGAGATGATATTAAACAAATCATGAAAGAGAGAGTTTTGATCCCAACTATTATAAACGACAAGAATTGATGAAGATGAATCATCGCCAGTACAAGATATTGATGAACCACAATCGGTGAGTTATGTAGAAGAAGTGAGCACCACACTAGAGACGGTGATATTCCAATAGGCCAACCATCTGCTATCACTAAGACTCCACCAGATATTCCGTACGAGGACGAAAGAGAACAAGATGATGAAAAACTAGAAAAAAAAACTTGTGAGTTATGTTAAAAAAGAAAGTCAATGTGATTCTTAACCTTCATTTAAATTTTGTTCTATCATGTTCGCAATACCTTCTCCTTTGAAATCATTATACTTTGATGATATATTTTGTGATGAAAATAGGAGAAGTGAGTTACAAAAGATCGGGCGTAAAGAGGTCGGGAGTGTCAAACATCAAATTATTGGCCCAACCTTGGTGTGAGAAGACAATGAAAAGACAACGAGCAAGAAGAATGCTTTTATTTTCACTAATCCTCACAAAAATTTCAGTATTATTGTCTTATTTGTACATAAATTTGTCGATCCTTTACAAGGGGATTAATTGGATTACTCCACCTATGAAAAAGATTCCTTTTCAATTGTCATTATTGATTGTCCTTCCTTTGCCGATTCAGATTCGAGGACGAATCTTTTTGAAGAGTGGGAGGATGATACATGTCTGAAGAGGCCTAATTCCAAGTCTAGAAATTTAGTCAACTTATTTTGACTTTCTGATTGGGATCCAGACATATTTTGACCAAGAAGTCTTCTTTCGACTTGTGAGTTAGTCTTTTAGCTTTCCAATACACTTTGAAATCCATCAATCGGACATTGAGAGTTCAAGATACGACCATTTTAGCAAAGACAGTGCAATCAGAAAATTTTATACGGGTCTAATTCGTGATTTTCAAATAATTACGATTTTTTAAAATTTTATTGATTATATGTATTTTAAATCAACTTATGAGTTTTTATTATGTATTATAGAGGATTAAGGATCACATTTATCATTTAATTAATTTTATTTAGAGATTTAGATAAATTAGGATTTATTTTATTTTATTAGTTTTATACTTTAGTTCAAATACAATTCTTTGTATTTTCTCTTTATTTTAGGATTTTACTAGCCTCTAAATAGACTAATCTCTTTTATAAACAAGACAATTATATTTTTGATCAATAATAATGAAAACCACCCAATTAAGTTTACCAACTTGTTAATACATTATGGAAGTGTACATTAATCTTCCTCATTAATTATCTCATTAATTTGCATTATCTCATTAATATCTCATGTCAATTTCCATCTTTTTATTAGCATTAACGATTATCTCGTTAAGTGGATACTAGTATTCGAACACGAGTATCTGTGCGATAACCCTAGGTGTCGGTACTCACTCACGTACCGATACTAATATTGCTTACTAGAAATCGATCTTGGCTTCCATATCAATTGTTATTAGAGTTGAGATGATTCTTGGAAGATGTTTCGCAGAGACAAACCACGTAGAAGACAACATTTCAATTTAGGTTCTACTTCTTGAGGAAAGCCTCCCTTGATTAAACCAAAGTTCAAAAATACCTTCTTTCAATGGAAAATATAATCCCGATGGTTATTGTGATTGGAAATATTGTGTTGATCGGTTGTTTGATTTCTTCGGTATTTTGAGGAAGACTAAGTTCCATTAGTGGCCCTAAATTTCACGAATTATGCAGCACTATGGTGGCCTTTATTGCAATGAGATTGGCGTCTCAAAGGTGAAGGCAAACTAAGAACATGTGATGATCTTAACCATGCCATGAGAGGGAGATTTGCGCCAAACTATTATCAATGACAAGAATTGATAAAGATGAATCATCGCCATTACAACATATTGATGAACCACTATCGTTGAGTTATGTAGAAGAAGTGAGTACCACACCAGAGACGATGATATTCCAACAGGCCAAACCATCTTTTATCACTAAGACTCTACCATATATTCCGTGCGAGGACGAAAGAGAACAAGATGATGAACAACGAGAAAAAAAGAACTTGTGAGTTATGTATAAAAAGAAAGTCAATGTGATTCTCAACCTTCATTTAAGTTTTGTTCTATCATGTTCACAATACCTTCTCCTTTGAAATCATTGTACTTCGATCATATATTTTTTTGATGAAAACATGAGAAGTGAGTTACAAAAGATCGAGCGTAAAGAGGTCGGGAGTGCCAAACATCAAATTATTGGCCAAACCTTGGCGTGAGAAGACAATGACAAGACAACAGGTAAGAAGAATGATTTTATTTTCACTAATCCTTACAAAAATTCCAGTATTATTGTCTTATTTGTACATGAATTTGTCGATCCATTACAAGGGGCTCAATTGGATTACTCCACATATGAAAAATATTCCTTTTCAATTGTTATTATTGATCGTCCTTCCGTTGCCGGTTCAGATTCGAGGACGAATCTTTTTGAAGAGTGAGAGGATGATACATGTCTGAAGAGGCCTAATTCCAAGTCTAGAAATTTTGTCGACTTATTTTGACTGTTTGATTGGGATCTAGACATATTTTGACCAAGAAGTCTTCTTTCGACTTGTGAGTTAGTCTCTTAGCTTTCCAACACACTTTGAAATGTATCCATATGACATTGGGAGTTCAAGATACAACCATTTTAGCAAAGATAGTGCAATCAGAAAATTTCTTATGGGTCTAATACATGATTTTCAAATAATTACGAATTTTTAAAAATTTTATTGATTATTTATAATTTAAATCAACTTAGAAGTTTTTATTATGTATTTTAGAGGATTAAGGATCACATTTATCACTTAATTAATTTTAATAAGAGATTTAGGTAAATTAGTATTTATTTTATTTTACTAGTTTTATACTTTAGTTCTACAATTCTTTGTATTTTCTATTTGTTTTAGGATTTTACTAGCCTATAAATAGACTCATCTCTTTTGTAAACAAGACAATTCTGTTTTTGATCAATAATAATGAAAATCACCCAATTAAGTTTACCAACTTGTTAATACATTATAGAAGTGTACTTTAATTTTCATAATTAATTATCTCATTAATTTTCATTATCTCATTAATATCTCACGTCAATTTCCATCTTTTTATTAGCATTAACGATTATCTCGTTAAGTGGGTAACCGATACTCGAACACTCGTATTGGTGCGGTAACCTTAGGTGTCGGTGCTCACACACGTACTGATACTAATATTGCTTACAGGAAATCCTAGGTTTCCACAAGTACTGATACAGGCCAACCCGTACCAATACGGCCCCCAATCGCGTACTAGTACGACCGAAGCCCGTACTGATACCCTACTAACGGGTTCATACCATTTTGTTGAATTACCATTTTGCAATGCTTTATTTGACCCTAAAGCTTATAAAAGTCATTAGTGTTTGTTTACTACATATTCAATCAATTAATATTAATTACCGACATCATATTCATTTATTCGAGTATTTATCTCTAAAGCGTAATTCCCATCAAATCACATCAATCGATTCGAACAAACATACAAGACATCACAATTTTATCAATCAATCAAATAATTATACGAGCATCTCAAACGACTCACGATCTCTAAAGTCTCCATAAGTCTCATTATATTCGTAACATCATCATGCAACTCATAGATATCAAGCCTCATATTACCGATCTCCAAACATGCTTATTCCCCATCTACCTATTTTTGCAGCTGTTGAGTGTGTAAAAGTTCTATTATTTACACCCTTTTTAACCCATATTTCTGCTGCATTCAAGCATCATTGCATTGCATTTAGGTTAGTTTACAGCAAAACATTACAAATATATTAAAGGCACAGATTCTACTAAAACATGGCTGATTTTCCAGGTTGCTGCCATAGTAGATGGAGAAGGCGGGCACAGGGCAGAGAAGCAGAAGAGCTGAACTGAACAAGCAAACGATGAGGACGATGCTGCCATGGATCTGTCGTGACAGCAGAGGACGACAGCAAATTAGTGGAGAAAAAGCAAAGTGGACCTCGATAGATAGAGAAAATTATGCTCGTCTGTCGTGTGAAAACCTTATATTTTTCCAAGCCCCGAATCAAAAGATATGTCAAGCCAAAGCTCAAGGAGAGAAAATCCCAAGAAACAAGGAGGACGGCTGAAAAGTAGGATCCTTGAAGATAAAGTCTTTATTAGAATAATACTTTTAATTAAAGTTGTAATCCTTGTTAACTTAGAATACTTGAGCCCAAAGCTTATATAAGGGCATATATTTTAACCTAGGATATATCCCATAACCCATAGCCGATTTCCCCTTAAACCGACAACCACAAACCCTCCGCCGTTTACCCGCCGTCGATATGTTCTAAAACCCCCTAGGGCCACGGGTTGATTTGTAAAGTAGTTGCAAGGGTTGTTTTGTTTTAGGATTTTTCAAGTTCAATAAAATAAACTTCAAGTTCTCTTATTTTGGTTATTAATATCTTGCAAGAGCATCGGGAGAGCATTGTGAGGTTATCCATTTACTTAGCATCGGGAGAGTTAAGTATACGAAAGAAATAAGAGAAAGTTCTCTAGTTTATAGTTGAACTATCTTGTGCCTAGGGATAGGGCAAGGTTAAGTGGCTAAAGAAGAATTCATACACATCGGTGTTCATCCTTCGATTCACGCCGGGAGGTATCATCAAAGACGTGATCATCGACAGACTTGGACCTAGGAATAGGCCAAGGCAGATCTGGGATTCTTGCCAAACTTGAAGTACTGAGTTGGTGTGTTTGCTGCCGCGACGACCAACGGACTGCTGCCGCGACAGGTGTTGCCGCGACAGGCGCAACGACAGAATTGGAGTTCTTAAGAATTGAAATACCTGCACTACTGAGCAATTCAATACCAGCCAATTCTCTCTATCTTGATATCTCAATTCTTTTATTTACGTTTACTTTATTATTCTCGTGACAATTTTCTCAACTATTTCTTTTACTTTCGTGCAGTGAATTAAGGTGAAGCTATTAGCCCAATCCCTGTGGAGACGATATCCGATACTTCGTATCACTTTACTACTTGCGTCGTGTACACTTGCACTACCAATTGTGATAGACTATTTTACACGCAACAAGTTTTTGGCGCCGTTGCCGGGGATTGGCAACATAACTCTACCTTTCTTTTATTGCACTTTTCGTTTTCGTTTTCGTTTTTGTTTTTCTTTTAATTTTTCTTTTTCTATTTTTCGTTGGTGTTTTCAACTCTTGCTTTTCACGAGGTTTTCTTATTTATGCGCAGATCTAAAAGAGGTGAAGATCCTGAGTATCCATTAGATCCGGAAATTGAACGTTCCTTCAATCTAAAGAAACAACTTCGTCACCTTTTAGCCAGGAACGAGTACCTTGAGGAACAGCTAGAGAAGATGGCCCATGTTCCACCCGCTGGTGGTGGAATACCGCCTGTCGGCGACCCGCCTGCCGCCGATGGACGACGGTCCTGCCGTGACTACATGTTGAACGATCATGTAGAGCTGGAGACCACGCTGCCGGATATTGATGTTGATAACTTCGAGCTAAAACCTTTCATGTTTAGTATGATCAACAATGCCGATCAATTTAGTGGTGCTGTGACAGAGGATGCTAGGGAGCATCTCAAAACGTTCCAGGAGATCTCTTGGTTCGTTTAGACTGCCAGGAGTTAATCTGGAGATACTGAGGCTTCGATTATTCCCCCATTCATTGAGGGACAGAGCTAAAACTTGGTGGAATAAACTTACACCGGGTTCAATCATAACTTGGGCAGATTTATCTCGTGAATTTTTATCTCGTTTTAATCATTCGCATTTATCTGAGCGATTACGTAATGAAATTGCTACTTTTCAACAGGAAGATGACGAGCCGATGCACGAGGCCTGGGACAGATTTACTACTCTTCTACGGAACTGCCCAATGCATGGATTCCCCGTTTGGAATCAGGTAACTAAGTTCTATAATGCTGCCAACTTACAAACTCGTATTCGAATTGATTTTGCAGCAAATGGACTATTGTTGGATAAAGATCCGGACGAGGCATTACAAGTTTTGAAAAATCTGGCCAAGAATGAGGAGCAGTTTCTGACTACAAGAAGAGGAGGTAAACGGGTACTTGCTGTCAAGGATTATGAAGCCGACAACACTATGAAATCACAGGTAGCATTCCTTATTAAATCAATGAAAAGGTTATTGAATGATGATGGACTACATGGATTTGCTGTTGAGGAAGTATGTGACATCTGTGAGGGAAATCATAGTCGGGATGAGTGCCCAATACAAGTAGAAGAGGGAAAATATGTTGGAAATTACAAGCCGAATTACAATTCCAACAATTATAATCCCAATTGGAGAAAGGATCCCAAATTTTCTTGGAGTAATCCTAATAATGCCCTGAATCCGCAAGCACACAATCAGAATCAGGGAGGACCTAGATTGCTGACGTGACAACAACTGCCGCCGCAACTCCCGCCGCAGCAGCAACAGCAGCAACCAGCTGCCACGAGGAGTATACTGGAACAGACTCTGGCCACTTTTATGTCTCAAACCGGTACTTATATAGAAAATATGAATTAGTTTGTCAAGAAAATAGAGAATTTCATGGATAAAACAGAGATGAGGATGACAAATCATGAAGCTACGTTGAAATCTCTAGAGACGCAAATGGGTCAGGTTTCCCAACATATTAAGCCGAGGCAGACTGGAGGATTCCCTAGCAATACTGAAAATGCTAGGCAGCCCACACATGAGTAGTGTAAGGCAATTACTACTAGGAGTGGGAAGAAATTACCAGGGCCAGAAAAAGAAGCTGAAACAGTAAAGGAACCAGCCTTAGATAAACTTGCCGAGGAAGCTGCCCCGACAGGTGATAAATAGACTACTGCCGATGAGCCTGTACCGACAGCAGAAGCGACAGAGGAGAAAATTGATGAACCCAAACCTTCTCTGATTCGTATGCAGTGGGAAGGACGTATTGCTGACTATCGTCCCCCGCCACCTTTTCCTCAACGGATACAGCAAGCTAAGCAAGAATCTCAACTTAAAAAGATTTATGATATTTTGAAGCAGGTTCATATTAATATTCCGCTGTTAGATGCCGTTAGGGAGATGCCCGGTTATGTTAAATTTCTCAAGGATGTTATGTCGAAAAAATCTAAACTTGGGGAATTTGAAACGGTAAAGATGACAGAAGGTTGCATGAGTATTCTTCACCGGCAGCCACCCCAGAAAAAGAAGGATCCGAGGAGCTTCATCATACCTTGTGTAATCGGAAATAAATTCGTGGGTAAGGAACTTTGTGATCTTGGTGCTAGTGTTAATTTAATGCCAAAATCTGTTTTTAAAAAATTAGGTATTGGAAAGGCGCGGCCCACGACAGTAACTCTGCAGCTGGCAGACCGCTCTTACGTTCATCTAGAAGGAAAAATTGAAGATATTCTGGTAAGAGTGGATAAGTTTATTTTTCCTGCTGACTTTCTTGTTTTAGATTGTGAGGCAGACGAAAACGCACCAGTCATCCTTGGGCGACCCTTCTTAGCCACGGGAAGATCACTGATTGATGTGGAGAAAGGAGAACTCACCATGCGAGTGAACGATCAAGAGATTAAGTTGAATGTTCTCCAAGCGATGAAACATGCTGAAGTGGACGAGGAATGCAAGGCTATCACTGATGTTACCCTTGATCAACCTTGCATCAGGTATGGCTGTCACGATATTAAATTTGGTCACTGCCGCGGCAGCCATCTACAGGACTGTCAGGACAGCACTGACGACAGCACCGACGACAGCAACTCCTCTGAATCTGATACTGAAGATCAGGAGGAGGTAAACTAGTTAGGCAATCGCCCAGGTAAGTTATTCGAACCTTTGAATTATACTTCGGATAACCATTTAATCCAAAAGCCATCTACTGTTGAACCACCTGCCTTAGAACTTAAGCCCCTGCCAAGGCAGTTAAAATATGCTTTTCTTGGTTCAAATGATACGTTACCCGTAATCATCTCTTCTAAGCTGCCGCAGGAACAGGAACGGAAGCTAATCGACATGCTAAGGCAGCACAAAAAGGCGATTGGATGGACGATTGCTGATATACAAGGCATTAGTCCGGCGTTATGCATGCACAAAATCCTCCTCGAGGAAGATCATAAGCCGACTATAGATGCCCAAAGGCGGCTAAACCATGCGATGAAAGAGGTGGTGCGTAAAGAGATAATCAAATGGTTAGATGCTGGTATTATTTACGCCATATCCGACAGCAAATGGGTGAGCCCGGTGCAATGCGTTCCTAAGAAAGGAGGAATGACCGTGATAACCAATGAGAACAATGAGTTAATCCCAACCAGGACTGTGACCGGTTGGAGGGTTTGCATGGACTATCGGAAGCTTAACAAAGCTACCCGAAAGGACCATTTTCCTTTACCCTTTATTGATCAAATGCTTGATAGATTAGCGGGAAAACCTTACTATTGTTTTCTTGATGGTTATTCAGGTTACAACCAAATTGCTATTGCACCAGAGGATCAAGAAAAGACGACTTTCACATGCCCATACAGAACATATGCTTTTAGGAGAATGCCATTTGGATTATGTAATGCACCCGCCACCTTTCAAAGGTGCATGATGGTCATATTCTCCGACATGGTAGAGGACTTCCTTGAGATTTTTATGGATGATTTTTCCGTCTTTGGAGACGATTTTGAGAGCTGCCTCGGCAACCTACAAAAGGTACTTGAAAGATGTGAAAAAGCAAACCTAGTTTTAAATTGGGAAAAATGCCACTTTATGGTGGATGAGGGGATAGTCCTTGGCCATAAGATTAGTTGCCGTGGGATAGAAGTCGACAGAGGTAAGATAGAAGTGATCGAGAAGCTACCGCCGCCGACCACAGTCAAGGGCATTAGAAGTTTCTTAGGGCATGCTGGTTTTTACCGGAGATTCATTGCAATTTTATCAAAAATCACCAAGCCCCTATGCCATCTTTTGGAGTAGAACCGACCCTTTGACTTTAATGATGAATGTACTGAAGCATTCAAGGTTTTGAAGGAAAAACTAGTAACAGCCCCAATAGTACAGCCACCAGACTGGACACAGCCATTTGAGATTATGTGTGACGCTAGTGACTATGCTGTCGGGGCAGCACTTGGGCAGCGCAGAGATAAGCTGTTTCATGTTATATATTATGCCAGCAAGACATTGAATGACGCCCAAGTGAACTACACCACCACAGAAAAGGAGCTATTAGCTGTGGTGTTCTCCATCGACAAGTTTCGTTCTTACATACTTGGGACGAATGTAATAGTGCACACAGACCATTCTGCCCTGAAGTATTTGTTCGCGAAAAAGGATGCAAAGCCTAGATTGATACGGTTGATCCTGCTATTGCAAGAATTCGACCTTGAAATCAAGGACAAAAAAGGGACAGAAAATCAAGTGGTAGATCACTTGTCAAGGTTGGAGAAGGGATAGAGTCTGCCATTAGATGAGACAAACATAGTGGAGACCTTCCCAGATGAAGAGCTCTTTGCTGCCGCAATCGCTGCCGCAACAGCCATGGCGGCAAGTAAGTCTTCTGAACTCCCCTGTTATGCTGATTTCGTTAATTTTATAGTTAGCAGAATACTTCCTTCTGATCTTAATTATCAAGCCAGGAAGAGGTTCCAAAATGATGTTAAGCATTATTATTGGGACGAACCTCTTCTTTTCAAACTATGTGCAGATCAAGTCATAAGGAGGTGTGTACCACAAGAAGAGCAAGAAGACATTCTCCATCACTGCCATGCTTCACAATATGGAGGTCACTTAGGAGGCAACAAAACTGCTGCCAAGGTGCTGCAGTTAGGGTTCTACTGGCTGACACTGTATAAAGATGCACATGACTTCTACAAGAACTGTGACAGGTGCCAGCGGACAGGTAACATCTCGAGGAGAAACGAGATGCCACTACAAAACATTCTAGAAGTCGAGATCTTCGACGTTTGGGGGATTGATTTTATGGGACCTTTTCCATCTTCATGTGGACATCTATACATCCTCATAGCAGTGGATTATGTCTCTAAGTGGGTTGAAACTATCGCCACTCAAAAGAATGATGCCAAGACAGTCCAAAAGTTTCTACACAAAAACATTTTTTTCTAGATTTGGCATACCTAAGGCAATTATCAGTGATGAAGGGAGACATTTTGACAATAGGGTTATTGCTGCCGCCTTGAAGAAATATGGTGTCAAGCATCGGATCGCGACAACATACCACCCACAGACCAATGGACAAGCTGAGATATCCAATAGGGAAGTTAAGAACATTCTTGAGAAGATGGTTAAGCCAACTAGGAAAGATTGGTCTTTTCTCCTTAATGATGCATTATGGGCATATAGGACAGCTTTTAAAACTCCATTGGGCATGTCTCCATACCGATTGATTTATGGGAAAACCTGTCATCTGCCTGTCGAGATAGAGCACAAAGCATACTGGGCAATCAAGGCTGTAAATATGGACTTGGACAAGGCAGGCCAGAAAAGGATGTTAGATCTGAACGAGATTGAAGAAATACGAACAATGGCCTACGACAATGCAAGAATTTACAAGGAGAAAACAAAGAAGTGGCATGATAGGAAGTTGCTGCCACGACAGTTCTGCCCAGGGCAGCTTGTATTGTTGTTCAATTCTAGACTGAAACTCTTCCCAGGGAAGCTAAAATCTAGATGGTCTGGCCCGTTCCAAGTTGTACAAGTTTTTCCCCATGGTGCCATCACAATCCGATCATTAAAAGACGGGCACCAATTCAATGTTAATGGACAGCGCCTCAAACATTATCAGGGGACTGAAGCCCCAGGAATACAGGAAGTGGTTACTTTAGGAGATGCCCCACAAGGCATCCCTAATTTAACCTAAATTTTATTTTTATTATTTATTAGGAAATTAGGTTTATTTTATTCGAATAATGTTTTTATATTTTCTGTTTTTAGGAAATAAAGGAGTCAAGAAGAAAAGGAGAAGTGACCCAAGCCCACCATCCATCCATCAGCCCAACAGAGCCCATTTATTGAAGCCTGTCGTTCCAGCTGCCACCGCAGACACGGATAAGACAGGTTGTCAACAGACTGTCATGGCAGACGCAGAAGCGTGTGACAGACGCGTAACAGACACATAAATGCGAGTCAGACACGTCATACACGCCAAAGCTCAACAGTCACCCCGTTATTCACGCCTGCCGTTACAGCATTAAACGGGCAGCAACTCTACCTCTATAAAAACCCGTTTCATTTTCATTTTCCTCACTTCTGCTTACTCTTACTTGAACTCCCCTCTCGTTTTTCTTTGTTTTCTTTACTTTCACAAACCCTTGCAACTAACATGTCTTCCAGACGTACCCGCCGCAGTGCTGCTTCAACCTCTTCACCGGCAGCACCCACCCCGAAGTCCTTCGCGACTAAGGAACTATGAGAAGAAAGAGGCTTCATCTACATCCGAAAGGCAGAAAACATGGGGCTTAAACAATTCATCGCAAGGGCGATAAAGGCTCTACTATGGGAGCAATTTGCAGAGCAGCCAGCTGAAATGAATGAAACGCTGGTGAGGGAGTTCTATGATGCCATTGACAGCAGGACATCAACTACAGTAATTGTCCGAGGGACAGAGGTACCATTCACAGCAGAACACATCAACAATATGTATGGCCTCTACTTCGGTCCCAACGACGATGCCCACCAGCAGTTTTTGGACACCCTCGACTCTGCTGCCTTCGGAGCTGTCATGGCAGAGGTGACAGAGGAAGGAACGGAATGGAACACTAGCAAGAAAAATCCCAACACCTTCAGAAGGGGGCAACTGCTTCCAGAAGCCAAACTATGGAACGCTTTCATCAAGAAGCGAATTCTGCCGTCCTCCCATCACACGACAATGGACCAGTAGAGGCTAGCCCTCATCCATTCGATCATGAACAACCGACTTTTTAATGTGGGACGCTACATGAGGGAGAGCGTCTTGGACTGCACCAACAGATCAACCGCCCTCCTATGCCTGCCTTTCATGATCACATCACTCTGTCGTTGCTCTGCTGTACCAGAAGCCACCACCGATAAACTGGTCAAGGGACAGGGCTGGACCGATAAGAACATTATGAGCCTCATGGAGCTGACAGTCGCAACCCCCCTCTCCTCCTTCAACCCGGCTGCCGCCCCAGCAGAATCATCCGAGGAACCTGCCTCTGAACCTACCGCAGCAGCTGCTCCGACAGACCAATCTGCTCAGATCCTTGCTGCTATACAGCGGGTGGAAGACAGACAGATGGGGCTGATGACATTCATCAGGGATTTCGCCAACTCCACGGTAAATTTTATTACAAATACTTTAAATTATCCCGATGTTGTCTTTCCCACCTTCCCTGCCCATTATTTCACAATCCCCACCCCTGCCCACACACCTACACCTCCTGCATCCCCGCACACACATTCTGCTGCTTCCAGCCCATCATCTGCCCCGACGGCAGCTGGCAGTCCTCCGGCCAACACATCTGCCCGAGGAACAAAACGACAGCCCTCGGATGACCTCGATGCCTTTGTTGTTGGTTTCTCCTCTTCCTCCGTCTAGGCCGATAGCGAGGCAGAACCTCCTATTCGGAGGAATTTGGAGAAGGAATTCACGCCTGTCAAGAGGCAGAAAAAGATGGCCGACAGAAAGCTAATGCCAAAGGCCAACACCACCAGCAGCAGCAGCACTTGGGACAGCGGCAGCAGCTCAGACATCCAGGTCGTGGAGCAACCTGCCCAGCCTGCCCCACAACCCAGAATCCGCCGCCAAATCCGTGTCAGCAGCAGCAGTGAAGACAGCGTTTAAAATTTAAGTATATTATTTTCGTTTTATTGCTGCCTGCTTTATCTATATTTTGTGATGTACATGCCTTCAATTTTCTGTCATTTGCATTGAGGGCAATGCAACCCTCGAGTTTGGGGGTGGCAACCCTCCATTTTAATGGAGTCTTAGTGCATCTTATTTATTTGCCGTGTCTCATTTATTTTTCTCTTAAAAAAACCCTCCGCAAAAAAAAATCAGAAAAGACTAAAAACTGTTGGCTTAAAACTGTGAAGTAAACTTACCTGTCATGACAGCTCTGCCGTGGCAGCATCTTTAGGACAGTTTAAGGAGAAGTTTAGAGCCTTCCTATAGTTCTGAAAAACTTAAACACCATTGTGACTTTTATACTGCTTAGATTTCTTTTAGCCAAACTAGAATAGGAAGCTGAGTACTTGAATAGCCCCTAGAGGTGCCTAAAACTGGCTCTAGGAAAGAAGTTTAGCAAAAGAAACTCAAAAACCTAGAGGTGCCCGAAACCAGCTCTAGGAAGCTAACTAGAGGTGCCTAAAACTGGCTCTAGTAAAACTTAGCTTGAAAATAGAAAAAGAAGAAGCATGAAAATGTGTCTTCAAAAAAATAAACTTTGGCATAAAAATTCGAGTTAAAAAGTTGAATATTTTAGTGAAACTAAGAGAGTCTTAGCATATAAACTGTTCACAAGCATGCACACACTGCACGAGGACTATAGTGAGATTCCGGACAGATCTTAATCTTTTTGACAGGTTGCTGCCGCCACAGAGAATGAGCGACGGGTAAGGGAAAGTTCACTGTTTGAAAGCCAACACAAAAATATTCATTTTTCTTTTAGGTCTTCATTGCTAAAGGGCAAACAAAAACTTGAGTTTGGGGGTGTGTTGAGTGTGTAAAAGTTCTATTATTTACACCCTTTTTAACCCATATTTCTGCTGCATTCAAGCATCATTGCATTGCATTTAGGTTAGTTTACAACAAAACATCACAAATATATTAAAGGCACAGATTCTACTAAAAGATGGCTGATTTTGCAGGTTGCTGCCATAGTATATGGAGAAGGCGGGCGCAGGGCAGAGAAGCAGAAGAGCTGAACTAGACAAGCAAACGATGAGGACGATGCTGCAATGGATCTGTCGTGACAGCAGAGGACGACATCAAATTAGTGGAGAAAAAGCAAAGTGGACCTCGATAGATAGAGAAAATTATGCTCGTCTGTCGTGCGAAAACCTTATATTTTTCCAAGCCCCGGATCAAAAGATATGTCAAGCCAAAGCTCAAGGAGAGAAAATCCCAAGAAACAAGGAGGACAGCTTAAAAGTAGGATCCTTGAAGATAAAGTCTTTATTAGAATCATACTTTTAATTAAAGTTGTAATCCTTGTTAACTTAGAATACATGAGCCCAAAGCTTATATAAGGGCATATATTTTAACCTAGGATATATCCCATAACCCATAGCCGATTTTCCCTTAAACCGACAACCACAAACCCTCCATCGTTTACCCGTCGTCGATATGTTTTAAAACCCCCCTAGGGCCACGGGTTGATTTGTAAAGTAGTTGCAAGGGTTGTTTTGTTTTTGGATTTTTCAAGTTCAATAAAATAAACTTCAAGTTCTCTTATTTTGGTTATTAATATCTTGCAAGAGCATCGGGAGAGCATTGTGAGGTTATCCATTTACTTAGCATCGGGAGAGTTAAGTATACGAAAGAAATAAGAGCAAGTTCTCTAGTTTATAGTTGAACAATCTTGTGCCTAGGGATAGGGCAATGTTAAGTGGCTAAAGAAGAATTCATACACATCGGTGTTCATCCTTCGATTCACGCCGGGAGGTATCATCAAAGACGTGATCATCGACAGACTTGGACCTAGGAATAGGCCAAGGCAGATCTGGGATTCTTGCCAAACTTGAAGTACTGAGTTGGTGTGTTTGCTGCCGCGACGACCAACGGACTGCTGCCGCGACAGGTGCTGCCACGACAGGCGCAACGACAGAACTGGAGTTCCTAAGCATTGAAATACCTGCACTACTGAGCAATTCAATACCAGCCCATTCTCTCTATCTTGATATCTCAATTCTTTTATTTACGTTTACTTTATTATTCTCGTGACAATTTTCTCAACAATTTCTTTTACTTTCGTGCAGTGAATTAAGGTGAAGCTATTAGCCCAATCCCTGTGGAGACGATATCCGATACTTCGTATCACTTTACTACTTGCGTCGTGTAGACTTGCACTACCAATTGCGATAGACTATTTTACACGCAACAACAGCTACTAACAAGCAAAGCCATTATATTACGATGCTCATGAAGCATTTAGAGTTCGAGAAGTACTAAATTTAAGCCAAAGAGATAAATCCCCATCCAAGCTCCTTCATTCAACTCTTTAAACCCAATACTCGAGTCCACAAATCCCATAGATAACACAAATATGACTACATAAGCAATTCTGCATCATCAGACTACTTTAAGGAATAACACGCTTAAAAACAACTTATTGGGTTCGAATTTGGTGAAACAGATTACGCCAATAGACTTAGAATATAAAAAAGCCCTCGGGTAGGGTCCCCCAAAAAAGTCAACGCCGGTCAATGGTGGCGGTCAACGTCGACTTGGCTAATCTCGGTAGGCCGGCTTGGTTCACAAACAGGGCAACTCGTTGGGCTTACGGCTCGACTTAGCAAGTTGGCTCAAACAGTTGGCCCAACTCCCTACACCCATTATATAGCGGCCTCACCTGCGACAAGAATTCATCCACGCGCATGATGTTGGCGCGTGTGGAGTTCTCCGGTGGTCGTACGGTGACGTCAAGGTCCAGATCTGATTGTCACAAGCTTGGGAACACGGTGGTGGCCTTCGTTTGCAATGGTGGATGGTGGTTCCTTGTGAATGAGCTTCCCTGAATCTTCCTCCTTTACACCCTAGTGAGTGGCAGCGGCTGCGTCCCAACAAGCTCGACCTGATTGTGCCGACGATATCACTCTCTGTGGTAAATCGAGGCTCAAAACCTCTCCCCTCACTTTTTCTCTCTTTCCACATTTCCTATCTCTAAAAAATATCCTATCTTATCCCATTTCCCCTCTTTTTCTCACATCCTCGACCACTTTAATATAAATACACCAACTTCACTCATAAATGGGTAAACCCACTAGCAACACACATTCTTCCACATTATTTTTATTTTTAGACACAAACTCCATGCCCTATTCATTTACATCCTCGAATTCTTAAATAAAGCTTCCAACTCTTAATTCTATTTAACTTGTCACCAAAATAAGAATTCAATACCCGAATTCGAGACCCAATTTACGTACCTGAGATTTGGGTCGTTACCATGATTTGGCTACAAATGTGTTGAGAAAAGAAATTGTATCTGCTTTGAACAAAAAAAAATAAATTGTATTTGTTGAGTATTTGTTTTAATGTACTAAGTTCTTTTTGGGATGTGGATTAATTGAAACTCAAGGGAATTTGCAAGGGCTGAGTATGAGGACGAAAAAATCATAAAATATTTAATAGGATTCACCAACTTGTGTTGACCACAGCCCTCATCAAGTATTGACGATGGAGTGAGGAATGCAAAACCGTCCTCGACTCGCCTCGTTGCTAGCACTAATGTTGATAGATTATATTATTTTTTTTGGGTAAAATGACATATTATATCATTATGAATAAAGATATTATGATGATATATGCATAATAAAAAATATAGCTTTTAATGATATAAGAATGTGTAATAAATAGTCTAACAAAATGAGTCGTTAGGTCCATTAAGGTCAATGTTCAAATCTTAGTGTTGTAATTGGAAAAACTTGGGTTGGGAAGACTGTTTCTCACCTCTACAAAACCCGATCTAGACTAATATATCTTTTTTTTTTATAATTGGACTAATATATCAATAAGTCAGATACTGATGGTTAAACCAAACAATTAAATTTTTCATGTAATAGAATTGACACCTAGCATTGCACTTGTCACCCTCAGCCGAAAATAAAAAGAAAAAGCTTTCTTCCTTGGTAAGATGGTCTTCATGCAATTCAAATGGAATATAAATGCTTTAATAGGGCCAAATTTCAACCATAAGACCGATCAAATTAAAATTAATGTTAACTTACCCATAGCTTGACTAAATATATAGTACGAGAAGTTCTTTGAAAACAAACAAGCTTGGTTCGATTCAAATTCAAGATTTAAGGGTTAATACCAACTTTCGTGGGTCGTGCTTGTTAAAAGATATCTTACTCACAACTATTTATTGATGTAATTAGTTTTGTAATTGCAGTTAGTAATCTGTTAATTGTTAGAGGGTAGTTAGTCTGTTGGATCTAGGTAGTTACAGGGCCATGGTTCTCTGCTATACAAGCATACCAACTGTATTGGCTCAATACCCATTTTTGATATCAGATCTATTTTAAATAAAATAAAATACTCATTTTCTCTATTATTTTGTTATTATTCTGAGCCTAACCTGTAACACCCCAATTTTGGGCTTGAAAGTTTAGGGTCTGAACCGGACCGGTCTGATTTTCGGTTCGAATATAAAAAGTGGTTTTAGGGAAAGCCTAGTTCGGGATGCTTTAAAAATATGTAAAAATATCTAAAAATCCTTTTTTAATATATATATAAGAGTGGTGAAATCAATTTTACAAAATAAGGTTTGGAAGTGTTACATTTCGAAATAGTGACTAAAATGTAATTTTTGAAAAGTTTAGTGGTGACTGTTTTGTAAGGATTGAAACTTTGAATCTTTAAGGAGCTAATTTACCCAAGATTGATTTCTCTAGATTTTTCTTAGATTTTAATGATTCATTTAATGTTTAATTAATTAAAGGAAAAGAGGGAAAACATATTTTAGCTTTTCATAACCAACTTTCTTAAAAACTTTCTCATCTCATTTTCTCTCAAAATTCCCTCAACCAAACACATTTCTACAGCAACATTTCTTTTGATTTTCACACCAAATGATGAGGTTTCAATCATCAATTGATTCTTAATCCTTTCTACATCAAATTCTATTGTTTTGCTTATTGAATTTTCAAGGATTTTGGCTCTAATCAAGGAGAAATCTACATTTAGAGGTAAGGATGTTCTTCTCCTATAAATACTCAGTTCTTTATTGAAATTCCCAAGTTCTCAATCCTTAATTAAAGTTTTATAAAAGGTTTTAATGATATGAACTTGATTTTGGCTTAAAACTCAAGATTTGGAAGAAATCTTGAAGAAATTCGTGGTGATTGTTTGGGCTTTGTTTTGAGATAGATTTTAAATGTACTTTGGATGTTTAATGATGTGTAATTGAGGTTTAATCAATGCAATCCAGAATAGGTTGAATTTCCTAAGTTTTTGCTTATGAAAATGGTGGTTTTTGGGGTGATCTTGGTGTTCTGTTATAGCTGGAGGTATAAGGACGAGTTTAGGTTCATTTTGGATGTTAATTGATATTTAGGAATGGTTAGAAGTGATGGATCTTGGATGGGTTATGTTGTGGAAGAGTTTGGAGGTGATTTTGGTTGTGTTTGGTAGCCGAAATGTTAGATTTGGTTAGAGCAGCGAGTTTAGGTGTAATGGATGAAGATTTCAATGCATGATGATGCATTAATCCTTTGCTTTGATGTGTTTAAAACAGGGGAGACATCTTCGGATCCTTGTGGTGTTGATCTGGAGGCTTGAACGACGTTTCGGCAAGCTTGCGAAACGGAATTGGTGAGTGGAGTTGGATTTCCAGATTTGTATCGAATGTTTGAAGGTTTGGGAGCTTAATTTAAGTCTAATCAACTTAACTAAGCTCAAGAGTAAGTTTTCGGAAAAACTCCCTTGGATGAGCCATGGATTGGTTTGATGCATTTGTTGATAATTGCATGCTTAAATTCTGTTTTTGAAAGCATGTTTAGCATGGTTAATGCTGGTTATAAAGACCATTTGTTGAAGGATGCTCAAGGTAAGAGATCCTTGGTTTGATTTGTTAAAAATATGGATTGATGCATAGTAATGCATGTTGTTAAATGGCTTTGATTTAGATGCTTTAAAACAGTGGATTATTGATGATAAATGATGTATATTGGCAATTGATGTGTTGTTTTAAAGTACTTGAATCGGATATAGTTAGCCGGCTATAGGATTGGGTGCACCGTGAATAAAGTTGCCTTGGATGTTAAGGGGTTGCAATTGTACCGTAAACTCCATCCAAGTACACTAACGAGATGGTTAAGATCACAATGGTGGTTAAAAGTCCATGTGTGGATCTTGTGTTGTGTGTCCCGTGTTCTCGTTAGTGATGTTATACAACTACCGATGAGTGATGTGGAGGGGTTGTGATTGTACCGTTAAACTCCATCACGGGTGTTGAGGGGTTATGATTGTACCGGTAAACTCCACCTTGTGTGTTCGGTAGTGTGTATGAAGCGTATGGGACAACGCTTGTAATCCGCGTATCCGATTGTGTTTTATGTTGTAAAAGGTTATGGTTTATCACTTGGAAGCCAATATGACATGTTGATGTTATTGAAGCATGAGATGCTTGATGTGTATGCAATATTGCATGAGAAATGATGTTCATGTGTTAAAAGGCTTTGAGAAAAGTGTTTTATAAAATGCATTATTGTGTTGTTTCTTTTGAGCATGCCTCACTAAGCATTTGTGCTTACGCTCTCTCTCTTGAACCAATAATGCATATAATTGAGGTATTTGAGGGAAGCAAGGAGGCTAAGAATCCAAGGGAAAGCTAAGCTCATGTATGGTGACTTTTTCACAACATTATTAGTTTTTGATATTTGGCAATGGGAACCTAGAATGTGTTTTTGGGAGATGTTTTGGACTCCCTAGTTGTGGCATGATGCCTTAAATGATTTGGATATGTAAATGGCCATTTTGATGCTTGCTTTGATGCTTTAATGGTTGTTTGGCTTGGTTATTAGGATGCATGGCTATAGACTTGTGGATTTCCCTAATTGATGCCATGAATGAGTTTTAATGTTGCAAACATGTACCTTATATGCATGATGGCTTGTTGGCATGATTATGACGTCATTAGGATGTGTTTGAGTGGTTAAATGTATGTTAAACCAGCAAATTCTGCACTTTATGGGCAGTCCATATCGAAACGGGCACTAGCGTTTCGATACGAGGGCCTGTAATGGCCTTCGTGTATCGAAACGGTTAGAGGCCGTTCTGAAACGTTTTGGCCACTGCCAGGCCCTGTTTCGATACAGGTCTCGTAACGAACCCGTGTTTCGGAACTGTCAAACCCGTTCTGAAACAGACGACCGTTGGGCACTGATTTGAATGGTTTTAAGGTTTGCAAGCTTTACGTTTTGGTCCTGAAAATCGTTCTTGCAATTGCTTGAGTCTGAGATGTCCGATTAAGGTGAAATTTGACAGGGAAGCATGTAATATGATTAATTTCATATTGGTAACATAAAAATCAGTTAAGTCCTCCATCTTTCTAGAAATTACAATTTGGTCCCATCTTCTATGCCAATATATTATGTCAAAACATCCTATTGATCGTTCAATTATATTCGGTAAGTATCCCATCTTCTATGCCAAAATATTATGTCAAAACATCATTTCACCTACTATTTTTCATGCAACATTTCTCAAATCTTTCTCATCTCATTTCAACGTCAAAACACATGCTTGCATTGAATAAAAATCTCAAATCTCAACAATGCAACATGCTATTTCATGAAATCTCTTCAAGCATCATTTCATACTACAAATCATGCATAAAAACAATAGGAATTTGTCTATCTCAATGCAAAATCATTTAATATCATTTAAGCATCAACCACAAAATCTCAAGGGTCATCAATTTCATGCTTCACACACCAAACAAAGTTTGATAACCTCCTCACATGCTTAAAAACCATGCTCAAACAGCATTTCAACTCATTTTGCCAAGCCAAGCACATCAACCGGCATTTCAAGCTAGATTTAAGTTCCCAAACCACTTTTCAAAATCATTCCAAAGCTGGAAAACACGTTCTCACTCACCGATACGCAACGCTACGTTAGCCGACGAGCCAACCAACCGTCCAAAACCTCCAACGCTACCTCGATTGCTTCCGGATCATTCACCCTTGTTATTAGCACATAAGAGCAGTGGATTAATGTATCACCATGCATTAAAATCATCAGCCACACATCTAAACCCGCTGGTCTACTCAAGAGCCTGATTTCGGCCACCAAAAACAACCGAAATCACCTCCAAACTTTTCCAAAACAAAGCCCAGCCAAGATCTATCACTTTTAAAAATTTCTAAACATCAATCAACACCAAAAATCACCATAAACTCGTTCTTATACCTCAAGCTATAACAGAACACCAAAACCACCCCAAAAACCACCATTCTAGAATGCAAAACTTAGGAATTCAAACCTATTCAGGATTTGTTTGATAAAACCTCATTTATAACATCATTTAACATCCAAAATACATTAGAAATCAATCTCAAAATAGAGCCTAACCATCAACCACAAAAATCATCAAGATCCCTCCAAGAATCTTGAGTTCGACACAATTTCATGTTTCAAACATTAAAGCAACTCAAAAATCATTAACAAAGGATTGATAACTTGGGAATTTCGGTAAAGAACTGATCATTAGAGGAGAAGGACGAAGCTTACTTCTAATGGCTGATTTCTCCATGATTTGTGAAAGTTTTCTTGAAAATCCAAAGTGAAAACAAAAGGATTTGACGAGGAAAAGATTAGGAATCAAAAGGAGATTGAAATCTCATCAAAAGGAATGAAAATCAGAAGTTAATTGATGGAGAAAATGTGTTTGGCTGAAAAGAAATTGAGAGAAATTGAAATGAGAGAAAACTAACGTAAGGTAGTTATGAAAAGTCAAGAGAAATCTGATTAAAAACATTTTGGTAAAATTAGCTCCTTAAAGATTCAAAGTTTCAATCCTTTACAAAACAATCACTATTCCACTTTTGCAAAAATACGATTTGGTCACTACACCGAAATGTAGTTTTTCCAAACCTTATTTTGTAAAATTGTTTTCACCATAATCATTCATATAATAAATGAGAATCTTTAGATATTTTTCCATATTTTTAAAGCATTTCGAACTAGGTGTTCCCTAAATCACTCTTAAAGATTCGAACCGTTCTTGACCGGCCCGATTAAACTCTAAAACTTCTAAGCCCAAAATCAGGGCGTTAGAACTCTCCCCCATTAAGAAATTTCGTCCTCGAAATTTTCAACTTGAGGAGATATGTGATATACAACCTCTCCAACAAAACACAACATAAACACAAGAGACATGCCCATCACGGAAAACATCCTTAACCAGAACACAATGAACCCAACACACTTCTCAACCTTCCACGATCCAAAAACTCTTGGCCTAAACTTAATCTACACCCAAGCTTCAACACCACTACGCACGGTGTGACTTCCCGAGCACACAACCACCAGCCTTAACTTAACTTCCCACACCTCCAAACTGTGCAAGACTCTCAACAACCCAACAACTCTTAACCCTTTGCAACACACTCCGCCTTCCTTCGTAATTCTTTTATCACCACACACACGGTATCACCAACCATCCGTTCTCAAACCACCATGTGTTCTACATCCCACTCCACTTTCCAAAAACCTCTTACAAACTGCTCAACCTCTAGCACGGAGATCAACACGATACACAAAATTTTCCTAGATAAAAATTGTTTACTCATGTTCCCCAACGTATCAATAACATCCCCATATATCTCCTACAATCTGAACCATACATTCAACCTTCAAGGTACAAAACCTAGAACACCATTACACGCCTCAACATTTCACCAAAATCTTCCTACACAACATCCAAAAATACTCGTAACAAGACTCCAATATTATCTCCAACAACTGCCTCACTTACCTCAACCGTCCCTAGAAAGATTTACATACACTCAGTTAACAAACCACCCACTCACAGGGACCCAGCCAAACCAACATGGCCTTGAACTTACATTACTTTTTCTCCACTCAGGCTTCAGCTATGATACTAATCTTACCTGGATGCTACCCAACAACAAATCTTATTCTTCACACAAAAACAATCGCAACGTGCCACGCATAAAATTCATTCTCAAACACTTACAACCGCCCAAAAGCATATACTACAGCTTTTCCAACCTACCTAGCCACCTATTCACCCACATATAAAAATACTAGAACCACGATTCCTCTACTCACCTCAAACCAAACCTCAATTAAAGCTCTCATCAGGACCTCCTTCCCACTCCTATAAAATTACTGTCGAACCGACACCCACTTAGAACAACCATTTATTGCAACCATTTATGCAAGGATGCATCAACACTTCGAAAACACATCCGCGAGCCTACAACAATTGTCCAACACTAATAAATTACATCATCTAACTATTATTCCCAAAATACTTTTAACTACTCCTCAAACAACCTCGACCGATTCTAACCCCAAACGATCACCTTCTCACTACTACGCCGCCAAAACTCTTAAAACACTTAAAAAACTACTCTCCTTGCCAACCAGGCTAGACCATGCTCATTACTTCCAACAACTTGTTTACTTCTTACCATCACATCTAGCATTTACCTTGCACTAAATCAATACTTCAAACCCATAAACTACCCTAATCCTACTACATCACTATCAGATCCAAGTAGCTATTCGCAAGTGTGAACGTTTGTATGCATGGTCACCTACATGTCCCTATCGTTGCATGTGTACATGTATGCAACCCTCTAATGTCGTGCCACATGTATGCATGTACCAACATATGTAATATATATATACAAATGATTTTAACTGTGCATGTATGTCTGTCCACACTTACCAATAACGTCCTTGGAATCCGCCCAAGAACAACCTCTCACCCTACTTTCAATATTTCCCAGTCTCACCATCCTAACAACTCGACAACAACAACTACTCCAACTATTACACTTTCGCAACTAATGTTGTTCACAAGAACAACACCGACTACTACCCAAACCAACTACAAGACCTTATCTACCACACAAGAAAACCCAAATCCAAAACCAAACAAAGATAACAATGACAAAGATTGCATATCAGAGATACCTGCAATAACATCATTACCTTGGAGCTTCAAGCGACAAGCACCTACCCCCGCAGATCCACCATTCTCTGGCCGCACCACCACAGCATCGACCGACACCCTAGAATCATCATCGCCTCCTCGTCGTATAAAACCCTGACTGCACTTGCGACCACAAGGAGCTTCCACCGACATCCCACCTTGACCACCCCGAGCTAAATCTGGACAATTTCACCTCAAATGTCTAGCAGACCCACAATTCCAGCAAGACTCAACCATCGTACACCTCGCACCTCTCTGCCCTTCCTGCCACCTCCGAACCCTGTCTCGGTCGCGCTCACGGCCCCTTTGAGACCCACTCACACGCGCTGAAGCTGATCTCACCACTTGTGAACAATTACACTTCACATGTTCCATTGAACCACAGTTCCAACAAGCTCCAACACCCCAGCAAACCCCAATGTGCTGCCTTCTACAACGGCCGCACACCGGTAAACGAACCACCACTCCTTGACATTTTTGCACTTGACCCACAACAGCACTACCGTCAAAACTCTGGTTTAGGCGAACCCTTCTATCACGAAGTCTCTTACGCTGCCCACTCTCGAGGCCAGCACTCACAACTGTTTTGCTTGCATTTTGCTCACCATTTTTAACTGGAGACACACCCTTACGTTGCTTAACTCCTGAAAACTTATCTCCTAGATATCTCCTATTAAAGGCAGATACAAAGAACTCCCAATCCACATCGTTGATATTCGTTGAAACCGACACGGATGTTCACCAGATACAAGCATCCTCCAACATTAATGAGACAACGCTTCCCAGCTTGAATGCGCTGTCACATCCTTCTTGATCCAAGATTGGAACCGTACTGGCTAACAAAGCCTCGAATGCCTCAGGCGTTGACCCATGATACTCAACAGCTCCCAAATCATGCAGACGCTGCTTTGACAAACCAGCCTACCCCACAACCGGCACACACACAGACCCTACATTCACCGCAGCCTGAGATGTTCCCGACATCCCCTAAACCACAAACAACAAATATTTCATCACAAGACCAGCCCACTCATGCTGTCCTATCGCCTCAACCCTAGGCACTAACGACTGAAATAACACACTCTCACTAGATGGTGACTTCCACCCCCTAACAACCTGCTCTAAAGCAGCAACAATCATACCCGATTGCAATTCTCTCTTCAATTCCATTGTGCTATTATTTAGAAGGCAATGACATCAAAACAAACAAAACGATCAGGCCAGCTTCCAGCAAGGATTCAAGACTCCAACTCTAAGTTAACACATTTGCTATAATAATAAGGCAATGGGTATTCCGAATTTTTCCCTCTCTTGTATGACATAATAAACAATATCAATACTTATATCACAAACACCGTGCATATCAACAACAACAAAATTCAATCACCAACAACAGTCATGCTCTCATCAAACAACATTCACCTTCAACTTCATAATAGCAACATATCACATTCAACATACTTTTCATCATTCAACTCAGCTTACAATGTCAACATATCATCAATACATGTTCACATTAACTCACATATAAGTCACAACAATTAGGCATGATATAAACATTGATATTTCACCCAACAACATATTATTATTTTTTCTAACAAACATTCAACCATACACTAAGATAGACATCAAAACCTACCATAGCAACTTACCACAAACATACCATCACCCCAAGTGGTCACAAAACCAGCTCTGGTACCAACAAATGTAACCCCTTAGCCCAACCTAGACGTTTGACCTGAACTACGGAGATTACACAGGAAAAACAAAGTAAACCCAAAAGTCAACCTTGATTAACGATCATTTTTTCCTTTTTATCTTTCTAGATGCACATTAAGCCTATGTGATTACTCAGGAATCATAGGAGAGAAAAGCACAGCGATCGGAAATCATTTAAGGACTCAATTGAATGGATTACACTTTTAGGGACCAAAATGTAAATTTTGGAAAAATATAAGGACTTTGCAGATTTTAAGTTTACCAATATGAAATTCGTTGAATTACATGCGTCTCTGTCAAATTTCAGCTTAAAAGGACACTCCAAACTCAAGCAATTGCAAGCACAACATTCATGACAAAAATGTAAAGCTTGGAAACCTAAAACAATTCAAATGCACAGACCAACGGTCAATCGTACCGAAACGCCGACCTTCATACCGAAACGCCCGTATAGAAACGGTGTTGACCGTTTCAGTACTCGGGTGCGTTCCGAGACCCGTATCGGAACAACCCACTCTAGTAGCTGAAGTGTCCCGAAACACATTCACCTATTCCGAAATGCGATGGCCATTTTGGGCCCCTGTTTCGGAACAAATAGGGGTGTTTCGATACACCCTACCCTGCAACCATTGATTTTTCTGGTTTTCACTTCTTTACACCTTCAAACACATCTAAACAAGTCCCAACTCAGTACATCATATTCACATCATGATTAATCATCAACTCTAACATAATACATCAAAGCTAGCCAAATTACAAGCATTAAACACATCAACACATTTATCTCACGCAACTAGTATGAGCATTCTTTTAACCATAAAGCATAGAAATACTAAGATACAAAATGAAGATCCAAACACCACCTTAAAGCCATATACAAGTCTCAAATCATAAGTCAAACTTGTCTGAGGTACTCAACCCCATCAAACAACAAAGTAAAGGATTCCCCCATTGCCTTTATTATCTATAGCTAACAACAAAACATACTTTCCAAATGGAGTTCTTCTTGAATCCCTTGCTTTTTTGCTTTCCCAAATTCATCTATCTGCATTGATGGACAAAAATGAGCGTAAGCACATAATGCTTAGTGAGGAATGCTCACAACCAAAACACCATCAATGCAACGAAACCATAAAACATCCTTTATTTGAAACCACATTTTCATAAACCAATATATTGCTTGAATACTTCATTTGAAAACACCATTAATGGAAATCATGCATCATTCAACATAGAAATCAACACTAGAACTCGAGTGTAACATGTGTCACAATCACAAACAACATTCTTGTAATTACTTCCACCAAAACCTTCTGAAACACAAACGGTTCATGCAAGGTTTAAACCATTTTTCTTGAAAACCATTTCTACCTTATACCCTTTCTTTCTCAAGCATAAAAATCACTTCAAAGCAAATCACCATTTGAAAAATCACATGTACCATCTATCTATCTCATGCATTCGACCAATGCAAAACACATGGCATAGCCACACATGCATGTTATATAAGAGCATTTCATAGTCTCAAAATCTCAAATGCATTTCTCATAGCATAAGAATACCTCAAGCATTGGTACATGCGAAAGACACTTCATTCTCATATATTGGCATTCTCGTAATCTATTGTACACGGATATGCGGACAACTTGACTCGAGGTCAAGTCCTACCCAGTGGGATCTCGCCACCACTTCTCATGGCGGTATGTACCTTCGCCAAAAGCTTGGGTATTTCACCAAGTCCTACTCCGATGGAATGCCCATCATCGGTTTCCCTTGGCGATAACATTTGTTGCCAAAAAGCTTGGGTCTTTCACCAAGTCCTACTCCGATGGTATGCCCATCATCGGTCTCACATGGCGGTACCATTCTATGCCATTAAGCTTGGATATTTCACCAAGTCCTACTCCGATGGTATGCCCCTCATCGGTCTCTCTCTTTGGAACGCATCCCAAGAGCATGTACGAATTTTTAGTTTATAGTGCACTCTACATCCTATTGATCGATCAATTATATCCGGTAAGTATCTCATCTTCTATTCCAATATATTATGTCAAAACATCATATCACCTACTGTTTTTCATGCAACATTTCTCAAATCTTTCTCGTCTCATTTCTAGGTCAAAACACATGCTTGCATTGAATCAAAATCTCAAAACTCAACAATGCAACATGCTATTTCATGAAATCTCTTCAAGCATCATTTCATATTACAAATCATGCATAAAAACAGTAGGAATTTGTCTATCTCAATGCAAAACCATTTAAAAGAATTTAAGCAACAACCACATAATCTCAAGGGTCATCAATTTCATGCTTCACACATGAAACCAAGTTTGATAAACTCCTCACATGCTTAAAAACCATGCTCAAACAGCAAATCAACTCATTTTGCAAAGCCAAGCACATAAAATCCATTTACATATTTTTAAAACAACAATAGCACAACCCCAGAGAGGAATCTACTTCACTTACTTCCAAACTTAAACCGCCGTTTCAAGCCTAGATTTAAGTTCCCAAACCTCTTTTCAAAATCATTCCAAAGTTGGAAAACACGTTCTCACTCACCGATACGCAATACTACGCTAGCCGACGAGCCAACCAAGCGTCTGAAACCTCCAACGCTACCTCAATTGCTTCTGGATCACTCACCCCTGTTATTAGCACATAAGAGCAGAGGATTAATGCACCACCATGCATTAAAATCATCAGCCACACATCTAAACCCGCTGCTCTACTCAAGAGCCTCATTTCGACCACCAAAAACAACTGAAATCACCTCCAAACTTTTCCAAAACAAAGCCCACCCAAGATCTATCACTTTTAACAATTTCTAAACATCAATCAACACTAAAAATCACCATACACTCGTCCTTATACCGCCAGCTATAACAGAACACCAAAACCACCCTAAAAACCACCATTCTAGCATGCAAAACTTGGGAATTCAAACCTATTCGGGATTTGTTTGATAAAACCTCAATTCTAACATCATTTAACATCCAAAATACATTAGAAATCAATCTCAAAACAGAGTCTAACCATCAACCACGAAAATCATCAAGATCCCTCCAAGAATCTTGAGTTTTGACACAATTTCATGTTTTGCACATTAAAGCAACTAAAAAATCATTAACAAAGGATTGATAAATTGGGAATTTTAGTAAAGAACTGATCATTAGAAGAGAAAGACGAAGCTTACCTCTAATGTCTGATTTCTCCTTGATTTGGGCAAGTTTTCTTGAAAATCCAAAGTGAAAACAAAAGGATTTGATGAGAAAAAGATTAGGAATCAAAAGGAGATTGAAATCTCATCAAAAGGAATGAAAATCAGAAGTTGATTGATGCAGAAAATGTGTTTGGCTGAAAAGAAATTGAGAGAAAATGAAATGAGAGAAAACTGATGTAACGTAGTTATGAAATGTCAAATACAGTTTTTCTTTTTAATAATCCTTATTTCTCTCAATTAAAACATTAATAAAAATACCCAAAATCAAGAGAAATCTGATTAAAAACATTTTGGTAAAATTATCTCTTTAAAGATTCAAAGTTACAATCTTTTACAAAACAGTCACTATTCCACTTTTGCAAAAACTGCGATTTGGTCACTACACCAAAATGTAGTATTTCAAAACCTTATTTGTAAATTTGTTTTCACCATAATCATTCATATAATAAATGAGGATTTTTTTATATATTTTTCCACAGTTTTAATGCATCCCGAACTAGGTGTTCCCTAAATCACCCTTAAAGATTCGAACCGTTCTCGACCGGCCCAATTCAACTCTAAAACTTCTAAGCCCAAAATCGGGGCGTTACATTGATCTTGATGGTGAAGGTACTGTAGGTAATGGTTGTTCATTGAGTTAAGCCAAAACCAAAAAGTTTCATTCTTAGTTAGATTGCATTTGCTTGAAGACAAGCAATAATTTGAGTTTGGGGTGAGTTGAGTGAATAAATGTTCTATATTTTAACCCTCATTTATCCATATTATTGTAGCACTCAAGCATGTTTAGTTGTATTTTAGGATAGAGTTTGCATAAACATCACAGATGGATAATTTTGCATAGAAGCTGCTGATTTCGGTCAATTCTTGCAGGTAACTGTCGTGGCAGAATCCAGGGAAGCAGAGGAACAAAAGATAACTGTCGTGACAGAATCCATGGCAGCAGAGGAACAAAAGATAACTATCGTGGCAGAATCCAGGGCAACAGAGGAACAGAAGATAACTGTCGTGGCAGAATCCAGGGCAATAGAGGAACAAAAGATAACTGTCGTGGCAGAATCCAAGGCAACAAAGGAACATAAGATAACTGTAATGGTAGAATCCAGGGCATCAGAGGAATAGAAGATAAAAGACGTGGCAGAATCTATTGCAGCAAAAGAACAGAAGATAACTGCAGAGTAGGAGTGAAGGGTTGAAGAAAACTGCCTCATACATCATTGTCGTGATAGTTGTCGTGACAGAAGTGGTGAAAATGTTGAAGAAAACTGACTCATACATCACTGTCGTAACAGCTGCCGTGACAGAAGTGGAAGCAGTGTTGAAGAAAACTGCCTTAAAAATCACTGTCGTGATAGTTGCCGTGACAGAAGTGACGATAGTGTTGAAGCAAACTGCCTTATAACTCGCTGTCGTGACAAATGTCGTGACAGAGGTGGTGACAGTGAAGAAGAAGAGATGGAAAATGCGAAGTGGAGTTCGACTGATAGAGGATTTAAAGCCTAATTTTTAGAGACTACTCACATAATTTTTGGAGCCCAGAAGCACAAGGAAGGCATTGCCTAAAGTTTAAGGAGAAAGTCAAAGCAAGAAGATAGGGAGAACTAAAGGACATTTATTCAGAGATTTAGTCTTTAATGATTTTTACTTTAATTCGAACTAGTATTCTTGGCCATTAAGAAAACTTGTACCCAAGGCCTATATATATGCTTGTAATTCGACCTAGAGAAGGGGAACCTAGTTCCTAGCCGTCTCCCATCATAAACCCTAGCTTTTCCCTTCTCCATCATGTTCTAAACCTTCCCCAGGGCTACGGGTTGATCTTGTAATGTAGTTGCAAGGATTGTACTATTGTTAGGATTTTTCTGTTCAATTCAATAAAAACTTAAAGTTTATTTACTCTGGTTTTCATATCTCATAAGAGTATCATGAGAGCATTGTGAGGTTATCCATTTACTTAATATCGGGAGAGTTAAGTATACGAAAGGAGTAAATACGAGTTTTACAGTTTATGCTTAAACTATCTTAGCCTAGGGATATATACAAGGTTAAACGGCTAAGGAAGAATTCACAAACATCGGTGTTCATCCTTCGATTCACGCTGGGAGGTATCATCTAAGACGTGTTCATCGATAGTACTTGGACCTGGGGATAGGACGAGTCACAACAGGGATTCTTACTGAACTTGAAGCACAGAGTTTTTGATCGCTGCCGCGACATTAACAGACCTCTTCCGCGACAGGTGCTACCGCGACAGGAGTGACGACAGAAAGAACATGAAGCCTTCTGAAAAATGCAACACATGCACTACTGAGCAATTCAATACCAGCCTATATTCTATCAATATGAATTCCCCATTTTCTTTAGTTTATATTCAAGAATTTTCACAACTCTTTATTAAATTTATCTTTTCCCTTGTGCAGGAAATTTAATTCTGAAGTTGTTTCAATCCATGTGGAGACGATATCTTTTATAATATAACTTGACACGAGTGTACACTTGCGCTCCAATTTAATAGGACTCTTTTACACGGCATCAGTTTCGTCGACTTGAACTAGTTTGATAACTGCTAGTGATTGGTGTTGTGTGCAAAAGTGATGCGCAAATTGCGTGCAAGTGTATACGGTGCCAAGTTATAGTATTTAAGATATCGTCTCTATAGGGATTGTGACAACCTTCGGAATTCACCTTTCTGCATAAATTAAAAATAAAAACACAAGTATTAAGAGTTGGTTTGATTAAGACTAAGACTAAGGCAAATAAAATAAATTGAGAAATTAGAGTGAGAGAATGGGCCGGTATTGGAATGCTTCGTAGTGTAGAGATTGAATGCACTGTCTCGGCACAGTTTTGCAGATCGACTCAACAACTTCAACAGCCGCTCACGAGTATACCTCGGCAGAGACCAATGTGACTAGTTAGGCAGTTAAGTGATGATTCAAGGTTCGGCAAGGCTCCCTCCAATGATTTCCTATTATCCCTAAGCTTGAAGTACTATTAGCGGACACGTCTTGGATAATACCTCCCGGCGTGAATCTAAGGGTGAACACCAATCGATTATGAAGCCTTTCTTAGCCGCTGAACTTCAAACTTATCACTAACCTAAAGTAGCTTTATCCTTTGGTTGGATAAAACCGTGTTTACTCGTTTCATGAGTCCAACTCTCCCAATATTGAACAAATAGATTGATGCTCTCTTCTCTCCCGATAAAGATTGCACACAATGAAGAACCAAGAGTAAACAAACCTTGAATTTTATTGCAAAAATTGAAAACCTAAACAAATACAAGCAAACTCTCACAACTACTAGACAACCAACCTTTAGCCCTAGGGAAGGTTTGGAACATGATGGAGATGGCGACACAAGTGTTTCAACAAGAAGAGTTTTTCTCTCTAATCTCAATTGTGTTTTTCTCCATCAAGTCGATTTACATTTATAAGGGAGAGGCCTAGGTCTAAGTCAGTTTAGGGCAGGAATCATAGTTAGAATCTAATTACAATTCATTAAAAGAACAAATCTAACATTAAATCTCCCTAGATTCCCGTTTGACTTTTTCCACCTTGAATTTGACCATGGCTTTTCATTGTATGCTGGGCTCCAAAGAACGTGCAAGTGGTCTCCAAAAATCAGGCTTGATGAACTCTTTCAGTCGCATAGCACTTTGCATATTTCCATCTTTGTGTTGTTCCCTTGGCTGTGTAGTGTTGCCTGACTCGGCAGATGTCTAGGTTGGCACATCTCTTCATTCTGGGTCTCTCCTCTTTGTCAGTTCTCGATTAGCTCTCCAGATGATCCAATAGATTCCTCCATCGATTTCCAGCTTCTCCTCGTCTGCCCTCTTTGCTGCCTCGGCGGCATCTGCCTGGGTGGGTACCTAGGCACAGTTAGAAAACACACGTTAACAATATCTTTTATATAAAAACAATTAAGTTCGTCAAATAAGGTAGAATATCTAATCTATGTAGTTTTATGTATGTTTTCATAATAAATGCAACTAAACTATACTTAAGAACAACAATAATTAAGCTAAACTAGGGCATAAATATAGGACTTTTGCACACTTAACAATTGACTTCTAATTGATCGTTGGATATGGGAGGTTTTACTATTGCGCTCAAGGAATGAAATATATAAGGATATTGTTCAAGTACAAGAAGTGGAAGAAAAGAAAGCTGAACATGGCTTCTATCTAGTACACTACCAAAATAATAGATGTACATAAAAACATTTGGCTATTTAAATGATCAAGAAAAGGAAGAAGTAAAGACAATGATCAAGCCATTAACAGTTTTCAAAAGCTGATGATACACAATTGAAGGAGAGAGAAAGATCAAGTAAAGATAATTGCTTGAAGAATAAAATGAAGAAGATGAAACCAATAGCTGATCAGACGTTCAAGGAAAAAACAAAGAAAGACACTGATAAAGCCATTAGTAGCTTTTAAAAGCTAAATTACACAATTGAAGAATAAGAAGAAGAATGAGGAAGAAGAGCAAGGAAACATAAATGCTTTAGTGAAGAAAAATAAAGAGCGAAAGCAAAAAAAAACTTTCGATTCATGAATCAACCAAGAATGAAGATTACTGTCAAAATTTGTGTTTGTGAATTTTTGTTTACTGAACTTACTGAGTTTCGCCTCATTGATTATAGCTCTTGAGTTTCAGCTCATCAAAGAAGATTGAAAAAATGGAAGAAAAGAAAGCATGGTGTATGTTAAAGGATATCTTAGTCACAACTATTAATTGATGTAATTAATTTTGTAATTGCAGTTAGTAATCTTGTAACACCCTGATTTTTTGCCTAGAGGTTTTAAGGGCGGTTTAGGGTTTGATGAATCTAGATTAGAGATCTAGGTCAGTTCAGAGTTTGTTTAGGGAAACCATAGTTGGGGATGTGATAAAATTATGCGAAAATTTCCAAAATCCTCTTTAAATATGTATTGAGGGAAAGTGAAGCAAATTTTGGAAAATGATATTTGGAAAGTCGACATTTCAGTTTGGTGACTAAAATATAAAGATTGAAAGTTCTATATTAATGGCTAAATCAAAGAGAGCCAAAACTTATAATCCTTAGAGAGATATTACACAAAGGTGGTATCAGCCATTCCCTTGATTTTGTGTTTTAAATGATTTAATTAAATGTTATAATAAAAGAGTTTTATTAAAAATAGATTTTAAAAGGCAAATCATTTTCTTACATAATTACTTTTCTCCAAAACTTTTCTCTCAACTTTCCCAGCAGCAAAACTCTCTTTTCATCACTAAAATATCCAGAGAATTGTCTCATTTCATGTACTTTTGATTCCTAAATGATGCTCATGGATTTCTACAACAACTATCTAAAGTTTTCTTGAAGAATTTCATCAAATTTATTGCAAATCAAGGGGAAAGCTTGTGTTAGAGGTGATCTTTCTAGTTTTTTTTTGAAATTTGTAACACTCCAAATTTGTTCTTAGATGTTTTAGAGTTCGAATCGGACCGGTCGGGAATGGTTCGAATCTTAAAGGGAGGTTTAGGGAACACCTAGTTCAGGATGCTTTAAAAATGTGGAAAAATATCTAAAAATCAATATTTATTATATGAATGATTATGGTGAAATAAATTTAAAAAATAAAGTTTGAAAATACTATATTTTGGTGTAGTGACCAAATCGCAGTTTTTGCAAAAGTTATACTGATTGTTTTGTAAAGGATTGAAACTTTGAATCTTTAAGGAGATAATTTTACCAAAATGTTTTTAATCAGATTTCTCCTTATTTTGGGTGATTTTAATAGTGTTTTAATTAAAGGAAATAAAGATTAATTAAAAGGAAAACTATCATTGACTTTTCATAACTACCTTTCATCAATTTTCTCTCATTTTATTTTCTCTCAATTTCTTTTCAGCTAAACACATTTCCTCCATCCATTAGCCTTTGATTTTCATTCCTTTTGATGAGATTTCAATCTCCTTTCGATTCCTAATCTTTTCCTCACCAAATTCTCTTGTTTTCCCATTAGTTTTTCAAGAAAACTTGCCCAATTCAAGGAGAAATTAGCCATTAGAGGTAAGCTTTGTCCTTCTCCTCTAATGATCGATTCTTTACTAAAATTCTCAAGTTATCAATCCTTTGTTAATGATTTTGGAGTTGCTTTAATGTTAGAAACAAGAAATTGTATTAAAACTCAAGGTTTTTGGAGAGATCTTGATGATTTTCGTGGTTGATGGTTAGGCTATGTTTTGAGGTTGTTTGATAATGTATTTTGGATATTAATTGATGTTATAAATGAGGTTTTATCAAACAAATCCCGAATAGGCTTGGATTCCTAAGTTTTGCATGCTAGAATGGTGGTTTTTGGGGTGGTTTGGGTGTTCTGTTATAGCCGGAGGTATAAAGACGAGTTTGTGGTGGTTTTTGATGATGATAGATGTTTAGAAATGATTAGAAGTGATAGATCGTTGCTGGGCTTTGTTTTTGGAGAGTTTGGAGATGATTTCGGCTGTGTTTGTTAGCCGAAATGAGGTTCTTGAGTAGAGCAGTGAGTTTAGGTGTGTGGCTGATGATTTCAATGCATGATGATGCATTAATCCTCTGCTCTTATGTGTTATAAATAGGGGAGACATCTTTGGATGCCTTTGGTGTTGATCCGGGGGCTTAGATAGCGTTTCGGCGAGCAAGAGAAACGTAATCGGTGAGTGCGAATGGTTTAGAAGTCCTTGAGGGAAAAAGAAACAAGGTTTGGGGATTTAGGAAAGGTTTGAAGCACCTACCTAAGTCCGGAAGTAAGTATTGGCTTGATTGCTCTCTTATATGTGGTGGTTGCCCCTAAAAGGCTTTTACATGCTCATGGTTTGAGATAGATAAATTCCTACTGTTTTTATGCATGATTTGTAGCATGAGATGATGCTTGAAATGATTTCATGAAATAACATGTTGCATTGATGAGTTTTGAGCTCTTGTTTTAAATCATGTCAAATGTTATTATTTTGAAATGAGATGAGAATGATTTGGGAAATGTTGCATGAAAAACAGTAGGTGAGATGATATTTTGACATAATATATTGGCATAGAAGATGAGATACTTACCGCATATAATTGATCAATCAATAGGATGAGAGTGCACTATAAACTAAAAATTCGTACGTGCTCTTTGATTTAATCCAAAGGGTGAGACCGATGATGGGCATTCCATCAGGTAGGACTTGGTGAAATACTCAAGCTTTTTGGTGATGAGAGATTCCGCCACGTGAGTACAATGATGTGAGATTCCACCGGAAATTATGTTACTAGACAAGTGAGTACGGTGATGTGAGATTCCACTGGAAGCGTCTAGTGGTTTGAGAATGTGTCTGTATATCCGAGTATTAATGAGATGTGAAATGCCAATATAATATATGAAATTGCTTTTGAATTACATGTACCTATTGATGAGATGATTTATGCTATGAGAAATGCATATGAGATTTGTATATGAAATGTTTTGGTTTTACAAGCATGTCTACGGCCTTGCCATGGGATTTGCATTAGTTTAAACGCATGAGATAGAATTGAGGTACATGTGTTTTCAATGAGAAGTTGCATTGAAATGGTTTTCAAGCATGAGATAGAATGAGCATGATGTAGAAAAAGCTTTTGAGAAAGTGTTTTAAAGAATGCATTATTGTGTTGGTTTTCTTTAGAGCATGCCTCACTAAGCAATTGTGCTTACACTCTCTTTTACCAATAATGCAGATAATTGAAGTGTTTTTGGCAACGAGAAGGTTAAGAACATCCAAGGAAGTGCAAAGCTCATGTATGATGATGTTTTATACAGTTTAGTTTTGATATTTAGCAATGGGACTTCAAGGTTGTATTTGGGAGATGTGTTTTGAAATCCCGAAGTTTTTGGCTTGTTTGTGTTGACATTTGTGAGTTGTAAATGGTCTTTCTGGATGGTTTGAGGTTTGACAGCTCATATTTGGATTTGTGACTAGGAAGCATGCCTTTAGATGGAATGTTTTTGTGTTGATGCCATGCTCTACTTTGAGGGTCTTAAATATGTTCCTTAGCATCAAAATGAGTTGCTGGTATGATTTGATGCTCTTTGAGGCACGTTTGATTGGTGTCACTGGGCAAAGTGTGTCGAAACACCCTCCACTGTTTCGAAACGGGGGCATGTAATGGCCATAGTGTTTCGAAAAGACTGAAGGTGTTTCAGAACATTTTGGCTACTCGTGACAGCTATTTCGATACCAGTCTCGGAACGTACCCGAGTACCGAAACGGTCAACACCGTTTCGATATGGACGTTTCGGTACGAATGGTGGGTGTTCCGATACAGTTGACCGTTGGATGTTGACTTGAATTGTTTGATGTTTTCATGCTTTACATTTTAGTCCTGAATGTTGTGGATGCAATTGCTTGAGCTTGGGAAGTCTTTTTAAGCTGAAATTTGACAGAGGAGCATGTAACATGATTAATTACATATTGGTAAACCTAAAATCTGAAAAGTCCTTATAATTTCTAAAAATTACGTTTTGGTCCCTAAATGTGTAATTCATGCAATTGAGTCCTTAAATGTTTTCCTATCGTTGTGCCTTTTTGACCTATGATTCGTGAGTATTCACATAGGATTAATACGCATCTAGACAAAATTAAAATAAAAAAGGGTCGTTAATCAAGGTTGACTTTCGTGTTGACTTTGATTTTCCTCGTGTAATCTTCGTAGTTCGAGTCAAGCGTCTAGGCCGGGCTAAAGGTGTTACAAAATTCCCAAGTTTATTGGCTCTCTAGTTTTGTTTAATAACAAGATTTTGTAATTGAATTGATGAATATTGCTAAATTAAGCTTTGTAAGATGGATTTTCAAGATTTTTTGTGGCACTATTTTTATTGATTTGAGGCTGATTTTAATCAAAATTTTGATGTTAAATGATGTTGAAATAATGGTTTTATGAATGTAATCTCAAAATGAGTTGGATCTCTAATTGTTAGATTGTTAGATTTTGCGTTTTTGTGGTGGTAGTAATCTGTTTTGCTGGAGGTATAAGGATGAAATTAGGATGTTGAATGATGATTAAAATTGGATGAAAGTGCTGGATTATGGCTGGACTGAGTTTATAGAGTGTTGGAAGGTGATTTCGATTGTTTTGGATGAGTATTTTACTGCTTTAGGGCAGATCAACGAGATAGTTTAAGTTGCTGGTGATTTTAATGCATTATGATGCATTAATCCTCTGTTCTTGTGTGGTATAAATATGGGAGAATACGTCAGACGCAATCATTGAAGTTCCAGGGGCTTTATACATTTAAATTTTTGTCGGCGAATCTTAGTTTCGGGAGTCGGTGAGTGGGAACGTGTTTTCCAGCTTTGAAACACTTAAAAGGTGGTTTTGTGAACTTAGTGTAAGCTTGAAATGCTTTACTAAGTTAGGAAGTAAGTAAAAGGATTTTCTCCCTTCGATTGTGCTTGTATGAAATTTTGATGCACTTGATTTTTAAGCATGTTACCTGCTATTTTAAAGAATGAATTGAAGTAAGTGATTTACTGTTTTTATGATATATTGATGAATGATGCACATGGTAAGTGATCCTTGTAAGTATATGCTTATACTTGTATTATGGAGCATGGTTTGATGCTTGGATAAGTGGTTTATTGGTAATACTTTGAAAACAGTGAGGTTTATGTTAAATGTGAATTATATTGGCAAGTGATGTTGTGAAATTGGTTTATAATTGAAAATCGAATATAGTTAGTTGGCTATAGGATTGAGTGCACTATAAACAAGTCGCATTGGATGTTGAGGGGTTTATATGGTGTACCGAATACTCCATCCAAGTACCCTAATGATTGAGCAAAGTGTATAATGTCCTGTCTCTCGTTAGTGGGGTTATACATCTACCGATGAGTGGTGTTGAGGGGTTTATACAGTGTACTGAATACTCCACCACGAGTGTCACAACGGTGGAGGGTAGCTCCCGTGTGTGAACCTTAAGATGCTGGTAAGAATGTATGAAGTGTTGGGACAACACTCGGGAATCCGTGTATCTGATATGGTTTTGAGAAATGAGTATGTTGATGATCACTTGTGAGCTAATATAATTGATAAAGTATTATGAAGTGGTTAATGATGCATATTATGTAAATGGATTTGCTATTGGGTATTTAACACTTGTTGCATGTTTTATAACATGTTGTTTTGTTTAGAAAAGTGCATGGTTTAAATAGGGCATGATGATTTTCAAATGATGTAAAATAGTATTAATGCATTGATGGTATTTTGGTTTTGAGCACTCCTCACTAAGCCTTGTGTGCTTACGTTCTTACTTGTCCATCAATGCAGATAATTGAAGCTTAGGAGGCAACAAGAGGCAAAGGATTCCAAGGGACTTTGCTTAAGAATGTATGTTTTGAGTCGAACTAGAGTAATAAGGGCAATGGGGGTTCCATAGTCTATTTGGGGTGATGTGTATGAACACCCTTTGTGAGTATGTTTACTTTATGGTTTTATACTTTTGAAAGGCCTTTATTTGATGGGTTGTGCATTGGTTTGAGTTTTGACTCTTGAGTGCCTCATTTTCTAGGTTGCATGCCTATAGCTTACCTTCGACGCATTTTTCCATGACTTGATGTTGAATATGCCATGAATGTTTGAGGATTAATGTTTAAATATGATGTATGCATGTTGGATTGATTTAAGATGGATTCAAGTGAGAAAAAACCCAGCAAATAGTGTCAATACAGGTCCATGTGTTTCGGTACACTCGAGCATATACCGAAATAATGAGCCTGTAATTGCCTAAGGGTTTCGAAACGGGGAGGGTCTGTTCTGGTACGTTTTGCCACTAGAAATCATTGTTCGAAAACACCTCAAGGATATTTCGATACTGGCCCATGTTCCGAGCCATGTGAATCTGTTTCGATACGTTTCTTTCGATACATGGCTAGCATGTACCGAAACGACATGCTGGTAAGTTAGTTGATGGAATATTTTGAAGTTCTTATTCTTTGCGTTTTAGTCCCTGAATGTTGTGGATGCAATTAAATGAGCATGAATGATTATTTTGAGTTGAGTTTTGACAGAGATGCATGTAATATGATTAATTTAAAGATGGTAATCTAAAATTGGAAGAACCTCTCATAATTTGTCATGTTTGCAAAATGTTCCCTTAAATCGTATTTGAATGCAATTGAGTCTTAATCGATGTCAGATTGAGTTATGATTGTTCCGCTGCGAGGCTAAACACTTAATATTTTAATGAGCTTCTAGATAAGATAAATAGAAAATTTGAAGGGTTGTTTATTGGAGTAAACCTATTGCTTTACTTCAATATTCCTCGTATGACCCGTTAGGTTTGGTCTACTGGCTAGGCCAGGTCGAGGGGGTTACAAATCAGTTAATTGTTAGAGGGTAGTTAGTCTGTTGCATCTAGTTAGTTACAAGACAATTGTTCTCTGCTATATAAGTAGACCAAGAGTATTGGGTTCAATACCCATTTTTGATACCAGATCTATTTTGAATAAAAATCAAATACTTATTTTCTTTGTTATTTTGTTATTCTTCTGAGCCTAACCACTGTTCACCTTCCTCACTTACACTCACCGTCGTTCATCACTATCTCCGACCTCCATGACAGAGTTCTCACAATTCTCAAAAGGTGATAAAGATAAAATTGCAAACCGAACTGAATTGACAGTTTGGTGTAGGTGAGTGTAATTTGAATTACAACTTGTTTGAATACTTGTATTTTGTGATATTAAAAATTGTGCAGATTATGAACTTTAATGTGTTGGGTATGTTTCGGGTTGACATTTAAGATTACATATTGATTCAAATATGAAACTTATGTCCGAGGTATGTTTAGTTCACTTAACTCTGAGATTGATATTCGATATGATATTTTATCCGATGAGTTTTTAAAATACTATCTTTGTTTATGTTATTTTATACGATTAAGTTTTTCTATTTGAAACTTTGAAATATGTTAATTTGGGCCTTGGATGTCTTAGTAGCCTGTCAGATATAATTGACATCTCATAGGGTATATAACACTTGTACGAGTTTGTAATATTATATTGGTGAGGCTAGAGACAAAGCCAAAGTTTGGGTTGTGTTTGAAAAGTAGAGGGACAAATTCAGAGTTGATCTATTGTTTTTAAATTATATTAACGACTTCATTCCCCCTAAAGTATATATATTTTTTACTGAGTTGGCTCCTAAAGAATTTTTCGACATGTTTTACCCACTTAACTTTAAATCGTGTTCTCAATTGCCCCCTACTGTTAAATGTTATTAAAAATATTTCATGAACCAATCAGAACGCGCCACGTATCACTAATAAAAAAATTGTTGACTTTAATAATAATGGGTAAATTGCACGCTAAGTGATACGAAAGCCAAGATCCAAGAATTACCTCAAAATCTAGGAACCCTCTAGATCACAATTAATCTAGCAAGCTCACTAATATGATCCGAGAAAACCTTAAACTTTAAATTCAGCACATAAGCAAGAAAGTGTTATTTTGATGTAGAAAACTATATAGTTGATTGATGAATTTGATGGTGGTGGTGTTGGATAGATTTGTACTTGGCACCCTCCCAACCGCAATTGAATAGGCAAACACCTACAAATGACACAAATCTCTTAGATGAATGGATGATGGGGAGATAGAAGTTGTTGAAGGATAATTTGTCCTCGACACCCTCTTAGATGTGATTATCTAAGCAAGCAGCCTCAAGTGGCTCTAACCTACCCTCCTAGACGCAATTACATAGGCAAGCAAGAGTGTGAAGATGATCACCCTCACAAGAACTTGAAGAACTTATGTTGAAGAAAAATTCTGATATAGAAAATAACAGGGCGAATCCATCAACCTTGAAAATAAAATGGCCCATGGCCAATGGTTTTTGTAACTCAAAAATTCATGATGTTATTTTTATTAATGAAGCAACTATGCCTTTAAATAGGCTACAAATGAATAGTTCATTTTTATTAAGAAAAGTAAAGATAATAATAAAATAAATAAACATATTTTATCTAACTTAAAAAACTAATAAATAAATAACAAATATAATCCTAAATGATCTACATATCTTTATAAAGAATTATAGATTTAATATAAGGACAAATATTCAATAAAATTATTAAAAATTCGTAATAAATAATAATTCTCGTAATAAATCCTTATAGAGATTTATGCTCGCATAGTCTTCACTAAACCGGACATAACTTGAGCTCATGGCGTCGGATTGAAGCGTTTCAAGATGCGTTGGAAAGCTAATGGATCGACGAATGTGTTTAAAGAAGACATTTAGACCCAGAACTGCTCGTATCCCATCCAAATATTCGATGCAAATCGGCTGAAATTCTAGACATATAAAATAGCTTCAACTTTTTGACTAAAATGCATCTTTTTAGCGCTCCCATGCTTGTATCATTCTCTCTCTATTGAAAACGATTCGTACTAAATCTTAAGAGTTGGTGATCGCAACCTTCAAGTCTCTTGAGATATCTTCGGGAATTTAAAATTTAAACTATGATCTATATAGAGAATTAGATTTTTAAACACTTAAACTAAAGCTCTGATACCAAATGATACAATATGAATCCGTATAGGTGAATGTTGAATTGCAGAAGCGAAAAAGAAAATGGTTTGGGGTCGCGAACGTTGAATTGTGGAAGAAAAAAAGAAGATTGTTTGGGGTTGTGAACGTTGAATGCAAACGCTGGAAGAATGAGAAGATGACGCGAAGGTAGATGATGAAGATGGCTTGTGGTTTGAAAGGTGGATAAATTGTCCTCGGCACCCTCTTAGACGCAATTACCTAGGCAAGCAGGAGTGTGAAGATGATCTACAAAGATCTTTAAGAAATCTTATTGAATTTGTAATATTTATAATATGTTATAAGATTTATTGGGGGGGGATGATGCAGGGCAGATGGGGATGATGCGAGACGGGTGGGGATGGGGCGGGTAAAAAGGTATATTCACGTCTTTCCCACCACCCACTGTGAATCTAATTTCAGAACCCACAAAATTTGTAACCATCCATGCCAAATTAAATGCGAAGTTAAACAAATCCCTGTAATACCCCAAATCCTAGCCTAATAGAAATTATAACTTAATTTGAAAGAAAAGTGTAAACATTAGACATAGTATTAAAAAAAGATAGCATTAATAAATTAATTATAATTGATTTATAATAAATTAAAAATACTAGTTATATATGGTTAATGCCTTAACCAAGTGTCACCACCACCCAAAAGGTAGTGGGACACTTGGTCAGCTCTAAACAAGGCAACCTTGTTGTCTTCATCTTCCTTAAGACAAACCCACTGATTCAAAGAGAAAAAGGGAGAGAGTGAGAAAGCAATCTGAAAAGTTTAGGCAAGAAGCTTGAAAGATTGAAAGCTTGATAGATGATTCTTGGTTCATGCATGATTAACAAGATAACCGTGTAAGTATCTTTAGTCACCCAAATATGTTTGATTTAAATTAATTGTTGTTGAAGCTTATAATTCTGGAAATATATGAATTAAACTTGTGTTAGGCCTTAACTTGATGTTGGAATAGAGTTTTGAAGAAATCAGGTTTAGAATGGGTTAAAAATTTGGGTATCGAATGCTATAGAAAATCTTAGACTCAACCTTGTATAATGTTCATGAAAATCTAGAAATTTGAGTATGATACAAATTGATTTGGAAAAAAATTATATAGGAGAAAGTTGTTAGAAATTGGATTTTCTAGTGGGTAGAAGTGTTGGGTTGATGAAACTGATGATAGGTTGTTGGAATATTATTTTGGAACAAAACTGGTCACACTAGGGGCTCAATTGGTGTATAACAACTGTTTTAGGATAAATATGAAAGTTCAGTATTAAAATGAACAAAAGGAGAACCAGAAATAATACATAAATAACAGGGGAAATTATGGTCTAAAGGGATAAAATGAATTAATAAGGATTCTAGGTGAATTAACTCTAGAGATGGACTTAAATTGTAATTTGGGCAGTTTCAAAACTGTCAAATTGACCTGACTTTAATGAATAAATTGTATTGGTCTAAAAAGGATAAAAATATGAGTCATATATGGTTGGACAAAGGTATAAATTAATTGAAAATCCAATGTGTAGATTAAAAGTTATAGGCAGATTACTACAAGGTGTGCAGGCTGCCTGAAACAGGGCAGATTAGTGTTATAATATGAATGTGCTTGTTTGTAAATGATGTATGAATTGTTTCTAATGGTGCCTTTATGATGTTATTACATCTATTGATAGACCAAGAGTTATAAGAGGCTTGTAAAGGCACTAAAGTTGGGCAGCCAAGGGATAGAAACAAAAGAAATGCCATTCAAGACTAGCTTGGAGTCCTTGTGAGTGTAGTTATCAATAGGGTTAGGACTTAGGTCCTAACCAAGCTTGATTATGATTATATTTTTTTAGATGTTGCTATGAAAATGGTATACACCAAGCTTGATAAATGTATGATATGTGTTAGACCTTGTATGATTACATGATGCCATGACAAGTTTAATGCCTTAAATGCCATGACATGTTTAACGCCTTGAATGCCATGATGTTGCATGCAAAAGTGATGCGCAATTAGCATGCAAGTGTACACGGTGTCAAGTTATACTATTTAAGATATTGTCTCCACAGGGATTGTGACAACTTTTCGGAGTTCACTTTTCTACACAAGTAAAATAAAAACACAGATATTAGGAGTTGGTTTGATTGAAGCTAAAACTAAAGCGAGTAAAGTAAATTGAGAAATCAGAGTGAGAGACTGGGTCGATATTGGATGTTTCGTAGTGTGCAGAATAGATGTACTGTCTCGGAATAGTTTTGCTGATCAAGTTAACAACTTCAGCGGCCACCCACAAATATTCCTCGGTAGGCGCCCGCCTTGGCAGAGATGTGTGAGATCGCCTGGGCAGATTAGCGATGATTCAAGGTTCCTCAAGGATCCATTATATGACTCCCTCTTCTCCCGAAGCTTGAAGTATTGTAACCCCCTCAACCCGGTCTGGCCGATAGACCGAACTAAACAGATCAGACGGGGAAAATTAAAGTAAATTGGGAAGGTTTACCTCAATAAACGACCCTTATTATTTTTATCTTGTCTAGATGCAACTTAGGTTCCTATGTGTACGTTCACAAGCAGTGGATAAAACACCAACATAATCGCCCTTCGATTAAAGCCTATTAATGTTTACGTACCATTTTGTAATTTTCATATATTATAAGGGTTATTAGAAATTTGAGTTACCAACCTTTAATTAGGTTAATTACATGCTTCTCGGAGAAATCTCAACTCAAAAAAACATTTAGAACTCATCCAATTGCATACAAGGAAAATAGAGACCAAAATGTAAGAAAAAAAATTCAGAAAAATTCAAAACATGTCCAACAGTCAAACGTTTCAGAAAAGAATGCCTAGTATCAGATTGACCGTTTTGAAACATAGCTGACCGTTTTAATACGCGGGTTCGTTTCGAAACTCCTCAAGACACGTTTCGATACGCTGGTTCACAGAGGCTAAATGTTCCGAAACAGGCCTCACTGTTCCGAAACACCAAGGAAATTTCAGGCCACGGTTTCGAAACATGCGAGGGTATTTCGAAACACCTGGGCCTGTAATGTTGTAAAAAGCTGGTTTAAATCACTTTATGCCCTCCGAAACCATCCCGAGTCATGCCCTAACATATTGGAAACTTAATTACACATCAATGACCACTTATACGAAGCATAAGCAACATCATAGCATCGTCCTCATAAGCTACGGAACTAAAGGCATGCTTCCTAGAACTTAAAAGCACCAAAAGGCTAAAATCCAAATGCAAGCACAAAATAACACTCGAAGGCCATTTACAAGTCCAAAAATTCATCTGAAACTTGCACGAAACCAGAAATTAACAAACAAACAACATTCATTGCACGAAACCATTATGCCTTTCTTCACAAAACATGCACCTTTTCATCAATCTCATTGTATTAAACATCATGCATCATGATTCATATAAATTCTGAAATTAAACCATTGCTACTCATATTCCAAGATTTCGAAGCATAAACACAATTATGCTAAGCTTAAACCAAAACATGCATCTTTCAAAATATGTATTAACATCATTTTCCACAATAACTATTTCATTATATTGGCTCAGATGTGATAAACAACTATCTCAAAAAAAAATATCGGATACACGGATTACCAAGGGTTATCCCACACCCTTCATACACTCTACCGGCATTTCAAGGCTCACACACGAGAGCGACCCTCCATCGTCGTGACACTTGTGGCGGAGTATTTGGTACAATCACAACCCCTCAAAACCACTCATCAGTAGATGTATAACCCACTAGCAAGAGACAAGACAGACACAAGGTTCACGTCTGGGAGGTACCCTCAACTGTAGCAACCTTAAACAATCCTCAATCGTTAGGGTAGTTGGATGGAGTATTCGGTACAATCACAACCCCTCAACATCCAAGGCGACTTGTTTATAGTGCACTCAATCCTATAGCCGGCTAACTACATCCGATTTCATTTATAAAACACATTATTCAACATCACTTGCCAATATAATCCATATCACATGCATACCTCACTATTTTTACAAAGCATTCATTATAAGCCATAAAGAAGCATTAAACCATGCTTAAAACGTCATGCATCAACACCTGCATACAGGGACCAGTTACCTAGTGCATCCTTAAACCACATGGCATCGTCACACACAACTTATATACTCAAAAACATGCTTTAAAATAGTAAGTGAATGCAATAAAAATCAAGTGCAACCAAAGGCTCAAAACTAGCACAACCGAGGGAGAAATTTCGATTTACTTACTTCCTAACTTAATAAAGCGTTTCAAGCTCTTATTAAGTTCCCAAAACTTTTCTAAAACTTTTCCACGCTGGAAAACAAAATTCCACTCAACGACTCGCGAAACCACGATTACCGACGCGGCTACCGATCTTCTAAAGCCTCCAAAAACACTTCGTTTCTTTCCGGATTACTATCCCCTCCAATCCTTGCTTCTCTTCTAATTTGGCAAGATTTGCTTGAAGAAACTTGAAGGAAATGGAAGAAATCAATAACGAGATGATAGAAACCAAAAGAGGATTTGAGATAAAAGAATTTTTGGAAAATTGAGAGAAAAGGAAGGGTGTTTGGCTGAAGTGAAAGTGAGAAATGAAAAGCTCGTCAAAAATTTTATTAACCAATTAACTAACTTTCCTTAATTAATTACATAAAACCTTTTTAATTATTTAATAAACATTTAAAACACGTGCCAAATTACAGAAAAGGCATAATTGCCAAGTAGCTCCCTTGAGATTTTAAGATTTTTGACTCTTCTTGAAAAACACATTTTCGAACTTTTAAATCATTACATTTTGGTCACTACCCAAAATGTACACTTTAGAAAATCCGTTTTGTAAAATTAATTTGACCAACCTCTTAAAAACCATTTTAGAGATTTTTAGGAATTTTTATCATATTTTTATCCCATCCCAAACCTTGATTTCCCTAAACCACCTTTTAAATGGTTCAAACAACCGACACTGGTTCCACCGGCCCAACCAGACTCTCCAAAACATCTAAGCCCAAAACCGGGGTGTTACAAGTATTATTGGCGAACACGTCTTGGATAATTCCTCCCGGAGTGAATCTAAGGGCGAACACCAACCGAATGTGAAACCTCTCTTAGCCGCTGAACTTGAAGGAAAATGGAAGAAATCAATAAGGAAAAGATAGAAAACAAAAGAGGATTTGAGAGAAAAGGAAGGGTGTTTGGCTGAAGTGAAAGTGAGAATTGAAAAGCTCGTCAAAAATTTTATCAACCGATTAGCTAACTTTTCTTAATTAATTAAATAAAACCCTTTTAATTATTTAATAAACATTTAAAATACATGCTAAATTAGGGAAAAGGCATAATTTCCAAGTAGCTCCCTAAAGATTCTATCATTTTTTTACTCTTCTTCAAAAACACATTTTCCAACTTTTAAATCATTACATTTTGGTCACTAGCCAAAATGTACACTTTAGAAAACCCGTTTTGTAAAATTGATTTGTCCAACCTATTAAACCCCATTTTAGAGGATTTTAGGAATTTTTATCATATTTTTATCCCATCCCAAACCTTGATTTCCCTAAACCACCTTGTAAATGGTTCAAACAACCGACACCGGTTCAACCGGCCCAACACGATTCGCCAAAACATATAAGCCCAAAACCGGGGAATTACAACTCTCCCCCACTTAGGAAATTTTGTCCTCAAAATTTTTCCTAAAGTAAAAGATGCAGGAATTGCCTCAACTCCTCGGTGTCGGCACAACACCTTCACAAGCTCAATCGTTTTGCCACGAAGAACCTTGCTACTCAAATCCAGATTCTCACTAGTTCCTCATCATAGGAAAAATCTTAATTCAACTCAATCTCCTCAACCAGTATCACATGCGAGGGATCTAATCTTTACCTCCTTAACATAGATACATGAAACACATCATGGATCTTTTCCAACTCAGGAGGAAACCTTAACCAATAAGCCACATGACTAACTCGCTCCACAACCTCATAGGGTCCAATAAACCTCGGACTAAGCTTTCCCTTACGTTTGAACCTCATAACCTTTTGCCAAGGCGATACCTTAAGGAACACGTGATCCCCAACCGCAAGCTCAACCTCTTTACGCTTTAAATTCACGTAAGACTTCCGGCGATCCGATGCAGCCTTCAACCTCTCACATATGAGCTTAACTTTTTCAATTGTTCCCTTGAGCATATCCAGCAAGGAAAGCAATTTTGCCCCGCCTCAGCCCAACAAAGAGGCGTTCTACACTTCCTCCCATACAAGGCCTCATACGGTGCCATCTGTATACTTTCCTGAAAACTATTGTTATAAGAAAACTCAACCAACGACAGATGCTTTTCCCAAGAACCTTGGAAATCAATCACATAGCACCAAAACATATTCTCTAGCACCTGGATAACTCGTTCAGATTTCCAATCCGACTGAGGATGATATGAAGTGCTAAAATTCAACCGCGTACCCAACACATGGTGTAAACATTCCCAAAACCTCGTTGTGAACCTCACATCTCTATCTGATACTATGGACTTGGGCACACCATGCAAACGCACAATCTCAACAATATACAATTCTGCCAATTTATCCAACGTATACGTATTATGCATAACTAAGAAATGTGCACACCTCGTAAGACGATCCACAATCACCCACACTAAGTTCTTCTTTGATGGTGTCAAAGGCAACCCGTATACGAAATCCATCGCACTCATTTCCCATTTCCACTTCGATATCCTCAAAGGCTGTAACAAACGGGAAGAAAACTGATGCTCAGCCTTCACCCGTTGGCAAACCATACACTTGCTTACAAAATCAGTCACATCCTTTTTCATGCCCACCCAATAGTACTCATCCTTCAAGCCACGATACATCTTAGTACTAACATGGTGCATAGCAAAAGGACTACTATGAGCCTCAGTCAAAATAGTGCGCCTCAACTCAACATCTTTTGGCACCACTATTCGACTTTTGAAACATAGAACCCCATCATCATTAAAACTGAAATTTGTAGCCTTACCATCATCTATGTCTTGAACATGAGGCACCAACGAATCATCTAACAATTGCTTCTCCTTAATCAACTAAATCAAGAAACGTTTCACCTGCAACTCAGCTATCAAGCCACCATCACACGATATACTCAAATGAGCAAACATAGCTCTCAACTCAATAGCTACCTTCCTACTCAAAGCATCAACCACAACATTGACCTTTCACGGAAGATACTCAATGGTTAGATCGTAATCCTTAAGCAACTTCAACCATCTTCGTTGCCTAAGATTCAACTCCTTTGGCGACATAAGATACTTCAAACTCTCATGGTCGGTATAAACCACACACCTTTCACCATAAAGGTAGTGTCTCCAAATCTTCAAGGCAAAATCCACCGCCGCGAGCTCAAGATCATGCGTAGGGTAGTTGCGCTCATGCACCTTCAATTGTCTAGATGCATAGGCCACAACCTCCCACCATGCATCAACACACAACCCAAACCAACATATAATGCATCGCTATAAACTACGAATTCCTTACCCGATTCTGGTTGAACCAAGAAAGGAGCTTGCGTCAAAGCTTCCTTCAATTTCTTGAAAGCTTGTTTCCTAGCACCCGTCCACTCAAAGCGAACATTCTTTTGAAACAATTTGGTCAAAGAGGCAGCGATCCTAGAGAAACCTTCGACAAACCTTCGATAGTAACAAGCCAAGCTAAGGAAACTACACACTTTCGTTACTAACTTAGGCGTCTTTCAACTCATCACCGCCTCAACCTTGTGTGGATCAACTCGAATACCTTCGGCTGGCACCACATGTCTAATAAAAACCACCTTCTTGAGCCAAAACTCACACTTACTCAGCTTAGCATAAAGCTGATTCTCCAGCAATGCTTGTAACACAATTCTCAAGTACCTATCATGATCCTCCTCGACACGTGAGTACATAAGAATATCATCGATAAACACTACAACGAACTGATCCAGAAACTCATGGAACACCCTATTCATCATATCCATGAAAGGAACCGGTGCATTTGTCAAGCCAAACGTCATCACCAAAACTCATAATGGCCGTACCTAGTCCAAAAAGTTGTCTTAGGTACGTCCACATCCTTAACCTTAAGCTGATAATACCCAGACCTCATATCTATCTTCGAAAACACCGAAGCACCACGAAACTGGTCAAACAAATCATTGATCCTTGGCAATGGATACTTGTTCTTAATCGTCAACTTGTTCAGTTGCCGATAATCAATGCACATACGCTTTGTACCATCCTTCTTCTTCACAAACAAGACCGGCGTACCTCAAGGTGAAATACTCGACCTTATGAACCCTCGGTCAAGCAGCTCCTGAAGTTGCGTCTTCAACTCCTTCAACTTCTTAGATGCCATGAGATAAGGAGTAATGGACACAAGAGTCATATTCACGTACAACTTTATTCCAAACTCAACCCCTCGGTTTGATGGCAATCCAGAAACTCTTCCGGAAAGACACCTGGAAGCTCACATACGGTTCGTATGTCTTGCACACGCACTTCCTTCGTACCAAGGTTCATTACATATGCCAAGAATGCCTCGCATCCCAACTCCATCATTTGACTCGCTTCAAGAGCCGAAATTGCATTAGACAAGAACTTCACGTTCTCGCCTACGATTACTACCTCGTAATCATCCGCAAGCTTCAGAGTAACACACTTAGCATCAAAATCCACCATTGCTCGGTGTTCAACCAACCAGTCCATTCCAAGAATCACATCAAAGCCATAAAAGGTAATTCCATCAAATCAATAGAGAATACATGACCTTGAACAGACAATGGGCATCTCCTATACAATTTCCTTGTAACAACAGTCTCACCAAAAGAACTTGTTACTTGCATTCCTACATCTAGTATCTCAACAAGAATATCAAGCAAATGCACAATCTTACTCAAGATGTATGAATACGTAGATCTAGAATAAATCTATGCTAACAAAGACAAGGATTGCAAGGTGAAGGTACCTGCAATCACATCGGTGTCGTTGCATCTCTTGCGATGTGCATACACCCTCGCGGGACCACCTCCCTCTAGCTGGACAACAACTACATGGGCCACACCTCTCTAGCCATCCTCTCTCCTTTGAAAGTTTCTAGGGCCGCGCCCATGATCTCTCTGATGTATAACAACTAGTGCACGACCCTAACCACCTCACGCTAACAGGGGACACTGACGCCTCATATGGTCAGCGGATCCAAAATTCCTATATGAGTTAGCTCCAACCTCAAGAGCCTGCACCTTACGAGCCGCACAAGGGCAATCCCTCCTCAAGTGCTCCCGCGAACCACACGTCCAACACATGCTCTACTCAAACCTCAACATGTTGCCCTGAGTAGGTGCACCTCACCCAAAGTTACCACGCCTAGCCGCAGGCTGATATCTACAGTCCCGATTCCTCTTATTCTGCCCACACTAGGGCTAGCATCAGCAGCTCTCTTGCCCAAACCAGAACCACCGCATGCGAGGTAAAACCCAAGCTCTGCTCTATATATTTGGCTCGAGTCACGAGCATATCAAAATCCTTATAATTCATGGCTAGCATGTATGTCTTCACATCTTGTACGAGGCAAAACTGAAAATGATCACATCGATGCGTATCACTCGGTATCAACCCCGGAGCATATTGGCTCAAACCGTATGAACTGGACCTCGTACTTAGCTACGGTAATATTCCCCTGAACTAGAGACATAAACTCTCTCTTCTTATCATCCAAGTATATAACTCCAAGTTACTTTCACTTAAAGACAGACCAGAAGATCGTCCAATCTACCTCTTCTGACTCCAATGCTACTGTCGCAGTCATCCACCATGTATATGCATCACCATGCAACAATGATACTGCGCAACCCAGCTTCCGTTCATCATTGCACCCCATCTGATCCAATATCCAGATCGTACTGGTCAGCCATGCCTCAGACGCCTCGGGAGATAATCTACGAAACTCTACTCCTCCGAAACTCCTCAACCGCTCCAGTGGCAATCCCAATTGCCCAGTAGCAGAAGCCTGTACATGCACTACAACAAAAACAGCCTGAAATGTTCCCGTCATCGCCTGCACTAAAGGCATCCAATCTCAAATGTCTGGACCAACATGTCCTTGTTGCTCTTGCTCCCTACCTCCAGGTGGTGGTGGCGGAGGAGGAGGATGTAAGTTTCCACTAGGCAGAACCTCGTTCTCCTGGCCACGCTGCCCCTCAATAGGAGCTATCGCTCCAGAACGTAACTTACTTCTCGGTCCCATTGTGCAAGTTAACATTAAAACATGATCATAAAAAAAAAATGACCAGGACATCTCTCAAAAAGGATCCCAAGACTTTCAAAACCAATTTAAAACATTTCTCTAGGTAATAAGGCAATGGGTATCCCAATTTCCCCCAACATAGCATAAAGCATACTACATGCATACTTCAACCATCACATGACTCAAGCATCAAGATTCAGTCCAAGAAAACATCGTAGAACAACTCACATTTATATACAATCACCATGTATAACATCATAATCATACATTTAACACAAGCATGCTTAAACATTCACCAGACAAAGCAATTATCACCAAAACACATATCCACATCGCAAATCACTTACCATCATTCCAACCTTTCATAACATGGCTCTGATACCACCAAATGTAACCCCTTTGACCCAGCCTGGCTGATAGACCGAACCAAACGGATCATACAGGGAAAATTAAAGTAAACCGGGAAGGTTTACCTCAATAAACGACGCTTATTTTTTTTATCTTGTCTAGATGCAACTTAAGTTCCTATGTGTACGTTCACAAGCAGTGGATAAAACGCCAACATAATCACCATTCGATTAAAACTGATTAAGGTTTAGAGACCATTTTGCAATTTTCATAAATTATAAGGGTTATTAGCAAATTGGAGTCACCAACCTTTAATTAGGTTCATTACATGCTTCTTGTTGAAATCTCAACTCAAAACAACCTTTAGAACTCATCCAATTGCATACAAGGCAAACAAGGATCAAAATGTAAGAAACAGAAACTTAGAACAATTCAAAAGCAGGTCCAAAAGTCAAGCATTTTGGAATAGAATGCTCAGTATCGGAACGACCATTTCGAAACACAGCTAATTGTTTCGATACACAGGTTTGTTTCGAAACTTCTCAAGACACGTTTTCGGTACGATGGTTCATAGAGGCAAAATGTTCCGAAATAGGTCTCAATGTTCCGAAACACCAAGGCCATTTCAGGCCACCGTTTCGAAATGCGCAAGGGTGTTTTGAAACACATGGGACTGCAATGTTCTAAAAAGCTGGTTTAAATAACTTTATGCACTCCGAAACAATCCCGACACATGCCCTAACATATTGGAAACTTAATTACACATCAATGACCACATATACGAAGCATAAGAACCATCATAGCATCGTCCTCATAAGCTACGGAACTAAAGGCATGCTTCCTAAAAGTTAAAAGCACCAAAAGGCTAAAATCCAAATGCAAGAATAAACTAACACTTCGGGGCCATTTACAGGTCCAAAAATGCATCTCAAACTTGCACGAAACCAGAAATTAGCAGACCAACAACATTCATTGCATTGCACACCCCCATTGCCCTTATTAAACTAGTTCAAAAGCACAACATACGTTTAGCAAATGTCTTGGTAAGATTCCTCGAAGATGCTGCCTCCAAATGCCTAATTATCTGCATTGATGAACAAGGAGAGCATAAGCATGCAAGCTTAATGAGGATTGCTCAAAACCACACACATCATCAATGCTCAAAACCATTTTTCATTCTTTCGAAACCATTATGCCTATCTTGACAAACCATGCACTTTTTCATCAATATCATTGTATTAAACATCATGCATCATGATTCATATAATTTCAGCAATTAAACCATTGCTACTCATATTCCAAGCTTTCCAAGCATAAACACCATTATGCTAAGCTTAAACCAAAACATGCATCTTTCAAAATATGCATTAACATCATTTTCCACAATAACTCATTTCATTATATTAGCTCACAAGTGATAAAAAACAATCTCAAAAACATATATCTGATACTCGGATTACCAAGGGTTGTCCCACACCCTATATCGTTGAGACACCCGAGGTGGAGTATTCGGTACAATCACAACCCCTTAACACCACTCATCGATAGATGTATAACCCATTAACGAAATATGGGATACACACAAGATTCGTACCCGAGAGTTACCCTCAACTATTGCAACCTTAAACAATCCTCAATCGTTAGGGTACTTGGATGGAATATTCAGTACAATCACAGCCCTTCAACATCCAAGGCGACTTGTTTATAGTGCACTCAATCCTATAGCCGACTAACTATATCCGATTTCATTATAAAACATCTTATTCAACATCACTTGCCAATATAATCCATATCTCACTGTTTTTGCAAAGCATTCATGACAAGCCATAAACAAGCATTAAACTATGCTCAAAACCTTATGCATCAACACATGCATACAAGGACCACTTACCTAGTGCATCCTTAAACCACATGGCATCATCATACACAACTTATAAACTCAAAAACAAGCTTTAAAATAGTATGTGAATGCAATAAACATCAAGTGCAAACAAAGGCTCAAATCTAGCACAACTGAGGGAGAAATTTCGATTTACTTACTTCCGAACTTAATAAAGCATTTCAAGCTCTTATGAATTTCCCAAAACTTTTTTAAAATGTTTCCACGTTGGAAAACCAAATTCCTCTCACAGACTCATGAAACCACCCTTGTCGACGCGACTACCGATCTTTCGAAGCCTACAAAAACACTTCGTTTGTTTCTGGATTACTATCCCCTCCAATCCTTGCTTCTCCTCTAATTTTGCAAGATTTTCTTGAAGAAACTTGAAGGAAATGGAAGAAATCAATAAAGATACGATAGAAACCAAAAGAGGATTTGAGACAAAATAATTTTTGGAAAATTGAGAGAAAAGGAAGGGTGTTTGGCTGAAGTGAAAGTGAGAAATGAAAAGCTCGTAAAAAATTTATTAACCAATTAACTAACTTTCCTTAATTAATTAAATAAAACCTTTTTAATTATTTAATAAACATTTAAAACACGTGCCAAATTACAGAAAAGGCATAATTGCCAAGTAGCTCCCTAGAGATTTTAAGATTTTTGACTCTTCTTGAAAAACACATTTTTGAACTTTTAAATCATTACATTTTTGTCACTACCCAAAATGTACACTTTAGAAAACCCGTTTTGTAAAATTAATTTGACCAACCTCTTAAACACTATTTTAGAGAATTTTAGGAATTTTTATCATATTTTTATCCCATCCCAAACCTTGATTTCCCTAAAACACCTTTCAAATGGTTCAAACAACCGACACTGGTTCCACCGGCCCAACTAGACTCGCCAAATCATCTAAGCCCAAAACTGGGGTGTTACAAGTATTATTGGCGAACACGTCTTGGATAATTCCTCCCGGAGTGAATCTAAGGGTGAACACCAACCGATTGTGAAACCTCTCTTAGCCGCTGAGCTTCTTAACTTATCCCTAAGCCGAAGTAGCTTTACACTATGGTTGGGTAAAATCGTGTTTACTCATTTCGTGAGTTACAACTCTCCCGATATTGAACAAATAGATTGAAGCTCTCTTCTTTCCTGATAAAGATTGCAACAATGAAGAACCAATTGTAAACAAACCTTGAATTTTATTGCAAAACTGAAATCCTAAACGAATACAACAAGACTCTCACAACTACTACACAACCAACCCTTAACCCTAGGGAAAGTTTAGAACATGGTGGGGTTTGGACGGCACTAGGGTTTCGACAAGAAGGAGTTTCTCTCTAATCTCAATTGTCTTCTCTCCTTCAAGTCGATCACATATATATAGGGGAGGAGCCTTGGCCTAAGTCGGTTTAGGGTAGGAATACGAGTTAGAATATAATTACAACTCATTAAAAGATCATTAAATCTTCCTAGATTCATGTTTGACTTTTCTCCAACTTGACTTTGACCTAGCTTTTATTTGTCGGTTGGGCTCCAATGCACGTGCAAGTGGTCTCTAAAAATTGGGCTTGATGAGTTCTTTTTATCGCATACCACTTTGTATTTTTCACTCTTCCTCGAGTTGCTACCCCGACGGAGGTGTGGACTGGTGTGCAGGGTTTGACAAAACTCTTCATTCTGGTTCTCTCCTCCTCGATCTACTCTCCGGATGGTCCATCAGCTTCATCCTTCAGTTTCCAGCTTCTCCTCTTTTGCCTTCTTTGCTAGTTCGGCGGCATTAGCCTAGGCGGGTACCTGCACAGAGAGAGAAAACACACATGAGCATTATCATATATATATATATATATAATCGATTAAGTTCATCAAATAAGGAAGAATATATAATCTATGCCGTTTTTTGTATGTTTTCCTAAAAATGCAATCTAAACTATACTTAAGAACAACAATAATGAGCTAAACTAGGGCATAAATATAGGACTTTTGCACACTTAACACACCCCTAAACTCAAACTATTGCTTGTCCTCAAGCAATGCAATCTAATAATAACATGCCAAAACTTAAAATCATATGTAAACAAAGTCGAAAAAAGCATCTTGAGTAACCTTTACATACCATGTAGATTTACACCTAGTTAGCAACCCTTTGAATGACAAAAGATTTACCCGGAGCCGAAATATGCATCTCGTGAGTGTGTGTGTTCCTTGTGATGAGAATGATTATTCGGCTTCTAAGTAAACCTTCGATAAACACCTTAAATCCCTTGGGTTTCCCTCTACTTTCTTTTTTTATTTAACCACCAGTTGCCGGTAATAGGCTTTTCTAATGATTGCATTATTATTATTATTATTTTCTCTAGAGCCAATTTTGGGCACCTCTAGCTTATCCTAGAGCCAGTTTTGGGAACATCTAGGATGTCTGATATATATATTCAAAATTCAAGTTCTACCCCAGTCTTAAAATCAAACTAGTCATAAAGAGTTCTTTCTTTTAAGTTCAGACCATAGTAGAATTATAAGTTAATCTAAAGTCATGCTAAGGTTTTCGCATAGGCGGGCCGTCTACTGCGCGGGTAAAAGGTACTCAAGAATTTTTCTCAAACTAAGAGTTCATTAGACTTTAAATAAAGGCATGTTACGTTAAAACCTAAGGGAAAAAATTAAAGACAAAAAATAGTAAATAAAAGAAAAAAAAGAAAGAAAAAGACAAAATTAGAGGACTAATTCCCCCCCCCCCCCAAACTCGAGAGGAGCATTGTCCTCAATGCATGCCTACATACAAAATTTTTTAACATAGATTAGATAAAAAAGAAAAGAGAAGAAGGGAGAGAAGCTTAGATTGGTTGTGACTTGGATGATCTATCGTCGTCGCCACCAATGATCACCCTCTTCCATGCTGCCATCTAAAAGTGCTTGGCCACCCTCGATGGCTGTTGGCGGGAAGGCAGACTGGGTTGAGCCTTTTGTGTTACCTCTCGTTCGCTGCCGTCTTCACTGTCTGGGGAGACTTCGGTAGCTGAGTGTGTTCTCTTCGCATCTAGGGAGAATGGCGTTTTCGAGCTTCCTTGTAACGGATCGAACTATGTCTTACCATACGGAGTCGTCTTTTAGGAAGTCCTTGAGGTAGCCGAAGTCAGATGGTCCTGGTGCGTCGGCTGCTGCTCTGGATGTTTTCCCTTGTTCTCGGATTGGTGTTGCCGCTGTATCTCCTCGGTTGTCGGAGCTGAAGAGGACTTCGGTGGTCGTGGCTGCTGAGGAGGCTTGTGGCTCGGTGGATATGGGAGTGGTTGGAGTTGTTGAGGCTGTCGGATGTGTTTCCAAGGCAGATGGTGCGACGGGCGTTGTTGGTGCTGCCGAGGCAAATATTTTGGCAGGGAACTCTAGGAAGTTGGCCACTGGTAACTTCTCTTTGATGGTTGTGACGGCGGCGTTGTTGAAGTCCTCGATGTATGCCATGAAACTCAGTTGGCAATGTTCCATTCTATCTAGTTGGGACGCCAAGCCGCCGATGGTGGTTGCCGAGACAGGTTGCTGGAAGTGTGGCTGACTACCCATCTCTGACGCCTGGGCATAATTTTCTGGGGTGGCTGACTACTCATCTCCATTTTTCGAAGGATTATTTCCCTCGTCCACTCGGTTCGTTCTGGTGTCATGGTGTCGGTTGGGGCAGTTGCAACATGTTCCTTCTCACACATCGTCGTGATGAGGCTGGGGAAGTAGATTTGCCCCGTCGTTTTCTGCCCACACTCATAGATTTCGTTAGCAATAATCGAACCCAAATTTACATACCTTTTGTTGATGATGGAGTGGATGAGTGCTAATCTCGGCTTGTCGACGGTGGAGTTAGGGGTCGTGGGCAGCAAACATCTCTTCACGAACGTGTTCCAAAGCTTAGCCTCGAGCAGCAAATTCCACCGATTGATGGTGCCTCTGTTTGTGCCCCTCACTCCAAACCGTCCTCGGTATACAAAGTTCTTCCTTTATTGCCTCGTAACTGTCCGTTGTGAGGGAGGCAAGGAACTTCGCGTGCTGATCTTCGCGAATGTGGAGGCCGTAGTATAAGTTGGTATTGTCTTCTTCGATTAATACGGGCCGCCCGCGGACATTTACTGTTGGCACGTCCTCCGTTGGCTCATGAGCATAGTACTCGCGCACCATGGTTTGATTTGTCGGTTTTAGTTACTGGGCAAAGATTTGCCCTTGTTGGTGCGTGATTTGAGAGTTGATGAACTATTCGAGCCCTAGATTCTTTTTTCCTGGCTCGTAGAAAAATCCCTGCTCCTCCCATAATGATCTTTCTTTAAACTTTTCGTTATGACAGGCTTTAATTTCTGGTGTTGCGAAGCGGTTGAAAGATTTTTCTGATTCAGCCTAGACAACGCGACGGTGGGGGGTTCTTGCCATTCTTTAGTTGGGCTTTAGGTTTTTGTGTGAAGAAGTTGTGAGAGTTTGAAAATTTGTGAATAAAGAAATAGATCTGAAAGCAAAGGAAATCTATGAAACAATAAGCAAGAGAGAGTAAAGAAGAGTTAATAGTAAAAAATGAAGGGTCTTAAATAGAGAAAGGGTGATGTCGTTTTGTCTACCGAGGCGGCCATTGCCCGGGTAGAGAGCTGTTGGAACGGAATGGGCTTCTGCAAATGGCTAGTCTGCAACGGCTAGTTCTTGCGGGAAGCAACGTCTGTCTGTCGCGGCAGACTTGGCGGGCGGGCTTGGAATGGGTTATGGATTTTGGCTTTCTTCTTCTCCCTTCTCTTGGGCTATTGTCTCTCCTAAAAAAGAAATTGAAATAAAAAATTATTAGTGAATGAGAAAATACAAAAATACTATGAACTAAACATGCAAGAAATTAAAATCTAAATCTTAAAACATAAAAATAAAATAAAATAAAGAAAGTTTAAGTTATGTTGGGAATGCATCTGGATGCATTTCCCTACACAACCACTTCTTGGGCTGCTTCACTCGCTTCCAGGGCGAGTCTATGTGTTTCTCTTGATCATTGTCCCTGCCAGGTTGCCCCCCCTGGCGGTTGTGGCTAAAGTGCTCTAGCTTTGTGTTGGGTTTGGTGTCCACTGAATCATGAATGTCCCGACATTCTTCCTTGTCTTCAGCTTCCTTCATAGTAAGCTCTCTTTTCTCCACATCTATTAGAGTTTTGCTTGTGGCTAGGAATAGTCTTCCCAGGATGATGGGTGCTTTGTCGTCTACCTCATAGTCCAGAATTAAGAAATCAGCTAGGAAGATAAGATTGGGTACTCTTACTAGGATATCTTCGATCTTTCCTTCTGGTTGCACATAAGAGTGATCAGCTAACTGGAGCATGACGGTGTTGGGTCTTGCTTTTCCGATTCCCAACTTTTCAAACACCGATTTGGGAATTATGTTGATGCTTGCCCCAAGGTCGCATAAGGCATCCCCTCGTAATTGATCCCAATAGAACGTGGAATGAGGAAACTGCATTGGTCTATCAGTTTTGGCAGTGTTTGTTGTGAAGCATGGCCATGCATTCTTCTGTCATGGCTATCGTTTCAAACTGCCTTGGTTTATCAGTTATGCTTTTGTTGAATGGCTTCCACTAGGGGTATGTTGATGTGCACTTTCTTGAGAATGTCAAGAAACTTTTTGAACTGGTGGTCCTGCATCTAGGGTTTCGGCTGCTATTGGACAAGTGGGTATGCACGTGCTTCTCATTTCTTGGACGCACCACTAGGGTCTACCATGGCGAATGGTTCTGGGTTTGTCGCGGCGGGCTTGCTTCTGTTTGGGAAACTGATTTGATGGCCTTGCACTGCTCGTAAGTGGGTTTCCTCACGACTTCAGTATCGCTGGATAATCCTTCCATAGGTCTGGTGTTCAGGACTTGTGCAAATTGCCCCACTTGAATTTCTAGTGACTTTAGAGTTGCCTCACGATTCTGCTTTCTCATCTCGATCCTGTCCATGAAGGCTTCAGTTTTATTAACAAATAAATCCATGTTGGACATATAGGTACCTATATGAGTCATGAAGGTACTTAGAGTTTGCTCCAAGGCATTGGTGCTGCCTGTTGCGACGGCTGCTGTCGCGAAATAGTATGTTGGAATCCTTGCGTTTGATTTGTCTAATTAACTGGATTCAGAGCACCACTTGTCAAAATACTTATAATATGTAAATGATTATGGTAAAAACAATTTTACAAAATGAGCTTTGGAAATATTACATTTTGGTATAGTGACCAAAATGCAGTTTTTGCAAAAGTTGGCTAGTGACTGTTTTGTAAAGGATCGCAAGTTTGAATCTTTAAGGAGCTAATTTTACCATTTGTTTTCCTCAGATTTCTCTTTAATTTTGGAGCTTTTAATAATGATTTTATTTAAAAAAAATAAAAGGGAATTAAAAGAAAATCAAAGGTTGACTTTTCATAACCAACTTTACGATATTTTTCTCTCTTTTCATTTTCTCTCAACTTCCAATCAGCCAAACACTTTTCTATCATCAAATAACCTTTGATTTTCATCTTGTTTGCTGAGATTTTATCTTCCAAAAGATTCCACATCTTTGTTTCATCAAATCCTTTTTTATTTTGATTTGGATTTTCAAGGAAACTTGTCCAAATTAAGGAGATATCAACCATTAGAGGCAAGCTTTGTCCTTCTCCTTTAATGACCAGTTATTTACTGAAATTTCCAAGTTATTAATCCTTTGTTATGGTTTTTGAGTTGTTTTACTGTTATAAATATGAAATAGATGTTAAATTCAAGATTCTTGATGAGATCTTGGTGATTTTCGTATTTCTATGATAAGCTCCGATTTAAGATTGTTTTCTAATATATTTTGGATGTTATTTGATGTTGAGGATGATGTTTTAACAAATAAATCTCGAATAAGTTTGGGTTCCTAAGTTTTAGATGCTAGATTTGTGGTTTTTGAGGTGTTTTTTGTAATCTACTATTTCCGAAGGTATAAGGTCATGTTTATGTTGATTTTTTATGTTCATTGAGGTTTAGAAAAAGTTATAATTGATAGATCTTGGTTGGGATTTGATTTGAGAAAGTTTGGAAATGATTTCGGTTATTTTGGATAGCCGAAATGCTAGTCTTGAGTAGAACACCGAGTTAGAATGAGTGGTTGGTGATTTTAATGCATGATGATGCATTAATCCTATGCTCTTATGTGTAATGAACAGAGGAGACTTCATCGGATGCGTTTGGTGTTGATCCGGAAGTGCCGGAAGCCTACAAATCGTTTCGTCAAGCAAGCGAAACGTTATTGGTGAGTGAAAATGGTTTTAGAAGTCCTTGAGGGACAAGGAAACAACTTTTGAGGATTTAGGATTGGTGTGAAACACCATCCTAAGTCCGGAAGGATGTATGTTTAGATTTGCTCTCGAAACATGGATGATACCCCTAAATGTTTTGACATGCTCTTGATTTGAGAAAGACAAATTCCTAGTGTTTTATGCATGATCTATGACATGAAATGATGTTTCATTTTGATCCAATGAGATAGAACAATATTGCAAAGAGTTTTGAGATTTTGATTAAATACTATGCATGAATGGTGGTTTTGAAATGGAATGAGATTGATTTAGAAATGTTGCATCAAAACAGTAGGTGAGATGATGATTTTGATGTAATATATTGGAATAAATGATGAGATGATTACCAGATATAATTGATCGACCAATAGGATGTAAAGTGCACTATAAACTAAAATTCGTACGTGCTCTTTAGAGGCGGGCAATGGGGGTAGTGTCATCCCAATCCAAAGTGGGAGTCCGATGATGAGAGATACCATCGGGGTAGGTCTTGGTGAAACACCCAAGCTTTGTGGAGAAAATAGACACCGCCATGAGAGTTCGATGGAGAGATCCCACCAGGGTAGGACTTCGCCTCTATTCAAGCTATCTGCATATCTATGTAAAGATAGAATATGAAATGCCAATATATGAGAATGAACCTTGATTCACATGTACCAATGTTGAAATGATTTTATGCTATGAGAAATGCATATGAGATTATGAGATTATGAAATGCTTTTGAATATCGAGCATGTGTGGCTTTGCCATGAGATTTGCATTGGTTGAATGCATGAGGTAGATAGATATATGGTACATGTGATTTTCAAATGGTTCTTTGCTTTGAGGTGTTTTTCAAGCATGAGATAGAAAGAGCATGGTTTTAGAAATGGTTTTCAAGATAGAGTTTTAATGCTTACATTGTTGTGTTGGTGTTTCTAGAGCATGCCTCACTAAGCTATTGTGCTTGCGCTCTCTTTTACCAACAATGCATATAATTGACACATTTTGGGCAATAATGAGGCTTAAATGAATTCATGGATTGTTAATCTCAAGTATGGTGTTATACTTTTACTTTAGTAATGATATATGGCAATGTGATGTTATTAGTTGTTTTGGGAGATGTGTTTTGGACTCCCTAATGTTGATGCAAGTTATATGTGTCCTATTTGGTTTGTAGAAGGCCTTTATAATGGTTTGATGCTTTATCTTGCCATTTGATATGCTAATGCTTTGTGGTTCAAGCATGCTTTATTATGTGTCTAGCAATGCTTGTGATGATCTATCAAATGTCTACCATGTACTTAGAATTGCATGATTGAATGATAGAATGGATGCCATAAACATGTCCTTATGATTTGGTGATGATTTGTTGATGTTTAAAATGAATTTGGGGTTGTTTGTGGGACATTTCTGGTATGCATATCGATACTCGGGCTTGCGTATCGATACGCATAAGCCAAACTTGTGCCTTTTTGTACGGAGGTATCAGTACATATGTAAAGTGTTTCGATACAGATAGACTAAGTTTGAAGGGTGTATCGATACGCGGGAGAGCGTATCGATACCTTTTCAATGAGTTTTGTCACTGCCTCCCTGCGTATCAATACGGTCCCTAGGCGTACCGATACACGCCTGTTAAAATCAGTTATAAGTATCTTATAAAGCTTTGAAATGTTGCATTTCAGTCCCTGGTCTTCATGTATGCAATTGGATGTGTTTGATTGGCCAGATTGGGATGAAATTCGACAGAGAAACATGAAATATGACTAATTAAATAATGGTAACTTTAAAATTAGAAAAGTCCTTGTAATTCGCAGAAATTTGGTTTTGGTCCCTCAATGTCCAATTTGTGTAATTAAACCTCTAAACGAATTCTGATCGTTGTGACGTTTCTTCCTAAGCTCTTTGGTGATCACATAGGATTTCAATTACATCTAGAAAAGATAAAAAAGGGTCGTCAATCGGAGTAGGCTTTAACGAGTTGGCTTCGGTTTTCCCCGTGTAATCACCTCAGTTCGGGTCAACCGTCTAGACCCGGCTAAAGGGTTACATTTGCTGGTATCAGAGCCAAATTTGTGAATAGTTGGGGCGTTGGTAAGTGATTGGTAAGTGTAAAATCGAGTAGTTAAGAATTCTGTGAAGGCATATTGTGTAATTGTGCAATGTTTGAGCTTTATTGAGATGAAATGCATGCAAGTTGATTGTTTGAGATGAAACTGTGTTGTTATGCTACGTTTGGGTGTAGATGGGGAACTCATTGCCTTATCATTACTATTGGAAGAAATAGTTTTGAAAAATGAACTTGAGCACCTTGGATTTGCTTGCCTTATATTGCCTAACTATGTTTTATTGCATTTTTCTAGTTGCATTGTTTTGAATGGGGCCACGTAGAGAGCTTAGAATTAATACGCGTAGCACAACTGAGAACGAGATGAATGAGATAGATGAGCGTGTTGAGAATTTGCCGCCTCCTCTTTCTGGTGAACCACCTGGTGATGGTGGAGCGGGGGCTGGTGCTGTCGGAGCTGGTGTAGGGGTTGCTGAACCCGAGGGAGCACGTGGGCAAGCTGCTCTTGATATGACAATGCTGATTTAGGCTATTGCTGGAGCCTTTCAGGCAGCAGTAGCTGGTGCTCATGTGGCTGCACCTCAGCCTGGTGCTGGTGCAAGTTTGTCGTTGGAGCGACTCCACAGTCTTGCTGGGATTGAGTTTAGAGGGCTGGCCCGTGAGAGTTCCGACTCTTGGTTGGAGAGCAAAAAAAGGATCCTTGGGAAAATGAATTGCAAAGAAGTCGAGAAGTTAGGGTGCATTGTATCCCTGTTGCATGATGATTCCTATACGTGGTTGATGACCACTATAGCGGGATTAGATGATGCTAAGGTGACTTGGATGTTCTTTCTGAATGCGTTTAAGAGGATGTACCTGGGTGTTCGTTACCTGGATGAGAAAAAGAGGGAATTTATGTCCCTGGTGCAAGGAGGCATGTCAATGGCTGAATATGAAGCACAATTTGTGCGCCTCAGTTAGTTTGCACATGAGCTGATCCCTAATGAACGAAAGAGATGTGAGTTGTTGCGTTCGTGCAGTGACTATAAATGATACGCAAATGGTGCAAGTATACACGTTGGACGAGTAATAAAGTGATGAGTGAGTATCGTCTCTAGAGGGATTGGAGGTATTCACGGTTGCTGTAACAATAAGGCTTGAACTTTTTCCAGATGACAATGCTATAGTTAACGAAATGAGGTATAATAATGCTGAAGCAAAACAATGTAAAGAAAGATGAGATAACAATATGATAGACAGGTCCCCTTTCGTATGCGAAACTCAATACGGAATGACTGGCTGGGAATGATGGACAACCTAACTCAAGCTTCTTAATGATACTAAGGCTCTTAAGCTATATTCTGGTTTTTCTTTTGCTATGACATCCTCACCCTTCTCTTCAATTGGAGGATCTTGTAAGTTATCTTCTACCTAAGGCAAGTTGGGCTGAGAGTCCTCCTTCTCTTTCCCCCCAAACTTGTCTTCTTTGCTCCTTTCCTTTCCACTTCTTAATGTGAGTGCGTTGCATTGTTCCTTGCTATGGTGCTTAGTGGCTTCAGTGTCACTAGGTAGACTTCCTTGTGGACGTGCATGCAAGGTTTGAGCTATTTGACCAACTTGCGTTTCTAAGGCTCGAAGTGAGGAACTATGGCTTTGCAACAAGGCTCATTGATTTTTGATGTTTAGTGCATGATCCTGTAGCAAAACTTTCATGGTTCCCATGAAATCTTTTGTCGTAGCCATAAATTCTTTGCTTGTAGTCTCCAGTGAACTATTCGATGACGATGTTGCTTCCTTGTAACCTTGCCATGGATCATCTGGTTAGAAGATGGTGCTTCAATCAAATTTTTTTGGGCGATGGTTGTGCATAATTATTGTGCCCTTGATTACCCCAACTGAAATTTGGATGCTGACGCCATCCTGGGTTGTAAGTATTGGAGTATGGATTGTTGTTGCGGTTATAATTCCCCACATAGTTGGCTGACTCTTGATTGTCAGGGCATTCACTCATATGGTGATTGCCATCACATCTGAGACATGGGGTTGTGGGTTTCACTTCCTTGACTTCGTTGGGGCGTTCGAGGTTCTTTCGCATATTTGTGATAGCAGCTAACTGGGTGGCTACCGAGTCATCAGCTTCACTGTCTCGAGTTACTTAGGTTCTCCTCCCCGTTCCAAGCCTTGTGGTCGGAAACTGGTAATCATTGTTGGCTACCCTATCAAGAATGTCAAATGCTTCCTCCGGTGATTTTTCTAACAAGGTCCCATTTTCCGAAGCATCTAGCATCATCCTTGTAGGTGCATTTACCCCATTATAGAACATAACCACTTGGGTCTAGTCATGAAAACCATGATTTGTGCACTTCCTCAATAATCCCTTGAATCGATCCCAACACTCATTCATGGATTCATCATCTGCTTGACGAAAAGAAACTATATCATTTCTTAACTGAGTGATTCTATTTGGTGGATTATACCGTAGTAGAAAACGTTTGCATGGATCTGTCCAAGTCTCCATTGATCCAGCTGGCACTCCACTTAGCCATGCTCTAGCACGATCACGTAAAGAATATGGAAACAGTTTAAGCTTTAGCACATCCTTGTGCACTCCTTGCTGTCTGAATGAGTCATAAACTTCCAAGAAAGCACGAATATGTTGTCTTGCACCTTCGTGAGGCATACCTACAAACTGACCAATAGTGTTCAACATTTTGCATAGATCTGTCCATGTCTCCATTGATCCAGCTGGCACTCCACTTAGCCATGCTCTAGCACGATCACATAAAGAATATGGAACAGTTTAAGCTTTAGCACATCCTCGTGCACTCCTTGATGTCTGAATGAGTCATAAACTTCCAAGAAAGCACGGATATGTTGTCTTGCATCCTCGTGGGGCATATCTTCATGAGGCCGGTGAGGCCACTCCTTGGAGCTTCAACGATGGAGGACACCAAGCTGGAGAAGATGAAGGTGGAAACTTCCCTCTCCTTTTCTCTCTCTTCCGCCTCTCTTTTTGCAACACAGAAAATACCACACTTTGCTCCAAGCTTCTCTTTCCTTTATATAATGGAGGCTTCTAGAGTTTGGTGCCCTAAGGATGCCTTGATAATCGCAAGGAATATCCACCGACAAGGTCTGCCACGATGGGACAAGGAGGATAGTCTGCAGGTGGGCATCGACTGTTGTACATGTCAGATCGTTCTTTTTTGCATGTTCACATTTTTTTTCTACAGCTCACGTGAATCTCACGTGCTGGCCAATGTCCACTTCCATCATGCTATATCAATTCCCGGCAGCGGCTTTCTCTTGACTCCTTTCTTGCGCGCCAACAAAACCAAAACCAACCTTCCGAGCAATACCCCTCGATATGGACCAATAACCAACAAAGATAAATATGTACCCAGAAGAAGAAAATGCAACCTAAATACAGTCTAAATGCTATGGTATGAACTCAAGAACAGGAAAATGCTATAGCAAAAAGGTATGAAAACAAGGATATTTATGCAGTTATCACGAGCGTTTCCAGTATGGTCTGATGGTAGATGTGAAGACATACATGCTTGCATCGGATTACACTAATTTTGATGTTCTGGTCACTCGAGCCAGGGACATTGAGCTGAACCTTGGTCTGGCGAGTCGAGCAGGAGGATCTAGCTTAGGGAAGCGAGCTGCGGATAGTGATGCTTGAAGGGATCGTTTTAAAAGGCTTAAGGATCGAAGGTCTCATGGGGATTCTAGACGTAGGGGAGTTAACCCAGGGAGAGGTCAGCAAGGACCGAATGCTTTCATTTGTACACCTGAATGTAACCGGTGCGGTAGGAGGCACACGGGAGATGCTAGGGCAACATTGGTACATGCTGGAATTTGGTTCCCGTGGGCACATGAAATAGGATTGTCCTCAGCCGATAAAAGAGGGACATGCTCCAGTGAGAGCAACTGAGCCACAAAGGGGCCGTGGCCGCGACTGTGGCAACTTTCAGCGTAGAGATGAGCGTGCGAGGAATGTAGCACATGTGGTAGTTGTTCAGCCCGAAGCAGGTGGTCAGGCCAAAGTGTATGCCCATCGTGAAAGGAGGAATGACACTGATGTGATAGCACGTACTTTTACTTTGCAGTATTTGTCATTACTTTTTCTAATTGATTCTGGGTCCAAATTCATACATATTGCGTGAACATGCTCAAGTGCTTGGTTTGCCTAATGAGTCTTTGGATGTGGGTGTGCGTGTGCGTGTGACTAGTTCCTTTGGTGAAATGGTTGTAACAAGGAAGTTATATAGGAGATGTCCCTTAATGGTGCAAGAACATGTGTTTTTGGTTGATCTCATTGAATTACCTTTCTGAGGATTTGATGTAATCCTTGGTATGGATTGGCTAGTTGAGCATAGGGCTGTTGTGGATTTTGAGAATAAGCGAGTTTTGCTGAAACTTGCTGATGATTATGAGTTGTGGTGGTGGGAGAGAACGTAAAGTTCCTATCTAATGTGGTTTGGATGCTTGAAGGGAGCTGGTTGTTGCGTCAAGGATGTAAAGCTTATTTAGCTTTTGTAATGAATCCTAGTACAAAAGGATGTGGGGGTACAAGATAGAAGGACCTTGTGTGAATTTCCTAGGGTGTTTCCGGAAAAGCTACCTGGTCTACCGCCTAGTCAAGAGGTTGATTTTTGAATTGAGTTGTATGAGAAATCAACTTTGGTGTCCATCGCTCCCTATCGAATGTCACCTAAGGAGTTGAAGAAGCTGAAGACGCAACTTCAGGAGTTGCTTGACCAAGGCTTTATTCGGCCTAGTGTGTCTCCTTTGGGTGCACCAGTCTTGTTTGCAAAGAAGAAAGATGGCATGATGAGATTGTGCATTGATTATCATATGGTGAATAAGTTGATTGTTAAGAATAAGTATCCTCTACCAAGGATAAATGATCTTTTTTAAAAGTTTAGAGGAGCGGCCGTGTTCTCGAAGATTGATTTAAGGTCTGGATACTATCAATTGAGGGTTAAGGATGTGGATTTGCTAAAAATAGTTTTTCGGACTAGGTAAGTGCATTATGAATTCCTAGTGATGCCTTTTGGTTTGACGAATGCTCCTACTGCATTCATGGATATGATGAATAGGGTGTTTCATGAGTTCTTGGATAAGTTTTTTGTGGTCTTCATCAATGACATCCTTATCTACTCTCGTATAGAGGAGGAGCACGATGAACAATTGAGGATTGTTTTGCAAGTGTTGCTAGAGAATCAACTTTATGCTAAGCTAAGTAAATGTGAGTTTTGGTTGAAGGAAGTTGTTTTCCTTGGTCATGTGGTCTCGACCAAAGGGATTCGTGTTGATCCTCAGAATATCGAGGCGGTGGTGAATTGGAAGCCTCCTAAATCTGTTCATGCAGTTCGTAATTTCCTTGGTTTGGCAGGTTACTACCGAAGGTTTGAGGATGGATATTCCAAGATCGCTGCTCCTTTGATGAAGTTATTGCATAAGGATGTTAAGTTTGAGTGGATGGAAGCGAGACAACAACCCTTTGAGAAGCTAAAGGCTCCTATCTTGGTTCAACATGAATCTGCAAGAGATGTGTGGTGTATAGTGATGCATCCTTTGTTGGTTTGGGGTGTCTGCTAATGCAAGAGGGTAGGGTAGTAGCTTATGCATCGCGACAGTTGAAAGTGCATGAGCATAACTATCCCACAGAAGATATTTAGCTAGTGGCGGCGGTGTCCGCTTTAATGATTTGGAGACATTATCTATATGGTGAGAAGTGTATTGTGTATACGGATAACAAGAGTTTGAAGTATCTTATGTCTCAGAAGGAATTGAATCTTAGGAAATGACGTTGGGTGGAGTTGCTTAAGGATTATGACCTAACGATAGAGTATCATCTTGGAAAGGCCAATGTTGTGGCTGATGATTTGAGCAGAAAAGTGGTTGTGGAGTTGATGGCGATGTTTTCTTGCTTCAGCATATCACGAGATGGTGGCCTTGTTGCTGAGTTGCAAGTGAAACACTATTTGGTTCAGTTAATAAAGGATAAGAAGTTTCTTGATGATTCTCTTTTACCTCATGATCAGGATGTTGCAGAAGATAGGCCTTCAGATTTCATTTTCAATGATGATGTTGTTCTATGCTTTGGAAGTCGGATATTGGTACCGAATGATGTTGAGTTGAGGTGCACTATTCTTACTGAAGCTAATAGTAGTCTTTTCGCTATGCACCCTGGTAGTACGAACATGTATCGTGATTTGAATGATGAGTACTATTAAGTGGGGTTGAAGAAAGATGTTGTCGAGTTTGTTAGCAAATGTATGGTTTGCCAGCGGGTTAAGGCTGAACATCAGGTTCCTTCTGGGTTGTTGCAACCGTTGAGAATCCCTGAATGGAAGTGGGAGAGGATTACCATGGACTTCGTGTCTGGTTTGCCTTTGTTGCCATTCAAAAAAGAATTATGTTTGGGTGATTGTTAATCATCTTACGAAGTGTGCACATTTCTTGCCTGTGCATACTACATATACCTTGGATAAGCTAGCTGAGTTGTACATTGTTGAGATTGTACGTTTGCACGGTGTACCGAAATATATAGTGTCGGATGGAGATCAGAGGTTCACGTCGAGGTTTTGGGTATGTTTGCATCAAGCCTTGGGGACACGGTTGAATTTATGTACTTCTTATCATCCGCATACGGATGGACAGTCAGAGCATGTTTTCCAAGTGCTTGAGGATATGTTGAGGTGATGCGTTGTTGAGTTTTAAGGTTCTTGGAAGAAGCACTTGCCTTTGGTTGAGTTTGCTTACAATAATAGTTACCAACCAAGTATTCAAATGGCTCAATACAAGGCTTTATATGGGAGAAAGTGTAGAACTCCCCTTTGTTGGGCTGAAACAGGGAAAAAGTTGATTTCGATGCAAGCTTTGTTGAAAGGAACCACCGAGAAGGTGAAGCTCATTTGTGAGTGTTTGAAGGCAGCATCGGATCGGCAAAAGTCTTACGCGGATTTGAAGTGTAAGGAGATAGAGTTCGCAGTTGGCGAACGTGTGTTTCTGGAAGTTTCACCTTGGAAGAAGGTGATGAGTTTTGGCCAAAAGGGCAAATTGAGTCCAAGGTTTATTGGACCATATGAGGTGATAGAACGTGTGGGTCATGTTGCTTACAAGTTGAGGTTGTCTTCAGAATTTGAAAAGATACGTAATGTGTTCCATGTATCAATGATTCGGAGATATAGATCGGATTCGTCGCATGTTATGCCTATAGAAGAGGTTAAGTTGAATCCAGACTTAACGTATGATGAAGAGCCTGTTGAGATTCTGGATTAGGATAGCAAGGTTCTCCGGGGTAAGACCATCGAGCTGGTCAAGGTCTTATGGAGACATCATGGTGTTGAGGATGCTATGTGGGAAAGGAAGGATGACATGAAGAAGCAATTTCCTTACCTTTTTCCACCAGGTAAATTTCGAGGATGAAATTTCTTAAGTGGGGGAGAGTTGTAACGCCATGGTTTTGGGCCTAGATGTTTAGACGTTGAATCGGGCCGGTCGCGAACGGTTCGAACCCTTGAGGTTGGCTTAGGAAAAACCTAGTTCGGATGTTTTAAAAATATGGAAAATATCTAAAAATCCTCATTTGTTATGTAAATGATTATGGTAAAAACAATTTTACAAAATGAGCTTTGGAAATATTACATTTTGGTATAGTGACCAAAATGCAGTTTTTGCAAAAGTTGGCTAGTGACTATTTTGTAAAGGATTGAAGCTTAGAATCTTTAAGGAGCTAATTTTACCATTTGTTTTCATCAGATTTCTCTTTAATTTGGGAGCTTTTGATAGTGATTTTATTAAAGAAATAAAAGGGAATTAAAAGAAAATCAAAGGTTGACTTTTCCTAACCAACTTTACGATAGTTTTCTCTCTTTTCATTTTCTCTCTACTTCCAATTAGCCAAACACTTTTCTCTCATCAAAGAACCTCTGATTTTCATCTTGTTTGCTGATATTTTATCTTCCAAAAGATTTCCTATCTTTGTTTCATCAAATCCTTTTTGATTTAGCTTTGGATTTTCAAGGAAACTTGCCCAAATTAAGGAGAGATCAACCATTAGAGGTAAGCTTCGTCCTTCGCCTCTAATGATCAGTTCTTTAGTGAAAGTCCCAAGTTATCAATCCTTTGTGAAAGGTTTTTGAGTTGTAATGTTATAAACATGAAATAGATGTTAAATTCAAGATTCTTGATGAGATCTTGGTGATTTTTCGTATATCTATGATAAGCTCTGATTTGAGGTAGTTTTCTAATATATTTTGGATGTTATTTGATGTAAAGTGCACTATAAACTAAAATTCGTATGTGGTCTTTGGAGGCGGGCAATGGTGGTAGTGCCATCCTGATCCAAAGTGAGAGTCTAATGATGGGAGATACTATCTGGGTAGGTTATGGTAAATCATCCAATCTTTTTTGGCGAAGATAGATACCGCCATGAGAGTTCAGTGGCGAGGTCCCACCGGGGTAGGTTTTGTCCTCGAGTCAAGCTATCCACATATTCGAGTAAAGATAGAATATGAAATGCCAATATATGAGAATGAATCTTGATTCACATGTACCAATGTTGAAATGAATTTACGCTATGAGAATTGCATATGAATTTATGAAATGCTTTTGAATATCAAGCCTGTGTGACTTTGCCATGAGATTTGCATTGGTTGAATGCATGAGGTAGATAGATATATGGTACATATGATTTTCTAATGGTGCTTTGCTTTGAGGTGGTTTTCAAGCATGACATGGAAAGAGCATGGTTTAGAAATGGTATTCAAGATAAAGTTTTAATACTTGCATTGTTGTGTTGGTGTTTCTAGTGCATACATCACTAAGCTATTGTGCTTACGCTCTCTTTTACCAACAATTCAGATAATTGACACATTTTGGGCTGCAAGGAGGCTTAAAAGAATTCAAGGATTGTTAAGCTCAAGTTTGGTGTTATACTTTTACTTTAATAATGATAGACTGCAATGGGATGTTATTGGTTTGTTTTGGGAGATGTGTTTTGGACTCCCTAATGTTGATGCAAGTTATGTGTGTCCTATTTGGTTTGTAGAAGGCCTTTATAATGGTTTGATGCTTCATCTTGCCTTTTGGTATGCTAATGGTTTGTGGTTCAAGCATGCTCTATTATGTGTCTAGCAATGCTTGTGATGTTCTATCAAATGTTTACCATGTGCTTAGAATTGCTTGATTGAATGATTGAATGGATGCCATAAACAAGTCCTTATGATTTGGTGACGATTTGTTGATGTTTGACATGAATTTAGTGTTGTTTGTGGGACATTTATGGTATGCGTATCGATACCCGGGCTTGCGTATCGATACACATAAGCTAAACTTGTGACTTTTTGTACAGAGGTATCGGTGCGGATGGAAAGTGTTTCGATACGGGTAGGCTAAGTTTGAAGAACGTATCGATACGCGGGAGAGCGTATCGATTCCTTTTCAACGAGTTTGGTCACTGCCTCCCCGCTTATCGATATGGTCCCTAGGCGTACCGATACGCGACTTTTAAAATCAGTTATAAGCATCTTATAAAGCTTTGAAATGTTGCATTTTAGTCCATGATCTTCATGTATGCAATTGGATGTCTTTGATTGGTCTGATTGGGATTAAATTTGACATAGAATCATGAAATATGACTAATTGAATAATGGTAACTTTAAAATCAGAAAAGTCCTTGAAATTCGAAAAAATTACACTTTGGTCCATAAATTTCAAATTTGTGAAACTAAACCCCTAAATGAATTCTGATCGATGTGTTGTTTCTTCCTATGCTCATTGGTGATCACATAGTATTTAAATTACATCTAGAAAATATAACTAAGGATCGTCAATCAGAGTCGGCTTTAACGAGTTAGCTTCGATTTTCCACGTGTAATCACCTCGGTTCGGGTCAACTGTCTAGACCGAGCTAAGGGGGTTACACATTGCATGTGCGACCATGAGGAAATTTGCCTTGTGATACTGAAGTCACTAAGAAGCATGGCAAAGAGCAATGTATTGCTCTCACATTGAGGAGTGGTACCCAACTTAACACTGAAGATAAGTTTGGGGGCAACAAGCAAGAAGACTCTGTACCTAAGGAAGTGCAAGTGAAACCAGAAATGCAAGCTGAAACATCCTGTGAGAAGGAGAAATATGGGGATTTAGTGAATGAAACTATCCAAGATAGGGAAAATGCTATAGCGAAAGAGAAACATGCATCGATAGAGGAAGAAGTTAGACCCCCACCTCCCTTCTCTCAACGATTGAAGAAATAAAATGAGAATCTCCAATTTAGGAAATTTGTAGATGTTCTGGACCAGCTGCATATTAAGGTCCCATTCTTAGAAGCCATTGATCAGATGCCCACTTATGCTTAGTTTCTCAAGGACATCGTCACCAAGAAAAGAATGGTTGAGCGGTATGCGACAGTTGCTACAACAAGTGAATGTTATTCTGTGTGGAGCAATTTGCCTCCCAAGAGATAGGATCCAGTCAGCTTCATTATACCATGTTATATAGGCGATAATTATGTGGGAAAAGCCTTGTGTGACCTTGGATCTAGTGTAAATATCATGCCAAAGTCATTCTTCATGAAGCTCAGCATAGGAGATGTAAGGCCAACTACGATTATCTTGCAATTGGCCGGTTGATCGCATGTACTCCCAGAAGGAAGAGTAGAAGATGTAGTGGTGAAGGTGGACAGGTTCATCTTCTCAATCGACTTCTTTATTCTTGATTGCGAGGCGGATGATAATGCACCCATTATTTTGGGGCGGCCATTTCTAGCAACCGGTAGAATCCTAATATACTGTTAAAAGGGTGAGTTTACTCTGAGGGTGGTTGATCAAGAGGTGACCATCAATGTCTTCAACACTCTCAAATATGTGGATGAATATGAAGAGTGTCAGTACATAGATGCTACAGCCGAAAGGGAGACTGTAGACTTTTGTTGCAGCAATTTCTTAGAAATGGATGGATACGAGCAGATTCAAGATCAAGACAATAAGGAGGAATACGAGATCGAGTACGAGGAATTTGAGGAATTTTTAGAAGAGGTAGAACAATCGAGCTTGCTCGAAGCTAAACTAGGTACGCACTTTTAACCTATTGATTTTTCATAATTTATTCCTCCCAAGCCTTCACTTGAGCATGCTCCAACATTAGAGTTAAAGCCCTTGCCATCTCATCTTAAATATGCTTATTTGGGAAGCAATGAGACTTTGTCTGTGATAATCTCATCTAATCTTATACCTAAACAAGAGTCCAATTTAATAAATATGTTGTCGCAACATAACAGAGCTTTAGGTTGGACTACGGCTGACTTAAAGGGGATAAGCTATACTATTTGCATGCACAAAATTTTGTTTGATGATTGTAACGAAAAATCTATTGAACCCCAAAGAAGGCTCCATCCCATCATAAAGAAGGTGGTGATGAAGGAGATAATCAAATGGCTTGACGCTGGTGTAGTCTACTCCATATCAAACAGCTCGTGGGTTAGTCCAGCCCAATGTGTGCCAAAAAAGAGGCATCCCCGTGGTGAGTAACGGTGAGAATGAATTATTGCCAACAAGGACTGTAACGAGATGAAGGATTTGCATGGACTATATGAAGCTCAACAAAGCGACCAAGAAGGACCATTTCCCTCTCCCATTCATTGATCAGATGCTAGACAGATTGGCTGGCAAAGCATTCTATTGTTTCCTTGACGGATACTCAAGGTACAATCAGAAGAATGCCCTTTGGGGTCTGCAATGCCCCCATCAACCTTTTAGAGGTGTATGTTGGCTATTTTCTCAGATATGGTCGTGGAATTTTTGGAAGTCATCATGGATGATTTTTCAGTCTTCGGGGAAGATTTTTATTCATGCCTAGGAAATTTGGCCAAAGTGCTAAAGCGATGTGAAGAAGTTGATTTGGTGATCAATTGAGAAAATTTTCATTTTATGGTGACCGAAGGAACGGTCATGGGTCACAAAATATCGAAGAATGGCATTGGGGTTGATAGAGCAAAGATTGAGGTAATTAAGAAGATGCCTCCTCCCACCAATGTGAACAACATCAGGAGTTTCTTGGGACATGTTGGCTTCTATAGAAGGTTCATCAAGGACTTCTCCAAGATCTTCAAGCCATTGTGTAATTTACTCCAACAAAATCAGCCCTTCATATTCAATGAAAAATGCCTCAGCACTGTCGAAGAACTGAATGAGAAACTTACCTCAGTACCTATTGTTGTTCCACCTGATTGGAGCTCAGCTTTTGAGTTGATGTGCGACACAATTGACTACACAATAGGAGTAGCTCTCGGACAACGCCGAGGTAAACTCTTTCATGTTATTTATTATGCTAGCTGCACATTGAATGATGCACAAATTAACTAAACCACAACCGAAAAGAATTGTTGGTTGTTGTATTTTCCTTTGATAAGTTTAGGTCATATCTAATAGGCACTAATGTTATTGTTCACACCGATCACTCGACTATTAAATACTTAGTGACCAAAAAGGATGCTAAACCTAGACTTATTAGGTGGATACTACTCTTACAAGAATTCAATCTAGAAGTTAGGGATAGAAAAGGGTGTGAAAACCAAGTAGCCAACTATATTTTTCGGCTAGCAAATAATAAAGAAAAATAAGATGAAATGGAAATTAAGGAGGAATTCCCGGATGAGAAAATATTATATGCTGCAGCAATTCCTTAAGGAAAATTAGTTGAATGTGGACATTAAACTATGACTTCTTGAGTTGAATGTGGACTTTATCACGTTCCTCTTTCCCTCAGTCAACCTTTAGTACCTAAAACCAAGAATACACTAAAACAATATCTTTCTTTACCAAATTAAAGATAATCGATGAAAACAAGGCAAAGTAAGGAAATACTGTAAATGCAATGCATGATCCTAATTATGCCTAAGATGTGCTTAAAATAGCAATAATGTGAGATTGAATGTGCATGAAATATAGAACTTATAGACACTTTACAATACTCTAGGTTTTAATACCTCTTGTCCTTTTTCTTTATTATGTTTTAAGGTCAGGTTTGTTTGTTTTCATCTGAGCAACCCCAGAGACGCAGGTGACAGGTCAAGGTGCAACGACGTATCAGGATTTTGTTTTTATAACGATATAAGGAATAGAAAATTAAGCTTTTCCAACATGAGATGAAGTTGGATAAAAAATGGCAAAAAGAGGGGGAATTAATTAACCCTTTCACCTTTTCTTTTAAAGAAAACCCAAGCAATTATCACTTAGGTATTTTCTCTTTCTTCCTTTTCACCTTTTCAATTAATAACCCTTTGTCTTTATCTTACATACACGCCACCTAAACACCCCAACACTCTCTCTTTCACATCGTGTCAGTTACCTTCCTTTAACTCCCATCACCCTCATCATCAACTCCCACTAACTCTCTCCCTTATCACATCGACACAAGGAAAACAAAAAGACACATCACCTTCATCTTCTACAATCAGCTAAAAAACTAAAAAACCCTAACCAAACCTTTTTCTCCCATCTCACCCATATTCACCCTCTTTTTGTTTAACAATGGTGCGTTGCAAACGAGTCGAAAGCGCATCTGGCAGTAGCCAACTCAAGCATGTGCTTATAAAGAAGTTTTTAGACGACAAGGCAAAGAAGCCCTTCCAAAATCTTCAAGACCGGAAGTTGCTACCGGAACAAGGGTTCAATTTTCCCACTAAAGGGGAACCATGGATCGATAAGGATATCTTGCATTTCGTCACAAACCACAGATGGGTCACTTTCATTCCCCACCTGAGAACTTTTGCATCTCGATCGTCAAGGAATTCAATGCGCATCTCACCAGCTCTACACAATTCAACGTGTATATGTGTGGAGACCAAATCAAATTCACTGCTGCCAAGATCAACAAGTTCTTTGGCCTTAAGAACATAGAAGACCACCACACACCTTTCACCGAAAATGCTGACCCACAAACTAGAAGTGTTGGAAGACCTATGCTTTGAAGGCATCAACCTGGACGCATCGAACAAGATAGTGGAGCGTGCACGACTCAAGCGAAAGGCAAAGCTTTGGATTCATTTTGTTAATAATAGACTCATGCCAACCTCTCATATGACAAATGTGAATATTCCAAGGCTCCTCCTCTTTCATTCGATTCTAAATGGTTGGTAATCTTTCCAAACCTCATCACGACCCTATGTCGCGAAAAAAAAAGTATTTGAAGACCCCTTTGTTGATGCAAAGAACTCAGGGAAAGGTCCTATTACACCTCAAATTGTCCCCTCTATCAAAGGATTCGATGAGGATGCTCCAGTAGAGACACTGGCTAGAAGAGCAAAAACCTTTGCTGTAGTAAGAATTGTTGCATTTGTTTCCTCCACCAATCGTCTCCGAGAGGACATGGACAAGATGTGCGAGGACCGGACTGCTTTCTATGGGTATGTCAAGGAGAGGGATTGTGTCATGAACAACTATTTCAAGGAAATCCTAACGCACATCAGCAACGATTTCTTAGCCTTCCCGGAATCTTTGAAGGCACAAGAAAAGGACCCTCCTCCTACTACCTAGAAGACACTAGTGTCCAGCAAGAGCCCTACTCAGACCCAGCCTTCCTCACAGAACCAGGAAATAGATGTTACAGCAAGCTCACTGCCCAAGAAGAGAAAAAGAATAGCAAAACCTACCAAAGCTACCCCAGCAAATGAGTCGTTCATTGATTATGTCAACCCTGTGACAGTTGAATCAAAAGATGACGAGCCCAAGGTTTATTGGACCATACGAAGTATTTTTGAAAGTATCACTGTGGAAGAAGGTTATGAGGTTTGGACGTATGGGTAAGCTTAGTCCAAGGTTTTTTTGGACCATACGAAGTGGTGGAGCGTGTGGGTCCTGTTGCATATCGGTTGAGCTTGCCTCCCGAATTGGAGTAAATTGATGATGTGTTTCATGTTTCGATGTTGCGAAGGTATAGGTCAGACCCGTCTCATGTTATGCCAGTTGAGGACATTGAGTTGCGATTGGATTTGTCTTATGATGAGGAACTTGTTGAGATTCTTGATTCTAGTAGCAAAGTTCTTCGTGGTATGATGATTGAACTTGTAAAGTTGTTGTGGCGACATCGAGGAGTTGAGGAACCATGTGGGCAATCAAGGCGGACATGTTGAAGCAGTTTCTGCACCTTTTTCCTTCAGGTAAAATTTCGAGGATGAAATTTCCTAAGTGGAGGAGAGTTGTAACGCCCAAGTTTTGGGCCTAGGAGTTTTAAAAGACAGTTTAGGGCCCGATTAATCTAGACTAGATATTGAGGATAGCTTGGGGATGGTTTAGGGAAAACTTGGTTCGGGATGTGATAAAATTATGAGAAAATTTCCTAAAATCCTCTTTAAATATATATTAAAGAATGGTGAATCCAATTTCGTAAAATGATTTTTAGAAGGTCTACATTTCGGTTTCGTGACTAAAACACAAAAATGGAAAAGTATTTTTAAAGGACTGTTTCGATAGAGGGCCAATGCTTAGAATCTTTAGAGAGTTGAGTAAAAAGTAATCAGATATTCCTTTGATTGAGCACATTTTAATTGTTATTTACTTTAAAGATTAAAAAGGAGATTTAGTTTTACATATTCATTTTTAATGAAACTTCAATTTTCTCTCTTTTCTCATCAGCCAAACATCTCTTTTCCCTCAAAACTTCCAGAGATTTTCATATTTCCAATTCTTTTTTATTTGAAAATGATTTCCTTGGTGATTCTTCCATTTATCTCAAACGATTCTTGGAGGTTTTCAAGAAAATTTTGCCAACTGAAGGAGTAGGCAAGGATTAGAGGGGAGAACGTATCGGAAGCAATCAGTGAAGGTTTGTGAGCTTTGATTGTTGGGATTCGCGTCTGCTAGTTGAGTTTGCGCGTGTCATTGAGTGAGAACGCGAATTTCAGTTTTGAAAGCTTTAATAGATTATTTGGGAACTTAGTGGTAAGCTTGAAATGCTTAACTAAGTTCGGAAGTAAGTGAAAGGAATTTTCTCTCTCGGTTGAGCTATTATGTGATGATTTATGTACCATTTTGAATTAGTGGTCTTACCTGTTGTTAAAGCATGTTTAAAAGAATGTGATTACTGTTTTTAATGATGTGGTGTTGAAGGATGCGCATGGTAAGTGATCCTTGAAAGTATATGACTTATACCTATGATTTTAAGCATGGTTTAATGCTTGGAAATGTGATTTATTGACGATGCTTTGAAAATAGTAAGGTATGTATTAAATGTGAATTATATTGGCAAGTGATGTTGTAAAATGATTTATAAAGGATATTGGATATAGTTAGTCGGCTATATGATTGAGTGCACTATAAAAAGTCGCCTTGGATGTTGAGGGGTTGGTGCCCTATGTCTCCGTCCAAGTGTGCTAATGATCGAGGAGGTTGGTGTCCCATCTCTCGTTAGTGGTTAAGAATCTAATCGATGATAGGGTTCGTGTCCCTATGGGTTGTAATTGTACCTGGTTGACAGGGTACCTTTGGTTGTGAATGTACCAATTCTGGTTTATTAAATTGATTTGTGAAGTGAATCCTTGTTTCATATTATTCGATATTCCATCTGAATGAATTTTTTTGTTTTCCGATTCCGGTAACGCTCCTCGCTCCCGGCCCGAGCTAGGGGTTTTACATTTTGTGGTATCAAAGCTTTTTAGGTTACAGGTCCTAGAAACCTCGAATAAGCTTGTCATACATCATTTAAGTTGAGTCAAGCCACCTAGGGATTATACATTGGATTTCTTGTAATTATCCTCCTAACTCTGATTTTGTTGAATCTTAATTAGTATGACTGAGACACGGTTAGCTCGAGATGATGAAAGTCCTCGAGGATCCTCAAGTGAAAGGGATAGTGTCCGTATGAGAGAGAAACCTCCCGTACAAGATAGTACACGACCACAACATCCTGTACAACCTCAGAAGAACACTGAGAATCTGACTGTTCAAAACGCTTAAAGGGAATGCCTCTTGAGTTTGAAAGAAATGTTCGATAAGCTTTTGACGAACATGAGACAAGAAAAACCTACTCCGGTAGCTGCTGCCCCTAGCAGAACTCCTACCGAAAAGCTTGCTAAGGACCAAGCCTATACATTTGCAGGCTCTAGTGAGGAGAAACCTGAAGAAGTCGAGTATTGGTTAGAGAGAACTACTCAGATATTGACTAAGCAACTTCAGTGCTTAGATGAGCATAAGCTTGAATGCGTTGTTGCCTTACGTGCTGATGAAAGTTTAAGTTGGTGGGAGACTACGAAACTAACTGCTCTAGCCGAATCTGTGAACTGGAAATTCTTTGTAGAAGAATTCAAGAAGAAATTTATCAGTGAACAGTACTTGGCCGATCGAAGAAAACATTTCTTGTATCTGAAGCAAGCGGGCCGACCGATAGAGCAGTACGTGGCTGATTTCTGTAAGTATTGCAAGTATGGTTCTGAGTACATCAAGAAAGAGAAAGAAAAATGTTGTATGTTCATTGACGGTCTGAATGTTGAGTTGAGTCTGATGTTTACCGTCTTGGATATCACGGACTTCCAAACTCTGGTGAACCGAGCAATTTCTACGGAATCCAAGTTTCGGGCCACAGAAAAGCGAAAAAGCGGTTACCGACATGGTAAGAAGCGCAAGGGTGATGACAAGTCTCACTAAAAGTCGAAGAAGTCTAAAAGCCAGAAAGAAGGGTCTTCTTCGTATAATCCAGCTCCTCGTAGTAATTTCACACTGAAGCCCCAATCAGTGAATAGACTTGATGTCCTCGTTATATTTGTTAATAGCACGGGAAATACAGAAAGGGCTACAATCTGTCAGCATTGTCCGAAACCCCATTTCGGTCAGTGCCGAAAGCAGGCCAACTTATGTTTTTCTTGTGGTGGAAATGACCATTATATCAGAGACTGCCCGAAAGGACCAAATCTAGTTCCTGCTCAAAACTCTGCTAATTCGAGCCATGTGCAATTCAATCGGAACAAGAACACTAGACAAACACAGCCTGGGAATCAGGGTAGGGGCAGAAGCAATCAATCGAAAGCCATCACTCATAAGGAATCACGAGCTCCGGCTCCAGTTTATCACATACGTGGCAAGGATGAGGAAGAATCTCTAGATGTTATTGCGATTACGGTTGAACTGAACCTTACTCTTGTCTATGCTTTAATTGATTCGGGATCAACTCATTCTTTTGTGTGTTTGTAACACCCACATTTCTGTCCTAGAATTTAAAGCCGTGAAATTAAATCATTTATTTGTTCTTAGAAGCAATTGAGTTTGCAAATTTGTGAATTATGCAATTTGGTCCCTAAAGTTCTTAATTGGGCAATTAGTGCACCAATTCGGATTAGAAAGAAAATTAGAGTGGAATTAAGTAGTTAGCCTATTGGGAAGTAAGTGAATTTGAGTTAGTGATATCAAGATCTAAAGTGTGAAATTAAAAGAATAAGAAGAAATTAAATAACATTACATTTTCTTGAGAAATCGGATGAAATTAAGAAAATTAAATAAAGCATGTAACAAGGTAATTTGATGACCAAATTAAAAGGTTCATAAAGCATGAAAATTGCATGTTAAGGATAAAATATCCTTGGGGCTGCCCTTAGTAAATTAAGAATAGAAGAGATAGACAAAAGGGCTCTTGGGTAAATTAGTAAGCCATCAAATCACCTAAATTAAGGAAGCTTGTCTTCCTTCATCATTTACTCTCCTTTGCCGTGAAGAAAAGAGAAATAGGGGGAGAGAAGTTCTAAAGTCTGAAAAATTGAGAGCTAAAGATGGTGAGTTTTTGTTTGCATGGTGGAAGATTTAAGCTAGGAAATTGAAGAAGATAACTAGCGATGTCAAGAAATTAAAAAGTAAGTTTCCTACTCCTTGAAACTATTCGGTTGAGATTAAAACTATGCATGCAAACCTAAAACTTGTATGAACATGAAAATATATGAATCTTGAATGAAATAACAAGATGAAATATGGAAATATGTGAAAACTTTTTAAGAACATATGAATAGAGTGAAAAGGGGACTGTTTTGAAAGAAAATGTAAAATCTTGAATATTTGGAAAAATTTCTTAGGGATTAAAATCTGAAAATTTTCACTAGGAGAAAGTTGTGAAGAAATGAATGTTTTTTATAAATGATTATTGGTTGCTGGAAAAATGAGTTAAAAAGATGATATTTTGATTAGAACCAAAAAATGGTCATGTAATCGAAAGTTATGGAGATTAGGGACTGATTTGGAGAAATCGGTAAATTGAATACTTAAGTGTTGAAATTGGAAGTTTATATGGACTGTAAAATGTCATGGAAAAATAGTATAAGTTATACCATGAAGGAATTTTTAGATTCAAGTGTGTGATTAAGAGTAATTTTAAGTTAAAGTATAGGTTAAGAAAGCTGTCCAGTGGTGTACAATGTAAAAACAGTAACTTTGGAAATTCACCAAAAATTGGATATAAAGTATTTCAAGCTGAAATTTATACTGTATAAACATTGATATGTCTAAAATCATTGAGAGAATACGGAACTCAATTTCAGTGTGTAAATTAAAAGATATGAATTTTTAAAGTTGGGCAGTGTATGCTGTCCAGATTTACCGAAATGAGTGTAATTAAGCAATAAACTGTATTGATTCGAATAAGATAAAAACACGAGATTCACGTGACTGTAAAATTGAGTTTAATACCTTTCCAACGATATATGATAAGTTAATTTTGTATTAGTAATTAAAAAGTTATGATTAAAACGCTAACTAGTCCTCCAACTAGTTTAATGAAAAGTCAGAATTGAAATTATGAATTCATGCTTGAAATTGAGAAGTAATTATGATTGAATTGCTTCCTAATTTAGTGTATGTTCGTTTTATGTTGAGAATTAAGATCGAAATTGCGAAGAAACTTTGGAGGAAGCTAGGATCGATCACTCGAAGGGAAGAAACAAAGGCATCTCAATTGGAGATCAAGCTTAAGGATTCGTGAGTGTAATTTCGTGAGTGTAATTTCGTCAGTGTAATTTTGTATTAGGGTTGAGACTAGTGTCCGAACCACTTTATTATTTGTAATTTATGTTTTATATGCATGAAATTAGACTAATTGATATTCGGTAATGTGTTTAGTAAGGGAAGGAGATAAAAAGGAAATTGGATGCATTATTTGAAACTTGTGATTTATGTTTGATTGTGTGCAATATGTGGGCTGTTTTATATGATGTTAATTGCCATGAATTATATGTTCGATTTGGGTTTTGATAATTGTTTGAGTATGCGCAAATGTGGACTGCCCATGTGGTTAATTCTATGATGAATATGCATGAATTGGATTCTTGATGATATTTGATAAAATGAATATGTGGACTGCCCTATGGTAAGTTTATGCTATGCTTAAAAATGCATGTGAATATGTATGTATGATTTTGCTGCTATGCATGATATTATGATCGAATGAGCATGCAAAGTAAATTCTGAAAAATGTATACGTTAAATGAAATAATGAACTAATTAATTAACAAGATTACGCCCTTGGTCGATTGGACGTTTTAGATAAGAACGGCATGCCTAGAGTCTGAGCTCACCTTTTGATATTGCTTTGTGATATCTTTGATAGTACTTTGTGTACTCTTGATTATAAGATATGTGTTCTAGATTGTTGTTCGAGACACATGATGCTATGGGCATCCCTTGTTGTTGCTTTGTGCGACTCTTGATGTTGCTTTGAGCAACTATATGCGTTACATGTTACCCTTCCGATGACTCGAATTTCTGATACGACTATTCTACCATGGGAAAAGATATTAAATAAAATGCTTGGGCTATGAAACCAAATTAAAGGTAACGAAGTGATTGAATGTGACATGATTTATATGAATTGAATGGAATTTGCAAAGTTAAATATAGCTTAAGATGTGGATAAATGATGGTGTGACTTAACATGATATGATATGATATGAATATGAAATGTTATGATATGTGGACATTGGTCCTTTCTGATTATGATATGAAGCTTATGAATTGCTTATAAGTTTGATTATGTGAAATTTGGGTAATGACCCTATTCGAATACATGGAATTAAGAAATGGAAAATTCTGATTTTTGGAATGATATTTTGAGATCATTCGAATGACAGGCCTATGGTGAATTTGTGATTTCGATTTGATAAGTTAAAAATGCTATGTATGGATTAGCATGAGATCTTGTTTAATTAAATTTCTAAGCATGATATTGAGTATGCTGAAATTGGATTGAATTATGTTATTGATCGAATTATATGCAAGCATGTGATAAATTATTGGGTTATGTTATGTATTCGAGCATGTGCTATGAATGTTGATATGATATGTATGACGCTATGTGTATGAATTTTATATGAGCTTAGTTGGGTGAAACTGGATTGTTAATAAACCTAGCTAAGTAAACTCAATGCTTGATCACGTTAAAAGCTCAAGAATGAATTAGTTTTAGCATTATCTCGCTAAGTACTTTTTGTACTTATCGCGCCGTTGTTTTTCTTCTTCCCAACCTTAGCAGGATAGCCCGGACCTTAAAGCTAGCATTCGTTGGATCAAAGTTATCAAGTTCTCAAGTTCACAGTTCTGAAATATGTACGATCTAAGTCTTATCTTTAGACTCATTGATGGTGGCTTTGAAGTCTGTTTAAGGATTCGTTTTGTTGTGTTTGGTCGTAACTTATGTTTGAAATGGTGTTTGAAATTATATGCTCCGTGATGCTTGGTTAGGAGGCTAGAATCATGTTTTGTATTTAAGTAGGTAGCCTCATTATCTTTGGTGTATAAAAAAATGTATGTCAAGCTAGTGGTTGTGTCGATTCATTTTGTTGTCCATAGTCGATAGCTTGACATGTTAGGGGCACATAAATCATGATATTTTGTAAGATTCTAAGTAAAGGAAATCGAATGCCATGAAATTGAAATCTATTATGTGTTGCATGAAAATTGAATTGATTAATTATTGGTAATTTGGATTAATTCATAAATCACCTAGACCATTTAATTAAGGTTTTGAATGGCATGAATTTGAATAGTTAAGTATTTGGCTTGTTTGACCTAATTGCAATAGTAATATGATAATAAAGTTTTAAATTGGCTCATAATTTGGTAGCAAGATTAATAGAAATTGTGTTTAAGTTTATGAAGATCATAAGAAGTTAAGAAAAGTTTTTGTTAGCCCATCTTCCGCGTGCGCATTAATATGAATAACTGATTAAAATGATATCTTATTTTCCGAAATGCTTCCGCTTTTGTCTGATAAGTTTAGTTTGTCCGCTTTCTGCTTTCCGGCAAATGCCCTCGGCTCACGGCCCGGGTTGGGGGTGTTACATTTGTTGGTATCATAGCTTTTTAGGTAACAGGTCCTATAGACCTTGAATGTGTTCTGTGTGCATCATAAGTTGAGTCAAGCCACCTAGGGATCATACATATTGTTACTTGTGACTTGATCCTAACTTGAATTTTGTTTGATCTAAATTAGAATGAAAGAGACACATTTAGCTAGAGACGATGAAAGTCCTCGAGAATCCTCAAGTGAAGGGGATAGTGTCTGTATGAAAAAAAAACCCTCCGGATAGGGAGAACCCGCCTGTACCAGATAACACTCGACAACAATCTCCTGTTCAGCCTCGGACGAACACTAACAATCAGACTATTCAGAATGTTCAAAGAGATTGTCTTCTGAGCATGAAAGAAATGTTCGATCAGCTTTTGACGAACACGAGACATGAACAACCTGCTCCGGTAGTTGCTGCCCCTAGCACAGCTCGTATTGAAAAGCTTGCTCAGCATCGAGCCTATACTTTTGCAGGCTCTATTGAAGAGAAGCCTGAAGAAGCTGAGTATTGGTTAGAAAGAACTACTCAGATATTGACTAAGCAACTTCCGTGCTCCGATGAGCATAAGCTCGAATGCGTTGTAGCCTTACTTGCTGATGAAGCCTTGAACTGGTGGGAAACTACAACACTAACTGGTCCAGTTGGATCTGTGAACTGGAAATTCTTTGTAGATGAATTCAAGAAGAAATACATCAGTAAACAGTACTTGGCCGATCGAAGAAAGCGTTTCTTGCACTTGAAGCAAGCGGGTCGACCAATAGAGCAGTACGTGGCTGATTTCTGTAAGTACTGCAAGTATGGTTCTGAGTACATCAAGTCAGAAAAAGAAAAGTGTCGTATGTTCATTCACGGTCTGAATGATGAGCTGAGTCCGATGTTTACCTCCCTAGATATCACAGACTTTCAGACTCTCGAGCTATTGCTACGGAATCCAAGTTTCGGGCCGCAGAAAAGAGGAAAAGCGGTTACCGTCATGATAAGAAGCGTAAGAGTGATGACAAGTCTCTGGAAATCAAAGAAGTCTAGAAGCCATAAAGAAGGTACTTCTTCGTATAATCTAGCACCTCGTAGTAACTTCACATCGAAGCCTCCTTCTGTGAGTAGACTCACTGTCCCAGTCATATCTGTTAATAGCTATGGGAATTCAGAGAAGGTTGTTGTTTGTCAGCATTGTTAGAAACCACATTCTGCTCAGTGCCGAAAGCAGGCTAACTTAAGTTTTGCTTGTGGCAGAAGTGACCACTATATCAGAGACTGTCCAGTGATGAGAGATCAAGCTCTTGCGTAGAACTCTGCTAATCCAAGTCATGTGCAATCCAATCGGAACAAGAATACTAGACAAGCTCAGTCTGGGAATCAGGGCAGAGGCAGAAGCAATCAGTCGAAAGCCACCACACATCAGGAATCACGAGCTCCAGCTCGAGTCTATCTTATTCGTGGCAAATATGAGGAAGAGTCTCCAGATGTTATTGCGGGTACGGTTGAACTAAACCTTACTCATGTTTATGCTTTAATTGATTCAGGATCAACTCATTCTTTTGTGTGTTCTCACTTGATCGACAAGTTACAACTAAAGCCTGAATTTGTTAAAACTGGGTTAATTGTTTCAAACCCTATAGGAGGTGACTTACCAATCAACCTGAACTGTAAGAATATCCTTGTGTCTATTCGAAATGTACCTTTTCCCTGTGATCTGTATGTTCTACCTAAATGTGAGTTTGACCTAGTATTAGGTTTAGACTGGTTGGGTAGACATGAAGCATGGATTTACTGTCAGAATAAAAGACTATACTTGAGGGGATTAGGAAAAGAGTCAATTCTGCTAATTGACAAGAAACCAACATCTCTTTTTGCTGCTATGGCTTTGCAAGATGAACTATATTTTTGCTTAACAGAAATGCATGTTGTATCTGAATTTGTTGATGTTTTTCCTGAGGAACTCCCTGGACTCCCTCCAATTCGAGAAGTTCAGCCTGGAACTAATCCCATGTCCATTACGCCCTATCGTATGGCACCTATTGAATTACAAGAATTAAAGAAGCAAATTCAAGAATTAGATGATAAGGGTTTCATTCGACCCAACACTTCTCCCTGGGGTGCTCATGTTCTCTTTGTGAAAAAGAAAGACGGAACGATGCGACTTTGCATTGATTACCGGAAATTGAACAGAGTCACTATCAAGAACAAGTATCCATTGCCCCAAATTGAAGATCTATTTGATCAGCTGAAAGATGCTGGTGTATTCTCTAAAATTGATCTTCGAACCGGATATTATCAAATGAGGGTGAAAGATGAAGATATACCCAAAACTGTTTTTAGAACTCGTTATGGTCATTACGAATTTCTGGTGATGCCATTCGGGTTAACGAATACCCCTGCTGCATTCATGGATTTAATGAATCGAGTATTCAAGCCTCATCTTGACAAGTTTGTTGTCGTATTCATCGACGATATTCTGGTATATTCCCGTAACAGAGAAGAACATGCTCAACATCTTCGGATTGTATTCCAGAAACTCCGAGAAAATCAGCTATTTGCTAAGTTCACTAAATGTATATTATAGCTTTCAGAAGTATCTTTCCTCGGACATGTTATTTCAGCCGAAGGAATCAAAGTTGACTCTAAGAAAATTCAGTCAATTCTTGAGTGGCGACCTCCGAGCAATGTAAGCGAGGTCCGCAGTTTCCTTGGTTTAGCTGGGTATTACCGGAGATTTGTGAAAGGATTTTCGGTAATTGCTGCACCACTAACCAAATTGCTCAGAAAGAGTGAATCGTTTAAATGGTCCGAAGGACAACAAAGAAGTTTTGATCAGCTTAAACAAGCCTTGACTGTTGCTCCTGTTCTTATTCAGCCTCAGTCTGGAAAAGAATTCGTTGTTTACACTGATGCATCACATTCCGGCCTTGGATGTGTTTTGATGCAGGAAGGTAATGTGATTGCATACGCTTCTCGACAACTTAAACCTCACGAGCTAAACTATCCAACTCATGATCTTGAATTAGTAGCCATTGTTTTTGCACTGAAAATTTGGCGGCATTATTTGTACGGTGAGAAGTGTAAGCTATTCACCGATCACAAAAGTCTGAAATACTTGCTTACTCAGAAATATCTGAATCTTAGACAAAGAAGGTGGTTGGAATTACTCAAAGATTATGATCTGACCATCGACTATCATCCTGGAAAGGCAAACGTGGTTGCTGATGCTCTAAGTCAGAAACCGAACCTCGGTACGGCTTTCAAAATTCTCAAAATCTAAAAATGTTCAATCTTGAAAATTTACTAAACCATTCGAATAGTGTCTTGCTTTCCAAGTAAAATCTTTGATTCGTTTGTTCATAGCTTCTTTGGCCATCAATGCTCATTTCCGACTATGTAAAGCTCGGAATTATCTGAATGAACTCCAAGTTCAATCTGTTCTGATCTATAGAATCAAAGAGCTCCAGCAAGTTGATCCAGAACTTCAGAGAATCTTGTCTAAGCTGGAATCTAATCCTGACTTTTCTGTCAAGTCAAACGGTCTTCTATATTTCAAAGATCGGATTTGTGTTCCTAACAACAAGGAATTATAAGCTGAAATTCTGCAAGAAGCACATCAAAGTTCTTTTTCAATCCACCCTAGATCTGTTAAGATGTAAAAGGATCTCAAGCCCTTGTATTGGTAGTCTGGAATGAAATTGGCTATCAATTATTTTGTATTGAGATGTCTAAATTTTCAGCGAGTCAAAGCTGAACATCGTGCTCCTACTGGATTACTTCAACCTCTTGAATTTCTGCAATGGAAATGGGAACATGATTACGATGGATTTTGTAACCGGTCTCCCTGACTCTCCTAGAAAGTGTGATGTTGTCTGGTGATCGTTGATCGTTTCACTAAATCAGCACATTTCATTCCGGTACGGATGAATTATAGTCTTGAGACCTTAGCAGAACTGTATGTTCGAGAAGTTATCCGTTTACACGGAGTTCCAACTTCTATTGTTTCAGATCGAGATCCTCGATTTACAGCTCGATTCTGGAAAGCTCTACATAAGGCTCTTGGAACTAAGCTGAATGCTAGCACATCATTTCATCCTCAAAGTGATGGACAATCTGAACGAGTAATTCAAATTCTTCAAGATATGCTTAGATCTTGTATTATCGATTTCGGTAAGAATTGGGAGAAAACACTGCCGTTAATCGAGTTCGCTTATAACAATAGCTATCAGTGTCTATTCAGATGGCTCCTTTTGAAGCACTGTATGGAAGAAAATGCCGAACTCCTTTGTGTTGGTCTGAACTCGGAGACTATAAAGTGTTAGGACCTCAACTGCTTCAGGAAACTGAAGAAGAAGTTCAAATTATTTATTCCCGATTGAAACAAGCTTTTGATAGGCAAAAGTCATACGCTGATCTGAAGCGTAGGGACATCCAATATGCAGTCGGAGATAAAGTATTTCTCAAAGTTTCTCCGTGGAAGAAAGTTTTCCGTTTCGGCAAGAAAGGAAAGCTTAGTCCGCGTTTCATTGGACCGTTCGATGTAATTGAGAAAATTGGTCTTGTAGCTTATCGCCTTGCACTACCTCCTGAATTCGATAATATTCATAATGTCTTTCATGTCTCTATGTTAAGGCGTTATCGATCTGATCCGTCTCATATTCTCGAACCAGAAGAAGTAGAACTTAATCCTGACCTCTCCTATGAAGAGGAACATGTTCAGATTCTCGATCGAGAAATTAAAAGGCTTCGTAACAAGAGCGTCCCTCTTGTTAAAATTCTCTGGAAGAATCATAACGTTACAGAAGCAACTTGGGAACCCGAGGATACGATGCAGAAGAAATATCCTCATTTATTCAGTTCAGGTAAGAATTCGAGGACGAATTCTTTCTTTAAGGAGGAGGGAATTGTAACACCCACATTTCCGTCCTAGAATTTAAAGCCGTGAAATTAAATCATTTATTTGTTCTTAGAAGCAATTGAGTTTGCAAATTTGTGAATTATGCAATTTGGTCCCTAAAGTTCTTAATTGGGCAATTAGTGCACCAATTCGGATTAGAAAGAAAATTAGAGTGGAATTAAGTAGTTAGCCGATTGGCAAGTTAGTGAATTTGAGTTAGTGATATCAAGATCAAAATTGTGAAATTAAAAGAATAAGAAGAAATTAAATAACATTACATTTTCTTGAGAAATCGGATGAAATTAAGAAAATTAAATAAAGCATGTAACAAGGTAATTTGATGACCAAATTAAAAGGTTCATAAAGCATGAAAATTGCATGTTAAGGATAAAATATCCTTGGGGCTGCCCTTAGTAAATTAAGAATAAAAGAGATAGACAAAAGGGCTCTTGGGTAAATTAGTAAGCCATCAAATCACCTAAATTAAGGAAGCTTGTCTTCCTTCATCATTTACTCTCATTTGCCGTGAAGAAAAGAGAAATAGGGGGGAGAGAAGTTCTAAAGTCTGAAAAATTGAGAGCTAAAGATGGTGAGTTTTTGTTTGCATGGTGGAAGATTTAAGCTAGGAAATTGAAGAAGATAACTAGCGATGTCAAGAAATTAAAAAGTAAGTTTCCTACTCCTTATAACTATTCGGTTGAGTTTAAAACTATGCATGCAAACCTAAAACTTGTATGAACATGAAAATATATGAATCTTGAATGAAATAACAAGATGAAAATGGAAATATGTGAAAACTTTTTAAGAACATATGAATAGAGTGAAAAGGGGACTGTTTTGAAAGAAAATGTAAAATCTTGAATATTTGGAAAAATTTCTTAGGGATTAAAATCTGAAAATTTTCACTAGGAGAAAGTTGTGAAGAAATGAATGTTTTTTTATAAATGATTATTGGTTGCTGGAAAAATGAGTTAAAAAGATGATATTTTGATTAGAACCAAAAAATGGTCATGCAATCGAAAGTTATGGAGATTAGGGACTAATTTGGAGAAATCGGTAAATTGAATACTTAAGTGTTGAAATTGGAAATTTATATGGACTGTAAAATGTCATGGAAAAATAGTATAAGTCATACCATGAAGGAATTTTTAGATTCAAGTGTGTGATTAAGAGTAATTTTAAGTTAAAGTATAGGTTAAGAAAGCTGTCCAGTGGTGTACAATGTAAAAACAATAACTTTGGAAATTCACCAAAACATGGATATAATGTATTTCAAGCTGAAATTTATACTGTATAAACTATGATATGTATAGAATCATTGAGAGAAAACGGAACTCAATTTCAGTGTGTAAATTAAAAGATATGAATTTTTAAAGTTGGGCAGTGTATGTTGTCCAGATTTACCAATATGAGTGTAATTAAGCAATAAACTGTATTGATTCGAATAAGATAAAAATATGAGGTTCACGTGACTGTAAAATTGAGTTTAATACCTTTCCAACGATATATGATAAGTTACTTTTGGATTAGTAATTAAAAAGTTATGATTAAAACGCTAACTAGTCCTCCAACTAGTTTAATGAAAAGTCAGAATTGAAATTATGAATTCATGCTTGAAATTGAGAAGTAATTATGATTGAATTGCTTCCTAATTTAGTGCATGTTCGTTTTATGTTGAGAATTAAGATCGAAATTGCGAAGAAACTTTGAAGGAAGCTAGGATCGATCTCTCTAAGGGAAGAAACAAAGGCATCTCAATTCGAGATCAAGCTTAAGGATTCGTGAGTGTAATTTCGTGAGTGTAATTTTGTATTAGGGTTGGGACTAGTGTCCGAACCACTTTATTATTTGTAATTTATGTTTTATATGCATGAAATTGGACTAATTGATATTCGGTAATGTGTTTTCGAAGGGAAGGAGATAAAAAGGAAATTGGATGCATGATTTGAAACTTGTGATTTATGTTTGATTGTGTGCAATATGTGGGCTGTTTTATATGATGTTAATTGCCATGAATTATATGTTCGATTTGGGTTTTGATAATTGTTTGAGTATGCGCAAATGTGGACTGCCCATGTGGTTAATTCTATGATGAATATGCATGAATTGGATTCTTGATGATATTTGATAAAATGAATATGTGGACTGCCCTATGGTAAGTTTATGCTATGCTTAAAAATGCATGTGAATATGTATGTATGATTTTGCTGCTATGCATGATATTATGATCGAATGAGCATGCAAAGTAAATTCTGAAAAATGTATACGTTAAATGAAATAATGAACTAATTAATTAACAAGATTACGCCCTTGGTCGATTGGACGTTTTAGATAAGAACGGCATGCCTAGAGTCTGAGCTCACCTTTTGATATTGCTTTGTGATATCTTTGATAGTACTTTGTGTACTCTTGATTATAAGATATGTGTTCTAGATTGTTGTTCGAGACACATGATGCTATGGGCATCCCTTGTTGTTGCTTTGTGCGACTCTTGATGTTGCTTTGAGCAACTATATGCGTTACATGTTACCCTTCCGATGACTCGAATTTCTGATACGACTATTCTACCATGGGAAAAGATATTAAATAAAATGCTTGGGCTATGAAACCAAATTAAAGGTAACGAAGTGATTGAATGTGACATGATTTATATGAATTGAATGGAATTTGCAAAGTTAAATATAGCTTAAGATGTGGATAAATGATGGTGTGACTTAACATGATATGATATGATATGAATATGAAATGTTATGATATGTGGACATTGGTCCTTTCTGATTATGATATGAAGCTTATGAATTGCTTATAAGTTTGATTATGTGAAATTTGGGTAATGACCCTATTCGAATACATGGAATTAAGAAATGGAAAATTCTGATTTTTGGAATGATATTTTGAGATCATTCGAATGACAGGCCTATGGTGAATTTGTGATTTCGATTTGATAAGTTAAAAATGCTATGTATGGATTAGCATGAGATCTTGTTTAATTAAATTTCTAAGCATGATATTGAGTATGCTGAAATTGGATTGAATTATGTTATTGATCGAATTATATGCAAGCATGTGATAAATTATTGGGTTATGTTATGTATTCGAGCATGTGCTATGAATGTTGATATGATATGTATGACGCTATGTGTATGAATTTTATATGAGCTTAGTTGGGTGAAATTGGATTGTTAATAAACCTAGCTAAGTAAACTCAATGCTTGATCACGTTAAAAGCTCAAGAATGAATTAGTTTTAGCATTACCTCGCTAAGTACTTTTTGTACTTATCGCTCCGTTGTTTTTCTTCTTCCCAACCTTAAATAGTGGTTGTGTCGATTCTTTTTGTTGTCCATAGTCGATAGCTTGACATGTTAGGGGCACATAAATCATGATATTTTGTAAGGTTCTAAGTAAAGGAAATCGAATGCCATGAAATTGAAATCTATTATGTGTTGCATGAAAATTGAATTGATTAATTATTGGTAATTTGGATTAATTCATAAATCACCTAGACCATTTAATTAAGGTTTTGAGTGGCATGAATTTGTATAGTTAAGTATTTGGCTTGTTTGACCTAATTGCAATAGTAATATGATAATAAAGTTTTGTGTGCATCATTAGTTGAGTCAAGCCACCTAGGGATCATACATATTGTTACTTGTGACTTGATCCTAACTTGAATTTTGTTTGATCTAAATTAGAATGAAAGAGACACATTTAGCTCGAGATGATGAAAGTCCTCGAGAATCCTCAAGTGAAGGGGATAGTGTCCGTATGAAAAAAAAAACCCTCCGGATAGGGAGAACCCTCCTGTACCTGATAACACTCGACAACAATCTCCTGTTCAGCCTCGGACGAACACTGACAATCAGACTATTCAGAATGTTCAAAGAGATTGTCTTCTGAGCATGAAAGAAATGTTCGATCAGCTTTTGACGAACAGGAGACATGAACAACCTGCTCCGGTAGTTGCTGCCCCTAGCAGAGCTCGTATTGAAAAGCTTGCTCAGCATCGAGCCTATACTTTTGCAGGCTCTATTGAAGAGAAGCCTGAAGAAGCTGAGTATTGGTTAGAAAGAACTACTCAGATTTTGACTAAGCAACTTCAGTGCTCCGATGAGCATAAGCTCGAATGCGTTGTAGCCTTACTTGCTGATGAAGCCTTGAACTGGTGGGAAACTACAACACTAACTGGTCCAGTTGGATCTGTGAACTGGAAATTCTTTGTAGATGAATTCAAGAAGAAATACATCAGTGAACAGTACTTGGCCGATCGAAGAAAACGTTTCTTGCACTTGAAGCAAGCGGGTCGACCAATAGAGCAGTACGTGGCTGATTTCTGTAAGTACTGCAAGTATAGTTCTGAGTACATCAAGTCAGAAAAAGAAAAGTGTCGTATGTTCATTCACGGTCTGAATGATGAGCTGAGTCCGATGTTTACCTCCCTAGATATCACAGACTTTCAGACTCTCGAGCTATTGCTACGGAATCCAAGTTTCGGGCCGCAGAAAAGATGAAAAGCGGTTACCGTCATGATAAGAAGCGTAAGAGTGATGACAAGTCTCACTGGAAATCAAAGAAGTCTAGAAGCCATAAAGAAGGTACTTCTTCGTATAATCCAGCACCTCGTAGTAACTTCACATCGAAGCCTCCTTCTGTGAGTAGACTCTCTGTCCCAGTCATATCTGTTAATAGCTATGGGAATTCAGAGAAGGTTGCCGTTTGTCAGCATTGTCAGAAACCACATTCTGGTCAGTGCCGAAAGCAGGCTAACTTAAGTTTTGCTTGTGGCAGAAGTGACCACTATATCAAAGACTCTCCAGTGATGAGAGATCAAGCTCTTGCTCAGAACTCTGCTAATCCAAGTCTTGTGCAATCCAATCGGAACAAGAATACTAGACAAGCTCAGTCTGGGAATCAGGGCAGAGGCAGAAGCAATCAGTCGAAAGCCACCACACATCAGGAATCACGAGCTCCAGCTCGAGTCTATCATATTCGTGGAAAAGATGAGGAAGAGTCTCCAGATGTTATTGCGGGTACGGTTGAACTAAACCTTACTCATGTTTATGCTTTAATTGATTCAGGATCAACTCATTCTTTTGTGTGTTCTCACTTGATCGACAAGTTAAAACTAAAGCCTGAATTTGTTAAAACTGGGTTAATTGTTTCAAACCCTATAGGAGGTGACTTACTAATCAACCTGAACTGTAAGAATATCCTTGTGTCTATTCGAAACGTACCTTTTCCCTGTGATCTGTAAGTTCTACCTAAATGTGAGTTTGACCTAGTATTAGGTTTAGACTGGTTGGGTAGACATGAAGCATGTATTTACTGTCAGAATAAAAGACTATACTTGAGGGGATTAGGAAAAGAGTCAATTCTGCTAATTGACAAGAAACCAAGATCTCTTTTTGCTGCAATGGCTTTGCAAGATGAACTATATTTTTGCTTAACAAAAATGCATGTTGTATCTGAATTTGTTGATGTTTTTCCTGAGGAACTCCCTGGACTCCCTCCAATTCGAGAAGTTCAGCCTGGAACTAATCCCATGTCCATTACACCCTATCGTATGGCACCTATTGAATTGCAAGAATTAAAGAAGCAAATTCAAGAATTAGATGATAAGGGTTTCATTCGACCCAACACTTCTCCCTGGGGTGCTCATGTTCTCTTTGTGAAAAAGAAAGACGGAACGATGCGACTTTGCATTGATTACCGGAAATTGAACAGAGTCACTATCAAGAACAAGTATCCATTGCCCCAAATTGAAGATCTATTTGATCAGCTGAAAGATGCTTGTGTATTCTCTAAAATTGATCTTCGATCCGGATATTATCAAATGAGGGTGAAAGATGAAGATATACCCAAAACTGCTTTTATAACTCGTTATGGTCATTACGAATTTCTGGTAATGCCATTCGGGTTAACGAATACCCCTGCTGCATTCATGGATTTGATGAATCGAGTATTCAAGTCTCATCTAGACAAGTTTGTTAAGTTCACTAAATGTGTATTCTAGCTTTCAGAAGTATCTTTCCTCGGACATGTTATTTCAGCCGAAGGAATCAAAGTTGACTCTAAGAAAATTCAGTCAATTCTTGAGTGGCGACCTCCGAGCAATGTAAGCGAGGTCCGCAGTTTCCTTGGTTTAGCTGGGTATTACCGGAGATTTGTGAAAGGATTTTCGGTAATTGCTGCACCACTAACCAAATTGCTCAGAAAGAGTGAATCGTTTAAATGGTCCGAAGGACAACAAAGAAGTTTTGATCAGCTTAAACAAGCCTTGACTGTTGCTCCTGTTATTATTCAGCCTCAGTCTGGAAAAGAATTCGTTGTTTACACTGATGCATCACATTCCGGCCTTGGATGTGTTTTGATGCAGGAAGGTAATGTGATTGCATACGCTTCTCGACAACTTAAACCTCACGAGCTAAACTATCCAACTCATGATCTTGAATTAGTAGCCATTGTTTTTGCACTGAAAATTTGGCGGCATTATTTGTACGGTGAGAAGTGTAAGCTATTCACCGATCGCAAAAGTCTGAAATACTTGCTTACTCAGAAATATCTGAATCTTAGACAAAGAAGGTGGTTGGAATTACTCAAAGATTATGATCTGACCATCGACTATCATCCTGGAAAGGCTAACGTGGTTGCTGATGCTCTGAGTCAGAAACCGAACCTCGGTACGGCTTTCAAAATTCTCAAAATATAAAAATGTTCAATCTTGAAAATTTACTAAACCATTCGAATAGTGTCTTGCTTTCCAAGTAACATCTTTGATTCGTTTGTTCATAGCTTCTTTGGCCATCAATGCTCATTTCCGACTATGTAAAGCTCGGAATTATCTGAATGAACTCCAAGTTCAATGTGTTCTGATCTCTAGAATCAAAGAGCTCCAGCAAGTTGACCCAGAACTTCAGAGAATCTTGTCTAAGCTGGAATCTAATCCTGACTTTTCTGTCAAGTCAAACGGTCTTCTATATTTCAAAGATCGTATTTGTGTTCCTAACAACAAGGAATTATAAGCTAAAATTTTGCAAGAAGCACATCAAAGTTCTTTTTCAATCCACCCTGGATGTAACGCCCCGGTTTTGGGCTCAGAAGTTTTGGGCGTTGACCGGTTCGGTCAAAGTGCTGATCGGATATATAAGAGTGAATTTAGGAAAGCCTAGTTCGGGTTGCATTAAAAATATGGAAAAATGTTCTAAAATCATCTTTTAATATATAAAAGTGAACTGTGAAATCAATTTTGGAAAATGAGTTTTGGAAGGGTGACATTTTGGCTAGTGACCAAAATGTAATTTTCGAAAGTTTGGTGACTGTTTTATAAAGGGTTGAAACTTTGAATCTTTAAGGAGCTATTTACCCAAAGGGAGTTTCTCCAGATTTTTCTAAGATATTTTAAGACTTTATTCTGATTTTAAAGATATAGAAAAGAGGAGGGAAAATCATTTTAGATATTTTTGCAACTAACTCCCTATTTTCTCAATTTCCTTTCTCTCATTTTCTCTCAACCCAAACACTTTCTTTCCAGAGAATTGTTTCTGATTTTCTCACCTAAATCCCTCCTTTCAACTCTCTTTTGATTCCTAATCAACATATCTACAAAACCTCATCATTTGCTACTTGATTCATCAAGGTTTTTGATTCCAAAAATAGGAGAAACTCAAGTTTGGAGGTAAGAACGTCCTTCTCCTCTAAACTATCAGTTCTTTACTGAAATTCCTAAGTTCTCAATCCTTGATTTGTAATTTGTTAAAGGCTTTTCAATTGAAATCTTGATTTTTGCTTAAAATGCAAGATTTGCTTGATTTTGGTGAAATTTTCGTGTGATCTGTTTGGGCAGTGTTTTGAAGTGTCAAATTGATGTTAAATGAATGATAAATTGATTAGAAGTTGAGGTTTAATCAATGCAATCACGGATAGGTTGAATTTCCTAAGTTTTGCTTGAGTTTTTGGTTGTTTTTGGAGTGATCTTGATGATCTGTTATACCTTGAGGTATAAGGATGTGTTTGTGATCATTTTGGATGTTAATTGATGTTTAAAAATGGTTAGAAGTGATGGATCTTGGCTGGGTTAAGTTTTGGAAGTGTTTGGAGGTGATTTTGGTTGTGTTTGGTAGCCGAAATGTTGGATTTGTGATGAGCAGCGAGTTTGGTTGTGTTGCTGGTGTTTTTAATGCATAATGATGCATTAATCCTCTGTTTTTGGTGTGCTTGAAACAGGGGAGTTTGATCCGTGAGCTTTAGAGGCATTGCGGAAGGTTTCGGATGCTTGGAAGGCTTGTTGGCTAGCCTTGTTTTGTGTATCGGTGAGTGAAGTTGGGTTTTCAGCTTTTAAACCAAGGTTTGAAGGTTTTGGGAGCTTAGTTTAAGTCTAAACAACTTTGCTAAGCTCAAGAGTAAGTAAATGGTTTTTCGCTCTTGGTTGTGTTGTGAATTGGCTTTAAAAGCAATAGAGTTTGATGGTTGCAATGCATGTGATTTGCATGGTTTATATTCTGTTTTGGAAGCATATTTTAAGCATGGTTTAATGCTGGTTTTGAAGGCCATTTGTGAAGGATGCTCAAGGTAAGAGATCCTTGGTTTTATACATTGAAAATGTGGTTTTGATGCATGATGTTTCATGGCTTTGTGTAATGCTTTAAAACAGTGGATTGATGATGGTAAATGATGGTTTTTGCATATTGGTTATGCATGTGAATCATTGGACTAATGTGGTAAGGTGGTTATATTGGCAAGTGATGTAAGTGGTTCTTGGTTCTTTGATCGGATATAGTTAGCCGGCTATAGGATTGGGTGCACCGTGAATAAAGTCGCCTTGGAGGTGGAGTGGTTAAGAGTGAACCGGTAAACTCCCTTCAAGTATCCTAACGAGATGGTTAAGGTCATAATGGAGGTTGAATGCCCATTCGAGGACCTTGGTTAAGCAAAGGTTATATGGTGGTTAAAAGTCCATATATGGGAACCTTGTGCTTGTTAAGATCACAATGGTGGTGTAAGTCCATGTGTGGATCTTGTGTAGGGTGTCCCGGATCTCGTTAGTGATGTTATACAACTACCCATCGGTGAATGCAAAGGTTGTATGGTGGTTAAAAGTCCATACATGGGAACCTTGTGCATGTCAAGGTTGTATGGTGTTTAAAAGTCCATATATGGGAACCTTAGGATGGTGAGGTCAAATGGTGTTTAAAAGTCCATTTGGAGACCTTGGATTGGTAGTGTGTATGAAGCGTGGGGGACAACGCTTGTGATCCGCGTATCCGATTGGATGTTGAGTGCAAAAGTGAAAGTGGTTGATCACTTGGAGGCCAATATAATGTTCTTGATTATAAAGAAGCATGAGATGCTTGAAAAGATGCATGGTTGCATGAAAAGTGTTAAATGCTTGTGAATGCATGTTTACTTGTTAAGTTGAACAAGTGTTGATTATCATTTGGTAAATGATGCATGTGTGCATGAAATCTCTTAAATGCATTGGAGTCTTGATAAGACTTGTTTTAAAAGGCATGTGAAGATGATGTTGTGGTTCATATGTTGCCTTGGTTTAATGCATGTGTTGGATTGTTTGAGTAATGGTTTTAAAGGGTTTCTTGCTTGGAATGACTTTCAAGTATAAGAAAGGTATGTTGTGAAATGGAAGTGTTTTCCAAGGTTTGAATTTAACTTTGCATATGGTGTTTATGCATGGAATGGTTAAATGGATGATTTTGCAAATTGAGCTTTGAAATGGTTTTCTTAGCTTGCTAAGCTAAGGGTTGGTTTTCATGTTTGAGCAATGCATGGTTAAAGCATGTTGTTGAAAAGAGGTTTTCAAACTTTGCTTGGTAAACAAATCGAGTTGCTTTTCAAAGAGGTTTTATGACTCGCTGCATTGATGGTGTTTTGGTTTTGAGCATTCCTCACTAAGCATTATGTGCTTACGCTCTTTTTTATCCATCAATGCATATTCTTGAAGTTTGGACAGCGAGAAGCAAGGGATTCAAGGAGGACTCCATTTGAGATGTATGTCTCGGTGAATAGCTATAGTTAATAAAGGCAATGGGGTAGAATCTCTTGGGTTGATGTTTATGTGTTCGTATATGTTCGGACAAGGATGGTTTTATGTTGTTGATGTTGTTGGAACATGTTTTGGCTTATATGAGACGGATTTGGAGATTTGTGTTTAAATGGTTGCTTGTGTAGGAAGCATGCCTATAGAATTGGGGCTTTTCATACATGTTGTTATATTGATGAATTGTTGATGCAAGTATGTCCCTTATATGTTGAATTGCATGATGGTAAAGTTTGGTGGCTTTTGGAGTATGTTCGGAGGGTCAATTGTGTGTTTAAGCAAGTCTTTTTCTGCATTATGTGCAGGGCGTTTCGGAACAGGGACTACCGTTTCGGAACGGATGCCCTGAATCAGCCCAGGCGTCCGAAACGGTAGACACCGTTTCGAAACGGAAAGTATTCTGCCAGCCACCTGTTTCGGTACGCGTTGCGGAACGGCCCGCGTTTCAGAACGGGCTCTGCCTGTTTCGGAACGGGTGACCGTTGGGGGCTGACAGTGGCAGTTAAATGTTTTGGAATGTTTGCATTTTGGTCCTAAAACTTGTTTGTGCAATTGTATGAGTTTGGAATGTCCGTTTGAGCTGAAATTTGGCAGAGAAGCATGAAACCTGATTAATTTTAAGTTGGTAACTTAAAATCTGGTTAAGTCCTTAAAGTTTTCAGAATTTACATTTTGGTCCCTAAAGTTGTAAATTGTTCAATTGGGTCCCTGTTTGATCTCTGATGCTTGTGATCTTTGAATATGTTGTTGAGTGATCACAATTAGGGTTAATGTACATCTAGACAAGATTAAAAAGAAAAAAAGGGTCGTTAATCAAGGTTGACTTTCGGGTTGACTTTGGTTTTCCCCGTGTGACTTTCTTAATTCGGGTCAACCGTCTAGGCCGGGTTAAGGGGGTTACACTGGATCTGTTAAGATGTACAAGGATCTCAAGCCCTTGTATTGGTGGTCTGGAATGAAATTGGCTATCAATGATTTTGTATCGAGATGTCTAAATTGCCAGCGAGTCAAAGCTGAACATCGTGCTCCTACTGGATTACTTCAACCTCTTGAATTTCTGCAATGGAAATGGGAACGTGATTACGATGGATTTTGTAACCGGTCTCCCTGACTCTCCTAGAAAGTGTGATGTTGTCTGGTGATCGTTGATCGTTTCACTAAATTAGCACATTTCATTCCAGTACGGATGAATTATAGTCTTGAGACCTTAGCAGAACTGTATGTTCGAGAAGTTATCCGTTTACACGGAGTTCCAACTTCTATTGTTTCAGATCGAGATCCTCGATTTACAGCTCGATTCTGGAAAGCTCTACATAAGGCTCTTGGAACTAAGCTGAATGTTAGCACATCATTTCATCCTCAAAGTGATGGACAATCTGAACGAGTAATTCAAATTCTTCAAGATATGCTTAGAGCTTGTATTATCGATTTCGGTAAGAATTGGGAGAAAACATTGCCGTTAATCGAGTTCGCTTATAACAATAGCTATCAGTCTTCTAATTAGATGGCTCCTTTTGAAGCACTGTATGGAAGAAAATGCCGAACTCCTTTGTGTTGGTCTGAACTCGGAGACAATAAAGTGTTAGGACCTCAACTACTTCAGGAAACTGAAGAAGAAGTTCAAATTATTCATTCCCGATTGAAACAAGATTTTGATAGGCAAAAGTCATACGCTGATCTGAAGCGTAGGGACATCCAATATGCAGTCGGAGATAAAGTATTTCTCAAAGTTTCTCCGTGGAAGAAAGTTTTCCGTTTCGGCAAGACAGGAAAGCTTAGTCCGCGTTTCACTGGACCGTTCGATGTAATTCAGAAAATTGGTCTTGTAGCTTATCGCCTTGCACTACCTCCTGAATTCGATAATATTCATAATGTCTTTCATGTCTCTATGTTAAGGCGTTATCGATCTGATCCGTCTCATATTCTCGAACCAGAAGAAGTAGAACTTAATCCTGACCTCTCCTATGAAGTGGAACCTGTTCAGATTCTCGATCGAGAAATTAAAAGGCTTCGTAATAAGAGCGTCCCTCTTGTTAAAATTCTCTGGAAGAATCATAATGTTACAGAAGCAACTTGGGAAACCGAGGATACGATGCAGAAGCAATATCCTCATTTATTCAGTTCAGGTAAGAATTCGATGACGAATTCTTTCTTTAAGGAGGAGGGAATTGTAACACCCACATTTCCGTCCTAGAATTTTAAGCCGTGAAATTAAATCATTTATTTGTTCTTAAAAGCAATTGAGTTTGCAAATTTGTGAATTATGCAATTTGGTCCCTAAAGTTCTTAATTGGGCAATTAGTGCACCAATTCGGATTAGAAAGAAAATTAGAGTGGAATTAAGTAGTTAGCCGATTGGCAAGTTAGTGAATTTGAATTAGTGATATCAAGATCTAAAGTGTGAAATTAAAAGAATAAGAAGAAATTAAATAACATTACATTTTCTTGAGAAATCAGATGAAATTAAGAAAATTAAATAAAGCATGTAACAAGGTAATTTGATGACCAAATTAAAAGGTTAATAAAGCATGAAAATTGCATGTTAAGGATAAAATATCCTTGGGGCTGCCCTTAGTAAATTAAGAATAGAAGAGATAGACAAAAGGGCTCTTGGGTAAATTAGTAAGCCATCAAATCACCTAAATTAAGGAAGCTTGTCTTCCTTCATCATTTACTCTCCTTTGCCGTGAAGAAAAGAGAAATAGGGGTGGAGAGAAGTTCTAAAGTCTGAAAAATTGAGAGCTAAAGATGGTGAGTTTTTGTTTGCATGGTGGAAGATTTAAGCTAGGAAATTGAAGAAGATAACTAGCGATGTCAAGAAATTAAAAAGTAAGTTTCCTACTCCTTGTAACTATTCGGTTGAGTTTAAAACTATGCATGCAAACCTAAAACTTGTATGAACATGAAAATATATGAATCTTGAATTAAATAACAAGATGAAATATGGAAATATGTGAAAACTTTTTAAGAACATATGAATAGAGTGAAAAGGGGACTGTTTTGAAAGAAAATGTAAAATCTTGATTATTTGGAAAATTTTCTTAGGGATTAAAATCTGAAAATTTTCACTAGGAGAAAGTTGTGAAGAAATGAATGTTTTTTATAAATGATTATTGGTTGCTGGAAAAATGAGTTAAAAAGATGATATTTTGATTAGAACCAAAAAATGGTCATGTAATCGAAAGTTATGGAGATTAGGGACTGATTTGGAGAAATCGGTAAATTGAATACTTAAGTGTTGAAATTGGAAGTTTATATGGACTGTAAAATGTCATAGAAAAATAGTATAAGTCATACCATGAAGGAATTTTTAGATTCAAGTGTGTGATTAATAGTAATTTTAAGTTAAAGTATATGTTAAGAAAGCTGTCCAGTGGTGTACAATGTAAAAACAGTAACTTTGGAAATTCACCAAAAATTGGATATAAGGTATTTCAAGCTGAAATTTATACTGTATAAACTTTGATATGTCTAGAATCATTGAGAGAATACGGAACTCAATTTCAGTGTGTAAATTAAAATATAAGAATTTTTAAAGTTGGGCAGTGTATGCTGTCCAGATTTACCGAAATGAGTGTAATTAAGCAATAAACTGTATTGATTCAAATAAGATAAAAATATGAGGTTCACGTGACTGTAAAATTGAGTTTAATACCTTTCCAACGATATATGATAAGTTACTTTTGGTTTAGTAATTAAAAAGTTATGATTAAAACGCTAACTAGTCCTCCAACTAGTTTAATGAAAAGTCAGAATTGAAATTATGAATTCATGCTTGAAATTGAGAAGTAATTATGATTGAATTGCTTCCTAATTTAGTGCATGTTCGTTTTATGTTGAGAATTAAGATCGAAATTGCGAAGAAACTTTGGAGGAAGCTAGGATCGATCTCTCGAAGGGAAGAAACAAAGGCATCTCAATTCGAGATCATGCTTAAGGATTCGTGAGTGTAATTTCGTGAGTGTAATTTTGTATTAGGGTTGGGACTAGTGTCCGAACCACTTTATTATTTGTAATTTATGTTTTATATGCATGCAATTGGACTAATTGATATTCGGTAATGTGTTTAGTAAGGGAAGGAGATAAAAAGGAAATTGGATGCATGATTTGAAACTTGTGATTTATGTTTGATTGTGTGCAATATGTGGGCTGTTTTATATGATGTTAATTGCCATGAATTATATGTTCGATTTGGGTTTTGATAATTGTTTGAGTATGCGCAAATGTGGACTGCCCATGTGGTTAATTGTATGATGAATATGCATGAATTGGATTCTTGATGATATTTGATAAAATGAATATGTGGACTGCCCTATGGTAAGTTTATGCTATGCTTAAAAATGCATGTGAATATGTATGTATGATTTTGCTGCTATGCATGATATTATGATCGAATGAGCATGCAAAGTAAATTCTGAAAAATGTATATGTTAACTGAAATAATGAACTAATTAATTAACAAGATTACGCCCTTGGTCGATTGGACGTTTTAGATAAGAACGGCATGCCTAGAGTCTGAGCTCACCTTTTGATATTGCTTTGTGCAATCTTTGATAGTACTTTGTGTACTCTTGATTATAAGATATGTGTTCTTGATTGCTGTTCGAGACACATGATGCTATGGGCATCCCTTGTTGTTGCTTTGTGCGACTCTTGATGTTGCTTTGAGCAACTATATGCGTTACATGTTACCCTTCCGATGGCTCGAATTTCTGATTCGACTATTCTACCATGGGCAAAGATATTAAATAAAATGCTTGGGCTATGAAACCAAATTAAAGGTAACGAAGTGAATGAATGTGACATGATTTATATGAATGGAATGGAATTTGCTAAGTTAAATATAGCTTAAGATGTGGATAAATGATGGTGTGACTTAGCATGATATGATATGATATGAATATGAAATGTTATGATATGTGGACATTGGTCCTTTCCGATTATGATATGAAGTATATGAATTGCTTATAAGTTTGATTATGTGAAATTTGGGTAATGACCCTATTCGAATACATGGAATTAAGAAATGGAAAATTCTGATTTTTGGAATGATATTTTGAGATCATTCGAATGACATGCCTATGGTGAGTTTGTGATTTCGATTTGATAAGTTAAAAATGTTATTATGGATTACATTGAGATCTTGATTAATTCAATTGCTAAGCATGAGATTGAGTATGCTGAAATTGGATTGAATTATGTTATTGATCGAATTATATGCAAGTATGTGATAAATTATTGGGTTATGTTATGTATTCGAGCATGTGGTATGAATGTTGATATGATATGTATGACGCTATGTGTATGAATTTTATATGAGTTTAGTTGGGTGAAATTGGATTGTTAATAAACCTAGCTAAGTAAACTCAATGCTTGATCACGTTATAAGCTCATGAATGAATTAGTTTTAGCATTACCTCGCTGAGTACTTTTTGTACTTATCGCTCCGTTGTTTTTCTTCTTCCCAACCTTAGCAGGATAGCTCGGACCTTAAAGCTAGTATTCGTTGGATCAAAGTTATCAAGTTCTCAAGTTCACAGTTCTGAAATATGTACGATCTAAGTCTTATCTTTAGACTCCTAGATGGTGGCTTTGAAGTCTGTTTAAGGATTCGTTTTGTTGTGTTTGGTCGTAACTTAAGTTTGAAATGGTGTTTGAAATTATATGCTCCGTGATGCTTGGTTAGGAGGCTAGAATCATGTTTTGTATTTAAGTAGGTAGCCTCATTATCTTTGGTGTATAAAAAAATGTAAGTCAAGCTAGTGGTTGTGTCGATTCTTTTTGTTGTCCATAGTGGATAGCTTGACATGTTAGGGGCACATAAATCATGATATTTTGTAAGGTTCTAAGTAAAGGAAATCGAATGGCATGAAATTTAAATCTATTATGTGTTGCATGAAAATTAAATTGATTAATTATTGGTAATTTGGATTAATTCAGAAATCACCTAGACCATTTAATTAAGGTTTCGAATGGCATGAATTTGAATAGTTAAGTATTTGGCTTGTTTGACCTAATTGCAATAGTAATATGATAATAAAGTTTTAAATTGGCTCGTAATTTGGTAGCAAGATTAATAGAAATTGTGTTTAAGTTTATGAAGGAGCATAAGAAGTTAAGAAAAGTTTGTGTTAGCCCATCTTCCGCGTGCGCATTAATATGAATAACTGATTAAAATGATATATTGTTTTCCGAAATGCTTCCGCTTTTGTCTGATAAGTTCAGTTTTTCCGCTTTCCGCTTTCCTGCAACACCCCCGACTCCCGACCCAGGTTGGGGGTGTTACAGTGTTCTTACTTGATTGACAAGTTACAACTAAAGCCTGAAATTGTTAAAACTGGGTTAATACTCTCAAACCATATAGGTGGTGAATTACCTATCAACTTTATCTGTAAGGATAGCTTTGTATCTATTTGAAATGTACATTCTCCCTGTGACATGTATGTTTTACCTAAATGTGAGTTTGACCTAGTATTAGGTATAGACTGGTTGGGTAGACATGAAGCCTGGATTGATTGTCAAAATAAAAGACTGTACTTAAGGGGTGTAGGGAAAGAGTTAATTTTGCTAATTGACAAGATGCCAAAATCTCTTTTTGCAGCTATGGCTTTACAATATGAATTAGATTTTGGTTTAACTGAAATGCTTGTCGTATCTGAATTTGTTGATGTTTTTCCTGAGGAACTCCCTGGACTCCCTCCGATTCGAGAAGTTGAGTTCAAAATTGAAGTTCAGCCTGGAACAAATCCAGTGTCCATTACGCCCTATTGTATGGCACCTAATGAATTGCAAGAATTAAAGAAGCAAATTCAAGAATTAGAAGATAAGGGTTTCATTCGACCCAACACTTATCCATGGGGTGCTCCGGTTTTATTTGTGAAAAGAAAGACGGGACGATGCGGCTTTGCATTGATTACCGGCAACTGAACAGAGTAACTATCAAGAACAAGTATCCACTGCCACGGATTGAAGATATGTCTGATCAACTAAAGGATGCTGGTGTGTTTTCTAAAATTGTCCTTCGTTCTGAGAGTGAAAGATGAAGATATACCTAAAACTGCTTTCAGAACTCGTTATGGTCATTATGAATTTCTGGTGATGCCATTCGGGTTAACGAATGCCCCTGCTGCATTCATGGATCTGATGAATCGAGTGTTCAAGCCTCATCTTGACAAGTTCATTGTCGTGTTCATCGACGATATTCTGGTATACTCTCGTAACAGGGAAGAACATGCTCAACATATTCGGATTGTACTCCAGACACTTTGAGAACATCAGTTGTTTGCTAAGTTCACTAAGTGTGAATTTTGGGTATTAGAAGTGTCATTCCTCGGACATGTTATTTCAGTCGAAGTAATCAAGGTTGATTCTAAGAAAATTTAGACAATTCTTGAATGGCGACCCCCGAGCAATGTAAGCGAGGTTCGAAGTTTCCTTGGTTTAGCTGGATATTACCGGAGATTTGTGAGGATTTCGGTAATTACTGCACCACTAACCAAATTGCTTAGAAAGAATGAACCGTTTAAGTGGTCCGAAGGACAAAAAAGAAGTTTTGATCAGCTTAAACAAGCTTTGACTTGTGCCCCTGTTCTTATTCAGCCAGAGTCGGGAAAAGAATTTGTGGTTTATAGTGATGCATCACATTCCGGCCTTAGATGTGTTCTAATGCGGGAATGTAATGTGATTGTGTACGCTTCTCGACAACTTAAGCCCCACAAACTGAATTATCTAACTCATGATCTTGAATTAGCAGCCATTGTATTTGCACTTAAAATCTGGCGGCATTATCTGTACTGTGAGAAGTGTAAACTATTCACCGATCACAAAAGTCTGAAGTACTTTCTCACTCAGAAAGAGCTAAATCTTATACAAACAAGATGGTTGGAATAACTCAAAGATTATGATAAGACCATCGAATATCATCCTGAAAAGGCTAACATGGTTGTCGATGCTTTGAGTCGGAAACCGAACCTCGGTAAGTCTTTTGAAATTCTCAAATTCAAAAATACCCAATCTTGAAAATTCACTAAATCATTCGAACATTACCTTGCTTTCCAAGTAATGTATTTGATTTGTTTATTCGTAGATTCTATGGCAATCAATGACCATTTCCGACTATATAAAGCTCGAAATTATCTTAACGAACTTTAGGTTCAATTTGTCCTGATTTCTGAAATCAAAGATCTCCAACAAGTTTATCCGGAACTTCAAAAAATCTTCTCTAAGCTTGAGTCTAATCTTGAATTTTCTGTCAAGTCAAAAGGTCGCCTATATTTCAGAGATCGGATTTGTGTGCCTAATAACAAGGAATTGCAAGACGAGATTCTCCAAGAAGCACATCAAAGTTCTTTTTCAATCCACCCAGGATATGTTAAGATGTACAAGGATCTCAAACCCTTGTATTGGTGGTCTAGAATGAAATCGGCTATCAATGACTTTGTATCGAGGTGAATGAACTGTCAACGAGTCAAAGCCGAACATGGTGCTCCTACTAGATTACTTCAACCTCTTGAATTTCCGCAATTTTAATGGGAATGGATTACAATGGATTTCGTGACGGGTCTCCCTTGCTCTCCAAGAATGTGTGATGCTATTTGGGTGATCATTGATCGTTTCACCAAATCAACACATTTCATTCCAGTGCGAATGAATGTTAGTCTTGAGCCCTTGGCAGATTTGTATATTCAGGAAGTTATCCATTTACACAGAGTCCCAACTTCTATAGTTTCAGATCGAGATCCTCGATTTACAGCTCGATTCTGGAAAACGCTACACAAGGCTCTTAGAACTAAACTGAATGTTAGCACAGCTTTTTATCCTCCAAGCAATGGACAATTCAAACGAGTAATTCAAATTCTTGAAGATATTCTTAGAGCTTGTATTAACAATTTCGGTAAGAACTAGGAAAAGACGTTGTCGTTAATAGAGTTCGCTTATAACAATAGCTATCAGTCTTCTATTCAGATGGCTCATTTTGAAGCACTGTATGGATGAAAATGCAACACGTCTTTGTGTTGGTCTGAACTCGGAGATAATAAAGTATTAGGACCTCAAATGCTTCAGGAAACTGAATAACAAGTTCAATTATTCATTCCCGGTTGAAACAAGCTTTTGATAGGAAAATGTCATACGTTGATCTAAAGCGTAGGGACATTCAATATGAGATCAGGGATAAATTGTTTCTCAAAGTTTCTCCGTGGAAGAAAGTTTTCCGTTTCAGCAAAAAGGGAAAGCTTAGTCCTCGTTTCATTGGGCCGTTCGAAGTAATTGAGAGAATTGGTCATGTAGCTTATCGACTAGCACTTCCTCCTGAATTCGATAAGATTCATAATGTTTTTCATGTTTCTATGTTAAGACGTTATCGATCTGATTCGTCTCACATTCTCGAACCAGAAGAAGTTGAAGTCAATCCCGACCTCTCTTATAAATAGGAACCTATTCATATTCTTGATCGGGAAGTTAAAAAGCTTCGTAATAAGAACGCCCCTCTTGTTATAATTATCTGGAAGAATCATCACGTTAAAGAAGCAACGTGGGAACCAGAGGATACGATGCGAAAGCAATATCCTCATCTGTTCAATTCAGGTAAGAATTCGAGGACGAATTCTTTCTTTAAGGAGGAGGGAATTGTAACATCCACTTCTCCGTCTAGAATTTAATTCGTTGAATTAAATTATTAATTTATTCTTAGAAAGCAATTAAGTTTATAATTAAGTAAATTATTCAATTTAGTCCATGAATTTCCTTTAATTGGGCACTTATTGCACCAATTTGAATTAAAGGGTATTAGGCTTTTGAATTAAGGAATTGAGTCGAGTTGATAATTTAGTTGGATGTAAATTAATAGTAACAAGATCAAAGTAATAAAATTAGAGAAATTAAAAATAATTAGAAAGGGTACATTTCCCTAGTGGAAATCGGACCAAAATGGAAGAAATAAAGAAAAAATTTGTAAAAAGAAATTGATGACTAGATTAAAGAAGAAATAAAACTTATAAATTGCATGATAAAATTTGTTATTCCTAGGGACACCCTTAGTAAAAAGTTTATAATAGACATGTTAAGAAGGGCAATTAAGTAAAACCAAATCCTATCAAATCCCCCAAATTAAGGAAAGTGTTTTCTCTCCATCATTTTCTCTTCCATGTTGCCGTGTGACTTGCGAGAAATGGGAGAGGATGGAACCTTGAAAAATCTAAAAATAAAGCTCTGATGGAGAAGAAAATGGCTTTCATGTTGAAGGAATTAAGCTAGGATTAAGAAGATTAGCTAGTGGTAGCAAAGCCAAAGAAGTATGTTCTCATTTCTTCTTCTAGTTGTTCGAATAAGTGCAAAAACCATGCATGGAAGTTTAAAATTGATTTAAACATGAAATTGTTAGAGTCTTGGTGATTATGATGAGTTTAGCTAATGAAGTTCTTGAAAAATTATTTGTGAAATGGTGAATTGATTTAAAAGAGGAATGTTTTGAGAAAGAATGGAAGTTCATGAATAATTGAAAAATTGAAATAGATAGGGACTAAACTAGAAAAATTCCTATTATGACAAACCTGAAGAGAACTGAGATTTGTATAAGAAAAAGGTCTTGTATTGGTGGAAAAAATGAATTCGAACGAGGGAATTTCTATTAGAATCAGCATTGGACGTGTATTTGAAAATGATGGAATTATGGACTGTTTTGAATAAAACCATTTATTACAAGGACCTGAATTTTATGAAATTGACACATAACTCAGAATTTAGAATCAAGGGATTATGTAAGAATGAAATTAGACTATTGAATTGAATTTGAATTGGCATAAATTGGTGAATTAGGAAGTTAGTAAGCATCGATTTGATATGGTTTTGTTGCAAGAGTCGAAATTAGAGGAGTTGTGTCCGTCGTTGGTAGCTGGGATGTGGTATAGCGATGGCTGTGAATTTTCTTTTTCGCCTTCAGTGGGGGCATCGGGTGGTATTTTAGCAATATGGGAAAGCGATAGATTCGTGCTAGAATCAGTTGAGATTGAGAGGCATTTTGTTATGGTCCAGGGACGTTGGAAACATGAGGATATGGTGTGTTGTCTCTTGGCAGTGTATGCACCATGCGACGTGTCAGAGCAGGAATGGTTATGGCGACAGTTGGTGACTGCAATTGATAATTATTCGGGACCTTACTGTGTTGTGGGTGACTTTAATGCGGTGTTGCGACCATCGGAAAGAGCAGGATGCAGCACGCAGTCGCGAGGTATGACTTCTTTTATGTCGTTTGTGAATGATGCATGTTTGATTGATCTGCCTTTGAGGGGAAAGCAATATACGTGGTTTGGGAGGGATTGCCGTAAGAGCCGTATAGATCGTTTCTTAGTAAATTCGAGGTGGTTAGATTGTTTTTCTCGCATGGAACAAGTATCTTTACCGCGCGGTATCTCGGATCATGCCCCTATTATGTTGTTGTGTGATGATATCGACTGGGGTCCTAGACCATTCCGTTTCATTAATGTATGGGTGGAGGAGAAGCGGAATGTTGCTCGTATGGCAGAGGAGTGGTGTAGGTTGACGGGAATGGGGATTGGAAATTCGAATATATCGGTTAAGCTCCGACATTTGAAGTTATTTCTACGGAAGTGGAACAAATCAGATTTTTGGGACATTGAGAAGGAAATTTCCAGCATCCAAAGCCGTCTTGAATGCATAGAGAGTGGAGAGGTGGAACAAGCCGTGGGGGAGGGGGTGATGTATACGATCAACGACGGATTTGGTTACAAGCTCTATGGCGAGCGATTCGTAAAAAGGAATCGCTATGGCGACAGAAGTCACGTGCGACTTAGCATAAATTGGGGGATAGGAACACTGCGTTTTTTCACAGGGCAGCGAAGCTGCGAGCATGTCGAAATTCCATTGTTGGTTTGAATATAAATGGTATTTGGGTGACTGACCCGAGCAGTTTGCGGAAGCATATGGTGAGATTCTTCTCTAGACATTTTTCCGCGGAAGAGAGATTATGTACTTGGCAATTTGAGGGTGCGTTCAATAAGGTGAACGACAGTGAAAACTTGGCTTTGACTGTGCCTTTCTCGATGCATGAGGCATGTGATGTGGTGCGTGGGTGTGAGGGTTCAAAGTCTCCGGGTCCGGATGGCTACAGTATGGAGTTTTATAAGAGGTGCTGGGAGATTATTAGTGGCGATGTGGACAGGTTCTTGACAGATTTTTTCTCTTCCAGAAAGCTACCTCTAGGTGTCAATAATACTTTTATTGTTCTTTTGTCGAAAGTGGATTCGCCGGCTTCTTTAAATGAGTATCGTCCGATCAGTTTGTTGAATTCCATCTATAAAATCTTAGCGAAAATTCTAGCTAGGCGATTGCAGGTAGTGCTGGGTGGTTTGATCAGCGACCATCAATCAACTTTTGTCCGCGGCCGTTAGATAGTGGATGGGATTCTGTTGGCTAACGAGACACTCCATTCAATGCGCAACAGTCGTGAGGGGGTTGTGTGTTGAAGCTAGACTTTGCGAAGGCCTATGATTGTGTTCGTTGGGAATTCTTAGATCAGATTATGGGTTCGATGGGCTTTAATGAAACATGGAGGAGATGGGTGATGGAATGCATTGGGACAGTTCGCTTATCTGTCTTGTTGAATGGGAGCGCAACGAAAGAATTTGATATGAGACGAGGGTTGCGAAAAGGCTGTCCACTGTCGTCGTTGTTGTTCGTCATAGTGGCTGAAGCGTTGCATCGTATGTTAGTACAAGCGGAGACACTAGGGCTGATTCATGGCGTGGAAGTGGCACCGGGGGTGACACTAACACATCTCCAGTTTGTGGACGACACTGTCCTCTTCTTTGCAGCATCGGTAGAGGCAGCATTGAATATTCGTAGACTATTGTGTTGCTTCCAGGTATGCTCCGGCTTGCGTATCAATTTTACAAAGTCATCACTCTATGCGATTGGTGTAGACGATGCGTTGTATGCATCAATGGCCGAGGTTCTGTCTTGCCGTCAGGGGGAGCTACCCTTTGTTTATTTGGGCTTACCGTTGGGTGTAAATCCGTGCAATATTGTTGTATGGGAACCTGTAATTGCATCTGTCCGTCGCAAGCTCGCAGGCTGGAAGAGGACATCGTTATCATTTGCGGCACGGGTGACATTGGTAAATTCTGTCTTGTCTTCTCTTCCTGTGTATTATATGGGATTGTTTCGAGTACCGAAAGGGGTGATTGCTGCGATAGATAGGTTGAGGCGTGCTTTCCTATGGGTTGGTGTTAATTTACATCGCAAAATGAGCAGGGTGAATTGGAATTTAGTGTGTCGTCCTCGCCATATGGGCGGGTTGGGGGTGGCCGATCTTGAAATTTGAAACAAGGCACTTTTGGCGAAGTGGGCATGGAGATATGCTCGGGATGAGAATTCGTTGTGGCGGGCTATTATTGTCTCTAAATATGGTGAAGCAGCACAGTGGTGGCGGTTTAATACATCGGTTAGGGGAAATATGTCCGTGATATGGAAACATATAGTGCAAACGGTTAGCTCGGAGGGTGTGCAACAGCATATGGGAGAGTCTAGATTCTTTTGGCGAGTTGGGTCGGGGGAACGTGTGATGTTCTGGTTTGATGCTTGGTGTATGGAGCAGCCTTTAAAAGAGGTGTTTTCGCGCCTGTTTTCTGTTGCGGTTGATCGATTGGCATTGGTAAGGGACATAGCTGTCGAGGGGAGTTTCCAGCGGGTTCGATGGGAAGCTGTGTTTCGCCGTAGCTTGCGGTCCTTTGAGGTTCGGCAATTGCATGATTTATGCTCTTTGGTATGCCCGATTCGGTTGCGACAAGGTGAATTGGACATGATTGTGTGGACGCCGGATAACCATGGGACTTTTTCCGTTAAGGGATTGTCTCGGTTGCTTATGATGGACAAAGACGGCGAAAGCGATTTTGGGGACTGTTTTGCATGGAAGGTCCTGGTTCCTCCGAAAGTTCAGGCGTTCCTATGGTTTACTTGGCTGCGTCGTTTGCCGACTTTCGCATTCTTACGGAGGCGTGGGATTGACTTGGGTGACAACCATGTGCTGTGTAGGAGGTGCCGCGGGTGGGAGGAAGATATTGAGCACTTGTTTTATTCTTGTCTGATGTCCCAAGAATTGTGGAATTGGTTTCAAGGGTGGTGGGCGATTTCATTGCCTTTGCCGAAATCCTTAGCGGATTTCCTTATCCCGGATATGCAATGCTCTTTCACGGGGATACTAAGGAAGCTATGGGTGTCAAGTATCGCAGCCTTGTTATGGTCGATGTGGCTTGCGCGTAATGACCTTGTCTTTAATGGGAAGTTTATTTCGGTTTCTGAGATTTGTTTTTTGGTGAAGCTGCGTTCTTTTTATTGGGTGAAGACCCTCAAAGAGGGTTTAATGATTAGTGAGAATCTTTGGTGGGACTGTCCGAGTATGTATCGGGAAGAGTTAGCTAAAAGTTTGGACCGTGTGGGTGTGTGCTGGGAACCACCTCTCGGCACTACTTTGAAGTTTTCAGTGGACGGATCCGCAAGTGCGAAGCCAGGACCAGCGGGCTTCGGGGGGGTGTTGCACGATGCTCAGAGTCGTGTCCTCGCTTTGTTTTCAGGGCCTCTCGATTCTCTTGATTCAAATGTGGCAGAGATTCGGGCGATAGCATTTGCCTTGGAGTTCTTTTTAGCTTCCAAGTGGGTGGATCAACCTTTAATTATAGAGTCGGATTCCAAAGTAGCAATTAGCTGGGTGCTGCAGGTGGAACGTCGCCCTTGGCGCTTATGGGAGTCCTTTTGTGTGATCGACCGAGCTTGTGCGCAGCTAGGATCGGTGTGTTTTTCACATATCTATCGGGAGGCGAATGGGTTAGCCGATGCACTAGCGAAGGAAGGGGTATCAAGGGTCTCTTTGTTTCAGGCTTCGCTATGATGTTGTAAGGGGGGTCTTTTCGCTTTTTTATTCAGTCGACATGTCGTACTCTTTTCCTCCAGTAGGTTTAGGGAGGTTTTTAATGAGGCGCATGTTTGACTAGCGTTGTATATTTTTCCCAATAATATACTTCGCTTTGCTGATAAAAAAAGTACTTGAAACCTAAGGATAGGACTGGTCTGGAAAATTAGTGAAATTGAGGACTTGTCTGTTGAAAATAAAAATAAGTATGGAGTTAAAAATTTTATAAAAATATATTACAAATCATGTATTAAGTGAATTTATAATTAGATTAAGGTACTCAAGTTGAATTCTAAATTAAATGTGTCAAATGAGTAAGTTGTCCAGAAAATACAAACCATAAGTTGTAACTTTGAAAATTCACCAAAAATAGGATTTAGGGTATTTTGAACTGAAATTGTTAGGAAAGAAACATTTATATGTCTAGAAACATTGAGAGAAAACGGAATTGTATTCCAGTATGTAAATTGGAAGATATGGATTGAAGAAATTGGGCAGTACAAGCTGTCTAGATTTATCGAAAGGGACATATTCAAGTAATAAACTATATTAACTCGGACTAGATAAAAATATGAGGTTTAAAAGGTTAAAAAGTGGAGTTTAATACCTTTATAATGGTGTATAATATGTGAATTTTGCATTAGTAATTAAAGAGTTATGATTAAAATACTAATTGGTCCTCCAACTATTTCAACAACAAAAACAGATTTGAGAATTTATGTTGTAATTGTGTTAAAGGAGTGAATGTAATTGAATTGCTCTCTTATATATTGTTTGTATTCATTTTGTGTTGAGTGTTAAGATCAAAATTGTGAAGAGACTTTGGAAGAAGATAGGATCGATCAATCAAGGGGATGGAACAAGGGCATCCTAATCAAAGACCAAGCTTAAGGAGTTTGCGAGTGTAATTTGTATTAGGGTTGGGACTAGTGTCCTAACCACCTTGTTTATTGATGTAATTTATGATTTTATGCATGAATTTGGACTTAAATGATGATTGGTAATATGTTTAGAAAAGGAAGGAGATTAAAGGAAAATGAATGCATGAATATGTTGACTGCCTCATGTGATTTATTTGTTATATTGTATATGCATGAATTGGATCTTGTGAATGCTTGAATGCATGAAAATGTGGACTGCCTTATGTGATTGTATATGCAAGAATTGGATCTTGTTAATGCTTGAATGTAAGGATATGTGGACTGCCCTTATATGATATTTTTGCCATGATAAAAATACATGTAAATTCATGTGATTTTGCTACCCATGTATGCTTGATGCTATGCGAATGTGGCGTGAATTTAATCACCATGCTTTATGTGATTTGGAACAATAGAATGATAGAATGAGCATGCAAATCAAATTATGTATTATCTATGTGCTAAATTAAATATGAATGATAAATGAACAAGAATAATAAGCCCTCAGTGATTAGAGGTCTTAGATAGTACGACATGCCTAGAGTCTGAGCTCTCTTGTTTATTGCCTTGTGCAACCATTGACTTGTTGCTTAATGCAACCATTGTTTAGTACATTGGGTACTCTCCGACTTGATGATTGAATGTGATCTTGCTTGGTGTTCAAGACACATTGATGCTATTGAGCATCCATTGACTTGTTGCTTAGGCAACCATTGTTTGGTACTTGGTACCCTCTTGATGACTTGAGTATCTGATTCATCTACTTTACCTAGGGCAATGCAATTTAACTAAATTAAATGGAATTACCTAATTATGTAAAGCTTGTGAAGTGGATAAATGGATTGATATTGCATTGGCATGATATGATGTGAAATTAATGGGTGAATTTTGTGGACATTGGTCCTTTAGATTGTGATAAAATGCATATGAGATGCTTGCAATGTCCGAATATAAGCAATGTGTGAAATGGCCCCTTTTGAATGAATTGGAAATGAAATGTGATATGTTTGATAATTTTGATTTATGGACAATAGTTTGTGACCTATTTGAATGAAATGCTTAAAGAAGATTGGTGATTTTTGCTCTTGGCAAATTGATAATGCAATGTTATAATTGGTATGATTTTTTGTTATTTCGATTATGAAGCATGAAAATGATTATGCTGGAAATTGAATTGATATATGGTCTTTGACTGAATCGAAAATGTAGCATGTGGTTAATCTAATATTGATTGAAATACATCAGAGTATGAAGCTATGAATGTTTGTATATGTAATGTATAAAGCAATTTGTGTTTGATTTTGTTGAGCTTAGTTGGGTATTAATTTTATGTTATCGAACCTAACTAAGTAAACTCAATGCTTGATCACATATAAAATTCAAGAATGAATTAGTTTTAGCATTACCTCGCTAAGTACAATTGTGTAATTATCACTCCTTGTTTTTCCTTCTTCCCAATTTTAGCAAGGTAGCTTGGACCTAAAGCTAGCTTTTGATCGGGACAAGTTACAAGACCGGAAATGTATGATCTTAGTCTCATTTTTAGACTCCTAGATTGTGGCTTAGAAATTTGTCTAAGGGCTCGCTTCATTTTGTTTGGTCGTAGCTTAAGTTTACGTTGGTGTTTGAGGTTATATGCTCCTTGATGCTTAATTAGGAGGCTAAAATCATGTTTTGTTTTTAGATAGAACGCCTTATTCTTTTGTTGTGTATATGTAAGTCAAGCTAGTGGTCCTACGTTATTCTTTTTGTTGTACATATCTCGATAGCTTGGCATGGCTTAGGAGCATTAGGTAATATGTTATTTTGTAATGGAATAGTTAATGGAAATCTTGATACCATGGGTTATGAATTCGAACATGGCTTGCATGTTAATATTGATGTTCTAATTATTGGTAATGTTGGTGTAATTCGAAAACCACCTAGGCTTATTTAACATGAATTCGAATGGCATGGTAATGAATTGTTTAAGTGCATCGGCTTGTTTGATTGGATTCTTGTTAATGAATTAATTGGTGAATTATTAGTTAATGGTTAGAGTTAAATTAATAACATAGATAGCTTAAGTGTTCGAATGGAATAAGTAATGATGATTTAAAATAGGATCTTTATTAAGATGATAAGAAAAAAATTAAAATGGCTTGTAAATTGATAAGTTTGGTTAAATGAAATTTCGGATTAGTCTTGTATGTTTAGAAAAGTTTTTGTTAGCCCACTTTCCGCATGCGTAGTTTAATATGGTTTATTAAATTGATTTGTGAAGTGAATCCTTGTTTCATATTATTTGATATTCCATTTGAATGGATTTTCTATTTTCCGATTACGGTAACACTCCTCACTCCTGGCCCGGGTTAGGGGTGTTACATTTTGGTCACTACATATTGTGGATGCAATTAATTGAGCTTGGATGATTTTTTTGAACTAATATTTAACAGAGATGCGTGTAATGTGACTAATTAAACGTCGGTAATCTAAAGAGTTAAGAAGTCTATGTTATTGGTCAAATTACAAAATGGTCCCTAAAATGTGTTTGCATGCAATTGAGTCCCTAAACGTTATTTGGTTGAGTTGAAAAGTATTCCGTGTAACGCCCTAGTTTTGGGCCTAAATGTTTTAGACGTCGAATCGGACCGGTCAAGAACGGTTTGAATCGCGTAAGGTGATTTTTGGAAATCAATGATCGGGATAGGATAAAAATATGGTAAAAATTTCTAAAATATTCTAAAAATATAATTAAGAGGTTGGTCAAATCAATTTTACGAAAAGAGTTTTGAAAGTGAGACATTTTGAGTAGTGACCAAATTGTAAAGTTTCAAAACTGGGAAGAATGTGATTTTTAAAGTGGAAGCCAAAGTCTTAGAATCTTTAGGGGCCTTAAAGTTAATTTAACCTTTCTTCAATATGACATGTGATTTAAAAGGGTTTTTAATTAAATGATTTTTAATTGGATTTTTATAAATAATTAATTAAAAGGTAGTTAATGAGATTTTCACTTACGTAACTACTTTTCTCTCTCTCATTTCAGCCAAACATCATTTCTCTCATCTTTTCCAGAACTCTTCCTCCCAAAAACTCTCTCAACATTTCCTAAATCATTTTCAAGAGATCTTCCTTAATTTTTCAAGATTTTTGCAACGAAAACTTGTCATCTATTGAAAGAAGCAAGGATTGGAGGTAAATCCCGTTCTCAACCTCTAATATAAGTTCTTTATTGAAATTCCCAATATGTTTGGCTTCTAAATACTATTTTTGAGTGAGTTTTCAATATAGTTTTGATTTGAGATCAAAATCTTGTGAAATTGTGGATGAAATCTGGATTTTCGAACTTGATGAGTTGGGCTCTGTTTTGTATTGATTTTAATTGAGTTGTAAGTTGATTTATATGTTAAAATAAAGTATTGATAACATAGATCCCGAAATCCTAGAGATCATTGAGTTTCTTGGTTGTTTTAAGTGAGATTTTGAGGTGAAATGGTGGAATCTTGCTTGCTGGAGGTATAAGGATGAATTAGGTTGTTTATTTGATGTGTTTTGATGTTGATAATGCTTTGGAAATGATGTATGTTGGCTGGGCTTGATTTAGGAAGTAATCGATTGAGTTTTCAATTGTTTTTTAAGGCTATTTTGGTATAGTTTGAGTGGGTAATGAGTTGGTACTTTGTTGCTGGTGTTAGAACACATTTTAATGCATTTAGATCTCTATTTTGATGATGAGAAAATAGGGGATCTTGATCCGGAAGCAAATGAGGTGATTTTGGAGGCTCCAGAGGTGTATTTTTCGTGTCGGCGAGCAAGGCTTCACGTATCGGTGAGTGGAAAAGAGTTTTCTAGCTTTTGAAATGGTTTGAATGTGGTTTTGGGGGCTTAGTGTAAGTTTGAAACACCTAGCTAAGCTCAAGAGTAAGTAAATCGATAGTCTCTCTCTCAGATTGTGCTATGTTTTGCCTTAAAATGCACTTGGTTTAAATGTGTTTTGATTACTATTTTAAGGCATGTTTTAAGCAGGAATGTTGTTGTATTTTAATGCATTTTGTTAAGGATGCACTAGGTAAGTGATCCTTGGTTTTTATGTGTTGAATGCATATGATGTAAGCATGTTATGCTTGTGGAAATGGCATTGTGTTTATGCTTGTAAAACAATGGATTAATGTGGTTAAATGATTATATTGGCAAGTGATGCAAATGAATTTTGGTTACTGTAATCAAATATAGTTAGCCGGCTATAGGATTGGGTGCACCGTGAATAAGTCACTTTGGATGTCGAGGGGTTGTGATTGTGTCAGAATCTCCATCTCAGTACGCTAGCGATTGAGGAATTAAAGTCCCCACGATGGAGGTAGGCTCTCGTGGGTAGACTTATTCAAGTTTCACTACGGTTGAGGAATGCTCCCGTGTGTGAGCTTGGTTAAGGTGATTACAATGGTTGAGGTAACTTCCATGTGTAAGCCTTGTTTGTGTCCCGACTTACGCTAGTGGGGTATACAACTACCGATGAGTGATGTTGAGGGGTTGAGATTGTGCCATTAACTCCACCATGGGTGTAGAGGGGTTGTGATTGTGCCATTAACTCCACCACAGGTGTTGAGGGGTTGTGATTGTGCCATTTATCTCCATCACGGGTGTTGAGGGGTTGTGATTGTGCCATTTATCTCCACCTTATGTAGTTTGGTAGTGTGTATGAAGTGTGTGGGATAACGCTTGTGTTCCGCGTATCCGATTGTGTTAAGTGTGACATGTTTTGTTATGATATACATTTTAAGATCACTTGTGAGCCAATATGATGATGGTGACTCAATGTTTTAATGAAGAACATTTATTTTGTGAAAGCATGTGATGCTTGAGAATTATGCTAGAATGCATATGATGCTTGGTTTAAGCATGAGTAAAGGTTCTTGTTATTGTAATTAATGATGTTATGAGCATGTGGATTTGAAAGTTATTTTCGTGCTCTAAAGTGCATGTTTGAAAGGAAGGCATGTGTTTAGAAAGGACGATGTTTTGGTTTTCAAATGCATTGATGAATGTTTGGTTTTATAGCGGACCTCACTAAGCTTATTGCTTACGCTAATTTGTTTCATCAATGCAGAGAATTGAGCAATCAAGGCAGCCCAAGAGCAAGTGAATTCCATGAGTTTTGGTAAAACAATGTATGTGGTTTTTCTCAAGTGTAATAAGAGGCAATGGGTGGGATTTATGCTTTTGAACGGTTGAGGATGTTTCCCTTTACTTTGAGCATGTTAGATTTCTTATACTTGAGTTGTAAATGACCTTTGATGTATGGATTTTGGTTTGAATGTTGTTTTAGCTTGTTGAGGCTTTGGTGGACTAGGGAGCATGCCTTTAGTATCTTCGATTGCAAGACTGATGCTATGTTTTAGATTATGTATCATAGATATGGCCCTTGATGCATTTGTGTGTTGTATGTTTGATGTGGCATGTCTCGAAAACGCTTTGGATACGTAAAGAAATCATAAACCAGAAAAACCTGTTGTTGTAGGGCAAGACGTATCGGAACGCCTTTGCCTGTTTCGGAACAGGTGCCTGGAATGACTAAGAGGTTTCGGAATGAGTGGAGACGTATCGAAACAGTTTTGCTACTGGAGGTGGGTGTTTCGATACGGGTCTCAGAACATACCCGAGTATCGAAACAGTCAACCCTATTTCGAAACGACCGTTTCGGTATAGGGCCAACCGTATCGAAACGCCTGGCCGTTGGGTTGAATTTTGAATTGTTCCAAGTTTCTGTTTCTTACATTTTGGTCTCTAAATGTTGGATGCTTAGTTCAATGAGTTTGGATGGTCCGTTTGAGTTGAATTTTGGCATGCAAGCATGTTACATGACCAATTGAAGGTTGGTACTTTAAAATCATGAAAGTTCTTGTATTTTATGAAAATTACCGTTTAGGCCCTAAAAGTCTAATGTATGCAATTGAACCCTTAATTGAACTTCAATCGTTGTGTTGTTTCCTTCTTATTTTCTTGTTGGACATACATGATAATATCGAGCATATAGATAAGATAAAAAGGAAAAAAGGGTCATAAATCAAGGTTGACTTTTGGGTTGACTTTGGTTTTCCCTGTGTGATCTTCGTAGTCTGGGTCAAATGTCTAGGTCGGGCTAAGGGGGTTACATTTGTTGGTATCAGAGCATGGTTATGAAAGAATTGGGAATGTTGGCATGTGAAATTGTTATGTGTTCAAGTATGATGTTTGAAAAGCATGCAATTGATTGAATTTTGAAGTTTATGCTATGCTTGATTTATGTATATCGCATGTGAAATGAATGTGAGTGTGTGGCGATGATGCAATGCTATTAAGTGCTGATTTTGGATGATGAAAAGCATGTTGAGCATGATGTGTCACTGTATGCTATGCCATGTTGAGGGAAATTGGGGTACCCATTGCCTTATTACACTGATTAATTGTTTTTGTAAACTTGGATCCTTGCTTGAGGCTGGCCAAAATCATGGTTTGATTTGTTGTTTTTGTTATTATGCCTTGTTAAAATAGCATGATGAGTCTAAGGAGAGAATTGGAATCAGATACGATCGTACCTGCGGGTGAGCAGGGTAATCAAGGGAACGATGTTCCGTCTATTGAGAATGTGTCTGTTCGGCCGCTCTCATCTGATTTGAGGCGATAGGGCAACATGAAGGGGCTGGCCCGGTGTGTAACCCCCTTAACCCGGCCTAGACGGTTGACCCGAATTAAGAAAGTCACACGGGGAAAACCAAAGTCAACCCGAAAGTCAACATTGATTAACGACCCATTTTTTTCTTTTTAAACTAGTCTAGATGCACATTAACCCTAGTTATGATCACTCAAACAACATGCTCAAAGATCATAAACATCAGAGATCAAACAGGGACCCAATTGAACAATTTACAACTTTAGGGACCAAATTGTAAATTCTGCAAATTACAGGTACTTAACCCAAATTAAAGTTACCAACTTGTAATTAGTCAAGTTTCATGCTTCTTTGTCAAATTTCAGCTCAAACGGACATCCCAAACTCTTACAATTGCACAAACAAGTTTCAGGACCAAAATGCAAACATTCCAAAACATTTAACTGCCAATGTCAGCCCTCAACGGTCGGATGTTCCGAAATAGGGAGAGCCTGTTTCGAAACGCGGGGCCGTTCCGCAACGTGTTCGAAACGAGGGCTGGCAGAGGGCTTCCCGTTTCGAAACGGTGTCTCCCGTTTCGGACGACTGGGCTACTACAAGGCACCCGTTCCGAAACGGTAGCCACTGTTCCGATACGGCCTGCACAGAATGCAGAAAATTGCTTGCTTAAACACACAATTGACCAACCAATCATGCTCCAATTGCTACCAAACTTTATCAGCAAGATATTCAACATACAAGAGACATATTTGCTTCAACCAATCAACATTTAAGCATCAAATATGAAAAGCCCCAATTCTAAAGGCATGCTTCCTACTCAAGCAAACCATTCATGCACTAAAACCTCCAAACTAAACACATAAAGACCAATTATAAAAACCAGCATTATTAACAACATTAATCAAACTTAGGGAGTTCAAAACGTCTCCCAAAACATCCACATAGGTCCCCCATTGCCAAATGCCAAAAGCTAAAAGCGTATAAGAAAACCTTTCCATACTTGAGCTTAATTCCCACTTGATTGCATGCCTTCCTTGCTGCCCTTAATGCACTTTAATGCTCTGCATTATTGGTTTAAGAAAAAGAGAGAGAGCGCAAGCAAAAGCTTAGTGAGGGGAATGCTCATTAAAACCATTCAATAATGCATTTTTATAAACTCATTTATAAACCATGCTTCAAGCAACATTAACCATGTTCCTAAACATTTAAAACAAGCATCTCATGCTTCAAGTATCATTAAACATGCTCATAAACATTTCAACAAGCATCTCATGCTTCAAGTTCATAACTAGTCATATTGGCAACAAGTGATACATTTCACATAAGATTCACACATGGACTTTTAAACACCATTGTGATCTTATCCCCATGGACTTTTAAACACCATGGACTTTTAAACACCATGGCAAGGACCACACAAGGACTTTTAACCACCTTTGTGTCCTTAACAAGAATCTCCCAAGGACTTTTAAACACCTTGGAGTTCTTAAGTAACCAAGGCTTACACAACGACTTTTAAACACCTTGAGCCTTAACCAAGAACCAACCATGGACTTTTAAACACCCTGTTGTTCTTAACCTTTCCAAGATCCACACAAGGACTTTTAACCACCTTTGTGATCTTAACCAAGAACCATCCAAGGACTTTTAACCACCTTGATGTTCTTAAATATACAAGGCTCACACAAGGACTTTTAACCACCTTTGTGACCTTAACCATCACTTGCCAATATGCATCATTATCATCAATATATCCACTGTTTTAAAGCATAAACCTAAGCCATAAACATCATGCATCTTTAAGCATTAAACCACATTTAAACAATGTTCAAAAACAAGGAACTCTTACCTTGAGCTTCCTTCAACACATGGCTTAAAATCTCAGCAAATAAACATGCTAGATATGCTTTCAAAACAGATTTAAAATCATGCAAACAACACATTGCATACAACCAAAAACCATGGCCATCACCAAGAGAGTTTTTCCGAAAACTTACTCTTGAGCTTAGCTAAGTTGCTTAGACTTAAACTAAGCTCCCAAACCTCCAAAACACTGGTTTCAAAGCCGAAAACCAAATTCCACTCACCGATTCCGTTTCGCCTCTTGCCGAAACACAAATCAAGCTTCCGGATCACCACCACTTGAATCCAAAGATGACTCCCCTGTTTTAAACACATCAAAGCAGAGGATTAATGCATCATCATGCATTAATAGCTTCAATGAAAGAACCTAAACTCGCTGCTCTCATCCACACTCCATTTTCGGCTACCAAACACAACCGAAAATGCATCCAAACAACTCCTCAACAAAGCCCAGCCATAAACCATCAAAACTAAACATCCTTTAACATCATTTAACATCTAAAAAGGACCTAATAACATCCTTATACCTCTAGCAACATCAGATCCACAAGATCACCTCAAAAACAACCAAGAATCACAAGCTAAACTTAGGAAATTCAACCTATTCGGGATTGCATTAATTAAAACTCAATTCCTTATCAAATTAACATTCATTTAACATCAAAAACACACCTCAAATCACTGCTTTAACAGATCAAACGAAAATTCATCAAAAATCACCAAATCTTGCATTTTAAGCCAAGATCCATCACACAACTTTAAAACCATTTATAAATCATCAATTAAGGATTGAGAACTTAGGAATTTCAGTAAAGAACTGAGAGTTTAGAGGAGAAGGACGTTCTTACCTCCAAACTTGAGTTTCTCCTCTTTTAGAACAAAAAAGCTTGAAGAATCAAGTAGCAAATGGTGAGGTTTTGTTGATGAGATGATTAGCAATCAAAAGAGGATTGAAAAGAGAGATTTGAGTGACAAAATCAGAAGAAAAACTCTGGAGAAAAGGTGTTTGGGTTGAGAGAAAATGAGAGAAAGGAAAATGAGATTTTAGGAAAAATTACTTAGAAATAACTTCCCTCCACTTTCCTTTTGTTTAAAAATCAGAATTAAAACATTAAATATCTTAGAAAAATCTGGAGAAACTCCCTTTGGGTAAATAGCTCCTTAAAGATTCAAAGTTTCAATCCTTTCTAAAATAGTCACGCAGTTTTCAAAAATTACATTTTGGTCACTAGCCAAAATGTCACTCTTCCAAACCTCATTTTGTAAAAGTGATTTCACAGTTCACTTATATATATTAAAAGAGGATTTTAGAACATTTTTCCATATTTTTAATGCAACCCGAACTAGGCTTTCCTAATTTCACCTTTTTATATTCGAACAGCACTTTGACCGAACCGGTCAACGCCCAAACTTCCAAGCCCAAAACCGGGGCGTTACAACTCTCCCCCCCTTAAGAAATTTCGTCCTCGAAATTTACCTGAAGGAAAGAGATAAGGAAACTGCTTCAGCATGTCATCCTTCCGCTCCCACGTGGCTTCCTCAACACCACGATGCTTCCACAGCACCTTTCCCAACTCGATGGTCTTGCCACGAAGAACCTTACTATCCGAATCCAGAACCTTCACCGGTTCCTCATCATAGGTCAAATCAGGATTCAGTTCCACTTCCTCCACATGCATCACATGCGAAGGATCAGATCTATACCTCCGGAGCATAGAAACATGAAACACATCATGAATCTTCTCCAACTCTTGAGGTAGCCTCAACCGATACGCAACAGGACCCACACGCTCAACCACCTCATATGGTCCAATGTACCTAGGGCTCAACTTACCCTTCCGGCCAAACCTCATCACCTTCTTCCAAGGCGAAACCTTCAAGAACACACGATCTCCCACCGCATACTCTATCTCCTTACGCTTCAAATCCGCATAAGACTTCTGCCGATCAGAAGCTACCTTCAACCGCTCACAAATGAGCTTCACCCTCTCGGTGGTTCCTTTCAACAAAGCCGGCATCGAAACCAACTTTTGACCCGTTTCATCCCAACAAAGAGGAGTCCTACACTTCCTCCCGTACAAAGCCTCATAAGGTGCCATTTGAATACTTGCCTGATAACTATTGTTATAAGAAAACTCCACCAAAGGCAAATGCTTCTCCCAAGAGCCCTGAAACTCAATCACGCAGCACCTCAACATATCCTCCAAAATCTGGATAACACGCTCAGACTGACCATCCGACTGAGGATGATAAGATGTACTGAAATTCAACCTTGTACCCAAAGCATGATGCAAACACTGCCAGAAACGCGATGTGAACCTTGGATCCCTATCCGACACAATCGACTTAGGCACACCATGCAGCCGCACAATCTCAGCAATGTACAGCTCCGCAAGCTTATCAAAAGAAAACGTAGTATGCACAGGCAAGAAATGCGCACACTTCGTCAGGCGATCCACAATCACCCAAACCGAATTCTTCTTCGATGGTGATAAAGGTAAACCAGATACAAAATCCATGGTAACCCTTTCCCACTTCCACTCAGGGATTCTCAACGGTTGCAACAATCCTGAAGGAACCTGATGCTCAGCCTTAACCCGCTGACACACCAAACACTTGCTCACAAACTCCGCAACATCTTTTTTTAAACCCACCCAATAGTACTCATCCCGAAGATCACGATACATCTTAGTACTACTAGGGTGCATAGCAAAAGGACTACTATGACCTTCAGTCAGAATAGCACGCCTCAACTCAACATCATTGGTCACTACTTTTTGACTCCCAAAACACAACACACCATCATCATTAAAGCGGAAATCCGAAGGTCTACCCTCCGCGATATCCTGAACATGCGGTACCAAGGAATCATCCAGCAACTGCTTTTCCTTGATCAACTGAACCAAAGATGGTTTCACTTGCAACTCAGCCACAAGACCACCATCACGCGAAATACTCAAACTGGCAAACATAGCCCTCAGCTCAACAGCTACCCTCCTACTCAAGGCATCCGCAACAACATTAGCCTTTCCAGGATGGTACTCAATCGTCAGATCATAATCCTTAAGCAACTCCATCCAACGCCGCTGCCTAAGATTCGACTCCTTCTGAGACATCAAATACCTCAAACTCCTGTGATCCGTGTACACAGTACACTTCTCACCATACAGATAATGTCTCCAGATCTTCAGAGCAAAAACTACTGCAGCCAACTCAATATCATGCGTAGGATAATTGCGCTCATGCAACTTTAACTGCCGCGATGCATAAGCCACAACCTTACCCTCTTGCATCAGCACACATCCCAAACCAACATAGGACGCATCACTTTAGACCACAAACTTTTTCCCTGATACAGGCTGAACCAAGATAGGAGCTTGCGTCAAAGCCGCCTTAAGCTTCTCAAAAGCCTGATGTCTCGCTTCCGTCCACTCATACTTAACATCCTTCTGCAACAACTTTGTCAAAGGTGCAGCAATCTTAGAAAACCCATCCACAAACCTACGGTAATATCCCGCCAAACCAAGGAAACTACGAACCTCATGAACAGACTTAGGAACCTTCCAGTTCATCACCGCCTCAATCTTCTGAGGATCAACACGAATCCACTCAGCAGAAACTACATGCCCAAGAAACACCACCTCCTTAAGCCAGAACTCACACTTGCTCAACTTAGCAAAAAGCTGATTCTCCAACAAAGCTTGCAACACAATCCTCAAATGCTCTTCATGCTCCTCCTCAGTACGCGAGTACACGAGGATATCATCAATGAACACCACAACGAACTTGTCTAGGTATTCATGAAACACACGATTCATCATGTCCATGAAAGCAGCAGGAGCATTTGTTAAACCAAACGGCATCACAAGGAACTCATAATGCCCATACCTTGTCCTGAAAGCTGTCTTAGGCACATCCACATCCTTCACCTTCAACTGGTAATACCCTGACCTCAAGTCAATCTTAGAGAACACAAATGCTCCCCAAAATTGATCAAAGAGATCATCAATTCTCGGCAAAGGATACCGATTCTTGATAGTCAACTTGTTCGGCTGACGGTAATCAATGCACATTCTCATAGTGCCATCCTTCTTCTTCACAAAGAACACCGGTGCACCCCAAGGCGACACACTTGGCCGAATGAAACCACGATCAAGCAACTCTTGCAACTGCGTCTTCAGCTCCTTAGGTGCCATTCTATAAGGGGTAATGGACAAAGGAGTTGTATTCTCATACAACTCAATTCCAAACTCCACCTCGCGATTAGGAGGTAAACCAGGCAACTACTCAGGAAACACACCAGGAAACTCCTTCACAACTCTGATATCTTGCACCCGCAACTCCTTTGAGCTAGGATTCATTACAAAAGCTAGGTAAGCTTCACAACCTTGCCTCATCATCCTGCTTGCCTCCAAGGTAGACACCACATTGGCAAGAAACTTCACATTCTCACCAACCACAACAACTTCATAATCATCCGCAAGCTTCAGCGAAACTCGCTTATTTTCACAATCCACAACAGCACGATGCTCAGCAAGCCAATCTATACCAAGGATTACATCAAAACCATAGAAAGGCAGCTCCATAAGATCAACATGAAAAACATGTTCTTGAACAACCAAAGGGCACCTTCTATACAACTTTCGAGTCACAACAGTCTCACCAAAAGAACTAGTGACACGAACTCCAACATCCAAAGACTCAACATGCAAACCAAGCAATTCAGCATGCTCACGCAAAATGTATGAATGCGTAGATCCAGAATCAATCAAGGAAAGTAATGACAAGGATTGCAAAGTAAAGGTACCTGCAATCACATCCGCGTCATTCCTCCCCTCCCGCTGAGCATACACCCTAGCTTGACCTCCACCCTCAGGCTGAATAGCCACAACATGGGCCACTCCACGACCACCTTCCTCTCTTCGCTGAAAGTTACCACGGCCGCGCCCACGACCTCTCTGCGGTGCAGCAGCAACAGGAGCACGCACTTGGCCACCAGCCAACATAGGACACTCTCGCCTCAAGTGATCCGCAGATCCACAATTCAAGCACCCGTTACCAGCTGCCGCAACAGGAGCTTGCACCTCTCTCACAGCACGAGGACAATCACGCTTCATGTGACCACGTGAACCACAAATCCAACAAGCACTCGGATCAGCTCTAGCATTGCCTCCCCGAGCAGGTGCTCCACCAACTCTCTTGGCCGAGGACTGATACTTCTGATCACGTCCCCTCTTGTTCCGTCCACCACCGGAACTATACTCAGCAGCTCGCTTTCCAGCACTAGAACCAGCACTTTTGGCAGATAAACCCAAGTTCATCTCAATATCCTTTGCTCGGTCCACCAACACATCAAAATCATCATACTCGGTGGCCAGCACATACATCTTCACATCCGTCACTAAACCATAACGGAATCTTTCGCACCTCGCCCGCTCATCAGGTACCAGCTCAGGCGCATATTGACTGAGTCTAACAAACTGAACTTCATACTCAGCCACAGTCATGCTCCCTTGGGTAAGAGACATGAACTCTCGCTTCTTTTCATCCAGGTACCTTACACCAAGATACCTCCTCTTGAACACATTCTGAAAGAATGTCCAAGTTACATCAGCATCAGCCATCCCAGCAATAGTGGTTGTCCACCACGTATAAGCATCATCATGTAGTAAAGATACTACACAACCCAGCTTTTGCACGTCAGTGCAACTCATCTGACCCAAGATCCTCTTGGTACTCTCCATCCAGGATTCAGAACCTTCAGCAGACAAACCCATGAACTCAGTCCCACCTAGACTGCGTAAGCGCACCAAGGGTAGTCTCACTCCAGCATCTCCCTGATGCCCAGCTCCTTGAGCTCCAGCTACTGCCGCTCGAAAAGCACCAACAATAGCTTGCACCAACATCGTCATGTCAGGCATAGCTTGCCCCTGACCAACCTCAGGTCCAGCGACCCCAGCACCAGCTGCAGCTTCAGCTCTTTCACCCTAAGCACCACCACCACCAGGTGGAGGAGGTAACACCGCACTTCCCGCATTCTCCTCATTCTCATGCTCATTCGGAGCCGTAGCTCGCACATTACTCCTCAACTCTCTACGAGGGGCCATACTCTAACCATGCAATCACAATGCAAATAAACAAAGTCAGGTCCAGCAAGGTAAGCAATCCAAGTACTCAAGCTCAATTTCACTTAAAATCAACATCATTTTATTAGCTTTGATTTGGCAATGGGTACCCCACAACATGCTTCACCACAGCATACAACTCAATTGCATCAAATTTACAAACCACTCATCATGCTTTCACTCATCAAGCATACATAGCATACATACTTCAATCATGCACACAATCATTCCCAATTACTCGAGAACTCAGCTCTGATACCACCAAATTTAACCCCCTTTACCCGGCCTAGACGGTTGACCCTAATTAAGAAAGTCACACGGGGAAAACCAAAGTCAACCCGGAAGTCAACCTTGATTAACGACCCTTTTTTTTCTTTTTAAACTAGTCTAGATGCACATTAACCCTAGTTATGATCACTCAAACAACATGCTCAAAGATCATAAACATCAGAGATCAAACAGGGACCCAATTGAACAATTTACAACTTTAGGGACCAAATTGTAAATTCTGCAAATTATAGGGACTTAACCCAAATTAAAGTAACCAACTTGTGATTAGTCAAGTTTCATGCTTCTTTGTCAAATTTCCGCTAAAACGGACATCCCAAACTCTTACAATTGCACAAACAAGTTTCAGGACTAAAATGCAAACATTCCAAAACATTTAACTGCCAATGTCAGCCCCCAACGGTCGGATGTTCCGAAACAGGGAGAGCCTGTTTCGAAACGCGGGGCCGTTCCGTAACGTGTTCCGAAACGAGGGCTGGCAGAGGGCTTCCCGTTTCGGAACGGTGTCTCCCGTTTCGGACGCCTAGGCTACTACAAGGCACCCGTTCCGAAACGGAAGCCACTGTTCCGATACGGCCTGCACAGAATGCAGAAAATTGCTTGCTTAAACACACAATTGACCAACCAATCATGCTCCAATTGCTACCAAACTTTATCAGCAAGATATTCAACATACAAGAGACATATTTGCTTCAACCAATCAACATTTAAGCATCAAATATGAAAAGCCTCAATTCTAAAGGCATGCTTCCTACTCAAGCAAACCATTCATGCACTAAAACCTCCAAACTAAACACATAAAGACCAATTACAAAAACCAGCATTATTAACAACATTAATCAAACTTAGGGAGTTCAAAACGTCTCCCAGAACATCCACATAGGTCCCCCATTGCCAAATGCCAAAAGCTAAAAGCGTATAAGAAAACCTTTCCATACTTGAGCTTAATTCCCACTTGATTGCTTGCCTTCCTTGCTGCCCTTAATGCACTTTAATGCTCTGCATTATTGGTTTAAGAAAAAGAGAGAGAGCGTAAGCAAAATCTTAGTGAGGAATGCTCATTAAAACCATTCAATAATGCATTTTTATAAACTCATTTATAAACCATGCTTCAAGCAACATTAACCATGTTCCTAAACATTTAAAACAAGCATCTCATGCTTCAAGTATCATTAAACATGCTCATAAACATTTCAACAAGCATCTCATGCTTCAAGTTCATAACTAGTCATATTGGCAACAAGTGATACATTTCACATAAGATTCACACATGGACTTTTAAACACCATTGTGATCTTATCCCCATGGACTTTTAAACACCATGGACCCATGGACTTTTAAACACCATGGCAAGTACCACACAAGGACTTTTAACCACCTTTGTGTCCTTAACAAGAATCTCCCAAGGACTTTTAAACACCTTGGAGTTCTTAAGTAACCAAGGCTTACACAAGGACTTTTAAACACCTTGAGCCTTAACCAAGAACCAACCATGGACTTTTAAACACCATGTTTGTCTTAACTTTTCCAAGATCCACACAAGGACTTTTAACCACCTTTGTGATCTTAACCAAGAACCATCCAAGGACTTTTAACCACCTTGATGTTCTTAAATATACAAGGCTCACACAAGGACTTTTAACCACCTTTGTGACCTTAACCATCACTTGCCAATATGCATCATTATCATCAATATATCCACTATTTTAAAGCATAAAACCAAGCCATAAACATCATGCATCTTTAAGCATTAAACCACATTTAAACAATGTTCAAAAACAAGGAACTCTTACCTTGAGCTTCCTTCAACACATGGCTTGAAATCTCAGCAAATAAACATGCTAGATATGCTTTCAAAACAGATTTAAAATCATGCAAACTACACATTGGATACAACCAAAAACCATGGCCATCACCAAGAGAGTTTTTCCGAAAACTTACTCTTGAGCTTAGCTAAGTTGCTTAGACTTAAACTAAGCTCCCAACCCTCCAAAACACTGGTTTCAAAGCCGAAAACCAAATTCCACTCACCGATTCCGTTTCGCCTCTTGCCGAAACACAAATCAAGCTTCCGGATCACCACCACTTGAATCCAAAGATGACTCCCCTGTTTTAAACACATCAAAGCAGAGGATTAATGCATCATCATGCATTAATAGCTTCAATGAAAGCACCTAAACTCGTTGCTCTCATCCACACTCCATTTTCGGCTACCAAACACAACCGAAAATGCATCCAAACAACTCCTCAACAAAGCCCAGCCATAAACCATCAAAACTAAACATCCTTTAACATCATTTAACATCTAAAAAGGACCTAATAACATCCTTATACCTCCAGCAACATCAGATCCACAAGATCACCTCAAAAACAACCAAGAATCACAAGCTAAACTTAGGAAATTCAACCTATCCGGGATTGCATTAATTAAAACTCAATTCCTTATCAAATTAACATTCATTTAACATCAAAAACACACCTCAAATCATTGCTTTAACAGATCAAACGAAAATTCATCAAAAATCACCAAATCTTGCATTTTAAGACAAGATCCATCACACAACTTTAAAACCATTTATAAATCATCAATTAAGGATTGAGAACTTAGGAATTTCAGTAAAGAACTGAGAGTTTAGAGGAGAAGGACGTTCTTACCTCCAAACTTGAGTTTCTCCTCTTTTAGAACCAAAAAGCTTGAAGAATCAAGTAGCAAATAGTGAGGTTTTGTTGATGAGATGATTAGCAATCAAAAGAGGATTGAAAAGAGAGATTTGAGTGACAAAATCAGAAGAAAAACTCTGGAGAAAAGGTGTTTGGGTTGAGAGAAAATGAGAGAAAGGAAAATGAGATTTTAGGAAAAATTAGTTAGAAATAACTTCCCTCCACTTTCCTTTTGTTTAAAAATAAGAATTAAAACATTAAATATCTTAGAAAAATCTGGAGAAACTCCCTTTGGGTAAATAGCTCCTTAAAGATTCAAAGATTCAATCCTTTCTAAAATAGTCACGCAGTTTTCAAAAATTACATTTTGGTCACTAGCCAAAATGTCACCCTTCCAAACCTCATTTTGTAAAATTGATTTCACAGTTCACTTATATATATTAAAAGAGGATTTTAGAACATTTTTCCATATTTTTAATGCAACCCAAACTAGGCTTTCCTAATTTCACCTTTTTATATTCGAACAGCACTTTGACCGAACCGGTCAACGCCCAAACTTCCAAGCCCAAAACCGGGGCGTTACACGGTGGTGAAAGTTTTATCGTCAATGGTTCAGGAGATGTCTGGAGCATCCCAGGTAGCGGGAAATGAAAAGCCTGCGCACATACCGTCTGTCAGACTGGCTGAAGAATTGCAGGTAGCGGGAAATGAAAATGCTTATTAATAACATATTAGCTCCCTAAAGATTCTAAGTATCGGCCCTCTTTCAAAGCAGTCCTTTCAAACAGATTTTACATTTTCACAAATTAGTCACCAAACTGAAAGGTCAATCTTCTAAAAGTCATTTTCCAAAATCGACTTTACCAAACCTTTATATATATTTTAAGAGGATTTTAGGAATTTTCCCCATAATTTTACCTAATCTCGAACCATGTTTTCCCAAATTCACTCATGAACCAATCAGGATCTCTAGTCTAGGTCCTACGAACCCCGAATCAACCTTAAAGACCCATAAGCCCAAAACCGGGTTGTTAAAACTCACCCCCACTTAGAAAATTTCATCCTCAAAATTTTACCTAATGGAAAAAGATAAGGAAACTGCTTCTTCATGTCATTCTTCATTTCTCATGTGGCTTCCTCTACACCATGATGTCACCATAAGACCTTGACCAACTCAATGGTCTTACCACGAAGAATCTTGTTGTCCAAATCTAAGATCTCAACCGGTTCTTCATCATAGGACAAGTCCGGATTCAACTCAATCTTCTCAACAAGGATGAGGCGGATCCGATCTATATCTCTGAAGCATGGATACATGAAAAACATCATGTATCTTCTCCAAATCGGAAGGCAACCTCAACCTATAAGCAACAAGTCCAACATGCTCAAGCACCTCATACGGTCTAATAAATCTTGGACTAAACTTTCCTTTCCGGCCAAATCTCATCACCTTCTTCCAAGGTGAAACCATCAAAAACACCTTGTCACCTACAACATACTCAACCTCCGTACGCTTCAAATCCGCGTAAGACTTTTGCCCATCTGAAGCCTCCTTCAACCTTTCACTAATAAGCTTTACTTTTTCCGTAGTACCCTTTAGCACATTAGGCAAAGAAACCAACATCTATCCCGCTTCCGCCCAACAAAGAGACGTTCTACACTTCCTTCCATACAATGCCTCATAAGGAACCATTTGATTGCTCGCTTGATAACTATTATTGTAGGCAAACTCCACCAAAGGCAAATGTTTTTCCAAGAACCATGAAAATCAGTGATGCAACATCTCAACATATCCTCCTAGACTTGGATAACTCATTATGACTTACCATTTGTCTGAAGATGATACGAAGTGCTGAAATTCAAACGCGTACCCAACACTTGATGAAGGCACTCCCAAAATCTTGTTGTGAAATGCGGATCTGGATCCGAAACAATGGACTTAGGCACCCTATGCAATCTCACAATCTCAGAGATGTACAAATCCGCCAACCTGTCTAACGTATACGTAGTATGCACTGTCAGAAAATGTACAAATCCGCATCCTGAACGCATCAATCGACTCGTTTCAAGAGCCGAAACCACATTAGATAAAAATTTCACATTCTCACATGCTACCACCACTTTATAAACATCGGTAAGTTTCAACAAAACTCGCTCGGTCTCAAAATCAGCCACAACCCTATGCTTAGTTAACCAATCCATACCAAGAATTACATCGAAACCATAGAAAGGAAACTCCATAAGATCAACCTAAAACTCATGTCCTTGAACAGACAAATGACATCTCTTATACAACTTTCTCGTAACAATTGTTTCACTAAAAGAACTGGTTACACTCATACAAACATCTAAAAACTCAACAGGCAAAATAAGAACTTGTACATGGTCACGCAAAATGTATGAATGAGTAGAACCAGAATCAATCAAAGAAAGTAATTACAAGGATTGCAAAGAAAAAGTACATGCGATCACATCTGTGTAATTCCTTGCCTCACGGTGTGCATACACCCTCGCATGTCCACCTCCCTCAGGATGAACAACAGCCACATGTGTAACATTCCACTGACCATCATCCCTATGCTGAAAGTTACCACTACCGCGCCCACGGTCTCTCTGTGGCTCAGCAGCTCACACTGGAGCTTGTTAATCTCTAACTGGTTGTCGACAATCACGCTTCATATGTCCTCCTGGTCTACAATTCCAAAACGTACCTAAATTACCCCAACACTCTCATGTGTGCCTCCTACAACACCAGTTACATTCTAGAGTAAGAAACAAAGGCATTATGGCCTTGATGACCACGTCCAGGGTTACCACCACCCTGCCTAGGATCTGGTTAATACCACTGATCCTTATGCTTCTTATAATGATCCTTTCCACCATCATACTCAGCAGTTATCTTTCCAAAAAAAGAACCACCCGAACGACCAGCCAAATTAAAATTCTGCTTGATGTCCTTAGCTCGAGTGACTAAGACATTAAAGTCGGTGTAGTTCGAAGCCAACATGTAGTTCTTAATATCCTTCACCAACCCATAGAGAAAATGGTCGCATCTCTTCTGTTTATCGGGAATGATAACTGCATAAATATCCTTGTTTTCATACCTTTTTGCTCTAGCATTTGCCTGTTCTTGAGTTCATACCATAGCATTTAGGTTGCACTTTCTTCTTCTGGGTGCATCTTTACCTTTTCTGGTTATTGGTCCATATCATGGGGTACTGCTCGGAACGTTGGTTTTGTTGGTGCGCAGGAAAGGAGTCAAGAGATAAAGCCGACACCGGGAATTGCTATAGCATGATGGAAGTGGATATTGGCCAGCACGTGAGATACTTGTGAGTTGCAAAAACATGTGAACATGCAGAAAAGGAAGATCTGACATGTGCAGTAGCCGATGCCCACCTGCAGACTATCCTTCTTGTCCCCTCGTGGTAGACCTTGTCGGTGGATATTCCTTGTGATTATAAAGGCATCTTTAGGGCACCAAACCCTAGAATCATCCACTATATAAAAGGGAGAGAAGCTTGGAGCAAAGTGTGGTATATTGTGTTGGAAAAAGAGAGGCGAAAGAGAGAGAAAAGGAGAGGGAAGTTTCCACCTTCATCTTCTTCGGCTTGGTGTCCTCCATCGTTGAAGCTCCAAAAAGTTGCCTCACCGACCTCGAGAGAGGCGGTGGGCCTAAGACAGTCGGGCAATCCATGGCGGAGTGGGAGTTCACCTTTCTTTCTGTCGCTATAGCAATTTTCTTATCATATCTTTATATTTGGTGATGTTATCGCAATGATACGTTGGATGATATTGCCCAGCCACAAACTATTTTAGGTGGCTTGGGTTTGATGGATGATTTGATTTTGAGTACTTTTTAATGCATACTATGGCTTTTTCAGTGTTTATCATGATTCTATGCTTTTTTATGAATTTCTCATTTCCTTAAAGTTGTAAGAGCTTAGGGTTGTAAGTGCTTTGAGAGATAAGCCTTACCTTAAGCGCCTTCGAGAGTTTGCCGTTCTTTAAGTGTATGTTGGGGTTAGTAATCGAGAGAGCTAGCCTTAGAACCCTCATAAGCAAAGGAGTGCTTGTTGAGAGGGAGACTCTAACCTACCTTAGAGATAAGTGATAGGTTTCTAGGGCTAAAAAAGATAGTACGTGAAGGGTAGGGGAGTGTTAAGAGTTTACGCCGAGAGGCATGGCTGTAGCATTTCTAACTCCCAGTTTCCTGGCTAGAGATAGTTTAGAAGCACTCTTAGTAAATTCCACCTAGCATAGAAGATAGCTGAAGAGCCTTAGTATCATTAAAAAGCTTGAGTTAGATTGTCCATCATTCCCAGCCAGTTATTCCGTGGTGAGTTTCGCATACGAAAGGGGACCTATCTATCACATTGTTGTCTCATCTTTCTATGCACTATTTTCCTTCAGCATTATTTTACACCATCTCTTTTACTATAACATTGTCATCTGCAAAAAGTCCAATCTTTATTGTTACAGCAACCGTGAATACCTCCAATCCCTGTGGAGACGATACTCACTCATCACTTTATTACTCGTTCGACGTGTATACTTGCACCATTTGCATATCATTTATAGTATTGCAAGACCACGCAACAGGGAACCAGCTCAAGAGCATATTGGCTCAACCGAACAAATTGAACTTCGTATTTGGAAACATTCATGTTTCCTTCCACCAAGGACGTAAATTCTATCTTCTTCTCATCAAGATAGTGAACACCCAAATACTTTCTCTTGAAAGCATTTCCAAAGAACTCCCAATTCACATCGGCAAGTTCCATACCCGCAGTGATGGTCATCCATCACGTATAAGCATCTCTGTGAAGCAAAGAGACAACACATCCCAACTTTTGCACATCACGGCAACTCATTTGTCCAAGAATCCTTCGGGTTCTCTCAAACCAAACCTCAGAACCCTCATGAGATATACCTCTAAACTCAGTTCCACCCAAATTGTGTAAACATTCTAAAGGTAAGACAACTTTAGCAACAGGCTGAGGTGCGCCACATGAATCCCCGCTATTGATGACTGAAAAGCCCCAGCTACAGCCTGAATCAACGGTGTCATATCAGCAGCAGCTTGCTCTTGCGCTGCTTGAGGTCCAACACCTTCAACACCAGCTCCCGCTCCAGCCCCCTCACCACTAAGAGGAGGAGGAGGCATCCAATTCTCATCTTTCTCATGAATCTCATTCTCAACCACATTATGCACATTGCCTCTAAGCTCTTGTCTCGGTCCCATTATCAAAACAATTTAGCTAAAAAGAATGCAACAATAACAATCAGGCTAGCCAAAGCAAGAACCTAAGGTGATCAAGTTTTACTTTTCAAAACCAAAATTCTCTTTACATCAGTAATAATATGGCAATGGGTACCCTTAACCTCTCCCCCAACAACATATAGCAAACATATTTCATGTTAACAAACACTGGGCATCTCACATAGATCAAACAATGATCAAAACATGTCATAATCACTCATCGTGCATAACATTCATCATTAAATCAACCAAGCAACAATATCACATCAACCTTACCTCTCAATTCTTTCGTAACCTAGCTTTGATACCACCAAATGTAACCCCTCGACCCAGTCTGGGTGAAAGACCAAACCGAACAGATCACATGGAGAATATTAAAGTAAAACGGGAGGTTTACCTCAATAAACAACCCTATTTTTTCATTTTTATCTTGTCCAGATGCTCATTATGATCCTAAGTGTTTAACATCGCAATGAAACAAAAAAGCAACTAGATCATACAACGATTTGGATCTCATTTGTATACATTTACATTTTAAGGACCATTTTGTAATTTATACAAAATACATGGACTTTCCCACTTTTTAAGTCACCAACATTTAATTAACCTCATTACAGGCATCTCTGTCAAATCTCAGCTCAAAACAATCATTCATGCTCATTTAACTACATCCACAACATTCAAGGACAAAAACGTAATCAAACAGAACTTCAGAATATTCGATTAACTAACTTAACAACAGACCATATCGATACCTTAAAGTTGGTATCGATACACCGTCGACAAACAAGCTTCCAAAGTCAACATCAGAGACCTGTATCGATACCCATTTTTCTAGTAGCTAAAATCCGTATTGGAATGCCCCTTCATGTTCGTAGAGACCGTATTTGTACCCTTTCCACCATACCGGTACGCCAAACCCAGATTGGCTTACCTATACTGATACAGTTACCTGAGTATTGACGCATGTACCAAATATGCATTCTTTTGCCGGTTTTTTCACACATTAATCCATTCTAACATATTCCAACATACTTCTAACAGGTATACAACTAAATTAAACATCAAACCTCAAACAAACATGGCAATTTCATCAACTAGGCATAGAGATAAGCAACACTTAAATCTATAGGCATGCTTCCGATGCAAAAAGCCATCAAAGACGGGGAGTTCCAAACTTGCCCAAAAAAGGGAGTTCCTAACTTGCCCAAAAAGCAACACAAGTCTTAAAGGGCATCCCAAACTTGCCCAAAAACAGGGAGTTCAAAAACACATCTCCCAAAACAACAAGGTACTCTCCCATTGCCATCTATTATTACTAATAAGAAAACATAAAACCATACTTAAGCTTAATCCAAATCCTTGGAATCCTTCTTGCCTCCTTGCTGCCTACACAAGCTAAGTCTCTGCATTTTGTTGGAAAAAGAGAGCGTAAGCACAATTGCTTAGTGAGGGATGCTCAAAACAAACCAACACAACAATACATTTTAAAATCATTTCTCATTTAGAAATCTCTATCTCATCATGCCTGTGACACCTCCCTCCCGGTTTAGTAGTAAACCGGTCGGGAGTTGTCAAAAACACGAAAAATTTAAAACTATTTTGCAGCTAGCAAGTAACGACCAACTATATTAGGGAAGACATTAACTTAACTTCCAAGTTAGGTGAGATTAAAGTTTATTCATACATATAACTTAACTACCATTTTAAAACTTACTAATGTTACTATCTCACTCAACTTATATATAGGATTTTTAATTGTATACAAATGTGACTTGAGTATTTGAATCATACAAGAAAACAATGCATCATAACCCTTATCTATTCGAAACATCCACCCATACAATATAAATTTCCATTCGATTTATTTCAAGGTAACGAACAAATAAACAAGCATATCAAACCAACATTTCAATCCACAACATAAACCATTCCATATTTCAAACAAGATCATACTATCATTTATAAAACCAAGTTAACATATTTACAAGACAAGATCAAACTAGCATATACATCATTAACCATATTATCTAGACACCATATGCATGACATAGCTAACACAAAAACTAACTCTATGCCACCATCTAGAAGTAGAACAAGAAGGGATCAAGTCATACATGATTACTATGCTTGTATTCTTTGCTCTCGATCAAGTAAGTATTAGCTGTCGAACTAGGTTCAATCTACTAGGTTGGGAAGAAGGAAACAAGAGATGATAAGTACAAAGTTGTACTTAGTTAGATAGCAATTATTATTCAAATTTTAAAGCAAGTTAGATCTTATTCATGGTATTCAATAAGGAGACCTAGCTAGTCTCATGGCATTATCAATGTAACACCCCAAATTTGGGCCTAGATGTTTTAGAGTCCCAATCGGACCGGTCGAGAACGGTTCGAATCTTAAAGGGAGGTTTAGGGAACACCTAGTTCGGGATGCTTTAAAAATATGGAAAAATATCTAAAAATCCTCATTTATTATATGAATGATTTTGGTAAAATCAATTTTACAAAATAAGGTTTGGAAATGGGATGTTTTATACACTTTAGTTTTGATATTTGGCAATGGGACTTCAAGGTTGTATTTGGGAGATGTGTTTGAACTCTCTAAGTTTGTGGCATGTTTGTGTTGGCATTTATGATATGTAAATGGTCATTTTGGTTGGTTTGAGGTTTGAGATCTCATATTTGGATTTGTGACTAAGAAGCATACCTTTAGATTTTATGATTTTGTGATTGATGCCATGCTCTAGTTTAGGGGTCTTAAATAAGTTCCTTAGTATCAAAATGAGTTGACGGTATGACTTGATGCTCTTTGAGGCATGTTTGATTGGTTTAAAAGGTGATAAACCAGCAAGTTTTGCTGTCACTGGGCAAAGTGTATCGAAACACCCTCCACTGTTTCCAAACGGGGGCCTGTAATGGCCATAGTGTTTCGAAACGGCTGAAGAAGTTTCGGAACAATTTGGCTACTGGTGAGACATGTTTCGATACCGGTCTCGAAACGGTCAACAACGTTTCGATACGGGCGTTTCGGTACGAAGGGTGGGTGTTCCGATACAGCTGACCGTTGGATGTTGATTTGAATTGTTTGATGTTTTCATGCTTTACATTTTAGTCGTGAATGTTGTGGATGCAGTTCCTTGAGCTTAGAATGTCCTTTTAAATTGTAATTCGACATAGGAGCATGTAACTTGACTAATTATTTATTGGTCAAACCTAAAATCTGCAAAGTCCTTGCAATTTCCAAAAAAAACGTTTTGGTCCCTAAACGTGTAATTCATGCAATTGAGTCCCTAAACGTTTTCCGATCACTGTGCCTTTCTGACATTTGATGCGTGAGTATTCACATAGGCTTAATGTGCATCTAAACAAGATTAAAATAAAAAAAGGGTCTTTAATCAAGGTTAACTTTCGGGTTGACTTTGGTTTTCCTCATGTAATCTGCGTAGTTCGAGTCAAGCGTCTAGGCCGGGCTAAGGGGGTTATATTTGTTTGTATCAGAGCCAGGTTATCAAATAATTGGGGCTTGGTATGTGGTTGTTGTATGTGATTATGTATGATTGTGACATTTCGATGAAAGTATGATGTATGAATATTGATGTATGATTCATTTGAGATGACGTTGTGATGCTATGCTATGTTTGGAGTGTGGTTGGGGATCCCATTTCCATATCATTACTAATGAGAAGAAATGGTTTAAAAAATGAGCTTGAGTACTTGGATTACTTACCTTATTATGCCTAATTGTGTTTGTTGCATTTTTGTCAGTGCATTGTTTTTATTATGGGGCCACGTAGAGAGCTGAGAATCAATACTCGTTCCATGGCTGAGAATAAGAACGTAGAGAATGTTGAGGATTTACCTCCTCCTCCCCTGGTGCACCACCTGGTGGTGGTGGAGCTGGGGCTGGTGCTGCTCCTGATATGACCGTGTTGATACATGCTATTGCTGGAGTTTTCCAGACAGTAGTAGCTGGAGCTCATGGATCTGCAACTCAGGATGGTGCTAATGTGAGATTGTCGTTGGAGCGTCTCCTCGGTCTTGGTGGGACCGAGTTTAGAGGTTTGACACCGGAAGGTTCTGAGTCTTGGTTGGAGAGCACCAAGAGGATTCTTGGACAGCTGAACTGCAACAATGTCCAGAAGCTGGGATGCATTGTGTCACTATTGCATGGTGATGCATACAGGTGGTGGATGACCACTATCTCTGGAATGGAGGATGATGAGGTGACTAGAACATTCTTCTTGAATGCGTTTAAGCAGAAATACCTGGGAGTTCGCACCTCGACGAGAAGAAGATGGAGTTTATGTCTCTTGTGCGAGGGAACATGTCTGTGGCTGAATATGAGATTCAGTTTGTTCGCCTTAGCCAATATGCACCTGAGCTAATTCCTAGCGAGAGGGAAAGGTGTAAACGGTTCCGTTATGGGCTGATGGCGGACGTGAAAACCTATATGCTTGCAGCTAATTACACTGATTTCGATGTCTTGGTCACTAGAGCCAAGAACATTGAGTTGAATCTTGGCTTGGCGAGTCGAGCATAAGGTTCTAGCTCAGGGAAGCGAGCTGCAGAACGCGATTATGGTAGAGATCGCAACAAGAGGCATAAGGATAGGAAGCCGCATTTTGATGCTAGGCGCGAGGGTGGTAACCCTGGTAGAGGTCAGCAAGGACCTAATGCATTCTTGAGGACTCCAGACTGCAACCGGTGTGGTAGGAGACACGCTGGTGAGTGTTGGGGTAACCTTGGGACATGCTGGAATTGTGGAAACCGAGGGAATATGAAGAAAGATTGTCCTCAGCCGCTGAGAGAGGGATAGGCTTCGGTGAGAGCAGCTGAGCCACAGAGAGGTCGTGGGTGCGGCCGTGGTAATTTTCAGCGTAGAGATGAGGGTGGATGGAATGTAGCACATGTTATGGCTGTCCAACCTGAGGGTGGTGGTCAGGCTCGAGTGTATGCCCATCGTGAGGGAAGGAATGACACGAACGTGATCTCAGGTACCTTTACTTTCCAATCCTTGTCATTACTTTCTTTGATTGATTTTGGATCTACACCCTCGTACATATTGCGTGAACATGCTCAAATGCTTGATTTGCCGGTTGAGTCTTTGGATATTGGTATGCGTGTGACTAGTTCCTTTGGTGAGACGGTTGTAACAAGGAAGTTGTATAGGAGATGTCCTTTAAAGGTGCAAGATCATGTGTTTCTTGTTGATCTTATGGAATTGCCATTCTATGGTTTTGATGTAATCCTTGGCATGGATTGACTCTTTGAGCATAGAGTTGTGGTGGATTTCGAAAGCAAGCGAGTTTCGTTGAAACTTGCGGATGATTATGAGGTGGTGGTGGTGGGAGAAAATGTGAAGTTTCTAGCTAATGTGGTGTCGACGCTTGAAGCAAGCTAGATGTTGCGTCAAGGATGTGAGTCTTACCTAGCCTTTGTTATGAATCCTAGTTAAAAGGAGGTGCGCGTTCAGGATATAAGGACCATGTGGGAGTTCCCTGGAGTGTTTCTGGAGGAATTACCTAGTTTGTCGCCCAGTCGAGAGGTTGAGTTTGGAATTGAGTTGTACGAGAACACAACTCTGGTGTCCATTACTCCCTATCGCATAGCACCCAAAGAGTTGAAGGAATTGAAGACAAAACTTCAGGAGTTTATTGACCGTGGCTTTATTCGGCCTATTGTGTCACCTTGGGGTGCACCGGTCTTGTTTGTTAAAAAGAAAGATGGCACGATGAGAATGTGCATCGATTATCGTCAGCTGAATAAGTTGATTGTCAAGAACAAGTATCCTTTGCCGAGGATTGATGATCTTTTTGATCAGTTTCGGGGAGCGGCTGTGTTTTTAAAGATTGATCTGAGGTCAAGGTATTATCAGTTAGAGGTGAAGGATGTGGATGTGCCGAAAACAACCTTTAGAACGAGCTATGGGCATTATGAGTTCCCTGTGATGCCATTTGGGTTGACGAATGTTCCTGTTGCTTTCATGGACATGATGAACAGGGTGTTCCATGAATTCTTGGACAAGTTCGTTGTGGTGTTCATCGATGATATCCTTGTGTACTCTCGTACTGAGGAGGAGCATGAAGGTCATTTGAGGTTTGTTTTGCAAGCGTTATTGGAAAATCAGCTTTATGCTAAGCTGAGCAAATGTGAGTTTTGGCTTAAGGATGTTGTTTTCCTTGGTCATGTGGTTTCGGCCGAAGGGATTCGAGTTGATCCCTAGAAGGTTGAGGGAGTGATGAATTGGAAGCCTCCTAAGTCTGTTCATGAAGTCCGTAGTTTTCTTGGGTTGGCAGGATACTGCCGGAGGTTTGCGGATGGATTTTCTAAGATTACTGCCCATTTGACGAAGTTGTTGCAAAAGGATGTTAAGTATGAGTGGACGAAAGCGAGACAACAAGCTTTCGAGAAGTTAAAAGCAACTTTAACGCAAGATCCTATCTTGGTTCAACCTCAATTAGGGAAAGAGTTTGTGGTGTTTAGTGACGCATCCTATTTTGGTTTGTGTTGTGTGTTAATGCAGGAGGGTAAGGTGGTGGCTTATGCATCGCGACAGTTGAAAGTGCATGAGCGCAATTATCCTATGCATGATATTGAGTTGGCTGCAGTGGTGTTTGCTCTAAAGATCTGAAGGCATTATCTTTATGGTGAGAAGTGTAATGTGTACACGGATCACAAGAGTTTGAAGTATCTGATGTCTCAGACAGAGTTGAATCTTAGGCAACGGCGATGGGTGGAGTTGCTTAAGGATTACGATCTAACGATCGAGTTTCATCCGGGGAAGGCCAATGTTGTGGCTGATGCTTTGAGCAGGAAAGTGGTGGTGAGTTATGAGCGATGTTTTCTAGCTTGAGCATATCACAAGATGGTGGACTTGTTGCTGAATTGCAAGTGAAACCATCTCTAATCTAGTTGTTAAAGGATAAACAACTGTTGGATGATTCCTTGGTGCCACATGTTCAGGATATTGTTGAGGATAGACCATCGGATTTCTATTTTAATGATGATTGTATTCTATGTTTTGGAGTCGGATAGTGGTGCCGAGTGATGTTGAGTTGAGGCGCGTTATTCTAACCGAAGCTCATAGTAGTCCGTTTGCTATGCACCCTGGAAGTACAAAGATGTATCGAGATCTGAAGGATGAGTACTATTGGGTGGGTTTGAAGAAAGATGTCGCGGAGTATGTGAGCAAGTGCATGGTTTGTCAGCGGGTTAAGGCTGAGCATTAATTTTCTTCAGATTTGTTGCAGCTGTTAAAGATCCCTGAATGGAAATGAGAGAGGATCACCATGGACTTTGTGTCTGGTTTGCCTCTATCGCCATCAAAGACGAATTCTGTTTGGGTGATTGTGGATCGCCTTACGAAGTGTGAACATTTCTTGCCTGTGCATACGACGTACACCTTGGATATGCTTACAGAGTTGTACATCGCTGAGATTGTGCGTTTGCATGGTGTACCAAAATCTATAGTGTCGGATCGAGATCCGAGGTTCACTGCAAGGTTTTGGGAGTGTTTGCATCAACCTTTGGGTACGCAGCTGAATTTCAGTACTTCTTATCATCCGCAGACAGATGGATAGTTGGAGCGTGTTATCCAAGTGCTTGAAGATATTTTGAGGAGTTGTATTATTGAGTCTCAAGGTTCTTGGGAGAAGCACTTGCCTTTGGTGGAGTTTGCTTATAATAATAGTTACCAAGCAAGTATTCAAATGGCACCTTATGAACCTTTTTTACGGGAGGAAGTGCATAACTCCTCTTTGCTGGGATGAAACGGGACAAAAGTTGGTCTCGATGCTGGCTCTGTTGAAAGGAACCACCGAGAAGGTGAAGCTCATTTGTGAGCGGTTGAAGGCAGCATCAGATCGGCAAAAGTCTTGCGCATATTTGAAGCGTAAGGAGATAGAATTTGCTGTGGGTGACACTGTGTTCTTGAAAGTTTCACCTTGGAAGAAGGTGATGAGATTTGGCCAGAAAGGCAAGTTTAGCCCAAGATACATTGGACCATACAAGGTGATAGAACGTGTGGGTCCTGTTGCTTATAAATTGAGGCTACCACAAGAGTTAGAAAAGATACATAATGTGTTTCATGTATCCATGCTTCGGAGGTATAGATCGGATCCTTCGCATGTTATGCCCGTAGAGGAAGTTGAGTTGAATCCAGATTTGACATATGATGAGGAACCTGTTGAGATTTTGGATTCGGACAGTAAGGTTCTCCGTGGTAAGACCATTGAGCTGGTTAATATGTTGTGGAGACATCGTGGTGTTGAGGAAGTCACTTGAGAAAGGAAGAAAGACATGAAGAAGCAATTTCCTTACCATTTTCGTCCAGGTAAATTTCGAGGACGAAATTTCTTAAGAGGGGGAGAGTTGTAACCCCCCAAATTTGGGCCTAGATGTTTTAGAGTCCGGATCAGACTGGTCGGAAATGGTTCAAATCTTAAAGGGAGGTTTAGGGAAAACCTAGTTCGGGATGCTTTAAAAATATGAAAAAATATCTAAAAATCCTCATTTATTATATGAATGATTATGGTAAATTCAATTTTACAAAATAAGGTTTGGAAATAGTACATTTCGGTGTATTGACCAAATCGTAGTTTTTGCAAAAGTTAAATGGTGACTGTTTTATAAAGGATTGAAACTTTGAATCTTTAAGAAGCTAATTTTACCAAAAAGTTTTTAATCGGATTTCTCCTTATTTTGGGTGATTTTAATAGTGTTTTAATTAAAATAAATAAATATTAATTAAAAGGAAAACTATCTTTGACTTTTCATTACTACCTTTCATCAATTTTCTCTCATTTCATTTTCTCTCAATTTCTTTTCAGCCAAACACATTTCCTCCAACCATTAGCCTTTGATTTTCATTCCTTTTGATGAGATTTCAATCTTCTTTTGATTCCTAATCATTTCCTCATCGAATCTTCTTGTTTTCACATTGATTTTCAAGAAAACTTCCTCAATTCAAGGAGAAATCATCCATTAGAGGTAACATTCGTCATTCTCCTCTAATGATCAGTTCTTTACTGAAATTACCAAGTTATCAATCCCTTTTTAATGATTTTTTAGTTGCTTTAATGTTAGAAACAAGAAATTGTATTAAAACTCAAGGTTTTTGGAGAGATCTTGTAACCCCCTTAACCCGGCCCGGACGGTTGACCCGAATTAAGAAAGTCACACGGGGAAAACCAAAGTCAACCCGAAAGTCAACCTTGATTAACGACCCTTTTTTTTCTTTTTAATCTTGTCTAGATGCACATTAACCTTAGATGTGTTCATGCAAACAGCATACTCAGAGATCACACACATCAGAGATCAAACAGGGACTCAATTGAACAATTTACAACTTTAGGGACCAAATTGTAAATTCTGAGAACATTTAGGACTTAACCAAATTTTAAGTTACCAACTTAAAATTAATCAGGTTTCATGCTTCCCCGCCAAATTTCAGCTCAAACGGACATCCCGAACTCATACAATTGCACAAACAAGTTTTAGGACCAAAATGCAAACATTTCAAAACATTTAACCGCCCATGTCAGCCCCCAACGGTCGCCCGTTCCGAAACAGGCAGAGCCCGTTTCGAAACTCGGGGCCGTTCCGCAACGCGTTCCGCAACGGGGGTCTGGCAGAGACCAAACCGTTTCGAAACGGTGCATATCGTTTCGGACGCCTGGGTTCATGCAAGGCACCCGTTCCGAAACGGTGCACACTGTTCCGAAACGCCTGCACAGATTGCAGCAAAAAGGCATTCCAAAACATGCAATTAATCACTCAAACATGCTCCAATTGCCATCAAACTTTACCAGCATGCAATTCAACATATATATGACTTGCAAGCATCAACAAATCATCAGAACAACATCATATGCAAAAAGCCCCAATTCTATAGGCATGCTTCCTACACAAGCAACCACTTAAGCACAAACTTTCCAAGTCAATCTCATTATAGCCAAATCATGATTCAGCAACATCAACAACATTAAAACATACTTGTCCGAACATATACGAATACAAAAACATCAATCCGAGAGATTCTACCCCCATTGCCCTTATTAACTATAGCTATTCACCGAGACATACATCTCAATTGGAGTCCACCTTGAACATCATTTCAAGCAAGAAACCCCTTTTAAACCATTATACAAGCAATCCAATTCATGCATTAAACAAAGACAACCTATGAATCACATCATCATCATCACATGCCTTTTAAAACAAGTCATAACAAGACTCCAATACATTAAAGAGATCTCATGTACACAAGCATCATTTACCAAATGTTAATCAACTCTTGTTCAACTTAACAAGTAAACATGCATTCACTAGCATCATACACTTTTCATGCAACCATGCATCTTTTCAAGCATCTCATGCTTCTTTATGATCAAGAACATTACATTGGCTTCCAAGTGATCAACCACATCCACTTTTCAACTCAACAACCCGATCGGATACGCGGATTCCGAGCGTTGTCCCTACGCTCCATACATCCTACCAATCCAAGGCCTCCCAAATGGACTTTTAAACACCATTTGACCTTACAAGCCTAAGGTTCCCATGTATGGACTTTTAAACACCATACAACCTTAGCTTTTCCCGAGGTTCCCATGCATGGACTTTTAAACACCGTACAACCTCAACATGCACAAGGTTTCCTTGTATGGACTTTTAAACACCATACAACCTTTGCATAACCGATTGGTAGTTGTATAAATCACTAACGAGATCCGGGACACCCCACACAAGATCCACACATGGTCTTACACCGCCATTGTGATCTTAACAAGCACAAGGTTCTCATATATGGACTTTTAAACACCATATAACCTTTGCTCAACCAAGGTCCTCGAATGGGCAACACCTCCATTATGACCTTAACCATCTCGTTAGGATACTTGAAGGGAGCTTACCGGTCCACTCTTGACCACTCCACCTCCAAGGCGACTTAATTCACGGTGCACCCAATCTTATAGCCGGCTAACTATATCCGATCAACGAACCAAGAACCACTTTCATCACTTGCCAATAAAACCATCTTACCATGTTATTCCACTAATTCATATGCACAATCACAATGCAAAAACCATCACCACAATAGTCCAATGATTCACATGCATAACCAATATGCAAAACCATTACCTCATTAGCCCAATGATTCACATGCATAACCAATATGCAAAACCATTACCTCATTAGCCCAATGATTCACATGCATAACCAATATGCAAAAAGTAACATTTACCATCATCAATTCACTGTTTAAAAGCATCAAACAAAGCCATAGATCAACATGCAACACTATGCATCAAAATCACAATTACCATATACAAAATCAAGGATCTCTTACCTTGAGCATCCTTCACAAATGGCTTTCAAAACCAGCATTAAACCATGCTTAAAATATGCTTTCTAAACAGATTTAAACCATGCAAAACATATGCATCTCAATCATCAACCACAATAGCTTTTAAAACCAAACACAACACAAGTCAAGAGCGAAAACCCAATCACTTACTCTTGAGCTTAGCAAAGTTGTTTAGACTTAAACTAAGCTCCCAAAACCTTCAAACCTTGGCTTAAAAGCTGAAAACCCAACTTCACTCACCGATACACAAAACAAGGCTAGCCAACAAGCCTTCCAAGCATCCAAAAACCTTCCGCAACACCTTCAAAGCTCACGGATCAAACTCCCCTGTTTCAAGCACACAACAACAGAGGATTAATGCATCATTATGCATTAAAAACACCAGCAACAAGACTCAACTCGTTGCTCAACACAAATCCAACAATTTGGCTACCAAACACAACCGAAATCACCTCCAAAAACTTCCAAAACTTAACCCAGCCATGATCCATCACTTCTAACCATTTTTAAACATCAATTAACATCCAAAATGATCACAAACACATCCTTATACCTCCGGGTATAACAGATCACCAAAAACACTCCAAAAACAACCAAAAACTCAAGCCAAACTTAGGAAATTCAACCTATCCGGGATTGCATTGATTAAACCTCAACTTCTAATCAATTTAGCATTCATTTAACATCATTTTGACACTTCAAAACACTGCCCAAACAGATCACACGAAAATTTCACCAAAATCACCAAATCTTGCATTTTAAGCCAAAATCAAGATTTCAATTGAAAAGCCATTAACAAAACACAAATCAAGGATTGAGAACTTAGGAATTTCAGTAAAGAACTGATAGTTTAGAGGAGAAGGACGTTCTTACCTCCAAACTTGAATTTCTCCTTTTTATAGCCAAAATGCTTAATGAAACAACTTGCAAATTGAGAGGTTTTGTTGATGAGATGATTAGGAATCACAAGAGAGTTGAAATGAGTGATTTAGATGCCAAAATCAAAGAAGAAAATCTGAAGAATTATGTTTGGGTGGAGAGAAAATGAGAGAAAAGGAATATTGAGAGAAAATAGAAAGTTAGTTAAGAAATGGTGAAAATGATTTCCCTCCACATTTCATAATCTTTAAAATCAGATTAAAGCCTTAAAATATCTTAGAAAAATCTGGAGAAATCCTTTTTGGAATAATAGCTCCTTAAAGATTCAAAGTTTCAATCCTTTATAAAACTGTCCCGCAACTTTCAAAAATTACATTTTGGTCACTAGCCAAAATGTCAACCTTCCGAACCCCATTTTCCAAAATTGATTTCACAGTTCACCTTTTTATATTAAAATATGATTTTAGAACATTTTTCCATATTTTTAATGCAACCCGAACTAGGCTTTCCTAAATTCACTCTTATATATTCGATCAGCACTTTGACCGAACCGGTCAACGCCCAAAACTTCTGAGCCCAAAACCGAGGCGTTACAACTCTCCCCCCCTTAGGAAATTTCGTCCTCGAAATTTCAACCGGCGAAAAGAGAACCACAACCTTCTCAAAGCAACACACAAGGCAATACAAAAGCCTCAACCAACACTGAACACTTCCCACACCAAACTCCACCGAACACAACACCACCACATGCTGTTCACAAGACCCAGAACACTCAACGATAGCCACAACTTAACTTTTCACATAACCGGACCGTACACAGCCCCAACATCAACCTGAAGAACTTCAGCTCTTACAGCACACACACTGTAACACACAACTCCAAGACTTATTTACACAGAGACAACAACCAATCCAATTCAGCCACTATGCAAACTTTTCTGCTTCAAAAGCTCTTGCAAACCCCCAAACTTCCTCCAAGGATTTCCCAACAAGCAAAAATCCTTAAACGTCAACTGGTTACTCAAACTCTTCATCAAAAGCTGACAATCCTTTACATCCGCCGCTAACATTACCATAACAGCTCACCAAGATTACTCACCTAGATTCCAAAAATTACATCACAACCCCAACTTGACTCCGTCAGCCGTTCCTCACACCACCAGCTGACTCCCAACGGAACTTTCTAACCACAACCAGCCAACCACTTCTCACAAGAACCCAAACGACCAACAAAAACCTTCGATCTTTCATAGCCCTTTCACTTCAAACTTCAACCATAACACTTGCATTACCAGAACATTGCTTATCCAAAACTCACATAACAGCTTCTGCACTCCTCAAAGGTTGCTAAGAACCAACACAACCCTTTCACAACAACTTAAAAGCTAAGCTACCTCAGCACTTGGAAACACAACCACAAAACTGCAACATCACCAGCACCAAGGATCTACCACTTCCTTTTAGCTACACAAACCACTTAACCGATACTAACCTCAACCGGTACCCTTCACCACCAAACCACTAAACTCTCTGAACATCACACTATCCTTCTACCACAGGCTATACCACTCTCACTATTACTAGCAACCATCTTAATATTACACCTAACTCTCACCCAGCACCAAAACAACCTCTAAAAACCCATCATCCAAATCAACCACCACACTAACAGATTCGATTAGTTATTAGCGAGTGTGAACATCGTATGCATGATCACCTACATGCCCTATCAATGCCTGATGTACATGTATGCAAAACCTCTAATGTCATGCCACATGTATGCATGGACCAACATATATAATATAGCATATAACAATGATTTTAACTGTGCATGAATGCCAGTTCACACCCTCCAATAACATCCTCAAATCCGTCTAAGAACAACCTCCCACCTCACTTCTAGCTTATCTAACTCCATCACACCAACAACCATTAACCACCAGATACTCACTAAACCTTCTTCACACCAAAGATGCTCCCAAACAACTACCATTACCCCAAACATGCTAGCAACAAGACTAAACTTACCACGCAAGGAAAACCAACAGAAACCAAACTAAGGTAACTAGAGCAACGATTACTTAACAAGGTTACCTGAAAACACAACACCTCCCTGAAGCTTCATCAGACGAGCTCTCTTCCTTGCGGAACCATCATCCTCCAGCGGCACAACTGCAGCACCAGCTAACACACCAGGGTCACCACCAACTCCTTGCAGTAAAGAACCCTGGCTATTCCGAGCCAACATCAAACAATCACGTCTCATGTGTCCAGCAGACCCACATTTCCAGCAATTCTCTTTTCCCAAACTCTTCACAACCTTCTGCTCTTTTTGCCACCTTTGAACCTTGCCTCGGCCGTGCCCACGACCTTTCAGAGACCCTTTGGCTAACACCAAAGCTGACTTCACCTCAAGAGGACAATCACGCTTAACATGCATTTTAGAACCACAATTCCAACAAACACCTGCGCCCCAACAACCTCCAACATGATGCCTTTCACAACGGTCACACACCGGTGGCTGAGCTTCCACCCCTTGCTCAAGCAACACTTGCTCCACAACATCACTATCTTCACATTGCTTAACCCTTGGAAATTCCCTTCCAAGATACCTTTCACAAAAAGCAGATACAAAGAAATCCCAATCAATATCAGGAATATGTGACGCCACCGCCACAGATGTCCACCAGACACACGCATCCTCCAGCATCAGAGAAACAACACTCCCCAGCTTACAGGCATAATCACAGCCTTCCTGATCCAAGATCAGAACCACACCGGCCAACCATGCCTCAAATGCCTCAGGTGTCGAACCATGATATTCCACAACACCCAAATCAAGCAAACGCTGCTTCGGCAAACCCATACATCCCACAGCCAGCACATCCACTGACTTTACCTTTACCTCAGCCTGAGATGTTCCCAACACCTCCTGCTCAACAGATGATGAACTCTTCATCACAGAACCAACTTCTTTCCCTTGCCTTACCACCTCAACTCCAGGCACAGAAGACTGAAACAAAACACCTCTACAAAAGGGTGAATTCCAAGCCTTAACAACCTGCCCCAAGGCAGCAACCATCTTACCCAACTGCCATTCTCCCATCATCTTTGCCATACAACTAACAACACAAACAATCACAACAAGCAAACAAACCAGTTAGACCAGCATTAAGCAAGGATTCAAACTCCAACTCCAAATAACACAATAGCTATATTAATAAGGCAATGGGTATCCCGAATCCTTCCCTTTACATGACATAACAGTCAACACAACATGGATATCACAACATCAAGCATATCAAACAACATACTTTGATCATGCTTACGTCAAACAGCATCCATTTGCATCAACATAAAAGCAACATAACATGCTCATTACACTTCTATCATGCATAACATCAGCTCACAGCATCAGCACATTTCCACATAAACTCAACCAAGATTCATAACCATAAAACATGCTTGAATCAATAGCAACATACTCAGAAACATCAACAATTGCTCATAAACATGTGTTTCAACCAACTTTCAACCACACATCAAGGTAAACAACAAACACACATCACAACAACTTACCGTTTTCCCCAAGCATTCGCAACCTGGCTCTGATACCACCAAATGTAACACCCTTAACCCGGCCCGGACGGTTGACCCGAATTAAGAAAGTCACACGGGGAAAACCAAAGTCAACCTAAAAGTCAACCTTGATTAACGACCCTTTTTTTTCTTTTTAATCTTGTCTAGATGCACATTAACCTTAGATGTGTTCATGCAAACAGCAAACTCAAAGATCACAAACATCAGAGATCAAACAGGGACTCAATTGAACAATTTACAACTTTAGGGACCAAATTGTAAATTCTAAGAACTTTTAGGACTTAACCAAATTTTAAGTTACCAAATTTCAGCTCAAACGGACATCCCGAACTCATACAATTGCACAAACAAGTTTTAGGACCAAAATGCAAACATTTCAAAACATTTAACCGCCCATGTCAGCCCCCAACGGTCACCCGTTCCGAAACAGGCAGAGCCCGTTTCGAAACTCGGGGCCGTTCCGCAACGCGTTCCGCAACGGGGGTCTGGCAGAGACCAAACCGTTTCGAAATGGTGCATATCGTTTCGGACGCCTGGGTTCATGCAAGGCACCCGTTCCGAAACGGTGCACACTGTTCCGAAACGCCTGCACAGATTGCAGCAAAAAGGCATTCCAAAACATGCAATTAATCACTCAAACATGCTCCAATTGCCACCAAACTTTACCAGCATGCAATTCAACATATATATGACTTGCAAGCATCAACAAATCATCAGAACAACATCATATGCAAAAAGCCCCAATTCTATAGGCATGCTTCCTACACAAGCAACCACTTAAGCACAAACTTTCCAAGTCAATCTCATTATAGCCAAATCATGATTCAGCAACATCAACAACATTAAAACATACTTGTCCGAACATATACGAATACAAAAACATCAATCCGAGAGATTCTACCCCCATTGCCCTTATTAACTATAGCTATTCACCGAGACATACATCTCAATTGGAGTCCACCTTGAACATCATTTCAAGCAAGAAACCCATTTTAAACCATTATTCAAGCAATCCAATTCATGCATTAAACAAAGACAACCTATGAATCACATCATCATCATCACATGCCTTTTAAAACAAGTCTTAACAAGACTCCAATACATTAAAGAGATCTCATGTACACAAGCATCATTTACCAAATGTTAATCAACTCTTGTTCAACTTAACAAGTAAACATGCATTCACTAGAATCATACACTTTTCATGCAACCATGCATCTTTTCAAGCATCTCATGCTTCTTTATGATCAAGAACATTACATTGGCTTCCAAGTGATCAACCACATCCACTTTTCAACTCAACAACCCGATCGGATACGCGGATTCCGAGCGTTGTCCCTACGCTCCATACACCCTACCAATCCAAGACCTCCCAAATGGACTTTTAAACACCATTTGACCTTACAAGCCTAAGGTTCCCATGTATGGACTTTTAAACACCATACAACCTTAGCTTTTCCCGAGGTTCCCATGCATGGACTTTTAAACACCATACAACCTCAACATGCACAAGGTTTCCTTGTATGGACTTTTAAACACCATACAACCTTTGCATAACCGATTGGTAGTTGTATAAATCACTAACGAGATCCGGGACACCCCACACAAGATCCACACATGGTCTTACACCGCCATTGTGATCTTAACAAGCACAAGGTTCTCATATATGGACTTTTAAACACCATATAACCTTTGCTCAACCAAGGTCCTCGAATGGGCAACACCTCCATTATGACCTTAACCATCTCGTTAGGATACTTGAAGGGAGCTTACCGGTCCACTCTTGACCACTCCACCTCCAAGGCGACTTAATTCACGATGCACCCAATCCTATAGCCGGCTAACTATATCCGATCAACGAACAAGAACCACTTTCATCACTTGCCAATATAACCATCTTACCATGTTATTCCACTGATTCATATGCACAATCACAATGCAAAAACCATCACCACAATAGTCCAATGATTCACATGCATAACCAATATGCAAAACCATTACCTCATTAGCCCAATGATTCACATGCATAACCAATATGCAAAACCATTACCTCATTAGCCCAATGATTCACATGCATAACCAATATGCAAAAAGTAACATTTACCATCATCAATTCACTGTTTAAAAGCATCATACAAAGCTATAGATCAACATGCAACACTATGCATCAAAATCAAAATTACCATAAACAAAATCAAGGATCTCTTACCTTGAGCATCCTTCACAAATGGCTTTCAAAACCAGCATTAAACCATGCTTAAAATATGCTTTCTAAACAGATTTAAACCATGCAAAACATATGCATCTCAATCATCAACCACAATAGCTTTTAAAACCAAACACAACACAAGTCAAGAGCGAAAACCCAATCACTTACTCTTGAGCTTAGCAAAGTTGTTTAGACTTAAACTAAGCTCCCAAAACCTTCAAACCTTGGCTTAAAAGCTGAAAACCCAACTTCACTCACCGATACACAAAACAAGGCTAGCCAACAAGCCTTCCCAGCATCCAAAAACCTTCCGCAACACCTTCAAAGCTCACGGATCAAACTCCCCTGTTTCAAGCACACAACAACAGAGGATTAATGCATCATTATGCATTAAAAAACCAGCAACAAGACTCAACTCGCTGCTCAACACAAATCCAACAATTTGGCTACCAAACACAACCGAAATCACCTCCAAACACTTCCAAAACTTAACCCAGCCAAGATCCATCACTTCTAACCATTTTTAAACATCAATTAACATCCAAAATGATCACAAATACATCCTTATACCTCCAGGTATAACAGATCACCAAAAACACTCCAAAAACAACCAAAAACTCAAGCCAAACTTAGGAAATTCAACCTATCCGGGATTTCATTAATTAAACCTCAACTTCTAATCAATTTAGCATTCATTTAACATCATTTTGACACTGCAAAACACTGCCCAAACAGATCACACGAAATTTTCACCAAAATCACCAAATCTTGCATTTTAAGCCAAAATCAAGATTTCAATTGAAAAGCCATTAACAAAACACAAATCAAGGATTGAGAACTTAGGAATTTTAGTAAAGAACTGATAGTTTAGAGGAGAAGGACGTTCTTACCTCCAAACTTGAATTTCTCCTTTTTAGAGCCAAAATGCTTAATGAAACAACTTGCAAATTGAGAGGTTTTGTTGATGAGATGATTAGGAATCACAAGAGAGTTGAAATGAGTGATTTAGATGCCAAAATCAGAGAAGAAAATCTGGAGAATTATGTTTGGGTGGAGAGAAAATGAGAGAAAAGGAAAATTGAGAGAAAATAGAAAGTTAGTTAAGAAATGGTGAAAATGATTTCCCTCCACATTTCATAATCTTTAAAATCATATTAAAGGCTTAAAATATCTTAGAAAAAATCCGGAGAAATCCTTTTTGGAATAATAGCTCCTTAAAGATTCAAAGTTTCAATGTTTTATAAAACTGTCCCGCAACTTTCAAAAATTACATTTTGGTCACTAGCCAAAATGTCAACCTTCCGAACCTCATTTTCCAAAATTGATTTCACAGTTCACCTTTATATATTAAAATATGATTTTAGAACATTTTTCCATATTTTTAATGCAACCCGAACTAGGCTTTCCTAAACTTCTGAGCCCAAAACCGGGGCGTTACAGATCTTGATGATTTTCGTGGTTGATGGTTAGGCTCTGTTTTGAGGTTGTTTTCTAATGTATTTTGGATGTTAATTGATGTTATAAATGATGTTTTATCAAACAAATCCCGAATACGCTTGGATTCCTAAGTTTTGCATACTAGAATGGTGGTTTTGGGGTGGTTTTGGTGTTCTGTTATAGCTGGAGGCATAAGGACGGGTTTGTGGTGGTTTTTGATGATGATTGATGTTTAGAAATTATTAGAAGTGATAGATCTTGGCTTGGCTTTGTTTTGGAAGAGTTTGGAGATGATTTCGGTTGTGTTTGTTAGGTGAATTGAGGTTCTTGAGTAGAGCAGCGAGTTTAGGTGTGTTACTGATGATTTCAATGCATGATGATGCATTAATCCTATGCTCTTATATGTTATAAACATGGGAGACATCTTCGGACGCCTTTGGTGTTGATCCGGGAGCTTAGATAGCGTTTCAGTGAGCAAGAGAAACGTAATCGGTGAGTGCGAATGGTTTAGAAGTCCTTGAGGGACAAAGAAACAAGGTTTGGGGATTTAGGAAAGGTTTGAAACACCTTCCTAAGTTCGGAAGTAAGTATTGGCTAGATTTCTCTCTTATATGTGGTGGTTGCCCCTAAAATGCTTTTACATGCTCATGGTTTGAGATAGATAAATTCCTTCTGTTTTTATGCATGAATTGTAGCATGAGATGATGCTTGAAATGATTTCATGAAATAACATGTTGCATTGATGAGTTTTGAGCTCTTGTTTTAAAGCATGGCAAATGTTATGGTTTTGAACTGAGATGAGAAGGATTTGAGAAATGTTGCATGAAAAACAGTAGGTGAGATGATATTTTGACGTAATATATTGGCATAGAAGATGAGATACTTACCGGATATAACTGATCGATCAATAGGATGAGAGTGCACTATAAACTAAAAATTCATACGTGCTCTTTGGTTTAATCCAAAGGGAGAGACCGATGATGGGCATTCCATTGGGTAGGACTTGGTGAAATACCCAAGCTTTGTGGCAATGCGAGATCTCACCATGTGAGTACGTTGATGAGAGATTCCACTGGAAATTATGTTACTAGACAAGCGAGTATGGTGATGTGAGATTCCACCGGAAGCGTCTAGTGGTTAGAGAATGTTGTTCGCATATCCGAGTAGTAATGAGATGTGAAATGCCAATATAATATATGAAAATGCTTTTGAATCACATGTACCTATTGATGAAATGATTTATGCTATGAGAAATGCATATGAGATTTGTATATGAAATGCTTTGGTTTTACAAGCATGTGTATGGCTTTTCCATGAGATTTGCATTGGTTTAAATGCATGAGATAGAATTGAGGTACATGTGTTATCAATGAGAAGTTGCATTGAAATGGTTTTCAAGCATGAGATAGAATGATCATGTTGTAGAAAAAGTTATTGAGAAAGTGTTTTAAAGAATGCATTATTGTGTTGGTTTTCATTAAAGCATGTCTCACTAAGCAATTGTGCTTACGCTCTCTATTAACAATAATGTGGATAATTGAAGTGTTTTAGGCATCAAGAAGGTTAAGAACATCCAAGGAAGTGCAAAGCTCATGTATGGTGATGTTTTATACACTTTAGTTTTGATATTTGGCAATGGGACTACAAGGTTGTATTTGGGAGATGAGTTTGAACTCCCTAAGTTTGTGGCATGTTCGTGTTAGCATTTATGAGTTGTAAATGGTCCTTTTGGTTGGTTTCAGGTTTGAGAGCTCATATTTGGATTTGTGAGTAGGAAGCATGCCTTTAGATTGTATGATTTTGTGATTGATGCCATGCTCCAGTTTAGGGGTCTTAAATATGTTTCTTAGTATCAAAATGAGTTGTTGGTATTATTTGATGCTCTTTGAGGCATGTTTGATTGGTTTAAAAGGTGAAAACCATCAATTTCTGCTGTCACTGGCCAAAGTGTATCGAAACACCCGCCAATGTTTCGAAACGTGGGCCTGTAATGGCCATAGTGTTTCGGAACGACAGAAGAAGTTTCGGAACAGTTTGGCTACTGGTGAGACCTGTTTCGATATCGGTCTCGGAACGCACCCGAGTACCGAAACGGTCAACACCGTTTTGATACGTGTGTTTCAGCACGAAGGGTGGATGCAATTGTTTGATGTTTTCATGCTTTACATTTTAGTCCTGAATGTTGTGGATGCAATTGCTTGAGCTTAGAATGTACTTTTAAGTTTTAATTCGACAGAGGAGTATGTAACCTGACTAATTACTTATTGGTAAACCTAAAATCTGCAAAGTCCTTGCAATTTCCAAAAATTATGTTTTGCTCCCTAAACGTGTAATTCATGCAATTGAGTCCCTAAACGTTTTCCGATCGATGTGCCTTTTTGACATTTGATTCGTGAGTATTCACACAGGCTTATTGTGCATCTAGACAAGATTAAAATAAAAAAGGGTCGTTAATCAAGGTTGACTTTCGGGTTGACTTTGGTTTTCCCCGTGTAATCTTCGTAGTTCGAGTCAAGCGTCTAGGCCAGGCTAAGGGGGTTACAATCAATCACATACATTCATCGAATTAGTCATATAACAATAATCAATGCTTGCAAAACAAGTCACAATAACAATTATCATAAGAACAAATCCTTGCAAGACAAGTCATTTTTGTTTAATCTTGTAATTAAGTTTCTTTTGTTATTAGATTGGTCTAGGTAATCGAGTCACAAGTTGGTACATTTGTACCTAATCAAGAAGATGCTAATAGTATCACAAGTAGTTGTTAAGACAACAAATCCACTAGTACATATAGTACCATTTCACAAGGCACACAAGGTGCTAATCAAGAAAGTGTATAATCACCAATACAAGAAGGTATATCAATACCCAAATCAAGAGAGCTCTAGACCCTAAGGCATGCCCTTCTACCTAAGACATCTAGTAAACCAAGGACTTGTAACTTTTTAAATTAACATATTTCATGTCACAGAAGATAAATCATGATACAACAAGAGGCTATTCAATCGAACCATGGCATGAAAATTTTCAGCAAGCTTTCACATGGATTTTCATATCATTCAATCATCTAAATCAAGAGCAACCATACTCAATTCTTACATATAACAATCAGCCATGGTAAACTAACATGTATCAACCTTTAAATAGCATCCAAATTCAGTAGCATACAAAAAACATCATGCCTCATTTGATCACTCATAGAATCACACAAAACAGCCCAAAAATACACATAATTCACAATATCAAACAATCCATTCGAGCATACTTTCATGTTTAATTATCGGCTTTAGTTTAAGTCATTTTCATACATGTAACATAGCCAAAATGAAATTAAAAATCGTGGTTAGGACACTAGTTCCAATCCTAGGGTAACTACACTCACAAACTCCCAAGCTACTCTTGTTCCTTGATAGTAATCCCCTTGCTCCTTTGGGATGACCCAATCTTGCCTTCCTCCTCCAAGTTCTCAATCCCTTGGTGATCATACACACACATATAAAAGACATATTAGTTTCTAAATCATGCATTAGACAACCAATATGCAAGTGCTAAATTCAATTCCTCAAGGCTGTCCTAATCTGGCAGACTTGAGCACCAGCCACTAAATTGGTCATAACTTTCTCTATACAAATCCAAAAATCAATTATCATACATTGTAACCCCCTTAACCCGGCCTAGACGGTTGACCCGAATTAAGAAAGTCACACGGGGAAAACCAAAGTCAACCCGAAAGTCAACCTTGATTAACGACCCTTTTTTTCTTTTTAAACTTGTCTAGATGCACATTAACCCTAGTTATGATCACTCAAACAACATGCTCAAAGATCATAAACATCAGAGATCAAACAGGGACCCAATTGAACAATTTACAACTTTAGGGACCAAAATGTAATTTCTGCAAATTACAGGGACTTAACTCAAATTAAAGTTACCAACTTGTAATTAGTCAGGTTTCATGCTTCCCGGCAAATTTTCAGCACAAACGGACTTCACAAACTCATACAATTGCACAAACAAGTTTTAGGACCAAAATGCAAACATTCCAAAACATTTAACTGCCAATGTCAGCCCCCAACGGTCGGATGTTCCGAAACAGAGAGAGCCTGTTTCGAAACGCGGGGCCATTCCGCAACGTGTTCCGAAACGAGGGCTGGCAGAGGGCTTCCCGTTTCGAAACGGTGTCTCCCGTTTCGGACGCCTGGGCTACTACAAGGCACCCGTTCCGAAACGGTAGCCACTGTTCCGATACGACCTGCACAAAATGCAGAAAAATGCTTGCTAAAACACACAATTGACCAACCAATCATGCTCCAAAGGCTACCAAACTTTACCAGCAACTCATACAACATTCAAGAGACACATTTGCATCAACCAATCAACATTTAAGCATCAAATATGAAAAGCCCCAATTCTAATGGCATGCTTCCTACTCAAGATAACCATTCAAGCATAAAACCTCCAAATCAAACACATAATGACCAATTACAAAATCCAGCATTGTTAACAACATTAAGCAAACTTAGGGAGTTCAAAACATCTCCCAAAACATCCACATAGGTCCCCCATTGCCAAATGCCAAAAGCTAAAAGTGTTTAGGTAAACCTTCCCATACTTGAGCTTAATTTCCACTAGATTGCTTGCCTTCCTTGCTGCCTCAATGCACTTTAATGCTCTGCATTATTGGTTTAAGAAAAGAGAAAGAGAGCGTAAGCAAAAGCTTAGTGAGGAATGCTCATTTAAAACCATTCAATAATGCATTTATAAAACTCATTAATAAACCATGCTTCAAGCAACATTAACCATGTTCTTAAACATTTAAAACAAGCATCTCATGCTTCAAGTATCATTAAACATGCTCATAACATCTCAACAAGCATCTCATGCTTCATATTCATAACAAGTCATATTCGCAACAAGTGATACATTTCACATAAGATTCACACATGGACTTTTAAACACCATTGTGATCTTATCCCCATGGACTTTTAAACACTATGGACCCATTGACTTTTAAACACCATGGCAAGGAACACACAAGGACTTTTAACCACCTTTGTGTCCTTAACAAGAATCTCCCAAGGACTTTTAAACACCTTGGAGTTCTTAAGTAACCAAGGCTTACAAGGACTTTCAACCACCTTGAGCCTTAACCAAGAACCAACCATGGACTTTTAAACACCATGTTGTTCTTAAACTTTCCAAGATCCACACAAGGACTTTTAACCACCTTTGTGATCTTAACCAAGAACCATCTAAGGACTTTTAACCACCTTGATGTTCCTAAATATACAAGGCTCACACAAGGACTTTTAACCACCTTTGTGACCTTAACCATCACTTGCCAATATGCATCATTATCATCAATATATCCACTGTTTTAAAGCATAAAACCAAGCCATAAACATCATGCATCTTTAAGCATTAAACCACATTTAAACAATGTTCAAAAACAAGGAACTCTTACCTTGAGCTTCCTTCAACACATGGCTTAAAACCTCAGCAAATAAACATGCTAGATATGCTTTCAAAACAGATTTAAAATCATGCAAACAACACATTGCATACAACCAAAAACCATGGCCATCACCAAGAGAGTTTTTCCGAAAACTTACTCTTGAGCTTAGCTAAGTTGCTTAGACTTAAACTAAGCTCCCAAACCTCCAAAACACTGGTTTCAAAGCCGAAGACCAAATTCCACTCACCGATTCCGTTTCGCCTCTTGCCGAAACACAAATCAAGCTTCCGGATCACCACCACTTGAATCCAAAGATGACTCCCCTGTTTTAAACACATCAAAGCAGAGGATTAATGTATCATCATGCATTAATAGCTTCAATGAAAGCACCTAAACTCGCTGCTCTCATCCACACTCCATTTTCGGTTACCAAACACAACCGAAAATGCATCCAAACAACTCCTCAACAATGCCCAGCCATAAACCATCAAAACTAAACATCCTTTAACATCATTTAACATCTAAAAAGGACCTAATAACATCCTTATACCTCCAGCAACATCAGATCCACAAGATCACCCCAAAACAACCAAGAATCACAAGCTAAACTTTGGAAATTCAACCTATCTGGGATTGCATTAATTAAAACTCAATTCCTTATCAAATTAACATTCATTTAACATCAAAAACACACCTCAAATCACTGCTTTAACAGATCAAACGAAAATTCATCAAAAATCACCAAATCTTGCATTTTAAGCCAAGATCCATCACACAACTTTAAAACCATTTATAAATCATCAATTAAGGATTGAGAACTTAGGAATTTCAGTAAAGAACTGAGAGTTTAGAGGAGAAGGACGTTCTTACCTCCAAACTTGAGTTTCTCCTCTTTTAGAACCAAAAAGCTTGAAGAATCAAGTAGCAAATGGTGAGGTTTTGTTGATGAGATGATTAGCAATCAAAAGAGGATTGAAAAGAGAGATTTGAGTGACAAAATCAGAAGAAAAACTCTGGAGAAAAGGTGTTTGGGTTGAGAGAAAATGAGAGAAAGGAAAATGAGATTTTAGGAAAAATTAGTTAGAAATAACTTCCCTCCACTTTCCTTTGTTTTAAAATCAGAATTAAATCATTAAATATCTTAGAAAAATCTGGAGAAACTCCCTTTGGGTAAATAGCTCCTTAAAGATTCAAAGTTTCAATCCTTTCTAAAACAGTCACGCAGTTTTCAAAAATTACATTTTGGTCACTAGCCAAAATGTCACCCTTCCAAACCTCATTTTGTAAAATTGATTTCACAGTTCACTTAAATATATTAAAAGAGGATTTTAGAACATTTTTCCATATTTTTAATGCAACCCGAAGTAGGCTTTCCTAATTTCACCTTTTTATATTCGAACAGCACTTTGACCGAACCGGTCAACGCCCAAACTTCCAAGCCCAAAACCGGGGTGTTACAACTCTCCCCCCCTTAAGAAATTTCGTCCTCAAAATTTACTTGAAGGAAAGAGATAAGGAAACTGCTTCAGCATGTCATCCTTCCGCTCCCACGTGGCTTCCTCAACACCGCGATGCTTCCACAGCACCTTTACCAACTCGATGGTCTTGCCACGAAGAACCTTGCTATCCGCATCCAGAACCTTCACCGGTTTCTCATCATAGGTCAAATCCGGATTCAATTCCACTTCTTCCACATGCATCACATGCGAAGGATCAGATCTATACTTTCGGAGCATAGAAACATGAAACACATCATGAATCTTCTCCAACTCTTGAGGTAACCTCAACCGGTACGCAACAGGACCCACACGCTCGACCACCTCATATGGTCCAATGTACCTAGGGCTCAACTTACCCTTCCGACCAAACCTCATCACCTTCTTCCAAGGTGAAACCTTCAAGAACACACGGTCACCCACCGCATACTCAATCTCCTTACGCTTCAAATCCGCGTAAGACTTCTGCCGATCAGAAGCTGCCTTCAACCGCTCACAAATGAGCTTCACCTTCTCGGTGGTTCCCTTCAACAAAGCCGGCATCGAAACCAACTTCTGACCCGTTTCAGCCCAACAAAGAGGAGTCCTACACTTCCTCCCGTACAAAGCCTCATAAGGTGCCATTTGAATACTTGCCTGATAACTATTGTTATAAGCAAACTCCACCAAAGGCAAATGCTTCTCCCAAGAGCCCTGAAACTCAATCACGCAGCACCTCAACATATCCTCCAAAATCTGGATAACACGCTCTGACTGACCATCCGACTTAGGATGATAGGATGTACTGAAATTCAACCTCGTACCCAAAGCTTGATGCAAACACTGCCAGAAACACGATGTGAACCTCGGATCCCTATCCGACACAATCAACTTAGGCACACCATACAGCCGCACAATCTCAACAATGTACAGCTCCGCAAGCTTATCCAAGGAAAACGTAGTATGCACAGGCAAGAAATGCGCACACTTCGTCAGGCGATCTACAATCACCCAAACCGAATTCTTCTTCGATGGTGACAAAGGTAAACCAGATACAAAATCCATGGTAACCCTTTCTCACTTCCACTCAGGGATTCTCAACGGTTGCAACAACCCTGAAGGAACCTGATGCTCAGCCTTAACCCGCTGACACACCATACACTTGCTCACAAACTCTGCAACATCCTTTTTCAAACCCACCCAATAATACTCACCCCGAAGATCACGATACATCTTAGTACTACCAAGGTGCATAGCAAAAGGACTACTATGACCTTCAGTCAGAATAGCACGCCTCAACTCAACATCATTGGGCACTACCATTCGACTCCCAAAACACAACATACCATCATCATTAAAGCAGAAATCCGAAGGTCTACCCTCCGCGATATCCTGAACATGCGGTACCAAGGAATCATCCAGCAACTGCTTTTCCTTGATCAGCTGAACCAATGATGGTTTCACTTGCGACTCAGCCACAAGTCCACCATCACTCGAAATACTCAAACTGGCAAACATAGCCCTTAGCTCAACAGCTACCTTCCTACTCAAGGCATCCGCAACAACATTAGCCTTTCCAGGATGATACTCAATCGTCAGATCATAATCCTTGAGCAACTCCAACCAACGTCGCTGCCTAAGATTCAACTCCTTCTGAGACATCAAATACCTCAAACTCTTGTGATTCGTGTACACAGTACACTTCTCACCATACAGATAATGTCTCCAGATCTTTAGAGCAAAAACCACTGCAGCCAACTCAATATCATGCGTAGGATAATTGCGCTCATGCACCTTCAACTGCCGCGATGCATAAGCAACCACCTTACCCTCTTGCATCAGCACACATCCCAAACCAACATAGGACACATCACTGTAGACCACAAAGTCTTCCCTGATTCAGGCTGAACCAAGATAGGAGCTTGCGTCAAAGCCGCCTTAAGCTTATCAAAAGCCTACTGTCTCGCCTCCGTCCACTCATACTTAACATCCTTTTGCAACAACTTTGTCAAAGGTGCAGCAATCTTAGAAAACCCATCCACAAACCTCCGGTATTATCCCGCCAAACCAAGGAAACTACGAACCTCATGAACAGACTTAGGAACCTTCTAGTTCATCACCGCCTCAATCTTCTGAGGATCAACACGAATCCCCTCAGCAGAAACTACATGCCCAAGAAACACCACCTCCTTAAGCCAGAACTCACACTTGCTCAACTTAGCATAAAGCTGATTCTCCAACAAAGCTTGCAGCACAATCCTCAAATGCTCTTCATGCTCCTCCCCAGTACGCGAGTACACGAGGATATCATCAATGAACACCACAACGAACTTGTCCAGGTATTCATGAAACACAGGATTCATCATGTCCATCAAAGCAGCAGGAGCATTTGTCAAACCAAACGGCATCACAAGGAACTCATAATGACCATACCTTGTCCTGAAAGCTGTCTTAGGCACATCCACATCCTTCACCTTCAACTGGTAATATCCTGACCTCAAGTCAATCTTAGAGAACACAGCTGCTCCCCGAAATTGATCAAAGAGATCATCAATTCTCGGCAAAGGATACCGATTCTTGATAGTCAACTTGTTCAGCTGACGGTAATCAATGCACATTCTCATAGTGCCATCCTTCTTCTTCACAAACAAGACCGGTGCACCCCAAGGCGACACACTTGGCCGAATGAAACCACGATCAAGCAACTCTTGCAACTGTGTCTTCAGCTCCTTCAGCTCCTTAGGTGCCATTCTATAAGGGGTAATGGACATAGGAGTTGTATTCTCATACAGCTCAATTCCAAACTCCACCTCGCGATTAGGAGGTAAACCAGGCAACTCCTCAGGAAACACACCAGGAAACTCCTTCACAACTCTAATATCTTGCACCCACAACTCCTTTGAACAAGGATTCATCACAAAAGCTAGGTAAGCTTCATAACCTTGCCTCAGCATCCTGCTCGCCTCCAAGGTAGACACCACATTGGCAAGAAACTTCACATTCTCACCAACCACAACAACTTCATAATCATCCGCGAGCTTCAGCGAAACTTGCTTATTTTCATAATCCACAACAACTTGATGCTCAGCAAGCCAATCCATACCAAGGATTACATCAAAACCATAGAAAGGCAACTCCATAAGGTCAACATGAAAAACATGTTCTTGAACAACCAAGGGACACCTTCTATACAGCTTTCGAGTCACAACAGTCTCACCAAAAGAACTAGTGGCACAAACTCCAACATCAAAAGACTCAACAGGCAAACCAAGCAATTCAGCATGCTCACGCAAAATGTATGAATGCGTAGATCCAGAATCTATCAAGGAAAGTAATGACAAGGATTGCAAAGTAAAGGTACCTGCAATCACATCCGCGTCATTCCTCCCCTCCCGCTGAGCATACACCCTAGCTTGACCTCCACCTTCAGGTTGAATAGCCACAACATGGGCCACTCCTCGACCACCTTCCTCTCTTCGCTGAAAGTTACCACGGCCGCGCCCACGACCTCTCTGCGGTGCAGCAAAACAGGAGCACGCACTTGGCCACCAGCCAACATAGGACACTCTCGCCTCAAGTGATCCGTAGATCCACAATTCCAGCACCCGTTACCAGCTGCCGCAACAGGAGCTTGCACTTCCCTCACAGCACGAGGACAATCACGCTTCATATGACCACGTGAACCACAAATCCAACAAGCACTCGGATCAGCTCTAGCATTGCCTCCCCGAGCAGGTGCTCCACCACCTCTCTTGACTGAGGACTGATACTTCTGATCGCGTCCCCTCTTGTTCCGTCCACCACCGGAACTATACTCAGCAGCTCGCTTTCCAGCACTAGAACCAGCACTTTTGGTAGATAAACCCAAGTTCATCTCAATATCCTTAGCTCGGCCCACCAACACATCAAAATCATCATACTCGGTGGCCAGCTCATACATCTTCACATCTGTCACTAAACCATAACGGAATCTTTCGCACCTCACCCGCTCATCAGGTACCAGCTCAGGTGCATATTGACTGAGTCTAACAAACTAAACTTCATACTCAGCCACAGTCATGCTCCCCTGGGTAAGAGACATGAACTCTCGCTTCTTTTCGTCAAGATACCTCACACCAAGATACCTCCTCTTGAACACATTCTGAAAGAATGTCCAAGTTACATCAGCATCAGCCATCCCAGCAATAGTGGTTGTCCACCACGTATAAGCATCATCATGTAGTAAAGATACTACACAACCCAGCTTTTGCACGTCAGTGCAACTCATCTGACCCAAGATCCTCTTGGTACTCTCCATCCAGGATTCAGAACCTTCAGCAGACAAACCCATGAACTCAGTCCCACCTAGACTGCGTAAGCGCTCCAAGGGTAGTCTCACTCCAGCATCTCCCTGATGCCCAGCTCCTTGAGCTCCAGCTACTGCCGCTCGAAAAGCACCAGCAATAGCTTGCACCAACATCGTCATGTCAGGCATAGCTTGCCTCTGACCAACCTCAGGTCCAGCGACCCCAGCACCAGCTGCAGCTTCAGCTCTTTCACCCTCAGCACCACCACCACCAGGTGGAGGAGGAGGTATTACCGCACATCCCGCATTCTCCTCATTCTCATTCTCATTCAGAGCCATAGCTCCCACATTACTCCTCAACTCTCTACGAGGGGCCATACTCTAACCATGCAATCACAATGCAATAAACAAAGTTAGGTCCAGCAAGGTAAGCAATCCAAGTACTCAAGCTCATTTTCACTTAAAATCAACATCATTTCATTAGCTTTGATTTGGCAATGGGTACCCACAACATGCTTCACCACAATTGCATCAAAATTACAAACAACTCATCATGCTTTCACTCATCAAGCATACATAGCATACATACTTCAATCATGCACACATTAATTCCCAATTACTCGAGAACTCAGCTCTGATACCACCAAATGTAACCCCCTTAACCCGGCTTAGACGGTTGACCCGAATTAAGAAAGTCACACGGGGAAAACCAAAGTCAACCCGAAAGTCAACCTTGATTAACGACCCTTTTTTTTCTTTTTAAACTTGTCTAGATGCACATTAACCCTAGTTATGATCACTCAAACAACATGCTCAAAGATCATAAACATCTGAGATCAAACACGGACCCAATTGAACAATTTACAACTTTAGGGACCAAAATGTAATTTCTGCAAATTACAGGGACTTAACTCAAATTAAAGTTACCAACTTGTAATTAGTCAGGTTTCATGCTTCCCGGCAAATTTTCAGCACAAACAGACTTCAAAAACTCATACAATTGCACAAACAAGTTTCAGGACCAAAATGCAAACATTCCAAAACATTTAACTGCCAATGTCAGCCCCCAACGGTCGGATGTTCCGAAACAGGGAGAGCCTGTTTCGAAACGCGGGGTCGTTCCGCAACGTGTTCCGAAACGAGGGCTGGCAGAGGGCTTCCCGTTTCGAAACGGTGTCTCCCGTTTCGGACGCCTAGGCTACTACAAGGCACCCGTTCCGAAACGGTAGCCACTGTTCCGTTACGGCCTGCACAGAATGCAGAAAAATGCTTGCTTAAACACACAATTGACCAACCAATCATGCTCCAAAGGCTACCAAACTTTACTAGCAACTCATACAACATTCAAGAGACACATTTGCATCAACCAATCAACATTTAAGCATCAAATATGAAAAGCCCCAATTCTAATGGCATGCTTCCTACTCAAGCAAACCATTCAAGCATAAAACCTCCAAATCAAACACATAATGACCAATTACAAAATCCAGCATTGTTAACAACATTAAGCAAACTTAGGGAGTTCAAAACATCTCCCAAAACATCCACATAGGTCCCCCATTGCCAAATACCAAAAGCTAAAAGTGTTTAGGTAAACCTTCACATACTTGAGCTTAATTTCCACTTGATTGCTTGCCTTCCTTGCTGCCTCAATGCACTTTAATGCTATGCATTATTGGTTTAAGAAAAGAGAAAGAGAGCGTAAGCAAAAGCTTAGTGAGGAATGCTCATTTGAAACCATTCAATAATGCTTTTATAAAACTCATTAATAAACCATGCTTCAAGCAACATTAACCATGTTCTTAAACATTTAAAACAAGCATCTCATGCTTCAAGTATCATTAAACATGCTCATAACATTTCAACAAGCATCTCATGCTTCATATTCATAACAAGTCATATTGGCAACAAGTGATACATTTCACATAAGATTCACACATGGACTTTTAAACACCATTGTGATCTTATCCCCATGGACTTTTAAACACCATGGACCCTTGGACTTTTAAACACCATGGCAAGGACCACACAAGGACTTTTAACCACCTTTGTGTCCTTAACAAGAATCTCCCAAGGACTTTTAAACACCTTGGAGTTCTTAAGTAACCAAGGCTTACAAGGACTTTCAACCACCTTGAGCCTTAACCAAGAACCAACCATGGACTTTTAAACACCATGTTGTTCTTAAACTTTCCAAGATCCACACAAGGACTTTTAACCACCTTTGTGATCTTAACCAAGAACCATCTAAGGACTTTTAACCACCTTGATGTTCTTAAATATACAAGGCTCACACAAGGACTTTTAACCACCTTTGTGACCTTAACCATCACTTGCCAATATGCATCATTATCATCAATATATCCACTGTTTTAAAGCATTAAACCAAGCCATAAACATCATGCATCTTTAAACATTAAACCACATTTAAACAATGTTCAAAAACAAGGAACTCTTACCTTGAGCTTCCTTCAACACATGGCTTAAAACCTCAGCAAATAAACATGCTAGATATGCTTTCAAAACAGATTTAAAATCATGCAAACAACACATTGCATACAACCAAAAACCATGGCCATCACCAAGAGAGTTTTTCCGAAAACTTACTCTTGAGCTTAGCTAAGTTGCTTAGACTTAAACTAAGCTCCCAAACCTCCAAAACACTGGTTTCAAAGCCGAAAACCAAATTCCACTCACCGATTCCGTTTCGCCTCTTGCTGAAACCCAAATCAAGCTTCCGGATCACCACCACTTGAATCCAAAGATGACTCCCCTGTTTTAAACACATCAAAGCAGAGGATTAATGCATCGTCATGCATTAATAGCTTCAATGAAAGCACCTAAACTCGCTGCTCACATCCACACTCCATTTTCGGCTACCAAACACAACCAAAAATGCATCCAAACAACTCCTCAACAATGCCCAGCCATAAACCATCAAAACTAAACATCCTTTAACATCATTTAACATCTAAAAAGGACCTAATAACATCCTTATACCTCCAGCAACATCAGATCCAGAAGATCACCCCAAAACAACAAAGAATCACAAGCTAAACTTAGGAAATTCAACTTATCCGGGCTTGCATTAATTGAAACTCAATTCCTTATCAAATTAACATTCATTTAACATCAAAAACACACCTCAAATCACTGCTTTAACAGATCAAACGAAAATTCATCAAAAATCACCAAATCTTGCATTTTAAGCCAAGATCCATCACACAACTTTAAAACCATTTATAAATCATCAATTAAGGATTGAGAACTTAGGAATTTCAGTAAAGAACTGAGAGTTTAGTGGAGAAGGACGTTCTTACCTCCAAACTTGAGTTTCTCCTCTTTTAGAACCAAAAAGCTTGAAGAATCAAGTAGCAAATGGTGAGGTTTTGTTGATGAGATGATTAGCAATCAAAAGAGGATTGAAAAGAGAGATTTGAGTGACAAAATCAGAAGAAAAACTCTGGAGAAAAGGTGTTTGGGTTGAGAGAAAATGAGATTTTAGGAAAAATTAGTTAGAAATAACTTCCCTCCACTTTCCTTTGTTTAAAAATCAGAATTAAATCATTAAATATCTTAGAAAAATCTGGAGAAACTCCCTTTGGGTAAATAGCTCCTTAAAGATTCAAAGTTTCAATCCTTTCTAAAATAGTCACGCAGTTTTCAAAAATTACATTTTGGTCACTAGCCAAAATGTCACCCTTCCAGACCTCATTTTGTAAAATTGATTTCACAGTTCACTTATATATATTAAAAGAGGATTTTAGAACATTTTTCCATATTTTTAATGCAACCCGAACTAGGCTTTCCTAATTTCACCTTTTTATATTCGAACAGCACTTTGACCGAACCGGTCAACGCCCAAACTTCCAAGCCCAAAACCGGGGTGTTACATACATTCTTAGAAAGGAAATTCAATATTCTATTTAACCAAATTAGTCTCACATTTTTCCCATTTTTAGATTAATACAGTTTATTACTTCTTTACAAGTATTCTAAATTCAAGACAGTTTTGGAGTTCCTAACTTAATTCATTTCCAGATTTTAGCACATAGCTCCAAAGTGATCTACGTTTTCTCTCAACTAAAATAGATATATGAAATTTTAGTCCATAAAAATTTCAGATTAAAATTCCTCATATACGATTTATTGTGAATTTTCAAAGTTGATGTCTAGAACATGACTATTCTTGAATTGATTTAACTAATTTCCTTAGTTTATCAAATTGAGCCATTTTAAGTTTAATTGGAGTTACTAAAAATATTTCTAACATAATCCTCTGATTATTAACTCAATTTCCAGAATCATATTTTAACCAATTTCAATCCTAGCATTTTCTAATTATTACAAAACAGTCCCATAATTCAGTTTTCATAATTTACTGAACCAATTTGATAATTCCTTCAATCTAACTTCATTTTAACCACATTTTAGCCAATACAAAGCCTAAATATTAATATTAAGACCCTAATCTTCAATTCATTTCTAATGAAAATTTTCCAATCAAACCATAATTCTATTAATTTTACAGATTAGTCCAGGGCCTTAAACATCATCTTCAAATTTGTCCTACTTCATTTGGTTGACTAATTCAAGCTTAAAAATTTAATTTTCAGTATAGAACTCCATTCAAATTCATTCCTAAGCTCATAAACATTACATGCATGCATAAATCAAGAATTTTGTGAAACCGATATTTTAATTTTGATATAACTAAAGAACCTAAGGACTAAATTGAAAATGTGAAAACGAATTTTTAAGTCCTCAAACATCCCTATATATTTTAAAGAATATTCCTAAGTTAAAAACTAAGTTTATCAAATATTTTCTAAGTGTTCTTAAAGCCAAAACAGTGATTTTCGAGTCACCGTTTCGAAACTACCTTAGGCGTTTCGAAACAGTTTTGAAACTGTGAACATTTGTTTCGAAACGGGTATCGAAACGATTTCAACACTGCCAACCCGTGATTCGAAACAAGTTTCGAAACAGCCTTAGAACAATGAGACACCATATCGAAACGACATCCAGTGTTTCAAAACGGCTTTAAAATTGATTTGAAAAATATGACCATTGAATGTTTTTAACTGATTTTTAACAAACCGTTAAGGCGCATCGAAACAATCTCAAACCGTTTCGATACGATCCTTGACAGTGGAAAAATGTTTCGAAACAAGTTTCGAAACGGTTCTTAGCGTATCAAAACAGGTCTGACCGTTTTGATACGGGCTGTTAAATTCACCCCAACGACTCTTTCTATTTTGGTTTGTTTCAAAACAAGGTCGGGCGTTTCGAAACGGTTGGTTGCATACTGCATTTATGGAGGGGAGATAACACCCCCAATGGCTCTATTGATGAATGCAACAACCACAACGGCTAGAAATCAATGAGAAGGTATAAAAGGGGCCTCTAAAATCCTTAGCAACAACTATTGATCCAAAAGCAAACATCCAAACATCAAATCCAAGCATTTGTGCCTAAATCTCATTATTGTCTTGTAACCCCAATTGTATTTTTCATTCTTATCATTTCAATTGGGTTGAGTGCTTGTAATTGGACTACAATTTGTATTGAGAGATACTTGCTTAGCCAAGAAATTCTTTGTTTCAATTAAGTGAGGATTGGGTCAAATTTTGGGTAGAAAATTTGACTGAAAATTGTAAGGGTTACCTCCTTAGCCTAAAAAAGGGGAGGAGCAATTAATGGAATTGTTGCAAATCCTTAGTGAAGCTAAGGTAGTGGATGTAGAGTTCATTTGGAACTTGAACCACTCTAAAATTCCTTGTCTACCTTTTTATTTGCAAATTTCCACCACCAAGAACTTTAAAAATCCAATTCACCCCCTCTTAGTTTAGTTCGATGATTCGATCCACTCAAGAATTGGTATCAGAGCCTACCACTTTGAGGATTAACAACCACAAGACGAGTTCCTAGGAAGAGTGTGATCATCCAAAAATCAAGAGATGGCTTCTACCTTCGGTTCGAGCATGTATGAGTCTCAATCCACTACAAAACCACCCTTCTTCAATGGTGACAACTATCCGTTTTGTAAGAATAGAATGCGTCTCTTCATAAATTCCAAATACTACATGGTTTGGGATGCCATTGAAGATGGCCCCTACATTACATTGAAGCAAGATAGTGAAGGGAAGATGGTTTTGAAGAAAAAGGTGGAGATGAGTGAAGAAGAAAGGAAGAAGATCCAAATAAATGACAAAGCTTTCCACATGTTTTTTTGTTCTTTTGATCCGGACATCTACTCCAAAGTATCATCCATTGAGAGTGCCAAAGAAGTGTGGGACACTCTTGAGACTACCTATGAGGGAACCAATGATGTCAAGGAAACAAAGATTGGAATTCTCAATCTTAGTTATGAGAATTTCAAGATGGAACCCGATAAGACGGTGTCCAAGATGTTTGATCGTTTCTCCACCATAGTCAATGGGCTCAAAGGATTTGGAGAGACAATACCAGAAGACAAGCTTGTCCGGAAGCTACTCTACTCTCTTCCCGAATCTTGGGATGGGAAGAGAACCGCCATCATAGAAGCCAAAAATTTGAAGACTTTAAAGCTTGATGAGCTAGTGGGTTCTCTCCTTACTCATGAGATTATGAAGCAAGGAAGGGAAGAAGAGAAGAAGAAGGAAGAGAAGAGAGTAGAAAAGCTAGAGGTGGAAAAGAAGAAGAAGATGGGAATAGCTCTCAAATCTTCATTACTTGAGGTCCAACCGGGGAAGAAAAATTCAAAGAAAAATGGACGTCAAAGGTAAAAACAAAGAAGAAGCAAGGGATCAAATCATTTGCTTCGAGTGCAATAAACCCGGCCACATACATTCGGAGTGCCCTCAACTTAAGAAGAAGGGCTTTGAGAAGAAGAAGAAGCTCAAAGTCAAGCTTGCTACTTGGTGTGATGAGGAGTCATCCGAGGATGACGAACAAGAAGTGGCCAACCTTTGCCTCATGGCACTTGAGGAAGATTCCTCTATGGTAACCTCTAACTCATCATCTTTAGATTTTACATATGATGAATTAAATGATGCATATGATGAGTTGCAAGAGGTCTATGATGAATTAGTTGAGAAATACAAGGAGTCGGTCATTAGGAATAAGAAAATTATTTCAAAACTAAATGATAAAAATGACTCACTTTCTCAAGCTAATTTAAAATTTGAGAAAAAGATATTAGGGTTGAAAGATGAACTAAAATTCTTCCAAGATGAAAATATTCACCTTAATAATCTTCTTTCTCAATGTAATAGTGAACACCAAAAGGTGTTAGTTGAGCTTAACAAGCTCAAAGAGTCTTTTAAAAATGTTGGTAGTGTGAAGCATGAAATAGGTGAATCTTCAAAAACAAACCAACCTAGGAAAAAGACTAATTACTACAAACAAGGTAGCTTTCCTAAACATAGTAGAACTAAAAGGATTAGAAGTGTATGCGTTCCTAAGGAACTTGTAAAATCTAAGAACATTGTTGCTATGTCATCTTGGATTCCTAAGGGAACCAAGTTATTGGGAGCTAACACTCTTGGACCCAAAATGATTTGGGTACCAAAACCAAAAGTTTAATATCTTTGTTTGTAGGGGGAGCATTGCTACAAGGCCAAAGCACAAAGTCAAAACTCATGGTACCTTGATTGTAACACCCCAAATTTTGCCAATTTGAAAATCCCTAAATTTTAGAATTCCTAATTTGAAACCCTAAGATTTGGGAATTTCTAGTTTAAAACCCTAATTTTATTAAGGGGTCAAATTGAACAAAATCAGAATTTTGTGGCTTAATTAAAAATTTGAGGTCATTTTGTAATGTGGGTAAAGTTTTTGAGCCATTCGGTAAACCCTAATTAAGTCTAGTGATTTATTGTGTAATTTACCCAAAAGATTGGGGTATTTAATCTTCTTTTTCAGCCCTAAAATTGATTAAGCCTCCATTTTGAAAGCTGCAGCCGTTCTCCCTCACCCTTCACCCTTCTCCCTCGACATCTCCCTCTCCTCTAATCAGTACAGTCCGGCGAAGCTCCGATCAACCAGCATCTGTCGTCCATTGGCCGATCCGGTACCACCGTTCGGTTCCTTTTCTCCTCGCAAACCAACCCCAACCCTCGGATACCCATTATCGGCCACCGTTAGTCTTCATATCGATAAGAAACTGTTTGACTCCCCCTTGCGCCGTTGTGCTCCGCCGCTCCTCCTCCGTGCATCGTCTGTTGTTGTGTTAAGTTGAAGGGAAACAGTTTGTTTTCCTTGCTCCGTTCATCCTCACACTGTCGTTCACCGCTTCGATCATGTTCAGTTTCGTGTCGCCGCCGTTCATTCATCAGTCGCCGTCGATGTTAAGTCATCGGATATCTGTCGCCATCGCGTCGATCTGCTACCGCTTCCGTGGTGTCGAACCACCACCGTTCGTGCACCAGTCACGCCGTTAGTTGCGTTTGGTAACCCTTTCGTCATCTTACAGTTGCGTCTGTGCCGCCTCCGTTCGTTTGTTATAGTCGTCGTCCTTGCCGTTTGGTTCCGTCATCGTCATATTTGCCGCCATCGTCAGATTGTTGTTTTGCTGCTGTTGTCAGTTTGTTGTTTTGCTGCCATCGTCAGATTGTTGTTTTGCTGCCGTCAGATTGTTTTTTTGCTGCCGTCAGTGAGGGTCTTCAACCCTAGTTGCAGATTGCAAGATGAGAAGAGTTTGGGTTGTGTGTTTTGGTTAAGCCCAAATCACCAAGCCCAGCTTAGTGTGAGCCCATATTTTTGAGTAAACTGGACCCATATCAAATCGGACGGCGTGACCAAACCAGTATTGAACCGAACTAGACTAGGAAGCAAATTGGACCGGATTTGTGAACTCATATGTGAATCGGACCAAACTGAACCAATTGTGAATTGAATTAATGGGCTGAACTGGATCCAAATTTGTGAATCGGACAAGACTGTTGACTTGACCAACTCGGACCGCTTGACTATACAGTTGACCATTGACATGGACCGTTGACTTTGATTGTCAGAGTTGACTTTGACCAGAGTTGACCAAGAGTTGACTTTTTTTCAGAAAAGGTTCACCTTAACCTTTCTCGACGTCCTGATTCCGTATCCGCTGCCCGTTCTGCTTAAATAGTTTTCGAAAGCTCAGTTTTTCTCATTTTAAGTATTGTTATTGGAATATAGTAAGTGATGATTTCAGAATCTGATTCGAAATATTCTCCTGTTCAGGTGTCGACCTTGAGACCGTTGGGTAACCTCCAGTTGCTCAGACCGATCGTGCACGTTCTTCGAGATCTTCACGTGAGTATATTTTAGTTCAGTTTTTAGTGTTTTAGTCGGTGGCTTAGTGTTAGTAATAAATACTAATATAATATTCATACCTTCGTAGGTCCTGATTCAGCTAGATCTGAGCATAAGACGTGTTTTTCTCGGCATTAGAGCTTCTGTTGCTTAAGGTGTGTCTCTTCCTGATTTATAAACTTGTGTGTTTCTTTCTGTGCTTAAAGTTTTATGTGCTTTTCTGGTATTAATATAAGTAAAAGTTTTGTACATATTGTGTGCATATTCCGTTGTGATTGGGTGAATATTTCAGACATCATGCATAACATGTCATAATGTGATTTAAGTGAAATATCAGATTTTCGGAAACGTAAAACATCGGGTTTAAAGTATTGTGCAACTTGAATTTTTAAGTTTCGGATCAGACTCGGATTTTAAATTCTGCATCATATCATTGTGGGTATATGGTTGAGATTGTTCGGGGAAGTGCAGTGGTTTCAACCTTCGGGTTGAATTCCGCTTCGGATTAGTGGTTTCAACCTTCGAGTTGAATTCCACTTTGGATCAGTGGTTTCATCCTTCGGGTTGAATTCCGCTTCGGATTAGTGGTTTCAACCTTCGGGTTGAATTCCGCTTCGGATCAGTGGTTCCACCCTTCGGGCTGAGTTCCACTTCGGATGGTGACATGGAGAAAGTAGGTTCTGGGGAACCTTACTTTTCGGTGTATCGGAGATGGGTACTATGATTCATGTGCATCGGACATCATATCATCATGATTCAGTTTTACTGTGTTTTCAGAAAAGTATTTATCAGAAAATAAATTATTGTTTTGTTTTCTTTGAACTTTAGATACACACTAAGCTCTTTAGCTTACACCCTTTAGTTTTTACTTTTCAGATATCTCAGACTTATTAGGCGATCGGTACTTGGAGCATCTCTTGTTTATTCAGATAAATTATTATTCAGTACGAACTTTTCTGTTACCTCAGAATTATTATTTTAATATGTTTTGGGATATTTATGTAATATGGACATTGGGACTGTTTTTAATTTGGGTTTTATTAAATGCATGCATCTATGGAGTTACTTTCGAATTTTTAATTAATTATCGAAACATCGTTCAAAAGATTGCTTTTTATTTTAATCGGAATCATTGTTGAGTTTTACTTATTTTATTCGATTCTTTTGAATTACAAAATATTTTAACCTAAATTGTATCTTGGGGGACAAGTTTTCAAACCTAACTTCCTATATTCGGCCCAATTCTTCTTGGTCGGGTTTAAGGGGTTACATTTAGTGGTATCAGAGCCTAGGTTCAACCCTCGGACTGTGGGACTCACAAAAGTTATTTTCAAAATGTTTTCGACTTTTGCATGCATTTAAAATATTTTGGGACGGATGATAATTTCTTGGAAAAAAAAATATACTATGGTATTTTGTGATTTTGTCTTCAACGTTTTCAATGTGTTTTAAATATGAGACTCCAGTACCGATTCTGACTCTAGGTTATTAGCTTCTAGTATATAGTTCATTATGCCACCGTGTATGAGTCTTAATCTATCGTTTGTTCGAGGTCGTGACCGAGGCCGTATTGTTGTTTCTGGTATTGATCACCCGCCTTATGTTGGGCAAACAAAAATTCAGAATAAGTTACATGTGATGAGAACTATTCGTTAGGAGGATATCAGATCGGAAGTGATAACTCATTTGATATTGAGAACACTGATTGAAATGTGTGAGCCGAGCTCTTAGCGAAGTGTTAAGAGTACTTTATGAATTTGAAATAGAATAACAAGTCAGTAAATGATTATGAGATAGAGTTTCGGAGGTTGGTCAAGTATGCTCCTGAGTTAGTTGTGACTGAGAAAGATAAGTATGACTTTTTTTAAGGAACTTTGACTACCGAGTCAAAGAGATGTTGCAAGATATCAGGATAAAGTATTCAGCGACATGGTTGATCGATGTAAAACTTCTGAAAGGATAATTGCACTAATTGAAAAGGAGGAATTTCAAAATTTTGGTCAAGTTGGAAAACAATCGGACATGTCTGTTCAATCAAGCTTTGTCAATCTGTCTGAGAATAAACCTAGGGATGAGTTTGTTCCTCAGAGTCATCGGAATGTGAGACCTGCAGTATCTACAGTTTCGTCTTGCATCCAGGGTAGTTCAAAAGTTAGTTGACCTATTTTCTGTATGTGGTTTTTACAACAAAAAGCATAGCGGAGAGTGCAGATTGATGAACAGAACGTGTTTTAGATGTGGTTCTCGGGATTACTACTTAAAGAATTGTCCACGTTCATCTACTGGTTCATCCGTACAAATTCAGAGACATGCATCAGTTCAGGCACTTCACCGAGGTAGAGGGCAGTTTAGGTCAGTTGCTTATGGTACAGCTAGTAGAGGTAGACATACTCAAGTGGTAGGTCAGCTGGATATGAGACTAGACAACCGGGTTCAGTATATTTAACCAGAGCTCGTGTTGGATATGATGATATATGATGACATGGAAGGAACATTTTAATATGTTTCAGTTCTATTATAAGTTCTATATTTTAGTATTCTCGGTTATGATAGATCATGAATTTTAAATGGGAAAGTATATGTGTTTCCGTTGGTTATGAGATCTGTTGTTAAGTTTGGAAATTTCGAGGACGAAATTTCTTTTAAGGGAGGGAGAGTTGTAACACCCCAAATTTTGCCAATTTGAAAATCCCTAAATTTTAGAATTCCTAATTTGAAACCCTAAGATTTGGGAATTTCTAGTTTAAAACCCTAATTTTATTAAGGGTTCAAATTGAACAAAATCAGAATTTTGTGGCTTAATTAAAAATTTGAGGTCATTTTGTATTGTGGGTAAAGTTTTTGAGCCATTCGGTAAACCCTAATTAAGTCTAGTGATTTATTGTGTAATTTACCCAAAAGATTGGGGTATTTAATCTTCTTTTTCAGCCCTAAAATTGATTAAGCCTCCATTTTGAAAGCTGCAGCCGTTCTCCCTCACCCTTCACCCTTCTCCCTCGACATCTCCCTCTCCTCTAATCAGTACAGTCCGGCAAAGCTCCGATCAACCAGCATCTGTCGTCCATTGGCCGATCCGGTACCACTGTTCGGTTCCTTTTCTCCTCACAAACCAACCCCAACCCTCGGATACCCATTATCGGCCACCGTTAGTCTTCATATCGGTAAGAAACAGTTTGACTCCCCCTTGCGCCGTCGTGCTCCGCCGCTCCTCCTCCGTGCATCGTCTGTTGTTGTGTTAAGTTGAAGGGAAACAGTTTGTTTTCCTTGCTCCATTCATCCTCACGCTGTCATTCACCGCTTCGATCATGTTCAGTTTCGTGTCACTGCCGTTCGTTCATCAGTCGCCGTCGATGTTAAGTCATCGGATATCTGTCGCCATCGCGTCGATCTGCTACCGCCGCCGTGGTGTCGAACCACCACCGTTCGTGCACCAGTCACGCCGTTAGTTGCATTTGGTAACCCTTTCGTCATCTTACAGTTGCGTCTGTGCCGCCTCCGTTCGTTTGTTATAGTCGTCGTCCTTGCCGTTTGGTTCCGTCGTCGTCATATTTGCCGCCGTCGTCAGATTGTTGTTTTGCTGCTGTTGTCAGTTTGTTGTTTTGCTGTCGTCGTCAGATTGTTGTTTTGCTGCCGTCAGATTGTTGTTTTGCTGCCGTCGGTGAGGGTCTTCAACCCTAGTTGCAGATTGCAAGATGAGAAGAGTTTGGGTTGTGTGTTTTGGTTAAGCCCAAATCACCAAGCCCAGCTTAGTGTGAGCCTATATTTGTGAGTAAACTGGACCCATATCAAATCGGATGGCGTGACCAAACCAGTATTGAACCGAACTAGACTAGGAAGCAAATTGGACCGGATTTGTGAACTCATATGTGAATCGGACCAAACTGAACCAATTATGAATTGAATTAATGGGCTGAACTGGATCCAAATTTGTGCATCGGACAAGACTGTTGACTTGACCAACTCGGACCGCTTGACTATACAGTTGACCATTGACATGGACCGTTGACTTTGATTGTCAGAGTTGACTTTGACCAGAGTTGACCAAGAGTTGACTTTTTTTCAGAAAAGGTTCACCTTAACCTTTCTCGACGTCCTGAGTCCGTATCCGCTGCCCGTTCTGCTTAAATAGTTTTCGAAAGCTCAGTTTTGCTCATTTTAAGTATTGTTATTGGAATATAGTAAGTGATGATTTCAGAATCTGATTCGAAATATTCTCGTGTTCAGGTGTCGACCTTGAGACCGTTGGGTAACCTCTAGTTGCTCAGACCGATCGTGCACGTTCTTCGAGATCTTCACGTGAGTATATTTTAGTTCAGTTTTCAGTGTTTTAGTCGGTGGCTTAGTGTTAGTAATAAATACTAATATAATATTCATACCTTCGTAGGTCCTGATTCAGCTAGATCTGAGCATAAGACGTGTTTTTCTCGGCATTAGAGCTTATGTTGCATAAGGTGTGTCTCTTCCTGATTTATAAACTTGTGTGTTTCTTTCTGTGCTTAAAGTTTTATGTGCTTTTCTGGTATTAATATAAGTAAAAGTTTTGTACATATTGTGTGCATATTCCGTTGTGATTGGGTGAATATTTCAGACATCATGCATAACATGTCATACTGTGATTTAAGTGAAATATCAGATTTTCGGAAACGTAAAACATCGGGTTTAAAGTATTGTGCAACTTGAATTTTTAAGTTTCGGATCAGACTCAGATTTTAAATTCTGCATCATATCATTGTGGGTATATGGTTGAGATTGTTCAGGGAAGTGCAGTGGTTTCAACCTTCGGGTTGAATTCCGCTTCGGATTAGTGGTTTCAACCTTCGGGTTGAATTCCACTTTGGATCAGTGGTTTCATCCTTCGGGTTGAATTCCGCTTCGGATTAGTGGTTTCAACCTTCGGGTTGAATTCCGCTTCGGATCAGTGGTTCCACCCTTCGGGCTGAGTTCCACTTCGGATGGTGACATGGAGAAAGTAGGTTCTGGGGAACCTTACTTTTCGGTGTATCAGAGATGGGTACTATGATTCATGTGCATCGGACATCATATCATCATGATTCAGTTTTACTGTGTTTTCAGAAAAGTATTTATCAGAAAATAAATTATTGTTTTGTTTTTGTTTTGTTTTCGTTGAACTTTAGATACACACTAAGCTCTTTAGCTTACACCCTTTAGTTTTTACTTTTCAGATATCTCAGACTTATTAGGCGATCGGTACTTGGAGCATCTCTTGTTTATTCAGATAAATTATTATTCAGTACGAACTTTTCTGTTACCTCAGAATTATTATTTTAATATGTTTTGGGATATTTATGTAATATGGACATTGGGACTGTTTTTAATTTGGGTTTTATTAAATGCATGCATCTATGGAGTTACTTTCGGATTTTTAATTAATTATCGGAACATCGTTCAAAAGATTGGTTTTTATTTTAATCGGAATAGTTGTTGAGTTTTACTTATTTTATTCGATTCTTTTGAATTACAAAATATTTTAACCTAAATTGTATCTTGGGGGACAAGTTTTCAAACCTAACTTCCTATATTCGGCCCAATTCTTCTTGGTCGGGTTTAGGGGGTTACATTGATAGTGGATGCTCGAGGCATATGACCGGAGACAAGAGTAGATTTATGGATCTAAAGCCAAAAAGTGGAGGAGTGGTGACATTTGGTGACAACTCCAAAGGCCACATTAAAGGTATTGGATCCATAGGTAATCACTCTACTATTCTTATTGAAAATGGCGTGTATGTCGATGGTCTTAAACATAACTTGTTGAGCATAAGTCAATTTTGTGATAAAGGATTTTATGTTTTATTTGATAAAAATGGGTGCAAAATTGCTGACATTAAATATAATAATATTATGCTCATCGGTCATCGCATAGGTAACATATACATGGTGCATCTAGATGACATACATACATCTCATGCATGCTTGGTAGCACAAAATGAAAATGATGCATGGTGGTGGCATAGGAAACTAGGACATGCTAGCATTAGTGTTTTAGAAAAACTAATTTCCCTTGATCTAGTTAGAGGTTTACCCAAGATTAAGTTCTCAAACGATAAAATTTGTGATACATGCTCTAAGGGTAAACAACATAAGTCTTCCTTTAAATCCATTAATGATGTTTCTACTAGTAGATGTTTACAACTTATCCATATGGATTTATTTGGGCCAATTGGGACTATTTTTAAGTACTAAAGATGAGGCTTTATAAAAATTCATCACATTTTCAAAACTAACCCAAAATGATCTTGAACTTAGAATTTCTCATATTAGAAGTGATCATGGAACCGAGTTTCAAAATTTAGGGTTTGAAGATTTTTTGAATGAAAATGGTATTAGCCACAATTTTTCGGCTCCTCGAACTCCTCAACAAAATGGGGTAGTTGATGGGAAAAATAGAACTTTACAAGAAATGGCTAACATTAGCTATATTTTTTGGCGAAAGCCACAAACACCGCTTGCTATATTGTTAACCGAGTAATGATTAGGCCAATTTTAAAGAAAACACCTTATGAGATTTTAAAATCTAAAAAGCCTAACATTAGCTATTTTCATCCTTTTGGTTGCAAGTGTTTTGTATTAAATAATGGAATAGACAACTTAGGTAATTTTGATGCAAAAAGTGATGAAGTTATTTTCATAGGATATTCTTCAACCTCTAAAGCCTATTGAGTATTTAACAAGAGAACTTTAGTAGTAGAAGAATCTATTCATGTTGTATTCGATGATAACCTCCTTCCAAGGAAGGATTCTTGTGATGATGATGATATAGGAATCATAAATGCCTTTGATGGAGGACAAACTTCAAAGGAGGATGAGATTCCAACAAAAGAAGAGGACACACAAGATCCACCTCTTGAAGCCTTAAAGGACTTGGCTCTTGAGGAAAACGAAGTGAGCTACCCAAAGGAGTTCAACTATGTCAAAGATGGTGAAATCTTGGGTGATCCATCCAAGGGGGTAACCACTCGATCTTCTCTTAGATTAATGAATCATGTTGCATTTATCTCATGCATAGAGCCTAAGAATATAAAAGAAGCATTGAAAGATGATTTTTGGATTATGGCTATGCAAGAAGAGTTAAATCAATTTGAGAGAAGTAACGTTTGGACATTAGTGGATAGGTCTAGTAATCAATCTACCATAGGAACTAAATGGGTCTTTAGGAACAAGCTAGATGAGAGTGGTAACATTGTGAGAAATAAAGCTAGACTAGTAGCACAAGGTTACACTCAAGAAGATGGAATAGATTTTGATGAAACCTATGCACCTGTAGATAGAATGGAAGCCATTAGGATGTTGCTTGCATATGCATGTTATCATGATTTCAAGCTTTTTCAAATGGATGTTAAAAGCGCGTTTTTAAATGGTTTTATAAATGAGGAAGTGTATGTGGAACAACCACTGGGTTTTGAAGACTTAAATTTTCCAAATCATGTTTTCAAACTCACTAAAGCTCTTTATGGTTTAAATCAAGCTCCTAGAGCTTGGTATGAAAGGCTTTCAAACTTTTTAATTGAAAAGGGTTTTGAAAACGACAAGGTGGACACTACACTTTTTATAAGAATGCATAAAAATGACATCTTAGTAGTACAAATTTATGTTGATGATATTATTTTTGGTTCTACTAACGAATGTCATTGCAAAGAGTTTGCTAAGCTAATGCAAGGTGAATTTGAGATGAGCATGATGGGGAAGCTCTCATTCTTTTTGGGACTCCAAATCAAGCAAAGGAAGGATGGAACATTCATCAATCAAGAAAAGTACATAAAGGATATGCTCAAGAAGTTTGGCTTGGAAAATGCAAAGCCTCAAGCCACACCTATGAGCTCATCTACAAAGCTTGACAAAGATGAAGGAGGTAAGTGTGTTGACTCTAAGCTTTATCGTTCTATGATTGAATCATTGTTTTACCTTACCGCAAGTAGACCGGATATCTTGTTTAGTGTTTTCTTGTGTGCTAGGTTTCAAGCTAGTCCTAGAGAGTCTCACCTTATAGCCGTTAAGAGAATCTTTAGGTACCTTAGAGATACTCCTTGTCTAGGTCTTTGGTACCCTAGAGACTCCACCTTCAACATTCGTGCTTATTCAGATGCGGATTATGGAGGATGTAAAATTGATAGGAAGAGTACTTCGGGAACTTGTCAATTCCTAGGTAGTATGCTCATATCTTGGTTCTCTAAGAAACAAAATAGTGTAGCCTTATCTACCACCGAAGCCGAGTACATATCCTTAGGGAGTTGTTGTGCTCAAGTCCTTTGGATGAAGCAACAACTCTTAGATTATGGTATTAAGGTTGAAATCATACCCCTCCAACACTCTAGAACCAAACACATAGAAATAAGACATCATTTCGTTAGAGATCATGTCCTTAAAGAAGATGTGGTTATAGAGTATGTTGACACCTTAAATCAATTAGCGGACATATTTACAAAACCTTTAGACAAAGAGAACTTTTGGTCCCTTAGGAGAGAGTTAGGTCTAACTAGCCTATCTTGACCTTTTAGGACCTATTTTGTGCTTAAAATTGCTTGATCTTGTGAAATGCCATGTTTATGTGATTTTTACTCCTATTTTCATCCATGCCTATAGCTTGGGGGAGTATGTTTATGTTTGCGTATGTTTTTCCTACTCATTCATGTCATTCATACAAGATAGGACTTAGAAAATTCCATTTTTATGCACTTTTAGAGCCTCATCTGCACTTCCAGGCCCAGGTGTATCGAAACGGGTCCACCTATTTCGATATGGTTGCTTTAAATTTCTATATGAGAGAAGGGTGTTTTGAAACGCCTTCCAAGGGTTTCGAAACATTTTTGCTACTGCCAAGGGGTGTATCGAAACAAGTTTCGATACGAGTCAACGGGGTTTCGATACGGTCAAACCCGTATCGAAACGGTCAGCTGGAGTTGAAAAGTTGGTTAATCTTTCGTGCTCGTGTTTCGAAACGGTCGACACCATTCTGAAACGGGTTCGCGGACTGCTTTAAAGGGGCTTTAATGTTAAAGTTTAACCTAAATTAAAACTCTCCCAAAAACCCTAAAAACCCTAGAATCAATTTTTCCTATAAAACCCCTCTAAACCTCATTGTTTTTCACCAAATCTTGAGGGCTTTTTCTCTTAAACACAAGTCTAAGCAAGCTTCAGCAATATTGTGCAAGGATTTTCATCCATTCATCCAAAATCCCAATCTAAGATATTTTTCGTCTTTTTCTTTTTCCTTCAATTTGTATTCGAATCTTAAGTTAGAAAAAAATTTAATTTTGTATAGTTTATATGTTTTGATACTTGTGTTTTTCAAATCTTGTAAAAAAATTCAAAATCTTCAATTTTTTTATTCGAATATATAAGTTTTCACTCGTATTTTCTTTACTGTTTTTCTCTTAAAATTTTCTTTGTTTTGTTTTGTATATTTGTTTTTAAAATTTGTTTTTAAACCTAAGTGGGATTTATCATTGGATTGAATTACGAAATCTCAAACATACACTTAAAATTGTTTTTAAATAGCTTGCTTTATGATTTTAGGATGGCTACAGAGAACGTTAACAAAAAGCGTAAGACCGGTCAATCAAGTGAATCGAGTATTCGTCCTATCTCACTTAGATTTTTCAAAAAAGTCTTCGAACTCAAGAGATGAGGGATCGGTTCAATTTTATCAAGGAGTATGAAGTTCGTCGTGAGCGTGCTGTTGATCTCACGTTTCTTGACTCCGAGCGCTTTCTCTTTCGCTACCTCGACCGTTTGAGAGAATGGGGATTCCTTGGGTTGATGAGTATCCCGGATATTTGCTACAAGCACGTGGTCCTTCTCTTTTACTCAAATGATTAATTTATCAATAATGAAGACAACTCCAAAGTTGTTGGGCTTGAGTCTTCTATCTTGGGAAAGAGGATTGTCATTGACATCCCTTATTTGGAGACTACTTTTGGTCTTAAGGACGAAGGAATCGACAATGAGAGTCACTTTGGTTCTCACACCGGTTCAGTTCTTACCTTAGATGATCACGATAGGTTTCTCCACTTGATCGTCTCGTGGTTTCTTCGCCCCTCATGAGGTAAATTTTCTCACATTCGTCAAGTAGACTATTTTTTGCTTGAATGTTTCCGTCGTGGTGAGTGTTCTAATCTTGTTAAGATCATGTTTGCCGAGATTGTCAATAATGTTAAGCTTTGTGACACCGATGCACTCAAATCTTTTACTTATGGAACTGTTTTGAGTTACATCTTCGGCAAGCTTAATCTTGATTGCACCTACGACTCTCCAGAACCCCGCAAGTCAAAAATTGGTGCATCATCTCTCTGAAGGTCCAGATTTCGCTATATAAACAATGGGCATTGGGAACGTGTTGATAGGGAAGCACCTCCACCTCAAGTTGAACCTCAACCACAAGCTCCAGTTGCGAACAATGAAGCTCTCGTGGCTATTCTTACCGAGCGATTCAACACTTTGGACACTAACATGTCTCGAGGTTTTAGTGCTATCAACACACGGTTGCAATCCGTAGAAGATCGTCTCCTTGCGAATGAGAATTGCCTCACATCCATTGAGAATCAACACTCGGCAATGGACATGTCCTTCTCCACCTTTTATGGCCAATGGATGAATTTTCATCGTTCTCAAGCCAAGAGCGATGATGAGTCCATGGATGATGATGCTGACGACGAAGAGGCTTAGGATACTCATGACATATCATATTAGCTATGCATTTTAGGATTAAGTTTGCATCTTTATTTCCATTATGTTTTATGAACCTATGCATTTGATTTTGTTTGGGGTTATGCTTTGAACTTATTGTTTAAGATTTATGTTTTGGATATTTTAATTTTATGAATTGATATGATTGTTGCGTATTTCTTATTGCTTATTGATTATTTCTTTTAACCCTATCTCTTCTCTTTGAGCCTTGTTTATTATTTTTGATCTAACAAAAAGAGGGAGAAGTAATCTAAGAGCCAAAATTCGTTTTAAATGTTTAAAGTGTTTTTAAGTTTTAAACCATGAATTTAAATCCTTAAATCCTTTTTAAAACTTTAAAAACCTATCTTAAATTGAGGGGGAGTTTGAATGCACTCAAAATTTTCAAAACTCTTAAAAATTCAAACTTTGGTTTTGTTATATCAAAAAGGGGGAGATTGTGAAACTTATATTTTAATTTTGATATAACTAAAGAACTTAAGGACTAAATTGAAAATGTGAAAACAAATTTTTAAGTCCTCAAACATCCCTATATGTTTTAAAGAATATGCCTAAGTAAAAAACTATGTTTATCAAATATTTTCTAAGTGTTCTTAAAGCCAAAACAGTGATTTTTGAGTCACCATTTTGAAATTGCCTTATGCGTTTCGAAACAGTTTTGAAACTGTGAACATGTGTTTCGAAACGGGTATCGAAACGATTTCAACACTGCCAACCCCTGTTTCAAAACAAGTTTCGAAACGGCTTTAGAACAATGAGACACGGTATCGAAACGACTTTAAAATTGATTTGAAAAATATGATCGTTGAATGTTTTTAACTGATTTTTAACAAACCGTTAAGGCGTATCGAAACAATCTCAAGTCGTTTCGATACGATCTTTGATAGTGGCAAAATGTAACCCCCTTAACCCGGCCCAGACGGATGAACCGAATTAAGAAGTTTACACGGGGAAAACCAAAGTCAACCCGAAAGTCAACCCTGATTAACGACCCTTTTTTCTTTTTAATCTTCTCTAGATGCACATTATCCATAGACATGATCATACAATCAGCATACTCAAAGATCATAACCATCAGAGAACATTCAGGGACTCAATTGCACAAATTACAACTTTAGGGACCAAATTGTAAATTCTGAAAATTTTAAGGACTTAACCCAATTTAAAGTTACCAACCTGAAATTAATCATCTTTCACGCTTCTCTATCAAATTTCAGCTCAATTGGACATCTCAAACTCATACAATTGCAATAACAAGATTCAGGACCAAAAGGCAAAGGTTTCAAAACATTTAACCATCAAATTCCGAACCCAACGGTCGGGTGTTCCGGAACAGGAAGGACCTGTTCCGAAACGCGGGACCGTCCCGCAAAGGGTTTCGAAACATGGCTTGGCAGTGGCCAATCCGTTCCGGAACAGTGCCTTCCGTTTCGGAACGCCCAGGCCATTTCAGGCCCCCGTTCCGATACGGTAACACCTGTTCCGAAACAGGCTGCACAGATTGCAGAAAATTTACTGGTTTATCATACAATTGATCTATCAAACATGCTCCAAATGCAACCAAATTATACCAGCAAGTCATTCAACATACAAGGAACATAATTGCATCAACCAAACATCAACATGGCATCAATTATGAAAATCCCCAATTCTATAGGCAAGCATCCTATAAAGCAAACCATGAAATCCCCAAATCATCTAAACACATAACAAGAGGCCAATTACAAGTACCAACATTATTAAAAACATAAAACCAACTTAAGGAGTCCAAAACATCTCCCAAAACATCAACATAGGTCCCCCATTGCCAAATACCCAAAAGCTAATAGTTTGAGAAAATGTTCACCATACATGAGCTTAAAACCTTCACTTGGATGCTTGGCTTCCTTGCTGCCCCAAAAATGCACTTTAATGCTCTGCATTATTGGTTTAAGAAAAGAGAGAGCGTAAGCAAATAGCTTAGTGAGGAATGCTCATTTGAAACCATACAATAATGCATCTATAAAACACCTTTATAATCCTTAAATCATTCATCATTTGCACATGCACTAAAGCATTTAAAACAAGCAATTCATGCTTCAAGTTCATAACATGTCATATTGGCAACAAGTGATACATTCCACATAAGATCCACACATGGACTTTTAAACACCATTGTGATCTTATAATTTCCAAGGACCACACATGGACTTTTAAACACCATTGTGTCCTTAACCCATGGACTTTTAAACACCATGACAAGGACTACACAAGGACTTTTAAACACCTTTGTGTCCTTAACAAGAATCATCCAAGGACTTTTAAACACCTTGATGTTCTTAAATAACAAGGCTTACACAAGGAATTTTAACCACCTTTGTAACCTTAACCAAGAACCAACCATGGACTTTTAAACACCATGTTGTTCTTAAAATACACAAGATTCACACAAGGACTTTTAACCACCTTTGTGATCTTAACCAAGAACCAACCATGGACTTTTAACCACCATGTTGTTCTTAAATAAACAAGGCTCACACAAGGACTTTTAACCACCTTTGTGACCTTAACCATCACTTGCCAATATGCATCATTAACAATAATATTCAACTGTTTTAAAGCATTTAACAAAGCCATAAATATCATGCATCTTTAAGCATCAAACCACATTAAAACAATGTTCAAAAACAAGGATCTCTTACCTTGAGCATCCTTCAACACATGGCTTATAATCTCAGCAAATAATCATGCTAAATATGCTTTCAAAACAGGATTTAAAACATGCAAACAAACCACATTGCATACAACCAATCCATGGTTCATCATCAAGAGAGTTTTTCCAAAAACATACTCTTGAGCTTAGCTAAGTTGCTTAGACTTAAACTAAGCTCCCAAACCTTCAAAACATTGGTTTCAAAGCTGAAAACCAAAATCCACTCACCGATTCCGTTTCGCCACTTGCCGAAACACCAATCAAGCTTCCGGATCACCACCACTAGGATCCAAAGATGACTCCCCTATTTTAAACACATCAAAGCAGAGGATTAATGCATCATCATGCATTAATATCTTCAATGAAAGCACCTAAACCCACTGCTCTCATCCACACTCCATTTTCGGCTACCAAACACAACCGAAAATGCATCCAAACAACTCCACAACATTACCCAGCCAAGATCCATCAAATCTAATCATCCTTAAACATCAATTATCATCCAAAAAGGATCTAACCACGCCCTTATACCTCCAGCTATAACAGATCATCAAGATCACTCCAAAAACCAACCAAAAACTCAAGCAAAACTTAGGAAAATCAACCTATCCGGGATTGCATTAATTAAACCTCAATTTCTCATCAAATTAACATTCATTTAACATCAAAAAGACACCTCAAATCACTGCACAAACAGATCATATGAATTTTATCAAAAATCAACCAAATCTTGCATTTAAAAGCCAAGATCAAGAGCACAACCTTAAAACCTTTTATAAAACACAAATTAAGGATTGAGAACTTGGGAATTTCAGTAAAGAACTGAGAGTTTAGAGGAGAAGGACGTTCTTACCTCCAAACTTGAGTTTTCTCCCTTTTTGGAACCAAATTCTTGAAAATCCACTTAGCAAATGCAAAGGTTTTGTTGAAGAGATGATTGAAGATCAAAAGAGGATTGAAATGAGTTATTTAGGTGACAAAATCAGAGGGAAAAGCTCTGGAGAAATGTGTTTGGTTTGAGAGAAAAGATGAGAGAAAATGAAAATGGAATTTAGGAAAAGTTAGTTGGAAATGCCAAAATATCTTCCCTTCTTTTTAGTTTTATTTAAAAACCATTAATTAATCATTTAATATTTTAGAAAAATCTGGAGAAACTCACATTGGGTAAATAGCTCCTTAAAGATTCAAAGTTTCAATCCTTTTTAAAACAGTCTCACAGTTTTCGAAAATTACATTTTGGTCACTACCCAAAATGTCACACTTCCAAACCTTATTTTGTAAAATTGATTTCACCACACTCTTATATATAATAAAAGAGGATTTTAAGACATTTTTCCATATTTTTAATGCAACCCGAACTAGGCTTTCCTAAATTCACTGTTTTATATTCGAACCGCACTCCGACCGAACCGGTCCGAAACCCAAAACTCCTAAGCCCAAAATTAGGGCGTTACACAAAATGTTTCGAAACAAGTTTCTAAACTATTCTTAGCGTATCGAAACAGGTCTGACCGTTTCGATACGGGCTCTTAAATGCACCCCAACGGCTCTTTCTATTTTGGTATGTTTTGAAATAGGGTCGGGCGTTTCGAAACGGTTGGTTGCAGACTGCATTTATGGAGGGGAAATAACACCCTCAACGGCTCTATTGATGAATGCAACAACCACAACGGCTAGAAATCAATTAGAAGGTATAAAAGGGACCTCTAAAAGCCTCAGCAACAACTATTGATCCAAAAGCAAACATCCAAACATCAAATCCAAGCAATTGTATTTTTCATTCTTATCATTTCAATTGGGTTGAGTGCTTGTAATTGGGCTACAATTTGTATTGAGAGATACTTGCTTAGCCAACAAATTCTTTGTTTCAATTGTGTGAGGATTGGGTCAAATTTTGGGTAGAAAATTTGACCGAAAATTGTAAGGGTTACCTCCTTAGCCTAGAAAAGGGGAAGAGCAATTAGTGGAATTGTTGCAAATCCTTAGTGAAGCTAAGGTAGTGGATGTAGAGTTCATTTGGAACTTAAACCACTCTAAAATTCCTTGTCTACCATTTTATTTGCAAATTTCCACCACCAAGAACTTTAAAAATCCAATTCACCCCCTCTTGGTTTAGTTCAATCATTCGATCCACTCAACAAATTTCCATCCATAAAGCACAATAAAATCAATTCAAACCATCCTAGCATCAATCGGCTATCTAGCATAATTATGATTTACTTTACTTACATGTGATAGCTTTAACCCCTCTTGAAAATAAGCTTAAATCAAGCTTCTAAACACTTAATAATGGCTAAATAACCAGCAAAGTTTCCCTATCTAAGCTCTCTAACTTTCACGGTAAGAGGAAGAAAGGAAGAAGGAGAAGAGAAAGTTTTGTTTGATAGTGGGATATGTCTAATCCCCTTTCTCTCTCATGTGGCCGGCCAAAGTGATGATTAGGGGCTGGGAAAACTCAATTTTACCCATCAACTCTCTTCTAGAATTAACTATTTACAATGGGTAGGCTTGGTCTATTTAAAACTTTTGCATACAATCTTTTTATTCAAGCTTAATTCTAGTTAAGTCATCTTAATTTAGCTCTCATATTTTCAATTTCATCCAATTAGCCACTAAATCATATAATTATATTTAATTTGTGATCAATTAATTCAATTAATTAATCAACTTAATTTATTTTCTCCTAAGGTACATCGAGGATATTACAATGCTCTTTCTATCTCATGCTTGAAATCATTTTCAAAGCAAACCCACATCATTTAAACCACATGTACCATCTATCTCATGCATTCATCAAATTGCAAAATCTCAAGGCATAACCTTACATGCTTAAATCTCATAAAGCATTTCTCAAATCATATTCTAATATGTGAAACACAATGCATAAAATCATTTATAATAAAGGTACATGTGAATCTTATATATTGGCATTTAGCAACATTACTCGGATATGCGATTAGATTGACTAAATGTGAAGTCCTACCCCGGTGGAATCTCACAACATCGGACTCTCATGGAGGCATCTCACAACACATACGAGTTTTGTATATTATAGTGCACTTCTCATCCTATTGGTCGACCAATTATATCCGGTAACAATAATCTCATCTCATGCCAATATATTCATTTTAAACATCATTACCGACTATTTTTCAATGCATCATTCTAAATCATTCCCATCCAATTTCAAAAGCATATACAATGCATAGCATTTTCTCAAATGGTTCTATATCATTGAAATATCAAATCTTTCTCATGGGATCATCAAAATCATCATTTCATTTCTCAAAACATGCATAAAATAGTAGGTTTAAATCTATCTTCAAAACAAGAGCATGATGATCATAAAACCAATGGGATAATAACGAGAAACGAGAGCAAATCATCTCATACTTACTTCCGGATGTAAGTAAGTGTTTCAAACTCAACCTAAACCCCCAAACCTTGCTTTCAAGTCTTTGAAAGGCTTTTAAAACTAATTCCACTTACCGATCACGCCTCGCTTGCTTTGCAGAAGCAGAATCAAGGTTTAGAAGCTTCTGAAACTTCAACGTTTGTGTTCGATACAAATTCCTCTATTTATACCATACAAAACAGAGGATTAATGCATCTAAATGCATTAAAACCACCAGCAACCCATGCTATCTCGGTGCACTACCCAAGAACACCAAAACGCCTATCCGAAAATACCTTCGATTGCTTCCTAAACTTGACCCAGTGAAAATCTTACACTTCCATCCAATTTTAATCATCAATTAACATCTAAAAACAACCTAATTTCATCCTTATCCGTTCAGCAACAATAGAACCATATTATCTCTACAAAAACCCCAAATCTAACTATCTAAAAACTAGAGATCCAAACCACTTCAGGATTATTATGATAAAATCTTTATTTCAACATCATTTAACATCCAAATCTTGAATAATAACAACCTTAAATCAAGGAAAACATTAGCATTACGAAAATCACAAGATCTCAACATTAATCTTCAATTTAACCAAATTTCCATTATTAATCCATCAAAACAACTTAGAAAATATATGTAAAGGATTGATAACTTGAGAATTTCAGTAAAGAACATGTCATTAGAGGAGGAAAATGAACCTTACCTCTAATGGGTGAAATATATCTTAATTGGATTTGTTTTTCTTGAAAATCAAAGGAAAACAATAAGGATTTGCAAATCAAGGTTATAGAATCTTTTAGAAATCAAAAACTCGGTGAATCAAGAGCATTACCTCAAGTTTCTTGAAAATTGAGAGTGTTTGGCAAATGGAAATCTTTGAGAAAAAATAGAATGAAAGAAAATGACGTAAAATGTATTTTTAATGAAATAACCAACTCTCATTTTATTAACCCTTTTAATCATTAATTAAAACCTTTCAAAATGTTCCTAATCAAGAGAGTAATCCGATAAAAACAATAAGGTAAAATAGTTCCTTAAAGATTCAAAGTTTCAATCCCTTTACAAAACAGTCACTAAAACAACTTTGTAAAAATGCATTTTGGTCACTAACTCAAAATGTCGTAGTTCAAAAATCCTTTTCTTAAAATTGATTTTACAAAAATCATTTATATAATTAATAATGTTTTTAAGCATTTTCTCATATTTTTCTCATATCCTGAACCTTGATTTCCCTGAACCGCTCCCCAAAACTCGGATCTCTAGTCTACGCTCTACAGACCTTAGATTGACCTCGAATTCTTCTAGGCCCAAAATTGGGGTGTTACATGCAACCAAAGCCACCACACTGCTCTGCTCTAAAGCACCAAATACAAACTAATTAACCCAGCCAAAACCTAACACTTCCATTCAATTTTAACCATGAATTAACATTCAAAAACAACCTAATTGCATCATTATATCTCCAACTACACCAAAACCACATTATCTCCTCAAAAACCCAAAACAACTAGAGATCCAAAATATTTTGGGATTCCTATGATAAAACCTTCATTTCAACATCATTTAACATCCAAAATATGATTAAAATCAATCTCAAATTAACCAAAACAGTATCATTACAAAAATGTTAAGAAATATCTTTCAAAGCTTGATTTAACAATTTTCATCAAATAGATTATAAAACCTTGTTAATAAACACAATTACAGAACCAAAGACTTGGGAATTTCATTAAATAACCTTGATTAGATGAGTTCAACAAAAATTACCTCTAACCCTTGCCCATGCCTTCAATTGACAAGATTTGTTGAGAAATCTTCAAGATTCCTTTGAGATAAATGAGAGAAACGTCAAGGAAATCATTTGTAAATCAAATTGAAGTGGAAAGATGAAAGTTTCTGGAAGTTTAGAGAGAAAATGATGTGTTTGATTGATGAGAAATGAGAAAATGGAAGTTACGTCAAAATAGATGTTGGAAGAGTAAATTCCTTTTTAATAAAATATTTCTTTATTTCTTTTTAATAAAACAAATTTAAAATAGTTAATTGAAGGAAAAGGCTAATTAATAACATACTAGTTCCCTAAAGATTCTATGTTTTGGCCCTCTTTCAAAACAGTCCTTTAAAAATAGATTTTACATTTTTACAAATTAGTCACTAAACCGAAATGTCAATCTTGCAAAACTCATTTTCCAAAATTTACTTTACCAAACCTTTATATATATTTTTAGAGGATTTTAGGAATTTCGCCCATTATTTTACCACATCTCGAACCATGTTTTCCCTGAACCACTCTCGAACCAACCCGAATCTCTAGTCTAGGTCCTACGAACCCCGAGTCAACCTTAAAGATTCCAAGGCACAAAACTGAGGCGTTAAAATTTAAAACCCAAAGCCCATTTCAGGCTCACCATTTCGATACAACCTTAGGCGTATCGAAATGCATGGGAATCTAATGTCACTTTTTGTTTGTTTTTCACACTTCAATGCACCCATAACCACTCAAGCATGCTTCCAACGTGTATATAACATATTTAAACATCAAACCTCAACCATTCATGGCATATTCAACATCATATCATGGCAATTCGCATCAAAGGTAAACTATAGGCATGCAACCTAATAAACAAGCCCATCAAGATTCCAAAATGCATAGCAAAGCACAAACAAATAACCAAAGGCCATTTACAAGTCTAAAACAGCAAATAATACTTGCTCAAATAGGGAGTTCAGACAAATCTCCCAAATGCACAACGGATCCCCCATTGCCCTTATTATTTATAGTCTAAACCGAAACATACTTTCTCAAATGAAGTCTCTTGTGATCCCTTGCTCCACGTTGCTTTTTCGAGCCTCAATTCTCTGCATTGAGGGACAAACTAGAGCATAAGCACATAAGGCTTAGTGAGGAGTGCTAAAAAACAAAACAACATCAATGCATTAAAACCATTTTCCAAGTCCACATTGAAATCTCATTTCAATTAACTTAAATCATCATTTGAAAATCATCATGCCTTTAAAACCATGCACTTTCCTTAATAAAAAAAAACAGCATAATAAACCTTATGCGACATGTATCATGATCAACAACAAGTCCCATTTCTAACACTAAATTTAAGCCTTCTCATGCATAACTACCACATGCAAAGCTTAAAGAGTAAAACATGTATAAATCTCAATATTCAACATAAACCATATCACGATACATAATCAATTATATTGGCTTACAAGTGATCATTAGGTAAGCCCATTTCTCAAAACAACATTCGGATACCCGGATACACAAATGTTGTCCCAACACTTCATACAATCTCACCGGCATCTCAAGGTTCACACACGAGAGCTACCCTCCACCTTTGTGACACTCGTGGTGGAGTATTTGGTACACCGTATAAACCCCTCAACACCACTCATCGGTAGATGTATAACCCCACTAACGAGAGACGGGACACCACACACACATACCTCAATCTTTAGGGTACTTGGATGGAGTATTTGGTGCACCGTATAAACCCCTCAACATCCAAGGTGAATTGTCTACAGTTCACTCAATACTATAGTCGGCTAACTATATTCAAAGCTCCCAAAACTTCACAGGTTGCTTCTGAAATGTTCTCCCATGTTTTAACAACATAATAATACAGAATTAATCCTTCTCAATGCACTCAAATCCCAAGCAAACAAATCCACCACGTTGCCTTACCCAAAACTACCAAAATGCCCAATCGAAACAACAGAAAACATCACTGATTACTCTACAAACTCAACCTAGTCAAAACCTAACACTTCCAACCATATATAATCATTGATTAACTTCCAAAATCATTCTATTATCAACATTATACCTCCAGCATTCACAAAATAACATTAACACCACAAAAACCCATTTCTAACAACCTAATCAACTAGAGATCCAAATAGTTTCCAGATTACTATGCTTGAACCTCAATCTCAACATTAATAAACTTCCAAAACATTATTAAAATCAATCATAAACCAGCCAAAACAGATCCATTACGAAAATTACACAAAATCATCATTGAAACCTTGATTAAGTCATTTTCTTTAAATCAATCATGAAACATTGCTAAGAAACACAATTAAAGAGCCAGTTACTTGGGAATTTCATTAAATAACCTTGATTAGAGGAGTTGGAAGAAAATTACCTCTAACCCATGACTATTCACTCAATTGACAAGATTTGATTGAAAATTTTAAAGAATCCTTTTAAACAAGTTGAGGAAACTCCATGGAAATCATTTGGAAATCTAATTAAAATGTAAAGGAAAATATCTCTGAAAGTTTTGATAGAAAATGGGTGATTGGCTGGAGAGAAAAGAGAGAAAATGAAAGTTACGTTAAAATGAGTTTGTAAAGCTTAATTCTTTTTTAATCAAAATCATTTTTATTCTTTTTAATTAAATACATTTAAAACATGTGAAATTAAGATAATATCTTATAACAATTGCATTAGCTCCCTAAAGATTCTAAGTTTTGGCTCTTTGCAAAATAGTCATTATTTCAATTTTTACAATTTAGTCACTAAACCAAAATGTCTATATTCTAGTTACCATTTTCCAAAATTGATTTCACCAAACCCTTATATATATTTAAAAAGTATTTTAGAAAAGTTTTCAATATTTTTATCACCTTTCGGACTAGGTTTTCCTTGAACTCATCCTGCAGCAAACCTGAATTTCTAGTCTCGGTCCAACGGGCCCTGAACCCAACGTGAAAACCTCTAGTCCCGAAATCGCGGCGTTACAATTTACTTGATAGGAGTGTTGCCCAATAAAAACTAGGGTTTTGCAAATGAGGCCTGATTGGGCCTAATACACATGGATTTTTATTTTTTACACTTTAAATATTTTTGGGCTTTTGTATCATATACACATGGGCATGCAAAATAAGTGGCAATAGATGCCCCTCTTTGCTCATTCTAGTGAAACGGGAATGGGGCAAAGACCAAAAGGGACTGATTTTGTCTGGCTGAGTCAGTTGAACAATGTGTTCCTTCAAAGCAGCTGCGAACATTTCTTCAAACGGTCTATTCTTCCGAAGCGACACTTAATGAACCAAATGACATTTTCTCTAATGATGATGCATCTCGTTTCTCTAAAGTGACAGAAAAAACGGACTCATTAACCTCAAACGACATGTTCCTCTGAAACGATTGGTAATGTAACATCCTGATTTAGGGTCTAGAAGATCCGACGAAGTTTCGAGGTCCAGAAGACTGGTGTTGGGAGTTGTGAGTGAGTTCAGGGAAAGTGGTTCTCGGATGTTGGGAAAATATGAAATAAATCTCTAAAATCCTTAATAAATATGTTTAAGGTTTTGGTAAAAACAATTTTGGAAAAACGTTTTCCGAACCGTGACATTTTGGTTTAGTGACCAAATCGTAATGTTTGCAAAATCTGTTTTAGTGACCATTTTGTAAAAGAGTCAAAACATTGAATCTTTAAGGAGCTAAATTGGCTAGGCCAATACGGTTTTTATCCCCTTTATTTTGACTATTCAAATATTTTTAAATAAGTTTTAAAATTCAAATTAAAAGAGTTTTCCTTATTTCCTCATTTTACGTTAAAATCCATTTTTTAAGCTTTCACATCTTCTCTCTTCAGCCAAACAGCCTTTGAGCATGATTTTCTCAAGGTAAAAGAGATTTCCTACTTAGCTAATATTGCCAAATGATTCTCCTACTTTGGTTTTCTAAAACCCAAGCTTATTTCATTGTTTTTCTTAAGGAATTTTGCCAAACAAGGGGAAATAGCTAGCATTGGGGGGAGAAACGAATTTATCCTCTAATGTAAGGTTCTTTATTGATATTCCCATGCGTTTATTCTTTTAAATGCAAAAGTTATGTTTTCTTGTATTATACCTAATGAAATTTGGCTAAAAATGAGCTTTTGGGTAAGATCTTGAGTAGGATCTGTTGTTGCTAGGTTTGATGAGGAATTTATCTTTGTTGTGATGTGGTTTTTGAGTTGGGGTGCTGGGAGAATGATAGGAATCCCGAAATTGGGTTTGGTGTTGATGTTTGAAGTGGAAAATGAGGGTTTTTGAGTGAGTTTTGCGGTAAATCAATAGCTCGTGATAATTTGATGCTTGGTTGATGTTTTGAGATGTTTATCTATGTATTTTGATGATATCTTATGTTGGGTTTTGCTGGAGATTGTTCGAATTGGGTTTTCGGTGTTTACGACTTGTATCAGAAATGTTTCAATAGGTGTTTTGATTGGGGTATTGAATATCTATTTTACAGAAAGTTAGAGTGTTGAAATTATCTATAATCCTTTATTTTGGGTTGGTTAGAGGCATGGATTGAAGATTCGTAATTGTTGAATTCTTTTGTGGGTGAACGGGAAAGCTAGAAAGGGGTTTCGGCTTGTTTTTGGTAATTGCTGGTGAGTGGAAATGATTTTAATGTTTTATCAAGGTTGAAGAAGTGTTTTAAGGGTTTGGGTTGAGCCGTTAGTCCAATTCAAGCTCAAGAGTAAGTTTTGTGTTGTTTTGGCTTTTTCGCCATTTTACATTTGATTTTGTTTGATCATGAGCATATCTTTCTAATGATGTATATTCGGTTGTTATGCATTAAATGCATGATGTTTATTGTCCCATGAGAATGCCATGTTTGTTATTAAAATGTCGTTGAGTTCATGCTATGCTTGAGCTTGTGATTATGGCTTTTGGGATATGTTTGGGGAGGTGTTTATCCCTGGTGAAATCTGTGGATTGTGATGTTGCGATGAGTATATTGTCACATGAGTTATATCGGATAGACTGATCGATCAGTAGGATGTGAAGTGCACTATAATTATAAAATTCACACGTGAGAAATTCTTCGGTTTTACAATAGGGGTTGTGTTATTGTGATGCTAGTGGTAGGGGTTGTGCTATCACCAACGGACAATGCGGGTAGTTGCATCTGGGCCAAAGTGAGATTATGGTGAGGGATGTTTCACCATGTGACTTGATGGGGGTTGTGCCATCGAGGTGTCTACTTATCCGAGCAACGTGTCAATGATGGCAGTGTACTCATTCGCTTATGGTTTCGTATGAGCTTGGTAAACTCATATGGTTATGCATTGTGCTTGAAGCATGTAGAATAATATGGAGCTGGTAGGCTTGGTTTGCATATGTTGTTTACATATGGCCTTTGCATGTTGGATGCATGTTGTACCTTTAGCACGTGTTACTGTTATTACTTTAACTTGTTACAAGTTAACATGTTGAAAAGGAAATGATTTGTGAAAAGTGGTTTTCAAGAAATGGTTTCGGTTTCCAAAATGAGGATTGTTTTCAAAACTGCATTATTGTAGTTTGGTTTTAAGCTCCTCTCGCTAAGCTTTATAGCTTACGCTCTCGTTTCCAACAATGCAGATCCGTAGATCTTTTAGAAGGCAACGGTTCAAGGGAGGTGATCAAAGTGTCCGTCTCTAGCTCAAGTATGACCTTGCTTAGATAATAGTGTGTGTGGCAATGATGGTCAACCTTGTTTTTGTTGTTAGAAGTGTTTGTAAACTCCTTGAGTTAAGAGCATGTTGGCTGCCCTTGTTGGCATGTTTATACCTTGTTTACATATATGTCGAATCTTGAAGTATTTCCTTTTTAATCGTATGTTGAGCATGTTCTAATTTCTCTTGTTCTTGATCATGTTTGATGGTTGATTTTGGTGAATGTATGTTGTTCTTGCTGATTCTTGATGGGTGTGAGGATTGGAACCAAGGAAAACAACCTTGGAGATGCTTGTGATGCAGTTCAGCTGTTACTGCAGCATGGTGTTTTGAAACGGGCACGAACGTTACGGAACAACCCCTATTTTGGCCTTGGCGTTCCGGAACACGTATCGAAACGAGCTAAGCAGGGACGGAACGGGTCCAAGCCGTTCCGGAACGTTTGCTCACTGTTCTAATACGGCCTTAAGTGTTTCGAAACAGGGGTCGTTGGAAGTTAGTTGGAGGCATCTTTAAAGTTATTTTTTGCGTTTTGGTCCTAGCTTGTGGTGTTTTCAATTGTGGATGATTTTGTGCATGCCTTGTGTTTTATTTCATCATGGAAGCATGAAATGGGTTTAACTATACAAAGATCACCTTAATTACATCATTGGTCCCTATTTTATGCTAGTTTTGCATTTTGGTCCCTGTTTGCTCATTTGTTCGAATCAATACTCGTTTTGTTGTCCTTTCTTCCGTCGTGTGTTCTTAAACTTAAGGTTAATTTGAGCATCTAGAAAAGATAATAATCAACGCGTTTATGGTTTCTAATTGGAGGGAAATCTTCAGATCTTTCTTCGGTTAGTCCTGTGTGATCCACTCGATACAGTTTGGTGGCTAGGACGGGTCGAAGGGTTACATGGAACAAATCAAATTACTTAAATCCATGAAAAGACATGTTTTTCAAGAGCGGAAGAGATAAATCGGATAAAACTAGTGTGGCATTCTGGAGCGGCAGTGGGCAAACCAAATGATTCTTTAAATGAACTATTGCTCTGAAAGAGTAGTGAAAAAATCAAATGACATTAGTCGGCGAAAAGACTTGCTTCTCTGGAGTAGCAGAAACAAGTCGGATAAAACCGGTGTGCCTTTTCGGAGCGGCAGTGGGCAAACCAAGATAATTCTTTAAATGAACTATTCCTCAAACGTGACAATGAACAAATCAAATGACTTTAATTGGTGAAAAGATATGTTTCTCCAGAGCGGCAAAAACAAATCGGATAAAACCGACGTGCCTCTCAGGAACGATAGTGGGCACAACTAGATAATTCTTCAAATGACCCATTCCTCTGTAACGACAGTGAACAAATCAAATGACTTTAGTTGGTAAAAAGACATGTTTCTCTGGAGCGACAGAAACAAATCGGATAAAACTGACGTGCCCCTCTAGAGCGGCAGCGGGAAAACTGGATAATTCTTTAGATGACCTATTCCTCCAAAGTGACAGTGAACAAGTCAAATGGCTTTAGTTGGTGAAAATACTTGTTTCTCCGGAACGATAGAAACAAATCGGATAAACTGGCGTGCCCCTCCGGAGCGACATTGGGCAAACTAGATAATTCATCAGATGACTTATTTCTCTGAAGCGGCATTGAACAAATCAAATGACTTTAAATGGCAATATGACTCAAAACCATGTCGATACCGAGTCGATGAAATAACCTGCTTCTCTGGAGCGACAGAAACAATTTGAATATCATTTATTCAAATTGTGCGAAACACTAAGTCACATGATTCATCTTTTCGCTCTTGATCTTAATCTGATCATTGCATATTTACTCACTCACTCTAGTAATCATGTACTTCTGATTGGTAGCGGTTCTTCAAGGATTCTCGTGTACACTTTTTGAGTTCTTGACATGAGTATTTTTGCAGTAAAGCTTAATCCCTCTTAAATCTCTTTGAAGAACTAAAGAATCCTTAATTCAATTAAATGCCTCTGAACTTTGAACCTCTTGCGCTCTTTATTGCTCAAGTTGCTTTCGACTTCACATCTTGTTTGTTCGCCTGTGAACTCATCTTGTTATTTCATGGGTAATGATGCCCCACTACTAAAGGCTCTGGGAGGAACCACTTCTAACCTCTTCAATATGGTTGGACTTAGGCATCCTATCAAGGTTTGCTCATGGAGGGAACCTCTACCCCGCTCTTGAATTTTTTAGATTTTTCAAACATGAAATTTTCTTCTAACACTCGTGCCTCTTATGTGAGGTAATGCATCATTCAACTTCTGGCTCAGCTATCTTCAATGCGATCGAGTTTTCTCTTGATGATGGCTACACCACTTCTTGATCTCCATTTTCACCAGAAAATGAATTCTTTCATATTCAGCAACGCCTCCTTCACGTGAGTGTGAACTTTTACTTATGGATCCCTACAATTGGAAGCCATGCTAAGAAATCTTTTGTTTTTTTTTTTCATGAATCCATGCTAATCTACTTGTAAGATGCTTGTGAATAAACAATGTAAAAACTTGAAATGAGAATTCATGAGACATTAAAGGAAATTTAAAAAGTCATGGAAAACATGGAAAAGGTAAAATCAAGAAACAAATTCAGATGCCCCCGAATTCATAGCATGAATGATTCATTATTCCATCGACCGGATAGCGTTCCTAATTTCTACCCATTTAGGTGGCTCTCTATGTCTCACTGCTCTCCCAAATTCATTTTCCCTCTTCTCTAATCTCAAACAAACATTCGAAGTTTTAAAGTCCTTGGAAAAGGTGAACTCAATTAGGCGGAGTGTGTTCTGAAAACAAACTCCACTTCTCAGATATCTTTATACGATCGAAACGTTCTTTTCAAGGCTTGTAATGTGGCTAAGGTTCATGGTTACAAAAGAAAGGACATATAGGCCCAAATAAGTGTTTGAGGGTGATTAAACTAATGATCAATTCTTCTGGATGAAGTCCCTACTTTGTATTGCTTCCTCTTTTCTTTTCTTTTATGGATCGTTCTAGACTATCTGTTTTGGGTTTTCACCCTAGAGTTCATCTCCTTCTTTTTGCTTCGAGAATCTTCATCTAGCACATGGTTCATCTGATGTTTGAAAAGTTGTACTTTAAACTTCGTGCTTCCTCCAATGGGGATATTTTTCTTTCGTAATTTTTCATTTTTTCTTCGTTTTTTGGATACCCATCTTGGTCTGCATGTTGTTTTGCTCATGTTTCTCCTTGCATCCAATGCACTCATTCTTGTTATCTTTATAGCATGGTCAGAACCAATAGCCTTTTCCCATGAAAATAGACTTTCATCAATTTTGCCCCCTATTGTGGGGAGTGATCCTTGGTTAGGGTTCAATCGAAAGAAAATATCAAGCTTAAAGGGGACAAAAAGGGATACTTTTCCTTTTTTGCGAAGGGAAATGAAGGAATGCCAAATCTTCTTTCTTACATGGATATCGTTAAAGAAATGTTTTCCTCAGTTGGTAGATGTATTTGAGTTATCACTTAATCCAAAGAACTTAAGCAACGGTGTTTGAGAGGAAAATTCTCTTGAAATTTACATTTGGGATATTTCCCATTGATCCTGAGCACATTTTTGTTTCCCCTCTGCCACGAGATTAGATTCAAGAATCAATCATGCAATCAATAACAGGGGCCCTGCAAAAAAGATGTGTTTTAGAAGAGAAATGGATGTAATGAATGAAATGAAATGTTTGCCACTTCAGAAAATAAATGAAATGCATATTTAAAACGATTACGATAACATAGAAGCCCTTACGAAAGATCCCTAATGCTCGTGGGAAAAAGCAAAATGGTTGGTTCTTGGTATGATTTTGCAACAACATGAAAATCCTTCATTAGCGAATTGTTAAGAACTACTCTTGGAAGGCGTGAGTGAATTCTAGCCAAGTTTTCCCCATGACAAGATTTCATTGTTCAAGTAGTTCAAGTTGTAGGTGCTCGTCATAATCGCCTAGTATTTCATCGAGACTTCCACTTCTGAAGGCTTCTAGTATCAATTCTCCACTTGTGACCATGTTTGCGAAGCGCTTAGTGGCATGGTTTAACATACGGTAATAGAAAGGACCATTTAAAGTCTCCACATACATTGGGGTAATCTCGCTTTCCAACAATGGGGGTTGGACCTGGGATGACACATCTCGCCACCTCTGGGCATACTAGCGAAGGCTTTCATTGGCCTTTTGCTCCATCCCTTGCAATACAAGCCGGTTTGAGACCATATTGGTCACATTCTCATACTAGGAAACAAAAGCTCTCGATAGGTCTATCCATGTTTTTATGCTATCCCAACTTAATTACGTATACCAGCGAGCGGTCGATCTTAACAAGCTGGCCTAGAAACAGTATATGAGTAGCTTCTCGTTGTCTAGGTAATATGACATTTTCTTGCAGTACATCGTTAGGTGTGCTAATCCCTTGCAGGGCCTTGACAATCTTTTCCATCTTCCAGGGCCTTGACAATCCTTCCCCACACGTAGTTCCCTCATACTTTTCGAACTATAGTGTCTTAAACTTGGGAGGATTGACTAGGTCAGTTACCAAACTAAGGTCTCTAGAACTTAGACCATGGTGAATGCTAACCCCTTGCAGGGCCTTGACAATCCCTTCCAGCTTCTCGCAAGGGTCTTCTAGTTACTTATCCGCGCGATTCTTGTTAGCCATCTCGTCAAGGTCAGGTACCTCAAAATCTTGATCATCACCTTGACTTACGCCGAACTCCACTAGAGCATTGGTCAAGGTTCCTAGAATATGGATCTGAACCTTCCCTTTGAGGGTCTCATGATTTACCTCCAGTGGAGGTATCATTGCTCTTGCAACTCTGAGGGCCTTGACGGATTCAGGGTTCTTTCCAAGCATGACCGCTATTTGTAGCACCGTGTTTTCTTGGGCATTGGTAATCACATTCTTTAAATCCCCTTCAATCCTTTCTAACTTATCACGAGTGCTTTTTAAACTGGCCCCCATTGTAGTCATTCTATTTTCCATATCCATTTTTCAGGTCTGGGAGCGAGTATCGTACGGGTGCGTAATTTGGTCAACTAGAATTGAACTTCTCGTAGTTAATTGTTTTATTTATGCAAGTTATCATGAAATTTAAATGTATGTTATGTATCCTCTAAAACGTACACAAAGTGTTAATATATGATAATAATGAAATAATACAAAAATAATAAAATACAAGGATAATAAAACAATAAACAATGTAGAAAATAAAACATATGGCTTCACGTGGCTTTAACGGGGCGAGCTTTCTAAAACATACATTCATGCAGGTTTAGATCTAGGAAAAGGTTCACGAACCGTCCATATACCCTACTCTAATGTGGATAAAATGTCTGATTTTGGCCCATCACAGGCTTGCGAATCGAACACAGCTCAAGGGGATACTTTTCTGTCATGCCCGTGCGGAAGGTTACTCACGAAAGCATAAGTACTCTAGATCCCAGAAAACGTTCACTATCCCATGCGGATGGTTACTCACGAAGGTATAGCTATTTTCTTCCACTTAGGTTTAATAAAGCTCGAATAAAAGGGTAATGCTTATGATGCAATGATAGTTTAAAGCACCAAAATTGAATGCACACAAAATTGCAACGGATTATTTGGGAAAATAACTCATGATCAAGTAAAAGTTGTGCCCTCGAATGGTCCCCAGTGGAGTCGTCAAGTTGTAACAACAGAGTCACCACCAATCTCTTTTATTATATTAGGCGGACTAGAAACCTAATTCAAACCAGATCGAGGGTTCAGGGCACATTTATGTGTGGGGAAGGATTAGCACCCCCATCACGCCCACGGAGCGGCGCTTACTTGATCACTAATAGTTTCCTTATAACTCGGATGAATGCGTGTGAGGACTAATACAAAAATCCTCAAAGTTCTAAAATTGACACGAATTGGCTCACGGATGAGAAAACCCAAATCAATCTAGACACAAAGGGATTAAGGTATTAAACCCTAAAATACGAAAATATGGTCTCACGTAGGAGTTTCAACCGTTCCCCAATGGCTAGGGGAATACCAAATTAACCCTAATTGAGAAAATAACTTGTTTTTCATGTTGCAATAAAAATCTTTTTTTTAAATGATGTTTTATTGGCCCTTATTAATTTTATAGGTAATTTTAATGTTCAATGTTTATTATTATTCTTAAAAGCATGTATTTACAAACACTAATCTTAAAAGGCTCTATCTAATTATTTACATTTAATGAAGATGAATTAATTTTCTAACAATAACCTTAAGAGTTTTATTTACAATTAAGGAGAAAGACTTATTCAGCTTTTCTTAAAATGAATTACCAAGTTAGTTTTTATTTAACAATACTTATAATTAATAAATTATTTACCTTTTAAGAAACATTAACTTAAGGGTTTTATTTAATTATCTAAAATTAAGGTGAGATGGAAATTATTTAAAATATCTATTAGTAAGAGGTACATTATTTTAAGAATCTAAGTCTAGATATTTAATTAAAACTTATTATTGATAATTAAATCTTGCAAGAGAAAAGATCTAAATTATTAATTAAGGAAACTAACCTAAAGAATATATAAACAAATTATTTGATAGTTTTTTTTAAAAGGCATTATTTAAATGATCAATTTTCCTTAATTTTTTACTGAGTTAAAATGCATGAAGATGAATTAAAGAACATGGTGAATATGAATCAAATAGTGAATTAAAGTGCATGAAATAAAAACTAAGAACAAAATTAAAAGTAAAATGTAATGCCCATGTTTTGGGCCTAGGTGTTTTGCGAGTCGAGTTGGGCCGGTGGAACCGGTATCAGTTGCTCGAAACGTTAAAAGGCGGTTTAGGGAAATCAAGGTTCGATATAGGATAAAAATATGATAAAAATTTCTAAAATCTTTTAAAATTATATCTAAGATGTTGGTTTAATCAATTTTGCAAAACGGATTTTTGAAAGTATACATTTTGGGCAATGACAAAAATGTAAATATTTAAAAGTTGGGAAATGTGTGCTTTTCAAAAAGAGTTAATATCTTAGATTCTTTAGGGGGCTATTTGGAAATTAGGCCTTTTCTCTAATTTGACATTTGTTATAAATGTTTTATTAAAAATAAAATGGCTTTGATTAATTAAATTAGAGAGTTGGTTAATTGGTTAAAAGATTTTTGACGATCATTTTCATTAACCTCGGCCAAACACTCTCCATTTGCTCTCAAATTCCATATTTTCTTCACTTGCAAATCCTCTTTTGACTTCTAATTTCATCTTTGTGATTTCTCTCAATTTCTTCCAAGATTCTTGAAAGCTAAACTTGCCAAATTAGAAGAGAAGCAGGGATTGGAGGTAAATTTTGTGCTAACCCTCTAATCAACGTTCTTTAATGAAATTCCAAAGATATTTGATTCATTATTTATGTTTTTAGTTGAGGTTTCATTGTAGCTTTGATAAAATGTTGAAATCTTGTTGAAAAAGATGTTTTAAAGTGATTTTTGGAGTTGTGATGATTTGGCTTGTTTGAGATGAATTCTAAATGAGTTTTGAAAGGATTATGGTGTTGAAATGAAGTCATAATCATAGTGATCCTAAAATCCTTGAGATTCTTGGTTTTTGAAGTGTTTTTGGTTGGGTTTTGGGGCGTAATGTGGAATCTTAGTTGTTGGAGGAATAGGGATGGTTTTAGGTTGTTTAGAATGTTGATTTATGCCTAAGATGTGTTGGATGTGTCGGGTAATGGCCAGGCTGATGTTAGAGATCAATCGATTTAGTTTTTAGTTGTTTCAGATGGGTGATTTGATGCTTTAGAGCAGGGCTGCGAGTTTTCTTTTGATTGCTAGTGTTTTGGATGCATTTTAATGCATTGAGCCTCTGTTTTAATGTGTTGAAAACAAGGGATAGTATTTCGGAATCAAACAAAGTGATTTTTTAGGCTTCGAATGATCGATAGTCGTATCGGCAAGTGTGGTTTCGCAAGTCGGTGAGTGGAACTTGGTTTTCCAGCGTGGAAAAAATTCAAAAAAGGTCTTGGGAACTTAGTAAGAGCTTGAAACGCTTTAGTAAATTCGGAAGTAAGTAAAGTGAATTTCTCTCCCTAATTGTGCTAGTTTGAGCCTTTGGTTTTAAATTGCATTTACCTATTGTTTTAAAGCATGTTCTTGAGTACATAAAATGTGTTTGATGATGCCGTGTGGTTTAAAGAAGGAACTAGGTAAGTGATCCTTGTATGTATGTGTTGATGCACGAGATTTGAAGCATGGTTTAATGCTTGAGTTATGGCTTTTCATGAATGCTTTGTAAAAACAGTGATGTATGCATGAAATATGGATTATATTGGCAAGTGATGTTGAATAAAGTATTTTATAAATGAGACCGGATATAGTTAGCCGGCTATATGATTGAGTACACTCTAAACAAGTCGCCTTGGATGTTGAGGGGTTTTGATTATACCGAAAACTCCATCCAAGTACCACAACGATTGAGGATTTTTTAAGGTTGCAATGGCTGAGGGTAGCTCCCGGATGCGAACCTTGTGTGTCCCATCTCTCGTTAGTGGGTTATACATCTACCGATGAGTGGTGTTGAGGGGTTGTAATTTTACCGAATACTCCACCACGAGTGTCACAACGGTGGAGGGTTGCTCCCGTGTGTGAGCCTTGAGATGCCGGTAGAGTGTATGAAGGGTTTGGAACAACCCTTGGTAATCTGTGTATCCGATATATTTTGAGAATGTTGTTTATCACTTGCAAGCCAATATAATGTAATGAAATGTCATGAATAATGTTGTGATCCATATTATTAAAATGCATGTTTTGACTTAATCTTAGCATAATGGTGTTTATGCTTGGAAAGCTTGATAATTTTGTAGCAATGGTTTAATTACTGGAAATTACATGAATCATGTTGCATGATGTTTAGTATGATGATAAAGTGCATGGTTTGTTAAAGAAGGCATGATATTTTTTAAAGGAGTGAAAAATGGTTTTGTGCATTGATGATGTTTTGGTTTTGAGCATTCCTGACTAAGCTTGTATGCTTATGTTCTCTTTGTTCATCAATGCAGACAACTAGGTGTTTGGAGGCAGCATCTACAAGGTATCCTTCCAAGAAACTCTTAAAAAGTATGTTGAGTTTTTTAACTAAAGTAATAGAGGCAATGGGGGTGTCCAATGCTATGAATGTTGTTGGTGTGGTACTTTCAGATTTGATGCAAGTTTAGTATGCATATTTGGTTGTGTAAATGGCCTTTAAATTTTGGTTTGTGCATGGATTTGAAATTTGACCTTTTTGTACATATTTCTCCTAGGAAGCATTCCTTTTTATAGTCTCTTTGATATTGATAACGATGTTATGATGGTGCCTATGCCACGTACTCTTGGTTATTGATGTATATTTGAGTTACAAACATTTTTTGGGCATATGTCGGGATGGTTTCAGATGTTTTAAATCGAGTTAAACCAGCATTTTTAAACATTGCAGTCCCAGGTGTTTCGAAACACCCTTGTCTATTTCGAAACAGGGGCTTGAACATGCCTTGGGGTTTAGAAACGGTGAGGCATTTTTCAATACATTTTGCCTCTATGAAACTCTATTCTGAAACAGATTTTAAATGGTTTCGAAACGAACCCGAGTTTCAAAACGGTCATCAATGTTCTGAAACTATCGTTCCGATACAGGGCTCACTCTTCCAAAACGTTTGGTAGTTAATATAGTTTTTGGAATATTCTGAGTTTCTATTTTCTTACACTTTGGTCCCGTGGATTATCTCCTGAGGCATCCGAGGCTTGGATGGCTAGTACAATACATATATTGGATCAGATGTGGTACAATAATACACGGAAGTTGGGATGTGCAGTGTTGTTATTTCATGGTGATGCATACACATGGTGGACGACTGCGGCCGCAGTATTGGAGCCGGAAGAGGTGGATTGGACGTTCTTCCAGTCTTCTTTTAAGATAAAGTATCTTGGAGTTAGATACTTGGACAATAAGAAGAGGGAGTTCATGTCTCTGGTTCAAGGGAACATGACGGGGGCTGAGTACGAGGTCCATTTCGTACGACTGAGCCAATATGCTTCGGAGTTGGTGCCGAGTGATAGGCGTCGCTGTGACCGCTTCCTGTATGGCATGGTGCAAAACATAAAGACGTTCATGCTTGCGACTGATTATACAAATTTTGATGTTCTGCTGACTCGGGCCAAGGACATAGAGTAGAGCTAGGGTCTGACCTCGCATGAGGGTGGTTCCAGTTTGGGCAAGAGAGCGTCTGATGCTGGACCTAGTGGTGGGAAGAATAAGAGGAACCGAGACCGTAGATATCAGCATGTGCCTAGGCAAGGTAACTTTCAGTGAGGTGCGCCAGCTTAGGGAAACATGTCGAGATTTGAGTAGAACACATGTTGGTCATGTGGTTCGCGTGAGCACTTGAGGCGAGATTGCCCTCGTGCGGCTCGTGAGGTGCATGCTCCGGTGGTTGGAGGAATTTCTTGTTAGAACTGCGAAGCTGCCGATCACATGAAGCGTGAGTGTACCCTGCTGACGGGAGGTGGTCAGGCTCGAGCACCAGTTGCTGCACTGTAGAGAGGCCGTGGGCGCGACTATGGAAACTTTCAGAGGGGAGAGGATGGGCAGAGAGGTGTGGTCCATGTAGTTGTTTTTCAGCCAGAGGGAGCTGGTTCTGAAAGGGTGTATGCACATCGCGAGGGATGAAACGACACCAACGTGATTGCAGATAGATGCACCTTGCAATCTTTGTCATTGTTATCATTGATTGATTTTGGATGTACGCATTCATACATCTTGAGTGAACATGCACATTTGCTTGGTATTCCTGTTGAGATGTTAAATGTAGGAATGCAAGTAACAAGCTCTTTTGGTGAGACTGTTGTTACAAGGAAATTGTATAGGAGATGCCCATTATCTATTCAGGGTCATGTGTTTTTGGTTGATTTGATGGAACTGCCTTTTTATGGTTTTGATGTGATTCTTGGAATGGACTGGTTGGTTGAGCATCGAGTTGTGGTAGATTTTGATGTTAAGCGAGTCACCCTGAAGCTTGCGGATGAGTACGAGGTAGTAATCATGGGTGAGAACGTGAAGTTCTTTTCTAACATAATTTTAGCTCTTGAAGCGAGTCAGATGATGGAGATGGATTGCGAAGCTTTCTTGGCGTATGTGATGAATCCTAGTACGAAGGAAGTGCAGGTGCAAGACATACGAACTGTATGTTAAATTATGGGTGTTTTTCGAAAGAGTTGCCTGGGTTGCCACCAAATCGAGAGGTTGAGTTTGGTATAGAGTTGCACGAGAATACGACTCTGATGTCTATAGCTCCTTATCGCATGGCACCTAAAGAGTTGAATGAGTTGAAGATGCAACTTGTAACACCCCAAATTTGGGCCTAGATGTTTACAGTCTAAACCGGATCGGTGTGGAAAATGGTTCAAATCTAAAAGGGAGTTTTAGGGAACACCTAGTTCGGGATGCTTTAAGAATATAGAAAAATATCTAAAAATCCTCATTTAATATATAAAAGAGAATGGTGAAATCAATTTTACAAAATAAGGTTTGGAGATACTACATTTTTGTGTAGTGACCAAATTGCAGTTTTTACAAAGTTAAGTAGTGACTGTTTTGTAAATGATTGAAACTTTGAATCTTTAAGGAGCTAACTTTACCAAAAATATTTTCATTAGATTTTTCCTTAATTTGGGTGATTTAATTAATGTTTTAATTAAAGAAAGTGAAGGTGATTAAATGAGAAAACCACCTTCGACTTTTCATAACCATTTTTCACAAATTTTCCCTCAGTTTATTTTCTCTCAAATTCCTTTCAACCAAACACTTTCTCTCCAGCAAATTTACTTTGATTTTCACTTCAATTGATGAGATTTCAATCACTCTTTGATTCCTAATCAACTCTTCATCAAATCCACTTGATTTCTACATTGAATTTTCAAGGAAACTTGCCCAAATCAAGGAGAAATCATCCATTAGAGGTAAGTTTCGTCCTTCTCCTCTAATGATCAGTTCTTTATTGAAATTCCCAAGTTATCAATCCTTTATTAATGATTTTTAAGTGGTTTTAATGTTAGAAGCAAGAAATTGGCTTCAAACTCAAGATTTTGGAAGAGATCTTGAAGATTTTCGTCGTGATTGATTGTGTTCTATTTTGAGATGGTTTTCTAATGTATTTTCGATGTTAATTGATGTTATAAATGAGGTTTTAACAATACAATCCCGAATAGGTTTGTTCTTCCTTAGTTTTGCTTGCTAGAATGATGGTTTTTGAGGTGTTTTGGTGTTCTGCTATAGCTGGGGGTATAAGAACGTTGTTGTGATGGTTTTTGATATTAATTGATGTTTAGAAATGATTAGAAATGATGGATCTTGGCTGGGTTTGGTTTTGGAAGAGTTTGGAGGTGATTTCGGTAGTGTTTGGTAGCCGAAATGTGGCTTTTGTGTAGAGCAGCGAGTTTAGGTGTGTGGTTGATGATTTCAATGGATGATGATGCATTAATCCTCTGCTTTTATGTGTTTAAAACATGGGAGACATCTTCGGACACCTTTGGAGTTGATCCGGAAGCTTAGTTAGCGTTTCGGCGAGCAAGCGAAACGTAATTGGTGAGTGCGTATGGTTATATAAGTCCTTGAGGGACAAAGAAACAAGGTTTGGGGATTTAGGAAAGGTTTGAAACACCTTCCTAAGTCCGGAAGTAAGTATTGGCTAGATTGCTCTCTTGAATATGGTGATTGCCCCTAAAATGCTTTTACATGCTCCTGGTTTTAGATTGATAAATTCCTACTGTTTTTATGTATGGATTATAGCATGAGATGATGCTTGAAATGATTTCCTTAAGTAACATGTTGCATGGTTAAGATTTGAGCTTTTATGTTAAAGCATAGCAAATGTTATGATTTTGAAATGAGATGAGAATGTTTGAATTTTAATGCATGAAAAAATAGTAGGTGATATGATGATTTGATGTAAAATATTGGCATATATGTTGAGATACTTACTGGATATAATTGATCGATCAATAGGATGAGAGTGCACTATAAACTAAAAATTCGTACGTGCTCGAGTGTATGACCATCATGAGGGAAGGAATGATACGGATGTGATCGCATGTACCTTTACTTTGAAATCCTTGTCATTGCTTTCTTTGATCGATTCTCGATCTACACACTCGTACATATTGCGTGAACATGCTCAAATGCTTGGTTTACCTGTTGAGTCTTTGGATGTTGGTATGCGTGTGACTAGTTCCTTTGGCGAGACGGTTGTAACAAGGAAGTTGTATAGAAAGATGTCCCTTGAAAGTGCAAAACCATGTTTTTCTTGTTGATCTCATGGAATTGTCATTCTATGGCTTTGATGTAATCCTTGGCATTGATTGGCTTGTTGAACATAGAGCAATGGTGGATTTCGAAAGCAAGCGAGTTTCGTTGAAACTCGCGAATGATTATGAAGTGGTGGTAGTGGGCGAGAATGTGAAATTTCACGCCAATGTGGTGTCTACATTGGAAGCAAGTCGAATGTTGCGGCAGGGTTGCGAGGCTTACCTAGCCTTTGTGATGAATCCTAGTTCAAAGGAGTTGCGCGTTCAGGACATAAGAACTGTACGTGAGTTCCCTGGAGTGTTTTCGGAGGAGTTACCTGGATTGCCGCCTAGTCGAGAGGTGGAATTTGGGATTGAGTTGTATGAGAACACAACTCCAGTGTCCATTGCTCCCTATCGCACGACACCCAAAGAGCTGAAGGAGTTGAAGACGCAACTTCAGGAGTTACTTGACTGCGGTTTCATTCGGCCTAGTGTGTCACCTTGGGGTGCCCCGATCTTGTTTGTAAAGAAGAAGGATAGCACGATGAGAATGTGCATCGATTATCGTCAGCTGAACAAGTTGACCATCAAAACAGGTATCCTTTGCCGAGGATTGATGACCTTTTTAATCAGTTTCGTGAAGCGGCTGTGTTTTCGAAGATTGACATGAGGTCAAGGTACTATCAGCTTAAGGTGAAAGATGTGGATGTGCTAAAAACAACCTTTAGAATGAGGCATGTGCATTATGAGTTCCTTGTAATGTCGTTTGGCTTGACGAATGCTCCTGGTGCTTTTATGGACATGATGAATATAGTGTTCCATGAATACTTGGACAAGTTGGTTGTGGTGTTCATCGACGATATCCTTGTGTACTCTCGTACTGAGGAGAAGCATGAAGGTCATTTGAGAGTTGTCCAGCAAGCGCTTTTGGAATATCAACTTTATGCTAAGCTGAGAAAGTGTGAGTTTTGGCTAAAAAAGTTGTGTTTCTTGGTCATGTGGTTTCGGCTGAAGGGATTCGAGTTGATCCTCAGAAGGTTGAGGCGGTGATGAATTGGAAGCCTCCTAAGTCTGTGCATGAAGTCCGTAGTTTCCTTGGGTTGGCAGGATATTATCGGAGGTTTGTGGATGGATTTTCAAAGATTCTGCTCATTTAACAAAGTTGTTGCAAAAGGATATTAAGTATTAGTGGACGGAAGCGAGACAGTAAGCTTTTGAGAAGCTTAAGCCAGCTTTGACGTAAGCTCCTATCTTGGTTCAACCTGAATCAAGAAAAGAGTTTGTGGTGCACAGTGACGCATCCTACGTTGGTTTAGGGTGTGTACTAATGCAAGAGGGTAAGGTGATGGCTTATGCATCGCGTCAGTTGAAGGTGCATGAGCGCAATTATCCTACGCATGATATTGAGTTAGCTGCAGTGGTTTTTGCTTTGAAAATATGGAGACATTATCTTTATGGTGAGAAGTGTACTGTGTACATGGATCACAAGAGTTTGAAGTATCTGATGTCTCAGAGGATTTTAATCTTAGGCAACGACAATGGGTGGAGTTGCTTAAGGATTATGATCTAACGATCGAGTATCACCTGAGAAAAGCTAATGTTGTGGTGGACGCCTTGAGCAGGAAAGTGGCGGTCGAGTTAAGGGCGATGGTTGCTAGCTTGAGCATATCGCGAGATGGGGGTCTTGTTGCTGAATTGCAAGTGAAACCATCTATGGTTCAGTTGATAAAGGATAAACAGTTGTTGGATGATTCTTTGGTGCCACATGTTCAGATATTGCTGAGGATAGACCATCGGATTTTTGTTTTAATGATGATGGAGTTCTATGTTTTGGAACTCGGTTAGTAGTGCCAAATGATGTATAGTTGAGGCATACTATTCTGACCGAAGCTCATAGTAGTCCTTTTGTTATGCACCATGGTAGTACAAAGATGTACCGTGATCTGAAGGATGAGTATTATTAGGTGGGTTTGAAGAAGGATGTTACGTAATATGTGAGCAAGTGCATGATTTGTCAGCGAGTTAAGGCTGAGCATCAGTTTCCTTCGGCGTTGTTGCAACCGTTGAGGATCCCTGAATGGAAATGGGAGAGGATCACCATGGACTTTGTGTCTGGTTTGCCTTTGACGCCATCGGAGAAGAATTATGTGTGGGTGATTGTGGATCGCCTTACAAAGTGTGCGCATTTCTTACCTGTGCATACTACGTATACCTTGGATAAGCTTGCAGAGCTGTACATTACAGAGATTGTGCGTCGGCATGGTGTACCAAAATCTATAGTGTCGGATAGAGATCCGAGGTTCACAGCAAGGTTTTGTGAGTGTTTGCTTCAAGCTTTGGGTACGCGACTGAATTTCAGTACTTCTTATCATTCGAAGAAGGATAAACAGTTTGAGCGTGTTATCCAAGTGCTTGAAGATATGTTGAGGTACTGCGTGATTGAGTTTCAAGGCTCTTGGGAGAAGCACTTGCCTTTGGTGGAGTTTGCTTATAATAACAGCTACCAAGCAAGTATTCAAATGGCACCTTATGAAGCCTTGTATGGGAGGAAGTGCAGAACTACTCTGTGTTGGGCTAAAACAGGACAAAAGTTGGTCTCAATGACGACTTTGTTGAAAGGAACCACAGAGAAGGTGAAGCTCATTTGTGAGCGGTTGAAGGCAGCCTCTGATCGGCAGAAGTCTTACGCGGATTTGAAACATAAGAAGATTGAGTTTGCGGTGGGTGACCGTGTGTTCTTAAAGGTTTCACCTTGGAAGAAGGTGATGAGATTTGGTCGGAAGGGTAAGTTGAGCCCTAGATATATTGGACCATACGAGGTGATAGAACGTGTGGGTCCTGTTGCTTATAAGCTTAGGCTACCTCAAGAGCTAGAGAGGATACATAATGTGTTTCATGTGTCCATGCTTCGAAGGTATCGGTCGGATCCTTCGCATGTTATGCCCGTGGAGGAAGTTGAGTTGAATCCGGATTTGACCTATGATGAGGAGCCAGTTGAGATTTTGGATTCGGACAGTAAGGTTCTCCAGGGTAAAACCATTGAGTTGGTTAAGGTGTTGTGGAGGCATCGTGGTGTTGAAGAAGCCACGTGGGAAAGAAAAGTGGACATGAAGAAACAGTTTCCTTACCTTTTTCCTCCAGGTAAAATTCGAGGACGAAATTTCTTAAGAGGGGGAGAGTTGTAACACCCCAAATTTGGACCTAGATGTTTAGATTTTGAACTGGATCGGTCTGGAAAATGATTCGAATCTAAAAGGGAGTTTTAGGGAACACCTAGTTCGGGATGCTTTCAAAATATAGAAAAATATCTAAAAATCCTTATTTAATATATAAAAGAGAATGATGAAATCAATTTTACAAAATAAGGTTTGAAAATACTACATTTTGGTGTAGTGACCAAATCACAGTTTTTACAAAGTTAAGTAGTGATTGTTTTGTAAAGGATTGAAACTTTGAATCTTTAAGGAGCTAATTTTACCAAAAATATTTTCATCATATTTTTTCTTAATTTGGGTGATTTAATTAATGTTTTAATTAAAGAAAGTGAAGGTGATTAAATGAGAAAACCACCTTTGACTTTTCATAACCACTTTTCACAAATTTTCCCTCATTTTATTTTCTCTCAAATTCCTTTCAACCAAACAATTTCTCTCCAGAAAATTTACTTTGATTTTCACTTCAATGTATGATATTTCAATCACTCTTCGATTCCTAACCAACTCTTCATCAAATACACTTGATTTCTACATTGAATTTTCAAGGAAACTTGCCCAAATCAAGGAGAAATCATCCATTAGAGGTAAGCTTCGTCCTTCTCCGCTAATGATCAGTTATTTTACTGAAATTCCCAAGTTATCAATCCTTTAATAGAAAATTTTAAGTGGTTTTAATGTTAGAAACAAGAAATTGGCTTAAAACTCATGATTTTGGAATAGATCTTGAAGATTTTCGTGGTGATTGATTGGGCTCTGTTTTGAGATGGTTTTCTAATGTATTTTGGATGTTAATTGATGTTATAAATGAGGTTTTAACAATACAATCTCGAATAGGTTTGTTCTTCCTAAGTTTTGCTTGCTAGAATGATGGTTTTTTAGGTGTTTTTTGTGTTCTGCTATAGCTGGGGGTATAAGGACGTGGTTGTGATGGTTTTTGATGTTAACTGATGTTTAGAAGTGATGGATCTTGGTTGGGTTTGTTTTGGAAGAGTTTGGAGGTGATTTTGGTAGTGTTTGGTAGCCGAAATGTAGCTTTTGTGTAGAGCAGTGAGTTTAGGTGTGTGGCTGATGATTTCAATGCATGATGGTGCATTAATCCTCTTCTTTTATGTGTTTAAAATAGGGGAGACATCTTCGGACACCTGTGGAGTTGATCCGGAAGCTTAGTTAGCGTTTCGGCGAGCAAGCGAAACGTATTTTGTGAGTGCGTATGGTTATAGAAGTCCTTGAGGGACAAAGAAACAAGGTTTGGGGGTTTAGGAAAGGTTTGAAACACCTTCCTAAGTCCAAAAGTAAGTATTGGATAGATTGCTCTCTTGAATGTGGTGATTGCCCCTAAAATGTTTTTACATGCTCATGGTTTTAGATTGATAAATTCCTACTGTTTTTATGCATGAATTATAGCATGAGATGATGCTTGAAATGATTTCATTAAGTAACATGTTGCATGGTTGAGATTTGAGCTTTTATGTTAAAGCATAGCAAATGTTATGATTTTGAAATGAGATGAGAATGTTTGAATTTTAATGCATGAAAAACAGTAGGTGGTATGTTGATTTGACATAAAATATTGGCGTAGATGCTGAGATGCTTACCGGATATAATTGATCGATCAATAGGATGAGAGTTTATTATAAACTAAAAATTCGTACGAGCTCTTTGGTTAAGCCAAAGTGAGAGAACCGATGATGGGCATTCCATCGGGTAGGACTTGGTGAAATACATAAGCTTTGTGGCGATGAGAGAATCCGCCATGTGAGTACGGTGATGAGAGATTCCACCGGAAACTATGTTGATAGACGAGTGAGTACGGTGATGAGAGATGCCACTATAAAATATGAAATGGTTTTTGATTCACATGTACCTTTGATGACATGGTTTATGCTATGAGAAATGCATATGTGATGTGTTATGAAATACTTTAGAGTACAAGCATGAGTATGGCTTTGCCATGAGTTTTGCATTGGTTTAGATGCATGTGATAGAGTGATGGTACATGTGTTTTCAATGAGAAATTGCTTTGAAAGGTTTTCAAGCATGAGATAGAATGAACATGTGGTTTAAAAGCTTTTGAGAAAGTGTTTTCAAGATGTGCATTATTGTGTTGTTTCTTTAGAGCATGCCTCACTAAGCATTTGTGCTTACACTCTCTCTTTTACCAATAATGCAGATAATTGAGGTGTTTTCGGGCATCAAGGAGGCTAAGTTCATCCAAGAAAGTTCAAGCTCATTTATGGTGAAGTTTTCACACACTTTAGTTTTGATATATTGGCAATGGGAAACCAAGAATTGTATTTGGGAGATATGTTAAACTCCTTAAGGTTGTGGCAAGCTTGCTCTAGCTTGTTTGAGTTGTAATTGGCCTTAATTGTTTGATTTGAGGTTGGGATGCTCATTTTGGGTTTGCGATAGGAAGCATGCCTCTAGAATGATGAGATTTTGTATTTGATGCTATGTTCGTGTTAGAATGTCTCAAATATGTTCCTTATATGTATGATGATATGATTGTATGATTTGGTAGTCTTTGTGGCATGTTTGAGCATGTTGTTGAGTGAAAAACCAGCATTTGCTATTGATTCTGAGCAGGGTGTATCGAAACACCCTGTGGTGTTTCGGAACAGGGCCCCGAAATGGCCTTGGCGTTTCGAAACGCAAGGGGCTGTTTCGATACATTTTGGCTACTAAAATGACATGTTCCGGAACGGGTCTCGGAACATACCCGTGAACCGAAACGATCAATGCCGTTCCGATACAGCGTTTCGATACGGTGAGTAGGCGTTTTGAAACGGGTTACCGTTGAACCAGATTTGAATTGTTTTGATGTTTGCATGCTTTACATTTTAGTGCTAAATGTCGTAATTGCAATTGCTTGAGCTTGAGATGTCTTTTTAAGATGAAACTTGGCAGAGAGGTATGTAACATGATTAATTTCATAATGGTAATCCTAAAATCAACAAAAACCCTCCAATTTACAAAAATTACATTTTGGTCCTTAAACTTGTATTATGTGCAATTTAGTCCTTAATTGTTATCCGATCGTTGTGCCTTTCCCAAACATGATTTTTGAGTACTCACCTAGGGTTAACATGTATTTAGACAAGATTAAAATGAAAAAGGGTCGTTAATCAAGGTTGACTTTTGGGTTGACTTTGGTTTTCTCCGTGTAATCTTCGTAGTTCGGGTCAAGCGTCTAGGTCAGGCTAAGGGGGTTACACAACTTCAGGAGTTGCTTGACCGGGGATTTATAGAGTCGGGTATTTCACCTTGGGGTGCGCCAGTCTTGTTCGTGAAAAAAATGATGGTACAATGAGTATGTTCATAGATTATCGGCAACTGAACAAGTTGACGATTAAGAACATGTACCCTTTACCGAGGATCGGTGATTTTTTTGACTAGTTTCGTGGTGCCTCAGTGTTTTCAAAGATATATTTGAGTTTCTAGTGATGTTGTTTGGGTTTACAAATGCACCGGTTGCATTCATGGATATGATGAATAGGGTATTCCATGAGTTTTTGGATCAGTTCGTGGTAGTGTTTATCGATGATATTCTCATGTACTCGCGTACCGAGGAGGATCATGAAAAACATTTGAGGATTGTGTTACAAGTGTTGTTGGAGAATCAACTTTATGCTAAGTTGAGCAAGTGTGAGTTTTGGCTCAAGGAAGTGGTTTTCCTTGGACATGTGGTGTCAGCCGAAGGTATTCGGGTTAATCCACACAAAGTCAAGGCGATGATGAGTTGGAAGACGCCTAAATCAGTGATGGAAGTGTGAAGTTTCCTTGGGTTGGCTGGATATTATCGGAGGTTTGTTGAAGGATTTTCAAAGATTGCTGCACCTTTGACCAAGTTGTTGCAAAAGAATGTTCGCTTTGAGTGGACAAAAGTTAGGCAACAAGCTTTCGTGAAGTTGAATGAGGCTTTGACACAAGTTCCGTCTTGAATCAACCAGAATCGGGTAAGGAGTTTGTAGTCTATATTGATGCATCATATGTTGGTTTGGGTTGCGTATTGATGCAAGGTGAGAAGGTTGTGGCTTATGCGTCTAGACAGTTAAAGGTGCACGAGCGCAACTATCCTACGCATGATCTAGAGCTTGCTGCGGTGGTGTTTGCTTTGAAGATTTGGAGACACTACCTTTATGGTGAAAGGTGTGTGGTTTACACCGACCATAAGAGTTTGAAGTATCTTATTTCGTAAAAGAAGTTGAATCTTAGGCATCGAAGGTGGTTGGAGTTGCTTAAGGAGTTGCTTAAGGATTATGATATGACCATTGAGTATCATCCTAGAAAGGCCAATGTGGTGGCCGATGCTTTGAGTAGGAAGGTAGTTGTTGAGCTGAGAGCTATGTTTGCTCGGTTGAGTATATCGCGTGATGGTGGATTGATAGCCAAGTTGCAAGTGAAAGCTTCCTTGATTCAGCTGATCAAGGAGAAACAGTTGTTGGATGATTCGTTGGTGCCTCAAGTTCAGGACATAACGAATTATAAGGCAACATACTTCTATTTTAATGAAGATGGTGTTTTATGTTTCAAATGTCGAATAGTGGTGCAGGAATATGTTGAGTTCAGGCGCACTATTTTGACTGAGGCTCATAGTAGTCCTTTTGCTATGCACCCTCGTAGTACTAAGATGTATCGGGCCTAAAAGGATGAGTAATATTGGGTGGGGCTGAAAAAGGATGTTGCTAATTTTGTAAGCAAGTGTATGGTTTGCCAACATGTGAAGGCTGAGCATCAGTTTCCTTTCGGTTTGTTACAGCCTTCGAGGATATCGAAGTGGAAATGGGAAAGGATTACGATGGATTTTGTGTACAGTTTTCCTTTGACACCATCAAAGAAGAACTTCATATGGGTGATTGTGGATCGTCTTACGAAGTGTGCACATTTCTTAGCTGTGTATACTACGTATGCGTTGGATAAGTTGGCAGAGTTGTATATTGCTGAGATTGTGCGTTTGCATGGTGTACCCAGGTCCATAGTATCAGGTAGAGATCTGAGGTTTAAAGTGAGATTTTGGGAAAGTTTACATCAGACGTTGGGTACACGGTCGAAATTCAGTACTTCATATCATCCTCAAACGGATGGACAGTCATAGCGAGTTATCCAGGTGCTAGAGGACATGTTGCGATGTTGTGTGATTGATTTCCTAGGTTCTTGGGAAAAGCATCTGCCTTTGGTTGTGTTTTCCTATAATAACAGTTTTCAGGCAAGTATACAAATGGCTCCGTATGAGGCCTTATATGTGAGGAAGTGTAGAACGCCTCTTTGTTAGGCTGAGGCGGGGGAAAAGTTGCTTTCCTTGCTGGATATGCTTAAGTGAACAACTGAGAAAGTGAAGCTCATATGTGAGTGGTTGAAGGCTGCATCGGATAGTCAGAAGTCTTGCGCAGATTTAAAGCGTAGGGAGATTGAGTTTGCGGTTGGAGATCGCGTGTTCCTTAAGGTATCACCTTGGAAGAAGGTGATGAGGTTCGGACATAAGGTAAAGCTCAGTTCGAGGATTATTGGACCTTATGAGGTTGTAGAACGAGTTGGTCATGTTGCTTATCGATTGAGGTTGCCTATCGAGTTGGTGATGCCATTTGAGGAAATTAAGTTAAATCCGGATTTATCCTATGACGAGGAACCGGTGAGAATTCTAGATTCGAGTACTAAAGTTCTTCGTGGCAAGACAATTAAGGTTATGAAGGTGTTGTGGCGACATTGAGGAGTTGAGAAGGCCACGTGGGAAAGCAAAGCGGACATGTTGAGGCAATTTTCGCATCTTTTTCCTACAGGTAAAATTTCGAGGACAAAATTTCCTAAGTGGGGGGAGAGTTGTAACGCCTCGGTTTTGGGCCTAGGTGTTTTGCGAGTCGGGTTGGGCCGGTGGAACCAGTATCGGTTGTTAGAACCGTTAAAAGGTGGTTTAGGGAAATCAAGGTTCGAGATGGGATAAAAATATGATAAAAATTTCTAAAATCTTCTAAAATTATATCTAAGATGTTGGTTAAATCAATTTTGCAAAACGGGTTTTTGAAAGTGTACATTTTGGGCAGTGACCAAAATATAAAGATTTAAAAGTTGGGAAAAGTGTCTTTCAAGAAGAGTTAAAATCTTAGAATCTTTAGGGAGCTATTTGGCAATTATGCCTTTTCTCTAATTTGTCATGTGTTTTAATTGTTTTATTAAAAATTAAAATGGCTTTGATTAATTAAATTAGAGAGTTAGTTAATTGGTTATAAGATTTTTACGATCATTTTCATTCACTTCAGCCAAACACTCTCCATTTGCTCTCAAATTCCAGATTTTTTCACTCTCAAATCATCTTTTGACTTCCAATTTCATCTTTGTGATTTCTCTCAATTTCTTCAAAGATTCTTGAAAGCTAAACTTGCCAAATTAGAAGAGAAGCAAAGATTGGAGGTAAATTTTGTGTTAACCCTCTAAGCAAGGTTCTTTAATGAAATTTCAAAGATATTTGACTATTTATTTATGTTTTTAATTGAGGTTTCATTGTAGCTTTGATAAAATGTTGAAATCTTGTTGAAAAAGATGTTTTAAAGTGATTTTCGGAGTTTTGATGATTTGGCTTGTTTGAGATGATTTTTAAATGAGTTTTGAAAGGATTTTGGTGTTGAAATGGAGTCTTAATCATAGTGCTCCCAAAATGCTTGAAATTCTGGGTTTTTGAAGTGTTTTTGGTTGGGTTTTTGAGGTGTGATATGGAATCTGATTTGCTAGAGGTATAAGAATGGTTTTACGTTGTTTTTAGATGTTGATTTATGCCTAAGGTGTGTTGGATATGTTGGGTAATGGCTGGGCAGAGGTTAGAGGTCAATCGATTGAGTTTTCGGTTGTTTCGGATAGGTGATTTGATGATGTAGAGTAGGGCTGCGGGTTTCTTTTGATTGCTGGTGCTTTGGATGCATTTTAATGCATTGAGCCTCTGTTTTAATCTGTTGAAAATAGGGGATAGTATTCTGGAATCAAACAAAGTGATTTTGGAGGCTTCGGATGATCGATAGTCGTGTCGGCAAGTGTGGTTTTGCAAGTCGGTGAGTGGAACTATGTTTTCCAGCGTGGAAACATTTTAGAAAAGGTTTTGGGAACTTAGTAAGAGTTTGAAACACTTTACTAAATTCGGAAGTAAGTAAAGTAAATTTATCTCCCGAATTGTGCTAGTTTGAGCCTTTGGTTGCACTTGGTTTAAAATTGCATTTACCTACAGTATTAAAGCATGTTCTTTTGTAACGCCCCGGTTTTGGGCTTAGAAGTTTGGGCGTTGACCGGTTTGGTCAAAGTGCTGTTCGAATCTAAAAAGGTGAAATTAGGAAAGCCTAGTTCGGGTTGCATTAAAAATATGGAAAAATGTTCTAAATCATCTTTTAATATATATAAGTGAACTGTGAAATCAATTTTACAAAATGAGGTTTGGAAGGGTGACATTTTTGCTAGTGACCAAAATGTAATTTTTGAAAGTTGCGTGACTATTTTAGAAAGGATTGAAACTTTGAATCTTTAAGGAGCTATTTACCCAAAGGGAGTTTCTCCAGATTTTTCTAAGATATTTTAAGGTTTAATTCTGATTTTTAAAGCATAAGAAAAGAGGAGGGAAATCATTTTGGCTATTTTTGTAACTAACTTTCTATTTTCTCAATTTTCCTTTCTCTCATTTTCTCTCAACCCAAACACTTTCTCTCCAGAGAATTTCTTCTGATTTTGTCACCTAAATCTCTTCTTTCAACTCTCTTTTGATTCCTAATCATCATATCTACAAAACCTCACTATTTGCTACTTGATTCATCAAGGTTTTTGGTTCTAAAAGAGGAGAAACTCAAGTTTGGAGGTAAGAACGTCCTTCTCCTCTAAACTATCAGTTCTTTACTGAAATTCCTAAGTTCTCAATCCTTAATTGATGTTTTATAAATGGCTTTTAAAGTTATGAAATGGATCTTGGCTTAAATTGCAAGATTTGGTGATTTTTGGTCAATTTTCGTTAGATCAGTTAAAGCTGTGATTTGAGATGTGTTTTTGATGATTAATGAACATTAATTTGATATGGAATTGAGTTTTGATTAATGCAATCCCGGATAGGTTGAGTTTCCTAAGTTTAGCTTGTGATTCTTGGTTGTTTTTGCGGTGATCTTGTGGATCGGATGTTGCTGGAGGTATAAGGATGTTAATAGGTTCTTTTTAGATGTTTATGATGTTAAAGGATGTTTGGTTTTGATGGTTTATGGCTGGGCTTTGTTGAGGAGTTGTTTGGAGGCATTTTCGGTTGTGTTTGGTGGCCGAAAATGGAGTGTGGATGAGAGCAGCGAGTTTAGGTGCTTTCATTGAAGCTATTAATGCATGATGATGCATTAATCCTCTGCTTTGATGTGTTTAAAACAGGGGAGTCATCTTTGGATCCAAGTGGTGGTGATCCGGAAGCTTGATTTGTGCTTCGGCGAGGGGCGAAGTGGAATCGGTGAGTGAAAAAGGGTTTTCAGCTTTGAAACCAATGTCTTGGGAGCTTAGTTTAAGTCTAAACAACTTTACTAAGCTCAAGTGTAAGTTTTCGGAAAAACTCTCTAGTGGTGGCCATGGTTTGATTGTTGTGCAATGTGGTTTATTGCATGTTTTAAATTCTGTTTTGAAAGCATGATTTAGCATGGTTATTGCTGATTTTGTAAGCCATATGTTGAAGGAAGCTCAAGGTAAGAGTTCCTTGTTTTTGAACATTGATTAGATGTGGTTTGATGCTTTAAAATGCATGATGAATATGGCTTGGTTTAATGCTTTAAAACAGTGGATTATTTGATGATAAAGATGTATATTGGCAAGTGATGTTTTGAAAAAGGTTAAGGTCACTAAGGTGGTTAAAAGTCCTTGAGTGAGCCTTGTGGATTCTAAGAACTACATGGTGGTTAAAAGTCCATGTTGATTCTTGCTAAGGTCACTAAGGTGGTTAAAAGTCCTTGAGTGAGCCTTGTTACTTAAGAACATCAAGGTGGTTAAAAGTCCTTGGATGGTTCTTGTTAAGGACACAAAGGTGGTTAAAAGTCCTTGTGTGGTCCTTGCCATGGTGTTTAAAAGTCCATGGGCCAAGGTGTTTAAAAGTCCTTGGGGCCAAGGTGTTTAAAACTCCTTGGGAAGAACACGAAGGTGGTTAAAAGTCCTTGCGTGGTTCTTGTTTTTTATAAGATCACAATGGTGTTTAAAAGTCCATGTGTGAGTCTTATGTTGATCTTGCTTTTAAAAAGATGAAACTTATAACTTGTGGCCAATATGACATGAATTGATATGGAAGCATGTGTTGCTTGTTTAAATTGCTTTTGAGCATGTCTAAATGATATTGAAAGTATGTTTTGCAAATGAGTTTTACAAATGCATTATTGAGTGGTTTAATGAGCATTCCTCACTAAGCTTTTGCTTACGCTCTCTTCCGTTTTCTTAAACCAATAATGCAGATCGTTAAGGTACTTGAGGGCAGCAAGGAAGGCAAGCAATCAAGAGGAAGTTAAGCTCAAGTATGGAAGGTTTTCTTAAACACTTAAGCTTTTGGCAATTTGGCAATGGGGGACCTATGTGTATAATTTGGGAGAGGTTTTGGACTCCCTAAGTATGTTTAATATGTGTGGAAATGCTGGTTTTTTAATTGGCCTTTACATGTTTGAATTGGAAGTTTTATGCTTGAATGGTTGGCTTGTGTAGGAAGCATGCCTATAGAATTTGGGGCTTTCCTTATACGATGTTAATATGTTGATTGGTTGATGCAAATATGTCTCTTATATGTTGACTTTCATGCTGGTAAAGTTTGGTGGCAATTGGAGCATGATTGGTTGTTTAATTGCATGTTTATGCATGCATTTTGTTGCAATCTGTGCAGGGTGTTTCGGAACAGTGCCTACCGTTTCGGAACGGGTGCCCTAAATCAGCCCAGGCGTCCGAAACGGGAGAGACCGTCCCGAAACGGAAAGGCCACTGCCAGCCCGTGTTTCGGTACGCGTTGCGGAACGGCCCCGCGTTTCAAAACAGGCTCTTCCCGTTTCGGAACACGTGACCGTTGGGGCTGACATTGGTAGTTAAATGTTTTGGAAAGTATGCATTTTGGTCCTGAATCTTGTTTGTGCAATTGTATGAGTTTGGGATGTCCGCTTGAGCTGAAATTTGACAGAGAAGCATGAAACCTGACTAATTTCAAGATGGTAACTTTAATTTGGATGAAGTCCTTATAATTTACAGAATTTACAATTTGGTCCCTAAAGTTGTAAAATTGTTCAATTAGGTCCCTGTTTGATCTCTGATGTTTGTGATCTTTGAGTATGATGTTTGTATGATCACCAATAGGGTTAATAAGCATCTAGACAAGTTTAAAAAGAAAAAAAAGGGTCGTTAATCAAGGTTGACTTTCGGGTTGACTTTGGTTTTCCCCGTGTGACCTTCTTAATTCGGGTCAACCGTCTAGGCCGGGTTAAGGGGGTTACATTTGGTGGTATCAGAGCTGAGTTTTCGAGTAATTGGGAATGAATGTGTGCATGATTGAAGTATGTATGCTATGTATGCTTGATTGATTGAAAGCATGTTCAGTGGCTTGTGATTTTGATGCAATTGAGTTGTATGCTGTGATGTAGCATGTTGTGGGTACCCATTGCCAAATCAAAGCTAAGTTGTGATTTTGAATGAAATTGAGCTTGAGTACTTGGATTGCTTACCTTGCTGGGCCTGACTTTGTTTATTTGCATTGTGATTGCATGGTAAAAGTATGGCACCACGTAGAGAGTTGAGAAGTAATGTGCGAGCTACGGCTCCCAATGAGAATGAGAATGAGGAAAACGCGGGTAGTGTGGTGTTACCTCCTCCTCCACCTGGTGGTGGTGCTGAGGGTGAAAGAGCTGAAGCAGCAGCTGGTGCTGGAGCTGCTGGACCTGAGGTTGGTCAGGGGCAAGCTATGCCTGACATGTCGATGTTGGTACAAGCTATTGCGGGTGCTTTTCGAGCAGCAGTAGCTGGTGCTCAAGGAGCTGGGCATCAGGGAGATGCTGGTGTTAGACTACCTTTGGAGCGTTTACGCAGTCTTGGTGGGACTGAGTTCAGGGGTATGTCTGCTGAGGGTTCCGAAGGTTGGTTAGAAAGTACCAAGAGGATCATGGGACAGATGAGTTGCACTGATGTGCAAAAGCTGGGTTGTGTAGTGTCTTTGCTACAGGAAGATGCTTATACGTGGTGGACGACCACTATAGCTGGGATAGCTGAAGCTGATGTGACTTGGGCATTCTTTCAGAATGCGTTCAAGAGGAGATATCTTGGTGTGAGATATCTGGATGAAAAGAAGCGTGAGTTCATGTCTCTTACCCAAGGGAGCATGACGGTGGCTGAGTATGAAGTGCAATTTGTGCGACTCATTCAGTATGCACCTGAGCTGGTACCTGATGAGCGGGCGAGGTGCAAAAGATTCCGTTATGGTTTAGTGACGGATGTGAAGATGTATGTGCTGGCCATTGAGTATGATGATTTTGATGTGCTGGTGGGTCGAGCCAAGGACATTGAGATGAACTTGGGTTTATCTGCTAGAGGTGCTGGAGCAAGTTCTGGTAAGCGGGCAGCTGAGTATAGTTCTGGTGGTGGGCGGAACAAAAGAGGACGCGATCAGAAGTATCAGTCCTCAGCTAAGAGAGGTGGTGGAGCACCTGCTCGGGGAGGCAATGCTAGAGCTGATCCGAGTGCTTGTTGGATTTGTGGATCACGTGGTCACATGAAGCGTGACTGTCCTCGTGCTGTGAGGGAGGTGCAAGCTCCTGTTGCGGTAGCTGGTAATGGATGCTGGAATTGTGGATCTGCGGATCATCTGAGGCGAGATTGTCCTATGTTGGCTGGTGGCCAAGTGCGTGCACCTGTTGTTGCTGCACCGCAGAGAGGTCGTGGGCGCGGCCGTGGTAATTTCCAGCGGAGAGAGGATGGTGGTCGTGGAGTGGCCCATGTTGTGGCTATTCAGCCTGAAGGTGGACGTCAAGCGAGGGTGTATGCTCAGCGGGAAGGGAGGAATGACGCGGATGTGATTGCAGGTACTTTTACTTTGCAATCCTTGTCATTACTTTCCTTGATAGATTCTGGATCTACGCATTCATACATTTTGCGTGAGCATGCTGAATTGCTTGGTTTGCCTGTTGAGTCTTTGGATGTTGGTGTTCGTGTCACTAGTTCTTTTGGTGAGACTGTTGTGACTCGAAAGTTGTATAGAAGGTGTCCGTTGGTTGTTCAAGAACATGTTTTTCATGTTGATCTTATGGAGCTGCCTTTCTATGGTTTTGATGTGATCCTTGGTATGGATTGGCTTGCTGAGCATCGTGCTGTTGTGGATTGTGAAAATAAGCGAGTTTCGCTGAAGCTTGCAGATGATTATGATGTTGTTGTGGTTGGTGAGAATGTGAAGTTTCTTGCCAATGTGGTGTCTACCTTGGAGGCGAGCAGGATGCTGAGGCAAGGTTGTGAAGCTTATCTAGCTTTTGTAATGAATCCTAGCTCTAAGGAGTTAAGGGTGCAAGATATCAGAGTAGTAAAGGAGTTTCCTGGAGTGTTTCCTGAGGAGTTGCCTGGTTTACCTCCTAATCGCGAGGTGGAGTTTGGAATTGAGCTGTATGAGAATACAACTCCTGTGTCCATTACTCCCTATAGAATGGCACCTAAGGAGCTGAAAGAGCTGAAGACGCAGTTGCAAGAGCTGCTTGATCGTGGTTTCATTCGGCCAAGTGTGTCACCTTGGGGTGCACCGGTCTTGTTTATGAAGAAGAAGGATGGCACTATGAGGATGTGCATTGATTACCGTCAGCTGAACAAGTTGACTATCAAGAATCGGTATCCTTTGCCGAGGATTGATGATCTCTTTCATCAATTTCAGGGAGCTGCTGTGTTCTCTAAGATTGACTTGAGGTCAGGGTATTATCAGTTGAAGGTGAAGGATGTGGATGTGCCTAAGACATCTTTCAGGACAAGGTATGGGCATTATGAGTTCCTTGTGATGCCGTTTGGTTTGACAAATGCTCCTGCTGCTTTCATGGACATGATGAATCGTGTGTTTCATGAATACCTGGACAAGTTTGTTGTGGTGTTCATTGATGATATCCTCGTGTACTCGCGTACTGAGGAGGAGCATGAAGAGCATTTGAGGATTGTGTTGCAAGCTTTGTTGGAGAATCAGCTTTATGCTAAGCTGAGCAAGTGTGAGTTCTGGCTTAAAGAGGTGGTGTTTCTTGGGCATGTTGTTTCTGCTGAGGGGATTCGTGTTGATCCTCAGAAGATTGAGGCGGTGATGAATTGGAAGGTTCCTAAGTCTGTTCATGAGGTCCGTAGTTTCCTTGGTTTGGCGGGATATTACCGGAGGTTTGTGGATGGTTTTTCTAAGATTGTTGCACCTTTGACGAAGTTGTTGCAAAAGGAGGTTAAGTATGAGTGGAGAGAAGCGAGACAACAGGCTTTTGAGAAGCTGAAGGTGGCTTTGACGCAAGCTCCTATCTTGGTTCAGCCTAAATCAGGGAAAGAGTTTGTGGTCTATAGTGATGCATCCTATGTTGGTTTGGGATGTGTGCTGATGCAAGAGGGTAAGGTTGTGGCTTATGCATCGCGACAGTTGAAGGTGCATGAGCGCAATTATCCTACGTATGATATTGAGTTGGCTGCAGTGGTTTTTGCTCTGAAGATTTGGAGACATTATCTGTATAGTGAAAAGTGTACGGTGTACACGGATCACAAGAGTTTGAGGTATCTGATGTCTCAAAAGGAGTTGAATCTTAGGCAGCGGCGTTGGTTGGAGTTGCTCAAGGATTATGACCTGACGATTGAGTACCATCCGGGAAAAGTTAATGTGGTTGCGGATGCCTTGAGTAGGAAGGTAGCTGTTGAGCTGAGGGCTATGTTTGCCAGCTTGAGTATATCGCGTGATGGTGGTCTTGTAGCTGAGTTGCAAGTGAAACCATCTATGGTTCAGTTGATCAAGGAAAAGTAGTTGCTGGATGATTCCTTGGTGTCTCATGTTCAGGATATCGCGGAGGGTAGGCCTTTGGATTTCTGCTTTAATGATGATGGTGTGTTGTGTTTTGGGAGTCGAATAGTAGTGCCTAATGATGCTGAGTTGAGGCGTGCTATTCTGACTGAAGGTCATAGTAGTCCTTTTGCTATGCATCCTGGTAGTACTAAGATGTATCGTGATCTTCGTGATGAGTACTATTGGGTGGGTTTGAAGAAGGATGTTGCAGAGTTTGTGAGCAAGTGTATGGTGTGTCAGCGAGTTAAGGCTGAGCACCAGGTTCCCTCAGGTTTGTTGCAACCGTTGAGAATCCCTGAATGGAAGTGGGAGAGGGTTACCATGGATTTTGTATCTGGTTTACCTTTGTCTCCGTCGAAGAAGAATTCGGTTTGGGTGGTTGTGGATCGCCTGACGAAGTGTGCGCATTTCTTGCCTGTGCATACTACGTTTTCTTTGGATAAGCTTGCGGAGCTGTACATTGCTGAGATTGTGCGGCTGCATGGGGTGCCTAAGTCGATTGTGTCGGATAGGGATCCGAGGTTCACATCGCGTTTCTGGCAGTGTTTGCATCAAGCCCTGGGTACAAGGTTGATTTCAGTACATCCTATCATCCTCAGACGGATGGTCAATCAGAGCGTGTTATCCAGATTTTGGAGGATATGTTGAGGTGCTGCGTGATTGAGTTCCAAGGTTCTTGGGAGAAGCATTTGCCTTTGGTGGAGTTTGCTTATAACAATAGTTATCAGGCAAGTATACAGATGGCACCTTATGAGGCTTTGTACGGGAGGAAGTGTAGGACTCCTCTTTGTTGGGCTGAAACGGGTCAGAAGTTGGTTTCGATGCCGGCTTTGTTGAAAGGAACCACCGAGAAGGTGAAGCTCATTTGTGAGCGGTTGAAGGCAGCCTCTGATCGGCAGAAATCTTACGCGGATTTGAAGCGTAAGGAGATAGAATATGTGGTGGATGACCGTGTGTTCTTGAAGGTTTCGCCTTGGAAGAAGGTGATGAGGTTTGGCCGGAAGGGTAAGTTGAGCCCTAGATACATTGGACCATATGAGGTGGTTGAGCGTGTGGGTCCTGTTGCGTATCGGTTGAGGTTACCTCAAGAGTTGGAGAAGATTCATGATGTGTTCCATGTTTCTATGCTTCGGAAGTATAGATCTGATCCTTCGCATGTGATGCCTGTGGAGGAAGTGGAATTGAATCCGGACTTGACCTATGATGAGGAACCGATGAAGGTTCTGGATTCGGATAGCAAGGTTCTTCGTGGCAAGACCATCGAGTTGGTAAAGGTGTTGTGGAAGCATCGAGGTGTTGAGGAAGCCACGTGGGAGCGGAAGGAAGACATGCTGAAGCAGTTTCCTTATCTCTTTCCTTCAGGTAAATTTCGAGGACGAAATTTCTTAAAAGGGGGAGAGTTGTAACGCCCCGGTTTTGGCCTTTGAAGTTTGGGCGTTGACCGGTTTGGTCAAAGTGTTGTTCGAATCTAAAAAGGTGAAATTAGGAAAGCCTAGTTCGGGTTGCATTAAAAATATGGAAAAATGTTCTAAAATCATCTTTTAATATATATAAGTGAACTGTGAAATCAATTTTACAAAATGAGGTTTGGAAGGGTGACATTTTGGCTAGTGACCAAAATGTAATTTTTGAAAGTTGCGTGACTGTTTTAGAAAGGATTGAAACTTTGAATCTTTAAGGAGCTATTTACCCAAAGGGAGTTTCTCCAGATTTTTCTAAGATATTTTAAGGTTTAATTCTGATTTTTAAAGCATAAGAAAGAGGAGGGAAATCATTTTGGCTATTTTTGTAACTAACTTTCTATTTTCTCAATTTTCCTTTCTCTCATTTTCTCTCAACCCAAACACTTTCTCTCCAGAGAATTTCTTCTGATTTTGTCACCTAAATCTCTTCTTTCAACTCTCTTTTGATTCCTAATCATCATATCTACAAAACCTCACTATTTGCTACTTGATTCATCAAGGTTTTTGGTTCTAAAAGAGGAGAAACTCAAGTTTGGAGGTAAGAACGTCCTTCTCCTCTAAACTATCAGTTCTTTACTGAAATTCCTAAGTTCTCAATCCTTAATTGATGTTTTATAAATGGCTTTTAAAGTTATGAAATGGATCTTGGCTTAAATTGCAAGATTTGGTGATTTTTGGTCAATTTTCGTTAGATCTGTTAAAGCTGTGATTTGAGATGTGTTTTTGATGATTAATGAACATTAATTTGATGGGGAATTGAGTTTTGATTAATGCAAACCCGGATAGGTTGAGTTTCCTAAGTTTAGCTTGTGATTCTTGGTTGTTTTTGAGGTGATCTTGTGGATCTGATGTTGCTGGAGGTATAAGGATGTTAATAGGTTCTTTTTAGATGTTTTATGATGTTAAAGGATGTTTGGTTTTGATGGTTTATGGCTGGGCTTTGTTGAGGAGTTGTTTGGAGGCATTTTCGGTTGTGTTTGGTGGCCGAAAATGGAGTGTGGATGAGAGCAGCGAGTTTAGGTGCTTTCATTGAAGCTATTAATGCATGATGATGCATTAATCCTCTGCTTTGATGTGTTTAAAACAGGGGAGTCATCTTTGGATCCAATTGGTGGTGATCCGGAAGCTTGATTTGTGCTTCGACGAGGGGCGAAGTGGAATCGGTGAGTGAAAATGGGTTTTCAGCTTTGAAACCAATGTCTTGGGAGCTTAGTTTAAGTCTAAACAACTTTACTAAGCTCAAGTGTAAGTTTTCAGAAAAACTCTCTAGTGGTGGCCATGGTTTGATTGTTGTGCAATGTGGTTTATTGCATGTTTTAAATTCTGTTTTGAAAGCATGATTTAGCATGGTTATTGCTGATTTTGTAAGCCATATGTTGAAGGAAGCTCAAGGTAAGAGTTCCTTGTTTTTGAACATTGATTAGATGTGGTTTGATGCTTTAAAATGCATGATGAATATGGCTTGGTTTAATGCTTTAAAACAGTGGATTATTTGATGATAAAGATGTATATTGGCAAGTGATGTTTTGAAAAATTTTAAGGTCACTAAGGTGGTTAAAAGTCCTTGAGTGAGCCTTGTGGATTCTAAGAACTACATGGTGGTTAAAAGTCCGTGTTGATTCTTGCTAAGGTCACTAAGGTGGTTAAAAGTCCTTGAGTGAGCCTTGTTACTTAAGAACATCAAGGTGGTTAAAAGTCCTTGGATGGTTCTTGTTAAGGACACAAAGGTGGTTAAAAGTCCTTGTGTGGTCCTTTCCATGGTGTTTAAAAGTCCATGGGCCAAGGTGTTTAAAAGTCCTTGGGGCCAAGGTGTTTAAAACTCCTTGGGAAGAACACGAAGGTGGTTAAAAGTCCTTGCGTGGTTCTTGTTTTTTATAAGATCACAATGGTGTTTAAAAGTCCATGTGTGAGTCTTATGTTGATCTTGCTTTTAAAAAGATGAAACTTATCACTTGTGGCCAATATGACATGAATTGATATGGAAGCATGTGTTGTTTGTTTAAATTGCTTTTGAGCATGTCTAAATGATATTGAAAGTATGTTTTGCAAATGAGTTTTACAAATGCATTATTGAGTGGTTTAATGAGCATTCCTCACTAAGCTTTTGCTTACGCTCTCTTCCGTTTTCTTAAACCAATAATGCAGATCGTTAAGGTACTTGAGGGCAGCAAGGAAGGCAAGCAATCAAGAGGAAGTTAAGCTCATGTATGGAAGGTTTTCTTAAACACTTAAGCTTTTGGCAATTTGGCAATGGGGGACCTATGTGTATAATTTGGGAGAGGTTTTGGACTCCCTAAGTATGTTTAATATGTGTGGAAATGCTGGTTTTGTAATTGGCCTTTACATGTTTGAATTGGAAGTTTTATGCTTGAATGGTTGGCTTGTGTAGGAAGCATGCCTATAGAATTTGGGGCTTTCCTTATACGATGTTAATATGTTGATTGGTTGATGCAAATATGTCTCTTATATGTTGACTTTCATGCTGGTAAAGTTTGGTGGCAATTGGAGCATGATTGGTTGTTTAATTGCATGTTTATGCATGCATTTTGTTGCAATCTGTGCAGGGTGTTTCGGAACAGTGCCTACCGTTTCGGAACGGGTGCCCTAAATCAGCCCAGGCGTTCGAAACGGGAGAGACCGTTCCGAAACGGAAAGGCCACTGCCAGCCCGTGTTTCGGTACGCGTTGCGGAACGGCCCCGCGTTTCGAAACAGGCTCTTCCCGTTTCGGAACACGTGACCGTTGGGGGCTGACATTGGTAGTTAAATGTTTTGGAAAGTATGCATTTTGGTCCTGAATCTTGGTTGTGCAATTGTATGAGTTTGGGATGTCCGCTTGAGCTGAAATTTGACAGAGAAGCATGAAACCTGACTAATTTCAAGATGGTAACTTTAATTTGGATGAAGTCCTTATAATTTACAGAATTTACAATTTGGTCCCTAAAGTTGTAAAATTGTTCAATTGGGTCCCTGTTTGATATCTGATGTTTGTGATCTTTGAGTATGTTGTTTGTATGATCACCAATAGGGTTAATGAGCATCTAGACAAGTTTAAAAAGAAAAAAAAGGGTCGTTAATCAAGGTTGACTTTCGGGTTGACTTTGGTTTTCCCCGTGTGACCTTCTTAATTCGGGTCAACCGTCTAGGCCGGGTTAAGGGGGTTACATCTTTAGTATATAAAATGTGTTTGATGATTCCATGTGGTTTAAGGATGCACTAGGTAAGTGACCCTTGTATGCATGTGTTGATGCACAAGATTTGAAGCATGGTTTAATGCTAGAGTTATGGCTTATCATGAATGTTTGTAAAAACAGTAAGATATGCATGAAATGTGGATTATATTGGAAAGTGATGTTGAATAAAGTGTCTTATAAATGAGATCGGATATAGTTATCCGGCTATAGGATTGAGTGCAATATAAATGTAACCCCTTAGCCCGATGTAGACGGTTGACCCGAACCAAGGTGATTACACAGGGAAAACCGAAGCCAACTCGTTAAACTGACTCTGATTAACGGCCCTTTTTTTCTTTTCTAGATTCTAATTAGATCCTATGTGATCAACAAAGAGTAAAGGAGAAAACAACTCATCGATCAGATGTCGTTTAGGGGTTCAATTGCACAATTTAAGCTTTTAGGGACCAAAACGTAATTTTCCGAAATTACAAGGATCTTTCCAATTTTTAAAGTTACCAATATGCAATTAATCATATTTCATGCTTCTTTGCAAAATTTCATCTCATACGGATCATCCGAACTCATTCAATTGCATACACAACATTCAGGTACTGAAATGTAACATTTCAGACTTTTAAAGGCTCCATTTAACTAAATTAACGGTCATGTATCGATACCTAGCTACCCTGTATCGATACGCGGGGAGGCAATAGCCAAAGTTGAGCAAGGGTATCGATACCCTTCCCCGAGTATCGGTACGGATGTACAGTTTGTTACAGGGTATCAAAACACTTTCCTCGTGCATCGATACACCCTAAAAAGTTTGCACAAGTGTATCAATACACATGATGCTCTTATCAATACACCTGCACCATTTTAGCTTAAGGGTATCGATACACTTCCCTATGTATCGATACACCTTCAAATTTTTCACAGGTGTATCAATACACCTGATACCCGTATCAATACACATGCACCATTTTTTATTCAGGGTATCGATACACTTGCCCGAGTATCGATAACCATACCAGAAATGCTCAAGAAATAGCCCCAAAAAATGCATCATGCATCATCCAATCACACCCAAAACACATAGACATGCTTATATCATCATGTCCAACATATTTGCATCAAAAACTAACCACATTGCAAGCATTATGCACAACATCTCATATAGCATATGCAACTAGAATGAACATGCTTTTAACCATAAGTCATAGCAAAACTAAAATGCGAAATGAGGATCCAAAGACCACATAATAGCCATTTACATGACCCAAACCATAAACCAAACTTGTTCTAGGTAATCAAACACATCACACATCAAAGTAAAGGATTCCCCCCATTGCCTTTATTATCTATAGCTAGTATCCAAAACATACTTTCCAAGTGGAGTTCTTCTTGAATCCCTTGCTTCTTGCTGTCCCAAATTCAACTATATGCATTGATGGACAAAAAGAAGCGTAAGCACATAATTCTTAGTGAGGAATGCTCAAAACCAAAACACCATCAATGCAACAAAACCATAAAACACCCTTTATTTGAAATCACATTTCTAAAAACCACTGTATTGTTTGAAAACTTCATTTGAAAACATCATTACCTTAAATCATGCATCGTTCAACATATAAACCAACATTAAAACCCAAATGCAATATGTATCTCAATTTTAAACATCACCCTTGTAATTACTTCCATTTAAACATTCTCATACATAAACGCTTCATTCAAAGTTTAAACCCCTTTTTTTTCTTGGAAACCATTTCCACATTATGCTATTTCTTTCTCATGCTTGAAAATCATTTCAAAGCAATTCTCATCTTGAAAACCACATGTGCCATCTATCAATCTCATGCATTCAACCAATACTATTCTCATGGCGAGGCCACACATGCTTGATGCACAAAAGCATTTCACAATCACATTAGCTCATATGCATTTCTCATTGCATAAAATCATTTAGAACATTGGTACATGCGAAACACACTTCATTCTCATATATTGGCATTTTCATACTCTATTTTACACGGATATGCGGATAGCTTGACTCGAGGTCAAGTCCTACCCTGGTGGGATCTCGCCATCGGACTCTCATGGCGGTATCTACCTTCACCACAAAGCTTGGGTATTTCACCAAGACCTACCCCAATGGAATCTCACTTCATTGGACCCTCTGGCGATAATATATGTTGCCATAAAGCTTGGGTCTTTCACCAAGACCTACCTCGATGGAATCTCACATCATCGGACTCTCATGGCGATAATATTCATTGCCATAAAGCTTGGGTCTTTCACCAAGTCCTACTCCGGCATTATCTCTCTCATCGGTTTCTCATGGTGGTACCATTCAATGCCATTAAGCTTGGGTATTTCACCAAGTCCTATCCGATGGAATGCACATCATCGGCCTCTCTCTTTGGAACGAATCCAAAGAGCACGTACAAATTTTATTGTTTAAAGTGCACTTTATATCATATTGGTCGACCAATTATATCTAGTAACATCTCATTATTCATGTCAATATATATCACAATTTATCCAATAATTCATTGTTTTCAAAGCATGCAACATCATCAAGGCCAAAACATCAAACCATGCCTTTAGAACACAAGTTAAAACCACATCCTTTCAAGGATCATTAGTTTCATGCACCCTTCATCAAATCAAGTTAAATAATCAACTCTCATGCTTAAACAACAAATCAAACCACATTGCTAAACCAGGTACATCAAAACAAATTTTGATATTTTCAAAACCATAATAGCACAAATCGAGAGAGAAATCAACTTCACTTACTCTTGAGCTTAGCTAAGTGTTTCAAACTTACACTAAGCTCCCAAAACCACGTTTAAAAGGTTTCAAAGATGGAAAACTCCTTTCCATTCACCGATACGCGACACTACGCTAGCCGACGAGCCAACTAAGCGTCCAAAGGCTCTAACGCTACCTCATTTGCATCCAGATTACTATCCCTGTTTTTAGCACATTAAAAATAGAGATCCAATGCATCAAAATGCATTCAAACACCAGCAACAAAATAGAATCCCGCAGCCCTACTCTAAAGCATCAAAACACCCATCTGAAACAACCGAAAACACTTCCAAACACTCACCAAACAAAGCCCAGCCAAGATCTATCAATTCTAACATTTTCTAAACTTCAATTAACATCAAAAGTCAACATAAGAACGACCTTATACCTCCAGCAACAGCAGAACATCAAAAACACCTCAAAATCCACAAACCTAGCATCTTAAAATTAGAGACTCAAGCCTATTCGGGATTTGTTTGTTAAAACCTCATTCTCGTCATCAAATAACATCCAAAATGTGTAGAAAATCAATCTCAACTCAAATCATAACATAGAAATGCGAAGATCATCAAGATCTCGTCATAAATCTTGAATTTAACAAGTCTTTCTTATTTATAACATTAAAACAACTCAAAACCATTAACAAATGATTGATAACTTGGGAATTTCAGTAAAGAACTGATCATTAGAGGAGAAGAACGAAGCTTACCTCTAATGATTGATCTCTCTTCAATTTGGGCAAGTTTTCTTGAAAATTCAAAGGTAAATCAATGTGATTTGGAGAAGCAAAGATAGAAAATATTTTGGAAGATGAAATATCAGCAATCAAGGTGAAAATCAAAGGTTCTTTGATGAGGGAAAAGTGTTTGGCTGAAGAAGAGTTAGGAGAAAATGAGAATAGGCAAAACTAACGTGAATTTAGTTATGGAAAGTCAACCTTAAGTTTCCTTTTTATTTTCCTTTATTTTATTATAAAATCATTTATTAAAAGATCCCACATTAAAGAGAAAACTGATGGAAATAATTGGTAAAAATAGCTCCTTAAAGATTCAAAGTTTCAATCCTTTACAAAACAGTCACTAGCCAACTTTTGCAAAAACTGCATTTTGGTCACTATGCCAAAATGTAATATTTCCAAAACTCATTTTGTAAAATTGTTTTACCATCATCATTTACATAACAAATAATGATTTTTAGACATTTTTCCATATTTTTAAAACATCCCAAACTAGGTTTTCCCTAAACCGACCTCAAGAATTCGAATCTCTAATTTGTGATCGATAAACCATTAAGTTGATCCCAAAACCTTATGGGCTCAAAACTAGGGTGTTGAGTGTATAAAAGTTCTATAATTTACCCCTTATTTACCTATATTTTTGTTGCATTCAAGCATGATTCATTACATTTAGGATAGATTTTTACATATACATCAAAACTAGATAAAATCGCGTAGTTGCTGCTGATTTTGGTTAATTTTGTAGGTATCTATTGTGGCAGACCCATGGCAACAAAGGAGCAGAGGCGGAGTGCATAGCTAGAGTCAAGAAGCAAAGGTTGTCGTGACTTCTGCCTTGGCAGCCATGACGACAGAAGAATGTTGAGGTGGAAAAGTGAAGTGGAGCTCGACAGATAGAGGATTTCAAGTCGGTCTGTCGTGGACCACTCCCATATTTTTCTAAGCCTTACAGCAGAATGAAGGCCAAGCCCAAAGTTCAATGAAAAATCTCAAGGCAAGAAAAGAGGACGAATTCAAGGCATCTACTCAGAAGATTTAGTCTTTAATAGAGTTGCACTTTACTTCGAAATTGTATTCTTGCCATATCAGAAAACTTGAACCCGAGACCTATATAAAGGCATATAATTCGACCTAGGGAAGGATATCTCATTCATAGCCATCTTCTTCCAAAACCCTTGTCCTTTTCCCTTCTCCACCATGTTCTAAAATCCTTCTAGGGCTAAGGGTTGATTATGTAAAGTAGTTGCAAGGATTGTATTGTTTTAGGAATTTTCTATCAAGTAATAAAAACTTCAAGTTTATTTACTCTAGTTTTTCATATCTCATAAGAGCATCGGGAGAGCATTCTGTGGTTATCCATTTGCTTGATATCGCGAGAGTCAAGCATACGAAAAGAGTAGATATGTGTTTTCCAAATTATGGTTAAACCATCTTGGCTTAGGGATAAGTACAAGGTTAAGTGGCTAAAAAAGAATTCAACAACGTTAGTGTTCACCCTTTGATTCACGCCGGGAGGTATCATCCAAGAAGTGTTTATCAATAGAACTTGGGCCTAAGGATAGGACAAGTCATAACAGGGATTCTTGCCAAGCTTGAAGTACAGAGTTGTTGAGCGTTGCCGCGATAGGTGCTATGGCGACAGGAACGACGACAGACAACAGAAGTTCCTCTAATAGTGCAACACATGTACTACTGAGCAAATCAATACCAGCCTATTCTCTAAATCTTATTCTTTATTCTTTTACTTTAGTTGTTTCTCAAGATTACTTCACCAATTCAATTAAACTGTTTCTTTCTCTTGTGCAGCAATTCGAAGATAGAGTTATTTCCAGTCCCTATTGAGACGATATCCGATACTCTAGTATCACTTTACTACTTGCGTCGTGTACACTTGCACTATTTGTGATAGGACTCTTTTACACGCAACAAGTTTTTGGCGCCGTTGCCGGGGACTGACAACATATCTTTACCTTTTTATTACTGCACTTTTCTTTTTATTTTTCTATTTTTAGTGGTGTTATTTACCTCGTGCTTTTCACAAGGTTTTTTATTTGCTTATGCGCATATCTAGACGAGGTAAAGAACCTGAGTACGAATTAGATCCAGAAATCGAGCGCACGTACCAACTCAGGAACCAAGCCCGACTCTTGATAGAAAGAAAATACTATCTTGAGGAGATACTTGAAGCAATGGTGAACGGAAGGCAAGGAAATGGGATAAATGACCCCAATAACAATGACCATAGGGTTATTGTTGATACTCTTAACGATGCCCGAAATGATCTGTCGCCGCCCGCTGCCCCAACAGCACGGCAGATCTGTCGAGACTACAAGGACAATGACCATGTTGTACTGGAAACTACCCTGCCAGACATGGAAGCTGAAAACTTCAAACTGAAACCTGTCATGTTCAGTATGATAAATTCCGCTGGCCAGTTTAGTGGTTCTGCTACTAAGGATGCCCGAGAACATCTAAAAATGTTCCAAGAAATCTGTGGATCGTTCAGACTGCCAGGAATAAATCTGGAAGTATTGAGGCTCCGGTTATTTCCTCATTCATTGAGAGATAGAGCTAAAACTTGGTGGAACAAATTAACGCTGAGTTCAATAAGAACTTGGGCAGATCTCTCTCGTGAATTCCTTTCTCGTTTTAATCCTTCTCATTTATCTGAAAGATTGTGTAACGAGATTGCTACTTTTCAACAGAAAGATGGCGAACCAATGCATGAGGCGTGGGACAGATTTACAACTCTCTTACGGAACTGCCCAATGCATGGATTCCCCGTGTGGAATCTGGTTGTCAAATTCTACAATGCTGCCAATGCACATACTCGACTGCGAAAAGATTCAACTACAAATGGGCTATTACTGGATAAAGAACTAGACGAGGCAATGCTAGTGTTGAAGAAGTTAGCAAAGAACGATGAGCAATTTCCTATAGCTCGGAGAGGAGGCAAACGTGGAATATTTGTAAAGGATTATAAAGTTGATAACTCGGTTAAATCACAGGTTGCATACCTCACAAAGTCAGTCGAAAATCTGAAGCGGAAAGATTCTAAAGCTGTATATTCTGGAGAAGAGGTATGTGAAACCTATAGTGGAAACCACAGTTCAGAAGACTGCCCTGTACAACCGGAAGAAAGGATGTATGTTGGAAACTATAACAAGCCTAGAAACTATGATTCCAACAACTACAATCCCAACTGGAGGAAGGATCCTAAATTTTCCTGGAGCAATCCGAACAATGCATTAAACCCTCCATTGCAGAACAACCAGAACCAAGGGGTACCCAGAATATTTTCACGACAGCAGCCACAGAAGCAGCAACCACAGCAGCCGGCAGCAACACCTAGTATACTGGAACAGACCTTGGCAACATTTATGTCACAAACGGGAGCATACATGGCAAACATGGATCACTTTGTCAAGAAAACTGAATCATTCATGGACAAGACAGGGAGGATGACAAACCATGAGGCTACCCTAAAATCTCTAGAGAGACAAATGGGCCAGGTTTCACAATATATCAAACCAAGGCAGAACGGAGGATTCCCTAGTGATACTGAGGTCACTAGAAAACCCACATATGAGTAGTGCAAAGCAATTGCAACGAGGAGTGGGAAACAATTACAAGGGCCGGAGATAAAAGACATACTGGGTAGGATCCGACCTTAGAGACACCTGCCGTGAACACTGCCCTGGCAGAGGAGAAACAACCTGCTGTCGACACACCTGCCACAACAGCAGAAGGGACAGGGGAGAAAATAGAAGATGCTGAAGAACTTAAGCCTCCTTATATCTGAATTCCATGTGAAGGACGCCTTGATGAGTACCGTCCTCCACCCTGTTTTCCACATCGGTAATAGAAATAGAAACAGAAGTACCAACTTAAGAAAATTTATGATATTTTAAGCAAGTACATATTAACATACCGCTGCTAGAGGCCATCAAGCAGATGCCCAGTTATGCTAAGTTTCTAAGGACGCAATGTCCATAAGGTCCAGACTTGGGGAATTTGAAACAGTAAGATGACAGAAGAATGCATGACAATCTTGCATAAGCATCCACCCCAAAAGAAGAAGGACCATGGGAGCTTCATTATACCATGCATAATTGGCGATAACTTCGTGGGTAAGGTACTTTGTGATCTTGGTGCTAGCATAAATCTAATGCACAAATATGTATTTCAGAAACTAGGTATTGGACAAGCAAGGCCCACGACAGTCATGCTGCAGCTGGCAGACCGCTCTTACGTACAACCAGAAGGGAAGATTGAAGATATTCTTGTTTTAGACTGTGAAGCATATGAAAACGCAGCGATCATCCTGGGGCGACCCTTCCTAGACACAGGCAAAACTGTGATCGGTGTCGAGAAAGGAGAACTGACGATTAGAGTAAATGATCAGCAAATCAAACTCAATGTTCTCTGAGCAATAAAACATGCTGATGCAGAAGAAGAGTGCAAGGCAATCTCTGAAGTAGTCCTTGACCAACCCGGCATCAGGTTGAACTGCTACGACAGAAAGTTTGGTCACTGCCACCGCAGTCACCCTGAAGACTGTCATAGTAGCAACGATGACAATGACCACTCAGACACAGAATCATCCGACACTGAAGGTCCTAAGGAGGTAAATTGGATAGGCACACGTCCAGGTAAGTTCTTTGAGCCCTTGAATTATACCTCGAATGAACATGTAATTTAAAAGCCTTCCATTGAACAACCACCTGTTCTAGACCTTAAACCCCTCCCAGGGCAGCTCAAATACATTTTTCTTGGTTTAAATGATACGTTGCTCGTAATCATCTCTTCCAAGTTAATGCAGGAACAAGAGCAATGACTAATCAAAATGCTACAGTAGCAGAAGAAGGCCATTGGATGGACTATAGCTGATATCCAAGGCATCCGTCCGACGTTATGCATGCACAAGATACTCTTGGAAGATGATCATAAGCCGACTATTGTTGCCCAGAGACGACTAAACGAGGCTTTGAGAGAGGTGGTGCGGAAGGAAATTATCAAGTGGCTTGATGCCGGAATAATATACGCCATCTCGGATAGCAAGTGGGTGAGCCCAGTGCAATGTGTGCCCAAAAAGGGAGGCATAACCGTAGTAACGAACGAAGAAAATGAACTAATCCCAACAAGGACTATGACCGGTTGGAGGGTTTGTATGGACTACCGAAAGCTTAATAAAGCTACCCGGAAGGACCATTTCCCCTTACCCTTACCCTTTATTAATCAAATGCTAGATAGATTAGCGGGGAAACCATACTATTGTTTTCTTAATGGTTACTCAGGTTATAACCAAATAGCAATAGCACCGGAGAACCAAGAGAAAACCACCTTCACATGCCCGTACGACACCTATGCCTTCCGAAGAATGCCATTTGGGCTCTGCAATGCACCAGCAACCTTCCAACGGTGCATGATGGCAATATTCTTCGACATGGTGGAGGATTTCCTGGAGATTTTCATGGACAACTTTTCTGTCTTTGGAGACAACTTCGAGGATTGTTTAGGCAATTTATAGAAGGTTCTTGAGAGATACGAAGAGGTGAACTTGATTTTAAAATGGGAAAATGCCATTTTATGGTGGATGAAGGTATAGTACTAGGCCACAAGGTTAGCTGCCACGGCATAGAGGTGGACAGAGCCAAAATAGTGTTTATCAAAAAGCACTGTGCCACCAGCACTACCGCGACAGCCATGGCGGCAGGTAAGCTTTTTGAAACCCCTTGGTATGCTAACATTGTTAATTACATTGTAAGTGGGTTATTACCTCCTGAGCTTAATTACCAAGCAAGGAAGAGGTTCCAAAATGATATAAAATATTATTATTGGGACGAACCTCTTCTTTTCAAGCATTGTGAAGATCAGATTATCAGGAGATGCATACGACAGGACGAACAGAAAGCAGTGCTTCACCACTGTCATGCTGCCCCTTATGGAGGACACCTAGGGGAAATAAAACTACTGCCAAGGTTCTGCAATTTGGTCTCTATTGGCCTACATTGTTCAAAGATGCACAAGCTTTTTACAAGAGCTGTGACAAATGCCAAAGGAATGGGAATATATCGAGAAGGCATGAGATGCCACTGCAGAATATACTGGAGGTCGAAATCTTCGATGTTTGGGGAACCGACTTCATTGTGCCATTCCCAGCCTCTTTTTGAAATTTATACATCCTACTGGAAGTAGACTACGTGTCAAAGTGGGCAGAAGCGATCGCCACTCAAAAGAACGATGCCAAGACTGTGCAAAGATTCCTTCACAAGCACATCTTCTCAAGGTTTGGCATCCTAAGGGCGATAATTAGCGATGAGGGGAGATATTTCGACAATAGGTTAATTGTTGCGGCATTAAGGAAATACAGAGTGAAGTACCGAATTGCAACAACATACCACCCTCAAACTAATGGGCAGGCCAAGATATTAAACAGAGAAGTAGATAACATCCTAGAAAAGATGGTTAAACCTACTCAAAAGGAGTGATCTCTACATCTAAATGATGCACTCTGGGCCTACAGAACATCGTTCAAGACATCATTGGGGATGTCACCCTATCGACTCATTTATGGGAAAACCTTTCATTTACCTGTCGAAATAGAACACAGAGCTTATTGGGCTATCGAGGCAGTGAATATGGACTGGGATAAGGCAGGACAGAAAAGGCTACTATACTTGAATGAGATTGAGGAAATTCGAGCAATTGCCTATGGCAATGCTAAGATCTAAAAGGACAAAACCAATAAGTGGCACGACAGGAAGCTGCTGCCATGACAGTTCTGCCTAGGGAAGCAAGTGTTGTTGTTCAACTCTAGGTTGAAGCTTTTTCCAGGAAAGCTTAAATCTAGGTGGTATGGTCCTTTCCATGTTGTCCAAGTTTTCCCCCATGGTGCCATTACAATCAAATCAATGAAATATGGGCACCAATTCAAGGTCAATGGACAGAGGCTCGAGCATTATCATGAGACTGAAGCCCCAAGGATGCAAGAAGTAGTTACTTTAGGAGATGCCCCTCAAGGCATCCCTAATTTAACTTAATTTTTATTTTATTATTTATTTATTAGGAATTAAAATTTATATTTATTTATTTATTTTTAGGAAATAATATTTTAATTCAATTTATTTATTTATTTTTAGGAAATAAGGAAGCAAAGCAAAGAGGAGGAATGAACCATCCCACCGCATTCACAACAGCCTAGAAAGCTCAACGGACAAGCCTGTCGTCACAGCTTGTCACCAGTTGTTGCGACAGACGCGGAAAAGATAGCCTGTCACGGAGCTGTCGTGACAGACACGCAAACGTGCAACAGACGCGCAGCAGACACAAAAACGCGTGACAAATGTGTCAGAAACCGCGTAACAGCTGGCTCCGTCATTCGCGCCTGCCGTTACAGTCCCAACGTGCAGAAAAACACCGTTCTATGTAAACCCCCACTCCCCTTTCATTTTTCATCTCATTCTCTCTACTTGCTTCCCAGATTTTAAATCCTAGAAAACTTCTTTTATTTTGCTACAATTCCTTGGAATGGCCACCAGATCAACTCGACGCAGCGCTGCCTCCACCTCTGCCGTGTCAGTGTCAACACCCAGTCACAGCATAATACCTGACCGTTTCGCATCCATTGTAACACCCTAAAAACCACCCTAGTACGAATTATAGAAAACGACAACGATAACGTAAACATTTTACGATTAAATTAAGATAGAATTGAAATCATATGAACTAAACCCTATTAAGTTAAAAATGAATAAGAATTAAAGATATGTTTGTATGAAAAATTATAAGATTTGAACTTGATAAATAAGTGATGTATAAAAATGTTACATAGATTAATCTAAAGTTAATATTAGATTAAAGTAAAACAATGTTATATATATATATATATATATATATATATATGTGTGTGTGAGATAATGGTTGATGATTAAATTTAATTTATGAATAAAATATATGAAATTAAACTTAGTGGATATGCTTGGAAATCAAACATTCCAAGTGTCCTCGTGAGGACCATATTCAGCCACCTTAGTTAGAACACCCACATGTGTTTTCATCATCATTTTTCTTCCTTTTTCATCTTTACCGTGAGAAAAGAGAGAGAGAGAGAGAGAGAGCTTAAACACTCAAAATCTTGAAAATTAGTGAGGAAAAATTCATGCATGCTATTGGATTTAAGCTAGGAATAACACATGTTCTTGCATCCACAAAACAATTCATGTACTAAGCTTGAATTTTGAATCTGCCCAGATTCGTACTTGAACACTACCTTATTTTAAACTGGAATTTTGAATGGGTTAGGGTTCGAATTAGGAAAACTTTTGTAAATAAAAGTTGTAGAGTTGAATGAGTAATATAAGAAAATGGCCTCTTGAGTATGAAAACGACATAGGAAATGGCCGAAAATTGAATTACAAAAAGATGGATAGTTTTATATTATCATATGTTATATGTCTAATGAAATGTGAAAGTTTTAAATTAGCCCACATATGTGTATATAATTTAGTAACATGATTCTAGGTTCACGTGTTAACATATTAAGTTTGATAAGTTACAAGTTGCACAACCCTGATTGAGGTTGTTACATGTTTTGTTTCGATTGTTTATTTGTTCTAAATCGTTCGTTATATGTCGTGACATCTCTCACTCCTAACTCGGGCGCGGGGTTTTACATAAATTTGTATCAGAGCTTCGGTGTAGTCGATTCTCAAACTAAATCAGGCCTATTGCATTATATAGGTTAAACTATGCCAGTTAGGAGATTTATATCGAACTGCTTGCGATTGCGCTCTCTAACTTCGATCTTTTCTGAAATCTTATTAGAATGTCCGAATCACGTATGGCTCGAGATAATGGAAGTTCTTAGGAATCATCTAACGAGGATGGTAGCGTTAGGATGAAAACCAACGCTCCGGGACAATCTAATCCTCCCGAGCAAGCGGACTCTCCGAGAAGATCGGAACCGCGAGAACCGACTCCACTCCCTAAGTATGAAGGTGATGTTCAATCAATTAGTAATGAACATCCGACGAGAACAACCGACTCCGATGGTTGCTGCCCCGAGTCGAGCCCCTATCGACAAGCTCGCGCAACATCGAGCAACTAAATTCACCGGTGAAAACGAGGAAAAGCCGGAAGAAGCTGAGAACTGGCTTGAAAGAACCACTCAAATCTTAACTCGTCAACTTCAATGTTCGGATGAACATAAACTTGAATGAGCCATTGCACTTCTATCCGTCGAAGCTCTAAGTTGGTGGGAAACCACGAGTCTGACCGCCCCTGCCGAGTCAGTTACATGGAAATTCTTCGTTGATGAATTCAAAAAGAAATATATTAATGAACAATAGCTTGCTGATCGGATGAAGAATTTCCTACATCTGAAATAGGCCAATCGGCTATTTGAACAATATGTTGCCGATTTCTGCAAATACTGCACGTATGGCTCGGAGTACATCAAGACCGAGAAAGATAAATGTCGAATATTCATCAATGGGTTGAGTGATGAATTGAGTCTGATGTTGACAGCACTTGATAAGAAACGGAAGAGTAACGACAAGTCTCGGTGGTCTAAGAAGCCGAAACATCAGAAGGAATCATCCTCCACCTATATACCATCTACTCGGAATAATTTCGAACCCCAACACTCCAACAAGATTGCTATTCCGGTTGTTTCAGTCAACAATACTGGAAATGCCGACAGACCTCCTGTTTGCAAATTCTTTCAGAAGAATCACTTTGGCCAATGTCGAGCCCAGGCGAACCTTTGTTATGCTTGTGGCGCTGACAATCATTACATCCAAGACTGTCCAAAACGAAATGATCATTCTTTTCTTCGATCGGCTAACCAAAGTTTTGTGCCGTCTAGCCGAGGCAAACATCCGAGACAAGTTCAGTCGAACAATCCCGGGAAAGGCAAGGCTTCCCGGTTAGAAGCCACCACTTATCAGGAGTTCCAAGCCCCAGCTCGTGTCTACCACATTCGTGGCAAAGATGAGGACGAATCTCCCGACGTCATTATGGGTACGGTTGAACTGAACCTTAAACATGTTTACGGTTTGATAGATTCGGGATCAACACATTCATTTGTTTGTTCATATTTGTTAGATGAACTAAATTTGAAACCAGAAATTGTAAAATCAAGCCTTGTAGTTTCAAATCCAATAGGTGTAAACTTGCTGATTAACTTGATCTGTAGAGACTGCCAAATAACCATATGAAATGTACCCTTCTCTTGTAATCTATATATATTACCCCAAATGTGAATTTTATTTAGTTTTAGCACTAGATTGGTTGGGAAAACATGAAGCCTGGGTAGATTGTCAAAACCGTAGGTTATATTTACGGGGTTTAGGAAAAGAATCCATCATATTGATAGACAAGAAACTGATCTCTATTTTCGCCGCTATGGCACTACAAGACGAGCTTGATTTTGGTTTACTTGAAATGCATGTTGTATCTGAATTTTCTGATGTTTTTCCCGAGGAACTCCTTGGCCTTCCTTCAATGCGGGAAGTTGAATTCAAGATCGAAGTTCAACCCGGAACTAATCATGTGTCCATTACACCTTATCGGATGGCACCCGTTGAATTCAAAGAACTAAAGAAGCAAATTCAAGAACTCGAGGATAAAGGATTCATCCGACCTAGCATCTCTCCCTAGGGTGCTCCTATCCTGTTCGTGAAAAACAAGGACAGTATGATGCGACTTTGTATCGATTACCGGCAACTTAATAAAGTAACCATCAAGAACAAGTATCTGCTACCGAGAATTGAAGATTTGTTCGATCAACTCAAACACACAGTCGTGTTCTCTAAGATTGATCTTCGGTCCAGTTACTATTAAATGAGGGTGAAAGAAGAAGATGTGCCCAAAACAGCTTTCCAAACTCGATATGGACAATACGAGTTCCTAGTAATGCCATTCGGTTTAACGAATGCCCCTGCTACGTTCATGGATCTGATGAATCGAGTATTCAAGTCTTATCTTGACAAGTTTGTGGTTGTTTTCATTGTCGACATCCTTGTATACTCTCGGAACAAGGAAGAACATGCTGATCATCTTCGGATTGTGCTTCAAACGCTCCGAGATCGCCAATTATACGCCAAGTTCACTAAGTGTGAATTTTTGTTATCCGAAGTTTCATTCCTCGGACACATCATTTATGTCGATGGAATCAAAGTCGATTCAAAGAAAATTCAAACTATCCTTGATTGGAGACCTCCAAGAAATGTGACCGAAGTCCGAAGTTTCCTTAGATTAGTCGGCTATTACCGAAGATTTGTGAAAGGATTTTCCAATATTGCCACACCATTAACCAAACTCCTCTGAAAGGATGTAAACTTTAAGTGGTCAGAAAAACAACAACGAAGTTTTGATCAAATCAAGCAAGCTTTGACACACGCTCCTGTTCTTATTCAACCCGAATCGAGTAAAGAATTCGTAGTGTACAGTGATGCATCACACTCGGGCCTAGGTTGTGTTCTGATGCAAGAAGGCAACGTGATTGCATACGCCTCGCGGCAACTGAAGCAACACGAATTGAATTATCCTACTCACGATCTCGAGCTTGCGGCCATTGTGTTCGCGCTCAAAATTTGGCGACACTACTTGTACGGTGAAAGATGCAAGTTGTTCACTGATCACAAAAGCCTGAAATATTTACTCACTCAAAAAGATCTGAACCTTAGACAAAGAAGATGGTTAGAGTTGCTCAAAGACTACGACCTGACCATTGATTATCATCCCGAAAAAGCCAATGTCGTTGCCGACACTCTGAGTCAAAAACCGAACCTCTGTAAGTTACTCGAAATCCTCAAAAATTCGAAAATGTTCAATCTTCAAATTTAAAGTGATCATTCGAATTCCTTCTTGATAGTCAAGGAAGAATTTGAACACTTTCTTGTTTAGCAAGAAATCCTTCAAATGAAATTTTGTAACCTAAGTAACATTTTCAATTTGTTTATTCGTATCTTCTTTGGCTATCAACGCTCATTTCCGGCTATGCAAGGCTCAGAATTATTTGAATGAATTTCAAGTTCAATCTACTCTAATCAACAGGATCAAGAACTTCACCAAATTGATCTGAAAATTTAGAAAATCAATTCTAAGCTTGAGTCTAATCTTGACTTCTCTATTAAGTCGAACGGTCTTCTATACTTCAAAGATCGTATATGTGTCTCTAATAACAAAGAATTACAAGATGAAATCCTACAAGAATCGCACCAAAGTTCATTTTCGATCCACCATGGGTCATTTAAGATGTACAAGGATCTCAAGCCTTTGTATTGGTGGCCAGGAATGAAAATGGCTATCAACGACTCTGTAGCGAAATGTTTGAACTGCAAACGGGTTAAATCCGAGCACCAAGTCCCTACTGGTTTGCTCCAACCTCAATAGTCTCACCAAGAAAGTGCGACGCTATCTGGGTGATCGTTGATCATTTCACCAAGTCAGCACATTTCATTCCAGTGAGAACGAATCTCAGTCTTGAAACCTTGGTTGAATTACTCATCCGAGAAGTAATTCGTTTACATGGAGTTCCAATCTCAATAGTCTCTGATCGAGATCCCCGATTCACAGCTCGATTTTGGAAATCACTACATAAAGCTCTCGGAACCAAACTGAATCTTAGCACAACTTTCCATCCGCAAAGCTATGGTCAATCCGAGCGAGTAATTCAAATTCTTGAAGACATGCTAAGAGCTTGTATCATTGACTTCGGAAAGAACTGGGAGAAATCGCTACCTTTGGTAGAATTCGCCTACAACAATAGCTTCCAATCTTCAATTCAAATGGCTCCTTTCGAAGCGTTGTATGGCAGAAGATGTCGAACGCCTTTGTGTTGGTCTGAACTCTGTGATAATAATGTTTTGGGACCATAATTTCTTCGGGAAACTGAAGAACAAGTTCAAATCATTTATTCTCGATTGAAACAAGCCTTTGATCACCAAAAGTCTTACGCTGATCTGAAACGTAGAGACATTCAACATGAAGTCGAAGATAAAGTGTTCCTCAAAGTTTCCCCGTGGAAGAAAGTATTCTGATTCGGCAAAAGAGGCAAGCTAAGTCCTTGGTTTATCGGACCATTTGAAGTAATTGAAAGAATTGGTCATGTAGCTTATCGACTCGCTCTTCCTCCCGAGTTCGATAAGATACACAATGTCTTTCATGTCTCAATGCTCAGAAGATATCGATTTGATCCGTCTCACGTCCTTGAGCCTGAAGAAGTTGAGCTCAATTCCGGTCTCTCGTACGAAGAAGAACCTGTTCAAATTCTTGATCGAGAAGTCAAGAGACTTCGCAACAAAAACGTTCCTCTAGTCAAAGTCCTTTGGAGAAATCACAAAGTCGAAGAAGCGACTTGCGAACCAGAGGATTCAATGTGAAAGCAATATCCTTAATTCGACGACGAATTTTCTTTAAGGGGGAGGAGTTGTAACACCCTAAAAACCACCCTAGTACGAATTATAGAAAATGACAATGATAACGTAAACATTTTACGATTAAATTAAGATAGAATTGAAATCATATGAACTAAGCCCTATTAAGTTATAAATGAATAAGAATTAAGGATATGTTTGTTTGAAAAAATATAAGATTTGAACTTGATAAATAAGTGATACATAAAAATGTGACATAGATAAATATAAAGTTAATATTAGATTAAAGTAAAACAATGTTATATATATATATATATATATATATATATATATATATATATATATATTATATGTGAGATAATGGCTGATGATTAAATTTAATTTATGAATAATATATATGAAATTAATCTTAGTGAAGATGCTTAGAAATCAAACATTCCAAGTGTCCTCGTGAGGACCATTTTCAGCCACCTTGGTTAGAACACACACATATGTTTTCATCATCATTTTTCTTCCTTTTTCATCTTCACCGTGAGAAAAGAGAGAGAGAGAGAGAGATATTAAACACTCAAAATCTAGAAAATTAGTGAGGAAAAATTCATGCATGCTATTGGATTTAAGCTAGGAATAACACATGTTCTTGCATCCACAAAACAGTTCATGTAAGTATTGATTCTTGTCATGTTTTTTTTATTTGATGTTCTTGATGATGTTTGATTGTTTTGCTGGTTAGATTATGATTAAAATTTGATTCTATAATGTTTACTGATTATTTAAGAGTATGTGTGGAAGATTATATTGATTAAAAAGCTAGAGAAGTGACATGTACTAAGCTTGAATTTTGATTCTGCCCAAATTCGTACTTGAACATTACCCTGTTTTAAATTGGAATTTTGAATGGATTAGAGTTCGAATTAGAAAAACTTTTGTGAATAAAAGTTGTATAGCTGAATGAGTAATATAATAAAATGGCCTCTTGAGTATGAAAACGACATAGGAAGTGGCTGAAAATTGAATTACAAAAAGACTGCTCAGAATTGAATGAATCTGGAAACTGCTTAGGTTAAATTATAATTTTGAAAATGTTTAGGGAATTAATTGATGTCAATAAATTCTGTAAAATTTGTTAGAAACAGTGGAGGTATTGTAGGAATGAAAAATAAATGATTTAGCTTGAATTATATATCAATTGATAGTTTAAATATCATTAGAACACATAGAATATCAAAATAGACTAGTTTGTAAAGATTGACGATTTGAGGACTTATATGCCCTGTTTTCATGGTTGCTGGAACAAAATTATTATGTTAATATGTGTAGGTAAACGTGGTTAAAAGCTCAATATTAATGGTGTAGTGAAACATAGGTCATAAATGCACTAAAGTCAAAAATTAAGCGTGGGCAGATTAGGTTTCTAAAAATGCCTTATGTTCAAGTAATAAACTGTATTGATAGGGAAATGATAAAAAAAATTGCCATACATTTTTGTAAAGGTGTGTTTATAAGCTTTCTATAATGGTAAAAACTCATTATTTGGAGTTGTGAGTAAAAAGATATGACCAGTTTAGTAGAGGTTACTCAAACTGTCAGTTTAGGGGGCAGATTCACTTGTCTAGGTGATTACGCTTAAGTAAATGAATTTATATGTTTGAATTAATTACTAATGGATATTGTATGTGATATTTTATGACTTAAGATCACATTGGTGAATAATTTCAAGAAGATTCAAGGAGTGATCAAGCAAAGAGAAGGGGGAAAGGAATCATCATCAAGGATAACAACTAAGCTTGGAAGTATTTGTGAGCGTAGCATTGCTTAAGTGATACGATTAGTATCCTAACCTTTATGTTTTTGATTATTAGATAACATGAATGAAGCATGTAATGAATTTAATAAGGATTGCTAAACTTTAAAATGATAAGGAAGAAGGATTAAAGGCAAGAATATTGACCTAAGTGTGTATTGCTTGTTAGATAAGCATGCTTAGCATAAATATGATTAGTTGCTATGATGTGTTGATTGCTTGAGCTATGTGAAATGAGACTAAATGATAAGCTTTGCTACTGGTTTTTGATGATTATAAAATGAAAATGATCTCATGTTCTTCCTGGAATTTTATGTTACCATGATGCTTGATTGATTATATGTGTATGCCTATTGAAATGGTTAAATGCCTTTGAAATTATGAATGATTGGCAAGTGAATGCTCTTGTTAATAAAGAAGGATAAGTAAATTCCTTGGCTTGATTAGTGTCTATAAGTAGAAGGGCATGCCTTAGAGTCATTGAGCTTCTCTGATCTTTGTTACAAGATGGTGGTTAGTCACCTATAAACCTGATAAGGTGGTTAGTCACCTTGATAATTAAATGGTGGTAAGTCACCTTTGATGCCTATGCATCCTCTGTTATAAGTTGAAATGAGAAATGGATACTTTGAGTATCTAATGTTACATGTTACATGAAGACTTGATTACCTATTTCATTAATCATCCAAGGCAAAAACATGATTAGATCAATGATATATGTTTAAATGAATAAGTTGGGTAATAGCCCTAATGAAATGGCTTGAACATGTGTACTTAATTGTGATCTAAGATGACTTATATTATGGTTTGAATTTGTGAAATGATGCTGCTCAAGATAACAATGTAATTATATATTGTTTGTTGCCCAACTTGATATGATTTGTATATGATGCTTGTTGCCCAATTTGGTATGAAATGTATATGTTGTTTGCTGCCAAAATTGGTGCGATTTAAGTAATATGGTTGCTGCCCAATAAGTCATAGTACATGTAAATGCTTGCTACCCTATTGGATAGTTCATGAAACTAGCTAAGTTAACTTGGTTTTGATAGACTAGCTAGGTATTCCAATATGTGCTAAGCCTAGCTAAGTAACCTTAAAGATGGAATAAGACTTTAAAAGATTGAAACTAGTAAAGTTTAGGGCTGCCTCACTATGTACATTATGTGTACTTGTCACTCTCTTTGTTTCCTTCTTTCAAAATAACAGGTCCGTTGATATCCGAAAGCCATCCATTTTGTCTCGAGAAGTTGTCGCAAGCCTACGTACAAGTATGATATAGTCTTATTAGTCTCCTAGATGGTGGCATAGTCTATATTAGTGTGTCACATGCATTTGAATTATGAGAACATGTGAATGTTAGTTGGTTTGTATAAACTTAATAACAAGGTTTATGTTTTGTAATGTTATATTTGGTGTTGGTTGTGTATATATAGCTTTGATGGTACAAATGAGTATATGGCTATGTTGTTTAGGTTTATCATGGATCATGGAAATGTATTAGGTTGTTTAGTTTGGTTGATGCCCAAATTATAAGTTATGTTTGTGATGGATATGTATGATTAATCTAGATGATATGCACTTGGAGTTGCTTTGTTTAGTACTATATTTTGAGTGACACATGTTATGGCAGGATATTACACTTGATAATGAAATAAACATATGATTATACATGTATCTAGTGATATATATCTGAATTGGAAATCACATGAATTAACCTTGTAATATTCGATTGATAGGTTGTCTACTGTAGATTGAATAGGATGCTTGTATGATTAGGTTAGTTGATCATGAATGGTGTACGTGTATAAACGTTTGATGGATTGATTTGGATGAGTATAAGAATATATACAAGCATGTTCATGAGTTAGCCGAATATGCTAAAATTATGTTTGTTTTGGTTTGAATAATAAATGAAAGATTAAAAAGTGTATGTATGATTAGGTTGGTTAGTTGAAAGCTTAAGATGGATAGTTTTATGTTATGATATGTTATATGTCTATTGAAATGTGAAAGTTTTAAATTAGCCCACAAATGTGTATATGATTTAGTAACATGATTCTAAGTTCACATGTTAACATATTAAGTTTGATAAGTTACAAGTTGCACAACCCTGATTGAGGTTGTTACATGTTTTGTTTCGATTGTTTATTTGTTCTAAATCGTTCGTTATATGTCGTGACATCTCTCGCTCCTAACCCGGGCGAGGGGTGTTACATCTGTGGACTCAGCAAAGAGGTACTATGGGTCCTTCCAGAAGAGAGAAATGTAGGAAGAAATAGGGTTCATTTATACCCAAAAGACGAGAGAACTAGGGCTCGAAAGCTTCATCGCCAGGAAGATCCTCGCACTCAAGTGGCAGATGTTTGTTTCCCAGCCAGAAGAGATGAACGTCACCCAAGTTCTAGAGTTCTACGTTGTCGTCCCCGATAGGGATGCCACGACAGTGACTGTCTAAGGCAAAGAGATCTTTGTTGAATCGGCATACATTAACACATTGTACGACCTCTATGTAAGCAAGAAGGAAGTTGCCCATCGGAGGTTCGTGAACAGTCTGTCGCTGGCACACTATGATGCTGTCATGGCAGAACTAACAGAAGAGGGCACCCAGTGTATGTAACCCCCTTAACCCGGCCTAGACGGTTGACCCGAATTAAGAAAGTCACACGGGGAAAACCAAAGTCAATCCGAAAGTCAACCTTGATTAACGACCCTTTTTTTCTTTTTAATCTTGTCTAGATGCACATTAACCCTAATTGTGATCACTCAACAACATATTCAAAGATCACAAGCATCAGAGATCAAACAGGAACCCAATTGAACAAATTACAACTTTAGGGACCAAATTGTAATTTCTGATAAATAGGAGGACTTAACCCAATTTAAAGTTACCAACTTGAAATTAGTCAGATTTCATGCTTCTCTGTGAAATTTCAGCTCAAAAGGACTTATCGAACTCATACAATTGCACAAACAAGGTTCAGGACTAAAACGCAAACAATTCAAAACATTTAACTGCCAATGTCAGCCCCCAACGGTCATCCATTCCGGAACAGGCAGAACCCGTTTCGAAACACGGGCCGTTCCGCAAAGCGTACCGGAACACGGGCTGGCAGTAGCCAAACCGTTCCGGAACGGTCTCTCCCGTTTCTGACGCCTGGGTTTGTTTAAGGCACCCGTTCCGAAACGGCAGGCACTGCTCCGAAACGCCCTGCACAGATTGCCCCAAAATGCATACTTAAACATGCAATTGAACATCCAATCATGCTCCAATTACCACCAAACTTTACCAACATGCAATTCAACATATATGAGACATACATGCTTCTACAATTCAACAAAATAACATCATAAATGAAAAGCCCCAAATCTATAGGCATGCTTCCTACACAAGCAAACCATTCAAGCATAAACTTCCATTTCAAGCATGTAAAGGCCAAACTCAAAAACCAACATTCTCAACAATATTCAACATACTTAGGGAGTTCAAAACCTCTCCCAAAACATACACATAGGTCCCCCATTGCCAAATTACCAAAAGCTAAAATGTACTTAATAAAACCTCCATACTTTGAGCTTTACTTTCACTTGAATGCTTGCCCTCCTTGCTGCCCTCAAAGTACTCTAATGTTCTGCATTATTGGTTTAAGAAAACGAAAGAGAGCGTAAGCAAAAGCTTAGTGAGGAATGCTCAATAAAACCATTCAATAATGCATTTATAAAACACTTATAAATCATGCTTCAAATCAACATTTACACATGCTCAAAAGCATACTTTAAACAAGCATCTCATGCTTCATATCATAACATGTCATATTGGCCACAAGTGATAAATTTCATTTCTTTAAAAACAAGTTCATCAACTTTCACCCCAAGGACTTTTAAACACCTTGGCCCCAAGGACTTTTAAACACCTTGGCCCCATGGACTTTTAACCACCATGGAATGGACCACACAAGGACTTTTAACCACCTTTGTGTCCGTATCAAGTTACACCCCAAGGACTTTTAAACACCTTGGCCCCAAGGACTTTTAAACACCTTGGCCCCATGGACTTTTAAACACCATGGCCCCATGGACTTTTAAACACCATGGAAAGGATCACACAAGGACTTTTAACCACCTTTGTGTCCGTAGCAAGAATCATCCAAGGACTTTTAACCACCTTGATGTTCTTAAGTAAACAAGGCTCACTCAAGGACTTTTAACCACCTTAGTGACCTTAACCTTTTCAAAACATCACTTGCCAATATACATCATTATCAACAATTTATCCACTGTTTTTAAGCATTAAACCAAGCCATATTCATCATGCATTTAAAAGCATCAAACCACATTTAATCAATGTTCAAAAACAAGGAACTCTTACCTTGAGCTTCCTTCAACATATGGCTTACAAAAACAGCATTAACCATGCTAAATCATGCTTTCAAAATAGAGTTTAAAACATGCAATAGACCACATTGCACAACAATCAAATCATGGCCACCACTAGAGAGTATTTCCGAAAACTTACACTTGAGCTTAGCAAAGTTGTTTAGACTTAAACTAAGCTCCCAAGACATTGGTTTCAAAGCCGAAAACCTAATTTCACTCACCGATTCCACTTCGCCTCTTGCCGAAGCACCAAATCAAGCCTCCGGATCAACAACTCTTGGATCCAAAGATGCCTCCCCTGTTTTAACACATCAAAGCAGAGGATTAATGCATCATCATGCATTAATTGCTTCAATGAAAGCACCTAAACTCGCTGCTCTCATCCACACTCCATTTTCGGCCACCAAACACAACCGAAAATGCATCCAAACCACTTCTCAACAAAGCCCAGCCACAAACCATCAAAACCAAACATCTATTAACATCATTTAACACCTAAAAAGAACCTACCAACATCCTTATACCTCCAGCAACACCAGATCCACAAGATCACCTCAAAAACAAACAAGAATCACAAGCTAAACTTAGGAAACTCAACCTATCCGGGATTGCATTAATCAAAACTCAATTCCTTATCAATATAGTGTCCAAATAACATCAAAAACACATCTCAAATCACAGATTTAACAGATCAAACGAAAATCATCAAAAATCACCAAATCTTGCATTATAAGCCAAGATCCCATTCACAACTCAAAAGCCTTTAATAAAACATCAATTAAGGATTGAAAACTTAGGAATTTCAGTAAAGAACTGATAGTTTAGAGGAGAAGGACGTTCTTACCTCCAAACTTGAGTTTCTCCTCTTTTGGGAATCAAAAACCTTGATGAATCAAGTAGCAAATGATGAGGTTTTGTAGATATGTTGATTAGCAATCAAAAGAGAGTTGAAAGGAGGGATTTAGGTGAGAAAATCAGAAACAATTCTCTGGAAAGAAAGTGTTTGGGTTGAGAGAAAATGAGAGAAAGGAAAATAGGAAGTTAGTTATCAAAATGGCCAAAATGGCTTTCCCTCCACTTTTGATATGTTTTAAAATCAGAATAAATCCTTAAAATATCTTAGAAAAATCTGGAGAAACTAATTTTGGAATAATAGCTCCTTAAAGATTCAAAGTTTCAACCCTTTATAAAACAGTCACAAAACTTTCAAAAATTACATTTTGGTCACTAGCCAAAATGTCACCCTTCCAAAACTCATTTTCCAAAATTGATTTCACAGTTCACTTAATTATATTAAAAGATGATTTTAGAACATTTTTCCACATTTTTAATGCAACCCGAACTAGGCTTTCCTAATTTCACCTTTTTAGATTCGAACAACACTTTGACCAAACCGGTCAACGCTCAAAACTCCTAAGCCCAAAACCGGGGCGTTACAACTCTCCCCCCTTAAGAAATTTCGTCTTTGAAATTTACCTGAAGGAAAGAGATAAGGAAACTGCTTCAGCATGTCTTCCATCCGCTCCCACGTGGCTTCCTCAACACCTCGATGCTTCCACAGCACCTTTACCAACTCAATGGTCTTGCCACGAAGAACCTTGCTATCCGAATCCAGAACCTTCACCGGTTCCTCATCATAGGTCAAATCCGGATTCAAAACCACTTCCTCCACAGGCATCACATGCGAAGGATCAGATCTATACTTCCAGAGCATAGAAACATGGAACACATCATGAATCTTCTCCAACTCTTGAGGTAACCTCAACCGATACGCAACAGGACCCACACGCTCAACCACCTCATATGGTCCAATGTACCTAGGCTCAACTTACCCTTCCGGCCAAACCTCATCACCTTCTTCCAAGGCGAAACCTTCAAGAACTCACGGTCACCCACCGCATACTCTATCTCCTTACGCTTCAAATCCGCGTAAGACTTTTGCCGATCAGAGGCAGCCTTCAACCGCTCACAAATGAGCTTCACCTTCTCGGTGGTCCCTTTCAACAAAGCCGGCATCGAAACCAACTTTTTACCAGTTTCAGCCCAACAAAGAGGAGTCCTACACTTCCTTCCGTACAAAGCCTCATAAGGTGCCATCTGTATACTCGCCTAATAACTATTGTTATAAGCGAACTCAACCAAAGGCAGATGCTTCTCCCAAGAACCTTGGAACTCAATCACGCAACACTTCAACATATCCTCCAAAATCTGGATAACCCGCTCAGACTGACCATCCGACTGAGGATGATAGGATGTACTGAAATGCAACCTTGTACCCAGAGCTTGATGCAAACACTGCCAGAAACGCGATGTGAACCTCGGATCCCTATCCGACACAATCGACTTAGGCACACCATGCAGCCGCACAATCTCAGCAATGTAGAGCTCTGTCAGCTTATCCAAAGAAAATGTAGTATGCACAAGCAAGAAATGCGCACACTTCGTCAGGCGATCCACAATCACCCAAACAGAATTCTTCTTCGAAGGAGACAAAGGTAAACCAGATACAAAATCCATGGTAACCCTTTCCCACTTCCATTCAGGGATTTTCAACGGTTGCAACAACCCTGAAGGAACCTGATGTTCAGCCTTAACTCGCTGACACACCAAACACTTGCTCACAAACTCTGCAACATCCTTCTTCAAACCCACCCAATAGTACTCATCACGAAGATCACGATACATCTTAGTACTACCAGGGTGCATAGCAAAAGGACTACTATGACCTTCAGTCAGAATAGCACGCCTCAACCCAGCATCAGCAGGCACTACTATCCGACTCCCAAAACACAACACACCATCATCATTAAAGCAGAAATCCGAAGGTCTACCCTCCGCGATATTCTGAACATGAGACACCAAGGAATCATCCAGCAACTGCTTTTCCTTGATCAACTGAACCAAAGATGGTTTCACTTGCAACTCAGCAACAAGACCACCATCTCGCGATATGCTCAAGCTAGCAAACATAGCCCTCAGCTCAACAGCTACCTTCCTACTCAAGGCATCCGCAACAACATTAGCTTTTCCAGGATGATACTCAATCGTCAGATCATAATCCTTGAGCAACTCCAACCAACGCCGCTGCCTAAGATTCAACTCCTTCTGAGACATCAGATACCTCAAACTCTTGTGATCCGTGTACACAGTACACTTCTCACCATACAGATAATGTCTCCAGATCTTCAGAGCAAAAACCACTGCAGCCAGCTCAATATCATGCGTAGGGTAATTGCGCTCATGCACTTTCAACTGTCGCGATGCATAAGCCACCACCTTACCCTCTTGCATCAGCACACATCCCAACCCAACATAGGATGCATCACTATAGACCACAAACTCTTTCCCTGATTCAGGCTGAACCAAGATAGGAGCTTGCGTCAAAGCCGCCTTAAGCTTCTCAAAAGCCTGTTGTCTCGCTTTCGTCCACTCATACTTAACATCCTTTTGCAACAGCTTCGTCAAAGGAGCACAAATCTTGGAAAAACCATCCACAAACCTTCGGTAGTATCCCGCCAAACCAAGGAAACTACGAACCTCATGAACAGACTTAGGAACTTTCCAGTTCATCATCGCCTCAATCTTCTGAGGATCAACACGAATCCCCTCAACAGAAACCACATGCCCAAGAAACACCACCTCCTTAAGCCAGAACTCACACTTGCTCAGCTTAGCATAAAGCTGATTCTCCAACAAAGCTTGCAAAACAATCCTCAAATGCTCTTCGTGCTCCTCCTCAGTATGCGAGTACACGAGGATATCATCAATGAACACCACCACGAACTTGTCCAGGTATTCATGAAACACACGGTTCATCATATCCATGAAAGCAGCAGGAGCATTTGTCAAACCAAACGGCATCACAAGGAACTCATAATGCCCATATCTTGTCCTGAAAGCTGTCTTAGGCACATCCACATCCTTCACCTTCAACTGATAATACCCTGACCTCGAGTCAATCTTAGAGAACACAGCAGCTCCCCGAAATTGATCAAAGAGATCATCAATCCTCGGCAAAGGATACTGATTCTTGATAGTCAACTTGTTCAGCTGACGGTAATCAATGCACATTCTCATAGTGTCATCCTTCTTCTTCACAAACAAGATCGGTGCTCCCCAAGGTGACACACTCGGCTGGATGAAACCACGATCAAGCAACTCTTGCAACTGCGTCTTCAGCTCCTTCAGCTCCTTAGGTGCCATTCTATAGGGAGTAATGGACACAGGAGTTGTATTCTCATACAGCTCAATTCCAAACTCCACCTCGCGATTAGGAGGTAAACCAGGCAACTCCTCAGGAAAAACACTAGGAAACTCCTTCACAACTCGGATATCTTGCACCCTCAACTCCTTAGAGCTAGGATTCATCACAAAAGCTAGATAAGCTTCGCAACCTTGCCTCAGCATCCTGCTCGCCTCCAAGGTAGACACCACATTGGCAAGAAACTTCACATTCTCACCAACCACAACAACTTCATAATCATCCGCAAGCTTCAGCGAAACTCGCTTATTTTCGCAATCCACCACAGCACGATGCTCAGCAAGCCAATCCATACCAAGGATCACATCAAAACCATAAAAGGGCAACTCCATAAGATCAACATGAAAAACATGTTCTTGAACAACCAAGGGACACCTTCTATAAAGCTTTCGAGTCACAACAGTTTCACCAAAAGAACTAGTGACACGAACACCAACATCCAAAGACTCAACAGGAAAACCAAGCAATTCAGCATGCTCACGCAAAATGTATGAATGCGTAGATCCAGAATCAATCAAAGAAAGCAATGACAAGGATTGCAAAGTAAAGGTACCTGCAATCACATCCGCATCATTCCTTCCCTCACGCTGAGCATACACCCTAGCTTGGCCTCCACCTTCAGGCTGAATAGCCACAACATGGGCTACTCCACGACCACCTTCCTCTCGCCTCTGGAAATTACCACGGCCGCGCCCACGACCTCTCTGTGGTGCAGCAACAGCAGGAGCACGCACCTGATCACCAGCCAACCTAGGACAATCTCGCCTCAAGTGGTCTGCGGATCCACAATTCCAGCATCCATTACCAGCAGCCGCTACAGGAGCTTGCACCTCTCTCACAGCACGAGGACAGTCACGCTTCATGTGACCACGTGAACCACAGATCCAACAAGCACTAGGATCAGCTCTAGCGTTGCCTCCTCTAGCAGGTGCACCACCACCTCTCTTAGCTGAGGACTGATACTTCTGATCACGTCCCCTCTTGTTCCGTCCACCTCCGGAACTAAACTCAGCAGCTCTCTTGCCATAACTAGCTCCAGCACCTCTCGCAGATAAACCCAAGTTCATCTCAATGTCCTTGGCTCGGCCCACCAACACATCAAAATCATCATACTCGGTGGCCAGCACATACATTTTCACATCCGTCACAAGACCATAACGGAACCTCTCGCACCTTGCCCGCTCATCAGGTATCAGCTCAGGTGCATACTGACTGAGTCGCACAAACTGCACCTCATACTCAGCCACACTCATGCTCCCTTGGGTAAGAGACATGAATTCACGCTTCTTCTCATCAAGATATCTCACTCCTAGATATCTCCTCTTGAACACATTCTGAAAGAATGTCCAAGTCACATCAGCTTCAACCATTCCAGCTATGGTGGTCGTCCACCACGTATACGCATCGTCTTGCAGCAAGGACACAACACAACCCAGCTTTTGCACATCCGTGCAGCTCATCTGACCCAAGATTCGCTTGGTACTCTCTAGCCAAGCTTCAGAACTCTCAGCTGACATACCCCTGAACTCAGTCCCACCAAGACTGCGCAGACGCTCCAAAGGTAGTCTAACTCCAGCATCTCCCTGATGCCCAGCTCCTTGAACTCCAGCTACTGCCGCTCGAAAAGCACCCGCAATAGCTTGTACCAACATAGACATATCAGGCATAGCTTGCCCCTGACCAACCTCTGGTCCAGCAGCTCCAGCACCAGCTGCAGCTTCAGCTCTTTCTCCCTCAGCACCACCACCAGGTGGAGGAGGAGGTAACACCGCACTACCCGTGTTCTCCTCGTTCTCATTCTCATTAGGAGCCGCAGCTCGCACATTACCTCGTAACTCTCTACGTGGTGCCATACTATTACCATGCAATCACAATGCAAATAAAACAAAGTCAGGCCCAGCAAGGTAAGCAATCCAAGTATTCAAGCTCAATTTCATTCAAAATCAACAACATTTCATTAGCTTCGATTTGGCAATGGGTACCCACATCATGTTACACCAAAGCATACAACTCATTTGCATCCAAATCACAAACCACTAACATGCTTTCAATCAACAAGCATACAAGGCAAACATACTTCAATCATGCATACATTCATTCCCAATTTCTCGAGAACTCAGCTCTGATACCACCAAATGTAACCCCCTTAACCCGGCCTAGACGGTTGACCCGAATTAAGAAAGTCACACGGGGAAAACCAAAGTCAACCCGAAAGTCAACCTTGATTAACGACCCTTTTTTTCTTTTTAATCTTGTCTAGATGCACATTAACCCTAATTGTGATCACTCAACAACATATTCAAAGATCACAAGCATCAGAGATCAAACAGGAACCCAATTGAACAAATTAAAACTTTAGGGACCAAATTGTAATTTCTGATAAATAGGAGGACTTAACCCAATTTAAAGTTACCAACTTGAAATTAGTCAGATTTCATGCTTCTCTGTGAAATTTCAGCTCAAAAGGACTTCCCGAACTCATACAATTGCACAAACAAGGTTCAGGACTAAAACGCAAACAATTCAAAACATTTAACTGCCAATGTCAGCCCCCAACGGTCATCCGTTCCGGAACAGGCAGAACCCGTTTCGAAACACGGGCCGTTCCGCAACGCGTACCGGAACACGGGCTGGCAGTAGCCAAACCGTTCCGGAACGGTCTCTCCCGTTTCGGACGCCTGGGTTTGTTTAAGGCACCCGTTCCGAAACGGCAGGCACTGTTCCGAAACGCCCTGCACAGATTGCCCCAAAATGCATACTTAAACATGCAATTGAACATCCAATCATGCTCCAATTACCACCAAACTTTACCAACATGCAATTCAACATATATGAGACATACATGCTTCTACAATTCAACAAAATAACATCATAAATGAAAAGCCCCAAATCTATAGGCATGCTTCCTACACAAGCAAACCATTCAAGCATAAACTTCCATTTCAAGCATGTAAAGGCCAAACTCAAAAACCAACATTCTCAACAATATTCAACATACTTAGGGAGTTCAAAACCTCTCCCAAAACATACACATAGGTCCCCCATTGCCAAATTACCAAAAGCTAAAATGTACTTAATAAAACCTCCATACTTTGAGCTTTACTTTCACTTGAATGCTTGCCCTCCTTGCTGCCCTCAAAGTACTCTAATGTTCTGCATTATTGGTTTAAGAAAACGAAAGAGAGCGTAAGCAAAAGCTTAGTGAGGAATGCTCAATAAAACCATTCAATAATGCATTTATAAAACACTTATAAATCATGCTTCAAATCAACATTTACACAAGCTCAAAAGCATACTTTAAACAAGCATCTCATGCTTCATATCATAACATGTCATATTGGCCACAAGTGATAAATTTCATTTCTTTAAAAACAAGTTCATCAACTTTCACCCCAAGGACTTTTAAACACCTTGGCCCCATGGACTTTTAACCACCATGGAATGGACCACACAAGGACTTTTAACCACCTTTGTGTCCGTATCAAGTTACACCCCAAGGACTTTTAAACACCTTGGCCCCAAGGACTTTTAAACACCTTGGCCCCATGGACTTTTAAACACCATGGCCCCATGGACTTTTAAACACCATGGAAAGGATCACACAAGGACTTTTAACCACCTTTGTGTCCGTAGCAAGAATCATCCAAGGACTTTTAACCACCTTGATGTTCTTAAGTAAACAAGGCTCACTCAAGGACTTTTAACCACCTTAGTGACCTTAACCTTTTCAAAACATCACTTGCCAATATACATCATTATCAACAATTTATCCACTGTTTTTAAGCATTAAACCAAGCCATATTCATCATGCATTTAAAAGCATCAAACCACATTTAATCAATGTTCAAAAACAAGGAACTCTTACCTTGAGCTTCCTTCAACATATGGCTTACAAAAACAGCATTAACCATGCTAAATCATGCTTTCAAAACAGAGTTTAAAACATGCAATAGACCACATTGCACAACAATCAAATCATGGCCACCACTAGAGAGTATTTCCGAAAACTTACACTTGAGCTTAGCAAAGTTGTTTAGACTTAAACTAAGCTCCCAAGACATTGGTTTGAAAGCCGAAAACCCAATTTCACTCACCGATTCCACTTCGCCTCTTGCCGAAGCACCAAATCAAGCCTCCGGATCAACAACTCTTGGATCCAAAGATGCCTCCCCTGTTTTAACACATCAAAGCAGAGGATTAATGCATCATCATGCATTAATTGCTTCAATGAAAGCACCTAAACTCGCTGCTCTCATCCACACTCCATTTTCGGCCACCAAACACAACCGAAAATGCATCCAAACCACTTCTCAACAAAGCCCAGCCACAAACCATCAAAACCAAACATCTATTAACATCATTTAACACCTAAAAAGAACCTACCAACATCCTTATACCTCCAGCAACACCAGATCCACAAGATCACCTCAAAAACAAACAAGAATCACAAGCTAAACTTAGGAAACTCAACCTATCCGGGATTGCATTAATCAAAACTCAATTCCTTATCAATATAGTGTCCAAATAACATCAAAAACACATCTCAAATCACAGATTTAACAGATCAAACGAAAATCATCAAAAATCACCAAATCTTGCATTATAAGCCAAGATCCCATTCACAACTCAAAAGCCTTTAATAAAACATCAATTAAGGATTGAAAACTTAGGAATTTCAGTAAAGAACTGATAGTTTAGAGGAGAAGGACGTTCTTACCTCCAAACTTGAGTTTCTCCTCTTTTTGGAATCAAAAACCTTGATGAATCAAGTAGCAAATGATGAGGTTTTGTAGATATGTTGATTAGCAATCAAAAGAGAGTTGAAAGGAGGGATTTAGGTGAGAAAATCAGAAACAATTCTCTGGAAAGAAAGTGTTTGGGTTGAGAGAAAATGAGAGAAAGGAAAATAGGAAGTTAGTTATCAAAATGGCCAAAATGGCTTTCCCTCCACTTTTGATATGTTTTAAAATCAGAATAAATCCTTAAAATATCTTAGAAAAATCTGGAGAAACTAATTTTGGAATAATAGCTCCTTAAAGATTCAAAGTTTCAACCCTTTATAAAACAGTCACAAAACTTTCAAAAAATTTTGGTCACTAGCCAAAATGTCACCCTTCCAAAACTCATTTTCCAAAATTGATTTCACAGTTCACTTAATTATATTAAAAGATGATTTTAGAACATTTTTCCACATTTTTAATGCAACCCGAACTAGGCTTTCCTAATTTCACCTTTTTAGATTCGAACAGCACTTTGACCAAACCGGTCAACGCCCAAAACTCCTAAGCCCAAAACTGGGGCGTTACAGTGTAACAAGGATCCCAAACACCGATGGAGTGTACGAAGGACCCAGCTCACACCACAAGCCAAGTTGTGGAACCATTTCGTAAAGAAGCGCCTCATGCCTACATCACATAATACCACCGTTGATCAGCAGAGATTAGCCCTCATCCACTCCATTCTCAACAAGAGGCAAATCAACGTCGGCCGATACATTCGAGACGGAATCCTCGAGTGTGCTCTCCAACCTTCAGGCCCTCTAGTCTTCCCCTACCTGATCACCACACTCTACCGAGGCAACAACGTACCGGAGATCAACGAAGATGTCAAAGTCAGAGGGAAATGATGGACGCAGCAGAACATCTACAGTTTGATGGAACTAAAGGCTGCCACTCCTGTAACCCCCTTAGCCCGGCCTAGACGCTTGACCCGAACTACGAAGATTACACAGGGAAAACTAAAGTCAACCCAAAAGTCAACCTTGATTAACGACCCTTTTTTATTTTAATATTGTCTAGATGCATGTTTAGCCTAAGTGAGCACTCACGAATCATGGAAGAGAAAGGCACAGCGATCGGATAACATTTAGGGACTCAATTGCTTAAATTACGCGTTTAGGGACCAAATTGTAATTTTTGGAAAATATAAGGACTTTTCTGATTTTAGGATTACCAATATGAAATTAATCATGTTACATGCTTCTCTGTTAAGTTTCAGCTTAAAAAGACATTCCAAGCTCAAGCAATTGCATCCACAACATTTAGGACTAAAATGTAAAGCATGGAAACTTAAAACAATTCAAATCAGCATCCAACGGTCAACTGCATCGGAACGCCTACCCACCGTACTGAAACGCCTGTATCGAAACGGTGTGGATCGTTTCGATACTCGGATATGTTCCGAGACCAGTATTGAAACAGGCTTCACCAGTAGCCAAACTGTTTCGAAACAGCTTCAACCGTTTCGAAACACCATGACCATTACAGGGCCCCGTTTCGAAACAATTGAGGGTGTTTCGATACACCTTTCCCAGTGACAACAGATATGGCTGGTTTTCACCTTTTAAACCAATCATACATGCCTTGAAGAGCACTTCAACATACCAACAACTCATTTTACTACTAAGGAACACATTGAAGACTCTCTAACTAGAGCATGGCATCAAACACAAGATCACATAATCTAAAGGCATGCTCCCTTGTCTCAAAACCAATATAAGCAACCAAACCACGAAACAAGTGTTTAGAACCATTTACAACACATACATGCAATCACAAACATGACACAAACTAAGGGAGTTCAAAACACATCTCCCAAACACAACCTTGAAGTCCCATTGCCACTATCAAAACTAAAGTGCATAAAAACATCACCATACATGAGCTTTGCACTTCCTTGGATGTTCTTATCCTTCTTGATGCCCGAAAACACCCCAATTATCTGCATTATTGGTAAGATAGAGCGTAAGAACAATTTCTTAGTGAGGCATGCTCTAAGAAAATCAACAAAATAGTGAATTTCTCAAAAACACTTTCTCAAAACATTTTTCTACAACATGCTCATTATATCTCATGCTTGAAATTCATTCAAAGCAACTTCTCATTGAAAACACATGTACCTCAATTCTATCTCATGCATTTAAACCAATGCAAATCTCTTGGCAAAGCCAAACTCATGCTTGTAAAACCAAAGCATTTCATATACAAATCTCATATGCATTTCTCATAGCATAAATCATCTAATCAAAGGTACATGTGAATCAAAAACAATTTCATATTTTATATTGGCATTTCACATCTCATTATTACTCGGATATGCGGACAACTCACTAGACACTTTCGGTGGCATCTACCATCACCGTACTCACTCGTCTAGTAACATAATTTCCGATGGCATCTACCATCACCGTACTCACATGGCGGTATCTCTCATTTCCACAAAACTTCGGTATTTCACCAAGTCCTACACGATGGAATGCCCATCATCGGTTCTCTCGCTTTGGATTAAACCAAAGAGCACGTACGAATTTTTAGTTTATAGTGGACTCTCATCCTATTGATCGATCAATTATATCCGGTAAGTATCTCAACATCTATGCCAATATATATTATGTCAAAACATCATCTCACCTACTGTTTTTCATGCAACAATTCTCAAATCATTCTCATCTCATTTCAAAACCATAACATTTGCCATGCTTTAAATGAAGCTCAAATCTCAACCATGCAACATGTTATTTCATGAAATCATTTCAAGCATCATCCCATGCTACAAATCATGCATAAAAACAGTAGGAATTTATCTATCTCAAACCATGAGCATGTAAAAGCATTTTAGGGGCAACCACCACATTTAAGAGAGCAATCTAGCCAATACTTACTTCCGGACTTAGGAAGGTGTTTCAAACCTTTCCTAAATCCCCAAACCTTGATTCTTTGTCCCTCAAGGACTTCTAAAACCATACGCACTCACCGATTACGTTTTGCGTGCTTGCCGAAACGCTATCTAAGCTCCTGGATCAACACCAAAGGCGTCTGAAGATGTCTCACATGTTTATAACACATAAGAGCAGAGGATTAATGCATCATCATGCATTGAAATCACCAGCCAAGATCAACCACTTCCAATCATTTCTAAACATCAATCAACATCAAAAATCACCACAAACTTGTCCTTATACCTCCAGCTATAACAGAACACAAAAACCACCCCAAAAACCATCATTCTAGCAAGCAAAACTTAGGAATCCAAGCCCATTCGGGATTTATTTGATAAAACCTCATTTATAAATTCAATTAACATCCAAAATACATTAGAAAACAACCTCAAAACAGAGCCTAACCATCAAGAACGAAAATCATCAAGATCTCTCCAAAAATCTTGAGTTTTAAGACAATTTCTTGTTTCTAACATTAAAGCAACTCAAAAATCATTAACAAAGGATTGATAACTTGGGAATTTCAGTAAAGAACTGATCATTAGAGGAGAAGGACGAAGCTTACCTCTAATGGCTGATTTCTCCTTGATTTGGGCAAGTTTTCTTGAAAATCTAATGTAAAATCAAGAGGTTTTGATGAGGAGAAGATTAGGAATCAAAAAGGAATTGAAATCCAATCAAAAGGGATGAAAATTAGCAACCAATTGAAGGAGAAAGAGTGTTTGGCTGAAAAGAATTTGAGAGAAAATGGAAGGAGAGAAAATTGACGTAAAGTAGTTATGAAAAGTCAAAGGTAGTTTCCTAATAATTAATCCTTGTTTTTCTTTAATCAAAACATTAATAAAATCACCCAAATTAAGAATAAATCTGATTAAAACATTTTGGTAAAATTAGCTCCTTAAAGATTCAAAGTTTCACTTCTTTACAAAACAGTCACTATTTAACTTTGTAAAAACTGCGATTTGGTCACTACACCGAAATGTAGTATTTCCAAACCTTATTTTGTAAAATTGATTTCACCATAATCTTTCATATATTAAATGAGGATTTTTAGATATTTTTCCATATTTTTAAAGCATCCCGAACTAGGTGTTCCCTAAAGCTCCTTTTCAGATTCGAACTGTTTTTTAACTGGTTCGATTCGGACTCTAAAACATCTAGGCCCAAATTTGGGGTGTTACAACTCTCCCCCTCTTAAGAAATTCCGTCCTCGAAATTTACCTGGAGGAAAAAGGTATCTTCCTTTCTTTCCCACGTGGCTTCCTCAACACCACGATGTCTCCACAACACCTTAACCAGCTCAATGGTCTTAGCACGGAGAACCTTACTGTCCGAATCCAAAATCTCAACTGGTTCCTCATCATATGTCAAATCTGGATTCAACTCAACTTCATCCACAGGCATAACATGTGAAGGATTGGATCTATACCTACGAAGCATGGATACAATAAACACATTATATATCCTTTCTAGCTCTTGTGGTAGCCTCATCTTATAAGCAACATGACCCGCACGTTCCATCACCTCGTTTGGTCCAATGTGCCTCGAGCTCAGCTTTCCCTTCCGGCCAAATCTCATCACCTTATTCCAAGGTGAAACTTTCAAGAACACACGGTCACCCACCGCAAATTCTATCTCCTTACGCTTCAAATCCGTGTAAGACTTTTGTCGATCTGATGCTGCCTTCAACCGCTCATAAATGAGCTTCACCTTCTCGGTGGTTCCTTTGATCAAAGCCGTCATCGAGACCAACTTTTGTCCCGCTTCAACCCAGCAAAGAGAAGTTCTGCACTTCCTCTCGTACAAAGCTTCATAAGGTGTCATTTGAATACTTGCCTGGTAACTATTATTATAAGCAAACTCCACCAAAGGCAAGTGCTTCTCCCAAGAGCCTTGAAACTCAATAACACAACACCTCAACATATCATCAAGCACTTGGATAACACGCTCCGACTGTCCATCTATCTGCGAATGATAAGAAGTACTAAAATTCAGCCGCGTACCCAATGCTTGATGTAAAAACTCCCAAAACCTTGCAGTGAACCTCGGATCTCTATCTGACACTATAGATTTTGGTATGCCATGCAAATGTACAATCTCAATGATGTACAACTCTACACGTTTATCCAAGGTGTACGTAGTATGTACAGGTAAGAAATGCGCACACTTCGTAAGGCGATCCACAATCACCCAAACAGAATTCTTCTTTGATGGCGTTAGAGGCAAACCAGACACAAAGTCCATGGTGATCCTCTCTCATTTCCATTCAGGGATCCTCAACGGTTGCAACAACCCTGAAGGAAACTGATGCTCAGCCTAAACCCGCTGACAACCCATGCACTTGCTCACATACTCAGCGACATCTTTCTTCAAACTCACCCAGTAGTACACATCCTTCAGATCACTGTACATCTTTGTACTACCAGGGTGCATAGCAAAAGGACTACTATGAGCTTCGGTCAGAATAGTACGCCTCAACTCAACATCATTCGGCACCAGTATCCGACTTCCCAAACATAGAAAGTCATCATCATTAAAACAGAAATCTGATGGTCTATCCTCAGCAATATCTTGAACATGTGGCACCAAAGAATCATCCAACAACTGTTTATCCTTTATCAACTGAACTAGAGATAGTTTCACTTGCAATTCAGCAACAAGACCTCCATCACGCGATATGCTCAAGCTAGCAAACATCATCCTTAACTCCACCGCCACTTTCCTGCTCAAAGCATCGGCCACAACATTGGACTTTCCCGGGTGATACTCGATCATTAGATCGTAATCCTTAAGCAGCTCCACCCATCGCCGTTGCCTAAGATTCAACTCTTTCTAAGACATCAAATACTTCAAGCTCTTGTGATCCTTGTACACAGTACACTTCTCACCATAAAGATAATGTCTCTAGATATTCAGAGAAAAAACCACCGCAGCTAACTCAATATCATTGTAACACCCCAAAATTTGGCCTAGATGTTTAGAGTCTGAACCAGATCGATCTGGAAAACAGTTCGAATCTAAAAGGGGGTTTTAGGGAACACCTAGTTAGGTAAGCTTTAAAATTATGGAAAAATATCTAAAAATCCTCATTTAATATATAAAAGAGAATGCTGAAATAAATTTTACAAAATAAGGTTTGGAAATACCACATTTCGGTGTAGTGACCAAATCACAGTTTTTACAAAGTCTAGTAGTGACTGTTTTATAAAGGATTGAAACATGTAATCTTTAAGGAGCTAATTTTACCAAAAATGTTTTCATCAGATTTTTCCTTAATTTGGGTGATTTAATTAATGATTTAATTAAAGAAAATAAAGGTGATTAAAATAGAAAACCACATTTGACTTTTCATAACTATTTTTCACAATTTTCCCTCATTTTGTTTTCTCTCAAATTCTTTTCAACCAAACACTTTCTCTCCATAAAATTTACTTTGATGTCCACTTCATTTGATGAGATTTCAATCACTCTTTGATTCCTAATCAATTCTTCAACAAATCCACTTGATTTCTACATTGAATTTTCAAGAAAACTTGCTCAAATCAAGGAGAAATCATCCATTAGAGGTAAGCTTCTTCCTTCTCCTCTAATGATCAGTTCTTTACTGAAACTCCCAAGTTATCAATCCTTTATTAATGATTTTTAAGTGGTTTTAATGTTAGAAACAAGAAATTGGCTTAAAACTCAAGATTTTGGAAGAGGTCTTGAAGATTTTCGTCGTGATTGATTGGGCTCTATTTTGAGATGGTTTTCTAATGTATTTTGGATGTTAAATGATGTTATAAATGAGGTTTTATCAATCCAATCCCGAATAGGTTTGTTTTTCCTAAGTTTTGCTTGTTAAAATGATGGTTTTTGGGGTGATTTTTGTGTTCTGTTATAGCTGGAGGTATAAGGACGTGGTTGTGTTAGTTTTTTATGTTAATTGATGTTTAGAAATGATGAGAAGTGATGGATCTTGGTTGTGTTTGGTTTTGGAAGAGTTTGGAGGTGATTTCGGTAGTGTTTGGTAGCCGAAATGTGGTTTTTGTGAAGAGCAACGAGTTTAGGTGTGTGGCTGATGATTTCAATGCATGATGATACATTAATCCTCTGCTCTAATGTGTTTAAAATAGGGGAGACATCTTCGGACACCTTTGGAGTTTATCCGGAAGCTTAGATAGCGTTTCGGCAAGCAAGCGAAACGTAATCGGTGAGTGCGTATGGTTTTAGAAGTCCTTGTGGGACAAAGAATCAAGGTTTGGGGATTTAGGAAAGGTTTAAAACACCTTCCTAATTCCGGAAGTAAGTATTGGCTAGATTGCTCTCTAGAATGTGGTGATTTCCCCTTAAATGCTTTACATGCTCATGGTTTTAGATTGATAAATTCCTATTATTTTTATGCATGAATTATAGCATGAGATGATGCTTGAAATGATTTCATAAAGTAACATGTTGCATAATTAAGATTTGAGCTTTTATGTTAAAAACATAGCAAATGTTATGATTTTGAAATGAGATGAGAATGTTGATTTTAATGCATGAAAAACAGTAGGTGAGACGTTGATTTGACATAATATATTGGCATAGATGTTGAGATACTTACTGGCTATAATTGATCGATCAATAGGATGAGAGTGCACTATAAACTAAAAATTTGTGCGTGCTCTTTGGTTAAGCCAAAGGGAGAGAACCGATGATGGGCATTCCATCGGTAGTACTTGGTGAAATACCCAAGCTTTGTGGCGATGAGAGATTCCACCGAAAACTATGTTACTAGACGAGTGAGTACAGTGATGAGAGATGCCACCGGAAGTGTCTAGTGAGATGTTCGCATATCCGAGTAATAAAGAGATGTGAAATGCCAGTATAAAATATGTTATGGTTTTTGATTCACATGTACCTTGATGTAATGGTTTATGTTATGAGAAATGCATATGTGGTTTGTTTATGAAATGTTTTAGAGTACAAGCATGAATTTGGCTTTGCCATTAGTTTTTCATTGGTTTAAATGCATGAGATAGAATGAAGGTACATGTGGTTTCAATGAGAAATAGCTTTGAAAGATTTCCAAGCATGAGATAGAAATGAGCATGTAGTTTAAAAGCTTTTGGTGGAAGTGTTTTCAAGATGTGCATTATTGTGTTGGTTTTCTTTAGAGCATGCCTCACTAAGCATTTGTGCTTACGCTCTCTCTTTTACCAATAATGCAGATAATTGAGGTGTTTTCGGGCATCAAGGAAGCTAAGTTCATCCACTGAAGTCCAAGCTCATGTATGGTGAAGTTTTCGTACACTTTAGTTTTGATAGATTAGCAATGGGAAACCAAGAATTGTATTTGGGAGATGTGTTAAACTCCCTAAGGTTGTGGCATGTTTGTTTTAGCTTGTATGGAATGTAAATGGCCTTAATTGCTTGTTTTGAGGTTGGATTGCCTATTTGGGTTTTGAGATTAGGAAGCATGCCTTTAGAATAATGAGACTTTATGTTTGATGCCATGATTGTGCTTGAATGTCCCAAACATGTTCCTTGTATGTATGATGACTTGTTGGTATGATTAGAGAGTCTTTGGGGCATGTTTGAGTAGGTATTTGAGTGAAAAACCAACAATTGATGCTGTTTCTGGGCAGGGTGTATCGAAACACCCAATGGTGTTTCGGAACGGGGACCTAAAATGGCCTTGGCGTTTCGAAACGAATGGAGCTATTTCGATACATTTTGGCTACAAGAACTACATGTTTCCGAACTAGTCTCGGAACATACACGCGTACTGAAACGGTCAATGTCGTTCTGATACAGTGTTTCGGTACGATGAGTAGGCGTTTCGAAATGGGTTACCGTTGGACCCAGATTTGAATTGTTTGATGTTTGCATGCTTTACATTTTAGTCCTAAATGTTGAGATAGCAATTGCTTGAGCTTGAGATGTCTTTTTAAGTTGAAATTTGGCAGAGAAGCATGTAACAAGACTAATTACATAATGGTAATCCCAAAATCAATGAAGTCCCTCTAATTTGCAGAAATTACTTTTTGGTCCCTAATCTTGTGTGAAGTGCAATTGAGTCCCCATATGTTATCTGATCGCAGTGCCTTTCTCAATCATGATTCGTGAGTATTCACTTAAGGTTAACAAGTATCTAGACAAGATTAAAAATGAAAAAAAGGGTCGTTAATCAAGGTTGACTCTCGGGTTGACTTTGGTTTTCCCCGTGTAATCTTTGTAGTTCGGGTCAAGCGTCTAGGCTGGGCTAAGGGGGTTACAATCATACGTAGGATAATTGCGCTCATGCACTTTCAATTGTCATGATGCATAAGCCACCACCTTACCCTCTTGCATTAACACACACCCCAAACCAACATAGGATGGGTCACTATACACCACAAACTCTTTCCCTGATTCAGGTTGAACCAAGATAGGAGCTTGCGTCAAAGCTGCTTTAAGCTTCTCAAAAGCTTGTTGTCTCGCTTCCGTCCACTCATACTTAACATCTTTTTGCAACAACTTCGTTAAAGGGGCAGCAATATTAGAAAATCCATCCACGAACCTCCGGTAGTATCCTGCCAACCCAAGGAAACTACGAACTTCATGAACAGACTTAGAAGGCTTCCAATTCATCACCGCCTCAACCTTCTGGGGATCAACTCGAATCCCTTCAGCCGAAACCCCATGACCAAGGAAAACAACTTCCTTTAGCAAAAACTCACATTTGCTCAACTTAGCATAAAGCTGATTTTCCAACAGCGCTTGCAAAACAATTCCCAAATGGCCTTCATGCTCCTCCTCAGTACGAGAGTACACAAGGATATCTTCGATGAACACCACAACGAACTTGTCCAAGAATTCATGGAACACCCTATTCATCACTTCCATGAAAGCAGCAAGAGCATTCGTCAAGCCAAACGGCATTACAAGGAACTCATAATGCCCATACCTCGTTCTAAAGGTTGTTTTCGGCACATCCACATCTTTCACCTTTAACTGATAGTATCCTGACCTCAAGTCAATCTTTGAAAACACAGCCGCTCCCCGAAACTGATCAAAGAGATCATCAATCCTCGGCAAAGGATACTTGTTCTTGACGGTCAACTTATTCAGCTGACGATAATCGATGCACATTCTCATCGTGCCATCCTTCTTTTTCACAAACAAGACCGGTGCACCCCAAGGTGACACACTAGGCCGAAGAAAGCCATGGTCAAGCAACTCCTGAAGTTTCGTCTTCAACTCCTTCAACTCTTTGGGTGCCATGTGAAAGAGAGCAATGGACATCGGAGTTGTGTTCTCATACAGCTCAATTCCAAACTCAACCTCTCGACTAGGCGGCAAACCAGGTAATTCCTCCAGAAACACTCCACGAAACTCACACACAGTTCTTATATCATGAACGCGCACCTCCTTTGAACTAGGATTCATATCAAAGGCTAGGTAAGATTCATGTAACGCCCCGGTTTTGGGCTTAGGAGTTTTGGGCGTTGACCGGTTGGTCAAAGTGCTGTTCGAATCTTAAGAGGTTAAATTAGGAAAGCCTAGTTCGGGTTGCATTAAAAATATGGAAAAATGTTCTAAAATCATCTTTTAATATAATTAAGTGAACTGTGAAATCAATTTTGGAAAATGAGTTTTGGAAGTGTGACATTTTGGCTAGTGACCAAAATGTAATTTTCGCAAGTTTGGTGGCTGTTTTATAAAGGGTTGAAACTTTGAATCTTTAAGGAGCTATTAATCCAAAAGTGGTTTCTCCAGATTTTTCTAAGATTTTATAAGCTATTTTCTGATTTTAAAGATATCAAAAAGGAGGGAAAAGCTCATTTGGCAATTTTCTCAACTAACTTCTCAATTTTCTTTCTCTCATTTTCTCTCAACCCAAACACTCCATTTCCAGAGATTTGTTTCTGATTTCTTCACCTAAATCCCTCCTTTCAACTCTCATTTGATTGCTAATCATTGTGTCTTCAAAACCTCTTCAATTGCTAAGTGTTTCATCAAGGTTTTTAATTCCAAAAAGTGGAGAAACACAAGTTTGGAGGTAAGAATGTCCTTCTCCTCTAAACTATCAGTTCTTTACTGAAATTCCTAAGTTTTCAATCCTAAATTGATGTTTAATTAAAGGTTTTTAAGTTGATTAATGGATCTTGGATTATTAAGCAAGATTTTGATGATTTTTGATGATTTTCGTTAGATCTGAGTAATCTGTGATTTAAGAGATGTTTTTGATGTTAAATGATCTCTAAAATGATGTGGAATTGAGTTTTGATTGATGCAATCCCGGATAGGTTGAGCTTCCTAAGTTTAGCTTGTGTTTTAAGGTAGTTTTTGAGGTGATCTTGGTGATCTGATGTTGCTGGAGGTATAAGGTTGTTAATAGGTTGTTTTTAGATGTTTTATGATGTTGATGGAAGTGAGGTTTTGCTGGTTTATGGCTGGGCTTTGTTTGGAAGTGGTTTGGATGCATTTTCGGTTGTGTTTGGTGGCCGAAAATGGAGGTTGGATAAGAGCAGCGAGTTTAGGTGCTTTCATTGAAGCAATTAATGCATGATGATGCATTAATCCTCTGCTTTGATGTGTTGAAACAGGGGAGGCATCTTTGGATCCAAGATTGGTTGATCCGGAAGCTTGATTTGGTGCTTTGGCTTGAAGCAAAGTGGAAATCGGTGAGTGCATTTGTGGAAATTGGATTTTCAGCTTTTAAAACCAAGGTTTGAAGGTTTTGGGAGCTTAGTTTAAGTCTAAACAACTTTGCTAAGCTCAAGTGTAAGTTTTCAGATTTTCTCTCTAGTGGTGGCCATGATTTTGTTGTGATGCAAAATGATGATTTGCATGTTTTTAATTACTATTTTGAAAGCATGTTTTAGCATGGATTTTGCTGATAATGTAAGCCATATGTTGAAGGTAACTCTAGGTAGGAGTACGTTGCTTTTATACATTGAAATAATGTGGTTTGATGCTTTGAAATGCATGATGAAAATGGCTTGGTTTAATGCTTTAAAAAAGTGGATTAAATGATGAAAATGATGTATATTGGCAAGTGATGTTTTGAAAAGATTAAGGTCACTAAGGTGGTTAAAAGTCCTTAAGTGAGCCTTGTTACTTAAGATCATCAAGGTGGTTAAAAGTCCTTGGATGAGTCTTGTTGCGGACACTAAGGTGGTTAAAAGTCCTTAGGTGATCCTTTCCATGGTGTTTAAAAGTCCATGGGGCCAAGGTGTTTAAAAGTCCTTGGGGCCAAGGTGTTTAAAAGTCCTTGGGGTGATTCAAGCATTGGACACAAAGGTGGTTAAAAGTCCTTGTGTGGTCCTCATTCATGGTGTTTAAAAGTCCATGGCCAAGGTGTTTAAAAGTCCTTGGGGCCAAGGTGTTTAAAAGTCCTTGGGAAAGTTGTTGAACTTGTTTTATGAAATGAAATTTGTCACTTGAGCCAATATGACATGTTAAGTATATTGTGAAGCATGAGATGCCTGTTTTAATGTTTATGTTGAAGCATAATATTGCTTGTTTTAAGTATGCTTTTGAGCATGTGCAAAGGTTGAATTTAAGCATGTTTATAAATGGTTTTAATTGCATTATTGAATGGTTTTTAAAGAGCATGCCTCACTAAGCTTTTGCTTACGCTCTCTTCGTTTTTTTAATTCAATAATGCAGAGCATTAGAGTATCTTGAAGGGCAGCAAGAGGGGCAAGAGTTCAAGTTCAAGTAAAGCTCAATGTATGGAAGGTTTTTGTTAAACATTTAGCTTTTGGGTGATTTGGCAATGGGGGACCAATGTGTATGTTTTGGGAGGTGTATGAGACTCCCTAAGTATGTTGAATGTTGTTTTGGATGCTGGCTTTTGGATTTGAACATTGCATGCTTGTTTTGGAAGTTTGGTGTTTTGATTAGCTAGCTTGTGTTAGAAGCATGTCTATTGAATTGGGGCTTTTTGCATATGATGTTAGATTGTTGTTTTGATGATTCCTATAAGTCATATATATGTTGAATTGCATGCTGGTAAAGTTTGGTGACATTTGGAGCATGTTTGAATGATCAATTGCATGTTTTAGTATGCTTGTTTGCTGCAATATGTGCAGGCGTTTCGGAACAGTGTGCACCGTTTCGGAACGGGTGCCTTACATGAACCCAGGCGTCCGAAACGGTATGCACCGTTTCGAAACGGTTTGGTCTCTGCCAAGGCCGTGTTTCGGAACGGGGTCGATCGGTTTCGGAACGGCCCGTGTTTCGGAACGGGGTCGATCGGTTTCGGAACGGTCGACCGTTGGGGGCTGACATTGGCAGTTATATGTTTTGAATGGTTTACGTTTTGGTCCTGAATCTCGTTTGTTCAATTGTATGAGCTCGGGAAGTCCTTTTGAGCTGAAATTTCACAGAGAAGCATGAAACCTGATTAATTTCAAGTTGGTAACTTTAATTTGGGTTAAGTCCTTTTAATTATCAGAAATTACAATTTGGTCCCTAAAGTTGTAATTTGTTCAATTGGGTCCCTGTTTGATCTCTGATGTTTGTGATCTTTGAGTATGATGTTTGTGTGATCACAATTAAGTTTAATGTGCATCTAGACAAGATTAAAAAGAAAAAAAAAGGGTCGTTAATCAAGGTTGACTTTCGGGTTGACTTTGGTTTTCCCCGTGTGACTTTCTTAATTCGGGTCAACCGTCTAGGCCGGGTTAAGGGGGTTACATTTGGTGGTATCAGAGTCGAGTTTGCGAGTAATTGGGAATGAATGTATGCATGATTGAAGTATGTTTGGCTTGTATGCTTGTTGTTTGAAAGTATGTTCAGTGGCTTGAGATGTTGATGCAATTGAGATGTATGTTGTGATGTTGCATATTGAGGGTACCCATTGCCAAACAAAAGCTAATGAAATGATGTTGATTTTGAATGAAATTGAGCTTGAATACTTGGATTGCTTACCTTGCTGGGCCTGACTTGTTTTATTTTGCATTGTGATTGCATGGTAAAAGTATGGCACCACGTAGAGAGTTAAGAGGTAGTGTGCGAGCTACGGCTCCCAATGAGAACGAAAATGAAGAGAATACGGGTAGTGCAGTGTTACCCCCTCCTCCGCCTGGTGGTGGTGCTGGAGGTGAGCGAGCTGAAGCTGTAGCTGGTGCTGGAGCTGCTGGACCAGAGGTTGGTCAGGGGCAAGCTATGCCTGATATGTCTATGCTGGTACAAGCTATTGCGGGTGCTTTTCGAGCAGCAGTAGCTGGAGCTCAAGGAGCTGGGCATCAGGGAGATGCCGGTGTTAGATTACCTTTGGAGCGTCTGCGCAGTCTTGGTGGGACTGAGTTCAGAGGTATGTCTGCTGAGAGTTCGGAAGCTTGGCTAGAGAGTACCAAGCGTATCTTGGGTCAGATGAGCTGCACGGATGTGCAAAAGTTGGGATGTGTTGTATCTTTGCTGCAGGACGATGCGTATACGTGGTGGACGACCACCATAGCTGGGATGGCTGAAGTTGATGTTACTTGGACATTCTTTCAGAATGCGTTCAAGAGGAGATATCTTGGAGTGAGATATCTGGATGAGAAAAAGCGTGAATTCATGTCTCTAACCCAAGGGAGCATGAGTGTGGCTGAGTATGAGGTGCAGTTTGTGCGCCTCAGTCAGTATGCACCGGAGCTGATACCTGATGAGCGTGAGAGGTGCGAAAGGTTCCGTTATGGCTTGGTGACGGAAGTAAAGACCTACATGTTGGCTGCTGAGTACAATGATTTTGATGTGTTGGTTAGCCGATCCAAGGACATTGAGATGAACTTGGGTTTAGCTGCGAAAGGTGCTGGAGCGAGTTCTGGCAAGAGAGCTGCTGAGTATAGTTCCGGAGGTGGACGGAACAAGAGGGGACGTGATCAGAAGTATCAGTCCTCAGCCAAGAGAGGTGGTGGTGCACCTGCTAGAGGTGGTTATGCTAGAGCTGAACCTAGTGCTTGCTGGATCTGTGGTTCGCGTGGTCACTTGAAGCGTGACTGTCCTCGTGCTGTGAGAGAGGTGCAAGCTCCTGTTGCGGCAGCTGGTAATGGATGTTGGAACTGTGGTTCTGTTGACCATCTGAGGCGAGATTGTCCGAGGTTGGCTGGTGGCCAAGATCGTGCTCCTGTTGTTGCACCGCAGAGAGGTCGTGGGCGCGGCCGTGGTAATTTCCAGAGGAGAGAGGAAGGTGGTCGCGGAGTAGCTCATGTTGTGGCTATTCAACCTGAGGGTGGAGGCCAAGCGAGGGTGTATGCTCAGCGCGAGGGAAGGAATGATGCAGATGTGATTGCAGGTACCTTTACTTTGCAATCCTTGTCATTGCTTTCTTTGATTGATTCTGGATCTACGCATTCATACATTTTGCGTGAGCATGCTGAATTGCTTGGTTTGCCTGTTGAGTCTTTGGATGTTGGTGTTCGTGTCACTAGTTCTTTTGGTGAAACTGTTGTGACTAGAAAGCTTTATAGAAGGTGTCCCTTGGTTGTTCAAGAACATGTCTTTCATGTTGATCTTATGGAGTTGCCTTTCTATGGTTTTGATGTGATCCTTGGTATGGATTGGCTTGCTGAGCATCGTGCTGTTGTGGATTGTGAGAATAAGCGGGTTTCGCTTAAGCTTGCGGATGATTATGAAGTTGTTGTAGTTGGCGAGAATGTGAAGTTTCTTGCTAGTGTGGTGTCTACCTTGGAGGCGAGTAGGATGCTGAGGCAGGGTTGCGAAGCTTATCTAGATTTTGTGATGAATCCTAGCTCTAAGGAGTTGAGGGTGCAAGATATCAAGGTTGTGAAGGAGTTTCCTGGTGTTTTTCCTGAAGAGTTGCCTGGTTTACCTCCTAATCGCGAGGTGGAGTTTGGAATTGAGCTGTATGAGAATACAACTCCTGTGTCCATTACTCCCTATAGAATGGCACCTAAGGAGCTGAAGGAGCTGAAGACGCAGTTGCAAGAGCTGCTTGACCGTGGTTTCATCCGGCCGAGTGTGTCGCCTTGGGGTGCTCCAGTCTTGTTTGTGAAGAAGAAAGATGGCACTATGAGGATGTGCATTGATTACCGTCAGCTGAACAAGTTGACTATCAAGAATCGGTATCCTTTGCCGAGGATTGATGATCTCTTTGATCAATTTCGGGGAGCTGCTGTGTTCTCTAAGATTGACTTGAGGTCAGGGTATTATCAGTTGAAGGTGAAGGATGTGGATGTGCCTAAGACAGCTTTCAGGACAAGGTATGGGCATTATGAGTTCCTTGTGATGCCGTTTGGTTTGACAAATGCTCCTACTGCTTTCATGGACATGATGAATCGTGTGTTTCGTGAATACCTGGACAAGTTCGTTGTGGTGTTCATTGATGATATCCTCGTGTACTCGCGTACTGAGGAGGAGCACGAAGAGCATTTGAGGATTGTTTTGCAAGCTTTGTTGGAGAATCAGCTTTATGCTAAGCTGAGCAAGTGTGAGTTCTGGCTTAAGGAGGTGGTGTTTCTTGGGCATGTGGTCTCAGCTGAGGGGATTCGTGTTGATCCTCAGAAGATTGAAGCGGTGATGAACCGGAATGTTCCTAAGTCTGTTCATGAAGTCCGTAGTTTCCTTGGTTTGGCGGGATACTACTGAAGGTTTGTGGATGGTTTTTCCAAGATTGCTGCTCCTTTGACGAAGCTGTTGCAAAAGGATGTTAAGTATGAGTGGACGGAAGCGAGACAGCAGGCTTTTGAGAAGCTTAAGGCGGCTTTGACGCAAGCTCCTATCTTGATTCAGCCTGAATCAGGGAAAGAGTTTGTGGTCTATAGTGATGCATCCTATGTTGGTTTGGGGTGTGTGCTGATGCAAGAGGGTAAGGTTGTGGCTTATGCGTCGCGGCAGTTGAAGGTGCATGAGCGAAACTATCCTACGCATGACATTGAGCTGGCTGCAGTGGTGTTTGCTCTGAAGATCTGGAGACATTATTTGTATGGTGAGAAGTGTACTGTGTACACGGATCACAAGAGTTTGAGGTACCTGATGTCTCAGAAGGAGTTGAATCTTAGGCAGCGGCGTTGGTTGGAGTTGCTCAAGGATTATGATCTGACGATTGAGTATCATCCTGGTAAAGCTAATGTTGTTGTTGATGCGTTGAGTAGGAAGGTAGCTGTTGAGCTGAGAGCTATGTTTGCTAGCTTGAGCATATCGCGGGATGGTGGTCTTGTTGCTGAGTTGCAAGTGAAACCATCTTTGGTTCTGTTGATCAAGGAAAAGCAGTTGTTGGATGATTCCTTGGTGTCTCATGTTCAGGATATCACGGAGGGTAGACCTTCGGATTTCTGCTTTAATGAGGATGGTGTGTTGTGTTTTGGTAGTCGGATAGTAGTGCCTGCTGATGTTGAGTTGAGGCGTGCTATTCTGACTGAAGGTCATAGTAGTCCTTTTGCTATGCACCCTGGTAGTACTAAGATGTATCGTGATCTACGTGATGAGTACTATTGGGTAGGTTTGAAGAAGGATGTCGCAGAGTTTGTGAGCAAGTGTTTGGTGTGTCAGCGAGTTAAGGCTGAACATCAGGTTCCTTCTGGTTTGTTGCAACCGTTGAAAATCCCTGAATGGAAGTGGGAGAGGGTTACCATGGATTTCGTATCTGGTTTGCCTTTGTCTCCATCAAAGAAGAATTCTGTTTGGGTGATTGTCGATCGCTTGACGAAGTGTGCGCATTTCTTGCCTGTGCATACTACGTTTTCTTTGGATAAGCTGGCAGAGCTGTACATTGCTGAGATTGTGAGGTTGCATGGTGTGCCTAAGTCGATTGTGTCGGATAGGGATCCGAGGTTCACATCGCGTTTCTGGCAGTGTTTGCATCAAGCTCTGGGTACAAGGTTGCATTTCAGTACATCCTATCATCCTCAGTCGGATGGTCAGTCTAAGCGGGTTATTCAGATTTTGGAGGATATGTTGAGATGCTGCGTGATTGAGTTCCAAGGTTCTTGGGAGAAGCATCTGCCTTTGGTTGAGTTCGCTTATAACAATAGTTATCAGGCGAGTATACAGATGGAACCTTATGAGGCTCTGTATGGGAGGAAGTGTAGGACTCCTCTTTGTTGGGCTGAAACTGGTCAAAAGTTGGTTTCGATGCCTGCTTTGTTGAAAGGGACCACCGAGAAGGTGAAGCTCATTTGTGAGAGGTTGAAGGCTGCCTCTGATCGGCAAAAGTCTTACGCGGATTTGAAGCGTAAGGAGATAGAGTATGCGGTGGGTGACCGTGTGTTCTTGAAGGTTTCGCCTTGGAAGAAGGTGATGAGGTTTGGCCGGAAGGGTAAGTTGAGCCCTCGGTACATTGGACCATATGAGGTGGTTGAGCGTGTGGGTCTTGTTGCGTATCGGTTGAGGTTACCTCAGGAGTTGGAGAAGATTCATGATGTGTTTCATGTTTCTATGCTCCGAAAGTATAGATCTGATCCTTCGCATGTGATGCCTGTGGAGGAAGTGGTTTTGAATCCGGATTTGACCTATGATGAGGAACCGGTGAAGGTTCTGGATTCGGATAGCAAGGTTCTTCGTGGCAAGACCATTGAGTTGGTGAAGGTGCTGTGGAAGCATCGAGGTGTTGAGGAAGCCACGTGGGAGCGGAAAGAAGACATGCTGAAGCAGTTTCCTTATCTCTTTCCTTCAGGTAAATTTCGAGGACGAAATTTCTTAAGGGGGGGAGAGTTGTAACGCCCCGGTTTTGGGCTTAGGAGTTTTGGGCGTTGACCGGTTGGTCAAAGTGCTGTTCGAATCTTAAGAGGTTAAATTAGGAAAGCCTAGTTCGGGTTGCATTAAAAATATGGAAAAATGTTCTAAAATCATCTTTTAATATAATTAAGTGAACTGTGAAATCAATTTTGGAAAATGAGTTTTGGAAGTGTGACATTTTGGCTAGTGACCAAAATGTAATTTTCGCAAGTTTGGTGGCTGTTTTATAAAGGGTTGAAACTTTGAATCTTTAAGGAGCTATTAATCCAAAAGTGGTTTCTCCAGATTTTTCTAAGATTTTATAAGCTATTTTCTGATTTTAAAGATATCAAAAAGGAGGAAAAAGCTCATTTGGCAATTTTCTCAACTAACTTCTCAATTTTCTTTCTCTCATTTTCTCTCAACCCAAACACTCCATTTCCAGAGATTTGTTTCTGATTTCTTCACCTAAATCCCTCCTTTCAACTCTCATTTGATTGCTAATCATTGTGTCTTCAAAACCTCTTCAATTGCTAAGTGTTTCATCAAGGTTTTTCATTCCAAAAAGTGGAGAAACACAAGTTTGGAGGTAAGAATGTCCTTCTCCTCTAAACTATCAGTTCTTTACTGAAATTCCTAAGTTTTCAATCCTAAATTGATGTTTAATTAAAGGTTTTTAAGTTGATTAATGGATCTTGGATTATTATGCAAGATTTTGATGATTTTTGATGATTTTCGTTAGATCTGAGTAATCTGTGATTTAAGAGATGTTTTTGATGTTAAATGATCTCTAAAATGATGTGGAATTGAGTTTTGATTGATGCAATCCCGGATAGGTTGAGCTTCCTAAGTTTAGCTTGTGTTTTAAGGTAGTTTTTGAGGTGATCTTGGTGATCTGATGTTGCTGGAGGTATAAGGTTGTTAATAGGTTGTTTTTAGATGTTTTATGATGTTGATGGAAGTGAGGTTTTGCTGGTTTATGGCTGGGCTTTGTTTGGAAGTGGTTTGGATGCATTTTCGGTTGTGTTTGGTGGCCGAAAATGGAGGTTGGATGAGAGCAGCGAGTTTAGGTGCTTTCATTGAAGCAATTAATGCATGATGATGCATTAATCCTCTGCTTTGATGTGTTGAACAGGGGAGGCATCTTTGGATCCAAGATTGGTTGATCCGGAAGCTTGATTTGGTGCTTTGGCTTGAAGCAAAGTGGAAATCGGTGAGTGCATTTGTGGAAATTGGATTTTCAGCTTTTAAAACCAAGGTTTGAAGGTTTTGGGAGCTTAGTTTAAGTCTAAACAACTTTGCTAAGCTCAAGTGTAAGTTTTCGGATTTTCTCTCTAGTGGTGGCCATGATTTTGTTGTGATGCAAAATGATGATTTGCATGTTTTTAATTATTGTTTTGAAAGCATGTTTTAGCATGGATTTTGCTGATAATGTAAGCCATATGTTGAAGGTAACTCTAGGTAGGAGTACCTTGCTTTTATACATTGAAATAATGTGGTTTGATGCTTTGAAATGCATGATGAAAATGGCTTGGTTTAATGCTTTAAAACAGTGGATTAAATGATGAAAATGATGTATATTGGCAAGTGATGTTTTGAAAAGATTAAGGTCACTAAGGTGGTTAAAAGTCCTTAAGTGAGCCTTGTTACTTAAGATCATCAAGGTGGTTAAAAGTCCTTGGATGAGTCTTGTTGCGGACACTAAGGTGGTTAAAAGTCCTTAGGTGATCCTTTCCATGGTGTTTAAAAGTCCATGGGGCCAAGGTGTTTAAAAGTCCTTGGGGCCAAGGTGTTTAAAAGTCCTTGGGGTGATTCAAGCATTGGACACAAAGGTGGTTAAAAGTCCTTCTGTGGTCCTCATTCATGGTGTTTAAAAGTCCATGGCCAAGGTGTTTAAAAGTCCTTGGGGCCAAGGTGTTTAAAAGTCCTTGGGAAAGTTGTTGAACTTGTTTTATGAAATGAAATTTGTCACTTGAGCCAATATGACATGTTAAGTATATTGTGAAGCATGAGATGCTTGTTTTAATGTTTATGTTGAAGCATAAGATTGCTTGTTTTAAGTATGCTTTTGAGCATGTGCAAAGGTTGAATTTAAGCATGTTTATAAATGGTTTTAATTGCATTATTGAATGGTTTTTAAAGAGCATGCCTCACTAAGCTTTTGCTTACGCTCTCTTCGTTTTCTTAATTCAATAATGCAGAGCATTAGAGTATCTTGAAGGGCAGCAAGAGGGGCAAGAGTTCAAGTTCATGTAAAGCTCAATGTATGGAAGGTTTTTGTTAAACATTTAGCTTTTGGGTGATTTGGCAATGGGGGACCAATGTGTATGTTTTGGGAGGTGTATGAGACTCCCTAAGTATGTTGAATGTTGTTTTGGATGCTGGCTTTTGGATTTGAACATTGCATGCTTGTTTTGGAAGTTTGGTGTTTTGATTAGCTAGCTTGTGTTAGAAGCATGTCTATTGAATTGGGGCTTTTTGCATATGATGTTAGATTGTTGTTTTGATGATTCCTATAAGTCATATATATGTTGAATTGCATGCTGGTAAAGTTTGGTGACATTTGGAGCATGTTTGAATGATCAATTGCATGTTTTAGTATGCTTGTTTGCTGCAATCTGTGCAGGCGTTTCGGAACAGTGTGCACCGTTTCGGAACGGGTGCCTTACGTGAACCCAGGTGTCCGAAACGGAATGCACCGTTTCGAAACGGTTTGGTCTCTGCCAAGGCCGTGTTTCGGAACGGGGTCGATTAGTTTCGGAACGGCCCGTGTTTCGGAACGGGGTCGATCAGTTTCGGAACGGTCGACCGTTGGGGGCTGACATTGGCAGTTATATGTTTTGAATGGTTTACGTTTTGGTCCTGAATCTTGTTTGTTCAATTGTATGAGCTCGGGAAGTCCTTTTGAGCTGAAATTTCACAGAGAAGCATGAAACCTGATTAATCTTAAGTTGGTAACTTTAATTTGGGTTAAGTCCTTTTAATTATCAGAAATTACAATTTGGTCCCTAAAGTTGTAATTTGTTCAATTGGGTCCCTGTTTGATCTCTGATGTTTGTGATCTTTGAGTATGATGTTTGTGTGATCACACTTAAGTTTAATGTGCATCTAGACAAGATTATAAAGAAAAAAAAGGGTCATTAATCAAGGTTGACTTTCGGGTTGACTTTGGTTTTCCCCGTGTGACTTTCTTAATTCGGGTCAACCGTCTAGGCCGGGTTAAGGGGGTTACAATTCACACCCTTGCCGCAACATCCGGCTCGCTTCCAACGTAGACACCACATTGGCAAGAAACTTCACATTTTCTCCCACCACCACCACTTCATAATCATCAGCAAGTTTCAACGAAACTCGCTTTCTTTCGAAATCCACCACGGCTTTATGCTCAACAAGCCAATTCATGCCAAGGATTACATCAAAACCATAGAATGGAAATTCCATGAGATCAACAAGAAAAACATGGTTTTGCACCTTCAAGGGACATCTCATGTACAACTTTCTTGTTACAACCGTCTCACCAAAGGAACTAGTCACACGCATACCAACATCCAAAGACTCAAAAGGTAAACCAAGCATTTGAGCATGTTCACGCAATATGTATGAGTGTGTAGATCCAGAATCAATCAAAGAAAGTAATGACAAGGATTGCAAAGTAAAGCTACTTGCGATCACGTCCGTGTAATTCCATCCCTCACGATGGGCATACACTCAAGCCTGCCCACCACCTTCAGGTTGGAAAGCCACAACATGCGCTACGTTCCTTCCACCATCATCCCTACGCTGAAAATTACCACGGCTGCTCTCATGACCTCTTTGTGGCTCAGTTGCTCTCACCGGAGCATGTCCCTCTCTCAGCAGCTGAGGACAATCTTTCTTCATATGCCCTCGGTTTCCACAATTTCAGCATGTCCCAAGGTTACCCCAACACTAACCACCGTGTCTCCTACCTCACCGATTACACTCAGGAGTCCTCATGAAAGCATTAGGTCCTTGCTGACCTCTACCAGGGTTACCACCCCCACGTCTAGCATCATAGTGCGACTTCCTATCCTTATGTCTCTTGTTGCGATCTTTACCATAACCGCGTTCTGCAACTTGCTTTCCTGAGCAAGATCCACCTGCTTGGCCCGCCAAACCAAGATTCAATTCAATATCCTTGGCTCTAGTGACCAAGACATCGAAATCAGTGTAATCAGCTGCAAGCATATAGCTGTTTACATTCGCTACCAGCCCATAACGGAATCGTTCGCACCTTTCTCTCTCGCTAGGAATTAGCTCAGGTGCATACTGTCTAAGGCGAACAAACTGAATCTCATATTCAGCTACAGACATGTTCCCTTGCATAAGAGACATAAACTCCCTCTTCTTCTTGTCGAGGTAGCGAACTCCCAGATATTTCAGCTTGAACGCATTCAAGAAGAAGGTCCAAGTCACCTCATCGTCCTCCATTCCGGAGATAGTGGTCGTCTACCATGTATAAGCATCACCATGCGGTAGCGACACAATGCATCCCAGCATTGCACATTATTGCAATTCAGCTGACCAAGAATCCTCTTGGTGCTCTCCAACCAAGACTCAGATCATTCCGGTGACAAACCTCTAAACTTAGTCCCTCCCATATTGTGGAGACGCTCCAACGACAATCTCACATTAGCACCATCCTGAGGTGCAGCTCCATGAGCTCCAGCTACTGCTGCCTGGAAAGCTCAAGCAATAGCATGTATCAACATGGTTATGTCAGGTGCAGCTTTCCCCTGAACACCCTCGGGTCCAGCAACCCCAACACCAACTCCAGCAGCACCAGCCCCAGCTCCACCACCACCAGGTGGTCCACCAGGGAGGAGGAGACAAATTCTTAGCATTCTCCGCGTTCTCATTATCAGCCATAGATCTAGTATTGATTCTCATCTCTCTATGAGGCCCCATAATAAAAACAATGCACTGACAAAAATGCAATAAACACAATTAGGCATAACAAGGTAAGTAATCCAAGTACTCAGGCTCATTTTCGAAAACAATTCTTCTCATTAGTTTTGATATGGCAATGGGATCCCCAACCACACTCCAAACATAGCATAGCATCACAAAATCACCTCAATTGAATCATACATCACTATTCATACATCATACTTTCACCAAAAAGCCACCATCATGCATAATCACATACAACAACCACCTACCAAGCCCCAATTATTCGATAACCTGGCTCTGATACCAACAAATGTAACCCCCTTAGCCCGACCTAGACGCTTGACCCGAACTACGAAGATTACACGGGGAAAACCAAAGTCAACCCAAAAGTCAACCTTGATCACCGACCCTTTTTTATTTTAATCTTGTCTAGATGCATGTCAAGCCTAAGTGAGCGCTCACAAATCATGGAAGAGAAAGGCACAGCGATTGGATAACATTTAGGGACCCAATTGCTTAAATTACGTTCTTAGGGACCAAATAGTAATTTTTGGAAAATAGAAGGACTTTGTTGGTTTTAGGATTACCAATATGAAATTAATCATGTTACATGCTTCTCTGTCAAGTTTCAGCTTAAAAAGACATTCCAACCTCAAGCAATTGCATCCACAACATTTAGGACTAAAATGTAAAGTATGGAAACTCAAAACAATTCAAATCAGCATCCAACGGTCAACTGTATCAGAACGCCTACCCACCGTACTGAAACGCCCGTATCGAAACAATGTTGCCGTTTCAGTACTCGGGTATGGTCCGAGACCATTATCGAAACAGGCTTCACTAGTAGCCAAACTGTTTCGAAACAGCTTCAACCGTTTCGAAACACCATAACCATTACATGCCCCCGTTTTGAAACAATTGAGGGTGTTTCGATACACCTTGCCTAGTGACAGCATATATGGCTGGTTTTTCACCTTTTAAAGCAATCATACATGCTTTAAAGAGCACTTCAACATACCAGCAACTCATTTTACTACTAAGGAACACATTTAAGACTCTCTAACTAGAGCATGGCATCAAACACAAGATCACATAATCTAAAGGCATGCTCCCTTGTCTCAAAACCAATATAAGCAACCAAACCACGAAACAATCGTTTAGAACCATTTACAACCCTTACATGCCATCACAAACATGACACAAACTTAGGGAGTTCAAAACACATCTCCCAAACACAACCTTGAAGTCCCATTGCCACTATCAAAACTAAAGTGCATAAAAATATCATCTCATCAAAGGTACATGTGAATCAAAAACAATTTCAAATTTTATATTGGCATTTCATATCTCATTATTACTCGAATATGCGGACAACTCACTAGACACTTCCGGTGGCATCTACCATCACCGTACTCACTCGTCTAGTAACATAATTTCTGGTGGCATCTACCATCACCGTACTCACATGGCGGTATCTCTCATCGCCACAAAGCTTGGGTATTTCACCAAGTCCTACCCGATGGAATGCCCATCATCAGTTCTCTCCCTTTGGATTAAACCAAAGAGCACGTACGAATTTTTAGTTTATAGTGCACTCTCATCTTATTGATCGATCAATTATATCCGGTAAGCATCTCAACATCTATACCAATATATATTATGTCAAAACATCATCTCACCTACTGTTTTTCATGCAACAATTCTCAAATCATTCTCATCTCATTTCAAAACCATAACACTTGCCATACTTTAAATGAAGCTCAAATCTCAACCATGCAACATGTTATTTCATGAAATCATTTCAAGCGTCATCTCATACTACAAATCATGCATAAAAACAGTAGGAATTTATCTATCTCAAACCATGAGCATGTAAAAACATTTTAGGGGCAACCACCACATTTAAGAGAGCAATCTAGCCAATACTTACTTCCGGACTTAGGAAGGTGTTTCAAAACATTCCTAAATCCCCAAACCTTGATTCTTTGTCCCTCAAGGACTTCTAAAACCATACGCACTCACCGATTACGTTTCGCGTGCTTGCCAAAATGCTATCTAAGCTCCCAGATCAACACCAAAGGCGTCTGAAGATGTCTCCCATGTTTATAACACATAAGAGCATATGATTAATGCATCATCATGCATTGAAATCATCAGCCACACACCTAAACTCGCTGCTCTACTCAAAAACAACATTTCGACTACCAAACACAACCGAAATTACCTCCAAAATCATTCAAAACAAAGCCCATCCAAGATCAACCACTTCTAATCATTTCTAAACATCAATCAACATCAAAAATCACCACAAACTCGTCCTTATACCTCCCGCTATAACAGAACACAAAAACCACTCCCATAAACCACCATTCTAGCAAGCAAAACTTAGGAATCCAAGCCCATTCGAGATTTTTTTGATAAAACCTCATTTATAACTTCAATTAACATCCAAAATACATTATAAAACAAACTCAAAATAGAGCCTAACCATCAAGCACGAAAATCATCAAGATCTCTCCAAAAATATTGAGTTTTAAGACAATTTCTTGTTTCTAACATTAAAGAAACTTAAAAATCATTAACAAAGGATTGAAATTTGGGAATTTCAGTAAAGAACTGATCATTAGAGAAGAAGGACGAAGCTTACCTCTAATGGCTGATTTCTCCTTGATTTGGGCAAGTTTTCTTGAAAATCCAATGTAAAATCAATAGGTTTTGATGAGGAGAAGATTAGGAATCAAAAAGGAATTGAAATCCAATCAAAAGGGATGAAAATCAGTAACCAATTGAAGGAGAAAGAGTGTTTGGCTGAAAGGAATTTGAGAGAAAATGGAAGGAGAGAAAATTGACGTAAAGTAGTTATGAAAAGTCAAAGGTAGTTTCCTTTTAATTAATCCTTGTTTTTCTTTAATCAAAACATTAATAAAATCACCCAAATTAAGAAGAAATCTGATTAAAAACATTTTGGTAAAATTATCTCCTTAAAGATTCAAAGTTTCAATCCTTTACAAAACAGTCACTATTTAACTTTGCAAAAACTGCGAATTGGTCACTACACCGAAATGTAGTATTTCCAAACCTTATTTTGTAAAATTGATTTCACCATAATCCTTAATATATTAAATGAGAATTTTTAGATATTTTTCCATATTTTTAAAGCATCCCGATCTAGGTGTTCCCTAAAGCTCCCTTTAATATTCGAACCATTTTCTGACTGGTCTGATTCGGACTCTAAAACATCTAGGCCCAAATTTGGGGTGTTGCAACTCCTTTGTCTTACATAGACCCTACTACCACGACAGAAGCAATGGCAGACCCTAACCCCACCGAACCTACCACGGCAGAATCGGAGCAGAAAACGGCAGCACCACCGGCAGACACTTCCAGCCATATCCTTAAGATGCTGCAAAAGATGGAAGAATGACAGCTCAGCCTCATGGGTTTTATGAGGGATTTCACTTTCACAGCGGTAAATTTTATTAAGAATGATTTAAATTTTATCAATGTGCAATTTCCCTCCTTCCCGGAAAGTTTCTTTGCTACACCCACACCTTCTGCCAGCCCTAGAACACCCACTGCTGCATCCACACACACACCTGCTACGACTTGAGATAGCGGCAGAAAATATGCTATTCCCCATTAGAGAAAAGGAAGGACCCCTACCGGAGATCGACCCAAAATATTTTGAGGGGTTCTCTTCTTCCTCCGTCTGGCAAGATTCTGACTCAAAGCCGTCGATCGTCCGAGACATATCCAAGGACTTCCCTCCGATGAAGAGGAAGAAGCTGAACGAGACTATCGAAGGACCCTACCAAGGGGGATCAGACAGCAGCAGCAGTAGTAGTAGTAGTAGTAGTAGTAGTAGTAGTAGTAGTAGTAGCATCGAGGATGACCTCGAGGTCTTGGACCAGCCCCTACACATCTCATCTACCTAATTCCAGTCGCCTCGAGAGGCCAAGAAGAAGATAGCCTCTCCGTCTCCCTGCACCCAGCCAGCACCTGCCGTTAAGGTTACTGCCCATCGGCAGCTTCTAGTCAGCAGCAGCAGCGACGACAACTCCTAACTTAAGTGCTTTTTCTTATATTTTTGATGTCTTTGTTGTTGTTTTATCTATTTTGTGATGTTATTTTCTGTTTTTCTTTTTTATTGTGTCATGCATTGAGGGCAATGCAACCCTCGAGTTTGGGGGTGGGCATCCCTCCATTAATGAACTTGTTAGTTGTGTCTTTAATCTTTGTCTCATTTTAAGTTTATTTTTGTGTCAAAAAAATGAAAATAAAAACAAAATTTTGACTTAAGTCTTTAAACTGAACTTACCTGCCGTGACATTCTATGTCGTGACAGTGCCTTTAGGATGTTTTAGGAACTATTTAGAGCCTTGCTATATTTCTGAACTTTAGAACACCCTTTGTGACTTTTATGTTGTCTAGATTTCAGTAGTAAACTCGAATAGGAAGGTTTACCCACTTGAGTTGCCCCTATAGGTGCCTAACACTGGCTTTAGGAAAGGAATAAAAGAAAAACATTTTAGACTCACTTGCCCCCAAAATTTCCTTACAATGACTCTAGGAAGAATTTTTGAGTCCAAGTCAAAAAAAAACTAAAGGAGCATAAGAATTGCCTCCATAAAAGATGAAGTCGTGTGTAAACCAGAAAAAACTAAAGTAGCCTAAGAATTGCCTCCAGAAAAAATGAAATTGGCATAAAACTCAAGTTTGTAGCATAACTATTCTTGTAAGCTAAAGGAGTCTAGGCACATATTTGTTCACAAAACCTGCACAAGAACTATAACATTGTTCCGGATAAATCCATAAACACCCGACAAGGTACTGCTCTTGATAGTAAATGTGTGGTAGGTAATGAAAAGTTCACTAAATTAAGCCAAGCCAAAAAGTTTTTATTTTTAGTTAGGTCGTATTTGCTTGAGGACAAGCAAGAACTTGAGTTTGGAGGTGTGTTCAGTGTATAAAAGTTCTATATTTTACCCCTCATTTACCTATATTTTTGTTGCATTCAAGCGTGATTCATTGCATTTATGATAGAGTTTTACATATACATCATAACTAGATAAAATTGCGCAGTTGCTGCTGATTTTGGTTACTTTTGCAGGTATCTGCTGCGGCAAACCCAGGGCAGCAAAAGAGTAGAGGCAGAGTGCAGAGCTGGAGTCAAGAAGCAAAGGCTGGCGTGACTTATGTCGTGGTAGCCATGACGACAAAAGAATGATGAGGTGGAAAAGTGAAGTGGAGCTCGACAGATAGAGGATTTCAAGTCGGTCTGTCGTAGACCACTCCCATATTTTTCTTAGCCCTGAAGCAGAATGAAGGCCAAGCCCAAAGTTCAAGGAAGAAACTCAAGGCAAGAAAAAAGGATAAATTCAAGGCATCTACTCGAAATATTTAGTCTTTCATAGAGTTGCACATTAATTCAAAATTGTATTCTTGCCATACTAGGAAACTTGAACCCAAGGCCTATATAAAGGCATGTAATTCGACCTAAGGAAGGATATCTCATTCCTAGCCGTTTTCCCCCAAAACCCTTGTCGTTTTCCCTTCTCCACCATGTTCTAAACTCCCCCTAAGGCTAAGGGTTGATTCTGTAAAGTAGTTGCAAGGATTGTATTGTTTTAGGAAATTTCTGTCAAGTAATACAAACTTCAAGTTTATTTACTCTAGTTTTTCATATCTCATAAGAGCATCGGGAGAGCATTGTGAGGTTATCCATTTGTTTGATATCGGGAGATTCAAGCATACGAAAAGATGTTTCATGTATGCTATGCTCTGTGGGGGAAATTGGGTGCCCATTGCCTTATTACACTACTCAAATGTTTTGTAAACTTGGATTCTTGCTTGCAGCTGGCCTAAATGGTTTGACTAGTTTCGTTGTTATGTCTAGTTAAATAGCACTATGGGTCCAAGAAGAGAGTTAAGATCGAGTACGATAGTACTTGTAGCTGAGCAGGGTAACCAGGCTGAGCAAGGGGTTGATGTCCCTCCTAGTGGAGATCTACCTCCTCCGCCACCACTTAGAGGTGGGGAGCAGGTGCAACAAGAACAAGTTGGTCCTGATTTGGGTGATTTGGCGCCAATAGTTCAGGCGATCACCGGAGTGCTTCAGGTTGTTGTTGTTGGAGCACATGTGCAGGCCCCTACAGCTGGGCAGGTGGGCTTACCTTTGGAGAGGTTGAGGAGCTTGGGAGCTGTAGAGTTTTTGGGTATGTCTCCTGAGGTGTCTGAGGCCTGGTTAGCGAGTACGATCCGCATTATGGATCATATGGGCTGTAATGATGTGCGCAAGCTGGGATGCGCATTATCTTTGCTGCAAGGTGATGCTTACAGCTGGTGGACGACTACCACAGCTGGTATGGAACCTAATGAGGTTGATTGGGAATTTTTCAGAGGTGCCTTCAGGAGGAAGTATCTTGGGGTGAGATACTTAGATGAAAAGAAACGGGAGTTTATGTTGCTTGTTCAGGGAAACCTATTTGTGGCTGAGTACGAGGTGCAATTCGTACGCTTGAGCCAATATGCTCCTGAACTAGTACCCAGTGAGAGGCATCGATGTGATCGCTTCTGGTACGGCCTGGTGCAAGAAGTTAAGACATATATGTTGGCTGCGGATTATACTGGCTTTGATGTGCTTGTGTGTCGAGCCAAAGACATCGAGCAAAATCTGGGTTTGTCATCTAGAGGTGTTGATTCTAACTTTGGGAAGAGATCCGCTGAGTATAGTTCCGATGGTGGATGGAACAAAAGAGGTTGTGATAGTAGACATCAGCCTGAGGGAAGGCGTGGTGTTCTAGGTCGAGGTGGTCAGGTTTAGGGAGGTTGTGTGAGATCTGAGCAGCATTCATGTTGGACATGTGGTTCGAGGGACCATTTGAGGTGAGATTGTCCTCGAGCAGCCAGAGGGGTTTAGGCTCTTGTTGTGGTGACAAGGAACTCTTGTTGGAATTGTGGTTCAGCGGATCACATGAGAAGGAAGTGTCCTTTGTTGGCTGGTGGAGGTCAGGAACGTGCTCTGGTGGTAGCTGCACCCCAGAGAAGCCGTGGACGCGGCCGTGGAAATTTTTAGAGGAGAGATGAAGGGCAGCGAGGTATCGCTCATGTTGTGGCCATCCGACCTGAGGGAGGTGGACCAGCGAGGGTATATGCTCAGTGCGAGGAGCGCAATGATACCGATGTTATCGCAGGTACCTTTGCTCTCCAGTCTTTGTCTTTGCTGGCTTTGATTGATTCTGGATCCACGCATTCTTATATCTTAAGTGAGCATGCGTATTTGCTTGATATACCTGTTGAGATGCTTGAAATAGGAATGCAAGTGACTAGTTCTTTTGGTGAGACTGTAGTCACTAGGAAGCTATATAGGAGTTGCCCTTTGTCTATGCAAGGTCATGTTTTTCTTGTGGATTTGATGGAGTTACCTTTTTATGGATTTGATGTAATCCTTGGTATGGATTGGTTGATGGAGCATAGGGCAGTGGTTGACTTTGAGGTCAAGCGGGTCTCCTTAAAGTTGGCCGATGATTATGAGGTTGTAGTAGTAGGCGAGAATGTGAAATCCTTGTCGAATGTGATTTCGGCTTATGAAGCAAACCGTATGATGAGGTTGGGCTGTGAGGCTTATCTTGCCTATGTGATGAACCCTGGCACCAAGGATGTGCATGTGCAGGACATTCGAACTGTGCGCGATTTTTTGGGTGTCTTTCTGGAAGAATTGTCTGAGTTGCCACCAAACAGAGAAGTTGAGTTTGGTATTGAGTTGTACGAGAATACAACTCTGGTTTCCATCGCTCCTTATCGCATGGCACCCAAAGAGCTAGAAGAATTGAAAACACAATTGCAGGAGTTGTTAGATTGAGGTTTCATTCGGTCGAGTTTCACCTTGGGGTGCACCAGTCTTGTTTGTGAAGAAGAAAGATGGGACGATGAGAATGTGTATAGATTATCGGCAACTGAACAAGTTGGCGATCAAGAACAAGTACCCCTTGCCTAGAATCGATGATCTCTTTGATCAGTTTCGAGGAGCCTCAGTGTTTTCTAAGATAGACTTGAGATCGGGGTACTATCAGGTGAAGGTGAAGGATGTGGACGTACCAAAAATGGCTTTTTGGACAAGGTACGGGCATTATGAATTTTTGGTGATGCCGTTAGGTTTGACCAACGCGTCTGTTGCTTTCATGGATATGATGAATCGTTTATTCCATGAATTCATGGATCAGTTTGTGGTGGTGTTCATCGATGATATCCTTGTGTATTCGCGTACCGAGGAGGATCATGATATGCACTTGAGAATTGTTTTGCAAGCGTTGTTGGAAAATCAGTTGTATGTTGTAACAAGGTTTTTTTCCCAAAAGGGTGGGGTCTCTGCTTTTCTTGAAAGAAGCATTTAATTTAAAAGGGGGGAATTTAAAAACAATTCGGGTTTTGGGAAAAAACCCTTTAAAAAAATCTTTTTTTCTCGGTTGGAGTCACCACCGGCCACTGAGGTAGGCCAAACACCGTAAAAACTAAACCATAGATTCGTTTGAAAGGGTTCAAGAGTTGGTTACGTGTGGGGAAGGGTTAGCACCCCCATCATGCCCGGAAATCGGTACCAAAACATTTGTTGCTATTAATTGATGGAAATTATTCGAAATTTAAAAAGACTTTAATTGGGGGATCTTAATTGAAAACCAGACTTTAATCGTACGAGCTTTATCAAATCGGTGGTTTCAAATTAATTAAACATTTAATTAAAAAGGATGACGGTACACCGGACCAAAGACTAAATCAACATCATATAAGACTGACAGTTGTGTTAGTTTAGGGTTCGGATCACGTACGTCACCTTTATGCATGATGCAAGCAGATAAAATATGGTGATATGGTCTTGTCTATTTTAATTACGGATTTACCTTTATACGATTCGAATTAATTCGAATATTCGAGGAGTATCAAATAAGCTAGGCTAGTCGACCCAAATACGCGAATTAATACGTATCTCCGTTTTATAATTAAAATCAATTAACATTGTCTTCAAAATGCTAAAAGTCACATGAAACGACAATTAAAATGCATTCCATGAAACACATATTCGAGTGGCATAAAAAAGGCTAAAGATCACACATAAAGAGGCATGCCATATACAACATATCATACATTTATATTAAATAAAAACGAGCAATATGGCAAAATAAATATTCGAGATAAACACGCGTCTAAATGGGTAAAATGCATGAGTAACATAACAAAATAAAAATGTTGAGTGAATAATTAAATTACAGACTGTTAGGGCCCCGAATGCTAATTAAACCAATTTAAAAACTAATTAATATGCTAAATGCGACCCGATTAAAAGGAAATGAAAAGCCACAGGGACCAGAATGGGAATCAACCTATCCGAAAGCTGATTACAACGAAACTAGGGACGAAATTAATAAGACTCGAAAACGTGGTGGGACCTGGGACGGGATTTCCACACGCGGAAGCCCTCCCCGCGCAATTTAAGTGACGCGGGAGGGCTTAAAACGCGATTGAACCATATTTTAAACAAAAAAAACGTTATAAATACAGGCTTAAAAAAAGATTTGGCCTTTTTTTATCATTTTTCAACCCTAAAAACTAAGAGAGCCCCCCTTCTCTATTTTCCCTCCGGCGCCAGAAACCTAAAAAAAGTTTTTTAGACTTTTCCGAAAACCCAAAACCAAAGAGCACCCTTTCTTTTCGCGAAACCAAAATCAAAGCAAAAAAACCTTTTGATTGCTTCTTTCGTTTTAAAACCTAAAAAAAAAAAAGAAACCAAAAACCTTTTTTGTGTCACCACTCCCACCGGTTCATCCGTGCATGGTCTCGGAAGAGACCATAGAGCTTGTCACCGGCGGGGAAGGCAGACGGACGCGAAGAAAACTAAACGCCGAAGGTAAAAAGCAAAACCCTCTGTTTTTTTATACAATGCGTAAAAAAATGGAGGATTATTGATACCTTTGAAACTTTTTCTCTGCTTGTATTGCTCTGGGAAATTCGTGATTACAACTTTTTCTCTGAATGATCCTATCTAAAAACCTCTCATACTCTCTCTGAAAAACTCTCCTCGATTACAATATTGGCTTTCGATTTCCATTAGACAAAGGCGGCTCGAAGTCAACCTTTGGGCTCAAGGTCAATGTCCCTTGTGCAATTGATATACGGGGACTCAATAGACAAATATATACACACAAAATGGAAAGACAATTGAAACATAATGCATCCTTTCATTGAAACTAAAAATGCAACCTTAGGCCCTTACAAAAATATCTTTGCTACCTTCGGGCAAAGGGTAGCAAAGTGGATTCCATACATTACATCAAAGAAAAAGCTTAAAATGCAATGAAAACAAGCGAAACCAAACACAAAGCAAGCTTGGATGCATTAAAACTTTTGACTAAGTTGTCCGTCCATCCCACCCCTTTAAGCTTCCTCGAGGAACTCAACCTCCTTATTGTCCATCAATTTTTGAACCAACTTTTTGAATTCTGGACAATTCTGAATCTTATGCCCCAGAGTCTGATGGTACTCATAGAATGACTCACGGGCATCATATGCCCCATTCGGACCGTTCTCAAGCAAGCCCGATGTACACAACCACTCGTACACCCACCTCTAAGGGGATTTGATTTCTGACATTGTCATCCTTACTTTCTTCGCATCTATTGCTTTGAGGGCATTCATGCCTCGACCCCTATAGTTCGGAAGCGGATTGGTCGTCACATTGAGCTTCTCTAACTCGAGGACCCCGATGTTAATCATGTTTTGCACTAGCTTTTTGAACACCGTGCAATTTTCTATTGTGTGCCCCGGTACTCCACCGTGATACTCCCAATGTGCCTTCTCATCGTACCACGAAGGGTAGGGCGACTGGAAGGGGAACATGATACGGGCGAACCAAATCAGCCTCGTATAAGTGCTTGTACACCTCTTTGTACGACATAGGTAGAGGGGTGAAGGTCATTCTCTCTTGTTCCTTCTTGGGAGCCCTATTCTCCCTTCGGTTTGAGCCTTGCGCATTCCCAATTGAGGCTTGAGGTTGTGATATGGTACGATCGAACCAATTCTGCCTCGTACAAGTGAGTGTACAAGTCAGCCTAGGATATTGGGATCGGAGTAAAATGCATCTTTTCATCATCTTTCTTGGGGGCCCTAGTCTCCCTGTTATTCGAGCTCTGTCCCCCACTTGATGTGATGTTGCTCCATCTCCTTGAGTAGCCGCTCCTTGCGAGGGCTTAGGGGTATTCGTGACAAATCCCGAGAAATACGAAGGGTCACCCTTATCCTGACTAAGGTTCCCAAAAGCACTCTTTCCTTTCAGATTGGCTTGCAACAACTGAGATATCTCCTTCATCATATCTTGTTGGGACTTGATATTGGTGTCCCTCAACTCTTGCTGAGCTCGCTCTAACTGACCTCTCAAATTAGCTTTCAACTTAGCAAAATTATCCTCCATTTGCTTCCTTTGGTGGCGAGTAAAGTGTGGGTGCGGAATCTTCAGTAGTCACGAATGCTGCCATGACCCCGAACAATTAATTCCATGATTTAATGATGCAATGCATGTAATGCCGTATGCGAAACAGAAACATATGATTAAAGGCAATAAATAAAAAACACAATCGAATGCAAAGAAGTGTTGATTCGACGAACATCCTCATTAAACAACTTTCCATAACGGAGATCAAGCCTTGTTACAACGAGGCAAGAAAATAAACACAAAGGGTACGATTTTCAAGGATGAAGCTCGGGTATAGAGCTTAATGTGTGATGCAACACATGTCGGTGTTTCCTTTAAAATTAAATGAAAAATTAATTCAAGACCACCAATTATCGAAGCTCGTGTAATTAAATTCTTATTTTCAAGGATGAACCACCTCGCTAAAGTCAAATTAAATATCAAAAATTTCCATCATTAAAGGCAACAATTATTTCTTTGGCTTAACTCTCTTTTGTTTGAAAAACAAAATTTGTCCCCAGCGGATCGCCGGACTGTAACAAGAATTTTTTTGCGGGTCCCCGCTTTATTTTAAAGAAGCATTTAATTTAAAAGGGGGAATTTAAAAAAATCGGGTTTTGGGGAAAAAAACCTTTTAAAAAATCTTTTTTTCTCGGTTGGAGTCGCCACCGGCCACTGAGGTAGGCCAAACACCGTAAAAACTAAACCAAAGATTCGTTTGAAAGGGTTCAAGAGTTGGTTACGTGTGGGGAAGGGTTAGCACCCCCATCACGCCCAGAAATTGGTACCAAAACAATTGTTGCTATTAATTGATGGAAGTTATTCGAAATTTAAAAAGACTTTAATTAGGGGTTCTTAGTTGAAAACCAGACTTTAATCGTACGAGCTTTATCAAATCGGTGGTTTCAAATTAATTAAACATTTAATTAAAAAGGATGACGGTACACCGGACCAAAGGCTAAACCGACATCATATAAGACTAACTGTCGTCTTAGTTTAAGGTTCGGATCTCGTACGTCACCTTTGTGCATGATGCAAGCAGATAAAATATAGTGCTATGGTCTTGTCCGTTTTAATTATGGATTTACCTTTAGACGATTCGAATTAATCCGAATATTCAAGGAGTATCCAATAAGCTAGGCTAGTCGACCCGAATACGCAGATTAATACGTATCTCCGTTTTAAAATTAAAATCAATTAACATGAAATGACAATTAAAATGCATGCCATGAAACACATATTCGAATGGCATAAAAAAGGCTAAAGAACACACATAAAGAGGCATGCCATATACCACATATCATACATTTATATTAAATAAAAACGAACAATATGGCAAAATAAATATTCGAGATAAACACGCGTCTAAATGGGTAAAATGCATGAGTAATATAACAAAATAAAAATGTTGAGTGAATAATTAAATTACAGACTGTCAAGGCCCCGGATGGTAATTAAACCAGTTTAAAAAACTGATTAATATGCGAAATGGGACCTGATTAAAAGGAAATGAAAAGCCACAGAAACCAGAACGGGAATTAACCCATCCGAAAGCTGATTACAACGGAACCATGGACAAAATTAAAAAGACTCGAAAACGTGGTGGGACCTGGGACGGGATTTCCACACGCGGAAGCCCTCCCCGCACAATTAAAGTGACGCGGGAGGGCTTAAACTCGATTAAACCATATTTTAAACAAAAAAACGTTATAAATACAAGTTTAAAAACAGATTTGGCCTTTTTTATCATTTTTCAACCCTAAAAACCGAGAGAGCCCCCCTTCTTTGTTTTCCCTCCGGCGCCGGAAACCTAAAAAAGTTTTTTTGACTTTCCCGATAACCCAAAACCAAAGAGCACCCTTTCTTTTCGCGAAACCAAAATCATAGCAAAAAAACCTTTCGATTGCTTCTTTCGTTTTAAAACCTAAAAAAACCGAAACCAAAAACTTTTTTTTGTGTCACCACTCCCAACGGTTCACCCGTGCATGGTCTCGGAAGAGACCATGGAGCTTGTCACCGGCGGGGGAGGAAGATGGACGCGAAGAAAACTGAACGCCGAAGGTAAAAAGCAAAACACACTTTTTTTATACAATGCGTAAAGAAAATGGAAGATTATTGATACCTTTGAAACTTGTTCTCTTCTTGTATTACTCTGGGAAAATCGTGATTACAACTTTTTCTTTGAATGATCCTCTCTAAAAACCTCTCATACTCTCTCTGAAAACTCTCCTCGATTACAATATTGGCTTCAACTTTTATAGCCCCGAAATTACATTTTTTGTTTTTTTCTAAAATACATAAAATGCTGGAAAATGATGTTTGTTGTTGTTAATTTTTGCCTGGACTCGTCTTCGTAATTTGCCTCTGATATTCTGATTTTTGGTTGCATTCCTTACATTCTGCATTTTGTTTGGTTGCATGTGAGTCGTTGGAGGAGAGGGGACCAGAGGAGGGCTTGAGACGTGGTCGGACGACGTGGAGCGATCCGGACGGTCGGAGGGGGATTTAAAGAGCTGGGCGTGGACCACAAGCGCGCGTATAGAGGCTGAAGCGACGCGCGTGGATCACACGCGCTTGGGAAAGACCAATCTGAGCCGTTAGATCCACAAGCCCGATCCAACGGCTGATGCATAGTGGCGCTAGGGCAATAGGAGCCCGGCTAGGGTTTTCATTCCCTAGTCAATCTGGGCTGTCAGATCTGGATCCCAGATCTAACGGCTGTGCTGAGGCGGCTGCAAGACAACGTTAGGGCATTAGGGTTTAATTATTTGGGCCAAACAGGCCTTGTAATTATTTTGGACTGTAATTAAATAAACATTTTGGGCTTTATTTATTTAATATATATATATGATGGGCTTTATTATTTATATTGGTTTTCTTCTTTTTCAAGACTTAATAATAATAAATATAATAATAATAATAGTATTAATATATGGTAATAACTATAATGATAATAATAATGGATATGTGATAATAATAGTATAATGGATAGTAAAATAATAGAATGAATAATACTAATAATAATAGTAATATATAGTATATGATAATAAGATAGGATAATAACATGATGATGATAAGTATGGTAATATGTTATAATGATGATAGTAAATATATGAGGATAAGATAATAATATTTGATAATAAAATATATAGTATAATATATATAATGTTTTCTTCTTTTTCCTTTTTTTTCCTTCTTTTTTGTTTTTAATATTTACCACAACATATAATTAACATAAATGTCAAAGCCCATTATTATAATTAAAAAAGAGGCAGGTTTAACACCCCGGAGAAAATAGGTGATTTCAGTTGCCGCCCTTTGCTTATACTTGTGGAACAAGGATAAAGCAAAGGCAATAAACACCAATTTTGTCTGACTTCCCTGTTTGGATCCCGAGTCACCATGCACTTGAACTATCGGCGGCTCGGAAGTCGGTACGGGAAAAAGTAACGGTCATGGAGGCCTAAAGCTATTTTTCTCATTTCAACACTCTTCAACCCTTCGAGGTCTAAACACATAGACAGTTAGCAGAAGCACCATTCTCAAAGTGCCCGAACGGATAGGCGGATTCCATTCTCCAAAAGCCCGAACAGATAGGCAGGTTCTATTCTCTGAAAGCCCGAACAGATAGGTGGGTTCTATTCTCCAAACGCCCGAACAGATAGGCGAGTTCCATTCTCCGAAAGCACGAACAGATAGGCGAGTTCCATTCTCCAAGAGCCTGAACGGATAGGCGGGTTCTATTCTCCAAAATTCTGAACATATAGTCGGGTTCTATTCTCCTAACGCCCGAACAGATAGGCGAGTTCCATTCTCCAAGAGCATGAACGAATAGGCGGGTTCCATTCTCCAAGAGCCTGAACAGATAGGCGGGTTCCATTCTCCAAGAGCCTGAACGGATAGGCGGGTTCCATTCTCCAAGAGCTCCATTCTCCTTATGCCTGAACGGATAAGCGAGCTTCCTTTTACATGAAAAGCTTTAATACCTGTCAAAGATAGGTAAAATGATATGATAATGTGAGTTAGCATGCCCTTAATCCTAGGGATGCCTAACTACAAATGATGCATGAATTATGACATCAAAATTGCTCGGACGCTTTCACTCTCCAGGTTGGTCGATCTTGACCTTCTTCTTAGTCTTCTTCTTCTTCTTCTTAATCTCTTTTGGCTTTCTCATCTTTTCCAAATCTCGATCTCTTGGTCTTTTCTTAAAAGACGACTGCTGACTTCCACTGGTCAAGATAGACGTAACACTTCTTGTAGTGCATGTTCTCAAAGCATTACCTCCTATTCAAACTGAGTGCTCAACTATTCTATTCGTCTTACCTCAACACGACGTCTTTTCTCTCTTCTCAACATTAGGGGAAGCACGTGCCCCCAAGCCCCTAAACTTTTCTCTCAAGTTCATTAAGGTCAACTTCTCATCTTCTGAACCCATCAAGGCATTTCGAAAGAAATTCGCTTCAAGTCTCTAAACTATAGCGTGTAGGAACTTACTACAATCCTCACCATAGCCACTGACAAGTTTTCATTTGTATTCATGGCATTGCATTCTAAACTTTATCTCTAAAGCAATGAGAAATTAATTTGTGTTCACAAAAATTTAGATTGCATTTTCAAACTTTAAAATGGAATGTCCTTTTGAAAACTAGACTTTCTTTTCAGATTATGGATATATCAAGCTGGATTAAATACCCCGAATATCAAGTGCACGAACGACACTACTATGACTTACCAAGGATTGCCTCAAGCATCATGTGTCTAGAGACCTCGAAAGCTGAGCTGATGTCTGAAAATGTGACATACTCTCCGAGCTATTTCAGCTTTTTAATCAATTAGATTTAGCTTCTGTAGGCTTCGCCTTTATTAATTCTTTATAATTTTGGGGAAGTCAGCTCATCACATTCCTTTGGCTCGAAATAAATGATGGAGCAAACAACAAAACTCCGAGCTACTCGGCATTGTCATGATTTGAAAATATTACCATCACTCATGTAGCCAAAGTGAATGGTGCATAGCAACCTTATTGGTCTTTTGCTACAGCTGAGTGCCCCAAAAGTTCCACACTCGTATCCGAAGATGCCTATTACCAAGCTTCGAACATTGGAGTGCTTTTTTACACTTTTATTATTCTCTCTCTTTTGTCTTTTCTTCCTCTTTTTCTTTTTTTCTTTTTTTCTTTTTCTTTTTCTTTTTCTTTTTCTTTTTCTTTTTCTTTTTCTTTTTCTTTTTCTTTTTCTTTTTGTTTCTCTTTCTCTTTCTCTTTTTCTTTTTATTTTTCTCTTTCTCTTTCTCTTTCTCTGTTTTCTTTCTTTTTCTTTATTCTTCTTTCTTTCATTCATTCTTTTTTTCTTTTCTTCTTTTTGCACGGAAGATTTTCGGTTATTCTCTCGAAGGCCCTAATTCTATGTGTACTTAATTAGGTGACCAAATTAACTCGGAGTGTAAGCCATATATTCATCAACTTCAAAGTTTTCGATTTTCACTAGACAAAGGCGGCTCGAAGTCAACCTTTAGGCTCAAGGTCAATGTCCCTTGTGCAATTGATATACGGGGACTCAATAGACAAATATATACACACAAAATGGAAAGACAATTGAAACATAATGCATCCTTTCATTGAAACTAAAAATGCAACCTTAGGCCCTTACAAAAAAAATCTTTGCTACCTTCGGGCAAAGGGTGGCAAAGTGGATTCCATACATCACTTCAAAGAAAAAGCTTAAAATGCAATGAAAACAAGCGAAACCAAACACAAAGGAAGCTTGGATGCATTAGAACTTTTGACTAAGCTGGTCGTCCATCCCACCCCTTTAAGATTCCTCGAGGAACTCAACCTCCTTATTGTCCATCAATTTTTGAAACAACTCTTTGAATTCTGGACAATTCTGAATCTTATGCCCCAGAGTATGATGATACTCACAGAATGACTCACGGGCGTCATATGCCCTATTCGGACCCTTCTCAATCAAGCCCGTTGTACAAAACTGCTTGTACACCCACCTCAAAGGGGATTTGATTTCTGACACTGCCATCCTTACTTTCTTCGCATCTACCGCTTTGAGGGCATTCACGCCTCGACCTCCATGGTTCGGAAGCGGATTGGTCGTTATATTGAGCTTCTCTAACTCGAGGACCCCGGTGTTAATCATGTTTTGCACTAGCTTCTTGAACGCCGTGCAATTTTCTATTGTGTGCCCTGGTACTCCACTGTGATACTCACAATGTGCCTTCTCATCGTACTACGAAGGGTAGGGCGGCTGGAAAGGGGAACATGATACAGGCGAACCAGATCGGCCTCGTATAAGTGCTTGTACACCTCTTTGTACGACATAGGTAGAGGGGTGAAGGTCATTCTCTCTTGTTCCTTCTTAGAAGCCCTATTCTCCCTTCGGTTTGAGCCTTGCGCATTCCCGAGTGCGGCTTGAGGCTGTGATATGGTAGGTTTGAACCAATTCTGCTTCGTACAATTGAGTGTACAAGTCAGCGTAGGATATTGGGATCGGGGTAAAATGCATCTTTTTATCTTCTTTCTTGGGGGCCCTAGTCTACCTCTTATTCGAGCTCTGTCCCCCGCTTGATGTGATGTTGCCCCATCTCCTTGAGTAGTCGCTCCTTGTTAGGGCTTGGGGGTATTGGTGACAAATCCCGTGAAATATGAAGGGTCACCCTTATCCTGACTAGGGTTTCCAACAGCACCCTTTCCTTTCAAATTGGTTTGCAACAACTGAGATATCTCCTTCATCATATCTTGTTGGGACTTGATAATGGTGTCCCTCAACTCTTGCTGAGCTCGCTCCAACTGACCTCTCAAATCAGCTTTCAACTTAGCAAAATTGTCCTCCATTTGCTTCCTTTGGTGGCGAATAAAGTATGGGTGCGGAATCTTCGGTAGTCATGAATGCTGCCATGACCCCGAAAAATTAATCACATGATTTAATGATGCAATGCATGTAATGTCGTATGTAAAACAGAAACATATGACTCAAGGCAATAAATAAAAAACACAATCGAATGCAAAGAAGTGTTGATTCGACGAACATCCTCATTAAACAACTTTCCATAACGGAGATCAAGCCTTGTTACAACGAGGCAAGAAAATAAACACATAGGGTACGATTTTCAATGAATTTTACTCGTCCCCTCTTTCTAAATTAGCGCGCTTCGGGAGCTTCGTTGCTATGGACTATTTTCTCCCATTGTGAAACTTTTCAACTTTAGACTGTTCTCGAATCAACACCTCGTATGAGAATGCGATGAATATGCAAAAATAAGCAAAACAAGACAAGAAGGCAACTGGGTGAGTATCAACAATAATGAATACTTGATAAAAACAAGCAAAAGGAAACACATCAAAATTAACGATGCAAGACCTAATATCATGAATTCTAATTCTACGGTTATCCGCATGGCTCTAACTGGGGTAGGCTTCTTAAATTCTCACTCATGTGGGTTCGGTTCTAACAAGGGTACCCGAACCTATCTTATCACCTACTAAGGTGACAAAAGCCCCAATTCTGGCCCATTACAAGCTTGTGAATTGGTTTCGGTTCGGGGGAAAGCATGACCTAATGACGTGGAGGGCTGCTCACATGTCAAAGGCGTGGATTTCGGAAGTGAATTACCAACCCGTGGAGGGAGACCCGCGTGGGTATGGGCGTTTCACTCCCACTTAAAGGACGAAGCTCGGGTATAGAGCTTAATGTGTGATGCAACACATGTCGGTGTTTCCTTTGAAATTAAATGAAAAATTAATTCAAGACCACCAATTATCGAAGCTCGGGTAATTAAAGTCTTATTTTCAAGGAAGAACCACCTCGCTAAAGTCAAATTAAATTTCAAAAATTTCCATCAGTAAAGGTCACAATTAGGGGTTCTTAATTGAACACCAGACTTTAATCGTACGAGCTTTATTAAATCGGTGGTTTTAAATTAATTAAACATTTAATTAAAAAGGATTGCGGTATACCGGACCAAAGGCTAAACTGACATCATATAAGACTGACTGTCGTGTTAGTTTAGGGTTCGGATCTCGTACGTCACATGTATGCATGATGCAAGAAGATAAAATATGGTGTTATGGTCTTGTCCATTTTAATTACGGATTTACCTTATACGATTCAAATTAATTCGAATATTTAAGGAGTATCCAATAAGCTAGGCTAGTCGACCCGAATACGCGGATTAATACGTATCTCCGTTTTATAATTAAAATCAATTAACATGCTCTTCAAAATGCTAAAAGTCACATGAAATGACAATTAAAATGCATGCCATGAAACACATATTCGAATGGCATAAAAAAGGCTAAAGAACACACATAAAGAGGCATGTCATATACCACATATCATACATTTATATTAAATAAAAACGAGCAATATGGCAAAATAAATATTCAAGATAAACACGCGTCTAAATGGGTAAAATGCATGAGTAATATAACAAAATAAAAATGCTGAGTGAATAATTAAATTACAGACTGTCAGGGCCCCGATGGTAATTAAACCAATTTAAAAACTGATTAATATGCGAAATGGGACCCGATTAAAAGGAAATGAAAAGCCACAGGGACCTGAACGTGAATTAACCCATCCGAAAGCTTATTACAACGGAACCAGGGACGAAATTAAAAAGACTCGAAAACGCGGTGGGACCTGGGACGGGATTTCCACACGTGGAAGCCCTCACTGCACAATTCAAGTGATGCGAGAGGGCTTAAAACGCGATTAAACAATATTTTAAACAAAAACGTTATAAATACAAGCTTAAAACATATTTGGCCTTTTTTTATCATTTTTCAACCCTAAAAACCGAGAGAGACCCCCCCCCCCGTCTCTGTTTTTCCCTCTGGTGCCGCAAGGGTTCCGGTCGCCATTGCAGACGCTGGAAACCTAAAGAAAAGTTTTTTTAGACTTTCCCGAAAACCCAAAACCAAAGAGCACCCTTTCTTTTTGCGAAACCAAAATCAAAGCAAAAAAACCTTTCGATTGCTTCTTTCGTTTTAAAACCTAAAAAAACCGAAACCAAAACCTTTTTTTTGTGTCACCACTCCCACCCGTTCACCCGTGCATGGTCTCGGAAGAGACCACGGAGCTTGACACCGACAAGGAAGGCAGATGGACGCGAAGAAAACAGAACGCCGAAGGTAAAAAGCAAAACCCTCTGTTTTTTATACAATGCGCAAAGAAATTGGAAGATTATTGATACCTTTGAAACCTTTTCTATGCTTGTATTGCTTTGGGAAATTTGTGATTACAACTTTTTCTCTGAATGATCCTCTCTAAAAACCTCTCATGCTCTCTCTGTAAACTCTCCTCGATTACAATATTGGCTTCGGGTTTTTATAGCCCCGGAATTACATTTTTTTCTTTTTTCTGAAATACATAAAATGCTGGAAAATGCTGTTTGTTGCTGATAATTTTTTGCTGGACTCATCTCCGTGATTTACCTCTGATATTCTGATTTTCGGTTGCATTCCTGACATTCTGCATTTTGTTTGGTTGCATGTGAGTCGTTGGAGGAGAGGGGACCAGAGAAGGGCTTGAGACGTGGCCGGACGACGTGGAGCGATCCGTACGGTCGGAGGGGGATTCGAAGAGGTGGGCGTGGACCACACGCGCGCGTATGGAGGCTGAAGCGACGCGCGTGGATCACACGCGCTTGGGAAAGACCAATCTGAGTCGTTAGATCCACAAGCCCAATTCAACGACTGATGCATAGCGGCGCTAGGGCAACATGAGGCTGGCTAGAGTTTTCATTCCCTGATCGATCTGGGTCGTCAGATCTGGATCTCATATCTAACGGTTGTGTTGAGGCGGCTGCAAGACAAAGTTAGGGCATTAGGGTTTAATTATTTGGGCCTAACAGGCCTTGTAATTATTTTTTGACTTTAAATAAATAAACATTTTGGGCTTTATTTGTTTAATATATATGTGATGGTCTTTATTATTTATATTGGTTTTTTCTTTTTCCAGACTTAATAATAATAATAATAATAATAATAATAATAATAATAATAGTATTAATATATGGTAATAACTATAATGATAATAATAATGGATATGTGCTAATAATAGTATAATGGATAGTAAAATAATAGAATGAATAATACTAATAATAATAGTAATATATAGTATATGATAATAAGATAGGATAATAGCATGATGATGATAAGTATGGTAATATATTATAACGATGATAATAAATATATGAGGATAAGATAATAATATTTGATAATAAAATATATAGTATTAATATATATATCGTTTGCTTCTTTTTCCTTTTTTTTCCTTTTTTTAATATTTACCACAACATATAATTAACATAAATGTCAAAGCCTATTATTATTATTATTAAAAAAGAGGCGGGTTTAACACCCCGGAGAAAATATGTGATTACATATGCCAAGCTGAGTAAGTGTGAGTTTTGGCTTAGGGAAGTGGTCTTCCTTGGACATGTTGTGTCGGTTGAGGGTAATCGCGTTGATCCGCACAAGGTAGAAGCTGTGATGAGTTGGAAAGTGCTTAATTCGGTGACAGAGGTATGGAGTTTCCTTCGATTGGCTGGGTATTACCATAGGTTTGTCGAGGGTTTCTCGAAGATAGCAGCGCCTTTAACCAAGTTGTTGCAAAAGAATGTTCTCTTTGAGTGGACAGAGGCGAGGCAACAAGCTTTTGAGAAGCTGAATGAAGCTTTGACGCAAGATCTTGTTTTAATTCAACCTGAGTCTGGTAAGGAGTTTGTGGTCAATAGTGATGTGTCCATTGTTGGTTTGGGTTGCGTGTTGATGTCGGAGGGTAAGGTAGTGGCCTATGCATCTAGGCAGTGGAAGTTGCATGAGCGCAACTACCCTACTCATGATCTTGAGCTTGCAGGTGTGGTGTTTTCCTTGATGATTTGGAGGCATTACTTGTATGGAGAGAAATATGTTGTGTTCACGAATCATAAGAGCTTGAAATACCTTATGTCTCAGAAGAAGTTGAATCTTAGGCAACGACGTTGGGTGGAGTTGCTTAAGAATTATGATCTGACGATCGAGTATCAACCGGGTAAGGCTAATGTTGTAGCTGATGCTTTGAGCAGAAAAGTGGCTGTGGAGTTGAGAGCGATGTTTGCTCGTTTGAGTATATCGCGTGATGGTGGTCTTATTGCAGAATTGCAAGTGAAACCATCTCTGATACACTTGATCAAAAATAAGCAGGTTCTTGATGATTCTTTTGTTTCGCACGTTCAAGACATTGCGGAGGGTAGACCTTCGGATTTTAGCTTTAGTGATGATGGTGTTCTGTGCTTTGGGAGTCGAATAGTGGTGTCAGATGATGCTGAGTTAAGGCACACTATTCTGACTTAAGCTCGTAGTAGTCCTTTTGATATGCATCCTGGTAGTACAAAAATGTATCTTGACCTGAAAGATGAGTACTACTAGGTAGGGTTGAAAAAGGATGTGGCTGAGTTTGTTAGTAAGTGCATGGTGTGTCAGCGAGTGAAAGTTGAGCATCAGGTTTCTTCTGGGTTGTTGCAGCCTTTGAGAATCCCAGAATAGAAGTCGGAGAGAATCACCATGGATTTTGTGTCTGGTTTTCCTTTGTCACCGACAAAGAAGAATTATGTTTGGATGATTGTGGATCGGCTTACGAAGTGTGCGCAGTTTCTACCTGTGCATACTATGTATACCTTAGATAAGCTGGCTGAGCTGTACATAGTTGAGATTGTGCGGTTGCACGGTGTGCCCAAGTCCATTGTGTCGGATAGAGATCCGAGGTTTACAACACGATTTTTGGAATGTTTGCATCAATCTTTGAATACACGATTGAAATTTAGTACTTCTTATCATCCTCAGACGAATGGACAGTCGGAGCGTGTGATGCAAGTGCTTGAGAACATGTTGAGATGCTGTGTGATAGATTTTCAGGGATCTTGGGAGAAGCACTTGTCGTTGGTTGAGTTTGCATATAATAATAGTTACCATGCAAGTATCCAAATGGCTCCATACGAGGCTTTGTATGGGAGAAGATGTTGAACCCCTCTTTGTTGGGCAGAAGCTGAGTAAAAGTTGATTTTGATGCCAGCTATGCTTAAGGGAACCACCAAAAAGGTGAAGCTCATTTGTGAGCATTTAAAGGCAGCATAGGATAGGCAAAAGTCTTACGCGGACTTGAAGCGTAAGGATGTTGAGTTCGCAATTGGTGAACATGTGTTCTTGAAAGTATCGCCTTGGAAGAAGGTGATGAGATTTGGGCGTAAGGGTAAGCTTAGCCCAAGGTTCTTTGGACCTTACGAGATTGTGGAGCATATTGGTTTTGTGGCATATCGGTTGAGATTGCCTGCAGAGTTAGATAAGATACATGATATGTTTCATGTCTCCATGTTACTGAAGTACAGATCGGATCCTTCGCATGTGATGCTTGTTGAGGAGATAAAGTTGAATCCGGATCTATCATATGATGAGGAACCAGTGAAGGTTCTGGATGTGAGTAGCAAAGTTCTTCGTGGTAAGACAATAGAACTTGTGAAGGTGTTGTGGCGACACCGAGGAGTTGAGGAGGCCACGTGGGAAAGCAAGGCGGACATGCTGAGGCAGTTTCCACATCTCTTTCCATCAGGTAAGAATTTCAAGGATGAAATTTCCTAAGTGGGGGAGAGTTGTAACGCCCTAGTTTCGGGCCTAGATGTTTTAGACAACGGATCGGACCGGTCGAGAACGGTTCAAATCTCGTAAGGTGATTTTAGGAAATCAAGGATCGGGATAGGGTAAAAATGTTATAAAAATTGCTAAAATCCTCTAAAAATATATTTAAGAGGTTGGTCAAATCAATTTTACAAAAAAAGGTTTTGGAAAATGGACATTTTGAGTAGTGGCCAAATTATAAAGTTGTAAAACTGTGGAAAATGCTATTTTCAAGAAGAGGGTCAAAATCTTAGAATCTTCAGGGAGCTTTTGTACAATTTAGCCTTCCTTCAATTTGACATGTGTTTTTAAAGGGTTTTAATAAATGAATTAAAATGGTTTTACTTAAATATTAAATAAATGTGTAATTAGAGAGGTTTTAATCACGTAACTACTTTTCACACTCTCATTTCAACTAAACACCTTTGTCAAACAACTTTTCATCAGATTTCTTTTCTCTCAAATTCCTCTCTTCTTCTCTAAACTTTTTTCAAAGATTCACTTCTTTTTCTTCAAGATTTTTGGAAGAAAAACTTACCCAATTGTCAAGGAAGCAAGGATTGGAGGTAAATCCCGTTCTTAACCTTCAATCTAGGTTATTTATTGAAATTCCCAAGATTATTGACTCTCATTTATGATTTTTAACTGAATTTTGATTATAGTTTTGATTGGAGATCAAAATCTTGTTAAATTGTGAATGAAATCTTGATTTTCGGACTTGATGAGTTAAGCTATGTTTTGTATTGATTTTAGTTGAGTTCTAAGTTGATTTATATGTTTAACTGATGTGTTGATAACATAGATCCCGAAATCCTTGAGATCCTTTAGTTTCTTGGTAGTTTTAAGTGAGATTTTGGGGTGAAATGGTGGAATCTTGCTTGCTGGAGGTATAAGGATGAGTTAGGATGTTTATTAGATGTGTTTTAATGTTGATAATTGTTTGGAAGTGATGTATGATGGCTGGGCTTGGTTTAGGAAGCAATCGATTGAGTTTTCAGTTGTTCTGGAAGGGTATTTTGGTGTAGTTTGAGCGGGCAACGAGTTTGTGAATTGTTGCTGGTGTTAGAATGCATTTAGATCTCTGTTTTGATGTTGTGAAAACAGGGGATCTTGATCCGGAAGCAAACGAGGTGATTTTGGAGGCTCTGGAGGTGTAATTTCCGTGTTGGTGAACAAGGCTTCGCGTATCGGTGCGTGGAAATGCAATTTCCTGCTTTGTAACGCTATGAGCGTAATCTTTGGAGCTTAGTGTAAGTTTGATACATTTAACTAAGCTCAAGTGTAAGCGTTTCGGTAATCCCTCTCTTGGAAATGTGCTATGTTTGATGAAATTGCACTTGATGTAAGAGTGGATTTGTTTACTGTTTTTAAGCATGTTTAAGCATGGTTTAATGCTGGATTTTAATGCCATTATGTTAAGGGTGCACTAGGTAAGTGATCATTGGTTTTCATGTGTTGAATGCATATGATGTTAAGCATGTTATGCTTGTGGAAATGGCATTGTGGTTATGCTTGTAAAACAGTGGATTAATGTGGTTAAATGATTATATTGGCAAGTGATGAAAATGGTTTTTGGTTACTTTAATCGGATATAGTTAGCCGGCTATAGGATTGGGTGCACCGTGAATAAAGTCGCCTTGGATGTCGAGGGGTTGTGATTGTGTCGTAATCTTCATCCAAGTAACCTAATGATTGAGGTTAAGATCACAACAGTGAATGGTTAGTCTCGTGTGTGAGTCTTGTGTATGTGTCACATACTCTCATTAGTGGAATTATACAACTACCGATGAGTGATGTTGAGGGGTTGTGATTGTGCCATTAATCTCCATCACGGGTGTTGATGGGTTGTTGATTGTGCCATGAATCTCCACTTTGTGTAGTCCGGTAGTTTGTATGAAGCGTGGGGGACAACGCTTGTAATCCGCGTATCCGATTGTGTCTTGTGTTGAAATGGGTTATGGATTATCACTTGTGAGCCAATATAATGTAAATGAATAATGTGAAGCATGAGATGCTTGTATATGATGCAAGGATGCATGAGATATATGTGTATGATGCAAGAATGCATGTGATGCTTGTTAAAGCATGAGCAAAGGTTTATTTGATGTTTTTAAATGATGCATATGAGCATGTGGTTAAAAGTGCATTGAGGTCTTGAGAAGACATGTTTTATAAAATGGCATGAGATGTGAAGTGTTGATTTTGCAAAATATGAGACATGCATTGATGAATGTTATTTAGCGATCCTCACTAAGCTTTGTGCTTACGCTATTTTGTTTCATCAATGCAGAAAAATAGGCTTTGAATGCAACAAGTAGGCAAGAGGAATCCAGGCTTTTAATCTTGCAAAGTATGTGGTTTTGCTTCGGTGTAATAAAAGGCAATGGGTGGGGTTTATGCTATTGCATGGTTGTGAATGTTTCCCTTGCTTGGAGCATGTTTGATAGTTACTTTTGAGATGTAACTGGCCTTTATGGTTTGATTTTGGTTATGGTTGATGGTTTTGGCTTGCTATTGCTTTAATGGACTAGGGAGCATGCCTTTAGTGCCTTTACTTGCATGTTGATTGTTATGTTATAGCTAATGCCACGTTATGATGATTGTTGATATGTATCCATGTTGTATGCATGATGTGGCATGTCTCGAAAATGATTTGAATGTGTTTAATCATGAAAAACCAGCAAAATCTGTTGTTGCGTGGCAAGGCGTATCGGAACGCCCTTACATGTTTCGGAACAGGGGCTCGAAATGTCCATAAGGTTTCGGAACGGGTGAAGGCGTATCGAAACGTTTTGGCTACTGGAAGGGGTGTTTCGATACGGGTCTCGGAACGCACCCGAGTATCGAAACGGTCAACCCTATTTCGAAACGATCATTTAGGTACAGGGCCATCCGTATCGAAACGCCTGACAGTTGGGTTTAAATTTTGAACTGTTTTGAGTTTCTGTTTCTTGCATTTTGGTCGCTAAATGTTGGTCGCTTGATTCAATGAGTTTGAATGATCCGTTTGAGTTGAAATTTGATATGATGGCATGTTATGTGATTATTTTTGGACTGGTAACATTAAAACTCATTTAGTCCTTATAAATCTGAGAATTTATGTTTTAGTCCCTAAAATATGATTCTTTTCAATTGAGTCCCTATTTGGGTTCCGTTCGCTGTGCCGCTTCCGCTGAATTAATTTGCTAAACATATAGGTTAATATTGAGCATCTAGAAAAGATAAAAAGGAAAAAAATGTTGTTAATCAAGCTTGACTTTTGGGTTGACTTTGGTTTTCTCCGTGTAATCTTCGTAGTTCAGGTCAAACGTCTAGGCCGGGCTAAGGGGGTTACAAATGGTGTTTATGCTTGGAAGGCTTGATAATTAGGTTGCAATGGTTTAATTGCTGGAAATTATATGAATCATGTTGCATGATGTTTAGTATGATGATTTTGATGATAAAGTGCATGGTTTGTCAAAGGAGGCATGATGGTTTTGAAAGGAGTGAAAAATGGTTTTGTGCATTGATGATGTTTTGGTTTTGAGCATTCCTTACTAAGCTTGTATACTTATGCTCTCTTTGTTCATCAATGCAGACAACTAGGTGTTTGGAGGCAACATCTACAAGGGATCCTTCCAAGAAACTCTTAAAAAGTATGTTGAGTTTTTGAACTAGAGTAATAAAGGCAATGTGGGTGTCCAATCCTATGAATGTTGTTGGTGTCGTACTTTCTGATTTGATGCAAGTTTAGTATGCATATTTGGTTGAGTAAATCGCCTTTAAATTTTTGTTTGTGCATGGATTTGAAATTTGACCTTTCAGTACATATTTCTCCTAAGAAGCATGCCTTTAGTCTCTTTGTTATTGATAACGATGTTATGGTGGTGCATATGCCACGTACTCTTGGTTATTGATGTATATTTGAGTTACAAACATGTTTGGGCATATGTCGAGATGGTTTCAGATGTTTTAAATTGAGTTAAACCAGCATTTTTAAACACTGCATGCCCAAGTGTTTCGAAACACCCTTGCTTGTTTCGAAACGGGGGCTTGAACATGCATTGGGGTTTCGAAACAGTGAGGCATGCTTCGATACATTTTGCCTATGTGAAACCCTGTTCCGAAACGGGTTTTAAGGCTCACTTTCCGAAACATTTGGTAGTTAATATAGTTTTTGGAATATTCTGAGTTTCTGTTTTCTTACATTTTGGTCCATGGTGGTCACATATGCAATTAAAGGAGTTCTAGTGGTCGTTTTGAGTTGAGTTTTCACAGAGAAGTTTGTTATGAACTTAATTAAAGGTTGGTAACCCGGGTTGGGTGTTAATCCTTGCAATTTGACAAGATTACAAAATGGTCCCTAAACTTGAAATCGGTTATTATCAATGAGCGTTTGTGACGTTATCTTATCCGTTGCTTGTGAACACACATAGGAACCTAAGTTGCATTTAGACAAGATAAAAAGAAAGAAATAGGGTTGTTTATTGAGGTAAACCTTTCAATATTCCATGTGTGATCCGTTCGGTTCGATCTATCAGCCAAGCCGGGTCGAGGGGTTACATAAAAAGATTGAAGTAGAGAACTTGCAAACAGTAGGATCGAAACGCAAGCTTATCGACATGGGGTACAAGCTGAACGGCAGGATGAACAACGTCACTAGTATAGTTGTCACTGCTAGTCGACGTCGCTGCTGGCCACCGGTGCTACTGCTAGTTGCAGGTGCTGCTGCTGGTCGTCGGTGGTGGTGCCGGCTTCGTTTCTCGGCGGTAATGGTTACTCCTCGAACTTGACTTAATATGAACTCGTACCCCTTTTTCTTTCTTATTCGAAACCATGTAACAAAGGAAAAATGAATATATAAATGATCAACATTTAAGTAAAAATGCGTCTGAAAATCAACTATAAGTTTTATTTTTCTCCAATATGGTGTGTGTTACAATGGGTGAAGGCTTGGCCTTTTTCTAGCCTACTACAAGGGTATAAGGGGAAAGAAAAAATAAAACCCTAGCAAAACCCTAGTATCTTTATGATTTTACTGCCTAATTTACTTGATAGGAGTGTTGCTCAAACAAAACTAGGGTTTCACATATGAGGCCTAATTGAGCCTAATGCACATGGATTTTTATTTTTACATTTTACATATTTTTTGGGCTTTTGTATCATATATACATGGGCGGACAAAATAAGTGACTACAAGTTCGAGACATGATTATTGAAAATCCTGAATAAATGGATATGAAAAGTAAGAATAGTATATAATAATATATGATTCGAATCATACCATAAATATATAGATATAATAATACTCAAACTAAAATAAGATGAATTTTAGTTTTATATATATATAAAAGGAAAAAATACAAAGTAAATGGGAAAAGAAATATGAAAGAAAAAGAATGAATGAATTAATATACATAATTGGAATTGGAAGATATATAAGGCAAACAATAACAGCTGTTAATATTGATATATATGGAAAATATCAACATGATATAATATATGTACAATAGTAATTACGTATAATATATATATATATATATATATATGAAACTTTCAATATGTTTATACATCTATTAGAAAAAAATGTTTATACATAATAATAATAACAACAACAATAATAATAATATTATGAGATATAACAATATAATATTAATAAAATAATAGTAATACTAATATTATAGGGTAGTATATAATATGATAATGCTAATAAATGATGTGATAATATATAACGTATAATAATATAACAACAAACTAAACCTAATTTTCTTTCTTTCAAAAGTGCAGCCGCGACTCTCTTTTATTCCTTTTTTTTATAAACACCAGTGGTGACATCGATTTTAATACTGATTTCTGACCGTCGGGATCTTTCATTTCGTTTGTTTTATTAGTTTTCAGTAAATGATTCTGCTTTTGTGACACGATCTATTCAACCGTTTGGTACGTTTTTTTTCTTTTTGTTTTGTTTTTTATTAGGGTTCGATCTGACAACGCCAAGAGAATAATGGTGGTGGTGTCAAACGATTTGGGTGGTGGCAGCTCGGCTCAGCAACGACAACTTGCGGCTCGACGGCGGCGACAGCTAGGGTTTAGTTGGTTTAGGTTTAGGTTATTTTAGGGTTTTTTGAGTTATTATATTTGGGTAAATGGGTTGGGGTTAATATAAAATGGGCTTGATTTTTATTGTTTATTGGGCTATATGGATAGGCTCGGAAGAAAATAAGTATCCACAAAACCATAAACTTTTGATTTTAACAAACTTGATTAAAAATTTCAAATAAAAAATTCATTTTTCTTTTAAAAAAGCTAACTGGAAAAATAATTACCAGATTAAGATTAAAATTTTGTTACTATCATTTAACTGTGAAATGTTATAATATAATTGTTTAAACTAACGAAAAATTATATAATTGTCATTCACGTCATAAAAGTGAAAAATAGCTGAAAATTACTAATTTTTTTGGTAACTTTTCAACAACTTACGTTATTGTATAATAACTTTTTCATAGTTTTTTTTTTATAAAGGTACCATCTGATATTTATTTATAAAAAGCCACCAGGCTATGTCGGTCCAAACAAAATAAAATAAAGGAGGCCCAAAACAAGGCATAAATGAAAGAAGCAGAACCGGCACAAAATTCAAAACAAAAAAGGAAACATAACAAAAGGGAAAAAAACAATCAGATGATCCAGAAAGATCGTAGGCTGAAAAAATTCTGATGAAGCCTTGAGCGAGCTGTAATCGCCGACGCCAGAGGTTGATCTGTTCAAAAGTAAAACCTCAGAGAAAATACCGACAGTGTCTCAGTTGGTGTTCGAAAGAAATCTTCGTTCACGATCTACGATGACGGCTACTTCCGGCGGAGCTTCGCCTACCCAAAACCGATCCTCACTTCCGATGCGTCCCAGGGAGGCCATTGCATGCGCCGCCCCATTCCCTTCTCTTCCGATGTGCTTAAAAAGGCAAGTTCTGAAAACCCTGGCTAACGATTTAGCTTCCGATATGTATGGTCTCAAAACTGACCTATCGTCTTCTGGTGCGAGGAGCTTAAGGATTACCGTTCTACAATCTCCTTCGACCACCATATGTGATAATCCCAGGTCGACTGCAAAGGAGAGTCCCTGCAAAACTGCTATGGCTTCCGCTTCGAAGGCTGATTTCACATTCTGGTTTGCCCGGTAAGCCGCCCCCAAAATCTGACCTTCACCGTCTCTAATTATAATACCTGACCAAGAGGAATTTAATTGCAGGGAAAAGGCTGCATCAAAATTCATCTTGACCAACGGATCTTTTGGGGCACACCAAACGGCAGTCGAACGCGAACGAGGATGGTCTAATTTCACACAGAGAGAACCCAGCTCGGTAAGATAGCTTTCAACAAAGTGTGTAACATCTATAATCGATTGATTAATACCTTCATGGTAATATTTGTTCCGTGCAAACCATAGAGCCCAAATAGACACTGCTATTGTTGAATGTTTATTTTTACTGTAATTTTCAAACATCCAAGCTAACCATTCACAGAAGTCAAACTGATCAACATGTGTAGGCCATTGGAAATTTAGTTTATTCCAAACATTTCTAGCAAAATAACACTTCCTGCTTACGTGACAGATAGTTTCAAGCTCTGCAGAACATCTAGGGCAAAGGTTCTGACTAGCAATTCGTTTAGCATATAGGTTATTCATAATAGGAATGTAATTCATAGCAAACTTCCACAGATTAATCTTGACTTTAGATGGTCAATTTAAATCCAAAATTGATTTGTAGAACTGACCTTAATAGCAATTAGGGAGTAAGTCCTTGATTAGTATTCTGTAGGCACTGCGGACTGAGAAGCAACCTGATAATTCACCCTCCCAAGCCAAAAGGTAAGACTGTGGAGACCTTGGCAGATTAATAGATAAAATGTCCTGTGCTTCCCCTGTATTGAAAACTTCACAGATGAGGGTTTCCTTCCATTTTCGTGATATAGGACAGATTAAATCAGAAACCCACTTTAGATTCTGAACTCTCGGGGACGTGGGAAGTTTCGTAGGATGTAGAGGAATCCAGGGATCATCCCAAATGGAGATTGTTCTCCCAGAGCCAACTCTCCAAATAATACCCATCTCCAGAGTTTTCCTAGCAGACCAGATACTCTTCCAAATGTATGAGGGACGAGAACCAAGAACTGCATTAAGAAAATCTGTTTGTGGAAAATACCTGGCTTTAAGGATTTTAGAAACCAGTGCAGTGGGATTAGCCATGATTCGCCATCCTTGCTTAGCAAGCAAGGATAAGTTAAAACATCCTAAATCTCTGAACCCCAAACCTCCATTCTCCTTAGGCAAGCATAGTTTCTGCCACGAACACCAGTGCATACCCCTTTTGCTAGCAGATTTTTGCCACCAATACTTTGCGAACATTGATTCAATTTCATTACAAAGAGACCGAGGAAAGAGAAAACATCCCATAGCATAGAGGGGTAGGGCTTGCAAAACAGACTTTATGTAGACTTCTTTCCCCCCCGTAGATAAAGATCTTGTTGACCAAGAATTAAGGCTCCTGGTTATTTTGTCCTTTACAAAGGCTAAGGATTCCTTCTTCCTCCTTCCCACCATGGACAGAAGACCTAAATAGGTGTCCGGGCAAGATTGGCTAGTGACGTTTAAAATACGGCACACTCTCTGTCTATTATTAGCATTAACATTCGAACTGAAGAAGACACTAGACTTATCAAAATTGATAAGTTGCCCAGAACATCGAGAGTAGATATGAAGAATGTCCTTAAGATTAACAGCCCCTGTTGCCGTAGCCTCTCCAAAGATGTAACTGTCATCAGCAAACAGAAGGTGAGAGACCAACGGTGCACTTCGCGTGATACGTAGTCCTCGTACCTTTTCTTCCTGAGTTCCTTTCCTTAATAAAGCTGACAGTCCCTCTCCGCAAATGACAAATAAAAAAGGACTCAAGGGATCTCCTTGTCTAATACCACGAGACGGTGTAAAAACTTCCCCCACCTGACCATTTATCGTAATAGCATAGGACACCGTTTTAACACAGTCCATCAGTCTTCTAATCCATTCCATATCGAAGCCCATTCTATTCAGAACTGATTCCAAGAACGGCCATTCAACCCTATCATAGGCTTTGCTCATATCCAGTTTTAGAGCAAAATTGCCTATCTTTCCCATTCTCTTTACCTTCATGGCATGTAGTAACTCATAGGCAACAATTATATTATCCGATATTAGTCTTCCGGGCATAAATGCACATTGCGCTTCATCGATACAAGCATGGATGACTCGTTGAAGGCGGTTGGCAAACATTTTAGAAATGATTTTAAACAAAACGTTGCACAAACTTATAGGACGGAACTGTGACATATGAGTGGGGTCATTTACCTAGGGGATGAGCACAATATGTGTTCTGTTGATGGCTGGCATATCTTCATTGCCCTCTGCCGCACTGATGCAAAATGCAGCCACCTCGTCACCCAGAATATGCCAAAACCTTTGGTAAAAAATTGCCCCAAGACCATCCTCCCCTGCTGCTTTCAAGGGTCCCATAGATCGAACCGCCTCAATAACATCATCTTTCGTAAACTTTGCCATTAAAACAGCATTCATCTCTTGTGTAACACTGGGAATAATGCCTTCCAGAATTTGCTCCGGATCATCACACCCTTGGGAAGTAAACAGCGACTTAAAGAACTTATGAGCCACATCCTGGATACCCGTATCAGAAGTAATATTTTCATTATCATCGTTTCTAAGACTAGAAATCCTGTTTTTCCGACGACGACTGGATGCAAAACTGTGAAAAAACTTCGTATTTCGGTCCCCATTCTTAAGCCAATTGGCTCTTGCTCTTTGCTCCCAATACAACTCCTCACGATCAGCTTCTAGATTAATGGCAATTTTCGTTTCAAGAATTTCCTCCAAAATTTCATCATTCGGATGGAGATCGTTTAGTTCCTGCAGCCTTTGTTTAAGTACACGAACCGGAATTTTCTTTTCCTTAGTAATTTTCTTGAACCACTCTTCTAGGCCTCTACCCACCTCTCGGAGTTTGTCCGGTAAATAACCTGAAGATGATTGCCACAAATTTTGAACTTCCGATTCACACGACTCCTCAGTAAGCCATGCTGCCTCGAAACGGAAATGATGGGTACGACTGCTACCGGGTTGCACCGCAGATGTATTTAGCAAAAGGGGACAATGATCAGAAAAGGCATGTGGAAGGTGATCAAGAGAGAAATTCGGAAATAATTCCTACCATCCGGAATTTGCCACACCACGATCCAATCTCTCTCTGATTAAGTTGGAGGAAAGTCTTCCCCATTCCCATATAAACCAGGGTCCACGATACCCAATATCATTTAAGCCACAATCCTGTAAAGCTGTGCGAAATTCACCCATTTGTCTTTCGCTGCGGATTCTTCCACCAGTTTTTTCTTGGGCTAGCAATAACTCGTTAAAATCCCCGATTGCTAGCCAAGGAATATCTCCCATGTCATCAAGTTGGCGTAACAGGTTCCATGTATGAGCTCTATTTTGTACTTCAGGGGCTCCGTAAAAACCCGTACATCTCCAAAAATTGCCATCAGCATCTTTATCAATCAGCACATCGATATGTCTATCGGAGAAGGATCTTAATGTTACTGCAACAGACTCCTTCCAAGCAAAAGATAGACCACCACTTCTTCCATTTGACGGTACATCCACACCATTCGAATATCCACATTTTTTACGAACCTTCTCCATACTCGGGCCTTGGAGTTTCGTTTCAATTAAAAAAATTACATCCGGGTTCAAGTCTCTAAGCAAATGCTTGAGACGGTTTATCGTTCGGGGTTGGCCCAGGCCCCGAACATTCCAACTTAGGAGTTTCATTGGGCCCGGCTGGCCCGAGAAGTCGGACCTGCCGATAAAGGGTATAAAGCCTCATCCGAATCAAGATTAGAAACGTCTGAAGTAGAAGCATTTACTCTTGGCCGTTTAAAACCTTCCATAATCGGTGTTTGAGCATTTTCCTCCTGAGCAGTCATTATGACATCATTTATGGCCCTGATTCCCTCATTTAAGTTCATATCCATCTGGCCACTTGATGATCCCAGATTATTTGCAATTGCTGAATGAGCGCCCAAATTCAGTTGATTGGGATGGGTATGGATAACGTTGCCTGAAATTTTGTTTCCTTCCAAATTAATAGGATGAAAATCCGGAGATTGGGGACTAACAGGCAACGATCTCGCTGGAGTAGATTGCCCCGGAAACGTCAGCAAAGATTCTTCTCGGAGCCACCGACTAGGGGTTAACGCCACCGCCCTTCTCGACGGTGCTCGTAAACTCAGATCCCATCCAAATATAATCTCTTCCTTCGGCTTCGATAGTCGAACCGGACACAGGCCTTCGCCATGACCCATTCTCCCACAGATGAAGCAAAAGAGGGGAAGCTTTTCATAAGCGAAACGGACATAGGTGGAAGAAGCATTGTTCAGGGCTATTTTCTTTCGTCTTTTCAGTGGCTTCCTGACATCAAAGCATGCCCTAATTCTCATAATTCCCTTATAGCCCATAGAGACTGTTTGGGAATCATATTCAATAAACGTCCCTATGAAAGCACCCAATTGACGCGCGACTTTCTCAGACATGTAGCCATGTGGGACGTCGTAAACCAGAATCCAAAAAGGGGAGAGATACAGAGGGACTTCCATTGGGTTCTCACCAACCTTTAATCGATGTAAAATCAGGAGATGGGTGTTGAAATTCCAGGGAGAGCCTCCTTCTATCCTCTCCAAATCCACCGGGTGAAAAAATCTGAAAAGATACCGATTCTCTCCCAACTCTGAAATAGCAATTCCTCCCAGCGGTCTCCACAGATTTGCGAGAGTATTCCTCATGGATTGGAAATGTATCACACTGGTCGTAAGGAAACGACCAACACAACAGAGATCAAATAATATGCCTGCTGGCAGTCCATCACCCTCAACTTGTACTTGTATCTCATTTTCCTCATCACCTTCAATTGTAAGAGTAGCCAGACCGTCCTCCATCACTGGATCCATTTAGCACAGACTTGGGTATCAACAACAAGTAAGAAGGAGTCAAAAAAGAACGCAGCGGGAAGAGAAACATGGACGTAAGAAAAGTAGAAAACGTGTCATAAGACAGAGAAAACGTGCTAAGAAGTAGAGAGAGAAATCGTGCTAAGAAGCAGACTATTTTTCGGTAACTATATAAGAATAACTTTTTCATAGTTGGATGATTTATATTGTAACTTTTATGATGTATCGAAAAAATTAATATAATATAATATAATATGTATATTTTTTATCACTCAACCAATTAATGTATATAAAAAATTATTTCTTTAATAATCATTTTGTAGTATTCCAACAAAAAAGATAAGTTATTAACAAAAATTATTTATGTATACTTGTATGGAACTTACATCACAGTCTAATTTTATTTTGGAGTTACAAACATCGTTTTGACCGCACATATTTGAAAAATCAGGCCCTCAATGAAAAATAAAAAAATCAATTAAGTCTTCAATGAAAAATAAAAAAAAAAAACTAATTAAGTTTTTATATAAAAAAATTTACTCAATTGATCCCTCAGAATTTAAATTACGATCAATCAGACCCTCAAAATTTAAATTGCTATCAATTTAACCCTTTCGTAATGTTAATCGTTACAGTTGTCTGTTAACTCAAAGTAGTTATTATGATGGTGACATGTGGCACACTCTAGACGTGTCACATCATCAAAAATGTAAATAATCAACTAAAAATTATTTAGAATTATAAAATAATATATTTAAAATTCAATAAATATTAAGAAAACTAAAAAATATTTAAAACTAAATTTTAAAAATAATTTAAAAATTCAAGAAAATCTAAAAATGAATTTGTAAAAAAAATTAAAACTATGTATAAAATTATAAAAATTATTTTTACTTAAAATCGCAAAATATAAAAATAACTGTAATAATTAATAAAAAATATATCAACATTTATAAGGAAATAATATTTAAATTTTGTATATTTTTTTAAAATATATATTTTTAATTATAAAATCTTAAAATTTTAAATTTTTTCATAATGTCCAAAAATTTTAAATCCCTAACTCTACATTCCCAAATCCTCAAATCAGTTTAATCGACGTTAGAAGTTATTGGTACTATGGCTGACGATGGTGCTGCTGAGAAGAAATATTAAGAGAGAACGAGTTGGGCGATGCAAGGGGTGTCAAACGGTAAGAATGGGTGCTAGGAAGACGAAGATGAGAGGGGTTTTCCCGCGATGGGGAGTGGTCGGTGGTTGAATTGGTGCTAATGCTTGATTTAGGGATTTATTGGGCTTTTTTTTGAAAGAAATGAACCTTTAGGGTTTTTAGAAGAAAAAAATATTTTTTTATTTTTTATAAAAAAATTAAAGGAAAATAAGAAAAAAATTAATTTAATATTTTATAATTTTTATTTTTATGATTTTTTATAATTTTGTATATTTTATTAGATTTAAAAAAAAAATCAATTTTGATGACGTGCCACATCAAGAGTGTGCCACATGTCCTTCTATCTTTGACCGTTAGAGGGCATTGACAGTCAACGTAACGGGGGGCTAAATTGGGTGTAATTTGAAATTTGAGGGCTAAATTAGATAAAAATATTCATAAGAGCTCAATTAATTTTTTTAATTTTTCGTTAAGGGCCAATTTGACCTTTAAGCCTTTATTAAATAAATAAATTATTTACCAATTATTTTTAAAAAAATTATTTGTAACTTATTTTATATCATAGACTGATAAAAGAATTTCCTATTTCTATTAATCAACAAAAAAGGTCTTATAACAATCATATTTTCAATAGTGTAAAAGGTTTTTTCATTCATTAAGCTAGGCCAACTACTTTTCACAAGGTTCCACAACATTGCTAAATAAACATATAACAAGAATTAATATACCTTGCTTAGTGTAATGAAGATTGCTTCACCTTATCAAAATAACTAAATAAATAAACACCCAATTTGTTCAATCATCGCAAATTTAAAAATAAATGTAGTTTACATGTTAGAGAATCAAATTCAGCTCCACAATTTAGTATAAGCATAACAAAAAAACATAATTAACTATTGAACAAGAAACTATTTCTGCTCCCAAGGATTTCACTTATAATGCTGGTATAATTCTATTTTATATATTATAAAAATATGCATCACAAAATACAAAATGCAATCAGATTTGGTCCCAGCATAATCTTAAATATTTCATATAATGATGTCCAGGTCTAGTAAAATAATAGTCTCTTATAAAGTGTCAACTTTGATAGGTATAGTAAATCCCACCGTCAACAAATAATATAAAATCCTTTGACATATTTCATGAAATAATTTCATTTTCCCTAATTTAATATTCTTATATTTATGAAACCCTTCCAAGAAAACCTAGATATAGAGAGAAATGGGAATTCATTAATATAGACAACAGACAGAATTCGGAGAATGTCTTTCTAAATTTATCTTAGAAACCAAACACCTATGAAGAATTAACGAAGAGAAAAGAAAGAAAGAAAAAAAGCAATCAAGGATTCATGAAACTTAACAAAGAAAGCCATTAAAGGCGTAAATGAATAGAGAGTTCGATAAATCGTTCGTATAACATTCGTTTCTAACCTAAATAAACGAGTATGAAAAAAATTATGTTCATTTAATAAACGAACGAACATGAGTATGTGTGTGTTTGGTTCGTTTATGTTCACGAGCAAGCTCGTTTATAAGCTCATTTACCCGGTTCCCCCTTTTTCCCTTTTCTTTTTACATTTTAAACATCGGTGAAGGCAATGACTAAATTAAACACAATGTGAACTTTGGAGTTCAAACTGTGAAGCTTAAGGACTAATGGTGTTTTTCACCATTTTGACGAACATATAAACGAACATGTTCGAACACTAAACAAACGGACACAAACACCTTAAAAAATAAGCAAACAAGCACAATATTAAAAAATTAAATGAACACAAATAGAATGTGAACATATTCGAAAATAAATAAACGAATACGAACATTATCTTATTTGCTCAAACTCAGTTTATTTACGCACCTAAAAGAATATGGGATTAAGGGCTAGTTGAAGCAAGCAAGTTGCCAAGTAGCCAAATTGTATTAGTTCATGGGAAGGGTAGCTACTAGCTAGGGTTATAATGATTTAATCAAGTTTGGGTTCAACGAAAAACTCATCTAACAAGATTTCACTGTTTATTAGGGTTCATGTGACGATGGACTTCCACTTGATAAAATAAATAAATATCTCCTCCTTGGGGGAACAGATATGACAGATATGGAGAATGGGAGATGGATTTGCCCAACATATCTAAATCATGCAAATAGCTTTAGACTATACAAGACATCTGTCCCCATTATTACAGGCCTCATATCTCTGAAAATTACCTTAATCTACTTCCAGCATGCATCAATCTGATCTTGTGAACTAATGGGATTTTAACTGTCGAAAACAAGAAATGAATCCCATTCCCAGATTTCTAAGACCCTAGCTAAGATATGTAAACTACAGTTTCATTAGCTAATGAAGGAAAGAACATAAATGATACCAAAACAGAAATGTTTCTTTTTGAAACAACTGAAACATGATTCTTTTCAAACCATTTTTAGTCACTGCAGATTGATTTGCCAGTTTCCATGCGAGAGGGGGAAGCTACAAGAAAAGACACAGACCTTTGATATGGAAATCTGCGAGTTGTCAGAAATGGCTTATCAATGACAAATTGAGATGTTAAGTCACATAGATCTTAATTACCACAAGAAATAGTAAAAACACTGCTGCGCTACCATTAGCAAATACATAGACTGTTTTAATTTGTACTAATAATATCCATTGCAATACTTGTTAAGACAGACAATACGAGAAAGTAATTAAGATATAATAATATTGGGAAAAGAAACCCATGCAGCTGGTTGATGATCCGATCACGTCTATTTTCATTTTTTCGTGCTTATTTTCAACTTACTGATTTTGATTTCCATTAAGAGGTGGAAGATGAAGGTGGCTGAGGAACCTGAGGGGGTCGCTTTCTTTTCTTCTTCTCGTAACTTATGCCTCTGGCTTTCGACTGAGAATCACGAACATCACGTAGATAGAGCCTGACAGCTCTAGCTCCAAAAGGGTTTGCTTCAGGCTTGCCGCCGTGCTCCTCAAAAGCGGCTCGGAGGCGTCCGATGAGAGCATCGAGGCTTCCCCAAGCTTGGCGGAGGGGGCAAGGGCATGGAGCTGGAGGGTTAGGGTGACCAAAGAAAGGGCAGAGTGGAGTGTGGACTTTGGTTTTCCCGAACTGGTCAAGGTAGCGGAGGAATTCCAGGACGTGGGCGCCGCTGCAGCGGGAGAGGGAGAGAGGAGGGCGGTGGTTGCGGAGGTATTGCCCGAAAGTGTTCCAGTCACGGCGTTTTTGGTTCTCGTAGCGGCTGAGAGTGGAGGAAGAAGAGGGAGGGGAGGAGAAGGAGATGGTGTCCGACGCCGGTGAGGGCTTTGGGTTGGTGGTGGTGGTGGTGGTGGCCATGGAAAGACTTGCAGTGAAATTTGGGGTTTCGAAATTCTGAAGAGAATCCATGTAAGATCGATGAAATGGGTTTTCAGAATTTAGATAAACCTGAAGAACAAAAGGGAAATAGTAGATTCAAATACAAAGATCACTATAAAACTGAAAGAAACAGACCCAAAAGTCTTTGAAAACAAGTGGGGATTTTTCAGCAGGGATTTAAGAATGCCATGAAAATGAGACATAAAGAGATGGTTTGTAAATATAGGCGTTTGAAGAAGATGATTGATGAGGCTAATAAATGCTAGGTTTAATTGTTGTCCCGGCCCTTATATTCTTCACAACTTTGAACATTTACTCGTACTAATTATATTCTTTGGACTTTTAAAATCTGGTATAATTGTTCTTATTTAATGTTTTAAAATATTTTAAATCTGATTTTAATGTAAGTATCTTAGTTTAGTTTCATATTTAGATAAACTCACGCACACTTGTATTTGTATGGTACTCTACTTGACCCTGGGTTACTTAAGGGACAATCACCTATTTACCACTAGGACCGCTCAATGAATTCTCTAATTTGAAAAAAAATTTAAATTCCACAACAAAATTAGATTTGATATAAAAATGCTTAAGTCAGAAATAGGTACCCAAACTACACATATTTTTTATGATATGTGCCTAACATTTTTTTGGCTAAAATATGTGCCTAAAACTTCATTATGTTAGTCTTTTAAGGAAAACAATGTTAAAAAATTATGTCGCTCAATAGTAGATTGTCATGAGGCTTTTGTTTTTTTTTTGTTTTTTCCCCAAAAATAATATAAAAATAAAATAAATTAAGCAATATCTCAAAAATTTTAAAAATCGCAAAATAGTCCCAAAATCTCTAAAACTTAAAACTTTAAACCCAAAATTAACGCCACTATCGCCGTTGATAGCCTTGTTAAAGCCTGTCGCCAAAGGCCGCCACCCATCGTTGGTAACCGATGGGAGGGGTGTCAATCAGACGCCGAACGATGAACGCGAAAGGTTCTAGTTGTTCGATGTTCAATTGCCACGCTTCTCGTCGGTTATCGGCAATGGGTGATGGGGGAAATGGACGGTAGCCTCAGACAACTGCAGAGGTGAGGTCTAGCGAGGCTATTGACGGCTGTAGTGGCATCAAATTTTGGATTTTAGGGATTTGAGACCTTTTTGGAGATTTTAATAATTTTAAGATTTTTTAAAAATTATTCTTTCAATTTTTTAATAAAAATAAAAATAAAGACACGTGCTGAATTATGATTGGGTGAAGAATTTTTTTAATGGAATTACTTTGAAACAATAACATAATAAAACTTTAGGCACCTATTTTATAAAAAAAAATGTTAGACACCTATCTCAGAAAAAATATATAGCTTGGGCACCTATTTCTGAGTTAAGCCATAAAAAATATTAATAATGTTATCAATTGAAGTTTAAATTTCGAATCAGAAAAATACCATGACTAAATTCATGAAATTAAAAGCAGAGGGAATAACTTTAAAAAGTACAAAGAGTAGAGGGATTGAAGGTAAACCTAAATAATAATAGAGAGGAGAGAATAACAGTTAGGTCAGGCATTTAGGGCAATTAAGCAGGAATGGGGTCTCAAACAGTTGCTTTCTTTTTCTTTCTCTTCTTTGGTTTGATCAATCCTAGAAAACTTGAAAGGCTTATGATGTCTACTAATGTGGTGGGTTTGTTTTCCCCTTTTCCCAACATTGTTTTGTTGTTTAAAAAGAAAAGAAAAGAAAAAAAAACATTTGAAAGCTAGGGCAGTGTTCTGTCATGTTTAACTGTAAGTGTTGTTTTTATGGTATTTTTTCCCCAGACAAGAATGGGGGAAATGAACTCTCAGTTCCATCACTGACTGAGACTGGCAATGGTAAATTGGTAAGTCCAAATAACTTGTCTTATTGTGGAAAGGTAAAGAGGTTTATATACTTGAATATGTTTTTGAAGTTACAAGCAAGGGTAGTCAATTTCACTGTATTTATATATGTATTTGTTTTGACGGTTTTTTTTATTTTTTTTGTATATATAAAATAAATATTTAACCAACGGATTTGTTCAAGTTGTAAACAGCTTGGTATCACTTAAGTAGATTTCGAATTCGAGGTATTTTGTATGCAGAAATTTTCCGCTGAAAAATTTTCCTACCAAAATTAGGTGTGCGACACAAATCGATCCGGAATAGTCAGGACAAACTCAACAAAAACAATAAATATTTTTATATGAAAATATAAATTTTAAAACTATTAATTAGTTTTAAAATTTTAATTAAATAATTATATTCTAATTTTAAATATAATTATACAAAACTTAAGATAAAACTTAAAAAATAGTATTAAATTTTAAAATCTTCTTTCAACCTGTAAAAGCTGATGATATATACGAACATATATTGAATGAAACTAGTCGAAATACATCGAAACTTTGATCAAAATGAAATTTAAATTGTTCGATACCGGTGTAAGAATTAAGAGCGATACAATACTTGCATGGTTAGAAGTACAAATTAGAATCAAATGATTTAAATATCATAATAATTAAAGGCAGATGGTGTATATAGTCGGTGGAGGCTCTGGCACCCTAAATTTTTGAAAACTTTTACTATAGTGTTACGTTTAAAAAAATGCGAGATCATTAATTTCACATCAGAAAAGAAAAGAAGGTCTTGTGATATATAAACGGTGACGCTGCACATCCTATCAGATATACCTTTTGTGAAGAAGATAATGGCCTCGTGACAAGTGGTATCAGAATAACCCTTTGACTGCCTGATTTCACGCCGAGCGCCCGTGAGCAGAGTAGACAGGGTCGACAACCGTGACAATTGGTCAATCACGAGAGCGGAAGCTCGTGACGAGGGCGTCCCAAGATTGAGTGGGGGAGAATGTCACGTCTGAAAAAAGGCGAGGTCATTAATCCCACATCAGAAAGGAAAATGGAGGTTTTGGGATATATAAAAGGTGGCGATGTACATCCTATCATACATGTTTTTTGGGAAGAGGCTAATGGCCCCGTAATAATAACCTTGAAATATTTTTAAAATTTCAATTAGGCCCCTTCAAAATCTATAAAAATTTCTTTAAAAGTTTTTTATATTTTAATTATGTCCTCAAAAATGTTAAAAAGTGTCATTAAACTTTTTCAAAAATTTTAATTAGACCATCACATTTAAAAATTAAATATCTCGCTAAATCCTTCAATTTTTTTAAAAAATTGGTTAGACTAATAATATTTTAAAAATTTTAATTAAGCACCTCAAACTATAAAATTAAAATCTGCCGCTGATAATAATAAAATATTTCAACAGAAAACTCACAAATGAAATGGTTTAAATGAGAATAAAATACGGAGACAATCCACATATTACCGAGAGAAAGTGAGAATCAAATTTGAATACTCATGAAATCAGGACCTCTGTCTTTACCACTATCCTAAGAACTTATTGACATAAATATAACGGTTTAAATATGAGTTTATATTTAATGTATTGAAAATATGTTATTGAATTAATGTTATGAAACTAGTCATTGAATTAAATTTCATTAACACATCATTCTAAATAAAATCATTTAAAATGTTATAATTTAATATCATTTGTTATATCATCTTTTGAGTAGGAACATTTTCTAGTGTTGGTGTTATGTTCTTTTCCTTTATTTGGTGTTTTCTTCTCTAATATTATTGTGTTATATATTTTTTTCCATCATAAATTTAAATAGATTTTTAATAAGACATACGATAATATTCTAGTTGTATGATTTTTATTATTATTGAAACCATACTTGCTGATAAAAAAATATAACAAATGCTTTTGATTTTATAGGAAGTATGTAACACCCCAAAAGTTTAATGGTATAGATTAAATATTTAAAAAATGGATAAATTGCCATGGCAGTTCGAACTCTTGCCCTTAGGCATTGTGGGCTAAAGCATTAACCATCAAGTCTAAGGCCATCTCTATTAAAAAGCAGTCTTAGATTAATTTTAAAGTATGTGTAACGACCTATATTGAAGATAAGTAGAGTCTGTAAAATTTCCCCTGCGATAATGAATGCCTCACCAGATTAAAAAAAATGGAATACCAAAAGTTATCCCCAAGTCCGACCACATCTCTGATCTCGCCCACCGCACCGCCGTAAGTGTCATTGTCGTCACCGGTGTGCTCATCATCGTACAGCGAACCCAGGGCCATCAGCCACTCGCGGTGTTCCATCGTTGTTTTCCATGGAAGCGTGTTTGAAAGCTTCGTCGGGAAACCTAAACATCGCCCTTCAGTTTCTTTAGTTACCGGCTGCCCTCGACGTCCGTTCAAGACGTGGCCCCCATATCAAGACTCACCGTCGTTGGGTGAGTAAAACCCATATCACCGATCATTAAACGGTGGTCGTCTTAGCTCTCATCGAAGTTACGCGGTTTTCCGACCATATTTGAAAATTTGAGGCTTTTTTCGGTAAGTATTTTGGCTCGTTCCATGTTATCGAGGTTTGTGTTGGATTGACGGTCGAGTCAACCTAGTTGACCAATGACGTCAGCGTTGACCTAACCGCTGACGTTAGCGTTGACTTTGAACCAAAAGTCAAATTTTTCGAAAAGTCATTTTTTATGTTTTTTTGATGTCTTGAGTCCGTTTTTGAAGACCGTTTCGCAAAATTCTAACTCAAAAGCCTCCGAATCTGACATTGAATCCGAACTTGTATATGTATTAAATTATTCAGTTAAGAGTACTTTAAATAAGAACTGAAATGAGATTCGTGTAATTGAAGGTATCCATGACTCCTTGAATAAGGGTTGATGAGGAATGTCAAATTCGGGTTCAAGAGTGTTCGAATGTCGTTCATGGACCGACCGATGTAGCTTGAAGCCAATGTAATACATTACTACCTCTTGTATGCTTTTGAAACTTGTTGGTATTCGGTCAATGTTTGCACGACCATGATTGAGCATATGATTATTTCTACCTATGTCAAGCAATTATTAAATAAGAATAATAATGGCCAAGGGAAAAATATTCGAATAAGAGGTTTGATAAATCGAAAGGACTTTCGAGTTCAGTACACGATTAATGATACGATAAATCTTTAAGCATGATTATCTCTTTTATTAAAAGGATATATGTCGGAAATATCTGATTAAAAAATGAAGAAAATACCCCTTAACTATAAACACAACCCGGGAAGCTATACTTGATCTGGTAAGATAACCGATGCATTTGAAAACCTCTGATTTCCTAAAATGTTATAGTAACAAGTCTTAAATATTTGAGACCGTAAAGTACTTGAGTTTTTTGAATTCTGAATAAATCTCCGAAGATAAATTTACGGAAAAATATTCGTATGTTTGAATTAATCAGATTGGATGGATTGCGATGACAAAAGAAGGATTGAATATACTGATAAGATTGAATGGGATTGAATGACGCTAAAAGATTGAATTTTCCTCGGGCAATAATTGCCAATCGACCGACTTATGTCTTCTTCTTCCCATTTTTGCTTCTAACGTGGAAAAACCCTCCCAAAACCCAAATCACTATTCCATCTCTTCTCTCCATCATTTCAAGGGCTTCTTTGAAGGTAATTTCGTTTTTGAATTCTCCTTTCCATCCCAATCATTTCCATGGTTTTAGATTTCAAAACCATCAACATTTTAGTTTTCCAAGTTTTCAAGGTTGAAGAAAAGTATGAAACTTTAATGGGTTTCAACTTGTTCTTGGTTTGTTTAGTTGATTTTTGAGTTCACCTTACCTTATTACACCCCATATTTTGAAATGGAGGGATTTTGACAAAAATCCCGAAATGGGTCTTGGGGGCATTTTTGAAAGTGTCAAAACTTAAATTTTTGATGTGGTTTTGTGTTGGATTGAAGGGCTGATGGTATAGAGTTGTTAGGAAGGTGTTTTGGAAGTCTTTAGAGGTCATTTGGGTGTTGGAAATGGTAGATTTCAGCTGAGTATTATTGGAGTACGAAAATGTGAGTTTTTGTGGTTAGTTTGGGTTTGAAACTATGAAGTTTTGGCTTGTGATTGTGGGTTGAGATTGTGGCTGAGTTTAGCATTGATTTGGTGAGTAATACCTTGTCTTTTGATTGGTTAGAAGCAAGAGGAAACATCGAAGAAGGTTCGGGATTGAATCCGGAAATTGTGGAGGCTTGAGTAGCTTTGCTTGGTTTGCTAATGAAGGGTGGTGAGTGAAAATTTCAAATTTGTTTAAATTGGTTCAAGTGTGTGTAGATGAGTTTTAGGGATGTGCTTGGTAGGCCATTCCAAGGTAGAAGTTAAATTGGTAGTTTAACTTCTAGTGTGTTTATAGCTTTCAATGTTTATGCCTATTGCGGTCTTGTGAAGCATGATTTGGTTATGTATGAATATACATTGAAGTGTGTGATGATGAATGTGTGCTATAAATGATGGTTGTTATGATGTGGTTTAATAATATGATTGGCACTAGTTAACTTACCGGGTATAAATGATCGATCATTAGGATTAGTGTGCACACGGTTGAGTCAAATTCGCGCGTGGCCTTGGTGGCGTTAAGCCATCAAGGAGGAGTACGGTGATGTAATATTCCACCGGAAATGGTCATATTATACATGATGATGACTGGAATCCCATCCGTATGGCATATGATGATGAGTGGAATCCCATCCATGCAAGGTCCGGTGATGAGTGTAATCCGACCGGGGTAAAGTTGTGGTTGAGTGTAATCTGCGTATCCGAGTAAACTAATAGTGGCCAATATACTTGTTCATGTGGTTATGTTGCTTAGATAAATGCTTTATCTTGTTGAGCTTAATATGAAGTAAGATGCCATATTATTGCCTCTTGTGTTGCAAGCTAGATTGCTATATTGATACTTATGAAACGTGTGTGAGGTTAAGGATTGTATGCTTGAACCCTGCATTGTCGTTGTTTTTGGTTTTAGAGCATCCTCACTAAGCTTCTAGCTTACGCTCTCATTTTCGACAATGCAGATCATTAGCGTGGAGTTAGCAAGGTGCAAGGCGAAAGGGCATTCCAAGCTTTTGTAGTTGCTCAAGTATGGTTTAGTAAATAAAGTAGTAGTTTAGCAATGAGGCTGCTATGTGTTTGTATGAGTGTTGTATGACTCATATATGTTGAATGTTGTTTGTGCTATGCTTCAGCTTTGTAAACCATGTTATGTTTTGGTCGAATACTTGCGATGAAAGGTTATGCCTTTGGATGTTATATGTTGCTTTTGGTTGAGTATGTAAACCTTATATGTGATGACATGTGCCTTTTGGTTTTTAAGCTTTAAGTATGCCTTGATATGCATATCTACCTCTTTGTGTGAATGCCTTGTTGGATATGCCTCGTTGATCACCTAGATAGTTCTACATGCTAGTTCTTGGTTGTTGAAATGTTGTATGAATGCTTGTATGTGGCTAAGGAAGTCTTAAAATGCATTTAGTGTTGAGTCTTGTGTTGTTTTGCTGCAATTTGGTGTCTTGCAGTGCAGGGCGTATCTATACGCCTAAGGGCCGTATAGATACGGTCCTACACTTTGGGACACATAATTGACTATGGGTACCGATACTCAGGGGCGTATCGATACGTCCAATCTTTACTGGAATTCTGAGATTTTCACGAGTCTTTGGCGTATCGGTACGGGCTCTAGGCGTATCGGTACGGTTTTGTCTCGTTGACCGCGAGATGTTGACCGAGAAGGGTGTATCGATATGCCCAAGGGCTGTATCGATACGGTCTTCTTGTGTTGACTGAAGGTGGTTGACTTGGTCAAGGCATTTCGATACCCTTGACTGATGTATCCATATGGCCTGCTATGTGACTTTAAAATGGGATGTTAAAGTGTTGTTTTGGGTTTGGTTGCTTTTATCTCGTGATTTTTCCGTTGTCGTGATCACTTAGGAAATAATAAGCCTTTAGACAAGATTTAATTAAAAGAATTTTTCTAAGGTTGCTAATCGAGGTGGGACCTTAACGGGTTTCACATCGGTTTTCCCCGTGTAGCCTACTCGGACCAGTTAGTCGACCAGACCGGGACGAGGGGGTTACAAAATAATTGAAAAACCTTTGAGCATCGAAATGTATAAAATACCCTCGGATACCAATGACTGAGAATATTTCTAAGACATGGAATTTAGAACTCCATTTAAAGCCAAACAAATGTAATGACTCTAAAAGTGGTAAAATGCAACCCGTGTCTGTTGGTCGTTTCAGATAGTATGATGATATTGGAAGAATACTATACGAATGCTCGTGTAGTTTATTTTGAGAAAGTACATAGTTAATGGTATGAAATACATGTTCTCCAAAGGCACTTTCGATGTTTTGGAATAAGTTCAGGTTCACTGCACATGTTCGATTACTTAGAAAATATCACATGTGTGTGTGTGTGTGTGTGTATATATATATATATATATATATATGCTCAGTTGCTCGTAGTAAGTTCAGTGGATGATTGGTGAAGGCGAACTGTTTTGGTGATACATTGTAGTCAGATTCTGAGAAATGAATGGTTGAGGTGTACCTATCCGGTGAGATATTAAACATTGTGTCAATGGGTTTCGATTAGTTCAAAGGGACTTAGAAACCTGATGAGACACTAGAATTCCTGAATCATGTGCATCACCGTTTATACCTTGTTGGTCTAAATTACCAATTTACCATTAAAGGTCAAAATGACCATAATACCCTCGTAGGCTGTAACATTTGATTTTGCTCTCGATATATCTGAAATCTCAATGATTTTGATGCATCAACTTTGATGTTTGGTTTGAGTCATTATTACCGAACTTCCCTTTTGTAGGACCTCGTCCTGAAATCAGTCTGAAATTGTCAAGTGTTCTCTTTCTGATAATTATCGAGTGTCTCTGAGAAATAAATTGGGTCATAAGGCGCGTGCCAGGTGTCCGTAAATGATATATGTTCTAAACCAAGATCATTTGCTAAAAATTTAAAAGTATGACATTGCTATTAAAAAAGAAAGAAATCTCTGGCTTCTGTCCTCTAATATGAATATATATATATATATATGTTACATGACCTTGAATGCAAAATAATAATAAAACAAAATAAATCTGACATATGTCTTATGGTATAAAAAATGATGATATGATATCTATCTTCTGGTATTACTGATTTATGAATATGGACTAAATTCGTCTGGAGTATACTATCTGGGACCTGAATGAAGATCTGTAGGCTCAGCGCTAGTAAGCCCTTATGGACCTAAGCTCCTACTCTCAATGGGCCTAGGGTAAGCCTTTCTGTAAGCTCATACGCCCGACGAGCCTAGGATAAGTCTTTATGGATACTATTCTGGGTTTCTGCATATCGGAGTATGGTTAGAGGGTAGTTAAGTAAATTAATAAAACTTTATGACCTCTTCTGAAACATACGCTACTAAATTAATGTATCAAAGTTGAAATCTTAGTAAACTTACAATTCTCGCTTAATGAACAACTCTGAACTCCTTGATTCAACTTCTGAAATCTGAATCTCTTTTGAATCTCCAGCTTTAGATTCATCTCCTAAGATTCGACTGATCAAATAAGGAAGAACTCTGTTACCTTCTGATGTAATGCTTCACTGAATTATCAAATCATAACTTGAGCTTACCGTTGCCCAGTTCATCATGACAATGTTAAGCTCGCCATTTACCTGCTTGTGCTTTAGCATCTCATGGTAGTCTCTATTACTGAGCTTTTCGAAGCTAACGTTGTTGTTACCATCATTGGTTATAGGATCGACCGTGTTGCAGCTATCAACGTCGGTATTGGAGTTTCTTCGGCTTGCTCGCAGAGTATGGTATCTGCGTAATTAGGGGGCATGTAAGTCACGTTTTGATTTATATTTTAGCCCGAAACTTTTACATAGTTTTGTTTCATTGACTGAATATTTTCTGAAATTGTATTTTAATTCAAATCTTGATTTATGATTTTAAATGGTTTAGTAATTGGTTTATTTGAAATTTTAACGTGGATCGCTCTGGTAACCCTAATGTGATTTTCTAAGATCCGTATTAACGCATAAGCTGGTCTAGAGGTTACAAACTACATATAAGTTGCGAAACATTTGATTATTATTTTGCATAGCAATACATTAATTCCAGTTCACTTTTATATATGTTGGTGTTTTTAAACGTAATATTTTTATAAAAACAAAATTGAAGATAACATTTAACTATTTAAACATATATAAAATCTAATATAATGAGGAATTTATATTTATACAACAAAAACATATGAATATGAAATATGATAATATCTAAAAAGATGGAGAGAGAAATAGGATAGATGGAGACAGGTTAAAGGTAATGGGATAAAAATATGTGGGAATAACATGATTTTGTTTCTTCACCTTTATTTTTTCTTGGTTTCCATTGATTGACAGTACCTTTGTTAAATGACTACAATGCCCTTCACTGAGTCCAATTGGGCAAATACCATAACAATTGCATCAACCTGAAAGCATAAGTCTATCAAGCAACAGTGCCTTGCAAAATGCAAACAGTTGACGTGGGGAGCAATGGTTTTCAACCCCAGCTTTTTCTTGATTGCCTTACAAAATAATTACTAATATAATACTATAAGATTCATCTACTTCGTACCAAATCAGTTTTCGGCAATTTGTGATAAAAAAAAATGTATACTATAAATTCTGATATTTCTATATTTTTAATTAGATATTACAATTTTCCATATTTCAACTACTGCAAACAGTGAAAGCTACGAAGGATGCGTTCTTGATGTTTGAATCTCAATGGTGGGAGTGTTACCGAGTGTGTCAATCGGTGAGTGGAGTGAAATTCACTACCGTAAAATGTATTAAAGTTTAATGTATTGAAATGTTGATTTAGGATTATAAAGGCTATATAAAGGTATGAGAAATTTAAGAGACATTAATATTTTTTTGGAAAAACTCTCTAAATAGTTTATAAAATTTTATACGCTCGTTTCAACTGGGTGAACTATATAGAGGTCAGAGCGTTATTGTTGCGGTTTAGGAATTGACATCGTGAAATCGTGATTGAGTATCTATCTTCTCCAAATTTAGAATTCTAAATTTTAAACAGGTAATTCTTCACCCTTAATTACTCCGATTCGTTTTTCGTACATGGATCTCTAGTGGTGATCGCCGGATAATTTTTTCGCTACGCCATGGGGTGTACCGGCCAACAATGGAAGCTTGGTGGTTAGAAACTTTTTTCTCGATGTCAAATGTTGATGGTTGAATATTTTGATTATATTTTTAATTTGTTTCATCTTGGATTGTAATATTTATCGACATTTTATAATTGTAATTTGGAAAGCAATTATGTTAGTAGACTAATAAGATAATAGTAGTTTATGTAATGATGATTTATTTGTTGTTGAGTTTTTTTAGTTGAAGTTTGCGTTGTTATTTTAATTTGTTTTATATTGGATTATAATATTTGTTGAGATTTGTTTGTGCTATTAGTTTAAATTTATTTGTTTGATGAAAATTATTTTTTATTTAAATATATTTGTTTGAGTTGTTACTTTAAAAAAAGAAAAATTAATTGGAATCAGACTTTTAGATTTAGATTTGTATTTTGATATTTTATTGGACCGAACTTGATTTATGTAATCAGACTTAAATTCAGACTTAAATTTTTAGGTCCAATTATTAATTGGATTAAACTTGGATTTTATAAAGTCGGATCCTTAATCTGCATTGCTCATTTAAATGTTGTATTTGTTTACCTGGTATTGTGACAAATTATGCAATGGAGTGTTTTAGGCGTTTTGATGATTTGCTTTTTTTTTTTTTAATTTTCTTTGTGGCTATTTGTGGTCTTAGTTTTATAATTTTTTTTGTATTTTTCAATAATGTTATAGTTTTTGTCTTATTAATAGAACTTGCTTTATGCCGATAAAAAAACAAAAATTTAAATATTCATCATATGAAATCTCTTTATTTTTCAAATAAATCTAATTTTTTTTTACTATTACAAGCTTTATTTTTTTAAATAACTTTTTTATTTATTTTTATCAAAGACACGTTTCGTAGCCACATGGACCCCAATGATATTCGTAGTCAATCCTAATCAGATCCCTAAACAAGAAACATAGCTATTCAAGTTTTTTTTTATCCATAAGATTCAATTTTTTTTTTGGAATAACCTGAAGCTCTTCCAAAAGACAACCATCTCCATACAAGCTCATCCGGGCAAGTAAAGCTATCAAATTTGAAATAGCACTGCGACTCAAGGCGTTGACAACCACATTAATCTTTTCTGGGTTATAATCAATATCGTAGTCGTAATCCTTGAGAAGCTCCAACCAACGACGATGTCGTAGATTAAGCTCTTTCTGGATGCAGAGATATTTTAGACTCTTATGGTCTGTGAAGATATAACACTCATATAACCTTTCTTGGAAGATAATCAATCTCGCAGTTGTAATTCACACTTACTGAACTTCGTATAAAGTTATTTCTCTCTCGGAGTCTGTAATACAATCTTGAGATGTTCCTCTTGTTCGGTCTCGGATTTAGAATATACCAAAATATCATCTATAAAGAACACCATAAACTGGTCTAGGTAGGGTTGGAATACCTATTCATCATGTTCATGAACGCGACAGAGGGGTTAATCAACCTGAAAGGCATCACAAGAAACTCGTAATGACTGTAACATGTCCATAAACGTGTTTTGAGCACATCAAAATTCTTAATCTTGAGTTGGTAGTATCCAGATCTCAAATCTATCTTAGAAACACTATAGCTTCCTGGAACTCATCGAAGAGATCAACAATACGAGGGAGGGGATACTTGTTCTTGATCATCAACTTATTCAGCTTCCGATAATCAATACACAACCAGACTGTCCCATCATTCTTCCTAACAAACAAAACATGAGCTCCCCATGGTGATACACTAGGTCGAATAAATCCCATATCAAGTAGTTCTTGCAACTGTATCTTCAACTCTTTATGCCCTTTTGGTGCTATCCGGTAAGGTGCCATAGACACAAGAGTTGTACTCGGATAAACCTCGATACCAAATTCAACCTCATCACATTTTGGTAGTACACCAGATAATTCTTTCAGGAATAGATCCGAAAAATCTCTCACAACCCGAATCTTCTTAATCCCATAATCAAACTGTCTCAGATCATGAATGTAGGCGAGGTAGGAATTAAACCCTTTCTTGATCATCTTCTCGAATTTGAGAGTTGATATCACATTAGACAGAAAACCTTTGCATTCTCCAATAAGAATAATCTCATGATCATCAGAAGTTTTCAGAGTTGCTCTATTCTTTTCGCAATCTAGATTGACTCGGTGCGCGGATAACCAATCCATACCGAGAATAAGGTCGAACCCCCCAAAAGGTAACTCAATTACATTGGGTGGAAAGATTTCCTCTTGAGATTCAAGAGGAAAATTTTTGTATATTTTGGTAACCCCAACCGAATTACCCACCAGACTATGAACTATGACAGTGTTTTTAGTTTCCTCAACAGGGATTTCAAGACCCCCATATACATCACCTTCCACATATGAGTACGTAGAACCATTATCATGCAAAGCGAAATAAGAAATATCATGAATAAAAAAGGTACCATCAATGAAGTCTGGCTCATCTCGATCCTCATTTCTCCGGGTAGAATAAACTAACTCTGGCTGCCTCGCTGTTGAGTGTGTAAAAGTTCTATTATTTACACCCTATTTAACCCATATTTCTGCTGCATTCAAGCATTATTCATTGCATTTAGGTTAGTTTACATCAAAACATGACAAATATATTAAAAGGCACAGTTTCTACTAAAAATAGTTGTTTTTGCAGGTTGCTGCCGTAGCAGATGGAATGGGCAGGCGCTGGGCAGTGAAGCAGAAGAGCTGGAACTGGACAAGCAGTCAAGGAGGACGATGCTGCCATGGTTGCCGCCGTGACAGCAAAGGACGTCATCAGTTTTGAGGAGAGAAAGCAAAGTGGACCTCGACAGATAGAGAAAATTCAGCCCGTCTGTCGTGTGAAAACCTCATATTTTTCCAAGCCCAGATCAAAATGAATGTCAAGCCCAAAGTTCAAGGAGAGAAAATCCCAAGCAAGAAAGATGACGGCTGGAAAGTAGATTCCTTAAAGATTTAGTCTTTATTACAATCATACTTTCATTTAAAGTTGTATTCTTGCTATTTTAGATAACTTGAGCCCAAAGCTTATATAAGGGCATATATTTTGACCTAGGGGGGCATAACCGATTACCCTAGCCTTCTTCCCAAAATTCTAGTCGTTTTCCTTCCCACATCATGTTCTAAATTTCCCCTAGGGCCACGGGTTGATTTGTAAAGTAGTTGCAAGGGTTGTTTTGTTTTAGGAATTTTCAGTTCAATAAAATAAACTTCAAGTTCTCTTATTTTGGTTATTAATATCTTGCAAGAGCATCGGGAGAGCATTGTGAGGTTATCTATTTACTTAGCATCGGGAGAGTTAAGTATACGAAAGAAATAAGAGCAAGTTCTCTAGTTTATAGTTGAACTATCTCAGACCTAGGGATAGGACGAGGTTAAGTGGCTAAAGAAGAATTCATCAACATCGGTGTTCATCCTTCGATTCACGCCGGGAGGTATCATCAAAGACGTGATCATCGACAGACTAGGACCTAGGGATAGGATAAGGCATATATGGGATTCTTGCCAAACTTGAAGTACTGAGTTGATTGTTCGCTGCCGCGACAAGCAACGGATTGCTGCCGCGACAGGTGCTGCCGCGACAGGGACGACGACAGAATTGGAGTCCCGAGAATTAGCAATACCTGCACTACTGAGCAATTCAATACCAGCCCATTCTCTCTATCTTGATTTTCCTACTCTTTTATTTAAGTTTTCTTTATTATTTTCGTGACAACTTCTCAAATATTTCCTTTACTTTCGTGCAGTGAATTAAGGTGAAGCTATTAGCCCAATCCCTGTGGAGATGATATCCGATACTTAGTATCACTTTACTACTTGCGTCGTGTATACTTGCACTACCATTGTGATAGACTATTTTACACGCAATAAGTTTTTGGCGCCGTTGCCGGGGATTGGCAACATAACTCTACCTTTTCGTTTACTGCACTTTTCGTTTTTGTTTTTATTTTTCTGTTTTTCTTTGGTGCATTCAACTCTTGCTTTTCACAAGGTTTCTTGTTTATGCGCAGATCGAAACGAGGTAAAGATCCTGAGTATCTATTAGATCCGGAAATCGAACGCTCATTCAATCTCAAGAAACAACTTCGTCACTTACTAGCCAGGAACGAGTACCTTGAGGGTAGACAGCCTGTCGTCGATGCTGCTGCCGCTGCCGGACGACGGTCCTGTCGTGACTACATGTTGAACGATCATGTAGAGTTGGAAACCACGCTGCCGGACAATGATGTTGACAACTTCGAGCTGAAACCTGTCATGTTTAGCATGATCAACAATGTCGGTCAATTCAGTGGTGCTGTTACAGAGGATGCTAGGGAGCATCTCAAAACGTTCCAAGAAATCTGTGGTTCGTTTAGACTGCTAGGAGTTAATCCGAAGATACTGAGGCTTCGGTTATTTCCCCATTCATTGAGGGATAGAGCAAAGACTTGGTGGAATAAACTTATGCCAGGTTCAATTAGAACTTGGGCAGATTTGTCTCGTGAATTTTTATCTCGTTTTAATCCTTCGCATTTATCTGAGCGATTACGTAATGAAATTGCTACTTTTCAACAGGAAGACGACGAGCCGATGCACGAGGCCTGGGACAGATTTACTACTCTTCTACGGAACTGCCCAATGCATGGATTCCCCGTCTGGAACCAGGTAACTAAGTTTTATAATGCTGCCAACTTACAAACTCGAATTCGAATTGATTCAGCAGCAAACAGACTATTATTGGATAAAGACCCGGACGAGGCAATGCTAGTATTGAAAAATCTGGCTAAGAATGAAGAGCAGTTCCCGACAGCAAGAAGAGGGGGTAAACGGGTACTAGCTGTTAAGGATTATGAGGCCGACAACACAATGAAATCACAGGTGGCATACCTTACTAAGGCAATGAAAAAGCTATTGAATGATGATGCACAACATGGATTTGCTGTTGAGGAGGTATGTGAAATCTGTGAGGGAAATCATAGTTCGGATGAGTGTCCTATACAGTTAGAAGAGGGAAAGTATGTTGGAAACTACAAGCTGAATTACAACTCCAACAACTATAATCCCAACTGGAGAAAGGATCCCAAGTTTTCTTGGAGTAATCCTAATAATGCCCTGAATCCTCAAGCGCACAGTAATCAGAATCAAGGAGGACCTAGATTGTTGACTCGACAGCAACTGCAGCCGCCACAGCAGCAACAACAGCCACCAGCTGCCACGAACAGTATATTGGAACAGACTCTGGCCACTTTTATGTCTCAGACAGGTACTTATATTGAGAATATGAATCAGTTTGTCAAGAAAACAGAGATATTCATGGATAAAACAAAGATGCGGATGACAAATCATGAAGCTACTCTGAAATCTTGGGAGACACAAATGGGTCAGGTTTCCCAGCATATCAAGCCATGGCAGACTGGAGGATTCCCTAGTAATACTGAAAATGCTAGGCAGCCCACACATGAGCAATGTAAGGCCATTACTACTAGGAGTGGGAAGAAATTACCAGGGCCGGAAAAGGAAGCTGAAACAATACAAGGACCAGCCTTGGACAAACCTGCCGAGGAAGCTGCCCCGACAGGTAACAAACAGACTGCTGCCGATAGACATGTTACGACAGTGGAAGCGATAGAGGAGAAAAATGATGAACTCAAACCTCCTCAGATTCGTATGCAGTGGGAAGGATGTATTGCTGATTATCGTCCCCCACCTCCTTTTCCTCAACGGTTACAGCAAGCAAAGCAAGAATCTCAGCTCAAAAAGATTTATGATATCTTTAAGCAGGTTCATATTAACATTCCGCTGTTGGATGCCGTTAGGGAGATGCCCGGTTATGCCAAATTTCTCAAGGATGTCATGTCAAAGAAATCTAAACTTGGGGAATTTGAAACGATTAAGATGACAGAAGGATGCATGAGTATTCTTCATCAACAACCACCCCAGAAAAAGAAGGATCCTGGGAGCTTCATCATACCTTGTGTAATCGGAGATAAATATGTGGGTAAGACACTTTGTGATCTTGATGCTAGTATTAATTTAATGCCAAAATCTGTTTTTCAGAAATTAGGTATTGGAAAAGTGCGGCCCACGACAGTAATTCTGCAGCTGGCAGACCGCTCTTACGTTCATCTGGAAGGAAAAATCAAAGATATTATGGTAAGAGTGGATAAATTTATATTTCATGCTGACTTTCTTGTTTTAGATTGTGAAGCAGACGAAATCGCACCAATCATCCTGGGGCGACCCTTCTTAGCCACGGGAAGATCACTGATTGATGTGGAAAAAAGGAGAACTCACCATGAGGGTGAACGACCAAGAGATTAAGTTGAATGTTCTCCAAGCTATGAAGCATGCTGATGCAGACGAGGAATGCAAGGCTATCACTGAAGTTACCCTTGATCAACCCTGCATCAGGTCGGGCTGTTACGACATCAAAGTTGGTCACTGCCTCGGCAGCCACTTACAGGACTGTCACGACAGCACCGACGACAGCAACTCCTCTGAATACGATACATCTGATACTGAAGATCAGAAGGAGGTAAACTGGATAGGCGATCGTCCAGGTAAGTTATTCGAACCTTTAAATTATACTTTGGATAACCATGCAATCCAAAAGCCATCTACTGTTGAGCCCCCTGTTTTAGAATTGAAGCCCCTGCCAGGGCAGCTTAAGTATGCTTTTCTTAGTTCAAATGATACGTTGCCCGTAATCATCTCTTCCAAGTTGATGTAGGAACAGGAACGACAATTAATAGGGATGCTGCAGCAGCACAAAAAGGCAATTGGATGGACGATAGCTGATATTCAAGGCATTAGTCCAGCGTTATGCATGCATAAAATCCTTTTAGAAGAAGATCATAAGCCGACTATAGATGCTCAAAGGCGGCTAAACCATGGGATGAAAGAGGTGGTGCGTAAAGAGATAATCAAATGGTTAGATGCTGGTATTATTTACGCCATCTCCGACAGCAAATGAGTGAGCCCGGTGCAATGCGTTCCAAAGAAAGGAGGAATGACCGTGGTGACCAATGAAAACAATGAGTTAATCCCAACTAGGACTGTGACCGGTTGGAGGGTTTGTATGGACTATCAGAAGCTTAACAAAGCTACCCGAAAGGACCACCTTCCTTTACCCTTTATTGATCAAATGCTTGATAGATTAGCGGGTAAACCTTACTATTGTTTTCTTGATGGTTATTCAGGTTATAATCAAATAGCTATTGCACCGGAAGATCAAGAAAAGACGACCTTCACATGCCCCTACGGAACGTATGCTTTTAGGAGGATGCCGTTTGGATTATGCAATACACCCGCCACCTTCTAAAGGTGCATGATGGCCATATTCTCCGATATGGTGGAGGACTTCCTTGAAATTTTTATGGATGATTTTTCAGTCTTTGGAGACGATTTTGAGAGCTGCCTAGGCAATCTACAAAAGGTACTTAAAAGATGTGAAAAAGAAAACCTGGTCTTAAATTGGGAAAAATGCCACTTTATGGTGGATGAAGGGATAGTCCTTGGCCAAAAGATTAGCTGCCGTGGGATAGAAATCGACAGAGCCAAGATAGAAGTGATCGAAAAGCTGCCGCCGCCGACCACAATCAAGGGTATTAGAAGTTTCTTGGGACATGCTGGTTTTTATCGGAGATTCATTGCAAATTTCTCAAAAATCACCAAGCCCCTATGCCATCTTCTGGAGCAGAACCGACCCTTTGACTTTAATGATGAATGTACTGAAGCATTCAAGGTTCTGAAGGAAAAACTAGTAACAGCCCCAATAGTACAGCCACCAGACTGGACACAGCCATTTGAGATCATGTGTGATGCTAGTGACTATGCTGTCGGGGCAACACTTGGGCAGCGGAGAGATAAAATTTTTCATGTCATATACTTGGATGATGCCCAAGTAAACTACACCACCACATAAAAGGAGTTGTTAGCTGTGGTATTCTCCATTGACAAGTTTCGTTCTTACATACTTGGAACGAAGGTAATAGTGCACACAGACCATTCTGCCCTGAAGTATTTGTTCGCAAAAAAGGATGCAAAGCCTAGATTAATACGGTGGATCCTGCTATTGCAAGAATTCGACCTTGAAATAAAGGACAAAAAAGGGACAGAAAATCAGGTGGTAGATCACTTGTCAAGGTTGGAGAAGGGACAGAGTCTACCAACAGATGAGACAAACATACTGGAGACCTTCCCAAATGAGCAGCTCTTTGCTGCCGCAATCACTGCCGCGACAGCCATGGCGGCAGGTAAGTCTTCTGAACTCCCCTGGTATGCAGATTTCATTAATTTTTTAGTTAGCGGAATAATTCCTTCTGATCTTAATTATCAAGCCAGGAAGAGGTTCCTAAATGATGTTAAGTATTATTATTGGGACGAACCTCTTCTTTTCAAAATCTGTGCAAATCAGGTTATAAGGAGGTGTGTACCACAAGAAGAGCAAGAAGACATTCTTCATCACTACCATGCTTCACAGTATGGAGGTCACTTAGGAGGCAACAAAACTGCTGCCAAGGTGCTGCAGTTAGGATTTTACTGGCCGTCACTGTATAAAGATGCACAAATCTTCTACAAGAGCTGTGACAAGTGCCAAAGGACAGGAAACATCTCAAGGAGAAACGAGATGCCACTGCAGAACATTCTAGAAGTCGAAATCTTCGACGTTTGGGGGATTGATTTTATGGGACCTTTTCCATCTTCATGTGGGAATCTATACATCCTTCTAGTAGTGGATTATGTCTCTAAGTGGGTCGAAGCTATCGCAACTCAAAAGAATGATGCCAAGACAGTCCAAAGGTTTTTACATTGAAACATCTTTTCTAGGTTTGGCATCCCTAAGGCGATTATCAGTGATGAAGAGAGACATTTCGACAACAGGGTTATTGCTGCTGCCTTGAAGAAATACGGTGTCAAGCACCGGATCGCGACAACATATCACCCACAAACCAATGGACAAGCCGAAATATCTAATAGGGAAGTTAAGAACATTCTTTAGAAGATGGTTAAGCCAACTAGGAAAGACTGGTCTTTACTCCTCAATGATGCGTTATGGGCATATAGGACAGCTTTCAAAACTCCATTGGGCATGTCTCCGTACCGATTGATTTATGGGAAAACATGTCATCTACCTGTTGAGATAGAGCACAGAGCATACTGGGCAATCAAGGCAGTGAATATGGACTTGGACTGGACAGGGCAGGGCAGAAAAGGCTATTAGATCTGAACGAAATTGAAGAAATTCGAACAATGGCCTATGACAATGCAAGAATCTACAAGGATAAAACGAAGAAGTGGTATGACAGGAAGTTGCTGCCACGACAGTTCTGCCCAGGGCAGCTTGTATTGTTGTTCAATTCTAAACTGAAACTCTTCCCAGGGAAGCTAAAATCTAGATGGTCTGGCCCGTTCCAAGTCGTACAGGTTTTTCCCCATGGTGCCATAACAATCCGATCATTAAAAGACGGACACCAATTCAAAGTCAACGGACAACGCTTGAAGCATTATCAAGGAACTGAAGCCCCAGGAATGCAGGAAGTGGTTACCTTAGGAGATGCCCCACCTGGCATCCCTAATTTAACCTAAATTTTTATTTTTTATTTATTTTTATTATTTATTAGAAAATAAGAATTATTTTATTTGAATAATGTTTTTATTTTTATTGTTTTTAGGAAATAAAGGAGTCAAGAAGAACAGGAGAAGTGAACTCAGCCCACCATCCATCCATCAGCCCAACAAAGCCCAAAAGTTGAAGCATGTTGTTACAGCTGCCGCGACAGACGCAGAAATTACAGGCTATCATCATGTTGTCACGACAGACGCAGAAACACGTAACAGACGCGCAACAGACGTGGAAACATGTGTCAGATGCGTCAGACACGCTAACGTACAACAGCTGGCCTCGTTATTTGCGCTTGTCGTTACTATTTCAACGGGCAGCAAATTTTTCTCTATATAACCCCGTTTCATTTTCATTTTCACTCACTTCTGCCTTTCTTACTTTCTCTCCCTCTTTAGTTTTCATTTGCTTTCATTTGCTATTCACAACCCTTGCACAAATATGTCTTCTAGGAAAACCCGACGCAATGCTGCCTCTAGTTCCACACCGATAGCAACTCCCCCACGTTCCTTTGCTAACAGAGAAATGTGGGAAGAGAGAGGCTTCATCTACACACCGACGGAGGAAAATATGGGCCTCAAACCGTTCATAGCCCGGAAGGTTAGAGCTTTACAGTGGCAAACCTTTGCGGAGCAGCCAGAGGAAATGAATGTTACGCTGGTTCGGGAGTTCTATGCTGCAATCAGCAGCAGGACATCGACAACAGTGTTTGTTCGAGGGAAGCATGTGCCATTTGAAGCAGAATACATTAATACCCTCTATGGCTTCTACATCGGTATCAATGACGATGCCCACCAGCAATTCCTGAATACACTAGACACTGCTACCTACGACGCTGTCATGGAAGAGTTGACCAATGTTGGGACTCAATGGAACACCAGCAGAAAAAATCCAAGGACTGTGAAGAGGACCCAGTTGCTGCCGGAGGCAAAGTTGTGGAATGCCTTCATAAAGAAGAGAATCTTACCGTCATCCCACAACACCACCGTCGACCAACCAAGGTTAGCGTTGATACAATCTATTCTACATGAACGACCCATTAATGTGGGCAGCTTTATTCGAGAAAGTATTTTGGAGTGTGCGCATAGACCAACGGGTCCCCTCTACCTGCCATACCTCATTACTTCGCTCTGCCGCGACCATAATGTCCCCGAGGTGCGCACTGATATGATAGTCGAAGGAAGATGATGGACTGAAAAGAACATCCTCAGCCTTATGGAGATGACTGCTGCCACCCCTCTGTCGTCATTCGACCCCGCTGCCGCCACAGCTGAAACGACAGAGCATCAACACACTGAACCAGCTACCGCAACAGCTGCCCCGACAGACTCCTCTGCCCGGATAATAGCTGCCATTCAGAAACTAAAGGAACGACAGCTGGGCTTAATGCCTTTCATCAAGGACTTTGCTGCCTCTACGGTAACATTTATTCAAAATTCTTTAAATTTCCCTGATGCTGCCTTCCCTACTTTTCCTGCCCATTACTTTACTGTCACTACCCCTGCCCATACCCCTACATCTGCTGCCACCCCACGAACGCCTTCTGCCACCTCAACACCATCGCCTGCCCCGACAGCAGCAGGCAGCACCCATGCTGAATCATCTGCCCGAGGCACAAAACATCGTATGGCATCGGAGGATCTAGATGCCTTCGTTACTGGGATCTCCTCCTCTTCTGTTTGGGCTGCCAGCGATACTGAACCCTCTATTAAGAGGAATTTGTCAAAGGAATTCTCCCCCGTGAAGAGGCAGAAGCGGATGGAAGATAAGAACAACATGCCAAAGGCCAGCAGCAGCAGCAGCAGTGACAGCAGCAGCGGGGAGAGCAGTAGCAGCAGCTCAGAAGTTCAGGTTGTGGAGCAACCCCCTCACATCTCCCCAACCAGAGTCCAACCACCACGGGAGGCCAAGGCCAAGAACACATCCGCCTCCCCGTGCCCCAGCCCACCCCGAAAGCTAGAGCCCGCCGCCAGATCCGCCTCAGCAGCAGCAGCGAAGACATCGAGTAAATTTAAGTTTCTTATCTTATATTTTGCTGTCTGCTATATATTTTGTGATGTACTGCCTTATTTTTTTTCATTGTCATTTGCATTGAGAGCAATGCAACCCTTAAGCTTGGGGGTGGCAACCCTCCATTAATGGAGTACATCTTAGTTTAAAATCTGTGTCTTTACTTAGTATTTTTATCTTTAAAAAAATGATGAAAATATTGAAAGCTTTGGCTGAAAACTGTGAACTGAACTTACCTGTCGTGACAGCTCTGTCGTGGCAATGACTTTAGGATAGTTTTAGGAGAAGTTTAGAACCTTTCTATAGTTCTGAAAACTTAAACACAATTGTGACTGTTATACTGCTTAGAACTCTTTTAGTCTACTAGAATAGGAAGCTTAGCACTTGAATAGCCCTAGAGGTGCCTAACACTGGATCTAGGAAAGAAGTTTAGCAAAAGAGACTCAACAGCCCTAGCGGTGCCTGAAACTGGCTATAGGAAGTTAACTAGAGGTGCCAAAAACTGGCTCTAGTGAAATTTAGCTAAAAAAATAGAGAAATCGAGTCAAAACAAAAAAAAAAATCAAAGGAGCATGAAAAAGTGCCTTCAAAAGATAAACTTTGGCATAAAAATTCGAGTTAAAAGTTGAATATTCTAGTGAAACTAAGAGAGTCTTGGCATATAATTGTTCACAAGCATGCACACACTGCACGAGAAATATAGTGAGACTCCGGACAGATCCTAAATTATCCGACAAGTTGCTGCCGTCACGGGGAACGAACGACGGGTAAGGGAAAGTTCATTGTTTGAAAGCCAAAACAAAAATATTTCATTTTTCTTTTGAGTCTTAGTTGCTTGAGGGCAAGCAAAAACTTGAGTTTGGGGGTGTGTTGAGTGAGTAAAAGTTCTATTATTTACACCCTATCTAACCCATATTTCTGCTGCATTCAAGCATTATTCATTGCATTTAGGTTAGTTTACAGCAAAACATCACAAATATATTAAAAGGCACAGTTTCTACTAAAAATAGCTGTTTTTGCAGGTTGCTGCCGTAGCAGACGGAATGGGCAGGCGCTGGGCAGTGAAGCAGAAGAGCTGGAACTGGACAAGCAGTCAAGGAGGACGATGCTGCCATGGTTGCCGCCGTGACAACAAAGGACGACAACAGTTTTGAGGAGAAAAAGCAAAGTGGACCTCGACAGATAGAGAAAATTCAGCCCGTCTGTCGTGTGAAAACCTCATATTTTTCCAAGCCCCAGATCAAAAGGAATGTCAAGCCCAAAGTTCAAGGAGAGAAAATCCCAAGCAAGAAAGATGATGGCTGGAAAGTAGATTCCTTAAAGATTTAGTCTTTATTAGAATCATACTTTCATTTAAAGTTGTATTCTTGCTATTTTAGATAACTTGAGCCCAAAACTTATATAAGGGCATATATTTTGACATAGGGGGCATAACCGATTACCCTAGCCTTCTTCCCAAAATTCTAGTCATTTTCCTTCCCACATCATGTTCTAAATTTCCCCTAGGGCCACGAGTTGATTTGTAAAGTAGTTGCAAGGGTTATTTTGTTTTAGGAATTTTCAGTTCAATAAAATAAACTTCATGTTCTCTTATTTTGGTTATTAATATCTTGCAAGAGCATCGGGAGAGCATTGTGAGCTTATCTATTTACTTAGCATCGGGAGAGTTAAGTATACGAAAGAAATAAGAGCAAGTTCTCTAGTTTGTAGTTGAACTATCTCGGACCTAGGGATAGGACGAGGTTAAGTGGCTAAAGAAGAATTCATCAACATCGGTGTTCATCATTCGATTCACGCCGGGAGGTATCATCAAAGACGTGATCATCGACAGACTTGGACCTAGGGATAGGCCAAGGCATATCTGGGATTCTTGCCAAACTTGAAGTACTGAGTTGATTGTTCACTACCGCGACAAGTAACGGACTGTTGCCGTGACAGGTGCTGCCGCGACAGAGACGACGACAGAACTGGAGTTCCAAGACTTAGCAATACCTGCACTACTGAGCAATTCAATACCAGCCCATTCTCTCTATCTTGATTTTCCTACTCTTTTATTTAAGTTCTCTTTATTATTTTCGTGACAACTTCTCAAATATTTCCTTTACTTTTTTGCAGTGAATTAAGGTGAAGCTATTAACCCAATCCCTGTGGAGACGATATCCGATACTTAGTATCACTTTACTACTTGCGTCATGTATACTTGCACTACCATTGCGATAGACTATTTTACACGCAACAAGTTTTTGACCTCGCCATTGATCTAGATGCTCATATACTTTGAGCTGGCCTACCCCTACTAGTTGTACCAGATACAACAAATCTACCATGTCCTCAACCCACAAAAGGTGCATGCATTAATGCCTGAGATTGGCTCGAAACATAAGTAGATGTTGGCGGTAGCAAACAATTACTGAAAAGATGCTCAAAAGAACCACATAAAAAACAAGCCCCAATCTGAAGAACAAGTATCCACTACCAAGGATCGAGGATCTGTTCGATCAACTTAAACATGCAGCCGTATTCTCTAAAATTGATTTCCGGTCCAGTTTTATCAAATGAGGGTAAAAGAAGAGGATGTGCCCAAAACAGTCTTTAGAACTCGATACGGACATTAGGAATTCTTAGTAATTTCGTTCGGTGTAACAAATGCCCCTGCTGCATTCATGGATCTGATGAATCGGGTATTCAAGCCCTATATCGATAAGTTCGTTGTCGTATTCATCGACGACATCCTCGTTTACTCCCTGAACAAGGAAGAACATGCTGATCATCTTCGAATTTTACTTCAGACACTTCGAGAACACCAACTATTTGCCAAGTTCACTAAGTGCGAATTTTGCTTGTCCGAAATTTCCATCCTCGGACTTGTCATTTTGTCCTATGGAATCAAAGTAGACTCTAAGAAAGTACAGTGATGCATCACACTCGGGCCTAGGTTGTGTTCTGATGCAAGAAGGCAATGTAATTGCATACGCTTCTCGACAACTGAAACCACACGAATTGAATTATCCTACGCATGACCTCGAGCTTCCAGCCATTGTGTTTGCACTCAAAATTTGGCGGCACTATCTGTACGGTGAAAGATGCAAGTTGTTCACCGATCACAAAAGCCTGAAGTATTTACTCACTCAAAAGGATTTGAACCTTAAGCAAAGAAGATGGTTAGAGTTACTCAAAGACTACGAGTTGATCATAGATTATCATCCCGGAAAAGCCAACGTCGTTGCCGACGCTCTGAGTCGAAAACCGAATCTTGGTATGTTATTCAAAACCGAGAATTATCCATTCTTATGATTTAAGCACTTGTTCGAATTCTTTTTTAATAGTTAAGGAAGAAATTCGAACTCTTCTTACCTATTAAGTAACAATTCAAAGGCCTCCTTAATCATTAAGTAAAAGTTTGGAATCATACCTTGAATTGTAAGTAACATCTCTAATTTTGTTATTGGTAGCTACCTTGGCTATCAACGCTCATTTCCGGCTATGCAAAGCTCGAAATTATCTGAATGAATTTCAAGTTCAATCTACTCTGATCACCAGGATCAAAGAACTTCAACAAATTGATCCGGAACTTCAGAAAATCAATTCTAAGCTTGAGTCTAATCCTAACTTCTCTGTTAAGTAGAACAATCTTCTATACTTCAAAGATCGTATATGTGTCCCTAATAACAAAGAATTACAAGATAAAATCCTACAAGAAGCGCACCAAAATTCTTTTTCGATCCACCCTGGATCAGTTAAGATGTACAAGGATCTCAAGCCCTTTCATTGGTGGCCAGGAATGAAAATGGCTATCAACGACTCTGTAGCGAAATGTTTGAACTGCCAACGGGTTAAAGCCGAGCACCAAGTCCCTACTAGTTTTCCCCAACCTCTCAAATTTCCACAATGGAAATGGGAACGGATCACAATGGATTTCATAATCAGTCTTCCTTGTTCGCCAAGAAAGTGCGACGCTATCTGGGTGATCGTTGATCGTTTCACCAAGTCAGCACACTTCATTCCTGTGAGAATGAATTTTAGTCTGGAAGCCTTGGCTGAATTATACATCCGATAAGTAATTCGTTTACATGGAGTTCCAATCTCAATAGTCTCCGATCGAGATCCCCGATTCACTGCTCAATTTTTGAAATAATTACATAAAGCTCTCTGAACCAAACTGAATCTTAGCAAAGCTTTCCATCCTCAAAGCGATGGTCAATCCGAGCGAATAATTCAAATTCTTAAAGACATGCTCAGAGCTTGTATCATTGACTTCGAATAATTCAAATTCTTCTTTATATAACCCCGTTTCATTTTCATTTTCACTCACTTCTAACTTTCTTACTTTCTCTCCCTCTTTAGTTTTCATTTGCTTTCATTTGCTATTCACAACCCTTGCACAAATATGTCTTCTAAGAAAACCCGACGCAATGCTGCCTCCAGTTCCACACCGATAGCAACTCCCCCACGTTTCTTTGCTAACAGAGAAATGTGGGAAGAGAGAGGCTTCATCTACACACCGACGGAGGAAAATCTGGGACTCAAACCGTTCATAGCCCGGAAGGTTAGAGCTTTACAGTGGCAAACCTTTGCGGAGCAGCCGGAGGAAATGAATGTTACGCTGGTTCGGGAGTTCTATGCTGCCATCAGCAGCAGGACATCGACAACAGTGTTCGTTCGAGGGAAGGAGGTGCCATTTGAAGCAGAATACATTAATACCCTCTATGGCTTCTACATCGGTATCAATGACGATGCCCACCAGCAATTCCTGAATACACTAGACACTGCTGCCTACGACGCTGTCATGGAAGAGTTGACCAATGCTGGGACTCAATGGAACACCAGCAGAAAGAATCCAAGGACTGTGAAGAGGACCCAGTTGCTGCCGGAGGCAAAGTTGTGGAATGCCTTCATAAAGAAGAGAATCTTGCCGTCATCCCACAACACCACCGTCGACCAACCAAGGTTAGCGTTGATACAATCTATTCTACATGAACGACCCATTAATGTGGGCAGCTTTATTCGAGAAAGTATTTTGGAGTGTGCGCATAGACCAACGGGTCCCCTCTACCTGCCATACCTCATTACTTCGCTCTGCCGCGGCCATAATGTCCCCGAGGTGCGCACTGATATGATAGTCGAAGGAAGAGGGTGGACTGAAAAGAACATCCTCAGCCTTATGGAGAAGACTGGTGCCACCCCTCTGTCGTCATTCGACCCCGCTGCCGCCACAGCTGAAACGACAGAGCAGCAACACACTGAACCAGCTGCCGCAGCAGCTACCCCGACACACTCCTCCGCCCGGATATTAGCTGCCATTCAGAAACTGGAGGAACGACAGCTGGGCTTAATGACTTTCATCAAGGACTTTGCTGCCTCTACGGTAACATTTATTCAAAATTCTTTAAATTTCCCTGATGCTGCCTTCCCTACTTTTCCTGCCCATTACTTACTGTCACTACCCCTGCCCATACCCCATACACCTGCTGCCACCCCACGAACGCCTTCTGCCACCTCAACACCATCGCCTGCCCCGACAGCAACTGGCAGCACCCATGCTGAACCATCTGCCCGAGGCACAAAACGTCGTATGGCATCGGAGGATCTAGATGCCTTCGTTGCTGGGTTCTCCTCCTCTTCTGTTTGGGCTGCCAGTGATACTGAACCCTCTATTAAGAGGAATTTGTCAAAGGAATTCTCCCCCGTGAAGAGGCAGAAGCAGATGGCAGATAAGAACAACATGCCAAAGGCCAGCAGCAGCAGCAGTGACAGCAGCAGCGGGGAGAGCAGTAGCAGCAGCTCAGAAGTTCAGGTTGTGGAGCAACCCCCTCACATCTCCCCAACCAGATTCCAGCCACCACGGGAGGCCAAGGCCAAGAATACATCCGCCTCCCCGTGCCCCAGTCCGCCCCGAAAGCCAGAGCCCGCCGCCAGATCCGCCTCAGCAGCAGCAGCGAAGACATCGAGTAAATTTAAGTTTCTTATCTTATATTTTGCTGCCTGCTATATATTTTGTGATGTACTGCCATATTTTTTTTCTTTGTCATTTGCATTGAGAGCAATGCAACCCTTAAGCTTGGGGGTGGCAACCCTTCTTTAATGGAGTACATCTTAGTTTAAAATCTGTGTCTTTACTTAGTATTTTTATCTTTAAAAAAATGATGAAAATATTGAAAACTTTGGCTGAAAACTGTGAACTGAACTTACCTGTCGTGACAGCTCTGTCGTGGCAGTGACTTTAGGATAGTTTTAGGAGAAGTTTAGAGCCTTTCTATAGTTCTGAAAACTTAAACACAATTGTGACTGTTATACTGCTTAGAACACTTTTAGTCTACTAGAATAGGAAGCTTAGCACTTGAATAGCCCCTAGAGGTGCCTAACACTGGATCTAGGAAAGAAGTTTAGCAAAATAGACTCAACAGCCCTAGAGGTGCCCGAAACTGGCTCTAGGAAGTTAACTAGAGGTGTCCAAAACTGGCTCTAGTTAAACTTTAGCTAAAAAAATAGAGAAATCGAGTCAACACAAAAAAAATCAAAGGAGCATGAAAAAGTGCCTTCAAAAGATAAACTTTGGCATAAAAATTCGAGTTAAGAGTTGAATATTCTAGTGAAACTAAGAGAGTCTTGGCATATAACTGTTCACAAGCATGCACACACTGCACGAGAAATATAGTGAGACTCCGGACAGATCCTATATTATCCGACAGGTTGCTGCCGTCACAGGGAACGAACGACGGGTAAGGGAAAGTTCATTGTTTGAAAGCCAAAACAAAAATATTTCATTTTTCTTTTGAGTCTTAGTTGCTTGAGGGCAAGCAAAAACTTGAGTTTGGGGGTGTGTTGAGTGTGTAAAAGTTCTATTATTTACACCCTATTTAACCCATATTTCTGCTGCATTCAAGCATTATTCATTGCATTTAGGTTAGTTTACAGCAAAACATCACAAAATATATTAAAAGGCACAGTTTCTACTAAAAATAGCTGTTTTTGCAGGTTGCTGCCGTAGCAGACGGAATGGGCAGGCGCTGGGCAGTGAAGCAGAAGAGCTGGAACTGGACAAGCAGTCAAGGAGGACGATGCTGCCATGGTTGCCGCCGTGACAACAAAGGACGACAACAGTTTTGAGGAGAAAAAGCAAAGTGGACCTCGACAGATAGAGAAAATTCAGCCCGTCTGTCGTGTGAAAACCTCATATTTTTCCAAGCCCCAGATCAAAAGGAATGTCAAGCCCAAAGTTCAAGGAGAGAAAATCCCAAGCAAGAAAGATGATGGCTGGAAAGTAGATTCCTTAAAGATTTAGTCTTTATTAGAATCATACTTTCATTTAAAGTTGTATTCTTGCTATTTTAGATAACTTGAGCCCAAAACTTATATAAGGGCATATATTTTGACATAGGGGGCATAACCGATTACCCTAGCCTTCTTCCCAAAATTCTAGTCATTTTCCTTCCCACATCATGTTCTAAATTTCCCCTAGGGCCACGAGTTGATTTGTAAAGTAGTTGCAAGGGTTGTTTTGTTTTAGGAATTTTCAGTTCAATAAAATAAACTTCATGTTCTCTTATTTTGGTTATTAATATCTTGCAAGAGCATCGGGAGAGCATTGTGAGCTTATCTATTTACTTAGCATCGGGAGAGTTAAGTATACGAAAGAAATAAGAGCAAGTTCTCTAGTTTGTAGTTGAACTATCTCGGACCTAGGGATAGGACGAGGTTAAGTGGCTAAAGAAGAATTCATCAACATCGGTGTTCATCATTCGATTCACGCCAGGAGGTATCATCAAAGACGTGATCATCGACAGACTTGGACCTAGGGATAGGCCAAGGCATATCTGGGATTCTTGCCAAACTTGAAGTACTGAGTTGATTGTTCACTACCGCGACAAGTAACGGACTGTTGCCGTGACAGGTGCTGCCGCGACAGGGACGACGACAGAACTGGAGTTCCAAGACTTAGCAATACCTGCACTACTGAGCAATTCAATACCAGCCCATTCTCTCTATCTTGATTTTCCTACTCTTTTATTTAAGTTCTCTTTATTATTTTCGTGACAACTTCTCAAATATTTCCTTTACTTTTTTGCAGTGAATTAAGGTGAAGCTATTAACCCAATCCCTGTGGAGACGATATCCGATACTTAGTATCACTTTACTACTTGCGTCATGTATACTTGCACTACCATTGCGATAGACTATTTTACACGCAACAAGTTTTTGACCTCGCCATTGATCTAGATGCTCATATACTTTGAGCTGGCCTACCCCTACTAGTTGTACCAGATACAACAAATCTACCATGTCCTCAACCCACAAAAGGTGCATGCATTAATGCCTGAGATTGGCTCGAAACATAAGTAGATGTTGGCGGTAGCAAACAATTACTGAAAAGATGCTCAAAAGAACCACATAAAAAACAAGCCCCAATCTGAAGAACAAGTATCCACTACCAAGGATCGAGGATCTGTTCGATCAACTTAAACATGCAGCCGTATTCTCTAAAATTGATTTCCGGTCCAGTTTTATCAAATGAGGGTAAAAGAAGAGGATGTGCCCAAAACAGTCTTTAGAACTCGATACGGACATTAGGAATTCTTAGTAATTTCGTTCGGTGTAACAAATGCCCCTGCTGCATTCATGGATCTGATGAATCGGGTATTCAAGCCCTATATCGATAAGTTCGTTGTCGTATTCATCGACGACATCCTCGTTTACTCCCTGAACAAGGAAGAACATGCTGATCATCTTCGAATTTTACTTCAGACACTTCGAGAACACCAACTATTTGCCAAGTTCACTAAGTGCGAATTTTGCTTGTCCGAAATTTCCATCCTCGGACTTGTCATTTTGTCCTATGGAATCAAAGTAGACTCTAAGAAAGTACAGTGATGCATCACACTCGGGCCTAGGTTGTGTTCTGATGCAAGAAGGCAATGTAATTGCATACGCTTCTCGACAACTGAAACCACACGAATTGAATTATCCTACGCATGACCTCGAGCTTCCAGCCATTGTGTTTGCACTCAAAATTTGGCGGCACTATCTGTACGGTGAAAGATGCAAGTTGTTCACCGATCACAAAAGCCTGAAGTATTTACTCACTCAAAAGGATTTGAACCTTAAGCAAAGAAGATGGTTAGAGTTACTCAAAGACTACGAGTTGATCATAGATTATCATCGCGGAAAAGCCAACGTCGTTGCCGACGCTCTGAGTCGAAAACCGAATCTTGGTATGTTATTCAAAACCGAGAATTATCCATTCTTATGATTTAAGCACTTGTTCGAATTCTTTTTTAATAGTTAAGGAAGAAATTCGAACTCTTCTTACCTATTAAGTAACAATTCAAAGGCCTCCTTAATCATTAAGTAAAAGTTTGGAATCATACCTTGAATTGTAAGTAACATCTCTAATTTTGTTATTGGTAGCTACCTTGGCTATCAACGCTCATTTCCGGCTATGCAAAGCTCGAAATTATCTGAATGAATTTCAAGTTCAATCTACTCTGATCACCAGGATCAAAGAACTTCAACAAATTGATCCGGAACTTCAGAAAATCAATTCTAAGCTTGAGTCTAATCCTAACTTCTCTGTTAAGTAGAACAATCTTCTATACTTCAAAGATCGTATATGTGTCCCTAATAACAAAGAATTACAAGATAAAATCCTACAAGAAGCGCACCAAAATTCTTTTTCGATCCACCCTGGATCAGTTAAGATGTACAAGGATCTCAAGCCCTTTCATTGGTGGCCAGGAATGAAAATGGCTATCAACGACTCTGTAGCGAAATGTTTGAACTGCCAACGGCTTAAAGCCGAGCACCAAGTCCCTACTAATTTTCTCCAACCTCTCAAATTTCCACAATGGAAATGGGAACGGATCACAATGGATTTCATAATCAGTCTTCCTTGTTCGCCAAGAAAGTGCGACGCTATCTGGGTGATCGTTGATCGTTTCACCAAGTCAGCACACTTCATTCCGGTGAGAATGAATTTTAGTCTGGAAGCCTTGGCTGAATTATACATCCGATAAGTAATTCGTTTACATGGAGTTCCAATCTCAATAGTCTCCGATCGAGATCCCCGATTCACTGCTCAATTTTTGAAATAATTACATAAAGCTCTCTGAACCAAACTGAATCTTAGCAAAGCTTTCCATCCTCAAAGCGATGGTCAATCCGAGCGAATAATTCAAATTCTTAAAGACATGCTCAGAGCTTGTATCATTGACTTCGAATAATTCAAATTCTTCTCTATATAACCCCGTTTCATTTTCATTTTCACTCACTTCTAACTTTCTTACTTTCTCTCCCTCTTTAGTTTTCATTTGCTTTCATTTGCTATTCACAACCCTTGCACAAATATGTCTTCTAAGAAAACCCGACGCAATGCTGCCTCCAGTTCCACACCGATAGCAACTCCCCCACGTTTCTTTGCTAACAGAGAAATGTGGGAAGAGAGAGGCTTCATCTACACACCGACGGAGGAAAATCTGGGACTCAAACCGTTCATAGCCCGGAAGGTTAGAGCTTTACAGTGGCAAACCTTTGCGGAGCAGCCGGAGGAAATGAATGTTACGCTGGTTCGGGAGTTCTATGCTGCCATCAGCAGCAGGACATCGACAACAGTGTTCGTTCGAGGGAAGGAGGTGCCATTTGAAGCAGAATACATTAATACCCTCTATGGCTTCTACATCGGTATCAATGACGATGCCCACCAGCAATTCCTGAATACACTAGACACTGCTGCCTACGACGCTGTCATGGAAGAGTTGACCAATGCTGGGACTCAATGGAACACCAGCAGAAAGAATCCAAGGACTGTGAAGAGGACCCAGTTGCTGCCGGAGGCAAAGTTGTGGAATGCCTTCATAAAGAAGAGAATCTTGCCGTCATCCCACAACACCACCGTCGACCAACCAAGGTTAGCGTTGATACAATCTATTCTACATGAACGACCCATTAATGTGGGCAGCTTTATTCAAGAAAGTATTTTGGAGTGTGCGCATAGACCAACGGGTCCCCTCTACCTGCCATACCTCATTACTTCGCTCTGCCGCGGCCATAATGTCCCCGAGGTGCGCACTGATATGATAGTCGAAGGAAGAGGGTGGACTGAAAAGAACATCCTCAGCCTTATGGAGAAGACTGGTGCCACCCCTCTGTCGTCATTCGACCCCGCTGCCGCCACAGCTGAAACGACAGAGCAGCAACACACTGAACCAGCTGCCGCAGCAGCTACCCCGACACACTCCTCCGCCCGGATATTAGCTGCCATTCAGAAACTGGAGGAACGACAGCTGGGCTTAATGACTTTCATCAGGGACTTTGCTGCCTCTACGGTAACATTTATTCAAAATTATTTAAATTTCCCTGATGCTGCCTTCCCTACTTTTCCTGCCCATTACTTACTGTCACTACCCCTGCCCATACCCCATACACCTGCTGCCACCCCACGAACGCCTTCTGCCACCTCAACACCATCGCCTGCCCCGACAGCAACTGGCAGCACCCATGCTGAACCATCTGCCCGAGGCACAAAACGTCGTATGGCATCGGAGGATCTAGATGCCTTCGTTGCTGGGTTCTCCTCCTCTTCTGTTTGGGCTGCCAGTGATACTGAACCCTCTATTAAGAGGAATTTGTCAAAGGAATTCTCCCCCGTGAAGAGGCAGAAGCAGATGGCAGATAAGAACAACATGCCAAAGGCCAGCAGCAGCAGCAGTGACAACAGCAGCGGGGAGAGCAGTAGCAGCAGCTCAGAAGTTCAGGTTGTGGAGCAACCCCCTCACATCTCCCCAACCAGATTCCAGCCACCACGGGAGGCCAAGGCCAAGAATACATCCGCCTCCCCGTGCCCCAGTCCGCCCCGAAAGCCAGAGCCCGCCGCCAGATCCGCCTCAGCAGCAGCAGCGAAGACATCGAGTAAATTTAAGTTTCTTATCTTATATTTTGCTGCCTGCTATATATTTTGTGATGTACTGCCATATTTTTTTTCTTTGTCATTTGCATTGAGAGCAATGCAACCCTTAAGCTTGGGGGTGGCAACCCTTCTTTAATGAAGTACATCTTAGTTTAAAATCTGTGTCTTTACTTAGTATTTTTATCTTTAAAAAAATGATGAAAATATTGAAAACTTTGGCTGAAAACTGTGAACTGAACTTACCTGTCGTGACAGCTCTGTCGTGGCAGTGACTTTAGGATAGTTTTAGGAGAAGTTTAGAGCCTTTCTATAGTTCTGAAAACTTAAACACAATTGTGACTGTTATACTGCTTAGAACACTTTTAGTCTACTAGAATAGGAAGCTTAGCACTTGAATAGCCCCTAGAGGTGCCTAACACTGGATCTAGGAAAGAAGTTTAGCAAAATAGACTCAACAGCCCTAGAGGTGCCCGAAACTGGCTCTAGGAAGTTAACTAGAGGTGTCCAAAACTGGCTCTAGTTAAACTTTAGCTAAAAAAATAGAGAAATCGAGTCAACACAAAAAAATCAAAGGAGCATGAAAAAGTGCCTTCAAAAGATAAACTTTGGCATAAAAATTCGAGTTAAGAGTTGAATATTCTAGTGAAACTAAGAGAGTCTTGGCATATAACTGTTCACAAGCATGCACACACTGCACGAGAAATATAGTGAGACTCCGGACAGATCCTATATTATCCGACAGGTTGCTGCCGTCACAGGGAACGAACGACGGGTAAGGGAAAGTTCATTGTTTGAAAGCCAAAACAAAAATATTTCATTTTTCTTTTGAGTCTTAGTTGCTTGAGGGCAAGCAAAAACTTGAGTTTGGGGGTGTGTTGAGTGTGTAAAAGTTCTATTATTTACACCCTATTTAACCCATATTTCTGCTGCATTCAAGCATTATTCATTGCATTTAGGTTAGTTTACAGCAAAACATCACAAAATATATTAAAAGGCACAGTTTCTACTAAAAATAGCTGTTTTTGCAGGTTGCTGCCGTAGCAGACGGAATGGGCAGGCGCTGGGCAGTGAAGCAGAAGAGCTGGAACTGGACAAGCAGTCAAGGAGGACGATGCTGCCATGGTTGCCGCTGTGACAGCAAAGGACGACAACAGTTTTGATGAGAAAAAGCAAAGCGGACCTCGACAGATAGAGAAGATTCAGCCCGTCTGTCGTGTGAAAACCTCATATTTTTCCAAGCCCCAAATCAAAAGGAATGTCAAGCCCAAAGTTCAAGGAGAGAAAATCCCAAGCAAGAAAGATGATGGCTGGAAAGTAGATTCCTTGAAGATTTAGTCTTTATTAGAATCATACTTTCATTTAAAGTTGTATTCTTGCTATTTTTGATAACTTGAGCCCAAAGCTTATATAAGGGCATATATTTTGACATAGGGGGGCATAACCGATTACCCTAGCCTTCTTCCCAAAATTCTAGTCATTTTCCTTCCCACATCATGTTCTAAATTTCCCCTAGGGCCACGAGTTGATTTGTAAAGTAGTTGCAAGGGTTGTTTTGTTTTAGGAATTTTCAGTTCAATATAATAAACTTCAAGTTCTCTTATTTTGGTTATTAATATCTTGCAAGAGCATCGGGAGAGCATTGTGAGCTTATCTATTTACTTAGCATCGGGAGAGTTAAGTATACGAAAGAAATAAGAGCAAGTTCTCTAGTTTGTAGTTGAACTATCTCGGACCTAGGGATAGGACGAGGTTAAGTGGCTAAAGAAGAATTCATCAACATCGGTGTTCATCATTCGATTCACGCCGGGAGGTATCATCAAAGACGTGATCATCGACAGACTTGGACCTAGGGATAGGCCAAGGAATATCTGGGATTCTTGCCAAACTTGAAGTACTGAGTTGATTGTTCACTGCCGCGACAAGCAACGGACTGCTGCCGCGATAGGTGCTGCCGCGACAGGTGCTGCCGCGACAGGGACGACGACAGAACTGGAGTTCCGAGACTTAGCAATACCTGCACTACTGAGCAATTCAATACCAGCACATTCTCTCTATCTTGATTTTCCTACTCTTATATTTAAGTTCTCTTTATTATTTTCGTGACAACTTCTCAAATATTTCCTTTACTTTCGCGCAGTGAATTAAGGTGAAGCTATTAACCCAATCCGTGTGGAGACGATATCCGATACTTAGTATCACTTTACTACTTGCATCGTGTATACTTGCACTACCATTGCGATAGACTATTTTACACGCAACAAGTTTTTGACCTTGCCATTGATCTACATGCTCATATACTTTGAGCTGGCCTACCCTTACTAGTTGTACTAGATACAACAAATCTACCATGTCCTCAACCCTCAAAAGGTGCATGCATTAATGCCTGAGATTGGCTCGAAACATAAGTAGATGTTGGCGGTAGCAAACAATTACTGAAAAGATGCTCAAAAGAACCACATAAAAAACAAGCCCCAATCTGAAGAACAAGTATCCACTACCAAGGATCGAGGATCTGTTTGATCAACTTAAACATGCAGCCGTATTCTATAAAATTGATTTCCGGTCCAGTTACTATCAAATGAGGGTAAAAGAAGAGGATGTGCCCAAAACAGTCTTTAGAACTCGATACGGACATTAGGAATTCTTAGTAATTTCGTTTGGTCTAACAAATGCCCCTGCTGCATTCATGGATCTGATGAATCGGGTATTCAAGCCCTATATCGATAAGTTCGTTGTCGTATTCATCGACGACATCCTTGTTTACTCCCGGAACAAGGAAGAACATGCTGATCATCTTCGAATTTTACTTCAGACACTTCGAGAACACCAACCATTTGCCAAGTTCACTAAGTGCGAATTTTGCTTGTCCGAAATTTCCATCCTTGGACTTGTCATTTTGTCCGATGGAATCAAAGTAGACTCTAAGAAAGTACAAGCTATTCTTGATTGGAGACCTCCGAGAAATGTGAGTGAGGTCCGAAGTTTTCTTGGCTTAGCCGGTTAGTAACGAAGATTTGTGAAGGGATTCTCGGTGATTGCTACACCGTTAACTAAACTTCTCCAAAAGGATGTAACCTTCGAATGGTCGGAAAAGCAGCAACGAAGCTTCGACCAACTCAAACAAGCTTTGACACATGCTCCAGTCCTTATTCAACCTGAACCGGGTAAATAATCTGTTGTGTACAGTGATGCATCACACTCGGGCCTAGGTTGTGTTCTGATGCAAGAAGGCAATGTAATTGCATACGCTTCTCGACAACTGAAACCACACGAATTGAATTATCCTACGCATGACCTCGAGCTTCCATCCATTGTGTTTGCACTCAAAATTTGGCGGCACTATCTGTACGGTGAAAGATGCAAGTTGTTCACCGATCACAAAAGCCTGAAGTATTTACTCACTCAAAAGGATTTGAACCTTAGGCAAAGAAGATGGTTAGAGTTACTCAAAGACTATGAGTTGATCATAGATTATCATCCCGGAAAAGCCAACGTCGTTGCCGACGCTCTGAGTCGAAAACCGAATCTTGGTATGTTATTCAAAACCGAGAACAATCCATTCTTATGATTTAAGCACTTGTTCGAATTCTTTCTTAATAGTTAAGGAAGAAATTCGAACTCTTCTTACCTATTAAGTAACAATTCAAAGGCCTCCTTAATCATTAAGTAAAATTTTGGAATCATACCTTGAATTGTAAGTAACATCTCTAATTTTGTTATTGGTAGCTTCCTTGGCTATCAACGCTCATTTCCGGCTATGCAAAGCTCGGAATTATCTGAATGAACTTCAAGTTCAATCTACTCTGATCACCAGGATCATAGAACTTCAACAAATTGATCTGGAACTTCAGAAAATCAATTCTAAGCTTGAGTCTAATCCTGACTTCTCTGTTAAGTAGAACAATCTTCTATACTTCAAAGATCGTATATGTGTCCCTAATAACAAAGAATTAGAAGATGAAATCCTACAAGAAGCGCAACAAAATTCTTTTTCGATCCACCCTGGATCAGTTAAGATGTACAAGGATCTCAAGCCCTTTCATTGGTGGCCAGGAATGAAAACGGCTATCAACGACTCTGTAGCGAAATGTTTGAACTGCCAACGGGTTAAAGCCGAGCACCAAGTCCCTACTGGTTTGCTCCAACCTCTCAAATTTCCACAATGGAAATGGGAACGGATCACAATGGATTTCATAATTAGTCTTCCTTGTTCGCCAAGAAAGTGCGACGCTATCTGGGTGATCGTTGATCGTTTCACCAAGTCAGCACACTTCATTCCGGTGAGAATGAATTTTAGTCTGGAAGCCTTGGCTGAATTATACATCCGATAAGTAATTCGTTTACATGGAGTTCCAATCTCAATAGTCTCCGATCGAGATCCCCGATTCACTGCTCAATTTTTGAAATCATTACATAAAGCTCTCTGAACCAAACTGAATCTTAGCACAACTTTCCATCCTCAAAGCGATGGTCAATCCGAGCGAATAATTCAAATTCTCAAAGACATGCTCAGAGCTTGTATCATTGACTTCGAATAATTCAAATTCTTCTCTATATAACCCCGTTTCTTTTTTAATTTCACTCACTTCTGCCTTTCTTACTTTCTCTCCCTCTTTAGTTTTCATTTGCTTTCATTTGCTATTCACAACCCTTGCACAAATATGTCTTCTAGGAAAACCCGACGCAATGCTGCCTCCAATTCCACACCGATAGCAACTCCCCCACGTTCCTTTGCTAACAGAGAAATGTGGGAAGAGAGAGGCTTCATCTACACACCGACGGAGGAAAATCTGGGCCTCAAACCGTTCATAGCCCGGAAGGTTAGAGCTTTACAGTGGCAAACCTTTGCGGAGCAGCCGGAGGAAATGAATGTTACGTTGGTTCGGGAGTTCTATGCTGCCATCAGCAGCAGGACATCGACAACAATGTTCGTTCGAGGGAAGGAGGTGCCATTTGAAGCAGAATACATTAATACTCTCTATGGCTTCTACATCGGTATCAATGACGATGCCCACCAACAATTCCTGAATACACTAGCCACTGCTGCCTACGACGCTGTCATTGAAGAGTTGATCAATGCTGGGACTCAATGGAACACCAGCAGGAAGAATCCAAGGACTGTGAAGAAGACCTAGTTGCTGCCGGAGGCAAAGTTGTGGAATGCCTTCATAAAGAAGTAAATCTTGCCGTCATCCCACAACACCACCGTCGACCAACCAAGGTTAGCGTTGATACAATCTATTCTACATGAACGGCCCATTAATGTGGGCAGCTTTATTCGAGAAAGTATTTTGGAGTGTGCGCATAGACCAACGGGTCCCCTCTATCTGCCATACCTCATTACTTCGCTCTGCCGCGGCCATAATGTCCCTGAGGTGCGCACTGATATGATAGTCGAAGGAAGAGGGTGGACTGAAAAGAACATCCTCAGCCTTATGGAGATGACTCCTGCCACCCCTCTGTCGTCATTCGACCCTGTTGCCGCCACAGCTGAAATGACAGAGCAGCAACACACTGAACCAGCTGCCGCAGCAGCTGCCCCGACAGACTCTTCCGCCCGGATATTAGCTGCCATTCAGAAACTAGAGGAACGACAGCTGGGCTTAATGACTTTCATCAGGGACTTTGCTGCTTCTACGGTAACATTTATTCAAAATTCTTTAAATTTCCCTGATGCTGCCTTCCCTACTTTTCCTGCCCATTACTTAACTGTCACTACCCCTGCTGCCACCCCACGAACACCTTTTGCCACCTCAACACCATCGCCTGCCCCGACAGCAGCAGGCAGCACCCATGTTGAACCATCTGCCCGAGGCACAAAACGTCTTATGGCATCAGAGGATCTAGATGCCTTCGTTGCTGGGTTCTCCTCCTCTTCTGTTTGGGCTGCCAGCGATACTGAACCCTTTATTAAGAGGAATTTGTCAAAGGAATTCTCCCCCGTGAAGAGGCAGAAGCGGATGGCAGATAAGAACAACATGCCAAAGGCCAGCAGCAGCAGCAGTAGCGGGGAGAGCAGTAGCAGCAGCTCAGAAGTTCAGGTTGTGGAGCAACCCCCTCACATCTCCCCAACCAGAGTCCAGCCACCACGGGAGGCCAAGGCCAAGAACACATCCGCCTCCTCGTGCCCCAGCCCACCCCAAAAGCCAGAGCCCGCCGCCAGATCCGCCTCAGCAGCAGCAACGAAGACATCGAGTAAATTTAAGTTTCTTATCTTATATTTTGTTGCCTGCTATATATTTTGTGATGTACTGCCTTATTTTTTTTCATTGTCATTTGCATTGAGAGCAATGCAACCCTTAAGCTTGGGGTGGCAACCCTCCATTAATGGAGTACATCTTAGTTTAAAATCTGTGTCTTTAATTAGTATTTTAATCTTTAAAAAAATGATGAAAATATTGAAAACTTTGGTTGAAAACTGTGAACTGAACTTACCTGTCGTGACAGCTCTGTCGTGGCAGTGACTTTAGGATAGTTTTAGGAGAAGTTTAGAGCCTTTCTATAGTTCTGAAAACTTAAACACAATTGTGACTGTTATACTGCTTAGAACTCTTTTAGTCTACTAGAATAGGAAGCTTAGCACTTGAATAGCCCCTAGAGGTGCCTAACACTGGATCCAGGAAAGAAGTTCAGCAAAAGGGACTCAACAGCCCTAGAGGTGCCCGAAACTGGCTCTAGGAAGTTAACTAGAGGTGCCCAAAACTGGCTCTAGTGAAACTTTAGCTAAAAAAAATAGAGAAATCGAGTCAAAACAAAAAAATCAAAGGAGCATGAAAAAGTGCCTTCAAAAGATAAACTTTGGCATAAAAATTCGAGTTAAGAGTTGAATATTCTAGTGAAACTAAGAGAGTCTTGGCATATAACTGTTCACAAGCATGCACACACTGCACGAGAAATATAGTGAGACTCCGGACAGATCCTAAATTATCCGACAGGTTGCTGCCGTCACAGGGAACGAACGACGGGTAAGGGAAAGTTCACTGTTTGAAAGCCAAAACAAAAATATTTCATTTTTCTTTTGAGTCTTAGTTGCTTGAGGGCAAGCAAAAACTTGAGTTTGGGGGTGTGTTGATTGTGTAAAAGTTCTACTATTTACACCCTATTTAACTCATATTTCTGCTGCATTCAAGCATTATTCATTGCATTTAGGTTAGTTTACAGCAAAACATCACAAATATATTAAAAGGCACAGTTTCTACTAAAAATAGCTATTTTTACAGGTTGCTGCCGTAGCAGACGGAATGGGCAGGCGCTGGGCAGTGAAGCAGAAGAGCTGGAACTGGACAAGCAGTAAAGGAGGACGATGCTGCCATGGTTGTCGCCGTGACAGCAAAGGACGACAACAGTTTTGAGGAGAAAAAGCAAAGTGGACCTCGACAGATAGAGAAAATTCAGCCCGTCTGTCGTGTGAAAACCTCATATTTTTCCAAGCCCCAGATCAAAAGGAATGTCAAGCCCAAAGTTCAAGGAGAGAAAATCCCAAGCAAGAAAGATGATGGCTGGAAAGTAGATTCCTTGAAGATTTAGTCTTTATTAGAATCATACTTTCATTTAAAGTTGTATTCTTGCTATTTTAGATAACTTGAGCCCAAAGCTTATATAAGGGCATATATTTTGACCTAGGGGGGCATAACCAATTACCCTAGCCTTCTTCCCAAAATTCTAGTCATTTTCCTTCCCACATCATGTTCTAAATTTCCCCTAGGGCCACGAGTTGATTTGTAAAGTAGTTGCAAGGGTTGTGAGGTTATCTATTTACTTAGCATCGGGAGAGTTAAGTATACGAAAGAAATAAAAGCAAGTTCTCTAGTTTGTAGTTGAACTATCTCGGACCTAGGGATAGGACGAGGTTAAGTGGCTAAAGAAGAATTCATCAACATCGATGTTCATCATTCGATTCACGCCGAGAGGTATCATCAAAGACGTGATCATCGACAGACTTGGACCTAGGGATAGGCCAAGGCATATCTGGGATTCTTGCCAAACTTGAAGTACTGAGTTGATTGTTCACTGTCGCGACAAGCAACGGACTGCTGCCGCGACAGGTGCTGCCGCGACAGGGATGACGATAGAACTGGAGTTTCGAGACTTAGCAATACCTGCACTGCTGAGCAATTCAATACCAGCCCATTCTCACTATCTTGATTTTCCTACTCTTTTATTTAAGTTCTCTTTATTATTTTCGTGACAACTTCTCAAATATTTCCTTTACTTTCGTGCAGTGAATTAAGGTGAAGCTATTAACCCAATCCCTGTGGAGACGATATCCGATACTTAGTATCACTTTACTACTTGCGTCGTGTATACTTGCACTACCATTGCGATAGACTATTTTACACGCAACAAGTTTTTGACCTCGCCATAGATCTAGATGGTCATATACTTTGAGTTGGCCTACCCCTACTAGTTGTACCAGATACAACAAATCTACCATGTCCTCAACCCTCAAAAGGCGCATGCATAAATGCCTGAGATTGGCTCGAAACATAAGTAGATGTTGGCGGTAGCAAACAATTACTGAAAAGATGCTCAAAAGAACCACATAAAAAACAAGCCCCAATCTGAAGAACAAGTATCCACTACCAAGGATCGAGGATCTGTTCGATCAACTTAAACATGCAGCTGTATTCTCTAAAATTGATTTCCAGTCCAGTTACTATCAAATGGGGGTAAAAGAAGAGGATGTGCCCAAAACAGTCTTTAGAACTCGATACGGACATTAGGAATTCTTAGTAATTTCGTTCGGTCTAACAAATGCCCCTGCTGCATTCATGGATCTGATGAATCGGGTATTCAAGTTCTATATCGATAAGTTCGTTGTCGTATTCATCGACGACATCCTCGTTTACTCCCGGAACAAGGAAGAACATGCTGATCATCTTCGAATTTTACTTCAGACACTTCGAGAACACCAACTATTTGCCAAGTTCACTAAGTGCGAATTTTGCTTGTCCGAAATTTCCATCCTCGGACTTGTCATTTTGTCCGATGGAATCAAAGTAGACTCTAAGAAAGTACAAGCTATTCTTGATTGGAGACCTTCGAGAAATGTGAGTGAGGTCCGAAGTTTTCTTGGCTTAGCCGGTTATTACCGAAGATTTGTGAAGGGATTCTCGGTGATTGCTGCACCGTTAACTAAACTTCTCCAAAAGGATGTAACCTTCTAATGGTCGGAAAAGCAGCAACGAAGCTTCGACCAACTCAAACAAGCTTTGACACATGCTCCAGTCCTTATTCAACCTGAATCGGGTAAAGAATCTGTTGTGTACAGTGATGCATCACACTCGGGCCTAGGTTGTGTTCTGATGCAAGAAGGCAATGTAATTGCATACGCTTCTCGACAACTGAAACCACACGAATTGAATTATCCTACGCATGACCTCGAGCTTCCAGCCATTGTGTTTGCACTCAAAATTTGGTGGCACTATCTGTACGGTGAAAGATGCAAGTTGTTCACCGATCACAAAAGCCTGAAGTATTTACTCACTCAAAAGGATTTGAACCTTAGGCAAAGAAGATGGTTAGAGTTACTCAAAGACTACGAGTTGATCATAGATTATCATCCCGGAAAAGCCAATGTCGTTGCCGACGCTCTGAGTCGAAAACCGAATCTTGGTATGTTATTCAAAACCGAGAACAATCCATTCTTATGATTTAAGCACTTGTTCGAATTCTTTCTTAATAGTTAAGGAAGAAATTCGAACTCTTCTTACCTATTAAGTAATAATTCAAAGGCCTCCTTAATCATTAAGTAAAAGTTTGGAATCATACCTTGAATTGTAAGTAACATCTCTAATTTTGTTATTGGTAGCTACCTTGGCTATCAACGCTCATTTCCGGCTATGCAAAGCTCGGAATTATCTGAATGAACTTCAAGTTCAATCTACTCTAATCACCAGGATCAAAGAACTTCAACAAATTGATCCGGAACTTCAGAAAATCAATTCTAAGCTTGAGTCTAATCCTGACTTCTCTGTTAAGTAGAATAGTCTTCTATACTTCAAAGATCGTGTATGTGTCCCTAATAACAAAGAATTACAAGATGAAATCCTACAAGAAGCGCACCAAAATTCTTTTTCGATCCACCCTTGATCAGTTAAGATGTACAAGGATCTCAAGCCCTTTCATTGGTGGCCAGGAATGAAAACGGCTATCAACGACTCTGTAGCGAAATATTTGAACTGCCAACGGGTTAAAGCCGAGCACCAAGTCCCTACTAGTTTGCTCCAACCTCTCAAATTTCCACAATGGAAATGGGAACGGATCACAATGGATTTCATAATTAGTCTTCCTTGTTCGCCAAGAAAGTGCGACGCTATCTGGGTGATCGTTGATCGTTTCACCAAGTCAGCACACTTCATTCCGGTGAGAATGAATTTTAGTCTGGAAGCCTTGGCTGAATTATACATCCGATAAGTAATTCGTTTACATGGAGTTCCAATCTCAATAGTCTCCGATCGAGATCCCCGATTCACTACTCAATTTTTGAAATCATTACATAAAGCTCTCTGAACCAAACTGAATCTTAGCACAACTTTCCATCCTCAAAGCGATGGTCAATCCGAGTGAATAATTCAAATTCTCAAAGACATGCTCAGAGCTTGTATCATTGACTTCGAAAAGAACTGGGAGAAATCGCTACCTTTGGTAGAACTCGCCTACAACAATAGCTTCCAATCTTCGATTCAAATGGCTCCTTTCGAAGCGTTGTATGGTAGAAGATGTCGAACACCTCTGTGTTGGTCTGAACTTGGTGATAATAAAGTTTTAGGACCACAATTGCTTCTGGAAACCGAAGAACAAGTTCAAATCATTCATTCTCAATTGAAGCAAGCTTTCGATCGCCAAAAGTCTTACGCCGATTTGAAACGTAGAGACATTCAACATCAAGTCAGAGATAAAGTGTTTCTTAAAGTCTCCCCGTGGAAGAAAGTATTCCGATTCGGCAAAAGAGGCAAGCTAATTCCTCAGTTTATCGAACCATTTGAAGTAGTTGAAAGAATTGGTCTTGTAGCTTATCGACTTGCTCTTCCTCCCGAGTTTGATAAAATACACAATGTCTTCCATGTCTCAATGCTCAGAAGATATCGATATGATCCATCTCACGTTCTTGAGCCTGTAGAAGTTGAACTCAATCCTGATCTTTCATACGAAGAAGAGCCTGTTCAAATCCTTGATCGAGAAGTCAAAAGACTTCGAAATAAAAGTTTTCCTCTTGTCAAAGTTCTTTGGAGGAATCACAACGTCGAAGAAGCGACATGGGAACCTGAGGACACGATGTAGAAGCAATATCCCCATCTGTTCAATTCAGGTAAAATTCGATGACGAATTTTCTTTAAGGGGGAGGAGTTGTAACACCCTTAAACCGGGCTTAGAATAATTACTACTAAATAATTAAATCATGGCTCAATTAAATAGAATTAAGAAATTAATTGTAGTAATTAAAAAAAGAAATTAAGGACTAAAATGAAAGATATACAAATATGAGAACCAAATTAAAAAGGACCTAATCGATGTAGAAGCAAAATGTAGGGGAATACATGTAAAGAAAATTGTTGTCACATGACACAATTAGGTGTCATGCTCTCACCCTTGGAGAGTGGCATGTCCAACCACTAAGGAGATGGTAGAAAGATGAATCATCTTCATCCCCTTCATTCTTTTCTTTTACCGTTTCACACAAACAATTAGAGAGAAAGCAAAAACATAAAATTCTGGAGATTTATGGAATCAAAATACATGCATGTCAATGGATTTAAGCTAGGAGAAACATAGGTTCTTACATCCACAAACAATTCAAGTAAGTGTTCAAGCTAAAATTCTGCTCATATTTTTGTTTAAATGTTCTTGAAGAATTGAAGTGTTTCTTGAATTGTTTGTGCTGTGAATTTGATTTGAGAATGATCATTGATGTGTTGATAGGTGGTATGTTACATTAGGTTGCTTAAAATGCTAGAAAATTAATATGTATGAAGCTTGAATAATGAATCTGCCCAGAATTGTTAGTTTTAGACACCTTTCAGAAATCTGAAAAATTAAGCATGTTAGAGTTGTTTCTAGAAAAAGTGTTCTCATAATAGATTGTAGATGACACAATTTTACATGAGATAGAGGTACGAATTGCACGAAAATGTTAAGTATAGGTCTATGAATTGCTATTAGAAGTTACTGAACTGAAACTGGATGAATCTGGAATCTGCTGGATTAAATTGCAAAATTCGAAAAATATAGGGGTTTAAATAATGCCAATAAAATTCTGGAAATTTTTGCTTGAAACAGGGGAGTCATGAAATGAATGAAAATTAAATGGCCAAACTTGAATTAAGTCACAATGGATAGGTTAAATGCATTTAGATCACATATAGGATTATTAAAGGATTAAAGGGGGCTGTTTTTTGAAAATTGATAAATTGAGGACTTGAATGCTTTGATTTTGAATATGTTAGAACTTCATTATTATGCTAATACAAGTAAGTTAATATGGTTAAAATATCAGAACCAAATGAATTGTGAAACATATAATTTATATGCTTTAAATCCACTAAGTTTAGCTTGGACAGATTCGATCCTTAAATTGACCTGTTTTCAAATGCAAAACTATACTGATTGGGAAATGCTAAAAATATGTGCCATACATGATTTTAATGGTGTGTTTATAAGCTTTCTATAATGGTATGATATGCTTTATTTGGATTTAGGAATAAAGAGTTAGAAATAGATTAATGGACACTGCTCAAAACTGCCATGTTAGGGACAACTTGTGTGTTTATTGTTGTTTGCTTGATTTGGTTGGATTTTTATGCTAAGGTTGATACTAATGGATGTTATATATGTTGTAATATGATTCAAGAGACTATTGAGGAAGAGGCAATAGAGGATACAAGGAGCGGACAATCAAGAAGGAGAGACAAGGGCATAGTGATAAAGGACAACAAGTAGCTTGGAGTATTGTGAGTGTAGTTTTGTTTAAAGTGTTAGGATTAGTATCCTAACCTTGTTATTTTTTATTACTAGATAACCTAATGAAGCATGAAATGAATTTAAATTAATGGTTGGTAAATTAACTTGATAAGGAAGAAGGATTAAAGACTTGACTTATGACCTAAGTTATTCTTACTTGCTAGATAAGCATGCTTAGTTCAAATAATATGTTGCTATGAAATCTCGATTGGTTGAGATATGTAAAATGAGACTTTTTGAATGATTTAGCGACTGTTTTATGATGGTTATATGCTTGATTTAATGATTAATGCTTGCTGGAAAATTGATTGAGCATGACTTGAATGATTCACCTTATATACATGATTGAAATGTTGTTACATGACTTGTAAAGTATTGAATAACTAACAAGTGACCTTATTGGAGGTAAAAGATAAGATAAAGACCTTGGTTGATTAGTGTCTATAGTTAGAAGGGCAAGCCTTAGAGTCATTGAGCTCCTCTGATCTCTATTACAGAATGGTGGTTAGTCACCTATAAACCTGAAAAGGTGGTTAGTCACCTTGATAATTTAATGGTGGTAAGTCACCATTGATGCTTATACATCCTCTATTATATGTCAAAATGAGAAACGGATACTTGAGGTATCTAATGATACATGTTACAAGAAGACTTGATTACCTATTCCATTAATCATCCAAGGCAATATTGAAAAACTTATATGACTTGAAAGATAAGTAACTCAATGATATGTACCAATGAAATGATGTTGATATGCTTACTAGTCTTGAATATGCTCATGCTTTTAAATGATACTTGTTGTTGTAAATGCTAATGTTTTGATTTATGCTTGCTGTATAAATGAACATGAAAGTATGTTATTTGTGTTGCATCATTGGATTATTGAAATGGTTACAAGATTAGCTAAGTCTACTTTTGTATGTTAGACTAGCTAGGTAAACCTTGTTTTAAGCCTAGTTAGGTAACCTTGAAGATTAAATAATGTTTTAAAAGATGGAAATTAGTAAAGTTAGGGCTGACTCACTAAGTACATACCTTGTACTTATCACTCTTCTGTTCCCTTCTTCCAAATATTTCAGGTACTAGTCCCGAAAGCTAGTCGATTGTCTTAGAGAGCTGACCTTGAAGTCCAAGCACAAGTATGACTCTTTTGGTTATTATAGTTGGTGGCATAGATGTATATAAGTGTCACACGCATATGATATATGTATTTTGATAGTTTTGGTTTGTACATGTTTAAGACATAGTTCATGTTATGTAATGAATAATCATATTGGTTTGATTTTGTGTAATGTATATATATGGTTAAGGTGATCAAGTCTTGATAAGGTATGGTGGATATGTATATATGGATTTGATGATATGAATATGTTATGTTTGAGCTATTTAAGTTGATATTGAGCTTGAATATGTTTGTATGGTTCATGTATTTGTTGGATTTGAATGATTGAGTATGATTAAGTGTGATATCTATATTTGATTTAGGCATTTGCATCTAGACTTTGCTATGGTCGTTACTATATTTCGGATAGTGCATAATGTAAGGAATTCATATAGGTTTTTAATAATTTGAACATAGGATATTAAAGCATCTAGTTGTTTGATTCAAGTAAGTCTATGCACTTGTTGGTAGCCGAATGCTTAATAAATTGATTAAGGTGTGTTTAGTTATATTATTTTTTAGTTTATAAGTTAGAATACATGTTAGAAAAGTTTTAAAATGGCCCACATATTTTTATACGTTTTGGTAACATGTTTCTAGTTCATAAGTTAATATGTTAAGTTTGATAATATACAAGCTGCATGACTTTGATTGACATTGTTACATGTCTGGTTTCGATCGTTTATTTGTTCTAAATCATGCGTTATAAGTCGTGACATCCCTCGCTCCTAACTCGGGCGAGGGGTGTTACACCAGATGTTTTCCGTGAGCCGAAGAAATACAGTGAAAAAGCACAACTATTTATCTGGACTAAGCGAGCAAATACGTGGATTCAAAAAACAAAGTAAAAATTAATCCTGAGAAAAAGGATTCAAAAAGCAAAAGAAATGAGGCATGCATTCAAGTTTTAGACATCTTTAGGGGCATGCCTATCATATTCGAATTTTCCTTGAATTGCAAGCTCAAATGTTAGCGTAAATAGCCCCAAACCCCCCTTTGTTCATCACCAATTCAAGAGGAAAAAAACACTTAAAAAATCATCCGAAAATTCCTTTGAGTTTCTCTGAAAATTTCGGAAAAATTGTTGGAGTAAGTTCGAGCTTTGGGATAGCTTTGGTTCAATTTTTGGTGACGGTTGGAATTGGTTCGAGTGGAGATTATTCGTGAATTCTCCACTTCCGGTAATTCTTCCTTTCTTTTCTTTTTTTTTGAATTTATTTTCTTGGTTGAATTTTTTGTTTGTTCATGTTCTTAGGTTGCAATTTGGATTAGAAGATCGAAATTTGTGTTCGGTAAAATTTCTTTTTTGTGATTTAATTTTTGTTTGTTTGTTCATGTTCTTTAAACTTTGTTTAATCTCTTTATTCTTAGAAATGAAAAAATCTTGCCATTGAAAATGAAAATTTCAATCCATTTTCATTCTTATAAACTAAAAAGATCTTGTTGAAAATAAAATTTTGATCAATTTTCATCCTCAAAAATTAAAAAACGAGTTATTGAACAAAAAATTATTCACTTTTGTTCTAAAAAAACTAAAAGATTGTGTTGTTTAAAAATGAAATAAAAGTAGGTTTTGATCCATCACATTTTGAAAAAAAATTTAAAAAATAGTGTTTCTTAAATAAGGTTTTCTTGAGTTCTTTTAAAGAGGGATGTCTAAAAACGAAAAAATAAAACAAAGGGCTTTAAAATTTAAAAATAAAAAATAAAATGGCTTTAAAAAGATTTTGTTAAAAACTTAAAAAAAATCAGAAATTAAAAATTAAAAATTGGATTTAAAACATAAGGATTTTGGAAATAAAAGGTTTTGAAAGAAAAATAAAATGTGTTAAAAATAAAAAGATAAAATTTCAAAAATAAAAATAGTTAAAGTTTAAAACGAAATAAAAAACATTTCAAATAATGAATAAAAGAACAAAAAGATAACAAAAGCACAAAAAAGGTCTCTTTAGAAAAATTCTCAAAAAATAATTAATCCAAATTTGAGTCTCGAATTTTCTTGTTAGCTTTTAGTATAGGTTGAACTTTAGGGTTTAAGATCTTTTGAGCTTAGACTAGAGACTTGTTTTTTTTTTTTGAAAAACTCTCTTCAAAAAAAATAAAATACACTTAGTAAAATTTAAACCCTAAATTAGGAACAAAAGACTTAGAGTCTCTTTATAATTAATAAACTTCAAATTAAAATAAATAAAAAATGTTCAACACATTAAATTTCTTTGTTTGATTGAAAAAGTGGAACTTAATCAATGTGATGTCTTATCAAACGGGAATGATGGATTAGCGCGAAAAGTGTTGGCGGTGATTAAACTTTTATTTCCCGGGCGATAAGGTCATTAAAATAGATTTATATTCATTGAACGGAAAAATAAAATCGAACCTTCGTGAACTTGCAAATTCCAATTTTGAAAATGTTTTTTTGAAATCAATTAAGTACCAATTTTTGGGCGCCGTGGGGTGCTAACCCTTCCCCATGCGTAACCGACCCTCGAATCTTTTTTCTGGTTTTCACAGATCAAAACCGTTGTTTTAATAAAATAAAACATTTTATTAAAATAACCCCTTTTAAAGTGATCCAACCGTACTTTTTCAAAAAGATTGGTGGTGACTCCGCGTTTTCAAAAGTTTTCCAAAAAGTCGGGCTCGAAAGGGTTGCGACAGATCTATATGATTAGAATGAGTCAAGAATGAATAAAAATGTGATGCTTGATACTAGTTGATGACTTGAGTTGAATAATTGATAGACATTATATTATACATGCTAGATATTGTCTATGATTCGAATGACCTAAGGGTTTACCTTGATCTTGATATACATGGCTTGAAACAAGAATTCTTGAATGAAACATGTCTTGAACAATACTCGAATTACTTGATTAAAAAACTTGGAAATTAAATCAAATGTTTGGTTTCTAGTTAGTCTTAGGTAGACTGGCATGCCAAAGAGTCTAGAGCTCTTGTGTTATGGTGGACTACGGTCCTAGACTTGAATTTTGTAGCCTAGTTAATTTAGGTGTTATGATATGAGATATGATTAAGTTTGATTAAATTGATCTTGATCTTATGTCTTGAAAAGTTTAAATGATTGATAAATGGTCGATATATGTCTTGTATATTTGCTATGAGTTGTCTATTGAATGTTTACATGCCAAATCTTGTCTTGAAATGCCATGTTAATATAAGCTATATAAATAGATGAGTTTGTGTGATATGATCTACTTGCCATGGCCTAGGTCGTTTTAGATGTATTGTAGATTCAAGTATATTGATCATGATCTTGTATGATTCGTGGTTAGTAAGCATGCTCTATTCGAATGAGGCTAGGAAACATAATTGATCTTTGTTGTTATAAGAACCAATCGAATGGATTGTCTTGTGCCTAGCTTGTCTATGTTAGCATTGTAGTATATGGTTAGTGTAGGAAACAAATATGATAACATGATTGCTAACAAGGAAATTGTATGTTTCGAATGCCATGCCATGATTGATCTTGTTGTGCTCGTGTTATTCAAATGCTATGGTTGTACATGATGAAATGATATGTTTCGATTTCCATGCTATGATTGATCATGTTGTCTCATGATGTTCGAATGCTTACTAGGAGGATTGAAATTGTTTACACTTTCTTGATTGAGATTACAATACTTAGGTTGATGTATGTAGTAATCTATGATAATGACTATGTGTTGGTGAATGAATGATAATTGTTTCATGTTGTTTGGGTGTTGGATTAGAAGATTAACTCACCTATTAGGGGTGAGTTGTGAAAAGTTCAAATTGGTTCGTGTTTTCCTTGCATGTTTAACGCTCCTTCCTTAGCCCGTTTAGGATTAAACCGGGTGAGGGGTGTTACATCTGAACAAGAAAAAAAAAGAAAAAAATAGGGCCATTTATTGAGGTAAACCTTCTAGGTTTACTTACATATTCCCCGTGTAACTCGTTCGGTCTGGTCTCGTGTCTAGGCCAGGTCGAGGGGGTTACAGATACCAAGTTGCATTTTAGTACATCTTTCCACCATCATACCGATAGTCAGTCTAAGTGAGTTATCCAAATTTTTTAGGATATACTTCAGTGTTGAGTTGGGAAGATCAGTTACTATTGGTCGAGTTTTCATACAACAACTATTTTCAATCGACCATCAAGATGGCTCCTTTTGTGGGCTTGTATGGATGCAAATGTAGGACAACCTTGTATTGGACCAAGCATAATGAGAGAAGAATTGTGGGATCAAATTTGATTAGACAAATCGAAAAAAAGGTTTAGATAATCAAGGAAAGATTGCAAGTGGCCTTTGATCGTCAAAAAGCTTATGCGGATCGGAAGCGTAAGCACATTGAGTATGAGGTTGGTGACAAGGTGTTCCTCAAGGGTGTCATCGTGGAAAAGAGTAATTTGCTTTGGGTGGAAGGGAAAGTTGAGCCCGAGGTTTATTGGACCTGATAAGATTCTTGAGACGGTTGGACTTGTACCTTACCGGTTAACCTTGCCCCTCGGAGATGACATGCATCCACAACGTGTTTCATGTGTCTATTTTGAGACGTTACCATTCTGATCCTTCCCACATTATTCCTCTTGAGGAGATTAAGATTAATACTGAATTGATCAATGAGGAAGAACCGATAAATGTTTTTGAAAAAGGAGTCAAAGAGTAGCGCAATAAGTGTATATCGCTTGTGAAGATCTTGTGGAGGAGCTACGGAGTTGAGGAAGCAACGTGGGAAGTCGAGGGTGATATGAAGTTGCTTTAACTGAATTTGTTTCCAAAAGCTAAATTTCGGGGACTGAATCTTCTTTTGAGACGGGAGAGTTGTAAGGATCATGATTTCAGAATCCGAGGTTCGATTTAACCCAAAGTGTGGGCTTCTTGTTTTGGTCGAGATGTTTGGTCCTTGAGAGCCTTTGAGAGTGGATGAGTTAGGATGGTGTATGAAGGGTATTGTGGTAATTTACCTAGTTTTGAAGAATGGAGAGAGGCTTTTATTTCCCTCTGGAGAAAAGGGGATGGTGATATTACCATTGTCCCCCTTATCTTATTCCCTTAGTCATCCTCTATTTACCCAATTCCCACACCCAAGAAAAGGATGAAACTTAGTAGTTTTGAGTTGGATTTTCGGATTTTGAGTCAAGGGTTTTAGAATCTCCATTCAAGGATCTACATTTTGAGTTAAAGAAGTGTCAAATTCTTCCAATGTGCTTGGGAAGAAGAAAGCTTGAAGGGCTTGGGTTGGAGGCTTCTTTTTTAACTTTAGGATCAAGGTTAGTACACTAATAACTCTTGTGTCTTCCTAGAAATCATAAATTCGATTGCCTTGTTGCTTGGTTGATGTTTTGGTTGTGTGAATGTTAGAGACCTCTTTAAAGGATAAACCCAAATTTGGTGTTAAAATAGTATAAAAAAGTAGGAATCCACTTAAACAACTTCTCATAACTTGGAGGTTCGTTTTGGGGTCTTAACTATGGGTTTTAGAGGCATATGAGGTGAATTATGAACTCCATAAAACTAATTTTGGGTTTGAGTACCGATAGGGGTTGAACGCGTATCGATACCCTTTGTTTTATCAGGTAAAATAAGGTTATTTTGGAAGTGTTTATTGGTATGCCTAAGGGGGGTATTGGTACCCCCTGTTCCATCCAAATTCGAGTGGCGAAAAAAGTTTATCGGTACGCATTTGAGTGTATCGGTACCATAGAGGGTATCGGTACACGGCCCCGTGTATTTCTATTGGGTTATAGGTCAAACCTATTTGAGTGGTAGCTGAGTATTGGTACGCTTAGGATGGGTATCGATACCCAGAGAGGCGTATGGGTATGTGCTGGTGAGTATCAATACTCACTAAGCAATATGCCCGAAAAATACGTTTTGAGTACAAGGTACCTATAATTCGAGGACTAAGGCCCGATGTGATTTTAATGTGGTAAAGTGAATAGTAAAACTGAGAAAATGAGATTTAAACCTCATATGCAAGCTTAATGAGTAATAACTTATTTAAAACCTTGTGTGGCTCGTTGTGTTGTGATAATAAGGATCGTTGGTGGATCGAATAATGGTTGTATTCCATATAAGGGCATTAGTATGGTTGAGTCACCTGTATTAATGAGATTCTAGTATACTAGTGTAAGAAGGAGTGTGTTACAACACAATGATTAAAGATTTCCAAATGTATGAACTCGATGGTTAGTGGGACTGGGACTCATTCGAATATGCTCGATGAGAGATTTCGAGCATGAGTGTATGAACCTGATACTTAGTGAAACCGAGCCTCACTCTGAGTGTGTGTACCTGATGCTTCGTAGAACTGGCCTCACTCCAGGTTTTATGGTATTATATGAATAATTGCTATGTGAGACTTTTTACATTCTTATTGTTTGATATATGTTTAGGCGGCTAATTGTAACTCCATATTGATATGATCATATTGCCATGATTTGCATGAAGCATGGTTGAGTGGAAGTGTATCCACTAAGCTTCGTTAGCTCATAATTTTAAATTGTTGTTTTCGTTCGCAGGTTAGTAGGTTGACGTGCATCGTTGGAGCGCCGTCAGAGTAGGACCTCATCATCGATTTATTGTCTGAGTATATTACTTATATTATTTGGGCTATGTATTCGTAGAACCCTATGATTTTATTGTAATTCATATTTTGGGATTTTAAATTGAGTGTCGAATGCTTTTAACTATGTATTTTAAATTGAGCTCATCATGTAACATTTTAATGCATTTATCTACTTGAAATATTTAAACTTTATGGATTTTATGAATGAATGAAATTTGGGCTAAATCTAGATGCAAAATTTTATAGTAATGGGTTGGGTTTGAGGCCCAAGTATGACATTCGGGTCGAGGGTGTTACACATCTCTAGCTCCCTTCCTAGACTAATTCCCCTGGCTATGCTGAACTGATACGGTCGGTAGCTTCTTGGCTCGATCGGTACTCTAAGATCCTTATTATTCATTGAGTGCCTCTAATCATTTAGTAGTCCTAGCCTGACGAGTCAATTCTTTATACACCGTGTCTTGGTTCAAAGCAAAACTTTTCATAATCGATAGTCGAATTCCTTTCAAAAATTTGTCACATATGTCTTTCTCATTCGCAACTAACACCAGAGCATACTAGAACAACCTTAGAATTTATATCTCATAATCATTCACTAACATGTTTTTTTTGTTTCATGTTCTTAAAATTATCTCGACATTTCGCTAGATACTCTGCTCCCACATATCGATCTCAGAATGATTGTTGGAAATACTCTAATGTGATATGGTTTGCTGGAGAAGTATCTTCATCTGCCACCCACCAATTTTGGGCTTCAACTTTCAGTAGTGATACAGTGGCCCTCAACTTCTGGTCGGTGGGATAGTCCATATTAACAAACAAGCGTTGTAGCTGCTTTAGCCAGTACTCAACATTAGCCAGATCTGCACTAGTCTTATCCTCAAACATGGTCATCTTGGTAGCTAGAAACATGGTAGATATGGATTTCCTCACACCCTCTGACTGGCGGAGGTAACGTAGTAGCTCCCGGTTCACTGTGGCATTGTTCATCTCAACAGTCTCACTGTCCCTAGAGTCATGTGGATCATCACTCTGAGTTTGCTGAGCAGGTGGATTCCCACCTCCAGTATGATGTGCTCTAGTCAGCTGAGCTCTGATATGATTCTCAGGCTGATCATCCCCATCAGCATCATGTATCTCATTATGGTTATGCGTCTGATCATCCACATCCCTATCATCATCATGTATATCATTCTAGTTATGCGTCTGATCATGTATCATCCTCAACCTCAGCCTCGTCTACAACCTCGACTGGTCGCTAATCTTGAGCTCCTACAAAGTGACATAGTTGTCTATCTACAAAAGGAAATAATCCTAGAATTGGAGTTGATACTTGGAGTTTCTACTCAAAATATATAAGTTCTTTAAAATAGTAGGTTTATCATAAAACCCCATTTTGCTCGAAAATATTTTATATGCATGCGAAAATTATTTCCATTTTTAAAATTTTTTTAGGTGAACCTCACAGTCCGAGGGTTAAACATGGCTCTGATACCACTAATTGCAACCCCCTAAACACGACCTCAAAGAAAAGACCAAATTGAGGAAGTCCCATTTAAAAAATTGACCCTAAAATCCAATTTTAAATCTAAGCATTTCAAAATACAAAATATTTATTAAAAATTACATATACTTAGTATTGTCTCATTTATTATAAATCTCAATCGTTTAAGCAATGTTCTGATAGTTTAATAAATATATGAAATTAACCTCATAAATGCATGCTAAAATAATAATCTCAAAGTAAATAAAGTTAATTTTCCGAGTTACGTTAGTAACTAAAAAATAGTCCATACTAATAAATAAAATAAAGTCTGAAATGCTGAGGCCCTTCAAGTACCATATGCCTAAGGTTTGAGTATCTAGAGAAGAACTAAGGGGGAGTAAGCTATAAGCCTCAGTGTGTCAATAAAGTGCAGGTGAACATAAACACAAAACATATTAATCACATCATCATGCTCAATCCTATCATACGGATATACTTATACACATGATAGGATGGACTAGACACAATGTCTTTCACCCAGTTACATAACATCGTCTAAGGAATAGGTTCCCTAGAACCACTCTCTATGTCACACCATCTGAAGTGGTATTAAGCCCATAGTGTGAAACCATTGAACTTCCCCATACAATTCTCAACCCAAATGATATGACATGATAACTCAATTTCTGAATCTGAATAAAATCGTATTTAATTAGTCAAGATGCATGATACAATAAGTCTAATATTTATTTAGTCCTATTATGATATATGATGCATGGCATGTCATCATACAAGTCAAATTATATAAACAATTCAGACTTACAAATCGTATAGAAAAGTGTAGCACAAAAAGAGCCACGCCTCAAGCAACTAATAACTCAACGACGACATGATTGTCTCCCACGCTCAACTCTAGCACTAGGTCACCTAAAGAAATAATCACTATATTAGGAACTACTACTACATCACAACACTAATATAAATTTACTAATTTGAACTATACGCACGTGCTGATCTCGCAGGTCGTGTAGATGCAGTCTACACGAGTGGAGGAAGAAGAGGTACGTCTCTGAGTCAACGTCACCTGAACATAAGAATATTTCGAATCTGATTTTGATATACACAATTCTTCAAATTCTAAGTACAAATAAATGTAAATAGTGAAAATGGGCATTTGAGTTTGAATTTGGGAAAACGGACAGCGAATTTGGAACTAGGCCATTAAAAAACATGAAGTCAAGTTTGACTGAAAAGTCAACGCTAAAAGTCAACGATCAATGTCAACACCGGTGGTCAAAGTCAATGGTCAATGAGTCAGGTCAAATTCAATGATGGTGGTTAATGGTAAACGAGTTAGGTTAAAGGCAACGGTTCATGTCTGGTTTGGTCAACGGGTCAGAAGACCAGTTTGGTTAAGTCTGGATGGTTTGGTTCGGTTTAGGATTATGGGTTCGGTCCGAGTTTGGTTCTCTAGTTCGGTTCTGGTGAGTTAGATCATCGGTTCGGGCTCTGTCCGACCAAGCCACTACATCACCTAATATGGGCCACTTCATTGCACTGAGCCTCTCGAAGGTTTAGGCAAGGTTAAGATCTCCCACTTAACGGGAAAGGTTAGATGGCCCACATCCTATACACTCAAAGTTGTACAGCCTTAGGGTTTAATAATCCTTATCGGCGTTGACGCTGGCGGTAACCATTAGAGACCAAAACTTGCCATTTTTTAGCAAAAACATGTGAAACAAGGGTGACCAAGAACACAAATAGCTTACCCAAGAACCAAATAGAGAAAGACGCGACAGATGACACGGTGATGATGATGAAATTGAAAGGTTCTATCATTGATTCTAAGCGAATAACGAAGGGAAAGAATGACACGCTAGGTGGGTTATGTTTGGTGCGAGAAAGTGAACACACCGGTAGCCTCAGATCGAAAAATATACGTTGTTGGGTGGCTACCAACGCTTGATCGGAAAATGGGCCTCTCGAAGGTTTAGGCTAGGTTGGCTCTATAGCCTAACAGAATTATGCTATAGGCAATGTTGGGCTCTCTCACTCAAAGGACAAGGCCAGATGGCCCACATCCCATACACTCAAAGCTGTACAACCTTAAGGTTTAATAACCCTTATTTGCGCGGACACTGGCGGCAATGTTTTGGCATTGATAATTTTGAAATCTAAAATTTTAAATTCTGACTTTTTAAGTTTGTGTGCACTTGGTTTGTTTCTTGGTTGATATATATAATTCTAGTTGTATCTATAAATACTCACTTGAGATTTTTATGTTGTCTCTCCCTTTGCAATTCCAACGTCTTTTCTTTACTATTTATTCATCTTGTAACACCTCGACCCTGATTCAGATACAAAGTGCTATATTCGGGTCACCCAATTTTCTGACCCAAAAAGTTTCATTTCAAAACCATAGTTTCGCAACCGCCTTTTTAAGGGAGGCTTCGACGTTTTTGGAAAACACTTTTAAAAAAAAATTAACGGAGTCGCCACCAATCTTTTTTTAAAAAAAGTGTGATTGGATTACTTTTAAAAATAGGGTTATTTTAATAAAACGTTTTTTTGGTTTTAATAAAACAACGGTTTTGGTCCGCGAAAATCAGAAAATAGGTTCGGGGGTCGGTTACGCGTGGGGAAGGGTTAGCATTCCCACGACGCCCAAAATTGGTACATAATTGGTTTTAAAATCGTTTTCAAAACTGGAATTTGCAAGTTCAAAAAAGGTTCGACTTTATTTGTTCGTTTAATGAACATTAGTCTATTTTAACGGCCTTATCGTCCGGGAGATGAACTTTAATCACCGCAAACATTTCTGGCGTTAACTCGTCATTCTCGTTTGATAAGACATCGCATTGGTTAAGTTTTCAATGTTCAAACAACAAAGAGATTTAGGTGTGTTGAGCATTTTATTTTTTATTCTAAGTTTGATTATTTAAAGACCCTAAAAACGTCTAAGTCTTTTATTCCTAATTTAAAGTTTAAGTATGTTTTAAGTGTATTTTATTTTTGTGAAGAACATTTTTCAACAAAACATGTCTCTATCTAAGCTTTAGTCCCTAATCCTAAGTTTTCACTTATTTCTGAAACAAGCAAGCAACTTTTATTCTTTTTGAGATATTACCCTTTTATTAATTCTTTTTAAAAAGAACTTATTTCCTCTTTACTTCTTTTATTATTATTAAAGCCAATATCCTCTTTTACATTTTTATCTTTTTTTTATGTTTTTTACCTTTTATATTTTCCTTTTTAAAAGAATTTTCTCTCTTTTAAAACTCATTTTTATTTTTTTTTCATTTTTTAAGTTTTTCTTTTAAAATACCCCTCTTTAAATAAATTTTATTTTTCCTAAAGAACATCTTTTTTAAGTTTTTATCCTAGACCCAAAACTTTTATTTAAAACTGTAACCCCCTTAGCCCGGCCTAGACGTTTGACCCGAACTACGAAGATTACAAGGGGAAAACCAAAGTCAACCCAAAAGTCAACCTTGATTAGTGACCCTTTTTTTCTTTTTATCTTTTCTAAATGCATATTAAGCCTGTGTGATTACGCATGAATCATAGGAGAGAAGGACGTAGCGATCATAAAACATTTAAGGACTCAATTGCAAGATTTACACATTTTAGGGACCAAAATGTAATTTCCAGAAAATATAAGGACTTGGCTGAATTAGAGTTTACCGATATGTAATTAATCTTATTTCAAGCCACTCTACCAAATTTCAACTGAAAAGGACATTCCAAGACCAATCAATTGCATCCACAACATTCAAGACTAAAACGTAAAACAAGGAAACTTAAAACAATTCAAATCATCATCCAATGGTCATCCTTTTCGGAACAACAAACCTTCGTACCGAAACGCCCATATCGAAATGGTGTTGACCGTTTCGGTACTCGGGTATGTTCCGAGACTGGTATCGAGACAGGTCTCTCCAGTGGCCAAACTGTTCCGAACACCTTCAGCTCTTTCCGAAACGCTATGGCCATTACAGGCCTCCGTTTCGAAACAATTAAGGGTGTTTCGATACACCCTGCACTGTGATAGTAGAAAATGCTGATTTTTCATACTTTTCTGCACTCGAATCAACCCCGGAACATGCCACATCGTGCATAGATCAAGGATACATATCAACAATCATCATATCGAAGCTATAGCCTAAACATAGCAACAAATACCCAAGCAAAGGCACTAAAGGCATGCTTCCTAGCTCACCCAAAACCATAACAAGTCAAAACTCCAAATAAACCAAAATCCAAACTCCAAAGGCCATTTACAATTCAAGTATAGTCAAACCAACATGCTCAACGTAAAAGGAACACTCTCAAATATTCCAAAGTATAAATTCCCACCCGTTGCCTCTTATTACACTAAGGGTGAACCACATACATTTCTTTAGCAAAACATTGGATTGCTCTTGCTCTTGAGCTGCCTCCAAATGTTCAATTTTCTGCATTGATGAAACAAATGAGTGTAAGCACAAAGCTTAGTAAGGATCGCTAAACAACATTCACCAATGCATTTAACATAAATTGCAAAACCAACACTTATGTGACATGGCTTTTTATAAAACATATATTCATAAGATCAATGCATTTTTGAGAACACATGCACTTATATAACATCATAAACAGCAATTAGACCATTGCTCATTCTTTACCAAGCATCTCATGCACTCATGCGTCATACACAACTTTCTCATGCAACCTTGCATCACATACAAGCATCTCATGCTTCACTTTATACATTTACATTATATTGGCTTTCAAGTGATAGTCCACAACCATTTCAACACAATACACAATCGGATACACGGATTACAAGCATTGTCCCTCACGCTTCATACAAACTACTGGAATACACAAGGTGGAGACTTATGGCACAATCACAACCCCTCAAAACCCGTGATGGAGACCAATGCCACAATCACAACACCTCAACATCACTCATCGATAGTTGTATAATTCCACTAACGATAGTATGGGACACATACACAAGACTCACACACGGGACTAACCATTCACCGTTGTGATCTTAACCTCAATCGTTAGGGTACTTAGAAGGAGAATACGACACAATCACAACCCCTCAACATCCAAGGCGACTTTATTCACGGTGCACCCAATCCTATAGCCAGCTAACTATATTCGATTAAAGTAACCAAAAACCATTTCTGTAACACCCCAAATTTGGGCCTAGATGTTTAGAGTCTGAACCGGATCGGTCTGGAAAACGGTTCGAATCTAAAAGGGAGTTTTAGGGAACACCTAGTTCGGGATGCTTTAAAAATATAGAAAAATATCTAAAAATCCTCATTTAATATATAAAAGAGAATGGTTAAATCAATTTTAAAAAATAAGGTTTGGAAATACTACATTTCGGTGTAGTGACCAAATCGCAGTTTTTGCAAAGTTAAGTAGTGACTGTTTTGTAAAGGATTGAAACTTTGAATCTTTAAGGAGCTAATATTACCAAAATGTTTTCATCAGTTTTTTGCTTAATTTGGGTGATTTAATTAATGTTTTAATTAAAGAAAATGAAGGTGATTAAATTAGAAAACCACCTTTGACTTTTCATAACTACTTTTCACAAATTTTCCCACATTTTATTTTCTCTCAAATTCCTTTCAACCAAACACATTTTCTCCAGCAAATACACTTTGATTTCCACTTCATTTGATGAGATTTCAACCACTCTTTGATTCCTAAGCAATTTCTCATCAAATCCACTTGATTTCTACATTGAATTTTCAAGAAAACTTGCCCAAATCAAGGAGAAATCATCCATTAGAGGTAAGCTTCGTCCTTCTCCTCTAATGATCAGTTCTTTACTGAAAGGGTAAACTACTGCAAGGGTCACTTTCGTTTCCCGTTTTTACACATTTAATCACCACTTTTGAAAAGTACCAATAAGTGGTCATCTACGTTTTCGATGTGTAAAAACTTGGTCACTCCGACGTTATAGTCTGTTAATCCCCTAACGAATTGCTGATGTGGCGAAATTAATTAACGAAAAAATAAGGATAAATTACTGCAATAGCCATTAAAATTTATCTCATGTACATTTTTTCTCCTCAATTTAAAAAAGTAAACATTATAGTCACTAATAAAAATGTTTCTTTATAATTTCACCCTTAAATTTTTAAAAATTTATTTTCAATCCTAAAACTTTACAATCAATTAGTACAATAATATTATAAATGCTTAGATGAAAATAGGTGCCCAAAGTATACCCTTTGAAACTTAGGTGCCCAAATTGCTCCTATTTAATAACTCGAACTTAAAAATTTAGTCCACTAACTACTAAAAAATTCGAGCTATTGGAATTTCTATTTTATAATTCAAACTTTATTTTGAATTTTTGAGTCGAGTTTATAAAATTATGAGTCGATTATTTTCACATCAAACCAAAAAAATTTAATTTTTTTCGAGTCAAGTCGAGTGTTGCACTTCCCTACATACAAACACGGATTAAAATTGAAAATTATATTTCTTTTACTTCACTAGCTATTGAATTTCGTTTATTCATTTTATTATTATGCTGGAGCAGACATGATCCGACATAGAATCAAAATTGATTTTTTACCCGATAAATAAATAATTAAAAAAGAGCAACAACAGTGAACCCTGAAAGCGGCCCTTTCTCCTCTTTCATTATTTTCCTCTTAAATCTTGTTTGTTACCTGCAAAATTTTATATGGTTGAGTTTTCTTGTTAAGTTCAAGATTTGGGGTTTTTGTTATTCAAGATTTGTGAAAAACTAAAAGGAAACTCATAATTTCAAAATCGTTTTTTTCTTGATAATTTTTTGGGCTCATTTCTTGCGTTTCACAACAACTACGAACTACCCTTTTCTTCTGGTATAGAACAAGAACTTAGATTCTAGAGGAAACCTAGGAGAGAAAGATTAAAACCGAAGAAAATCTCTGAAAACTGTTGTATTTCATGTTAGTGTTTGGTTTCTAGGAAAATGTCTTTAACTCGTTTCTTTTGTTCTTTCTTCTTTATTTCAGTTTTTGTTTAATGTTGTATTCGATCTAACAGTGGAAACTGTCGGATCAATTTTGATTCTTTGTCGGATCATGTCTGCTCCAGCATAATAATAAAATGAATAAACGAATTTCAATAGCTAGTGAAGTAAAAGAAATATAATTTTTAATTTTAATCCGTGTTTGTATGTAGGGAAGTGCAACACTCGACTTGACTCGAAAAAATTAAATTTTTTGGTTTGATGTGAAAATACTCGACTCATAATTTATAAACTCGACTCAAAAATTCAAAATAAAGTTTGAATTATAAAATAGAAATTCCAATAACTCGAATTTTTTAGTAGTTAGTGGACTAAATTTTTAAGTTCGAGTTATTAAATAGGAGCAATTTGGGCACCTAAGTTTCAAAGGGTATACTTTGGGCACCTATTTTTCATCTAAGCATTTATAATATTATTGTACTAATTGATTGTAAAGTTTTAGGATTGAAAAATGAATTTTTAAAAATTTAAGGGTGAAATTATAAAGAAACATTTTTATTAGTGACTATAATTTTTAATTTTTTAAATTGAGGAGAAAAAATGTATATGAGATAAATTTTAATGGCTATTGCAGTAATTTATCCTTAATTTTTTGTTAATTAATTCCGCCACATCAGCAATCCGTTAGGGGATTAACGGACTATAACGTCGGAGTGACCAAGTCTTTACACATCGAAAACGTAGATGACCACTTATTGGCAGTTTTCAAAAGTGGTGACTAAATCTGTACAAACGAGAAACGAAAGTGACCCCTGCAGTAGTTTACCCTTACTAAAATTACCAAGTTATCAATCCTTTATTAATGTTTTTAAGTGGTTTTAATGTTAGGAACAAGAAATTGGCTTAAAACTCAAGATTTTGGAAGAGATCTTGAAGATTTTCGTGGTGATTGATTGTGCTCTGTTTTGAGATGGTTTACTAATGTATTTTTGAAGTTAATTGATGTTACAAATGAGGTTTTATCAATCCAATCCCAAATAGGTTTGCTTTTCCTAAGTTTTGCTTGTTAGAATGAAGGTTTTTGGGGTGATTTTGGTGTTCTGCTATAGCTGGAGGTATAAGGACGCGGTTGTGTTGGTTTTTGATGTTAATTGATATTTAGAAATGATTAGAAGTGATGAATCTTGGCTAGGTTTGGTTTTGGAAGAGTTAGGAGGTTATATCAGTAGTGTTTGGTAGCCAAAATTTGGTTTTTGTGTAGAGCACCGAGTTTAGGTGTGTGGTTGATGATTTCAATGCATGATGATGCATTAATTCTCTGCTCTTATGTGTTTAAAACAGGGGAGATATCTTCGACCACCTTTGGAGTTGATCCGGAAGCTTAGATAGCGTTTCGGCGAGCAAGCAAAACGTAATCGGTGAGTGCGTATGGTCTTAGAAGTCCTTGAGGGACAAAGAAACAAGGTTTGGGTATTTAGGAAAGGTTTGAAACACCATCCTAAGTCCGAAAGTAAGTATTGGCTGGATTGCTCTCTTGAATGTGGTGATTTTCCCTAAAATGCTTTTACCTGCTCATGGTTTTAGATTCATAAATTCCTACTGTTTTTATGCATGATTTATAGCATGAGATGATGCTTGAAATGATTTCATAAAGTAACATGTTGCATAGTTGAGATTTGAGCTTTTATGTTAAAGCATAGCAAATGTTATGATTTTGAAATGAGATGAGAATGTTTGAGATTTAATGCATGAAAAACAGTAGGTGAGATAATGATTGACATAATATATTGGCATAGATGTTGAGATACTTACCGGATATAATTGATCGATCAATAGGATGAGTGTGCACTATAAACTAAAAATTCGTACGTGCTCTTTGGTTAAGCCAAAGGGAGAGAACCGATGATGGGCATTCCATCGGGTAGGACTTGGTGAAATACCCAAGCTTTGTGGCGATGAGAGATTCCGCCATGTGAGTACGGTGATGTGAGATTCCACCAAAAACTATGTTGCTAGACGAGTGAGTACGGTGATGAGAGATGCCACCGGAAGTGTCTAGTGAGATGTCCACATATCCGAGTAATAAAGAGATGTGAAATTCCAATATAAAATATGTAATGGTTTTTGATTCACATGTACCTTTGATGAAATGGTTTATGCTATGAGAAATGCATATGTGATTTGTTTATGAAATGCTTTAGAGTACAAACATGAGTATGACTTTGCCATGAATTTTGCATTGGTTTAAATGCATGAGATAGAATGAAGGTACATGTGTTTTCAATGAGAAGTTGCTTTGAATGGGTTTTTCAAGCATGGGATAGAATGAGAATGTTATTCAAAAGCTTTTGAGAAAGTGTTTTCAAGATGTGCATTATTATGTTGGTTTTCTTTAGAGCATGTCTCACTAAGCATTTGTGCTTACGCCTTCTCTTTTACCAATAATGAAGATAATTGAGGTGTTTTCGGGCATCATGGAAGTTAAGTTCATCCAAGGAAGTCCAAGCTCATGTATGGTGAAGTTTTCACACACTTTAGTTTTGATATATTGGCAATGGGAAACCAAGAATTGTATTTAGGAGATATGTTGAACTCCCTAAGGTTGTGGATTGTTTGTGTTAGCTTGTTTGAGTTGTAAATGGCCTTATGTAACCCCCTTAACCCGGCCTAGACGGTTGACCCGAATTAAGAAAGTCACACGGGGAAAACCAAAGTCAACCCGAAAGTCAACCTTGATTAACGACCCTATACCTCCAGCAACATCAGATCACCAAGATCACCTCAAAAACTACCTTGAAACACAAGCTAAACTTAGGAAACTCAACCTATCCGGGATTGCATCAATCAAAACTCAATTCCACATCATTTTAGAGATCATTTAACATCAAAAACACCTCTCAAATCACAGATTACTCAGATCTAACGAAAATCATCAAAAATCATCAAAATCTTGCATAATAAGCCAAGATCCATTTCAACACTTTAAAACCTTTAATTAAACATCAATTAAGGATTGAAAACTTAGGAATTTCAGTAAAGAACTAATAGTTTAGAGGAGAAGGACGTTCTTACCTCCAAACTTGTGTTTCTCCACTTTTTGGAATGAAAACCCTTGAAGAATCAAGAAGCAATTGAAGAGGTTTTGAAGATATGTTGATTTGGAATCAAATGAGAGTTGAAAGGAGGAATTTAGGTGAGAAAATCAGAAACAAATCTCTGGAAATGTAGTGTTTGGTTTGAGAGAAAATGAGAGAAGGAAAATTGAGAAGTTAGTTGAGAAAATTGCCAAATGAGCTTTTCCCTCCTTTTTGGTATCTTTAAAATCAGAAAATAGCTTATAATATCTTAGAAAAATCTGGAAAAACAACTTTTGGATTAATAGCTCCTTAAAGATTCAAAGTTCCAACCCTTTATAAAACAGCCACCAAACTTGCGAAAATTACATTTTGGTCACTAGCCAAAATGTCACACTTCCAAAACTCATTTTCCAAAATTGATTTGACAGTTCACTTAATTATATTAAAAGATGATTTTAGAACATTTTTCCATATTTTTAATGCAACCCGAACTAGGCTTTCCTAATCTAACCTCTTAAGATTCGAACAACACTTTGACCAACCGGTCAACGCCCAAAACTCCTAAGCCCAAAACCGGGGCGTTACACCTTAATTGTTTGGTTTGAGGTTGGATTGCTCATTTTGGGTTTGTGATAGGAAGCATGCCTCTAGAATAATGAGATTTTGTGTTTGATGCTATGTTCGTGTTAGAATGTCCCAAATAGGTCCCTTATATGTTTGTTGGACTGCTGGTATGTCTTGGGAGTCTTTGAGGTATGTTTGAGTGTGTTCATGGATGAAAAACCAGCATTTGCTGCTGTTTCTGGGGAGGGTGTATCAAAACACCCTATAGTGTTTCGGAACGGGGGCCTGAAATGGTCTTGGCGTTTCGAAACGTATGGGGTTGTTTCGAAACATTTTGGCTACTGGAATTCCATGTTTCGAAACTGGTCTCGGAACATACTCGTGTACCGAAAATGGTCAACACCGTTCCGATACAGCGTTTCAAGACGGTGAGTAAGCGTTCCGAAACGGGTTACCGTTGGACCCAAATTTGAATTATTTTGATACTACATGCTTTACATTTTAGTCCTAAATGTTGTGATTGCATTTGCTTGAGCTTGAGATGTCTTTTTAAGATGAAATTTGGCAGAGAAGTATGTAACATGATTAATTTCATAATGGTAATCCTAAAATCAATGAAGTCCCTCTAATTTACAAAAATTACAATTTGGTCCCTAATCTTGTGTTAAGTGCAATTGAGTTCCTAAATGTTATTCGATCGTTGTGCCTTTCTCAATCATGACTCGTGAGTACTCACTTATGGTTAACACGTATTTAGACAAGATTAAAATGAAAAGAAGGGTCGTTAATCAAGGCTCACTTTCGGGTTGACTTTGGTTTTCCCCGTGTAATCTTCGTAGTTCGGGTCAAGCGTCTAGGCCGGGCTAAGGGGGTTACATTTGTTGGTATCAGAGCTTGGTTATCGAATAATTGGGGTTTGAAATGTGGGTGATGTAAGTGTTAATGCATGATGTATGATTAGTGGTGTATGATTCAATTGAGATCATTTTGTGATGCTATGCTATGTTGGAGTGTGGTTGGGGATCCCTTTGCCATATCAAAACTAATGAGAAGAATTGTTTTCGAAAATGAGCTTGAGTACTTGGATTACTTACCTTATTGTGCCAAATTGTGTTTATTTCATTTTTGTCAGTATATTGTTTTCTTTATAATGGGGCCACGTAGAGAGCTGAGAATCAATACTAGATCGATGACGGATAATGAGAACGCTGAGATTGTTGAGGATTTACCTCCTACCCCTGGTGGTGGTGGTGCTGGAGCTGGTAATGCTGGTGCTGGGGTTGCTGGACCCGAGGGTGTGCAGGGGTAAGCTGCTCCTGACATGACCATGTTGATTTAGGGTATTGCTGGAGCTTTCCAGGCAGCAGTAGCTGGAGCTCAAGGGGCTGCGCATCAGGATGATGCTAATGTGAGGTTTCCTTTGGAACGTCTTCGCAGTCTAGGAGGGACTAAGTTCAGAGGCTTATCTCCGTAAGGATCTAAGTCTTGGTTGGAGAGCACCAAGAGGATTCTGGGTCAGATGAACTGCAACAATGTGCAGAAGATGGGTTGTGTTGTGTCATTGTTGCATGGTGATGCCTATACGTGGTGGACGACCACTATTTTCGGGATGGAAGATGACGAGGTGACTTGGACGTTCTTCTTGAATGCGTTCAAGCGGAAGTACCTGGGAGTACGTTACCTCGATGAGAAGAAAAGAGAGTTTATGTTTCTCGTACAGGGCAGCATGTCAGTAGCTGAATATGAAATTCAGTTTGTTCGCCTCAATCAGTATGGGCCTGAGCTAATCACTAGTGAGCGGGAGAGGTGCAAATGATTCCGTTATGGGCTAGTAGCGGATGTCAAGACTTATATGCTTGCGGCTAACTATACGGATTTCGATGTCTTGGTCACTAGAGCCAAGGACATTGAATCAAATCTTGGTTTGGCTGGTCGAGTTGGTGGCTCTAGCTCAAGGAAATGAGCTGCGGAACGCTATTATGGTAGAGTTCGCAACAAGAGGCATAAGGATAGGAAGCCGCATTATGATGCTAGGCGTGGGGGTGGTAACCCTGGTAGAGGTCAGCAAGGACCTAATGTTGTTCTGAGGACTCCTGAATGTAACCGTTATGGTAGAAGGCATGGTGGTGAGTGTTGGGGTAACCTTGGGACATGCTGGGATTATGGTAACCGAGGACATTTGAAGAAGGATTGTCCTCAGCCGCTGAGAAAGGGACATGCTCTGGTGAGAGCAGCTGAGCCACAGAGAGGTCGTGGGCGCGGCCGTGGTAATTTTCAGCGTAGGAATGATGGTGGCAGAAACGTAGCACATGTTGTGGCCGTTCAACCTGAGGGTGGCGGTCAAGCTCGAGTGTATGCCCATCGTGAGGGAAGGAATGATACAGATGTGATCGCAGGTACCTTTACTTTGCAATCCTTGTCATTACTTTCTTTGATTGATTCTGGATCTACACACTCGTACATTTTGCGTGAACATGCTCAAATGCTTGGTTTACCTGTTGAGTCTTTGGATGTTGGTATGCGTGTGACTAGTTCCTTTGGTGAGACAGTTGGAACGAGGAAGTTGTATAAGAGATGTCCCTTGAGAGTGCAAAATCATGTTTTTCTTGTTGATCTCATGGAATTGCCATTCTATGGCTTTGATGTAATCCTTGGCATGGATTGAATTGTTGAACATAGAGCCGTGGTTGATTTTGAAAGCAAGCGAGTTTCGTTGAAACTTGCGGATGATTATGAAGTGGTGGTAGTGGGCGAGAATGTGAAGTTTCTTGCCAATGTGGTGTCTACATTAGAAGCAAGTCGAATGTTGCGGCATGGTTGCGAGGCTTACCTAGCCTTTGTGATGAATCCTAGTTCAAAGGAGTTGCTAGTTCAGGATATAAGAACTGTGCGTGAGTTCCCTGGAGTGTTTCCGGAGGATTTACCTGGATTGCCGCCTAGTCGAGAGGTGGAGTTTGGGATTGAGTTGTATGAGAACACAACTCCGGTGTCCATTGCTCCCTATCGCATGGCACCCAAAGAGCTGAAGGAGTTGAAGACGCAACTTCAGGAGTTGCTTGACCGTGGTTTCATTTGGCCTAGTGTGTCGGCTTGGGGTGCACCGGTCTTGTTTGTGAAGAAGAAAGATGGCACAATGAGAATGTGCATTGATTATCGTCAGCTGAACAAGTTTACCATCAAAAACAGGTATCCTTTGCCGAGGATTGATGATCTTTTTGATCAATTTTGGGGAGCGGCTGTGTTTTCAAAGATTGATTTGAGGTCAGGGTACTATCAGCTTATGGTGAAAGATGTGGATGTGCCGAAAACAGCCTTTAGAACGAGGTATGGGCATTATGAGTTCCTTGTAATGTCGTTTGGCTTGACGAATGCTCCTTCTACTTTCATGGACATGATGAATAGAGTATTCCATGAATACTTGGACAAGTTCATTGTAGTGTTCATCGACGATATCCTTGTGTACTCTCGTACTGAGGAGGAGCATGAAGGTCATTTGAGGGTTGTCTTGCAAGCGCTTTTGGAAAATCAGCTTTATGCTAAGCTGAGTAAGTGTGAGTTTTGGCTAAAGGAAGTTGTGTTCCTTGGTCATGTGCTTTCGGCTGAAGGGATTCAAGTTGTCCCTCAGAATGTTGAGGCGGTGATGAATTGGAAGCCTCCTAAGTCTGTTCATGAAGTACGTAGTTTCCTTGGGTTGGCAGGATATTACCGGAGGTTTGTGGATGGATTTTCAAAGATTGTTGCTCCTTTAGCGAAGTTGTTGCAAAAATATGTTAGCGAGACATCAATCTTTTGAGAAGCTTAAGGCAGCTTTGACGGAGGCTCCTATCTTGGTTCAACCTGAATCAGGAAAAGAGTTTGTGGTGTACAATGACGCGTCCTACATTGGTTTGGGGTGTGTGCTAATGCAAGAGGGTAAGGTGGTGGTTTACGCATCGCGACAGTTGAAGGTGCATGAGCGCAATTATCCTACGCATGATATTGAGTTAGCTGCGGTGGTTTTTGCTTTGAAAATCTGGAGACATTATCTTTATGGTGAGAAGTGTATTGTGTATACGGATCACAAGTGTTTGAAGTATCTGATGTCTCAGAAAGAGTTGAATCTTAGGTAACTACGAAGGGTGGAGTTTCTTAAGAATTACGATATAACGATTAAGTATCACCCGGGAAAAGCTAATGTTGTGTCAGACGCCTTGAGCAGAAAAGTGGCGGTGGAGTTAAGGGCTGTGTTTGCTAGCTTGAGCATTTCGCGAGATGGAGGTCTTGTTGATGAATTGCAAGTGAAACCATCTCTAGTTTAGTTGATAAAGGATAAGTAGTTGTTGGATGATTCTTTTGTGCCATATGTTCAGGATATTGCTGAGGATAAACCATCAGATTTTTGTTTTAATGATGATTGAGTTCTATGTTTTGGAAGTCGGATAGTAGTGCCGAATGATGTGGAGTTGAGGCGTACTATTCTGACCGAAGTTCATAGTAGTCCTTTTTCTATGCACCCTGGTAGTACAAAGATGTATCGTGATCTGAAGGATGAGTACTATTGGGTGGGTTTGAAGAAAGATGTTGCGGAATATGTGAGTAAGTGCATGGTTTGTCAGCGGGTTAAGGCTGAGCATCAGTTTCCTTCGGGGTTGTTGCAACCGTTGAGGATCCCTGAATGGAAATGGGAGAGGATCACCATGGACTTTGTGTTTGGTTTGCCTCTATCGCCAGCAAAGAAGAATTTTGTTTGGGTGATTGTGGATTGCCTTACGAAGTGTGCGCATTTCTTGCATGTGCATACTACGTACACCTTGGATAAGCTTGCAGAGTTGTACATTGCTGAAATTGTACGTTTGCATGGCGTACCAAAATCTATAGTGTCGGATAGAGATCTGAGGTTCACGACAAGATTTTGGGGAACACCTAGTTCGGGATGCTTTAAAAATATAGAAAAATTTCTAAAAATCCTCATTTAATATATAAAAGACAATGATGAAATCAATTTTACAAAATAAGGATTGGAAATACTACATTTCGGTGTAGTGACCAAATCACAGTTTTTGCAAAGTTAAGTAGTGATTGTTTTGTAAAGGATTGATACTTTGAATCTTTAAGGAGGTAATTTTACCAAAATGTTTTCATCAGATTTTTCCTTTAATTTGGGAGACATTGTAAAGGATTGAGTTTGTGGTGGGTGATCGTGTGTTCTTAAAGGTTTCACCTTGGAAGAAGGTGATGAGGTTTGGCCGTAAGGGCAAGGTTAGCCCTATGTATATTGAACCATATGAGGTGATAGAATGTGTGGGTCCTGTTTCTTATAAGTTGAGGCTACCACAAAAGCTGGACATGATACATAATGTGTTTCATGTATCCATGCTTCGAAGGTATCAGTCGAATCCTTCGCATGTTATGCCCGTGGAGGAAGTTGAGTTGAATCCAGATTTGACCTATGATGAGGAGCCTGTTGAGATTTTGGATTCGGACAGTAAGGTTCTCCGGGGTAAGACCATTGAGCTGGTTAAGGTGTTGTGGGAGCATCGTGGTGTTGAGGAAGTCACATGGGAAAGAAAAGATGACATGAAGAAGCAGTTTCCTTACCTTTTTCCTCTAGGTATATTTCGAGGACGAAATTTCTTAAGAGGGGGAGAGTTGTAACACCCCAAATTTGGGCCTAGATGTTTAGATTCTGAACCGGATCGGTCTGGAAAATGGTTCGAATCTAAAAGGGAGTTTCAGGGAACACCTAGTTCGAGATGCTTTAAATATATAGAAAAATATCTAAAAATCCTCATTTAATATATAAAAGACAATGGTGAAATCAATTTTACAAAATAAGGATTGGAAATACTAAATTTCGGTGTAGTGACCAAATCACAGTTTTTGCAAAGTTAAGTAGTGACTGTTTTGTAAATGATTGATACTTTGAATCTTTAAGGAGCTAATTTTACCAAAATGTTTTCATCAGATTTATCCTTAATTTGGGTGATTTAATTAATGTTTTAATTAAAGAAAATGAAGGTGATTAAATTAGAAAACCACCTTTGACTTTTCATAACTACTTTTCACAAATTTTCCCTCATTTTATTTTCTCTCAAATTCCTTTCAACCAAACACATTTTCTCCAGCAAATACACTTTGATTTCCACTTCATTTGATGATATTTAAATCACTCTTTGATTCCTAAGCAATTCCTCATCAAATCCACTTGATTTCTACATTGAATTTTCAAGAAAACTTGCCCAAATCAAGGAGAAATCATCCATTAGAGGTAAGCTTCGTCCTTCTCCTCTAATGATCAGTTCTTTACTGAAATTCCAAAGTTATCAATCATTTATTAATGATTTTTAAGTGGTTTTAATGTTAGGAACAAGAAATTGGCTTAAAACTCAAGATTTTGGAAGAGATCTTGAAGATTTTCGTGGTGATTGATTGGGCTCTGTTTTGAGATGGTTTTCTAATGTATTTTGGATGTTAATTGATGTTACAAATGAGGTTTTATCAATCCAATCCCGAATAGGTTTGTTTTTCTTAAGTTTTGCTTGTTAGAATGATGGTTTTTGGTGTGATTTTGGTGTTCTGCTATAGCTGGAGGTATAAGGTCGTGGTTGTGTTGGTTTTTGATGTTAATTGATGTTTAAAAATGATTAGAAGTGATGGATCTTGGCTGGGTTTTATTTTGGAAGAGTTTGAAGGTGATTTCGGTAGTGTTTGGTAGCAGAAATATGGTTTTTGTGTAGATCAGCGAGTTTAGGTGTGTGGCTGATGATTTCAATGCATGATGATGCATTAATCCTCTGCTCTTATGTGTTTAAAACAGGGGAGATATCGTCGGACACCTTTGGAGATGATCCGGAAGCTTAAATAGCGTTTCTAAGAGCAAGCGAAACGTAATCGGTGAGTGTGTATGGTCTTAGAAGTCCTTGAGGGACAAATAAACAAGGTTTGGGGATTTAGGAAAGGTTTGAAACACCTTCCTAAGTCCGGAAGTAAGTATTGGCTAGATTGCTCTCTTAAATGTGGTGATTGCCCCTAAAATGCTTTTACATGCTCATGGTTTTAGATTGATAAATTCCTACTGTTTTTATGCATGATTTATAGCATGAGATGATGCTTGAAATGATTTCATAAAGTAACATGTTGCATAGTTGAGATTTGAGCTTTTATGTTAAAGCATAGCAAATGTTATGATTTTGAAATGGGATGAGAATGTTTGAGATTTAATGCATGAAAAACAGTAGGTGAGATGATGATTGACATAATATATTGGCATAGATGTTGAGATACTTACCGGATATAATTGATCGATCAATAGGATGAGAGTGCACTATAAACTAAAAATTTGTACGTGTTCTTTAGTTAACCCAAAGGGAGAGAACCGATGATGGGCATTCCATCGGGTAGGACTTGGTGAAATACCCAAGCTTTGTGGCGATGAGAGATTCCGCCATGTGAGTACGGTGATGTGAGATTCCACCAGAAACTATGTTGCTAGACGAGTGAGTATGGTGATCAGAGATACCACCGAAAGTGTCTAGTGAGATGTCCGCATATCCGAGTAATAAAGAGATGTGAAATGCCAATATAAAATATGTAATGGTTTTTGATTCACATGTACCTTTGATGAAATGGTTTTTGCTATGAGGAATGCATATGTGATTTGTTTATGAAATGCTTTAGAGTACAAGCATGAGTATGATTTTGCCATGAATTTTGCGTTGGTTTAAATGCATGAGATAGAATGAAGGTACGTGTGTTTTCAATGAGAAGTTGCTTTGAATGGGTTTTTCAAGCATGAGATAGAATGAGCATGTTGTTCAAAAGCTTTTGAGAAAGTGTTTTCAAGATATGCATTATTGTGTTGGTTTTCTTTAGAGCATGCCTCACTAAGCATTTGTGCTTACGCTCTCTCTTTTACCAATAATGCAGATAATTGAGGTGTTTTCTGGCATCAAGGAAGTTAAGTTCATCCAAGGAAGTCCAAGCTCATGTATGGTGAAGTTTTCACACACTTTAGTTCGATAAATTTGTAATGGGAAACCAAGAATTGTATTTGGGAGATATGTTTATCTCCTTAAGGTTGTGAATTGTTTGTGTTAGCTTGTTTGAGTTGTAAATGGCCTTAATTGTTTGGTTTGAGGTTGGATTGCTCATTTTGGGTTTGTGATAGTAAGCATGCCTCTAGAATAATGAGATTTTGTGTTTGATGCTATGTTCGTGTTAGAATGTCCCAAATGTGTCCCTTATATGTATGTTGGACTACTGGTATGTCTTGGGAGTCTTTGAGTTATGTTTGAGTGTGTTAATGGATGAAAAACCAACATTTGCTGCTGTTTCTGGGCAGGGTGTATCGAAACACTCTATAGAACGGGGGCCTGAAATGGTCTTGGCGTTTCGAAACGTGTGGGGCTGTTTCGAAACATTTTGTCTACTAGAATGCCATGTTTCGGAACTGGTCTCAGAACATACTCGCGTACTGAAACGGTCAACACCGTTTCGATACAACGTTTCGGTACGATGAGTAGGCGTTCCGAAACGGATTACCGTTGGACCCAGATTTGAATTGTTTTGAGATTACATGCTTTACATTTTAGTCCTAAATGTTGTGGTTGCAATTGCTTGAGCTTGAGATGTCTTCTTAAGATGAAATTTGTTAGAGAAGCATATAACATGATTAATTTCATAATGGTAATCCTAAAATCAGTGAAGTATCACTAATTTACAAAAATTACAATTTGGTCCATAATCTTGTGTTAAGTGCAATTGAGTTCCTAAATGTTATCCGATCGCTGTGCCTTTCTCAATCATGACTCGTGAGTACTCACTTAGGGTTAACATGTATTTAGACAAGATTAGAATGAAAAAAGGGTCGTTAATCAAGGCTGACTTTCGGGTTGACTTTGGTTTTCCCTGTGTAATCTTCGTAGTTTGGGTCAAGCGTCTAGGTCGAGCTAAGGGGGTTACAATTTCATCACTTGCCAATATAAACATTTATCCACATTAATTCACTGTTTTTCAAGCATAACCACAATGTCATTTCCACAAGCACACATACTTAACATCAAATGAATTTTAATATGAAAACCAAGGATCACTTACATAGTGCATTAAAATCCAACATTAATCCATTATTAAACATGCTTAAAAACAGTAAACAAATCCACTCTTACATCAAATGCATTTTCGTCAAACTTAGCACATTTCCAAGAGAGGGATTACCGAAACACTTACACTTGAGCTTAGTTAAGCGTATCAAGCTTACACTAAGCTCCCAAGAGTATGCCAAAGCGTTACAAAGTGGGAAATTGCATTTCCACTCTCCGGTACGCGAAGCCTTGTTCGCAGACACGGAAATTACACCTCTGGAGCTTCCAAAATCACCTCGTTAGCCTCCGGATCAAGATCCCTTGTTTTCACATCAACAAAATAGAGATCTAAATGTATTAAAATGCATTCTAACACCAGCAACAATCCATAGACTCGTTGCCCACTCAAACTACACCCAAATACCCTTCCAACACAACCGAAAACTCAATCGATTGCCTCCTAAACCAAGCCCAGCCATCATGCAACAGTTCCAAAGCATTATCAGCATCAAAACACATCTATTAAACATCCGAACTCATCCTTATACCTCCAGCAATCACAATTCCACCATTACACCCCAAAATCACACTTAAACTACCAAGAAACTCGAGGATCTCAAGGATTTCGGGATCTATGTTATAAACACATCCTTTTAACATATAAATCAACTTAAAAATCAATTAGAATCAGAGAAAAACAGTGCCCAACTCATCAAGTTTGAAAATCAAGATTTCACTCACATTTTCACAAGATTTTGATCTCAAATCAAAACTATATTAAAAACTCAATCAAAAATAGTTATTAGAAGCCAAATATCTTGGGAATTTCAATAAAGAACTTAGATTAGAGGTTAAGAACGGGATTTACCTCCAATCCTTGCTTCCTTCAATAGATGACAAGTTTTCCTTGCAAAAATCTTGAAGAATTAAGGAAGATCTCTTGAAATTGATTTAGAAAATGTTGAGAGAACTTTTGAGAGAACGAATTCTGGAAAAGATGAGAGAAAATGGTATTTGGCCAAAATGAGAGGGAATTGGTAGTTACTAAAATGAAAATCCACTAACTACCAATTAATTAATATCTTATTTTAATTAAAATCCATTTAAAACACATGTCATATTTGATGAAATGTCAAATTGACTTAAAGCCCCCTATAGATTCTAAGATTTTGGCGTCCACCTTAAAAATCATATTTTTCCTAGTTTTGAAACTTTACAAATTGGTCACTACTCAAAACCTCCATTTTCCAAAACCCTTTTTGTAAAATTGATTAGACCAACCTCTTAATTATATTTTTAGAGGATTTTATCAATTTTTATCACAATTTTATCCTATTCCGATCCTTGATTTCCAAAAGTTACCTTACGCGATTTGAGCCGTTCTCGACCGGCCCGATCTGATGTCTAAAACATTTAGGCCCAAAACCAGGGCGTTACAAGTCTCCCCCACTTAATAAATTTCGTCCTCGAAATTCTTACCTGATGGAAAGAGATGCGGAAACAGACTCAGCATGTCCGCCTTGCTTTCCCACGTGGCCTCCTCAACTCCTCGGTGTCGCCACAACACCTTCACAAGCTCTATCGTCTTACCACGAAGAACTTTGCTACTCACATCCAAAACCCTCACCGGTTCCTCATCATACGATAGATCCGGATTCAACTCTATCTCATCAACAAGCATTACATGCGACGGATCCGATCTATACTTCCGTTACATGGAGACATGAAATACATCATGCATCTTCTCCAACTCAATAGGCAATCTCAACCGATATTCCACAGGACCAATACGCTCCACAATCTCGTAAGGTCCAATAAACCTTGGGCTAAGTTTACCCTTACGCCCAAATCTCATCACCTTCTTCCAATGTGAAACTTTCAAGAACACACGTTCGCCAACTACGAACTCAATTTCCTTACGCCTCAAATCCGCGTAAGACTTTTGCCTATCCAATGCCGCTTTTAACCGCTCACAAATGAGCTTCACCTTCTCGGTGGTTCCCTTATGCATAGCCGGTATTGAAACCAACTTTTGCCCAACAAAGAGGGTTTCTACATCTCCTCCCATACAAAGCCTCGTACGAAGCCATTTGGATACTTGCCTGGTAACTATTGTTATACGCAAACTCAACCAACGGCAAGTGCTTCTCCCAAGAACCCTGAAAATCTATCACACATCATCTCAACATGTCCTCAAGCACTTGAATCACACATTCTGACTGTCCATCCGTCTGCGGATGATAAGAAGTGCTAAAATTCACTCGTGTACCTAAGGCTTGATGCAAACATTCCCAAAATCGTGCTATAAACCTCAGATCTCTATCTGACATAATGGACTTTGGCACACCGTGCAACCGCACAATCTCAGCTATGTACAGCTCAGCCAACTTATCCAAGGTATACATAGTATGCACATGCAGAAAATGTGCACACTTCGTAAGCCGATCCACAATCACCCAAACTGAATTCTTCTTTGTCGGTGACAAAGGCAAACCAGATACAAAATCCATGGTGATTGTCTCCCATTTCCATTCTGGAATTCTCAAAGGCTGCAACAATTCGGAAGAAACCTGATGCTCAGCCTTCACTTGCTGACACACCATACACTTACTAACGAACTCCGCAACATCCTTTTTCAACCCCACCCAGTAGTACTCATCCTTTAGGTCATGATACGTCTTTGTACTACCCGGGTGCATAGCAAAAGGACTACAATGAGCTTCAGTCAGAATAGTGCGCCTTTACTCAGCATCATTTGGCACCACTATTCGACTCCCAAAACACAGAACACCATCATCACTAAAGCTGATATTTGAAGGTCTATCTTCCGCAATGTCTTGAACATGTGAAACAAGAGAATCATCAAGCAACTGCTTCTCTTTAATCAACTGTAACAAATATGGTTTCATTTGTAACTCGCCACAAGACCACCTTCACGCGATATGCTCAAACGAGCGAAAATCGATCTCAACTTAACAGCCACCTTCCGTCTCAAAGCATCGGCCACAACATTAGCTTTGCCCGGGTGGTACTCAATCGCCAGATCATAATCCTTAAGCAACTCCACCCAACGTCGTTGCCTAAGATTTAACTCCTTCTTAGACATAATGTATTTCAAGCTCTTATGATTTGTGAACACAACACATTTCTCACCATATAGGTAATGCCTCCAAATCTTTAAGGCAAACACCACAGCTGCAAGCTCAAGATCATGTGTAGGGTAGTTGCGCTCATACACCTTCAACTGCCTACATGCATATGCCACCACCTTACCCTCTTGCATGAACATGCAGCCCAAACCAACAATGGACGTATCACTGTATACCACAAACTCCTTACCAGACTTAGGTTGAATCAAAATAGAAGCTTGCGTCAAAGATTCCTTCAGCTTCTCAAAAGCTTGTTGTCTCGCCTCTGTCCACTCAAAGCAAACATTCTTCTACAACAACTTGGTCAAAGGTGCTTCTATCTTTGAAAAACCCTCAACAAACCTGCGGTAATACCCATCCAACCCAAGGAATCTCCGTACCTCAGTCACTGACTTAGGCACTTTCCAACTCATCACAACCTCTACTTTTTGCGGATCAATGCGTATACCCTCAGCTGACACAACATGCCCAAGGAAGACCACTTCCCTATGCCAAAACTCACACTTGCTCAGTTTGGCATATAACTAATTCTCCAACAATGCTTGCAAAACGATTCTCAAGTGCTTATCACGTTCCTCCTCAGTACGCGAATACACAAGGATACCATCGATGAACACCACCACAAACTGATCCAAGAATTCATGGAATACACGATTCATCATGTCCATGAAAGCAGCAGGCGCGTTGGTCAAACCAAACGGCATCACCAAAAATTCATAGTGCCCGTACCTCGTCCGAAAAGCAGTTTTAGGTACGTCCACATCCTTCACTTTCAGCTGATAGTACCCCGATCTCAAGTCTATCTTAGAAAACACTAAGGCTCCCCGGAATTGATCAAAGAGATCGTCAATTCTAGGCAAGGGATACTTGTTCTTTATCGTCAACTTGTTTAGTTGCTGATAATCTATACACATCCTCATCGTCCCATCTCTCTTCTTTACAAACAAAACCAGTGCACCCCAAGGTGACACACTAGGCCGGATGAAACCTCGATCCAGTAACTCTTGCTACTGCGTTTTCAACTCTTTTAATTCTTTGGGTGCCATGCGATAAGGAGCAATGGACACCTGAGTTGTGTTTTCGTACAACTCTATACCAAACTCAACTTCCCTGTTTGGTGGCAACCTAGGCAATTCTTCCAGAAAGACACCCGGAAAATCGCGAACCGTTTGGATGTCCTGCACGTGCACATCCTTAGTACCAGGATTCATCACATAAGCAAGGTAAGCCTCACAACCCAACCTCATCATACGATTTGCTTCCAAAGCTGAAATTACAGTCGACAAGAATTTCACATTCTCGCCAACTACGACAACCTCATAGTCGTCAGCCAACTTTAAGGTGACTCACTTAACATTAAAGTAAACCACAACTTTGTACTCAACCAGTTCATGCAAAGGATTACATCAAATCCGTAGAAAGGCAATTCCATCAAATCCACAAGGAAAACATGACCTTGCACAGACAGAGGACACCTCCAATACAACTTCCTAGTGACTACAGTCTCACCAAAAGAACTAGTCACTTGCATTCCTACTCCAAGCATCTCAACAGGTATATCAAGCAAATGCGTGGATCCACAATCAAACAAAGCAATCAAAGATAAAGATTGGAGAGCAAAGGTACCTGTGATTACATCGGTATCGTTGCGCTCCTCACGCTGAGCATACACCCTCGTTGGTCCACCTCCCTTAGGTCGAACGGCTACAACGTGAGCAATACCTCGCTACCCCCATCCCTCCTCTTAAAGTTCCCACGGCCTCTCTGAGGTGCAGCCACCATATGAGCAAGTCCTTGGCCTCCACTAGCTAACAAAGGACACTCCCTCCTCATATGATCTACCGAACCACAATTCCAGCAGGAATTCCCTGTCACCACAACAGGAGCCTGAACCTCCCTAGCTGCTCGAGGACAATCTCGCCTCAAATGGTCCCTCGAACCACATGTCCAGCATGTATGCTACTCAGACCTCATACGACCTCACTGAGCCTGCCCACCTTGACCTGGAACACCACGCCTTCCCTCAGGCTGATGTCTCCTGTCACAGCCTCTCTTGTTCCGTCCACCACCAGAACTATACTCAGAAGCTCTCTTCCCAGAGCTAGAACCATCACCTCTAGGAGACAAACCCAGGTTCTGCTCGATGTCCTTTGCCCGACACACAAACACATCAAAATCTGTGTAGTCTGCAGCTAACATGTATGTCTTAACATCTTGCACCAATCCATACCGGAAGTGATCACATCGATGCATCTCACTCGGTACCAGCTTATGAGCATACTGGCTCAAGTGTACGAACTGAACCTCGTATTCAGCCACCGATAGTTTACCCTGAACGAGAGACATAAACTTCTGATTCATCTCATCCATGTATCTTACACCTAGATACTTTCTCCAGAAGGCACCCCTGAAGAACTCCCAATCAACTTCATTAGGTTTCATACCAGTTGTGGTAGTCTTCCACCAGCTGTAAGCATCACCTTGGAGCAAGGAAACTACACATCCAAGCTTGCGCTCATCACTACAATCCATTTGATCCATTATACGGATCGTACTGGCCAACCAGGCCTCATACGCCTCAGGTGCCAAACCATAGAACTCTACTGCTCCCAAGCTCCTCAACCTCTCCAAAGGTAGACCCACTTGCCCAGCTGCAGGGGCCTGTACTTGCGCTCCGACAACAATAGCCTGAAACGCTCTGATAATCGCCTCAACTAGTGGCACCAAATTACCCAATCCAGGACCAGCTTGTCCTTGTTGCACCTGATCCCCACCTCCAGGTGGTGGCGGAGGAGGTAGATTTCCACTAGGAGGGACATCAGCCCCCTGCTCAGCCTGGTTTTCCTGCTCGGCTGCAAGCACTATCGTATTGGACCTCAATTCCCTTATAGGTCCCATGTGCTATTTTAAACAAACACAACAACGAAAACAAATCAAACCATTTAGGCCAGTTGCAAGCAATAATCCAAATTTACAAAACATTTGATTAGTGTAATAAGGCAATGGGCACCCAATTTCCCCACAAAGCATAACATACATGAATATCATGCTCACATACTTTCCATCAATCCACATTAGTACATATCCACATAACATCATCATCATACCATCATATTCATCTCACATGTTATTCACATCAATCAATATGGCATAAGTTAAAAAATTCAAACATTAGCATGCTTTTCAAACATCATAATTCAACTCACATCAATTACACATACCAACATCCCAATTCTTTCGATACCTGGCTCTGATACCAACAAATGTAACCCCCTAAGCCCAACCTAGACGTTTGACCCGAACTACAAAGATTTACACAAGAAAAACCAAAGTCAACCCGAAAGTCAACCTTGATTAACGACCCTTTTTTTTCTTTTTTTCTTTTCTAAATGCACATTAAGCATATGTGATTACGCAAGAATAATAGGAGAGAAGGACATAGCGATCAGAAAACATTTAAAGACTTAATTGCAAGATTTACACATTTTAGGGACCAAAATGTAATTTCACGAAAATATAAAGACTTGGCTGAATTAGAGTTTATCGATATGTAACTAATCTTATTTCATGCCACTCTGCCAAATTTCAACTGAAAAGGACATTCCAAGACCAAGAAATTGCATCCACAACATTCAGGACTAAAACATAAAACATGGAAACTTAAAACAATTCAAATCATCATCCAACGGTCATCCGTTTCGGAACACCAAACCTTCGTACCGAAACGCCCGTATCGAAACGGTGTTGACCGTTTCGGTACTCGGGTATGTTCCAAGACCGGTATCGAAATAGGCCTCTCCAGTGGCCAAACTGTTCCGAAATGCTATGGCCATTACAGGCCTCTGTTTCGAAACAATTAAGGGTGTTTCAATACACCATGCATTGTGACAGCAGAAAATGCTGGTTTTTCATACTTTTCCGCAATCGAATCAACCCCAGGACATGCCACATAATGCATACATCAATGATACATATCAACAATCATCATATCGAAGCTATAGCCTAAACATAGCAACAAATACCCAAGCAAAGGAACTAAAGGCATGCTTCCTAGCTCACCCAAAACCATAACAAGTCAAAACTCCAAATAAACCAAACTCCAAAGGCCATTTACAATTCAAGTATAGTCAAACCAACATGCTAAAAGTAAAAGGAACACTCTCAAATATTCCAAAGTATAAATTCCCACCCATTGCCTCTTATTACACTAAGGGTGAACCACATACATTTCTTTAGCAAAACCTTGGATTCCTCTTGCTCTTGAGCTGCCTCCAAATGTTCAATTTTCTGCATTGATGAGACAAACGAGCGTAAGCACAAAACTTAATGAGGATCGCTAAACAACATTCACCAATGCATTTAACATAAATTGCAAAACAACCACTTATGTCGCATGGCTTTTTATAAAACATATCTTCATAAGATCAATGCATTTTTGAGAACACATGCACTTATATAACATCATAAACACCAATTAGACCATTGCTCATGCTTTACCAAGCATCTCATGCACTCATGCATCATACACAACTTTCTCATGCATCCAAGCATCACATACAAGCATCTCATGCTTCACATGATTCATTTACATTATATTGGCTTTCAAGTGATAGTCCACAACCATTACAACACAAGACACAATCGGATACGCGGATTACAAGCGTTGTCCCTCACGCTTCATACAATCTACCGGACTACACAAGGTGGAGACTTGTGGCACAATCACAACCCCTCAACACCCGTGATGGAGACCAATGGCACAATCACAACCCCTCAACATCACTCATCGGTAGTTGTATAATTCCAGTAACGAGAGTATGGGACACATACACAAGACTCACACATGGGACTAACCATTCACTTTTCTGATCTTAACCTCAAAAGTTTGGGTACTTGGATGGAGAATACGGCACAATCACAACCCCTCAACATCCAAGGCGACTTTATTCACGGTGCACCCAATCCTATAGCCGGCTAACTATATTCGATTAAAGTAACCAAAAACCATTTCATCACTTGCAAATATAAACATTTATCCACATTAATTAACAGTTTTTCAAGAATAACCACAATGTCATTTCCACAAGCACACATGCTTAACATCATATGCATTTTCATATGAAAACCAAGGATCACTTACCTAGTGCATCCTTAACATAATGGCGTTAAAATCCAGCATTAATCCATGCTTAAAAACAATAAACAAATCCACTCTTACATCAAATGCATTTTCGTCAAACTTAGCACATTTCCAAGAGAGGGATTACCGAAACACTTACACTTGAGCTTAGTTAAGCGTATCAAGCTTACACTAAGCTCCCAAGAGTACGCCAAAGCCTTACAAAGCAAGAAATTGGATTTCCACTCACCGGTACACGAAGCCTTGTTCGCCGACACGAAAATTACACCTCCGGAGCTTCCAAAATCACCTCGTTAGCCTTCGGATCAAGATCCCCTGTTTTCACATCAACAAAACAGAGATCTAAATGCATTAAAATGCATTCTAACACCTGTAACACCCCGGTTTTGGGCTTAGGAGTTTTGGGCGTTGACCGGTTTGGTCAAAGTGCTGTTCGAATCTTAAGAGGTTAAATTAGGAAAGCCTAGTTCGGGTTGCATTAAAAATATGGAAAAATGTTCTAAAATCATCTTTTAATATAATTAAGTGAACTGTGAAATCAATTTTGGAAAATGATTTTTGGAAGTGTGACATTTTGGCTAGTGACCAAAATGTAATTTTCGCAAGTTTGGTGGCTGTTTTATAAAGGGTTGGAACTTTGAATCTTTAAGGAGCTATTAATCCAAAAGTAATTTCTCCAGATTTTTCTAAGATTTTATAAGCTATTTTCTGATTTTAAAGATATCAAAAAGGAGGGAAAAACTCATTTGGCAATTTTCTCAACTAACTTCCCATTTTCTTTCTCTCATTTTCTCTCAAACCAAACACTACATTTCCAGAGATTTGTTTCTGATTTTCTCACCTAAATTTCTCCTTTCAACTCTCATTTGATTCCAAATTAACATATCTTCAAAACCTTTTCAATTGCTACAAGTTTCAACAAGCATTTTGATTGCAAAAAGTGGAGAAATACAAGTTTGGAGGTAAGAACGTCCTTCTCCTCTAAACTATCAGTTCTTTACTGAAATTCCTAAGTTTTCAATCCTTAATTGATGTTTAATTAAAGGCTTTTAAGTTGATTTATGGATCTTGGCTTATTATGCAAGATTTTGATGATTTTTGATGATTTTCGTTAGATCTGAGTAATCTGTGTTTTAAGAGATGTTTTTGATGTTAAATGATCTCTAAAATGATGTGGAATTGAGTTTTAATTGATGCAATCCCGGATAGGTTGAGTTTCCTAAGTTTAGCTTGTGTTTCAAGATAGTTTTTGAGGTGATCTTGGTGATTTGATGTTGCTGGAGGTATAAGGTTGTTAATAGGTTGATTTTAGATGTTAAATGATGTTAATGGAAGTGAGGTTGTGCTGGTTTATGGCTGGGCTTTGTTTAGAAGTGGTTTGGATGCATTTTCGGTTGTGTTTGGTGGCCGAAAATGGAGGTTGGATGAGAGCAGCGAGTTTAGGTGCTTTCATTGAAGCAATTAATGCATGATGATGCATTAATCCTCTGCTTTGATGTGTTGAAACAGGGGAGGCATCTTTGGATCCAAGATTGGTTGATCCGGAAGCTTGATTTGGTGCTTTGGCTTGAAGCAAAGTGGAAATTGGTGAGTGAGTGGATTTGTGGAAATTGGATTTTCAGCTTAAAAACCAAGGTTTGAAGGTTTTGGGAGCTTAGTTTAAGTCTAAACAACTTTGCTAAGCTCAAGTGTAAGTTTTCGGATTTTCTCTCTAGTGATGGCCATGACTTTGATGTGTTGCAAAATGATGATTTGCATATTTTTAATTACTGTTTTGAAAGCATGTTTTAGCATGGATTATGCTGATGATATAAGCCATATGTTGAAGGTAACTCTAGGTAGGAGTACCTTGCTTTTGTACATTGTTTAAATGTGGATTGATGCTTTAAAATGCATGATGAAAATGGCTTGGTTTAATGCTTTAAAACAGTGGATTAAATGATGAAAATGATGTATATTGGCAAGTGATGTTTTGAAAAGATTAAGGTCACTAAGGTGGTTAAAAGTCCTTGAGTGAGCCTTGTTACTTAAGATCATCAAGGTGGTTAAAAGTCCTTGGATGAGTCTTGTTGCGGACACTAAGGTGGTTAAAAGTCCTTAGGTGATCCTTCCATGGTGTTTAAAAGTCCATGGGGCCAAGGTGTTTAAAAGTCCTTGGGGCCAAGGTGTTTAAAAGTCCTTGGGGTGATTCAAGCATTGGACACAAAGGTGGTTAAAAGTCCTTGTGTGGTCCTTATTCATGGTGTTTAAAAGTCCATGGCCAAGGTGTTTAAAAGTCCTTGGGGCCAAGGTGTTTAAAAGTCCTTGGGAAAGTTGTTGAACTTGTTTTTAATAAATGAAATGTATCACTTGAGCCAATATGACATGTTAAGTATATTATGAAGCATGAGATGCTTATTTTAATGTTTATGTTGAAGCATGGGATTGCTTGTTTTAAGTATGCTTTTGAGCATGTGCAAGGATTGATTTTAAGCATGAATTATAAATGGTTTTAATTGCATTATTGAATTGTTTTTAATGAGCATGCCTCACTAAGCTTTTGCTTACGCTCTCTACGTTTTCTTAATTCAATAATGCAGAGCATTAGGGTATCTTGAGGGGCAGCAAGAAAGGGCAAGCAATCAAGTTCAAGTGAAGCTCAAAGTATGGAAGGTTTTGTTAAACATTTAGCTTTTGTGTGATTTGGCAATGAGGGACCAATGTGTATGTTTTGGGAGGTGTTTGAGACTCCCTAAGTATGTTGAATGTTGTTGAGATTGCTGGTTTTTGAATTGGAACCTTATATGCTTGTTTTGGAAGTTTGGTGTTTGAATAGCTAGCTTGTGTAGGAAGCATGCCTATAGAATTGGGGCTTTTTGCATATGATGTTAGATTGATGTTGTGATGGTTCCTATAAGTCTTAAATATGTTTAATTGCATGCTGGTAAAGTTTGGTGACATTTGGAGTATGTTTGAATGATCAATTGCATGATTTGGTATGCTTGTTTGCTGCAATCTGTGCAGGCGTTTCGGAACAGTATGCACCGTTTCGGAACGGGTGCCTTACACGAACCCAGGTGTCCGAAACGGTGTGCACCGTTTCGAAACGGTTTGGTCTCTGCCAAGGCCGTGTTTCGGAACGGTGTCGATCGGTTTCGGAACGGCCCGTGTTTCGGAACGGGGTTGATCGGTTTCGGAACGGCCGACCGTTAGGGGCTGACATTGGCAGTTATATGTTTTGAATTGTTTACGTTTTGGTCCTGAATCTTGTTTGTTCAATTGTGTAAGCTTGGGAAGTCCTTTTGAGCTGAAATTTCACAGAGAAGCATGAAACCTGATTAATTTCAAGATGGTAACTTTAATTTGGGTTAAGTCCTTTTAATTATCAGAAATTACAATTTGGTCCCTAAAGTTGTAATTTGTTCAATTGGGTCCCTGTTTGATCTCTGATGTTTGTGATCGTTGAGTATGTTGTTTGTGTGATCACAATTAGGATTAAAGTGCATCTAGACAAGATTAAAAAGAAAAAAAAGGGTTGTTAATCAAAGTTGACTTTCGGGTTGACTTTGGTTTTCCCCGTGTGACTTTCTTAATTCGGGTCAACCGTCTAGGCCGGGTTAAGGGGGATACATTTGGTGGTATCAGAGCTGAGTTTGCGAGTAATTGGGAATGAATGTATGCATGATTGAAGTATGTTTGGCTTGTATGCTTGTTGTTTGAAAGCATGATCAGTGGCTTGTGATGTTGATGCAATTGAGATGTATGCTATGATGTTGCATGTTGAGGGTACCCATTGCCAAACAAAAGCTAATGAAATGATGTTGATTTTGAATGAAATTGAGCTTGAATACTTGGATTGCTTACCTTGCTGGGCCTGACTTGTTTTATTTTTGCATTGTGATTGCATGGTAAAAGTATGGCACCACGTAGAGAGTTAAGGGGTAGTGTGCGAGCTACGGCTCCTAACGAGAATGAGAATGAAGAGAATACGGGTAGTGCTGTGTTACCCCCTCCTCCGCCTGGTGGTGGTGCTGGAGGTGAGCGAGCTGAAGCTGTAGCTGGTGCTGGAGCTGCTGGACCAGAGGTTGGTCAGGGGCAAGCTATGCCTGATATGTCTATGCTGGTACAAGCTATTGCGGGTGCTTTTCGAGCAGCAGTAGTTGGAGCTCAAGGAGCTGGGCATCAGGGAGATGCTGGAGTCAGATTACCTTTGGAGCGTCTGCGCAGTCTTGGTGGGACTGAGTTCAGGGGTATGTCTGCTGAGAGTTCGGAAGCTTGGCTAGAGAGTACCAAGCGTATCTTGGGTCAGATGAGCTGCACGGATGTGCAAAAGTTAAGCTGTGTTGTGTCCTTGCTGCAGGACGATGCTTATACGTGGTGGACGACCACCATAGCTGGGATGGCTGAAGCTGATGTTACTTGGACATTCTTCCAGAATGCGTTCAAGAGGAGATATCTTGGAGTGAGATATCTGGATGAGAAAAAGCGTGAATTCATGTCTCTTACCCAAGGGAGCATGAGTGTGGCTGAGTATGAAGTGCAGTTTGTACGCCTCAGTCAGTATGCACCGGAGCTGATACCTGATGAGCGTGAGAGTTGCGAAAGGTTCTGTTATGGCTTGGTGACGGAAGTTAAGACCTATATGTTGGCTGCTGAGTACAATGATTTCGATGTGTTGGTTAGTCGATCCAAGGACATTGAGATGAATTTGGGTTTAGCTGCGAAAGGTGCCGGAGCAAGTTCTGGCAAGAGAGCTGCTGAGTATAGTTCCGGAGGTGGACGGAACAAGAGGGGACGTGATCAGAAGTATCAGTCCTCAGCCAAGAGAGGTGGTGGTGCACCTGCTAGAGGAGGTTTTGCTAGAGCTGAACCTAGTGCTTGTTGGATCTGTGGTTCGCGTGGTCACATGAAGCGTGACTGTCCTCGAGCTGTGAGGGAGGTGCAAGCTCCTGTTGCGGCTGCTGGTAATGGATGTTGGAACTGTGGTTCTGTTGACCATTTGAGGCGAGATTGTCCGAGGTTGGCTGGTGGCCAAGAGCGTGCTCCTGTTGTAGCTGCACAGCAGAGAGGTCGTGGGCGCGGCCGTGGTAATTTCCAGAGGAGAGAGGAAGGTGGTCGCGGAGTAGCTCATGTTGTGGCTATTCAGCCTAAGGGTGGAGGCCAAGCGAGGGTGTATGCTCAGCGCGAGGGAAGGAATGATGCTGATGTGATTGCAGGTACCTTTACTTTGCAATCCTTGTCATTGCTTTCTTTGATTGATTCTGGATCTACGCATTCATACATTTTGCGTGAGCTTGCTGAATTGCTTGGTTTGCCTGTTGAGTCTTTGGATGTTGGAGTTCGTGTCACTAGTTCTTTTGGTGAAACTGTTGTGACTCGAAAGCTTTATAGAAGGTGTCCCTTGGTTGTTCAAGAACATGTCTTTCATGTTGATCTTATGGAGTTGCCTTTCTATGGTTTTGATGTGATCCTTGGTATGGATTGGCTTGCTGAGCATCGTGCTGTTGTGGATTGTGAGAATAAGCGGGTTTCGCTTAAGCTTGCGGATGATTATGAAGTTGTTGTTGTTTGCGAGAATGTGAAGTTTCTTGCTAATGTTGTGTATACCTTGGAGGCGAGTAGGATGCTGAGGCAAGGTTGCGAGGCTTACCTAGCTTTTGTGATGAATCCTAGCTCTAAGGAGTTGAGGGTGCAAGATATCAAGGTTGTGAAGGAGTTTCCTGGTGTTTTTCCTGAAGAGTTGCCTGGTTTACCTCCTAATCGCGAGGTGGAGTTTGGAATTGAGCTTTATGAGAATACAACTCCTGTGTCCATTACTCCCTATAGAATGGCACCTAAGGAGCTGAAGGAGCTGAAGACGCAGTTGCAAGAGCTGCTTGATCGTAGTTTCATCCGGCCGAGTGTGTCGCCTTGGGGTGCTCCTGTCTTGTTTGTGAAGAAGAAAGATGGCACTATGAGGATGTGCATTGTTTACCGTCAGCTGAACAAGTTGACTATCAAGAATCGGTATCCTTTGCCGAGGATTGATGATCTCTTTGATCAATTTCGGGGAGCTGCTGTGTTCTCTAAGATTGACTTGAGGTCAGGGTATTATCAGTTGAAGGTGAAGGATGTGGATGTGCCTAAGACAGCTTTCAGGACAAGGTATGGGCATTATGAGTTCCTTGTGATGCCGTTTGGTTTGACAAATGCTCCTGCTGCTTTCATGGACATGATGAATCGTGTTTTTCATGAATACCTGGACAAGTTCGTTGTGGTGTTCATTGATGATATCCTCGTGTACTCGCGTACTGAGGAGGAGCACGAAGAGCATTTGAGGGTTGTTTTGCAAGCCTTGTTGGAGAACCAGCTTTATGCTAAGTTGAGCAAGTGTGAGTTTTGGCTTAAGGAGGTGGTGTTCCTTGGGCATGTGGTCTCAGCTGAGGGGATTCGTGTTGATCCTCAGAAGATTGAAGCGGTGATGAACTGGAAAGTTCCTAAGTCTGTTCATGAAGTCCGTAGTTTCCTTGGTTTGGCGGGATACTACCGGAGGTTTGTGGATGGTTTTTCTAAGATAGCTGCTCCTTTGACGAAGCTGTTGCAAAAGGATGTTAAGTATGAGTGGACGGAAGCGAGACAGCAGGCTTTTGAGAAGCTGAAGGCGGCCTTGACTCAAGCTCCTATCTTGATTCAGCCTGAATCAAGGAAAGAGTTTGTGGTCTATAGTGATGCATCCTATGTTGGTTTGGGGTGTGTGCTGATGCAAGAGGGTAAGGTTGTGGCTTATGCGTCGTGGCAGTTGAAGGTGCATGAGCGCAACTATCCTACGCATGATATTGAGCTGGCTGCAGTGGTTTTTGCTCTGAAGATCTTGAGACATTATCTGTATGGTGAGAAGTGTACTGTGTACACGGATCACAAGAGTTTGAGGTATCTGATGTCTCAGAAGGAGTTGAATCTCAGGCAGCGACGTTGGTTGGAGTTGCTCAAGGATTATGATCTGACGATTGAGTATCATCCTGGTAAAGCTAATGTTGTTGCGGATGCTTTGAGTAGGAAGGTAGCTGTTGAGCTGAGGGCGATGTTTGCTAGCTTGAGCATATCGCGAGATGGTGGTCTTGTGGCTGAGTTGCAAGTGAAACCATCTTTGGTTCAGTTGATCAAGGAAAAGCAATTGCTGGATGATTCCTTGGTGTCTCATGTTCAGGATATCGCGGAGGGTAGACCTTCGGATTTCTGCTTTAATGAGGATGGTGTGTTGTGTTTTGGTAGTCGGATAGTAGTGCCTGCTGATGTTGAGTTGAGGCGTGCTATTCTGACTGAAGGTCATAGTAGTCCTTTTGCTATGCACCCTGGTAGTACTAAGATGTACCGTGATCTTCGTGATGAGTACTATTGGGTAGGTTTGAAGAAGGATGTTGCGGAGTTTGTGAGCAAGTGTTTGGTGTGTCAGCGAGTTAAGGCTGAACATCAGGTTCCTTCTGGTTTGTTGCAACCGTTGAAAATCCCTGAATGGAAGTGGTAGAGGGTTACCATGGATTTTGTATCTGGTTTGCCTTTGTCTCCATCAAAGAAGAATTCTGTTTGGGTGATTGTGGATCGCTTGACGAAGTGTGCGCATTTCTTGCCTGTGCATACTACGTTCTCTTTGGATAAGCTGGCAGAGCTATACATTGCTGAGATAGTGAGGTTGCATGGTGTGCCTAACTCGATTGTGTCGGATAGGGATCCGAGGTTCACATCGCGTTTCTGGCAGTGTTTGCATCAAGCTCTGGGTACAAGGTTGCATTTCAGTACATCCTATCATCCTCAGTCGGATGGTCAGTCTGAACGGGTTATTCAGATTTTGGAGGATATGTTGAGATGCTGCGTGATTGAGTTCCAAGGTTCTTGGGAGAAGCATCTGCCTTTGGTTGAGTTCGCTTATAACAATAGTTATCAGGCGAGTATACAGATGGCACCTTATGAGGCTCTGTATGGGAGGAAGTGTAGGACTCCTCTTTGTTGGGCTGAAACTGGTCAAAAGTTGGTTTCGATGCCTGCTTTGTTGAAAGGGACCACCGAGAAGGTGAAGCTCATATGTGAGAGGTTGAAGGCTGCCTCTGATCGGCAAAAGTCTTACGCGGATTTGAAGCGTAAGGAGATAGAGTATGCGGTGGGTGACCGTGTGTTCTTGAAGGTTTCGCCTTGGAAGAAGGTGATGAGGTTTGGCTGGAAGGGTAAGTTGAGCCCTCGGTACATTGGACCGTATGAGGTGGTTGAGCGAGTGGGTCCTGTTGCGTATCGGTTGAGGTTACCTCAGGAGTTGGAGAAGATTCATGATGTGTTCCATGTTTCTATGCTCCGGAAGTATAGATCTGATCCTTCGCATGTGATGCCTGTGGAGGATGTGATTTTGAATCCGGATTTGACCTATGATGAGGAACCGGTGAAGGTTCTGGATTCGGATAGCAAGGTTCTTCGTGGCAAGACCATTGAGTTGGTGAAGGTGCTGTGGAAGCATCGAGGTGTTAAGGAAGCCACGTGGGAGCGGAAGGAAGACATGCTGAAGCAGTTTCCTTATCTCTTTCCTTCAGGTAAATTTCGAGGACGAAATTTCTTAAGGGGGGGAGAGTTGTAACGCCCCGGTTTTGGGCTTAGGAGTTTTGGGCGTTGACCGGTTGGTCAAAGTGGTGATCGAATCTTAAGAGGTTAAATTAGGAAAGCCTAGTTCGGGTTGCATTAAAAATATGGAAAAATGTTCTAAAATCATCTTTTAATATAATTAAGTGAACTGTGAAATCAATTTTGGAAAATGAGTTTTGGAAGTGTGACATTTTGGCTAGTGACCAAAATGTAATTTTCGCAAGTTTGGTGGCTGTTTTATAAAGGGTTGGAACTTTGAATCTTTAAGGAGCTATTAATCCAAAAGTAATTTCTCCAGATTTTTCTAAGATTTTATAAGCTATTTTCTGATTTTAAAGATATCAAAAAGGAGGGAAAAACTCATTTGGCAATTTTCTCAACTAACTTCCCATTTTCTTTCTCTCATTTTCTCTCAAACCAAACACTACATTTCCAGAGATTTGTTTCTGATTTTCTCACCTAAATTTCTCCTTTCAACTCTCATTTGATTCCAAATTAACATATCTTCAAAACCTTTTCAATTGCTACAAGTTTCAACAAGCATTTTGATTGCAAAAAGTGGAGAAATACAAGTTTGGAGGTAAGAACATCCTTCTCCTCTAAACTATCAGTTCTTTACTGAAATTCCTAAGTTTTCAATCCTTAATTGATGTTTAATTAAAGGCTTTTAAGTTGATTTATGGATCTTGGCTTATTATGCAAGATTTTGATGATTTTTGATGATTTTCGTTAGATCTGAGTAATCTGTGTTTTAAGAGATGTTTTTGATGTTAAATGATCTCTAAAATGATGTGGAATTGAGTTTTAATTGATGCAATCCCGGATAGGTTGAGTTTCCTAAGTTTAGCTTGTGTTTCAAGATAGTTTTTGAGGTGATCTTGGTGATTTGATGTTGCTGGAGGTATAAGGTTGTTAATAGGTTGTTTTTAGATGTTAAATGATGTTAATGGAAGTGAGGTTGTGCTGGTTTATGGCTGGGCTTTGTTTAGAAGTGGTTTGGATGTTAACAGGGGAGGCATCTTTGGATCCAAGATTGGTTGATCCGGAAGCTTGATTTGGTGCTTTGGCTTGAAGCAAAGTGGAAATTGGTAAGTGAGTGGATTTGTGGAAATTGGATTTTCAGCTTAAAAACCAAGGTTTGAAGGTTTTGGGAGCTTAGTTTAAGTCTAAACAACTTTGCTAAGCTCAAGTGTAAGTTTTCGGATTTTCTCTCTAGTGGTGGCCATGACTTTGATGTGTTGCAAAATGATGATTTGCATGTTTTTAATTACTGTTTTGAAAGCATGTTTTAGCATGGATTATGTTGATGATATAAGCCATATGTTGAAGGTAACTCTAGGTAGGAGTACCTTGCTTTTGTACATTGTTTAAATGTGGATTGATGCTTTAAAATGCATGATGAAAATGGCTTGGTTTAATGCTTTAAAACAGTGGATTAAATGATGAAAATGATGTATATTGGCAAGTGATGTTTTGAAAAGATTAAGGTCACTAAGGTGGTTAAAAGTCCTTGAGTGAGCCTTGTTACTTAAGATCATCAAGGTGGTTAAAAGTCCTTGGATGAGTCTTGTTGCGGACACTAAGGTGGTTAAAAGTCCTTAGGTGATCCTTCCATGGTGTTTAAAAGTCCATGGGGCCAAGGTGTTTAAAAGTCCTTGGGGCCAAGGTGTTTAAAAGTCCTTGGGGTGATTCAAGCATTGGACACAAAGGTGGTTAAAAGTCCTTGTGTGGTCCTTATTCATGGTGTTTAAAAGTCCATGGCCAAGGTGTTTAAAAGTCCTTGGGAAAGTTGTTGAACTTGTTTTTAATAAATGAAATGTATCACTTGAGCCAATATGACATGTTAAGTATATTATGAAGCATGAGATGCTTGTTTTAATGTTTATGTTGAAGCATGGGATTGCTTGTTTTAAGTATGCTTTTGAGCATGTGCAAGGATTGATTTTAAGCATGAATTATAAATGGTTTTAATTGCATTATTGAATTGTTTTTAATGAGCATGCCTCACTAAGCTTTTGCTTACGCTCTCTACGTTTTCTTAATTCAATAATGCAGAGCATTAGGGTATCTTGAGGGGCAGCAAGAAAGGGCAAGCAATCAAGTTCAAGTGAAGCTCAAAGTATGGAAGGTTTTGTTAAACATTTAGCTTTTGTGTGATTTGGCAATGGGGGACCAATGTGTATGTTTTGGGAGGTGTTTGAGACTCCCTAAGTATGTTGAATGTTGTTGAGATTGCTGGTTTTTGAATTGGAACCTTATATGCTTGTTTTGGAAGTTTGGTGTTTGAATAGCTAGCTTGTGTAGGAAGCATGCCTATAGAATTGGGGCTTTTTGCATATGATGTTAGATTGATGTTGTGATGGTTCCTATAAGTCTTAAATATGTTTAATTGCATGCTGGTAAAGTTTGGTGACATTTGGAGCATGTTTGAATGATCAATTGCATGATTTGGTATGCTTGTTTGCTGCAATCTATGCAGGCGTTTCGGAACAGTATGCACCGTTTCGGAACGGGTGCCTTACACGAACCCAGGCGTCCGAAACGGTGTGCACCGTTTCGAAACGGTTTGGTCTCTGCCAAGGCCGTGTTTCGGAACGGTGTCGATCGGTTTCGGAACGGCCTGTGTTTCGGAACGGGGTTGATCGGTTTAGGAACGGCCGACCGTTAGGGGCTGACATTGGCAGTTATATGTTTTGAATTGTTTACGTTTTGGTCCTGAATCTTGTTTGTTCAATTATGTAAGCTTGGGAAGTCCTTTTGAGCTGAAATTTCACAGAGAAGCATGAAACCTGATTAATTTCAAGATGGTAACTTTAATTTGGGTTAAGTCCTTTTAATTATTAGAAATTACAATTTGGTTCCTAAAGTTGTAATTTGTTCAATTGGGTCCCTGTTTGATCTCTGATGTTTGTGATCCTTGAGTATGTTGTTTGTGTGATCACAATTAGGATTAAAGTGCATCTAGACAAGATTAAAAAGAAAAAAAAGGGTCGTTAATCAAAGTTGACTTTCGGGTTGACTTTGGTTTTCCCCGTGTGACTTTCTTAATTCGGGTCAACCGTCTAGGCCGGGTTAAGGGGGTTACAACACCAGCAACAATCCATAGACTCGTTGCCCACTCAAATTACACCAAAATACCCTTCCGACACAACCGAAAACTCAATCGATTGCCTCCTAAACCAAGCCTAGCCATCATGCAACACTTCCAAAGCATTATCAACATCAAAACACATCTATTAAACATCATAACTCATCCTTATACCTCCAGCAATCACAATTCCACCATTACACCCCAAAATCACACTTAAACTACCAAGAAACTCAAGGATCTCAAGGATTTCGGGATCTATGTTATAAACACATCATTCTAACATATAAAACAACTTAAAAATCAATTAGAATCAGCACAAAATAGTTTCCAACTCATCAAGTCCGAAAATCAAGATTTCACTCACATTTTCACAAGATTTGGATCTCAAATCAAAACTATATTAAAAACTCAATCAAAAATAGTTATTAGAAGCCAAATATATTGGGAATTTCAATAAAGAACTTAGATTAGAGGTTAAGAACAAGATTTATCTCCAATGTTTGCTTCCTTCAATAGATGACAAGTTTTCCTTGCAAATATTTTGGAGAATTAAGGAAGATCTCTTGAAATTGATTTGGAAAATGTTGAGAGAACTTTTGAGAGAAAGAATTCTGGAAAAGATGAGAGAAAACAATGTTTGGCAAAAATGAGAGGGAATTGGTAGTTACGTAATATGAAAATCCACTAACTATCAATTAATTAATATCTTATTTTAATTAAAATCCTTTAATTAAAATCCATTTAAAACACATGTCATATTTGAAGAAAGGTCAAATTGACTTAAAGCCCCCTATAGATTCTAAGATTTTACTTCCACCTTTAAAATCACATTTTTCCTAGTTTTGAAACTTTACAATCTGGTCACTACTCAAAACGTCCATTTTCCAAAACCCTTTTTGTACAATTGATTTGACTAACCTCTTAATTATATTTTTTAGAGGATTTTAGCAATTTTTATCGCAATTTTATCCTATTTTGATTCTTGATTTCAAAAAGTCACCTTACGCGATTCGAACAGTTCTAGACCGGCCCGATCTGATGTATAAAACATCTAGGCCCAAAACCAGGGCGTTACAAAAACCTTTTTATTTCCTTTTCCCTTGAAATCTTATTCCTTTTCCTTTTTTCCTAAAAAACATCTTAATTATTTTTCACTTTTAAAATCACTTTGCTCATCTATTATTAAAATCTAAATTTCATAAAAAATCTTTTTATATATTTCAAAACAAGCCCATTTATTATTTCACATCTCACATTATTATTTTTCCTAATTAAATCCCTAATTTCAAGTTTTTCAATTTAACCATATTTATTCAATTTATTCATGTATTTTAAATCTAAAAACCTTTTAAACTTATTTATTCATTCCTAAAGATCAAAATAATCATAACAACATTTTTTAAGCATGCAAGAATATTTTAAGATCAAACTAAAATAAAACAAAAGTTTAAAACAAAAAAGTTACCAGGAATCATGAACTATTTTCCGACTTTAAGAGAGCAATCTGAATTTCACAAACAACACAGACACAAACAACAAAAATTCATTCAAGAGTAAACACAAAAATCAACATAAAGTAAACAAAAAAAAAGATAGGAATTTTACCAAGAAATTGACGAACGAAGAACTCGAATCCGGGCTTCTCGAAATGCTCCAAACTTACTCCGGAAAATTGCTCCCAAACTCGAACTTTTACTCCAAAAATTTCCAGCAAACTCTTGAAAAATTCAGAGAATTTTTTTTTCGTATTTTTCCAAAGCTTTTTCTAGTGGTTTTCTCTTCAATTTGTGTGTGATGAACAAGTGAAAAGGGGGGTATTTATACTTGAATTTGAGCTTCAAATTCAAGCCAAATCGGAATTTAGTCTCCAAATTGGAGCTTAAATCCGACCAATGGCTTGATACTCGGTAAAACCCCTCAATGCTCATCCGATTTTGTCCAATATTCGAGCTGAATTTTCCCCTTGATTCGAGCCTAGGGTTTGACCTTTTGTCTCGATTTTTTGCAGATTCTGGCCACCATGATCGTACGACGAGGGTTTGGTTTGGGGAACCAGCCCGCGCGCGTGGCGCGCACTGGTTCCCCCGTTTCTTATTTTATTTTATTTTTTTCTTTTCTTTCTTTTTTCTTTTTGCTGATTTTTGGTTGTTGGTTTTTTTGTATCACATTTATTTTTCCACCTCACTTTATTTCCCCCTTTCCCATAATTATTATACACCGTAATTATTTTTTTTCTTTTCTTTAAAAGTGGGCTCTAAAAAATGGGCATTGTTCTTTTTCTTTAAAAGTGGGCTTTCAAATTGGGCTTTTCAAGGATAGGTCTTTTTAAAATATGGTTTTTGTTGTTTTGTTAATTAATTTAGAAAACGGCGGGCCTTTTATTATTTTAAGGGAAAAAGAATTTTTTTTATTTTTTCGGACTATTTAAAACCAAGGTGAAAATTTAGTGACAACAGCTACTCCTCTTTACTTATCTCTGTGCAACAAAAATAAAGCAAAGACCATAAGGCAGTAATTTTCACCAACATTCCAAATTGGCTCTATTCTCTAAATTCCCGAACAAATAGGCTTGTTATATTCTCCAGATGCCCAAATAGATGAGCGAGTTCCATTCTCCAAACCCAAACAGATGGTTGGTTCTATTCTCCTTATCCTCGAATAGCTGGGCCGGGTTCTATTCTCCCAAATGTCTAAAGAGCTGAGCTGGGTTCTACGCTCAAACAAATAGGCTGATTCTATTCTCCTTACGATCGAATAGCTGAGTTGGGTTCTATTCTCCCAAATGCCCGAATTGTTGAACTGGATTCTATTCTCCCAAATACTCAAAAAATAGGCTAGTTCTATTCTCCCTAAGGTCGAATAACTATGTTGGGTTCTATTCTCCCAAATGCTCGAGTTGTTGAGTTGAGTTCTATTCTCCCAGATACTCAAACAGGCAGATTCTTTTGAAAACTTCATCCTCCTTATGCTTGGATGAATAAGCAAACAAACTTCAAAAAAAATCATCCTCCTTATGCTTGGATGAATAAGCAAAACCTCAAAAGGTTTCATCCTCTTTATACTCGAATGAATAAGTAAAAAGACTTAAAAAGATTTCATCCTCTTTATTCTTGGATGAATAAGAAAACTCCAAAAGATTTCATCCTCCTCGTGATTGGATGAATAAGCAAAACCTTGAAAGATTTCATCCTTCTTATTCTTGGATGAGTAAGCAAACATTCTCTTTCCTCCCGAGCAGATAGGTGAATCTTCTGAAAACGTTCATCCTCCTTATTCTTCGATGAATAAGCAAGCTCCATTCTTCTTTTGCCTGAACGAATAAGCGATTCTTCTGAAAAATTTACATCCTTCTTATTCTTGGATGAATAAGCGAACTTCATTCTCCTTACTCCTGTACGGATAAGCGAACTTCTGAAAAAATTCATCCTCCTTATGCTTGGATGAATAAACGGGTTCAAAAAAGTGTTTCATCCACCTTACGCTTGGATAAATAAGCAGGTTTTAAAAACGAGTTCCATCCTCCTCATGCTCGGATGAATAAGCATGTTTCAAAATGTATTTCATACACCTTTACGCTTGGATGAATAAGCGGGTTCCAAAAAGTGTTTCATCCACCTTACGCTTGGATGAATAAGCATGCTCTAAAAAGGGGTTCCATCCCCCTCATGCTCGGATGAATAAGTAGGTTCCAAAATGTGTTTCATCCAACTTACGCTTGGATGAATAAGAGGGTTCCATTCTCGAAATGCCCAAACGGATAGGCGGGTTCTTTTGCTGAAAGGTCCTTCATGTACCTATAAAATGAAACATTCAATGCAATTATGATGTGCATTCCCCTAGGGATGGCTAAAACATGAATGCACGTCTCTTTCTTTTTCTTTTTGAATTCTATTTTTTTTCAAAATTAATTTTTCCACACATTTACTCGCTTACTCCAGATATGCAGCTATACTTTTCCACTATTTTTTAGAATTATGAAAACATTCAATCATTGCAAGCTTGCCCACTTAACCCAGTGATCTTGTACTCCTAGTTGGATGGACAGATTTCTTCAATTGAAATTGCTTCACCATTCTCATTCTTCATATCTCTTTGCTTCATCGAAAACATTCGATCCTCGTAGGCAAATGTCTCAAGATCTTCTACCAATGTGGTTGATACATCAATGTTAAGATAAAAGGCTTCCTTGTGTGGTCTCGAAAGCTTCATGTCTTTATATGCCCTTTATCAAACATATTCAATGCTTCTTGCGAATTCTCAAATTTTTGCCCCTGCATGACATCTTGAATTGCTTGCATGTGAAAGCTTATTTCCACCTTGAATACCTTCGAATGACGTTGGCGCTTTAGTCTCTTCTTCTCACGCCTATTAATACTCAAGGCTTGTAGACTGCCCCAATCTGATGGCATCGTTTGCTTCTTAAGTGAAATTCTATCTCTTTTCATGCTTCTAAGCTCTTTTATTTTATATGTGGATTTTCCTTGACAACATGACCCACTTCAAAACTCTTCAATGCATGTGCCTCTTTCTTTTTCTTTTTACCTTCTCATGCAAGGCGATGCCCCCATTCAAGATGAGCTTTAATTGTTTTATGAAGTGATGTAAACATTCGTTCATGGTCTCCTACAGTTGAGACCAATACCTAGAAATCTTTTTATTTTCATGAATCTATGTCAGCCTACTTGTAAGATGCAAGAAAAGGCTAGAAATGATAGTTTAAAGGAAAATGTCATAGCAAACACAAGAAAAGGCTAAAAATGGGGATCTTAAAAAATATCATGGCAAACAAAAGAAAATGGCAAATTTAGATGCCCCAAAATTCAAAGCATTAATGATTCAATAATCCATCTACCGGATAGTGCCCCACTTTTTGGTGGCTCCCTTTTACTCACAAACTCACCAAATTTATATTTTCCCACTTTTCTAATCTCAATCAGACATTAGAAGCTCGAGGTCTGTTGCATGTAAAATAGTCTATCGCAATGGTAGTGCAAGTGTACATGACGCAAGTAGTAAAGTGATACGAAGTATCGGATATCGTCTCCATAGGGATTGGGCTAATAGCTTCACCTTAATTCACTGCACGAAAGTAAAGGAAATATTTGAGAAGTTATCAAGAAAATAATAAAGAAAACGTAAATAAAAGAGTAAAGATATGAAGATAGAGAGAACGAGCTGGTATTGAATTACTCAGTAGTGCAGGTATTGCAGAGTTTAGGAAATCCAGTTCTGTCATCGCGCCCGTCGCGGCAACACCTGTCGCGGCAGCAGTCTGTTGATCGTCGCGGCAGCAAACACACCAACTCAGTACTTCAAGTTTGGCAAGAATCCCAGATCTGCCTTGGCCTATCCCTAGGTCCAAGTCTGTCGATGATCACGTCTTGATGATACCTCCCGGCGTGAATCGAAGGATGAACACCGATGTGTATGAATTCTTCTTTAGCCACTTAACCTCGCCCTATCCCTAGGCACGAGATAGTTCAACTATAAACTAGAGAACTTGCTCTTATTTCTTTCGTATACTTAACTCTCCCGATGCTAAGTAAATAGATAACCTCACAATGCTCTCTCGATGCTCTTGCAAGATATTAATAACCAAAATAAGAGAACTTGAAGTTTATTTTATTGAACTGAAAAATCCTAAAACAAAACAACCCTTGCAACTACTTTACAAATCAACCCGTGGCCCTAGGGGGAATTTAGAACATGTCAACGGCGGGTAAACGGCTAGGGGGTTTTGGTTGTCGGTTATGGGGTAATCGGCTATGATATCTTCCTAGGTTAAAATATATGCCCTTATATAAGCTTTGGGCTCAAGTTATCTAAGTTAACAAGGATTACAACTTTAATTAAAAGTATGATTCTAATAAAGACTTAATCTTCAAGGAACCTACTTTCCAGCCGTCCTCCTTGTTTCTTGGGATTTTCTCTCCTTGAGATTTGGGCTTGACATATCTTTTGATCCGGGGCTTGGAAAAATATATGGTTTTCACACGACAGACGAGCAGAATTTTCTCTATCTATCGAGGTCCACTTTGCTTTTTCTCCACTAATTTGCTGTCATCCTCTACTGTCACGGCAGCACCATGGCAGCATCGTCCTCTTTGTCTGCTTGTCCAGTTCAGCTCTTCTGCTTCTCTGCCCTGCGCCTACCTTCTCCGTCTACTGTGGCAGTAACCTGCAAAATCAGCCATTCTTTAGTAGAATCTGTGCCTTTAATGTATTTGTGATGTTCTACTGTAAACTAACCTAAATGCAATGAAATGATGCTTGAATGCAGCAGAAATATGGGTTAAAAAGGGTGTAAATAATAGAACTTTTACTCACTCAACAAGGTCCCTGAAGAAAGGTTAATTCATTTAGGTGGAATATGTTCTGAAGACAAACTCATTTTCTCAAATATTCACGCGTGATCCAAATGATCTTTTAAGGCTTGTAATGTAGGCTAGGCCTGGGTTGCCAAAGAAAGGATATAAAGGCTCAAATACATATTTTAAGGGTGATTAAACCAAGGATCGACTTTTCCTGATGAAATCTATGTTTTTCTTTTATTTGTTGGATCACTCTAGACTGCCTATTTTGGGATTTCACCCAAGAGTTCATTTCTTTTACATATTTCATTTGAATGATTTGTCTCAAAGTTTCCTTCACTCTTCAACTTTCTCTTTCTTCATTTATTTTTCCTTTTCTTCTTCTCTTCTTTTCTCTTCCTTTTCTTTTCTTTTCTTTATTTCTCTTCTCTTTTCTTGTTTTTCCTTTTTATGTCCTTTTTCATTTAGAGTTTAGGACATTCAACTTAATCTAACATGTTTCTTTCAAACATCTTTTCATTTTCTTTGCCCCCGGTGTGGGGAGTGATCCTTGGTTAGGGTTAAATCACAAGAAAAATGATATCAGGCTCGAAGGGGACAACAAATGGATTTTTTCATATTCGTGAAGGGAAATGAATGAATGCTAAATGTCATTTCACACACAAATGCCGTCGAAGAAAAGCACTCTTCAGTTGGTAGATGTTTTAGAGTTATCACTTCATTTATGGACCCTAACAACAATGTCTGAGAGGAAAATTCACTCGAATTTGTATATTAAACCCGAACACACATTTTTCCCCTATAACTCATGATTAGATTCAAGAATCATTCATACAATTAATATTAGGGATTTTACAAAGAAGATGTATGCTTGAAAAGAAATGGATGAAAAATGAAATGAAGGAAAATGATGAAACAAAAAATGAGAAATGCTTGCCGCTTGAAATAAAAACGCATCTTTAAACAAATGAACTGACATAGATCCCTTACAAAAGATCCCTCATGCTCGCGGGCAAAAGCAAGAGGGTTGGTTCTAAGCATGATCCCAACTGTTTAGAGAAAATTAAGTATTATTCCATGAAAGCACGAATCCCGGCCAATCTTTCCTCCAACGACTTCATGACAAAACCTTAAAAGCATTCGTCCTCGTCAGCTTCTTCTCTCTCAAGTCTTCCATTTTTTATGGCTGCCAATATTAATTCTCCGTTCATGACCATGTTTGCAAAACGTTCGGTGTCGTGATTTAACATGTAGTCATAGAGGGTCCCATTTAGAGTCTCCACAAACATTGGAGTAACCTCATTTTCCGGTAGCGGGGGTTGAACTTGGGCTGCCACATCTCGCCATCTCTGGGCATACTGGCGGAAGCTCACATTGGGCTTTTGTTCCATATTCTGTAGCACAATCCTGCTTGGTGCCATTTCTGTTACATACTCATACTGCTTGAGGAAGGCTTTCGATAGATCCCTCCAAGTGTGTATGTTGACCCAACTCAGTTGAGCATACCATCGGATAGCAGTCCCAGATAGATAATCTTGGAAACAGTGGATCAACAACTTCTAGTTTTCTAAGTGCGGTGACATTTTTCGGCAATACATAGTCAAGTGTGCCAATGGGCATGTAGTTCCATTATACTTCTCGAAGTCGAGGGCCTTGAAATTTGGAGGTGCCACCAAGTCCGAAACTAGACTCAAGTCTCTAGCATCCTTGCCACCATAAATGCTTCCTTCTTGATAAACTTTAAACATTTCCACCAGCTTCTTGTAGCGGTCTTCCCATTTCTTCTCGACCTTTTTCATGTCTATTTCTTCAATGAGGCCAGGCATCTCGGGGCTGTGAACCTCGTTAGTGTTGTCTTCATTACAAGCAAAAGATTCTATGAAATGGGGTAAAGCCTCTCCCTTTTGTACGTAAGCCGTCCCTAGGAAGGTGTTGGTGTCTTCCCTCGCTTCTGGTCTTTGAAACCAAACATGGCTGCGATTTGGCTGACTGTTTTCTGGTATGATATCTCAATCTTTTTCTTTATATTATTTACCATATTCTCAAGCTTGTCACAAATGCTCTTCTGATTTGCTTCCAAAATTGTCAATCTTTCCTCAGTGCTCAAGTCTCGAGTCGTGTTTGTGCGGGATCTTTTAAATGAAATTTCCCAAAATAACTCTTTTTATTATACATGTATGAATGCAATGACCAAAACATTATTTAATACCAACACACACAAAAAAACAAATACATGGAAGCAAATGTATTTATGCACAAACAAATTCACAAAAGTAAATAACAAAGTAAGCGAACAGTGCGAATGCATGAAGGCAGTCGAAGGGCCATCAATTCCATTGAAAATATTCTCATGAAAGGAAACTCTTTATTAAATTCGATACTTTTTTTACATCTTTTGTGAATTACAAATATTTTTCTACTTGAATGCCTAACTCCTTGATTTCTTCAACTAGCCACATGAGCCTTGGTCCAACTTCTCCAACGGCTTGATGTACCGACAAAGAGTTGCAGCTTCAATTGCCAATATTGTCACGTGCTTGGTTCTCCCCCCTTTTAAAGAGCTTTCCATTCAAAATTTGAACAATTTTCCAGAATCAACCCCTTCTAAATATGTGATGCATGCAATAAATAAATATAATATTCACACACAAAATATTAGCAATAAACATGCTACAAAAACAACACAAAAACGATAGTAACAAATAAATATGCTACAAAACAAAACTCACACACACAAAGGTTGGTAATCTTTAAAAAAAGACAAAACCTAAAAGATCTAAAATAATTTTGGGCTGACACTCCAATATTTCAGGACATATCTCCATGAATTATTCATACGACTAAACACCCTAGGCTTTCCGCATGGCTCCATTATGGGTAGGCTCCAGATTCTCAAACTTGGCTTGGTTCTAAAAAGGTACCCGAGCGGTCCTTGCTGTCCCCTACTAAAGGTAGCAAGGCCCTCGATTTTCACCCATTATAGACTACAAAAAAATCGAGTTCAACTCAGGAGGACTCACCACCGAAGCCTTCTCGAAGAATCAATATCCTTACGAAGGCAAAGGGAATGAGTCCCGAAGGTACTTGCTAAGGTCATACGAAGAATCAATATTCTTACATGAGCAAAGCGTGTTCCCCTCCACTTAAACGAACGAGACAAAGCTCGGGAATAGAGCTTGGAATTAAGTCTTAAACGCGTAAAATAGAGTTATATTCATTTAAACGGACAAATAAATAGAACCTGTTGTGAACTTGCAAATTCCATTTAAAAAAAAAACTTTTTTAAAACCATTTAAAACCAATTTGTGGCCTGACCCCCTCCTTTATTTTTAATTTTAGAAAAACAAAAATACGTCCCCAACGGAGTCGCCAAGCTGTCGCAACCGCATTTTTAAGGGAGGCTTCGACGTTTTTGGAAAACACTTTTAAAAAATCAATGGAGTCGCCACCAATCTTTTTTGAAAAAAAGTGTGATTGGATCACTTTTAAAAATAGGGTTAGTTTAATAAAACATTTTTTGGTTTTAATAAAACAACAGTTTTGGTCTGCGAAAATCAGAAAACAAGTTCGGGGGTCGGTTACGCGTGGGGAAGGGCTAGCACCCCCACGACGCCCAAAAGTGGTACCTAATTGATTTTAAAATCATTTTTAAAAATGGAATTTGCAATTTCAAAAAAGGTTCGACTTTATTTGTACGTTTAATGAATAATAGTCTATTTTAACGGTCTTATCGACCGAGAGATGAACTTTAATCACCGCCAACATTTCTGGTTTGATAAGGCACCACATTGATTAGGTTTTTACTTTTCAAACAACAAAGAGATTTAGGTGTGTTGAGCATTTTATTTTTATTCTAAGTTTGATTATTTAAAGACCCTAAAAACGTCAAAGTCTTTTATTCCTAATTTAAAGTTTAAGTATGCTTTAATTGTATTTTATTTTTGTGAAGAACATTTTCAACAATACATATATCTATCTAAGCTTTAGTCCCTAATCCTAAATTTTCACTTATTTTTAAAACAAGCAAGCAACTTTTATTCTTTTTGAGTTTTTACCCTTTTATTATTCCTTTTAAAAACCTTATTTCTTTTTTACTTCTTTTATTATTATTAAAGCCAAGACCCACTTTTACATTTTTGCCTTTTTCATTTTTTTATGTTTTTTACCCTTTATATTTTCCTTTTTCATAAGAGTTTTCTCTCTTTTTAAACTCATTTTCATATTTTTCAATTATTAAGTTTTTCTTTTAAAACGACCTCTCTTAAAATAAACTTTTTTTTTCCCTAATGAACTTCTTTTTAAGTTTTTTTTTTCTTTTCAAAAGTTTATTTTTATCCTAGACCCTAAACTTTTATTTAAAACCTTTTTATTTTCTTTACCCTTGAAAACTTATTCCTTTTCCTTTTTTATTTTCCTAAAAAAAAACATCTTAATTAATTTTCACTTTTAAAATCACTTTGCCCATCTATTATTAAAAACTAAATTTCATAAAATAAATCTTTTTATATTTTTAAAACAAACCCCTTTATTATTTCACATCTCACATTATTACTTTTCCTAATTAAATTCCTAATTTCAAGTTTTTCAATTTAACCACATTTATTCAATTTATTCATGTATTTTAAATCTAAACACCTTTTAAAGCTTATTTATTCATTCCTAGAGATCAAAATAATCCTAACAACATTTTTTAAGCATGCAAAAATATTTTAAGATCAAACTAAAATTAAAACAAAAGTTTAAAACAAAAAAGTTACCGGAATCGTGAACGATTTTCCGACTTCAAGAAAGCAACCTAAAATTCACAAAAAACACAAACACAAACACCAAAAATTCATCAAAAAATAAACACAAAACTCAACATAAAACATAAACAAAAGGAAATATGGGAATTTTACCGATAAATTGATGAACGAAGAACTCGAGTCCAGGCTTCTCGAAAAGCTTCAAACCGCCTCCGGAAAATTGCTCTTAAACTCGAACTTTTACTCCAAATTTCCAGTAAACTCTTGAAAAATTCAGAGAATTTTTTCCCGGATATTTCCTAAGCTTTTTCTAGTGGTTTTCTCTTCAATTTTTGTGTGATGAACAAGTGAAAAGGAGGGGTATTTATACTTGAATTTGAGCTTCAAATTCAAGCCAAATCGGGATTTAATCCCCAAATTGGAGCCTAAGTCCGAGTAATAGCTTGATTCTCGGTAAAACCACTAAATCCTCATCCGATTTGGTCTAATTTTCTATATGAATTTTCCCCTTGATTTCCAGCCTAGGGTTTGACCTATTGTCTCAGTTTTTTTTCAGATTCCGGCGAGCACATGCGGCGACGGCGAGCGGGGTTGGTGGCATTGAGTCGGCGGCAGCGAAGCGGACCGGCCAGTACCAATGGCGTCAGCGGCCATGGCCTGTAGGCGTCAGCCGGCCACCATGATCGTGTAATGCCCCAATTTTGGGCCTAGATGTTTTAGAGTTCGAATCGAATCGGTCGAGAACGGTTCGAATCTTAAAGGGGGGTTTAGGGAACACCTAGTTCGGGATGCTTTAGAAATATGGAAAAATACCTAAAAATCCTCATTTATTAAATGAATGATTATGGTGAAAACAATTTTACAAAATACGGTTTGGAAATGCTACATTTCAGTGTAGTGACCAAATCGCAGTTTTTGCAAAAGTTAAATAGTGACTGTTTTGTAAAGGATTGAAACTTTGAATCTTGAAGGAGATAATTTTATCAAAATGTTTTTAATCATATTTCTCCTTATTTTGGGTGACTTTAATAATGTTTTAATTAAGGGAAATAAGGATAATTAAAAGGAAAAACCATATTTGACTTTTCATAACTACATTACGTCAAATTTCTCTCATTTCATTTTCTCTCAATTTCTATTCAGCCAAACACATTTCCTCCATCAATTAGCCTCTAATTTTCATTCCTTTTGATGAGATTTCAATCTCCTTTTGATTCATAATCTTTTTCTCACCAAATCCTCTTGTTTTCACATTGGATTTTCAAGAAAACTTGCCCAAATCAAGGAGAAATCAGCCATTAGAGGTAAGCTTCGTCCTTCTCCTCTAATGATAAGTTGTTTACTGAAATTCCCAAGTTATCAATCCTTTGTTAATGATTTTTTATTTGCTTTAATGTTAGAAACAAGAAATTGTATTAAAACTCAAGGTTTTTGGAGAGATCCTGATGATTTTCATGGTTGTTGGTTATGCTCTGTTTTGAGGTTGTTTTACAAAGTATTTTGGATGGTAATTGATGTTATAAATGAGGTTTTATCAAACAAATCCCGAATAGGTTTGGATTCCCTAAAGTTTTGCATGCTAGATGGTGGTTTTGGGGTGGTTTTGGTGTTCGGTTATAGTTGGAGGTATAAGGACGAGTTTGTGGTGGTTTTTGATGTTGATTGATGTTTAGAAATGATTAGAAGTGATAGATCTTGGATGGGCTTTGTTTTGGGAGAGTTTGGAGATGATTTCAATGCTTGATGATGCATTAATCCTCTGCTCTTATGTGTTATGAACAGGGGAGACATCTTCGGACGCCTTTGGTGTTTATCCAGGAGCTTAGATAGCGTTTCGACGAGCAAGCGAAACGTAATCGGTGAGTGTGAATGGTTTTAGAAGTCCTTGAGGGATAAAGAAACAAGGTTTGGGGATTTAGGAAAGGTTTGGAACACCTTCCTAAGTCCGGAAGTAAGTATTGGCTAGATTGCTCTCATTTATGTGGTGGTTGCCCCTAAAATGCTTTTACATGCTCATGGTTTGAGATATATAAATTCCTATTGTTTTTATGCATGATTTGTAGCATGAGATGATGCTTGAAAAGATTTCATGAAATAACATGTTGCATTGAAAAGTTTTGAGCTTTTGATTTAAAGCATGGCGAATGTTATGATTTTGAATGGGATGAGAAAGCTTTGAGAAATGTTGCATTAAAAACAGTAGGTGAGATGATGTTTTGACATAATATATTGGCATGGAAGATGAAATACTTACCGGATATAATTGGTCGATCAATAGGATGAGAGTGCACTATAAACTAAAAATTCGTACGTGCTCTTTGGATTTAATCTAGAGGGAGAGACCGATGATGGGCATTCCATCGGGTAGGACTTTGTGAAATACCCAAGCTTTGTGGCGATGAGAGATTCTGCCATGTGAGTACGGTGATGTGAGATTCCACCGGAAATTATGTTACTAGAAAAGTGAGTAAGGTGATGTGAGATTCCACCGGAAAAGTCTAGTGGTTTGAGAATGTTGTCCGCATATCCGAGAAATAATGAGGTGTGAAATGCCAATATAATATATGGAAATACTTTTTATTCACATGTACATATTGATGAGATGATTTATGCTATGAGAAATGCATATGAGATTTGTATATGAAATGCTTTAATTTTCACAAGCATGTGTATGACCTTGCCATGAGATTTGCATTGGTTTAAATGCATGAGATAGAATTGAGGTACATGTTTTTTCAATGGAGTTTTGCTTTGAAATGGTTTTCAAGCATGAGATAGAATGAGCATGTTGTAGAAAAGGCTTTTGAGAAAGTGTTTTGAATAATGCATTGTTGTGTTGGTTTTCTTTAGAGCTTGCCTCACTAAGCAAATGTGCTTACGCTCTCTTTTACCAATAATGCAAATAATTGAGGTGTTTTTGGGCAACAAGAAGGTTAAGAACATCCAAGGAAGTGCAAAGCTCATGTATGGTGATGTTTTACATACTTTAGTTTTGATATTTGGCAATGGGGTACCAAGGTTGTATTTGGGAGATGTGTTTTGAACTCCTTAAGTTTGTGGCTTGTTTGTGATGGCTTTTATGGGTTGTAAATAGTCCTAAATGTTTGGTTTGAGATTTGAATGCTTATATTTGGTTTTGTGGCTAGGAAGCATGCCTATAGATGGAATGTTCATGTTATTGATGCTATGCTCTAGCTTAAGTTTCCTTAACATGATCTCTAATGTCTAGATAAGTTGCCGGTATGATATGGTATGCTTTGAAGCATGTTTGAGTGGGTTAAGAGGTGAAAACCAGCATTTTATGCTGTTACAGAGCAGGGTGTATCGAAACACCCTTAACTATTTCGAAACGGGGGCCTGTAATGGCCATAGTTTTTTCGAAACGGTTGAAGGTGTTTTAGTGTATTTTGCCTACTAGAGAGGCTTGTTTCGATACCGGTCTCGGAACGCACTCGAGTACCGGAACGGTCAACACCGTTTCGTTACGGGCCTTCCGATACGAAGGATTATGTTCCGAAAAGGATGACTGTTGGATGGTGATTTTGAATTGTTTTAAGTTTCCATGCTTTACATTTTAGTCCTGAATGTTGTGGATGCAATTGCTTGAGCTTGGAATGTCTTTTAAGTTGAAATTTGACAGAGAGGCATGTGAAAACCTATATGCTCGTAGCCGATTATACTGATTTCGATATCTTGGTCACTAGAGCCAAGGACATTGAGTTGAATCTTGGTTTGGAGAGTCGAGCAGGAGGATCTAGTTCAGGGAAGCGAGCTGCAGAACGCGATTTTGGTAGAGATTGCAACAAGTGACATAAGGATAGAAAGCCGCATTTTGATGCTAGACGCGGGGGTGGTAAGCCTGGAAGAGGTCAACAAGGACCAATCGCTTTCTTGAGGACTCCTGAGTGTAACCGGTGTGGTAGGAGACATGCTCGTGAGTGTTAGGGTGACCTTGGTACATGCTGGAACTGTGGTAATCGGGGGCATATGAAGAAAGATTGTCCTCAACCGTTGAGAGAGGGACAAGCTCCGGTGGGAGCAGCTGAGCCACAGAGAGGTCGTGGGCGCGGCCGTGGTAATTTCTAGCACAGAGATGGGGGTGAAAGGAATGTGGCGCATGTAGTGGCTGTCCAACCTGAGGGTGGCGGACAGGCTCAAGTGTATGCCCATCGTGAGGGAAGGAATAACACTGACGTTATCGCAGGTACCTTTACTTTGCAATCCTTGTCATTACTTTCTTTGATTGATTCTGGATCTACACACTCGTACATATTGCGTGAACATGCTCAAATGCTTGTTTTGCCTACTGAGTCTTTAGATGTTGGTATGCGTTTAACTAGTTTCTTTGGTGAGACGGTTGTAACAAGAAGGTTGTATAAGAGATGCCCCTTAAAGGTGCAAGATCATGTGTTTCTTGTTGATCTTATGGAATTGTCATTCTATGGTTTTGATGTATTTCTTGGCATGGATTGGCTTGTTGAACATAGAGTCGTTGTGGATTTCAAAAGCAAGCGAGTTTCATTGAAACTTGCGGATGATTATGAGGTTGTGGTGGTGGGAGAAAATGTGAAGTTTCTAGCTAATGTGGTGTCTACGCTTGAAGCAAGCCGAATGTTGTGTCAAGGATGTGAGGCTTACCTAGCCTTTGTTATGAATCCCAGTTCAAAAGAGGGGCGCATAAGGGATATAAGAATCGTGTGTGAGTTCTCTAGAGTGTTTCTAGAGGAATTACCTAGTTTTCCGCCTAGTCGAGGTTGAATTTGGGCCTAGATGTTTTAGAGTTCGAATCGGGCCGGTCGAGAACGGTTCTAATCTTAAAGGGGGATTTAGGGAACACCTAGTTTGGGATGCTTTAAAAATATTGAAAAATACCTAAAAATCATCATTTATTATATGAATGATTATGGTGAAAACAATTTTACAAAATAAGGTTTGGAGATACTACATTTCGGTGTAGTGACCAAATCGCATTTTTTGCAAAAGTTAAATAGTGACTGTTTTGTAAAGGATTGAAACTTTGAATCTTTAATGAGCTAATTTTACCAAAATGTTTTTAATCAGATTTCTCCTTATTTTGGGTGATTTTAATAATGTTTTAATTAAGGGAAATAAGGATAATTAAAAGGAAAAACCATATTTGACTTTTCATAACTAACTTACGTCAATTTTCTCGCAATTTCTATTCAGCCAAACACATTTCCTCCATCAATTAGCCTATGATTTTCATTCTTTTTGATGATATTTCAATCTCCTTTTGATTCCTAATCTTTTCCTCACCAAATCCTCTTGTTTTCACATTGGATTTTCAAGAAAACAAGCCCAAATCAAGGAGAAATCAGCCATTAGAGGTAAACTTCGTCCTTCTCCTCTAATGATCAGTTATTTACTGAAATTCCCAAGTTATCAATCCTTTGTTAATGATTTTTGAGTTGCTTTAATGTTAGAAACAAGAAATTGTATTAAAACTCAAGGTTTTTGGAGAGATCTTGATGATTTTCGTGGTTGTTGGTTAGGCTCTGTTTTGAGGTTGTTTTCAAAAGTATTTTGGATGGTAATTGATGTTTTAAATGAGGTTTTATCAAACAAATCCTGAATAGATTTGGATTCCTAAGTTTTGCATGCTAGAATGGTGATTTTTCGGGTGGTTTTGGTGTTCTGTTATAGCTGGAGGTATTAGGACGCGTTTGTTGTGGTTTTTGATGTTGATTGATGTTTAGTAATGATTAGAATTGATAGATCTTGGCTGAGATTTGCTTTGGGAGAGTGTGGAGATGATTTCGGTTGTTTTTGGTAGCCGAAATGAGGTTCTTGAGTAGAGCAGCGAGTTTAGTTGTGTGGCTGATGATTTAAATGCATGATGATGCATTAATCCTCTACTCTTATGTGTTATGAACATGGGAGACATCTTCGGACGCCTTTGGTGTTGATCCGGGAGCTTAGATAGCGTTTCGGCGAGCAAGCGAAACGTAATCAGTGAGTGCGAATGGTTTTAGAAGTCCTTGAGGGACAAAGAAATAAGGTTTGGGGATTTGGGAATGCTTTGAAACACCTTCCTAAGTCCGGAAGTAAGTATTGGCTAGATTGCTCTCATTTATGTGGCGGTTGCCCCTAAAATGCTTTTACATGCTAATGGTTAGAGATAGATAAATTCCTACTATTTTTATGCATGATTTGTAGCATGAGATGATGCTTGAAAAGATTTCATGAAATAACATGTTGCATTGATGAGTTTTGAGCTTTTGATTTAAAGCATGGCAAATGATATGATTTTGAATGAGATGAGAAAACTTTGAGAAATGTTGCATTACAAACAGTAGGTGAGATGATGTTTTGACATAATATATTGGCATGGAAGATGAGATACTTATCGGATATAATTGATCGATCAATAGGATGAGAGTGCACTATAAACTAAAAATTCGTACGTGCTCTTTGTTTTCAATCCAAAGGGAGAGACTGATATTAGGCATTCCATCGGGTAGGACTTGGTGAAATACCCAAGCTTTGTGGCGATGAGGGATTCCGCCATGTGAGTACGGTGATGTGAGATTCCACCGGAAATTATGTTACTAGACAAGTGAGTACGGTGATGTGAGATTCCACCAGAAGAGTCTAGTGGTTTGAGAATGTTGTTCGCATATCCGAGTAATAATGAGGTGTGAAATGCCAGTATAATATATGGAAATGCGTTTGATTCACATGTACCTATTGATGAGATGATTTATGCTATGAGAAATGCATATGAGATTTGTATATGAAATGCTTTAATTTTCACAAGCATGTCTATGGCCTTGCCATGAGATTTCCATTGGTTTAAATGCATGATATAGAATTAAGGTACATGTGTTTTCAATGGAGTTTTTCTTTGAAATGGTTTTCAAGCATGAGATAGAATGAGCATGTTGTAGAAAAGCCTTTTGAGAAAGTGTTTTGAATAATGCATTGTTGTGTTGGTTTTCTTTAGAACTTGCCTCACTAAGTATATGTGCTTACGCTCTCTTTTACCAAAAATACAGATAATTGAGGTGTTTTGGGGCAACAAGAAGGTTAAGAACATCCAAGGAAGTGCAAAGCTCATGTATGGTGATGTTTTACATACTTTAGTCTTGATATTTGGCAATGGGGTTCTAAGGTTGTATTTGGGAAATGTGTTTTGAACTCCCTAAGTTTGTGGCATATTTGTGATGGCTTTTATGGGTTGTAAATGGTCCTAAAGGTTTGGTTTGAGGTTTGAATGCTTATATTTGGTTTTGTGGCTAGGAAGCATGCCTATAGATGGAATGTTCATGTTATTGATGTCGTGCTGGTATGCTATGGTATGCTTTGAAGCATGTCTGAGTGGGTTAAGAGGTGCAAAACCAACATTTTTTGCTGTTACAGAGTAGGGTGTATCGAAACACCCTTAATTGTTTCCAAACGGGGGCCTCTAATGGCCATAATGTTTCGAAACGGTTGAAGGTGTTTCGATACATTTTGGCTACTAGAGAGGCCTGTTTCGATACCGGTCTTGGAACCCAAGTACGGAAACGGTCAACACCATTTCGATACGGGCGTTTCGATACGAAGGACTGTGTTCCGAAACTGATGACCGTTGGATGGTGATTTTAAATTGTTTTAAGTTTCCATATTTTACATTTTAGTCATAGATGTTGTTGATGTAATTGCTTGAGCTTGGAATGTCCATTTAAGCTGAAATTTGACAGAGAGGCATGTGATATGACTAATTACAATTTGGTAAGCTTAAAATATGCAAAGTTTTTATATTTTCTAAAAATTACTTTTTGGTCCCTAAAAGTGTAATTCATGCAATTGAGTCCCTAAGTGAATTCCGATCGTTGTGCCCTTCTCTCATATGATTCTTGAGTATTCACATATGATTAATGTGCATCTAGAAAAGATAAAAAGAAAGAAATGGGTCGTTAATCAAGGTTGACTTTCGGGTTGACTTTTTTTCGTTGTGTAATCTTCGTAGTTCAGGTCTAGCATCTAGGCCGGGCTAAGGGGGTTACAGATCGTGCAACGAGGGTTTGTTTTGGGGAACTGGCCCATGCGCTGGTTCCCCCTTTTCTTTTCTTTTTTATTTTTTATTTAATTTTTTTGTTTTCTTTCTTCTTTTTTTGCTTATTTTTTGTTGTTGTATTTTGTATCACATTTATTTTTTCCACCTTACTTTATTTCCCCTTTTTTCCATAATAATTATACACAATTATTATTATTTTTCCTTTTTTTCTTTTCTTTAAAAGTGGGCTCTAAAATAAAAATGAGCCTTGTTCTTTTTATTTAAAAGTGCGATTTTAAAATAGGCTTTTCAAGGATAGGTCTTTTTAAAAGATGGTTTTTTTGTTGTTTTTATTATTTAATTTAGAAAAGGGTGGGCCTTTTATTATTTTAAGGGAAAAAGATTTTTTTTTTCAGACTATTTAAAACCAGAGTGAAAATTTAGTGACAACACATAGATTTAGCCTTTATTCAAAATATTATATCATCAAACACTTCATATAATTAAATAAACAAAATAAACCGCTTTACAAAATAGGAGCTCCAAGTTTATATAGTGTATATTAAAATCATATTTCAAAATAAAGTTACAGACTCGGTCATGTAAAGTCCTATGAATACTCAGCCCACTAAATACAAGTATCGTACTATGGCAATCACTGCTTGCTAGAATCCCAAATTGATAGTGCTCATCGAGCTCCTGATCAATCTACGAACTTATGCATGGAAACAACGATTCTGAGCGTTGAGCTTACAATGCTCGGTGGTAAACATCTACTCTACTATACTTCATGCTAATTATAAATATAAGCATGCAAGCTAGTACGAGCAATAAGGAGAGATAATAATCATGTGGCGCTACAACTAGTCGCCTAAACACATGCTCACATCGTGTAAGTAATCATACATGGCAAACAAGGCCCAACCATACCCGAAATCTTACTATATTATCTTTGCAAAAGCACACAAAGTTTTAACCACCAATAGTGGTAATCAAATTGTTTAGCTCGAGATCATCTAGACGGAAGACTACCTCTCCTTTCCAAATACTCGGAAACACCTAGCCATCGAGTATGGAATATCGCATACTCGGACACACCTAGCCATCGAATAGCGAATGTAGTATACTCGGAAACGCATAGCCATCGAGTATCGAATGTCGCATACTCGAAAACACCTAGCCATCGAGTAGCAAATGTAGTATACCCGGAAACACCTAGCCATCAAGAATCGAGTGTAACCCCCTAGATGAGCCTATGCAATACGCCTAGTTTTAGGAGGTCACATTAGGGTCACGAGAGCAACCAACATAAAAAATTCACATAAAAACATTTTCCTTAAATACATTAAAAACTGTAAAATAAACTTCTGTTTAAATACCATTTCAGGAAATCATATAAACATACAACGGTAGTTCAGAAAACATATTACAAACTCTGACATAAGGTAAAACACGCCATACATGTCCACTAACTGTACCAGTACCGTACTTTGAAAGCAACGCCGAGAGAATTCCAAACATTGATGTCAGTGACTGAACCATGATAAATCTCTTTTAACTTCTGATGGTAAAAACAATGAGAACTTGGAAAAGCTAAGTAATATAAAACTACCAATGGATGCTATAAGCAACATGCAAGTATATGGTTAATTTTTTGTCTTTAAAAAAATTGGCGGTTTAATGGTTTTCAAATTTCAAAAGACGCATGTTCCCAAGAAGCATCTTTTCACTATCACTATCAAATCTCTATTACCAGTTCTGATATGTCAACAGTAGATAAGTCTTTTCAGTAGTCAAATTCGCCAACTGTAGATATAACCAGTTCCGATACGTCAGCAGTATATAAGTCTTTTCAGTAGTCAAATACTTTTATAATATTTCGGAAACTTGTTGTTAGATTTCGATACCCAACATACCAAACCATAATTCTCAAAGGAATTTGTAAAATTTTCTTATGTAGTAGATATGAAAGTCTTGCGATATTTGTATAATAGTTCTGAAACTTGTTGTCAGATTTCAATACCCAACATACCAAACCATAATTCTAACAAAAATTTGTAAAATTTTCTGTTCCAGTGGACATGGCAGTGTTCTGTTACTTGTATAATAGTTCTGATACTTGTATATAAGAACTGAACATAGCCCAATCAAATTTAGACCTAGCAAACTTGACCCAAGACCAAAAAACCGAACTGATTTACGTGAACTAAGACCCGAAACCGACTCGAACATGATGACCCGAAATTTGATCCGAACTGAAACTGAACCAAAATTGAACCAATATTTAGTTGAACCGAAATGGACCCAAACCGAATGAACTCGAACCGAATGGACCCGAACCGAATACAATCCGAAATAAATAAAAGATATTAATAGAAATAAAGAAATATAAGATATGAACAACCGCACAACTCACAAAAAAGTCAAATATATTGGCTTTATAAAGCCATATGTAGAGTGTAAAAACTAATCAACCTAAAAACTTGATTAAAACCGACTGATCTCCTATTGACCTTGAATTGACCCTGTAACGCCTGGGTTTTGGGTCTAGAAGATTTTAGCATTGGTTCGAGGTTAGTAGAACCTAAACTAGAGATTTGAGTTTTCGGGAGCAGTTTAGGGAAAATGTAATTTGGGGTATGATAAAATTATAGGATAAAATCCTAAAATCTTCTAAAAGTATATAGAAAGGTTTGGTAAAGGCAATTTTAGAAAATATCTTTTGGAAGATCGAGATTTCGGTTTAGTGACCATTTTGTAAATAGTGCAAAATCTATTTTTAAGGATTGTTTTGAAAGAGGGGCAAAACGTAGAATCTTTAGGGAGCTACCATTTAATTAATGAACCTTTTCCTTTAATTTGACCATTTCAAATGATTTAGTAAAAAGGAAATATAAGGAGATTTTAATAAAAATAGGCTTTAGTTTTCTAAAAGAAAAATTGACGTAACTTTAATCCTCCCATTTTCCAAACACCCTATTTTCTCTATAAAGATCCCGAGATCTTCATATTTCAACTTCTTTTGATTTTACAAATGATTTCCTTAGCTTCTTCATCATTTACCTCAAAGCAATTTTAAGGAATTTTCATCAAATCTTGTCAATTGAAGGAAAAGGCAAAGGTTAGAGGTAAGATTCGTTCAACTCCTCTAATAAAGGTTCTTTAGTGAAATTCCCAAGTCTTTGTCTCTCTAAATATGGTTATTAACAACGTTTTGTGATTTATTTGATGAAAATTGATGAATCAAGCTTTAAAAGGTGATTTCTAAGGATTTTCGTATTGCTACTATTTCGTATGATTTGAGATTGATTTTAGTTATGATTTGAATGTTAAATGATGTTAAAATAAAGGTTTTATCATAATAATCCCGAAATAGATTGGATCTCTAGTAGTTTAGGCTGTTAAATTTGGGTTTTTGTGGTGTTAATATTGTTTTGGTGTTGCTGGAGGTTCTTGGATGCAATTAGGGTGTTTTTGGATGTTAATTGGTTATTAAAATTGGATGGGAGTGTTAGATTTTGGCTGGGTCAAATTTAGGAAGCAATCGAAGGTATTTTTGGTTGTTTCGAATAGGTGTTTTGGTGTTCTTGGGCAGTGCAGCGAGATAACATGGGTTGCTGGTGGTTTTAATGCATTGAGATGCATTAATCCTCCTTTTCTGTGTAGTATAAACAGGGGAGTTTTTATCAGACACAATCGGTGAAGTTTCAGAAGATTGATTTTGCTTCGGCAAAGAAAGCGAGGCGTGATCAGTGAGTGGAATTGGTTTTAAAGTGTTGTCAAAGACTTGAAAGCAAGGTTTGGGGGTTTAGATTGAGTTTGAAACACTAATCTAAACCCAGAAGTAAGTTTGAGTTGTTCTGCTCTCATTTCTCAGCTTTTGTCCCAATGATTTTCATGTTCATATTCTTGTTTTAAAGATAGACGATAATCCATTGTGTATGCATGAATTGAGAAATGTGTTGATGGCTTAATTAATCCAATGAGATAGAATGTTGATTTTGAAGATATATAGAGTTGTTATGAAAATGTTTATGTTTTAAAGATGCATTTGATATGGAATGAAATTATTTTATGTTGATGCATTGAAAATAGTCGGTATTTGATGTTTAAAATGTTATATATTGGCGTAAAATGAGATCATTGTTACCGGATATAATTGGTCGACCAATATGATGAGAAGTGCACTATAATATATAAAATTCGTATGTGCTCTTTAGTTCGGGCATGTTCCAAAGTGAGGGTGTGGTGATGAGAGATTCAACCGTGGTAGGTCCTAATGAAGCACTCAGGCTTTGTGGCGATGATAGATGCCTCCATGAGAGTCTGGTGAAGTGAGATTCCACCGGGGTAGGCCTTGACAATTTATTCAAGCTATCCTCATATCCGAGTAATGTTGGTAAATGCTAATATATGAGATTCACATGTACCTTAATGATAAATGATATTATGCATTGTGTTTTGCATATGGGAATATGATTTGAGAAATGCTTTATGAGATTTAAGCAAGTAAGGTTATGCCTTGAGATTTTGCATTGTGATAAATGCATGAGATAGATACTACATGTGGTTTAAATGGTGTGATTTTTCTTTGAAAATGATTTCAAGCATGAGATATAAAGAGCATGATGAGATAGAGATTTCTAAATGAGAAATGATTTTAAAATGCATTGTTGTGTTGGTTTGTTTTCAGCATCCCTCTGTAACACCCTGGTTTTGGGCCTAGATGTTTTAGAGGTTGAATCGGGTCGGTCGAGAACGGTTCGAATCATTAAGGGAGATTTAGGGAACACCTAGTTTGGGATGATTTAAAAATATGGAAAATATCTGAAAATCCTCATTTATTATATAAATGGTTATGGTGAAAACAATTTTACAAAATGTGATTTGGAAATAATACATTTCGGTGTAGTGACCAAATTGCAGTTTTTGCAAAAGTTGACTATGACTGTTTTGTAAAGGATTGAAACTTTGAATCTTTAAGGATATAATTTTACCAAAATGTTTTTATCAGATTTCTCTTTAATTTGGGAGTTTTTAATAATGTTTTAATTAAGGGATAAAGTAGAATTAAAAATAAAGTCTAAGTTGACTTTTTCATAACTACCTTACGTTATTTTTTTCTCATTTCATTTTCTCTCAAATTCTACTCAGCCAAACACATTTCCTTCACCAAATAACCTTTAATTTTCATCTCTTTTGCTGAGATTTCATTCTACTAAAGATTCCTAATCTTTATCACATCAAATCCTTTTGTTTTTACTTTGGATTTTCAAGAAACCTTGCCCAAATTGAGGAGAAATCAACCATTAGAGGTAAGCTTTGTCCTTCTCCTCTAATGATCGGTTCTTTACTGAAATTCCCAAGTTATCAATCTCTGTTTTGAGTTGTTTTAATGAGGTTTTATCAAACAAATCCCGAATGGGTTTGGATTCCTAAGTTTTACATGTTAGATTTGTGGTTTTTTTAGTGTTCTTGGTGTTCTATTGTTGTTGGAGATATAAGGACGTGTTAATGATGGTTTTTGGTGTTGATTGAGGTTAAAAATGATTAGAATTGATAGATCTTGGTTGGGCTTTCTTTTGGGGAAGTTTGGAGATGATTTCGGTTATTTTTGGTAGCCGAAATGGTGTTTTTGAGTAGAGCAGCGAGTTTGTTTGAGTGGCTGGTGATTTCAATGCATGATGATGCATTAATCCTCTGCTCTTATGTGTAATAAATAGGGGGACATCTTAGGACGCTTTTGGTGTTGATCCGGAAGTGCCGGAAGCTTAGATATCGTTTCGGCAAGCAAGCGAAACGTAATCGGTCAATGCGAATGGTTTTAGATGTCCTTGAGGGACAAAGAAACATGGTTTGGGGATTTAGGATTGGTTTGAAACACCATCCTAAGTCCGGAAGTAAGTATCATTAGATTTGCTCTCAAATATGTGGTTGATGCCCCTAAATGCTTTTACATGCTATTGTTTTGAGATAGACAAATTCCTACTGTTTTGTACATGATTTGTTGCATGAGATGATGCTTTGTAGAGTTTTCATGAGGTTGCATGTTGTATTAAAGATTTTTGAGATTTTAATTTAATGCAAAGCATGAGATATTGTTTTGAAATGAGATGAGAAAGATTTGTGAAATGTTTCATCAAAACAGTAGGTGAGATGATGATTTTAATGTAATATATTGGCATAAATGATGAGATAATTACCGGATATAATTGGTCGACCAATAGGATGAGAGTGCACTATAAACTAAAAATTCGTACGTGTTCTTTGGAGTCGGGCAATGGGGGTAGTTCCATCCCAATTCAAAGTGAGAATCTGATGATGAGGGATACCATTGGGGTAGGACTTGGAGAAATTCACAAGCTTTATGGCGAAGAGAGATACCGCCATGAGAGTCTGGTGATGTGAGATTCCACCGGGGTAGGACTTGACTTCGAGTCAAGCTAATCCACATATCTGTGTAAAGATATAATATGAAATTGTATTTGATTACAATGTACCAAATGTTGACATGATTTATTCTATGAGAAATGCATATGAGATTTATGGTATGAAATGTTTTTTTTTTCATTAAGCATGTGTTTTGCTTTGCCATGAGATTTGCATTGGTTTAATGCATGAGATAGAACAATGGTACATGTGTTTTCAAATGGAGAGTTGCTTTGAAATGATTTTAAAGCATGAGATAGAAAGAGCATGTTGTAGAAAATGGTTTTTGAGATAGAGTTTTGATGATGCATTGTTGTGTTGTTTTCTTAGAGTTTGCCTCACTAAGCAAATGTGCTTACGCTCTCTTTTCCCAACAATGCAGATAATTGAGACGTTTTTAGGCAGCAAGGAGGCTAAGGTCATCCAAGGAAGTGAGAAGCTCATGTATGGTGATGTTTTTGTATGCTTTAGTATTGATATTTGGCAATGGGGGGCCTATGGTTGGTTTTGGGAGATGTGTTTTGAACTCCCTATGTTTATGGCAAGTTTAATATGGTTTTTTGAAGTTTGTAATTGTCCTATTTGGTTTGGTTTGAGGCTTGAGGCTTTTATATGTTTTTTATGACTAGGAAGCATGCCTATAGACTCAATGATCATATGCTTGAAGTCATGCTTTAGCTTAAACCTCATAGTTGTGATCTTTAATGTTTAATCATATTGTTGGTGTGCTATGGTATGATTTGGGATGTGTTTGAATGTGTAAAGTTGTGAAAAACCAGAAAATTATATAGTTCCAGGGCAGGGTGTATCGAAACACCCTTATTTGTTTCAGAACAGGGGCCTGAAATGGCCATAGTGTTTCGGAACGGATAAGAGTGTTTTGGAACACTTTAGCTACTAGAGAGCCATGTTTCGATACGGGTCTCGGAAGGCACCAGAGTACCGAAACGGTCAACTCCGTTTCGATACGGTCGTTTCAATACAAGGGTCAGCGTTTCGAAACACCCGATCGTTGGACTACTTTTTTAATTGTTTCAAGTTCTCGTTTCTTACATTTTAGTCCTTGATGATTGTGGACGCAATTGGCTGAGTTTGGGATATCTAATTAAGTTGATTTTTGACAAAGATGCATGAAATATGCTTAATTGCCTATTGGTAAACTTAAAATCTGCAAAGTCCTCGTAATTTCCAAAATATACATTTTGGTCCCTAAAAGTCTAATTCTTACAATTAAACCCCTAAATGAATTCCGATCGATGTGCCTTTCCTTCCTACGATCTTGAGTGATCACATAGGCTTAACATTGCATATAGAAAAGATAAAAAAGGGTCGTTAATCAAGGTTGAATTTCAGGTTGACTTTGGTTTTCCCCGTGTAATCTTCGTAGTTCGGGTCAAGCGTCTAGGTCGGGCTAAGGGGGTTACACCCTCACTAAGAAATTGTGCTTACGCTCTATTTTTGTGAACAATGCAAAGAATTGGCTTGTTTGGGCAGCAAACAGGCAAGAAGGATCCCAAGGATTTGGATTAAGCTCAAGTATGGTTTTATATTTGCTTATTACACTACAAGAATATAGACTTTTAGTGACAAATTGGCAGTGACTAGCAGTAATTTTGTCACAAAAATAAATTTTTTGTGACAGATTTTTTGTACGACACTATTAGCATAAGTAATTGTGATGTATTTTTATTTGGTCACTATTATAGTAGTAATTGTGACGATTACATTTTTCATAATTAAATTGTCACTGTAAGTCTATAACTGTGACACAAATTTCATTGCCACTAAAACTTTGACACATGATAGTGACGATATATAAAGTGGTCACTATACTTTGATATTTGTTGTGACAATGCAATTGTTTGTCACTTAAAATTTTACTTTTGTTGTGATAAATTTTGTCACCAATAAAAAAAAACTTAATGACAAATTATATATTGTCACATTAATAAATTTATTTTTATAATTATAGTAATAATAACAATTATAAAAAATTGAAGTTACCATAAAGGCATAAACTAGTTTATCAAAAGGTAAAATAATTCTATTAGTCTCTACACTATGTGTAATTTTTTGTTTTAGTCATTCTATTTTGATCAATTTTAGTCCCTATATTTTTTAAATTTTAAAACTTCAATCATAATCCAAACAGGACAACGACAATATGATTAAATTACAATGACTAAAAATGATTAAACAAAAGAATAAAAATCAAAAGTTTTACTTAACATATTTAAAGACTATCATTCATGTCAAGATCGAAAGTTCAAAATTTAAAAAGTACATATTTTTTTAATAGAAAGTACATTAAATTAAAGTGAACAAAATAAAGTAAAAAGACTAATATGTAATCTTGGCATAATATGTGATAGCAAAATTTTACCTTGTGAAAAATTTTACACTTGATATTTGTTTTAACTTTTCTTGTGGAGGTAAAATTTGCATTGTCAGTATAGTAAATAATTATCACATAAAGGATAATTCTATCAATAATTTAGGTGTAAATCTTAATATTCATATGTTTATAATTTAAAGCCAACTCAATTATTTTTATATATTTTCTTCAATTACAATTTAACCTAAATAATATTTTACTTTCAAAATAATATTAAATTTCTTGCCTAGCCTAGTGGATAGACATTGTACTCTCCCCCTAAAGATTACAGGTTCGATATCTCACGAAACCATGCGTTGTATTTATTTATTAAAAATTGATATATAAATATGTCACATCATCTATAATTAACCCTCTCGTCGTGGGCTAACAGTCGAGCTACCTTGGTGTAAGTGACCTTCTCCTAGGCTCATGTGAGCCCTAGGTGTACGGGCCATTGGGACCAAGTGGATGACCTTCTAGGGACCAGTTTGGGGGCAGAGGGCCTCATATCGTGCTTGTCGCAGACAAAAGTCAAGGGTTGGTATCTAGCACATTCGTTACGCCCCCCGCGGAGAGAGATATTCAGTGTGTGTGTTGCTTGACGGATCATGAGACGACGCTACCGAGATAAGTCCTTGGATAATGGGCACACGATGAAGGCTGACTTGTCTGGGATGAGTCCCTTCGAGTGCAGTACGGCATGCCCGATCCGGGTCTGAATAAGATGGTTGCAACTAAAAAGATATAATTATTTTATTATTCTTGAAAGTGACAATGTATTTTAGACACTATTTCAATATGTATTTGTGATAAAATGTTTGTCACTAATAAGAATAACATTAGTGTCTAAATTTTAGTCAATGTTGTTAATCTTTTGTGTCAAAAAATATAGTCATAAAAATATAACTTAATGTGACAAAATGCATAAAAGTTGTCACTAATATATTAGTGACGGAGTTATTAGTGACGATAGATGACGACTCAGAAAAATAGTCACTGTAAATTTTAGTGACTTAATTTAATACTTTTAGTGACTATTTTGGATGTCACTAAAAATCTATTTTCTTGTAGTGTTAGTAATAATAGTTGGCAATGGGAGGATACCTTGTTGTTTTGGAAGATGTGTTTCGAAACTCTCTAATTTGTGGCAAGTTTTGAATGCCCTTACTAACTTTTAAATGGCCTTTAATTGTTGGTTTATGCCTTGGTTTGTGTTTTGACAATTTAATGGCTTTTTGCATAGGAAGCATGCCTATAGATTTAAATGTTGCTTATTTCTATGCCTAGTTGATGAAATTGCCATGTTTGTTTGAGGATTGATGTTTAATTAAGTTGTATGCTTGTTAGAAGTATGTTGGAATATGTTAGAATGAATTAGGGTGTGAAAAACCAGCAAAATAATGCATATTCGGTACAAGCGTACTGATACTCAGGAAACTGTATCGGTATGGGTAAGCCAATTTGGGTTTGGGGTACCGGTACAGTGGAAAGGGTACCGATACAGTCTCTACAAAAATGAAGGGGTGTATCGATACACGGGGACGTACCGATACGAATCATAGCTATTGGAAAATTGGTATCGATATGGTCCAAGAGGGTATCGATACGGGTCTTTGATGTTGACTTTAGAAGCTTGTTTCTCGAGGGCGTATCGATACCAGCTTTAAGGTATCGATACGGTCTGATGTTATGTTAGTTAAAAGTATCTTTGAATGTTCCGTTTTTTACGTTTTGGTTCCAGAATGTTGTAAATGTAAGTTAAATAATCTTGGATGTTAGTTTGGAGTTGATTTTTGACAGAATGACATGTAACATGATTAAATTAAAGAGGATAATCTAAAATTGGAAGAAACCCGTTTAATTTATAAAGTTTAGAAAATGGTCCCCCAAATATGACTGTGCATTTTAACCCCTAAACATTATTTGATCGTGGTGCTTTTGGTTCCGTTGCGTAATCTATCACTAAGGTTATAATGAGAATCTAGAAAAGATAAAACGAAAAAATAGGGTCATCTATTGGAGTAAACTTCCCAATTTACTTCAATATTCCCAGTGTGACCCGTTCGGTTTGGTTTATCGCCTAGTTCGGGTCGGGGGAGTTACAGACCCGAATCGAAAATAACCAAACCGAAAAATCAATCGAACTGAAATGACCTGAAGCACAATAGGACCGAACTAAAACTGAGCCGAATCGAAACCGAATCTGAACCAAATGATATCATACCCGAAATAACCGAAACTAAAATGACCTGAACCGAACCCGAACCAATTGACTTGTTTACCACCTCTAGTCAAATTTAAGAACACAAAATTTCACAAAGTAAAGAAAACAAAAAAAATCACATTAAATAATTGGATCATAATTCGATAAAAGAAATTATACAAAAGTCGTGTGTTGAACTACAATGGTTCGAGAAATTCGTTGATGTTACACATTATATAACATTGCTCTATCAGATGCTAATATCAAAATAGTATTTGTGTTGTAAAATGACATAGCCCTAGCATAGTCGATTTCCTCATTACAACATACAAGATCAGTAATATATTTATTGTTCCATAACTTTTGCATGTAGTTATCCATCATCCAAACCCCCAACTGAGCCACATCTCGTCTTATTGATATTATTGCATGCTTCCCTTCATATTTGGCGAGAATGACCGAAGACAATTTTCCCTTGTTGTATGAGTCAGGCATCACTATAAACTCTCAACTCTCTGTTTCAGTGTCAAAAGCTAGTATTCTATATTTTATACTCGTTCGTGTCAGCCAATACAACCCACCACACAGAGATAATGTGCATGAATTCTACTTATGTAACACCCCAAAATCCGGTCTAGTCAGAATTTAGTTCCAGTGGTCGAATATCCTACATTGATAAAGTCTAAATATTGTATCGACTAGTTAATTATCCATATCAGACTTTAATTAAGTAAAAAATCATCATCGGACTCCATCGAATAATATTGAAACTCATATAGTGACTAAAGTGAAGAGGTTGTAAATTGGAGGGCAAAACTATGATGTAGTGAGAATTAAGGGACTAACCTTGCGATTAGCCCCTCCTAAATTTATATTTGCATACGTTGGTAAGCCTGGTGAGAGTACTTAACCAAAAGGAAAGTTATTCTTCTAAGTTTAGTAAAAATGATTGAGAGAGAACTACCTGATATTATAGTAAGCACTCACCTATCTCAAACCATTCATCTTCCTCATCTTCTTCAACTAAGCAAGAACCTCCATTGAAGATAATCTTAAGCTTGTTTTTTCTTTGTTCCATAGATATCGACTCGTTACTATCAATCGGGTAAGCTATAATCCTCAATCGGTTATTGGATTCTATGGATATATTGAGTTTAATCTCAAATTAGGGTTTTGACAATCCATGGATATTTCACCGTTAGTCTTTATATTGAAGTTGAATATCGATTTTGATATTGTTGTATTGATTTGATATCAAAATATCGATCCTAATAGTTTTCTATTAACTTTCTAGCTCAAGAAGTGGAGAAAGAGGTTTCACCGTCTCCACCTCAACCAAGAAACAAGGGATTGTTACTATCAATCGAGAGCCTTGAAATCTTCGGATTGCTAAGGTAAGTATAGTCGGAGTCTCAGGTTAGGCGAAAGGCCTTCCCGGATAATTATTTGATAATTTAGATTACATCGCTAACATTGTTGTTGAATATATTCAATTGGATGGTTAATCGGACACTTTGGTAAGTGTCGGTAAGTTTGTTATTTAACATCGGATATAGTCATTGATATCGTCATTATGCCTTGTCATTGATATAGTAATTGTCAACGGATTATTGTATTGAAATCATCGGACATTGGAATATTATTGATTAATGAATTGGATATTAACATTAGAACCTTGGATTTTAATAGACATTGGATACAATTGGCATGCCATAGAATTCATGAGCTCAGTGTACGGGTGGACTACGGTCCTAAGGTTACGGCCTATATTGATTTGGTGAGGCGGAGGGATGTGTATTGATATTGGTCATATTGGAGAGGTGGAGGGATCAAACTATTTATTGATTTGGCGAGGCGTAGGAATTCGCGTATCCATCATCTTGATTCAATCCAAGGATTAATTATGAAATGAAAATGCTAAAAATTGAGTATTGATGCATAACTTTGACATTGATAAGCATAAGATTATGCATATTGATATTTGATATAATGTTGTTCATATTGTTTATGACTACCTCACTAGGCAATGTATGCCTAACGTGTCTCATCTCATGCATTTTCAGGTTGAAAGATCGAGTGTCGGAAGATCGGATTTTGCTAGGCAAGACAAGTCACTACAAGTGTCAAAGTAATGTATTTTTACTTATAAACCTCTAGGAAGGTGGAAAACTAGTTGAACTAGTCGTTTGTGTCTATTTTGATGTGTTCGTGAAGTGCCTAAGTTGTAATGTGGTATATGGCTCTAAATAGCCTTTTTGGTTGGCTTAAAGTAGTATAAAAATGTATAATTAGCTCAAAAAGGTAAAAATATAGTAAATGGGTTGTATGATCATGAAACTTGGCATGCCGGTAGTTTATGCTATTGAAATATTGTGTGTAAAGTTTCGTTGCATTTGGACATCGTTGGACATGTGAAATTGAGTAAAAACCACTAAAAATATGTCATTAACGGCCAGGCCGTATCAGAACGGGTGATGGTGTTTCAATACGGGTAAGCACAGTTTGGTTTGAGAAATAAAGTGTATCGGAACGGTCCATGGCTGTTTCAAAACATTTCGTCTCTGGAATCCCTCATTTCGATACAAGTTCTTAGCGTATCGAAACGGGTCAAAGTCAAAGAAGGTCAACCTTGTTTCGATACGGGTATGCAGGTAGCGGTACGATCTTAAGGGTAAGGTCAACAAGAGTTGACCATCGTTCACCCGTTTCGAAACAACTCTAGGGTGTTTCGATATGGGGTTAGGTAAGTTAGTTAAAGGCTCATTGGACAGATTTCTAATTTCACAGTTTAGTCACTGAACATTGTAAGGTCAAATTGAATATGTTAATGATCTCCAAATTGAATGAAATTTTGCAGACATGTCATTAAGGTAATAAATTTTGAAGTAGTAAAATCAATTACATTGAAGGACCCCTAGTTTGTCAGAATTACAAGTTGGTCCCTAAAACTTGTAATGTTTGTGATCTAGCCCTTGAATGATTAATCGTTGCCTATTTGTGTAAATTCGACTAAATTTTTGGTAGTAATGATTCGATGTATGTTGTGGCTGAAAATGCTATTGATAAAATGATATTTTATTGCACTGTTTCTGTATTGATCATCAGTTACACCTTTTGACCCGGTTCTCGACCAGACCAGGAAGGGGTGTTACATTTGTGGGATTATAGCTAGACTTTAGTCGATTCTAGGACTAAACTGAAGCTTATTGCATTGCTATTGTGTTACTTTGCCACCTAGGAGTTTTAAATTTCGTATATTGTGACTTGTCGACTAATCCGATCTTTCATATAGACATGTTTGAGACGAACGAAGCTCATATAGACGATCTCGCTACTGGCTCCTCGACACATGGCGAGGAGATTAGAAGAGGAAATCCTCAGAACCCACCGCAACCACATGACCCTCCTGATTAGAGTACTGAGCCCGCAACACCTACCGTTCAGGCTAAATGTTATCAGACTATGACTAATATGTTCAAATAGTTCATGGTTGCGATGGAAGCAACATCATCTGTTCAACCTACCCCTCTTGTTGTCCAGTATGTTCGTGCCCTTGCGGATAAGTTGGCTTCACTGTGAGCCTATTCCTTTACTGGTCAAGATGATGATAATCTTGAAGTTGCTGAATATTAGATGGATAACACGTTGTGTATCTTGAATAAGCAGTTGCAGTGTTCGGATGAACACAAGTTGGAGTGTGCTATTGCGTTATTGACCGATAAAGCTCTCATGTGGTGGGAAACCACTATTCTCACAACTTCTGAAGAATCGGTTACTTCGGAGTTCTTTTTCTGAGAGTTCCGGAATAAATACATTAGTGAATATTATCTTGCGGAAAGGCGGAACACCTTTCTCCATCTGAGCCAGGGTAGGTGACCTATCGAGCAATATATCCATGATTTCTACAAATATTGCCGATACGGAGCAGAATTTATAAAGAAAGAAGAAGACAAGTGCATAATATATATAGCTGGCCTTAGCGATGAGCTACGACCCATATTTACGGCTCTTGGTATCACCAACTTCCAGGATCTGGTGAACCGAGTCAAGGCCACTGAAGCTGCTCAAAGAGCTCAACAATCTGGTAGGTTTGGAAAATCTGAGTAGAGGTTCATGGAAGATTCTCGAACTCTGAGATGGAACAAGAAGGGGAGATATCAAGGCCCCAAACAGAATATCTATTCACAACCCTCCTGATCTGGGAACATTGAGAGACCTTAGTTGTAACGCCCCGGTTTTGGGCTTAGGAGTTTTGGGCGTTGACCGGTTTGGTCAAAGTGCTGTTCGAATCTAAAAAGGTGAAATTAGGAAAGCCTAGTTCGGGTTGCATTAAAAATATGGAAAAATGTTCTAAAATCATCTTTTAATATAATTAAGTGAACTGTGAAATCAATTTTGGAAAAAGAGTTTTGGAAGTGTGACATTTTGGCTAGTGACCAAAATGTAATTTTCGAAAGTTTGGTGACTGTTTTATAAAGGGTTGGAACTTTGAATCTTTAAGGAGCTATTATTCCAAAAGTAGTTTCTCCAGATTTTTCTAAGATATTTTAAGCTATATTCTGATTTTAAACATATTAAAAGTGGAGGGAAAGCCATTTTGGCTATTTTGGATAACTAACTTTCCATTTTCTTTCTCTCATTTTCTCTCAACCCAAACACTTTCTCTCCAGAGAATTTGATCTGATTTTCTCACCTAAATTTCTCCTTTCAACTCTCTTTTGATTCCTAATCATAGTATCTACAAAACCTCATCATTTGCTACTTGATTCATCAAGGTTTTTGATTCCAAAAAGTGGAGAAACTCAAGTTTGGAGGTAAGAACGTCCTTCTCCTCTAAACTATCAGTTCTTTACTGGAATTCCTAAGTTTTCAATCATTAATTGATGTTTTATTAAAGGCTTTTGAGTTGTGAAATGGATCTTGGCTTATAATGCAAGATTTGGTGATTTTTGATGATTTTCGTTAGATCTGATTAATCTGTGATTTGAGATGTGTTTTTGATGTTAAATGAACTCTAATTTGATAAGGAATTGAGTTTTGATTAATGCAATCTCGGATAGGTTGAGTTTCCTAAGTTTAGCTTATGATTCTTGATTGTTTTTGAGGTGATCTTGTGGATCTGATGTTGTTGGAGGTATAAGGATGTTATTAGGTTCTTTTTAGATGTTAAATGATGTTAATAGATGTTTGGTTTTGATGGTTTGTGGCTGGGCTTTGTTGAGAAGTGGTTTGGATGCATTTTCGGTTGTGTTTGGTGGCCGGAAATGGAGGTTGGATGAGAGCAGCGAGTTTAGGTGCTTTCATTGAAGCAATTAATGCATGATGATGCATTAATCCTCTGCTTTGATGTGTTAAAACAGGGGAGGCATCTTTGGATCCAAGAGTTGTTGATCCGGAAGCTTGATTTGGTGCTTCGGCAAGAGGCGAAGTGGAATCGGTGAGTGAAATTGGGTTTTCAGCTTTGAAACCAATGTCTTGGGAGCTTAGTTTAAGTCTAAACAACTTTGTTAAGCTCAAGTGTAAGTTTTCGGAAGTACTCTCTAGTGGTGGCCATGATTTTGTTGTGATGCAATGCGGTTAATTGCATGTTTTAAATACTGTTTTGAAAGCATGATTTAGCATGGTATTTGCTGTTTTTGTAAGCCATATGTTGAAGGAAGCTCAAGGTAAGAGTTCCTTGTTTTTGTACATTGTTAAACTGTGGTTTGATGCTTTTAAATGCCTGATGAATATGGCTTGGTTTAATGCTTTAAAACAATGGATTAAATGATGAAAATGATGTATATTGGCAAGTGATGTTTTGAAAAGGTTAAGGTCACTAAGGTGGTTAAAAGTCCTTGAGTGAGCCTTGTTACTTAAGAACATCAAGGTCGTTAAAAGTCCTTGGATGGTTCTTGTTGTGGACACAAAGGTGGTTAAAAGTCCTTATGTGATCCTTTCCATGGTGTTTAAAAGTCCATGGGGCCAAGGTGTTTAAAAGTCCTTGGGGCCAAGGTGTTTAAAAGTCCTTGGGGTGAAACTTGCTACGGACACAAAGGTGGTTAAAAGTCCTTGTGTGGTCCTCATTCATGGTGTTTAAAAGTCCATGGCCAAGGTGTTTAAAAGTCCTTGGGGTGAAAGTTGATGAATTTGTTTTTAAAGAAATGGAACCTATCACTTGTGGCCAATATGACATATATGATATGAAGCATGAGATGCTTGTTTTAAGTTTGCTTTTGAGCATGTGCAATTGATGATTTGAAGCATGATTTATAAATGTTTTATAAACGCATTATTGAATGATTTTTTGAGCATTCCTCACTAAGCTTTTGCTTACGCTCTCTTTCGTTTTCCTAAATCAATAATGCAGAGAACTAGAGTGCTTTGAGGGCAGCAAGGAGGGCAAGTATTCAAGTGAAAGAAAAGCTCAAAGTATGGAGGTTTTATTAAGCACATTTTAGCTTTTGGTAATTTGGCAATGGGGGACCTATGTGTATGTTTTGGGAGAGGTTTTGAACTCCCTAAGTATGTTGAATGTTGTTGAGAATGCTGGATTTTGTGTTTGGCCTTTACATGCTTGAATTGGAAGTTTGTGCTTGAATGGTTTGCTTGTGTAGGAAGCATGCCTATAGATTTGGGGCTTTTTGCATATGATGTTAATTTGTTGATTTGTTGATGCTTGTAAGTCTGATTTATGTTGAATTGCATGCTGGTAAAGTTTGGTGTTAATTGGAGCATGATTGGATGGTTAATTGCATGTTTAAGTGAGCTTTAAGCGGCAATCTGTGCAGGGTGTTTCGGAACAGTGCACACCGTTTCGGAACGGGTGCCTTGAATGAACCCAGGCGTCCGAAACGGTAGGCACCGTTTCGAAACGATTTGGCTACTGCCAGCCCGTGTTCCGGTACGCGATGCGGAACGGCCCGTGTTTCGAAACGGGTTCTGCCTGTTTCGGAACGGGTGACCGTTGGGGGCTGATATTGGCAGTTAAATGTTTTGAATTGTTTGCGTTTTAGTCCTGAATCTTGTTTGTGCAATTGTATGAGTTCGGGAAGTCCTTTTGAGCTGAAATTTCACAGAGAAGCATGAAAATTGTCTAATTTCAAGTTGGTAACTTTAAATTGGGTTAAGTTCTCCTAATTATCAGAAATTACAATTTGGTCCCTAAAGTTGTAATTTGTTCAATTGGGTCCCTGTTTGATCTCTGATGCTTGTGATCTTTGAATATGTTGTTGAGTGATCACAATTAGGGTTAATGTGCATCTAGACAAGATTAAAAAAGAAAAAAAAGGTCGTTAATCAAAGTTGACTTTCGGGTTGACTTTGGTTTTCCCCGTGTGACTTTCTTAATTCGGGTCAACCGTCTAGGCCGGGTTAAGGGGGTTACATTTGGTGGTATCAGAGCTGAGTTCTCGAGTAATTGGGAATGAATATATGCATGATTGAAGTATGTATGCCTTGTATGCTTGTTGATCGAAAGCATGTTTAGTGGCTTGTGATTTGGATGCAATTGAGTTGTATGCTGTGATGTAGCATGATGTGGGTACCCATTGCCAAATCGAAGCTAATGAAATGTCGTTGATTTTGAATGAAATTGAGCTTGAATACTTGGATTGCTTACCTTGCTGGGCCTGACTTTGTTTTATTTGCATTGTGATTGCATGGTAATAGTATGGCACCACGTAGAGAGTTACGAGGTAGTGTGCGAGCTACGGCTCCTAATGAGAACGAGAACGAGGAGAACACGGGTAGTGCGGTGTTACCCCCTCCTCCACCTGGTGGTGGTGCTGAGAGAGAAAGAGCTGAAGCTGCAGCTGGTGCTGGAGCTGCTGGACCAGAGGTTGGTCAGGGGCAAGCTATGCCTTATATGTCTATGCTGGTACAAGCTATTGCGGGTGCTTTTCGAGCAGCAGTAGCTGGAGCTCAAGGAGCTGGGCATCAGGGAGATGCTAGAGTTAGACTACCTTTGGAGCGTCTGCGCAATCTGGGTGGGACTGAGTTCAGGGGTATGTCAGCTGAGAGTTCTGAAGCTTGGCTAGAGAGTACCAAGCGTATCTTGGGTCAGATGAGCTGCACTGATGTGCAAAAGCTGGGTTATGTTGTGTCCTTGCTGCAGGACGATGTGTATACGTGGTGGACGACCACCATAGCTGGGATGGCTGAAGCTGATGTTACTTGGACATTCTTTCAGAATGTGTTCAAGCGGAGATATCTTGGAGTGAGATATCTTGATGAGAAGAAGCGTGAATTCATGTCTCTTACCCAAGGGAGCATGAATGTGGCTTAGTATGAGGTGCAGTTTGTGCGACTCAGTCAGTATGCACCTGAGCTGATACCTGATGAACGAGAAAGGTGCGAGAGGTTCCGTTATGGTCTTGTGACGGATGTGAAAATGTATGTATTGGCCACTGAATACGATGATTTTGATGTGTTGGTGGGCCGAGCCAAGGACATTGAGATGAACTTGGGTTTATCTGCGAAAGGTGCTGGAGCGAGTTCTGGCAAGAGAGCTGCTGAGTATAGTTCCGGAGGTGGACGGAACAAGAGGGGACGTGATCAGAAGTATCAGTCCTCAGCCAAGAGAGGTGGCGGTGCACCTGCTAGAGGAGGCAATGCTAGAACTGATCCGAGTGCTTGCTGGATCTATGGTTCACGTGGTCACATGAAGCGTGACTGTCCACGTGCTGTGAGAGAGGTGCAAGCTCATGTAGCGGCAGCTGGTAATGGATGCTGGAATTGTGGTTCTGTAGACCACTTGAGGCGAGATTGTCCGAGGTTGGCTGGTGATCAGGTGCGTGCTCCAGTTGTTGCTGCACCGCAGAGAGGTCGTGGGCGCGGCCGTGGTAATTTCCAGAGGCGAGAGGAAGGAGGTCGTGGAGTAGCTCATGTTGTGGCTATTCAGCCTGAAGGTGGAGGCCAAGCTAGGGTGTTTGCTCAGCGTGAGGGAAGGAATGATGCGGATGTGATTGCAGGTACCTTTACTTTGCAATCCTTGTCATTGCTTTCTTTGATTGATTCTGGATCTACACATTCATACATTTTGCGTGAGCATGCTGAATTGCTTGGTTTACCTGTCGAGTCTTTGGATGTTGGTGTTCGTGTCACTAGTTCTTTTGGTGAAACTGTTGTGACTCGAAAGCTTTATAGAAGGTGTCCCTTGGTTGTTCAAGGACATGTTTTCCATGTTGATCTTATGGAGTTGCCCTTTTATGGTTTTGATGTGATCCTTGGTATGGATTGGCTTGCTGAGCATCGCGCTGTGGTAGATTGTAAAAATAAGCGAGTTTCGCTTAAGCTTGCGGATGATTATGAAGTTGTTGTGGTTGGTGAGAATGTGAAGTTTCTTGCCAATGTGGTGTCTACCTTGGAGGCGAGTAAGATGCTGAGGCAGGGTTGCGAAGCTTATCTAGCTTTTGTGATGAATCCTAGCTCTAAGGAGTTGAGGGTGCAAGATATCAGGGTTGTGAAGGAGTTTCCTGGTGTTTTTCCTGAGGAGTTGCCTAGTTTACCTCCTAATCGCGAGGTGGAGTTTGGAATTGAGCTGTATGAGAATACAACTCCTGTGTCCATTACTCCTTATAGAATGGCACCTAAGGAGCTGAAGGAGCTGAAGACGCAGTTGCAAGAGTTGCTTGATCGTGGTTTCATTCGGCCGAGTGTGTCGCCTTGGGGAGCACCGGTCTTGTTTGTGAAGAAAAAGGATGGCACTATGAGGATGTGCATTGATTACCGTCAGCTGAACAAGTTGACTATCAAGAATCGGTATCCTTTGCCGAGGATTGATGATCTCTTTGATCAATTTCGGGGAGCTGATGTGTTCTCTAAGATTGACTTGAGGTCAGGGTATTATCAGTTGAAGGTGAAGGATGTGGATGTGCCTAAGACAGCTTTCAGGACAAGGTATGGGCATTATGAGTTCCTTGTGATGTCGTTTGGTTTGACAAATGCTCCTGTTGCTTTCATGGACATGATGAACCGTGTGTTTCATGAATACCTGGACAAGTTCGTGGTGGTGTTCATTGATGATATCCTTGTGTACTCGCGTACTGAGGAGGAGCACGAAGAGCATTTGAGGTTTGTTTTGCAAGCTTTGTTGGAGAATCAACTTTATGCTAAGCTGAGCAAGTGTGAGTTCTGGCTTAAGGAGGTGGTGTTTCTTGGGCATGTGGTCTCAGCTGAAGGGATTCGTGTTTGATCCTCAGAAGATTGAGGCGGTGATGAACTAGAAAGTTCCTAAGCCTGTTCATGAGATCCGTAGTTTCCTTGGTTTGGCGGGATACTACCGAAGGTTTGTGGATGGTTTTTCCAAGATTGCTTCTCCTTTGACGAAGCTGTTGCAAAAGGATGTTAAGTATGAGTGGACGGAAGCGAGACAACAGGCTTTTGAGAAGCTTAAGGCGGCTTTGACGCAAGCTCCTATCTTGGTTCAGCCTGAATTAGGGAAAGAGTTTGTGGTCTATAGTGATGCATCCTATGTTGGTTTGGGATGTGTGCTGATGCAAGAGGGTAAGGTTGTGGCTTATGCATCGCGGCAGTTGAAAGTGCATGAGCGCAACTATCCTATGCATGACATTGAGCTGGCTGCAGTGGTTTTTGCTCTGAAGATCTGGAGACATTATCTGTATGGTGAGAAGTGTACGGTGTACACGGATCACAAGAGTTTGAGGTATCTGATGTCTCAGAAGGAGTTGAATCTTAGGCAGCGGCGTTGGTTGGAGTTGCTCAAGGATTATGATCTGACAATTGAGTATCATCTTGGAAAAGCTAATGTTGTTGCGGATGCCTTGAGTAGGAAGGTAGCTGTTGAGCTGAGGGCTATGTTTGCTAGCTTGAGCATATCGCGAGATGGTGGTCTTGTTGCTGAGTTGCAAGTGAAGCCATCTTTGGTTTAGTTGATCAAGGAAAAGCAGTTGCTGGATGATTCCTTGGTGTCTCATGTTCAGGATATCGCGGAGGGTAGGCCTTCGGATTTCTGCTTTAACGATGATGGTGTGTTGTGTTTTGGGAGTCGGATAGTAGTGCCTGCAGATGCTGAGTTGAGGCGTGCTATTCTGACTGAAGGTCATAGTAGTCCTTTTGCTATGCACCCTGGTAGTACTAAGATGTATCGTGATCTTCGTGATGAGTACTATTGGGTGGGTTTGAAGAAGGATGTTGCAGAGTTTGTGAGCAAGTGTTTGGTGTGTCAGCGAGTTAAGGCTGAACATCAGGTTCCTTCTGGGTTGTTGCAACCGTTGAAAATCCCTGAATGGAAGTGGGAGAGGGTTACCATGGATTTTGTATCTGGTTTACCTTTGTCTCCTTCGAAGAAGAATTCTGTTTGGGTGATTGTGGATCGCCTGACGAAGTGTGCGCATTTCTTGCCTGTGCATACTACGTTTTCTTTGGATAAGCTGGCAGAGCTGTACATTGCTGAGATTGTGAGGCTGCATGGTGTGCCTAGGTCGATTGTGTCGGATAGGGATCCGAGGTTCACGTCGCGTTTCTGGCAGTGTTTGCATCAAGCTCTGGGTACAAGGTTGCATTTCAGTACATCCTATCATCCTCAGTCGGATGGTCAGTCTGAGCGGGTTATCCAGATTTTGGAGGATATGTTGAGGTGCTGCGTGATTGAGTTCCAAGGTTCTTGGGAGAAGCATCTGCCTTTGGTTGAGTTCGCTTATAACAATAGTTATCAGGCGAGTATACAGATGGCACCTTATGAGGCTTTGTACGGGAGGAAGTGTAGGACTCCTCTTAGTTGGGCTGAAACTGGTCAAAAGTTGGTTTCGATGCCGGCTTTGTTGAAAGGGACCACTGAGAAGGTGAAGCTCATTTGTGAGTGGTTGAAGGCTGCCTCTGATCGGCAAAAGTCTTACGCGGATTTGAAGCGTAAGGAGATAGAGTATGCGGTGGGTGACCGTGTGTTCTTGAAGGTTTCGCCTTGGAAAAAGGTGATGAGGTTTGGCCGAAAGGGTAAGTGGAGCCCTAGGTACATTGGACCATACGAGATGGTTGAGCGTGTGGGTCCTGTTGCGTATCGGTTGAGGTTACCTCAAGAGTTGGAGAAGATTCATGATGTGTTCCATGTTTCTATGCTCCGGAAGTATAGATCTGATCCTTCGCATGTGATGCCTGTGGAGGAAGTGGTTTTGAATCCGGATTTGACCTATGATGAGGAACCGGTGAAGGTTCTGGATTTGGATAGCAAGGTTCTTCGTGGCAAGACCATTGAATTGGTGAAGGTACTGTGGAAGCATCGAGGTGTTGAGGAAGCCACGTGGGAGCGGAAGGAAGACCTGCTGAAGCAGTTTCCTTATCTCTTTCCTTCAGGTAAATTTCGAGGACGAAATTTCTTAAGGGGGGGAGAGTTGTAACGCCCCGGTTTTGGGCTTAGGAGTTTTGGGCGTTGACCGGTTTGGTCAAAGTGCTTTTCGAATCTAAAAAGGTGAAATTAGGAAAGCCTAGTTCGGGTTGCATTAAAAATATTGAAAAATGTTCTAAAATCATCTTTTAATATAATTAAGTGAACTGTGAAATCAATTTTGGAAAAAGAGTTTTGGAAGTGTGACATTTTGGCTAGTGACCAAAATGTAATTTTCGAAAGTTTGGTGACTGTTTTATAAAGGGTTGGAACTTTGAATCTTTAAGGAGCTATTATTCCAAAAGTAGTTTCTCCAGATTTTTCTAAGATATTTTAAGCTATATTCTGATTTTAAACATATTAAAAGTGGAGGGAAAGCCATTTTGGCTATTTTGGATAACTAACTTTCCATTTTCTTTCTCTCATTTTCTCTCAACCCAAACACTTTCTCTCCAGAGAATTTGATCTGATTTTCTCACCTAAATTTGTCCTTTCAACTCTCTTTTGATTCCTAATCATAGTATCTACAAAACCTCATCATTTGCTACTTGATTCATCAAGGTTTTTGATTCCAAAAAGTGGAGAAACTCAAGTTTGGAGGTAAGAACGTCATTCTCCTCTAAACTATCAGTTCTTTACTGAAATTCCTAAGTTTTCAATCCTTAATTGATGTTTTATTAAAGGCTTTTGAGTTGTGAAATGGATCTTGGCTTATAATGCAAGATTTGGTGATTTTTGATGATTTTCGTTAGATCTGATTAATCTGTGATTTGAGATGTGTTTTTGATGTTAAATGAACTCTAATTTGATAAGGAATTGAGTTTTGATTAATGCAATCTCGGATAGGTTGAGTTTCCTAAGTTTAGCTTATGATTCTTGATTGTTTTTGAGGTGATCTTGTGGATCTGATGTTGCTGGAGGTATAAGGATGTTATTAGGTTCTTTTTAGATGTTAAATGATGTTAATAGATGTTTGGTTTTGATGGTTTGTGGCTGGGCTTTGTTGAGAAGTGGTTTGGATGCATTTTCGGTTGTGTTTGGTGGCCGAAAATGGAGGTTGGATGAGAGCAGCGAGTTTAGGTGCTTTCATTGAAGCAATTAATGCATGATGATGCATTAATCCTCTACTTTGATGTGTTAAAACAGGGGAGGCATCTTTGGATCCAAGAGTTGTTGATCCGGAAGCTTGATTTGGTGCTTCGGCAAGAGGCGAAGTGGAATCGGTGAGTGAAATTGGGTTTTCGGCTTTGAAACCAATGTCTTGGGAGCTTAGTTTAAGTCTAAACAACTTTGCTAAGCTCAAGTGTAAGTTTTCGGAAGTACTCTCTAGTGGTGGCCATGATTTTGTTGTGATGAAATGCGGTTAATTGCATGTTTTAAATACTGTTTTGAAAGCATGATTTAGCATGGTATTTGCTGATTTTGTAAGCCATATGTTGAAGGAAGCTCAAGGTAAGAGTTCCTTGTTTTTGTACATTGTTAAACTGTGGTTTGATGCTTTTAAATGCATGATGAATATGGCTTGGTTTAATGCTTTAAAACAGTGGATTAAATGATGAAAATGATGTATATTGGCAAGTGATGTTTTGAAAAGGTTAAGGTCACTAAGGTGGTTAAAAGTCCTTGAGTGAGCCTTGTTACTTAAGAACATCAAGGTGGTTAAAAGTCCTTGGATGGTTCTTGTTGTGGACACAAAGGTGGTTAAAAGTCCTTATGTGATCCTTTCCATGGTGTTTAAAAGTCCATGGGGCCAAGGTGTTTAAAAGTCCTTGGGGTGAAAGTTGATGAACTTGTTTTTAAAGAAATGGAACCTATCACTTGTGGCCAATATGACATATATGATATGAAGCATGAGATGCTTGTTTTAAGTTTGCTTTTGAGCATGTGCAATTGATGATTTGAAGCATGATTTATAAATGTTTTATAAACGCATTATTGAATGGTTTTTTGAGCATTCCTCAGTAAGCTTTTGCTTACGCTCTCTTTCGTTTTCCTAAATCAATAATGCAGAGAACTAGAGTGCTTTGAGGGCAGCAAGGAGGGCAAGTATTCAAGTGAAAGAAAAGCTCAAAGTATGGAGGTTTTATTAAGCACATTTTAGCTTTTGGTAATTTGGCAATGGGGGACCTATGTGTATGTTTTGGGAGAGGTTTTGAACTCCCTAAGTATGTTGAATGTTGTTGAGAATGCTGGATTTTGTGTTTGGCCTTTACATGCTTGAATTGGAAGTTTGTGCTTGAATGGTTTGCTTGTGTAGGAAGCATGCCTATAGATTTGGGGCTTTTGCATATGATGTTAATTTGTTGATTTGTTGATGCTTGTAAGTCTCATTTATGTTGAATTGCATGCTGGTAAAGTTTGGTGTTAATTGGAGCATGATTGGATGGTTAATTGCATGTTTAAGTGAGCTTTAAGCGGCAATCTGTGCAGGGTGTTTCGGAACAGTGCACACCGTTTCGGAACGGGTGCCTTGAATGAACCCAGGCGTCCGAAACGGTAGGCACCGTTTCGAAACGATTTGGCTACTGCCAGCCCGTGTTCCGGTACGCGATGCGGAACGGCCCGTGTTTCGAAACGGGTTCTGCCTGTTTCGGAACGGGTGACCGTTGGGGGCTGACATTGGCAGTTAAATGTTTTGAATTGTTTGCGTTTTAGTCCTGAATCTTGTTTGTGCAATTGTATGAGTTCGGGAAGTCCTTTTGAGCTGAAATTTCACAGAGAAGCATGAAAACTGACTAATTTCAAGTTGGTAACTTTAAATTGGGTTAAGTCCTCCTAATTATCAGAAATTACAATTTGGTCCCTAAAGTTGTAATTTGTTCAATTGGGTCCCTGTTTGATCTCTGATGCTTGTGATCTTTGAATATGTTGTTGAGTGATCACAATTAGGGTTAATGTGCATCTAGACAAGATTAAAAAAAAAGGGTCGTTAATCAAGGTTGACTTTCGGGTTGACTTTGGTTTTCCCCGTGTGACTTTCTTAATTCGGGTCAACCGTCTAGGCCGGGTTAAGGGGGTTACATTAGTCTGTGACGCAGTCTTTTGCTAAAGTCGCGTCTGTTGACAGCACTGGAGGCTCAAATCGAGGTAATCAGTACCCTCTCTGCAATTACTGTCAGAATAGGCACGTAGCGGGACAATGCCATAAGTAGACTAGAGCCTGTTACTATTGTGGTAAGCAGGGTCACTTCATTCGTGACTCTCTTATGAATACAACCAAATCTGTCATTACACCGACCATTGTTACTTCTCCTCCTCAATCCTTTCAGGTTAAAGGATCAAAGCAAGGATAAACGGGAACATATGGACGATCGAGTGGACTGGGAAACCCTTTAATAAACAAGATTCAAAAGCTCATGCCCAAATGTATCATGTGAGGAGCAAGGAAGAAGAGGATGAACCTGATGTTATTGCAAGTATCATTGAATTACATTCGCATCCTTTGTATGCATTGATTGACCCTGGTTCAACTCATTCTTTTATAAGCACCATTGTAGTTAAAAAGCATAACATGTCTTCTGAATCAATAGCATCAAGAATTTATGTAACCAGTCCTCTAGGAGATTGTGTCACCATAAGGGTAGTGTGAAAGAACTGTCCCTTAGTGATTCAAGGGATTCCTTTTCCGGCCATTTTTTTGCTTAACTGATTCACGAATTTGATGTCATCCTAGACTTAGATTGGCTTATTGAGCACCAAGCCTGGGTAGATTGTTGTAAAAGAAAATTGAATCTTCGGGGTTTGGGAAAAGAAAGTGTTGTACTTTTGAATGCAAGAAATCCATCATTGTGTGCTTTGACATTGGAATCCAAAGGTGGACCACAACTACAAGACATTGACATTATATGTGAATTTCCTGATGTCTTCCCCGATGAACTTCTGGGATTGCCCTCAACCCGTGAAGTAGAGTTTGGCATCCATTATTGTATGCTTTGACATTGGAATCCAAAGGCGAACCACAACTGCAAGACATTGACACTATATGTGATTTTCTTGATGTCTTCTCCGATTAACTTCCGAGATTGCCCCCAACCCGTGAAGTAGAGTTTGGCATCGAGGTGCAACCTGGGATTGCTCACGTTTCCATTGCACCATATCACATGGCAACCGTGGAGTTGAAAGAATTAAGGACACAGATCCAAGACCTATTGAGCGAAGGTTTCACCCAACACGCTCTTCACCTTGGGGAGCTCCAGTTCTCTTTGTTAAGAAGAAGGATTGTTCTATGCGATTATGCATCGATTACAGAGAGTTGAATAAAGTAACCATCAAGAACAAATATCCATTGCTTAGAATAGCTGACCTGTTCAATCAACTAAAAGATACCTCTGTGTTTTCAAATATCAACTTAAGGTCGTGCTACTATCAAATGAGGGTTAAGGAGTTTGATGTGCCAAAGACTGCCTTTCCACAAGATATGGACACTACGAATTCTTGGTGATGCCCTTTGGGATATCCAATGCACCAGCCGCTTTTATGGATTTGATGAATCTGGTATTTCGGCCCTATCTTAACAAGTTCTAAGTGGTGTTTATAGATGATATATTGATCTATTCCAAGAATGAAGCGGAGCATCGAGATCACCTTTGTATTGTATTTCAGACCCTGAGAGAGAAGCAATTGTACGCGAAGCTGTCTAAGTGTGAGTTCTGGCTCACTAAAGTTGCCTTTCTGGGCATATCGTGTCGGCTTCGGGTATTCAAGTGGACCCGAAGAAAATCCAAGCCATTGTAGAATGGCATTCACCGAAGAACATTGGTGAAGTCAGAAGCTTCCTTGGGCTTGTTGGTTATTATCGCAGGTTCGTAAAAGGATTTTCTCTAATAGCCGCTCCTCAAATTATTGAGAAAAGAAGCTTCTTTTGTTTGGACCAAGGTTCAACAACAAACTTTCGATCGGTTGAAGTAAGTATTGACTCATGCACCCGTCCTAACCCAACCCTTGTCTGGAAAGGACTAAAAAATTTATAGTGATGCATCGTATCTCGAGTTAGGAAGTGTATTGATGCAAGAAGGCAAGGTTGATGCTTATGCTTCGAGACAACTTAAGCCACACAAGATGAATTATCCCACCCATGACCTTGAATTGGATACAGTTGTTTTCGCATTGAAAATCTGGAGACATTATCTCTACGGAGAGAAATGCTATCTTTTCACCGACCATAAAAGCCTAAAATATTTATTGACTCAAAAGGAGTTGAACCTTCAGGAACGGAGGTGGATGGAACTCCTTAAAGATTACGATATGGTCATCAATTACCATCCGGGCAAGGCCAACATTATAGCCAATGCACTCAGATGTAAACCTTCTCTTTGTAACCATTAACAACAATATTTGGAGTTATATGTGTTGTGTAGTGTATGATCTCATCGTAATATTGCTATATTGTAGCCCCTCGAGAAATTAACGCTCACTTCCGACATTGGAAGCATCGTTGTCTTGTAGCTGAACACCAAGTTCAATCTACCATCGTTTCATGGATCAAGGATATGCAAGAGCAAGATCTTGGGCTTTAAACCATTGTTTCTAAGGTATCGGACAATCCTCACTTCGAAATTAATTCTGAAGGACTTTTATGTTTTCATGACCGAGTTTGTGTACCTAATGATGAACCTCTTCACACCGATATCCTTTCAGAAGCTCATTCGAGTTCTTTTTCCGTTTACCCTGGGTCAGTGAAGATGTATAAAGACTTACGTGAACTCTATTGGTGGCTGGGCATGAAGCAGTCCATAGTTGATTTCATTTCCAAGTGCCTCACGTGCCAACGTGTTAAGGTAGAACATTGTGCTCCTACTAGACTATTACAGCCTATCGATCCACCGAAACGGAAATGGGAAAAGATAACTATGGATTTTGTTAGTGGTCTACCTGTAACCCCTTTAGCCCGGCCTAGACGCCCGACACGAACTAAGAAGATTACACGAGGAAAACTAAAGTCAATTCGTAATAGTCAACCCCGATTAACGACCCTTAATTTTTATTTTTTATTTCTAGTTGCACATTATTAACCTATATGTTTAGCAAGGTGATTAGGCGAAAATGGCACAACGATCGAAATCCAATTAGGGGTTCAATTGCATTAATTTGACTTTTAAGGACTAATTTGTAAATTTTATGAATTACAAGGACTATTCATGTTTTAAAGTTACCAATCCAAAATTAATCATATAACATGCCATCATGTCAACTTTCAACTGAAACGGATCATCCAAACTCAACCAATTAAACTAACAACATACAAGACCCAAAACATAAAAAACAGAAACCTGGAACTATTCAAAAATCATCATCCAACGGTCATGTGTTTCGAAACATAATACCCTATGTCGGAATGGTCATTTCAAAACCATGTTGACCGTTTTGATATGCGGGTACGTTCTGAGACCCCAAACAACCTGTTTCGATACAGGGAATTACAGTAGCGAAATGTTCTGAAACGTGCTTACCTGTTTCGAAACACCATGACCATTACAGGCCACCGTTCCGAAATAGATAAGGGCATTCTGAAATGCCTGGCCCTGCAATTTTCCAAATTGTTGGTTTTACACAAATTTTTACTTTCGAAACCATTACAATACATGTCATAACACACATACAATATGAAAACTCATCAAAGACCACCAAAACGAAGCACAAGAAATACCATAGAATCATTCTTGCAAGCTTTAGAACTATAAGCATGCTTCCTAGATGCCAAAACCAAAAAAGGCTAAAAACCACATTCAAGCTTAAACCAATATCCAAATGCCATTTACAATACCAAATAAGCAAACCAAACATGCTCAAGGTGTTTAACATCACCAAAATAATATCAAAAGTAGAAATCCCACCCATTGCCTTTTATTACACCAAGGTAAAAACACATACTTTGTTTGGTCTAAGATACTTAGAATCCACTTGCTTTCTCGTTGCCCAAATGCTTAATTTTCTGCATTGATGAAACAAATGAGCGTAAGCATAAAGCTTAGTGAGTATCGCTAAAACTAAACATTCATCAATGCATTTTACAAAACCGAAACATCACCATTTGTCTTCTCTAGCCCTTTTTAAAGCATCTATGCAGTTTTTAAACCACATACTCATAACATCATTAAAATAACAGCAAATAATCTTTTTCTCATGCTTAACTAAGCATCACATGCATTCTAGCATAATAAACAAGCATCATATGCTTAAATCAATACTCAACAACATTATATTGGCTCACAAGTGATCAATTTTAAATCCATACCAAAACCAACATATATGACACAATGAGATACGCGGATTACAAGCGTTGTCCCACATGCTTCATACACACTACCAGACTACACAAGGCTCACACACGGGATTAAGCCATCAACCGTTGTGACACCCGGGGTGGAGTTTAACGGTACAATCACAATCCCTCAACACCACTCATCGATAGTTGTATAATTCCACTAACGAGAGCACGAGACACATACCACAAGATCCACACACGGGATTTAACCATCCACCGTTGTGATCTTAGCCTCAATCGTTAGGGTACTTGGATGGAGTATACGGTACAATCACAACCCCTCGACATCCAAGGCAGCTTTATTCATTGTGCACCCAATCCTATAGCCGACTAACTATATCTGATTAAAGTAACCAAAAACAATTTCCATCACTTGCCAATATAATCATTTAACAACATTATTCAACTGTTTTCCAAGCATAAATCACAATGTCATTTCCACAAGCATAAACATGCTTAATCTCAAATGCATACATTTCATAATTTCTAGGATCACCTACCAAGTGCATCCTATCAAAATGACATTAAACACCAACATTATCAATGCTCAAAACATTCTTTAAAACAGTAAATAAAACCACATTTAACTCAGGTGCATTTTCCAACAATAACATAGCACATTCCGAGAGAGAGTTTTGAATCACTTACTCTTAAGCTTAGCTAAGTGTTTCAACTAACACTAAGCTCCCAAGACCACGCTCAAAGCGTAACAAAGCTGGAAAATCCCTTTCCACTCACCGATACGCGAAACATTGCTCGCCGACACAAAAAACACACTTCTGAAGCCTCCAAAAATGCTTCGTTTGCTTCCAGATCAAGATCCCTTGTTTTTCACATCATCAAAATAGAGATCCAAATGCATTAAAATGAATCTCAACACAAGCAACCAAACACAAACACGTTGCCCACCAAAACTACACCAATTTACCCATCTAAAACAACCAAAAACTCAGTCGATTGCTTTCTAAACCAAGCCCAGCCAACATACATCACTTCCAACCATTTATAAACATCAAAACTCATCTAAAAACAACCTAAACCCATCCTTATACCTCGAGCATGCATAACATCATCATTTCATCTCAAAACCCCAACTAAAACCATCAAGAATCTCAAGGATTTCGGGATCTATATTATCAAAACCCTTTTTCAACATAATAATAAACTCAAAACTCAACTAAAACCAATCCAAAACAGAGCTCATCAAATCCAATCCGAAAATAAAGATTTAATCAAGATTTTGATCTCAAATCAAAACTATAATAAAAAATCATCTAAAAACATCAATTAGAATCCAAAGATCTTGGGAATTTCAAAAAAAGAACCTAGATTGAAGGTTTAGAACGGGATTTACCTCCAATCCTTGACTTCCTCAATGATTGACAAGTTTTCCTTAACAAATCTTGAAGAATTTGAAGAGAACTCTTGAAATTTGTTTAAAAATCAAAGGGAGAGTGTTTGGGAGAAAAGAAATCTGGAGAAAAGAGTTGGGAAATTATTTTTGCTGAAATGAAAGTTAGTTACGTGAAATAAATTCTCAATTTCCCAATTAAGTCGTTTTAATTTAAATAAAACCCTTTTAAAACACATGTCAATTTAAGAAAGGTGTAATTGCACTATAGCTCCCTAAAGATTCTAAGATTTTTGGCTCCTCTTTTAAAATTTCATTTTCCATAGTTTTGAAACTTTACATTTTGGTCACTACCCAAAATGTACCACATCCAAAGCCAATTTTGTAAAATCGATTTGACCAACCCGTTAAACATGATTTAAGAGGACTTTAGTAATTTTTACCATATTTGTATCCTTTCCCAATCCTTCATTCCCCTAAATCACCTAGCGCGATTCGAACCATTTTCGACCGGTCCGATCCAATGTCTAAAACATCTAGTCCCAAAACTGTTTCACCATGTCCGCCTTGCTTTCCCAAGTGGCCACCTCAACTCCTCGGTGTCCAGAATCATTATTGGTTCCTCATCATAAGGCAAATTCGGATTCAATTCTATCTCCTCAACAAGCATCACATGCGAAGGATCCAATTTGTACCTCTGCAACATCGAGACATGAAATACGTCATGTATCTTTTCTAGCTCAGAAGGCAACATCAATCGATATGCCACAGAGCTAATACGCTCCACAACCTCATATGGTCCAGTAAACCTGGGGCTAAGGTTACCTTTACGCCCAAATCTCATCACCTTCTTCCAAGCCGATACTTTCAAAAACACTCTTTCTCCAACCGCTAACTCAAGCTCTTTACGCTTCAGGTCCGCGTAAGACTTTTGCCGGTTTGATGCTGCCTTCAAACACTCACAAATGAGCTTCACCTTCTCGGTGGTTCCTTTCAACATGGACGACATTGAAATCAACTTCTTCCCAGCTTCTACCCAACAACGAGGGGTTCTACACTTCCTCCCATACAAAGCCTCGTATGGAGCCATTTGAATACTTGTCTGATAACTATTGTTATAAGAAAACTCAACCAACGGCAAGTGCTTCTCCCAAGAACCCTGAAAATCTATAATGCAACATCTCAACATGTTCTCAAGCACCTGGATCACACGTTTCGACTGTACATCCGTATGAGGATGATAGGAAGTACTAAAATTCAGCTGTGTACCCAAGGCTTTATGCAAACATTCCCAAAACCGCGATGTAAACCATGCAACCGCACAATACCATCAATATACAGCTCGGCCAACCTATCCAATGTATACGTAGTATGCACAGGCAAGAAATGTGCACATTTCGTGAGACGATCCATAATCACCCAAACATAGTTCTTCTTTGATGGTGACAAGGGCAAACCAGACAAAAAATCCATGGTAATCCTTTCTCATTTTCATTATGGGATTCTCAAAGGCTGCACAACCGAGAAGGTACCTGATGTTCAGCCTTCACTCGCTGACACACCATGCACTTGCTAACGAACTCGGCAACGTCCTTTTCCAACCCCACCCAGTAGTACTCATCCTTCAAATCACGACACATCTTCGTACTACCATGATGCATAGAGAAGGGACTACTATGAGCTTCAATCAGAATAGTGTGCCTCAACTCAACATCATTTCGCACCACTATTCAACTCCTAAAGCACAAAACACCATCATCATTAAAATTGAAATCCGAAGGCTTACCCTCTGCAATATCCTGAACATGAGGGACAAGAGAATCGTCCAGCAATTGGTTATCCTTGATCAACTGAATCAGAGATGGTTTCACTTGCAATTCAGCAACAAGACCACCATCTCGCGATATGCTCAAGCGGCCAAACATCGCCCTCAACTCCCCAGCCACTTTTTCTACTTAAAGCATCGACCACAACATTGGCCTTGCCCGGGTGATACTCGATCGACAGATCATAATCCTTAAGAAACTTCACCCAACAACATTGCTGAAGATTCAACTCCTTCTGATACATAAGATACTTTAAGCTCTTATGATCCGTGAAGCCCACACACTTCTCACCATACAAATAATGCCTCTAGATCTTCAAAGCAAACTCAACAGCCGCAAGCTCAAGATCATGAGTAGGGTAGTTACGCTCATGCACCTTTAAATGTCTAGATGCATAGGCTACTACCTTACCCTCCTGCATCAACACACAGCCAAAACCAATAATGGATGCGTCACTATATACCATAAACTTCTTACCCAACTCAGGTTGAATCAAAACAGGAGCTTGCGTCAAAGCTTCTTTTAGCTTCTCAAAAGCTTGCTGCCTCGCATCCTTTAGCGAACATTCTTCTGCAACAACTTGGTCAAAGGTGCAGCAATCTTCGAGAAACCCTCAACAAACCTATGGTATTACCAAGTTAACCCAAGAAAACTTTGTACCTCGGTCACCGACTTAGGCACCTTCCAACTCATCACATCCTCTACTTTATGCGGATCAACGCGAATACCCTCATTTGATACAACATGCCCAAGGAAGACCACCTCCTTAAGACAAAACTCACACTTACTTAGCTTGGCATACAACTGGTTCTCCAACAACGCTCGCAAAATGATCCTCAAGTGTCTATCATGATCCTTCTCGGTACGAGAGCACACAAGGATATCATCGATGAACACCACCACAAACTGATCCAAGAACTCATGGAACACATGATTCATCATGTCCATGAAAGAAGCAGGTGTGTTGGTAAAACCAAACAACATCACTAAGAACTCATAATGCATGTACCTTGTCCGAAAAGTCGTCTTAGGTACGTCCGCATATTTCACCTTCAGCTGATAATATCTTGACCTCAGATCTATCTTAGAAAGCACCGAGGCTCCTTGAAACTGATCAAAGAGATTATCAATCCCAGGCAAAGGATACTTGTTCTTAATCATCAACTTGTTTAGTTGCCAATAATCTATGCACATCCGCATCGTCCCATCATTCTTCTTTACAAACAAGATCGATGCACCCCAAGGTAACACACTCGGCCGGATGAACCCTCAGTCCAGCAACTCCTGAAGCTACATTTTAAACTCTTTCAGCTCTTTAGGTGCCATGTGATAAGGAGCAATGGACACCGGGGTCGTATTCTCATACAACTCGATACCAAACTTAACTTCTCTGTTTGGCGGCAACCCCGACAATTCTTCCAGAAAGAAACCCAAAAAATCGCAAATGATTCTGATGTCCTACACACGTACATCCTTTGTACTAGGATTCATCACATACGCAAGATAAGCCTCACAACCCAACCTTGGCATACGACTTGCTTCTAAGGCTGAAATCACATTAGACAAGTATTTCACATTCTCGCCTACTATCACAACTTCATAATCATCAACTAACTTTAAGGTAACTCTCTTAACATCAAAGTCTACCACGACTCTATGCTCAAACAACCAATCTATACCAAGGAATACATCAAAACCATAAAAGGGTAACTCCATCAAATCCACAAGAAAAACATGACCCTAAACAGACAAGGACATCTCTGGTACAACTTCCTAGTGACTACAATCTCACCAAAAGAACTAGTCACTTGCATTCCTACTTCAAGAAAATCAACAGGTATATCAAGCAAATGCGCATGCTCACTCAAGATATAAGAATGCGTGGATCCAGAATCAATCAAAGTCAACAATGATAAATATTGTAGAACAAAGGTACCTATGATAACATCGGTATCATTCCGCTCCTCGCGTTGAGCATAAACCCTCGCATGACCGCCTCCCTCAGGCCGAACTACTACAACATGTGTAATGCCTCGCTGCCCCTCATCGCTCCTCTGGAAATTCCCTCGGCCGCGCCCACAACCTCTCTAAGGTGCAGCCACAACAGGTGCACATCCCTGGCCTCCACCAGCCAACAGGGGACACTCGTGCCTTATATGATCTGCTGAACCACAATTCCAGCAAGAATTCCTTGTTACCACAACAAGAGCCTGTGCCTCCGTAGCCGCACAAGAACAATCTTGCCGCAGATGACCCCAAGAACCACACATCCAGCACGTGTTCTGATCTGCCCACATCCTGTCTCCCTAAACCAGTGCACCATGTCCAACATTGCCTCGCCTAGCAGCAGGTTGATATCTCCTATCTCGGCCTCTCTTGTTCCGTCTACCTCCGGAACTAGACTGAGCTACTCACTTTACAGAGTTAGAACCACCTCTACGACATGAGAGACCCAAGTTCTGCTCAATGTCCTTCGCTCGACATTCAAGCACATTGAAATTCGTGTAATCTGTTCCCAACATATACGTCTTGAGTTCTTGTACCAGTTCGTACCAGAAATGATCACAACAATGCCTCTCACTCGGCATCAACTTAGGGGCGTACTGGCTCAGACGTACGAACTAGACCTCGTACTCAACAACAGAAAGGTTTCCCTGGACAAGCGACATAAACTCGTGCTTCTTTTCGTCCAAGTATCTCACTCCCACACACTTCCTCTTAAAAGCACCTCTGAAAAACTCCCAATCTACTTCATTGGTTTTCGTACTAGCGGTGATGGTTGTCCACCAGCTATACGCATCACCCTGGACTAAAGAAACAACGCATCCCAGCTTGCGCACATCATTACATCCCATTTGATCCATGATACGGACCGTGCTAGCCAACCAGGCTTCCGACGCCTCAGGAGAAATACCATAGAACTCAACACCTCCTAAACTCCTTAGCCTATCCAAAGGCAAACCCACATGCCCAGCTGCAGGGGCCTGAACGTGCGCTCCAGCTACCACATCCTGAAACACTCCAGTGATCGCCTGAACCAACGATGTTAGATCACCCAAACCCAGACCAATGTGTCCTTGTTGCTCCTGCTCCCCACCTCCCGGTGGTGGCGAAATAGGTAAGTTTCCACCATAAGGGACATCAGCCCCTTGATTATCCTGGTCGCCCTACTCAGCTGCATGCACTACCGTGTTCGACCTAAGCTCTCTCCTTGGACCCATAATGCTATTTTATCAAGGCATACCAAATAAAAAAAATAAAATCATGATTTAGTCCAACCTCGAGCAAGGATCCAAGTTCATAAAAACATTTAATTAGTACATCATGCTTTACATCATCCAAAATCAGCACATATCCTTATCACACAATCATATCTAGCTCACCTATGATTCACAACAATCAAGCATGGCATAAGCACCAACATTCAATCAAAACATGCTTTTACAATAAACATACCTCGAATCATACCAATTTCACTTACCACTATCCCCAATTCTTTCGTAACCTGGCTCTAATACCAACAAATGTAACCCCGTTAGCCCGGCCTAGACGCCCGACATGAACTAAGATTACACGAGGAAAACTAAAGTCAACTCGCAAAAGTCAACCCCGATTAATAACCCTGATTTTTTTTATCTTTTCAGGTTGCACATTATTACTCTATATGTTTAGCAAGGTGATTAGGCGAAAACGGCACAGCGATCGGAATCCAATTAGGGATTTAATTGCATTCATTTGACTTTTAAGGACTAATTTGTAATTTTTATGAATTACAAGGACTATTCATGTTTTAAAGTTACCAATCCAATATATAACATGCCAGCGTGTCAAATTTCAACTCAAACGGATTATCCAAACTCAACCAATTAAACTTACAACATTTAAGAGCCAAAACGTAAGAAACAGAAACCTAAAACTATTCAAAAATCATCATCCAACGGTTAAGTGTTTCGGAACACAAGACCCTGTATCAGAACGGTCATTTCGAAACCATGTTGACCGTTTTCGATACGCGGGTGTGTCTGAGACCCCAAACAACTTGTTTTGATGCGGTGAATTACAGTAGCAAAATGTTCCGGAACATGCTTACCAGTTCTGAAACACCATGACCATTACAGGCCACCGTTCCGAAACAGATAAGGGCGTTCCGAAATGCCTGGCCCTGCAATTTTCCAAATTTCTAGTTTTACACAAATTTTTACCTTCGAAACCATTCCAACACATGTCATAACACACCTACAATATGGAAACTCATCCAAGACCACCAAAACGAAGCACAAGAAATAACATAGCATCATTCTTGCAAGCTCTAGAACTATAGGCATGCTTCCTAGATGTCAAAACTACAAAAGGCTAAAAAACCACATTCAAGCTTAAACCAATATACAAAGGCCATTTCCAATACCAAATAAGCAAACCAAACATGCTCAAGGTGTTTAACATCACCAAAATAATATCAAAAGTAGAAATCCCACCCATTGCCTCTTATTACACCAAGGTAAAAACACATACTTTGTTTGGTCTAAGATACTTGGAATCCACTTGCTTTCTCGCTACCCAAATGCTTAATTTTTTGCATTGATGAAACAAATGAGCGTAATCATAAAGCTTAGTGAGTATCACTAAAACTAAACATTCATCAATGCATTTTACAAAACCGAAACATGCCCTTTTTAAAGCATCTATGCAGTTTTTAAACCACATGCTCATAATTCAATAAAATAACAGCAAATAATCTTTTGCTCATGCTTAACCAAGCATCACATGCATTCTAGAATAATTCACAAGCATCACATTCTTAAATCAATATTCAACAACATTATATTGGCCCGCAAGTGATCAATTCTCAATCCATACCAAAAACAACACAAATGACACAATCGGATACGCGGATTACAAGCGTTGTCCCACATGCTTCATACACACTACCAGACTACACAAGGCTCACACACGGGATTAAGCCATCAACCGTTGTAACACTCGTGGTAGAGTTTAGCGGTACAATCACAACCCCTCAACACCACCCATCAGTACTTGTATAATTCCACTAACGAGAGCACAAGACACAAACAACAAGATCCACACACGAGATTTAACCATCCGCTGTTGTGATCTTAGCCTCAATCGTTAGGGTATTTGGATGGAGTATACGGTACAATCACAACCCCTCGACATCCAAGGCGACTTTATTCACGGTGCACCCAATCCTATAGGCGACTAACTATGTTCGATTAAAGTAATCAAAAACCATTTCCATCACTTGCCAATATAATCATTTAACAACATTATTTCACTGTTTTACAAGCATAAATCACAATGCCATTTCCACAAGCATAAACATGCTTAATCTCAAATGCATATATTTCATAATTTCTAGGATCACCTACCAAGTGCATCCTTATCAAAATGGCATTAAACACCAGCATTATCAATGCTCAAAACATGCTTTTAAAACAGTAAATAAAATCACATTTAACTCAAGTGCATTTTCCAACAATAACATAACACTTTCCGAGAGAGACTTTCGAATCACTTACTCTTGAGCTTAGCTAAGTGTTTCAAACTTACACTAAGCTCCCAAGACCACACTCAAAGTGTAACAAAGCTAGAAAATCCCTTTCCACTCACTGATACGCAAAACCTTGCTCACCGACACGAAAATTACCCTTCCGAAGCCTCAAAAAATGCTTTGTTTTCTTCCGGATCAAGATCCCCGGTTTTCACACCATCAAAGCAGAGATCCAAATGCATTAAAATATATTTCTCCACCAGCAACCAAACACAAACTCGTTTCCCACCAAAACTACACCAATTTACTCATCCGAAACAACGGAAAACTCAATCGATTGCTTCCTAAACCTAGCACAGCCAACATAAATCACTTCCAACCATTTATAAACATCAAAACTCATCTAAAAACAACCTAAACCCTTACTTATACCTCGATCATGCATAACACCATCATTTCACCTCAAAAACTCAACTAAAACCATCAAGAATCTCAAGGATTTCTGGATCTATATTATCAAACCCTTTTTCAACATAATAATCTACTCAAAACTCAATTAAAACCAATCCAAAATAGAACTCATCAAATCCAATCCGAAAATCAAGATTTTAATCATATTTTTGTTAGATTTTGATCTCAAATCAAAACTATAATAAAAACTCATCTAAAAACATCAACTAGAAGCCAAATATCTTGGTAATTTCAATAAAGAACCTAGATTGAAGGTTGAGAACGAGATTTACCTCCAATCCTTGCCTTCCTCAATGATTGACAAGTTTTCGTTAACAAATCTGGAAGAATTTGAAGAGAACTCTTGAAATTTGTTTAGAAATCAAAGGGAGAACTTTTGGGAGAAAAGAAATCTGGAGAAAATAGTTGGGAAATTTGTTTTGTTGAAATGAAAGTTAGTTACGTGAAATAAATTATCAATTTCTCAATTAAATAATTTTAATTAAAATAAAACCATTTCTTTTTTAATTACCGAAAACCCTTTTCCATAGTTTTTAAACTTTACATTTTGGTCACTACCCAAAATGTACCACTTCCAAACCATATTTTGTAAAATTGATTTGACCAACCCCTTAAACATGATTTAAGAGGATTTTAGAAATTTTTACCATATTTTTATCCTTTCCCGATCCTTGATTTCCCTAAATCACCTAACACGATTCGAACCGTTTCCGACCGGTCCGATCCAATGTCTAAAACATCTAGGCCCAAAACCAGGTCATTACAATACTCTCCCTCTTAGGAGATTTCATCCCCAAAATATTACCTGAAGGAAAAAGGTGCGAAAACTGCTTCAGCATATACGTCTTGCTTTCCCAAGTGGCCTCCCCAACTCCTCGGTGTTGCCACAACACCTTCACAAGCTCTATCGTCTTGCCACGAAGAACTTTACTGTTCTCATCCAAAATCCTCATTGGTTCCTCATCATAAGACAGATCCAGATTCAAATATATCTCCTCAACAAGTATCACATGTGAAGGATCCGATCTGTACCTCTGCAACATCAAGACATGAAACACATCATGTATCTTTTCCAGCTCGGAAGGCAACCTCAAGCGATATGCCACAGGGCCAATATGCTCCACAATCTCGTATGGTACAATAAACCTCAGGCTAAGCTTACCCTTACGCCCAAATCGCATCACCTTCTTCCAAGGTTATACTTTCAAAAACACTCGTTCGCCAACCGCGAACTCAATCTCGTTACGCTTCAGGTCCGCGTAAGACCTTTGCCGATTCGATGCTGCCTTCAAACGCTCACAAATGAGCTTCACCTTCTCAGTGGTTCCTTTCAACATGGCCGGCATCGAAATCAACTTCTGCCCAACAAAGAGGGGTTCTACACTTCCTCCCATACAAAGCCTCGTTTGGAGCCATTTGAATATTTGTCTGATAACTATTGTTACAAAGAGGGGTTCTGCACATGGATCACACGTTCTAACTGTCCATCCGTCGAAGGATGATAGGAAGTACTAAAATTCAACCGTGTACCCAGGGCTTGATGAAAACATTCCCAAAACCGCGATGTAAACCTCAGATCCCTATCCAACACTATGGAGTTTGGTACACCATGCAACCGCATAATCTCAGCAATATACAACTCAGCCAACCTATCCAAGGTATACGTAGTATGCACAGGCAAGAAATGTGCACACTTCATGAGACGAACCACAATCACCCAAACAGAGTTCTTCTTCGATGGTGACAAGGGCAAACCAGACACAAAATCCATGGTAATCCTTTCCCATTTCCATTCTGGGATTCTCAAAGGCTGCAACAACCCTGAAGGTACCTGATGTTCATCCTTCACTCATTGGCACACCATGCACTTGCTAACGAACTCGAGTACATCCTTTTTCAACCCCACCCAGTAGTCCTCATCCTTCAAATTCAAAGGCTTACCCTTCGCAATATCCTGAACATGAGGGACAAGAGAACCGTCTAGCAATTGCTTATCCTTGATCAACTGAATTAGAGATGGTTTCACTTGCAATTCAGCAACAAGACCACCATCTCGCGATATGCTAAAGCAAACAAACATCGCCCTCAACTGCACAACCACTTTTCTTCTCAAAGCATCATCCACAACATTGGCCTTGCATGGGTGATACTCGATCGACAAATCATAATCATTAAGCAACTCTACTCAACGACGTTGCTGAAGATTCAACTCCTTCTGAGACATAAGATACTTTAAGCTCTTATGATCCGTGAACACCGCACACTTCTAACCATACAAATAATGCCTCTAGATCTTTAAAGCAAACACAACAGCCGGAAGCTAAATATCGTGAGTACGGTAGTTACGATCATGCACCTTCAGCTTTCTAGATGCATAGGCTACTACCTTACCCTCCTCCATCAACACACATCCCAAACCAACAATTGACGCATCACTATATACCACAAACTACTTACCCGACTCAGGTTGAACCAAGACAGGAGCTTACGTCAAAGCTTCCTTTAGCTTCTCAAAAGCTTACTGCCTGGCATCCGTCCACTCAAAGCGAACATATTTCTACAACAACTTTGTGAAAGGTGCATCAATCTTCGAGAAACCCTCGACAAACCTACGGTAATACCTAGCTAACCGAAGAAAACTTCGTACCTCGGTCACCAACTTAGGCACTTTCCAACTCATCACACCTCTACTTTATGCGGATCAACGCGAATACCCTCATCTGATACATCATGCCCAAGGAAGACCACCTTCTTAAGACAAAACTCACACTTACATAGCTTGGCATACAACTAGTTCTCCAACAACCCTTGCAAAAAGATCCTCAAGTGTCTATCATGATCCTTCTCGGTAAGAGAGTACACAAGGATATCATTGATGAACACCACCACAAACTGATCCAAGAACTCATGGAACACATGATTCATCATGTCCATGAAAGCAGCAGGTGCATTGGTCAAACCAAACGGCATCACTAAGAACTTATAATGCATGTACCTTATCCACAAAGTCATCTTAGGTACACCCGCATCTTTCACCTTCAACTGATAATATCCTGACCTTAGATATATCTTAGAAAACACCGAGGCTCCTTGAAACTAATAAAATAGATCATCCATCCTAGGCAAAGGATACTTGTTCTTAATCGTCAACTTGTTCAGTTGCCGATAATCTATGCACTTCCGCATCGTCCTATCTTTCTTCTTTATAAACAAGGCCGGTGCACCCCAAGGTGACACACTCGGCTGGATGAACCCTCGGTCCAACAAAGCTTGAAGCTGCATTTTCAACTCTTTCAGCTCTTTAGGTGCCATGCGATAAGGAGCAATGGACACCGGAGTTGTATTCTCATACAACTCGATACCAAACTCAACTTCTCTGTTTGGCGGCAACCCCGACAATTCTTTCGAAAAGACACCCGGAAAATCAGAAACGGTTCTGATGTCCTGCACATGTAAACCCTTTGTCACAGGATTCATCACATACATAAGATAAACCTCACAACCCAACCTTAGCATACGACTTGCTTCTAAGGCTGAAATCACATTAGACAAGAATTTCACATTCTCGCCATCTATCACAACTTCATAATCATCAGCTAACTTTAAGGTAACTCTCTTAACATCGAAGTCTACCACAACTCTTTGCTCTGACATCAAAACGATAAAAGGGTGACTGATAACTGCATAAATATCCTTGTTTTCATACCTTTTTGCTATAACATTTGCCTATTCTTGAGTTCATACCATAGCATTTAGGTTGCATTTTCTTCTTCTGGGTGCATATTTATCTTTGATGGTTGTTGGTTCATATCGAGTGGTACTGCTCGGAAGGTTGGTTTTGATTTTGTTGGTGCGCAAGAAAGGTGTCAAGAGAAAGCCGGTGCTGGGAATTGCTATAGCATGATGGAAGTGGACATTGGCAGCACATGAGATACACCTGAGCTGCAGAAACATGTGAACATGCAGAAAAGGACGATATGACATGTGCAGCAGCCGGTGCCCACCTGCAGACTGTCCCTCTTGTCCCCTCGTGGCAGACCTTGTCGGTGGATATTCCTTTGGATTATCAAGGAATCTTTAGGGCACCAGACCCTAGAAGCCTCCACAATATAAAAGGGAGAGAAGTTTGGAGCAAAGTGTGGTATTTTGTGTTACAAAAAGAGATACGGAAGAGAGAGAAAATGAGAGGGAAGTTTCCACCTTCATCTTCTCCAAGGAGTGGCCTCACCGGCCTCGAGAGAGGCGGTGGGCCTAAGACAGTCGGGCAGTCCATGGCGGAGATGGAGTTCAATTTTCTCTATGTCGCTATAGCAATTTCTTGTCATATATTTATATTTCGTGATGTTATCGCAATGATACATTGGATGATATTGCCCAACAACGAACTATTTTAGGTGGTTTGGGTTTGATGGATGATTTGATTTTAAGTGCTTTTTAATGTATGCTATGGATTTTTCAGTGTTTATCATGATTCTATGCTTTGCTTGTGTATTTCTCATTTCCTTAAAGTTGTAAGAGCTTAGGGTTGTAAGTGCTTTGAGAGATAGGCCCTACCGTAATTGCCTTCGAGAGTTGGCGGTTCTTTAAGTGTATGTTGGGGTTAGTAATCGAGAGAGCTAGCCCTAGAACCCTCATAAGCAATGGAGTGACTATTGAGAGGCAGACTCTAACCTACCTTAGAGATAAGTGATAGGTTTCAAGGGCTAAAAAGGATAGTACGTGAAGGTTAGGGGAGTGTTAATAATTTACGCCGAGAGGTATGGCTGTAGCATTTCTGACTCCCAGTTTCCATGCTAGAGATAGTTTAGGAGCACTCTTAGTAAATCCCGCCTAGCATAGAAGATAGTTGAAAAGCCTTATTATCGTTAAGAAGCTTTAGTTAGGTTATCAATCATTCCCAGCCAGCCATTCCGTAGTGTGTTTCGCATATGAAAGGGGACATGTCTATCATATTTTTATCTCATCCTTCTCTACACTGTTTTTATCTCATCCTCATTTCCTTATTTCGTTGTTTCTTTTCAGGTGTCTTGCTAGTGTATGACCAGAAGGCGGCCTAGAGGACCCCTGCAGTCACCTATTTCTGAGATCGAGCATTTCTTGAGACTTAGGAGACGTGTTCGAAGAGAAGAGACTAGAAACATGAACGAAGAAATACCACCACCTCAAGGTAACGAAGATGCTATGGCAAATAGCCAGGGAGTAGCAGCTCGACCACGAGCTATTGGGGATCATTTAGCTCCTATCTTGGACGATCTCTATCCCGGAATAGTAGCTCAAGAAATTCAGGTAGCCCAGTTCGAGCATAAACCTTTTATGTTCAACATGTTGAACACTATTGGTCAGTTTGGAGGTATGCCTCACGAAGATGCAAGACAACATATACGTGCTTTCTTGGAAGTTTGTGACTCATTCAGACAACAAGGAGTGCACGAGGATGTGTAAAGCTTAAATTGTTTCCATATTTTTTGCGTGATCGTGCTAGAGCATGGCTAAGTGGAGTGCTAGCTGGATCAATGAAGACTTGGACAAATCTATGCAAAAGTTTTCTGCTACGGTATAATTCACCTAAATCATGGTTTTCATGATTTGACATTCTGGATAGAGTAACCAACAATGATTACCAGTTTTCCAACCACAAGGCTTGGAACGGGGAGGAGAACCCCAATAGCTCTAGATAGTGAAGCTGATGACTCGGTAGCCACCCAATCAACTGTTATCACAAATATGCTAAAGAACCTCCAACATCCCAACGAAGTCAAGGAAGTGAAGTCTGCAACCTCATGTCTCAGATGTGATGGAAATCACCATCTGAGTGAATGCCCTGACAATCAAGAGTCAGCAAACTATGTGGAGAATTATAACCGCAACAACAATCCATAGTCCAATACTTACAACCCAGGATGGCGTCAGCATCCAAATTTCAGTAAGGGTAATCAAGGGCACAGTAATTCCGCTCAGCCAGCGCCACACCAAAATCTGATCGAAGCACCATCTTCTAACCAGAATATGCCATGGCAAGGTCACAAGGGAGCACCATCTTCATCGAACAGTTCACTGGAAACTACATTCAAAGAATTTATGGCTATGACAAAATATTTAATGGGAACCACGAAAGTTTTTCTACAAGATCATGCAGCAAACATCAAAAATCAAGGAGCCTTATTGCAAAGCCATAGTTCATCTCTCTGAGCCTTAGAAACACAAGTTGGCCAGATAGCTCAAACCTTGCATGCACGTCCACAAGGAAGTTTGCCTAGTGACACTGAAGCCACTAAGCACCATAGCAAGGAACCATGCAGCGCACTCACACTAAGGAGTGGCAAGAAAATTAGCAAGGAAGGCAAGTTTGGGGGAAATGAGAAGGAGGACTCTTAGCCCAACTTGCCTCGGGAAGAAGATAACTTACAAGATCCTCTAGTTGAAGAGAAGGGTGAGGATGTCATAGCAAAAGAAACACTGGAGGAGGAGCCTATTTTTGTTACACCAAAAGATGTAACTCCATCAGCCCAGACAAATGAAGTTAGACCCCCTCCCCATTTTCCTCAATGATTCAAGAAGCAGAAAGAAGACATTCAGTTCTAGAAATTTGTGGATATCCTGGACAAACTACATATAAATGTCCCATTTCTGGAGTTCATTGATCAGATGCCAACATATGCCAAGTTCCTTAAGGATATACTCACGAAAAAGAGGAAGGTCGAGAAGCAAGAGAATTTCGCTATAACAGAATAATGTTATTCTATGTGGAGCAAACTGCCACCTAAGAGGAAGGACCCATGTAGTTTTGCTATTACATGTTCTATTGGCGATAAGTTTGTTGGAAGAGCACTTTGTGATTTGGGATCAAGTGTTAACTTAATGCCCAAGTCAATTTTCCTGAAACTGGGAATTCGAGAGGCACAGCCCACCAAGGTTTTGCTACAACTAGCCGATCATTCTCATGTTCGTCCAGAAGGGAGAGTTGAAGATGTTGTGGTAAAAGTGGACATATTTATCTTTCCAGTCGACTTCTTAATCCTCGACTGTGAAGCTGATAGCAACACACCCATTATCTTGGGTAGGCCATTTTTAGCCACCGCGCGAGCTTTGATCGATTGTGAGAAGGGTGAATTCACGATGCGAGTGGCTAATCAAACGATCACGGACAATATTCATGACACCCTCAAGTATGCAGATAACCCATGAGTATGCCAATACGTAGATGCTACAACACAGAATATGATTGATAAGTTTTGCTGTAGCAATGAGATGCAAAAGGAGGGGTTTGAAGCACTCTACAAAGATGATGATTCAGACCAAGAAGAGCTCTCAAGGGAACTAGAGCAGTCTATTCGACTCGAGGCTAAACCAGGTATGCACTTTGATCCTCTTGATTTTTCAAAATTTATGCCTCCTAAACCTTCCCTTGAGCATGCACCTTCTTTAGAACTAAAACCTTTGCAGTCGCATCTAAAATATGTTTACTTAGGGAGCAATGAAACTTTTCTTGTGATAATTTCATCTAGTCTCACACCTAAGCAAGAAATTAGTTTAGTAAATATGTTGTTATATCATAAAAAATCAATAGGGTGGACTATGGCTGATTTGAATGGTATAAGCCCTGTTATTTGTATGCACAAAATTTTTCTTGATGATTGTCACAGCAATTCAGTCGAGCCCCAAAGGAGACTAAATCCAATCATGAAGAAAGTAGTGATGAAAGAGATAATCAAGTGGCTGGATGTTGGAGTAATCTACCCAATATCCGATAGCTCATGGGTCAGCCTAGTGCAATGTGTACCGAAGAAGGGAGGCGTGACCGTGGTAAGCAACGAGGAGAATGAACTATTACCTACTAGAACCGTCATGGGGTGGAGGATTTGCATGGACTATAGGAAGCTCAACAAGGCGACCAAGAAGGACCATTTTTCCCTCCCATTCATTGATCAGATGTTGGATCGACTAGTGGACAAGGCATTCTACTACTTCCTCGATGGGTATTCTAGGTACAATCAGATTGCTATAGCACCAGAAGACCAAGAGAAGACGACTTTCACATGCCCTTATGGAACTTATGCTTTTCGGAGAATGTCCTTTGGTCTCTGTAATGCTCCAGCAACATTTCAAAGATGTATGTTGGATATCTTTTTATACATGGTCAAGGATTTTTTAGAAATTTTCATGGATGACTTCTCGGTCTCCGGTGATAACTTCGACACATGCTTGGGAAATCTCGCCAAGGTCCTAAAGAGGTGTGAGGAAGCTGACTTGGTGCTCAATTGGGAAAAGTGTCATTTCATGGTAACGAAAGGAACGGTCTTGGGCCGCAAGATTTCAAAGCAAGAGATAGAAGTTGACAAAGCAAAGGTTGAGGTCATTGAAAAACTACCTCCCCCACTACTGTCAGTGGAGTAAGAAGCTTCCTAGGGCATGCTGGCTTCTATCGAAGATTCATCACAGATTTTTTGAAGATCTCAAAGCCACTGTGCAATTTTCTACAGCAAAATCAACCATTTGTGTTTGACAAAGATTGCCATAGCGCATTTCAAGAACTGAAGGAGAAGCTTATCTCAGCACCAGTTGTCATTCCACCTGATTGGAACGAGCCGTTTGAGCTGATGTGTGATGCAAGTGACTACGCTCTTGGAGCAGCACTTGGACAACGCCGAGGTAAACTCTTTCATGTTATTTATTATGCTAGTCGCACTTTGAATGATGTACAAATCAACTACGACAATACTGAAAAAGAATTGCTTGATGTAGTATTTGCCTTCGATAAGTTTAGGTCATACTTGATAGGCACTAAGGTCATAGTTCATACCGATCATTCAGCCATTAAGTACTTAGTGACTGAAAAGGATGCTAAACCTAGACTTATTAGGTGGATACTCTTTCTTCAGGATTTTGACTTAGAAGTTAGAGATAGAAAAGGAAATGAGAACCATGTAGCTGACCATCTATCAAGCTAGAGACTCAAGAAATTCAGACATGATGCAAGATTCTACTATTGGGATGAACCCTACTTGTTCAAGAAATGTCCTGATTAGATCATAAGGAGATGTGTTCCAGAGGAAGAATATCATAGCATTATGTACCACTGTCATTCATCACCATGTGGAGGGCATTTTGGTGGTGCTAGAACTGTTGCAAAAGTTCTTCAAGCAAAAATCTATTGGCCTACACTTTTTAAGAACGCACACGAGTTCTACAAGACTTGTGACAGATGCCAAAGAACGGGGAACATCTCCAGGTGGAATGAAATGTCGTTGCAAAATATTCTAGAGTTTGAGATCTTTGACGTGTGGGGAATTGACTTCATGGGTCCATTTCCTGCATCATATGGAGATCTATATATTTTGCTAGCAGTCGACTATGTGTCAAAATGGGTGGAAGCTGTTGCCACCCCAAGGAACGACTCCAAGACAGTCATGAAGTTTCTTCACAAGAACATCTTCACTAGATTCATAGCACCTCGAGCCATCATCAGTGATGAAGGAACTCACTTTGACAACATGCTTATCGCTAAAGCATTACATCGCTATGGAGTCAGGCACAAGATTGCTACAACATATCATCCGCAGACAAACAGACAAGCTGAAGTTTCCAACCGAGAAATCAAGCAAATCTTGGAGAAGGTGGTTAATCCTAAGAGAAAAGACTGGTCCCCCAAGTTGGATGAAGCAATTTGGGCATATAGGACAGCCTTCAAGACGCCTTTAGGCATGTCACCCTTTAGGCAAGGAGTGTCATTTACCCGTGGAGCTTGAGCACAAAGCTTATTGGGAAATCAAGAAACTCAACATGGATGCCCTGTAACGCCCCGGTTTTGGGCTTAGGAGTTTTGGGCGTTGACCGGTTGGTCAAAGTGCTGTTCGAATCTTAAGGGGTTAATTTAGGAAAGCCTAGTTCGGGTTGCATTAAAAATATGGAAAAATGTTCTAAAATCATCTTTTAATATAATTAGATGAACTGTGAAAACAATTTTGGAAAATGAGTTTTGGAAGGTTGACATTTTGGCTAGTGACCAAAATGTAATTTTCGCAAGTTTGGTGGCTGTTTTATAAAGGGTTGAAACTTTGAATCTTTAAGGAGCTATTTACCCCAAGGGAGTTTCTCCAGATTTTTCTAAGATATTTTGAGTTATAATTCTGATTTTTAAAGTAAAACAAAAGGAGGGAAATCACATTTAGTCATTTTTTTCTCAACTAACTTCCAATTTTCTTTCTCTCTTTTTCTCTCAACCCAAACACTCCATTTCCAGAGAATTGATTCTGATTTTCTCACCTAAATTCCTCCTTTCAACTCTCATTTGATTGCAAATCATTGTATCTTCAAAACCTCTTCAATTGCTACAAGTTTCATCAAGGATTTTCATTCCAAAAAGAGGAGAAACTCAAGTTTGGAGGTAAGAACGTCCTTCTCCTCTGAACTTCAAGTTCTTTACTGAAATTCCTAAGTTTTCAATCCTAAATTGATGTTTAATTAAAGGCTTTTAAGTTGATTTGTAGATCTTGGCTAATTATGCAAGATTTTGATGATTTCACATGATTTTCGTTTGATCTGTTAAATCTGTGATTTAAGAGATGTTTTTGATGTTAAATGATCTCTAAAATGATGTGGAATTGAGTTTTGATTGATGCAATCCCGGATAGGTTGAGTTTCCTAAGTTTAGCTTGTGTTTTAAGGTAGCTTTTGAGGTGATCTTGGTGATCTGGTGTTGCTGGAGGTATAAGGTTGTTAATAGATTGTTTTTAGATGTTATTTGATGTTAATGGAAGTGAGGTTTTGCTGGTTTATGGCTGGGCTTTGTTTAGAAGTGGTTTGGATGCATTTTCGGTTGTGTTTGGTGGCCGAAAATGGAGGTTGAATGAGAGCAGCGAGTTTAGGTGCTTTCATTGAAGCAATTAATGCATGATGATGCATTAATCCTCTTCTTTGATGTGTTGAAACAGGGGAGGAATCATTGGATCCAAGTTTGGTTGATTTGGAAGCTTGATTTGGGTGCTTTGGCTTGAAGCAAAGTGGAAATTGGTGAGTGCAATTGTGGAATTGGATTTCCAGCTTTTTAAACCAAGGTTTGAAGGTTTTGGGAGCTTAGTTTAAGTCTAAACAACTTTGCTAAGCTCAAGCGTAAGTTTTCGGATTTTCTCTCTAGTGGTGGCCATGACTTGATGTTTTGCAAAGTGATGATTTGCATGTTTTGATTACTGTTTTGAAAGCATGTTTTAGCATGGATTTTGCTGATGATATAAGCCATATGTTGTAGGTAACTCTAGGTGAGAGTACCTTGCTTTTATACATTGTTTAAATGTGGATTGATGCTTTAAAGTGCATGATGAAAATGGCTTGGTTAAATGCTTTAAAACAGTGGATTTAATGATGATTATGATGTATATTGGCAAGTGATGTTTTGAAAATGTTAAGGTCACTAAGGTGGTTAAAAGTCCTTGAGTGAGCCTTGTTACTTATGAACATCAAGGTGGTTAAAAGTCCTTGGATGATTCATGTTGCGGACACTAAGGTGGTTAAAAGTCCTTAGGTGATCCTTCCAAGGTGTTTAAAAGTCCTTGGGGCCAAGGTGTTTAAAAGTCCTTGGGGTGATTCAAGCATTGGACACAAAGGTGGTTAAAAGTCCTTGTGTGGTCCTTATTCATGGTGTTTAAAAGTCCATGGCCAAGGTGTTTAAAAGTCCTTGGGGCCAAGGTGTTTAAAAGTCCTTGGGGAAAGTTGTTGAACTTGATTTATGAAATGAAATGTATCACTTGAGCCAATATGACATGTTAAGTATGTAAGAAGCATGAGATGCTTGTTTTGATATATGATATGAAGCATGTGATTGCTTGATTTAAAGTATGCTTTTGAGCATGTGCAAGGATTGGTTTTAAGCATGATTTATAAATGGTTTTAATTGCATTATTGAATTGTTTTAATGAGCATGCCTCACTAAGCTTTTGCTTACGCTCTCTACGTTTTCTTAATTCAATAATGCAGAGCATTAGAGTACCTTAAGGGCTGCAAGGAAGGGCAAGCAATCAAGTTCAAGAGAAGCTCTAAGTATGGAAGGTTTTGTTAAACATTTAGCTTTTGTGTGTTTTGGCAATGGGGGACCAATGTATATGATTTGGGAGGTGTTTGAGACTCCCTAAGTATGTTGAGTGTTGTTAAAAATGCTGGTATTTGGATTGAACCTTATATGCTTGTTTTGGAAGTTAAATGCTTGAGTGGCTAGCTTGTGTAGGAAGCATGACCATTGAATTGGGGCTTTTTGCATATGATGTTGGTTTGTTGATTTGTTGGTTCCTATAAGTCTTTTATATGTTTAATTGCATGCTGGTAAAGTTTGGTGATGTTTGGAACATGTTTGATTGACCAATTGCATGATTTGGTATGCTTGTTTGCTGAAATTTGAGCAGGCGTTTCGGAACAGTATGCACCGTTTCGGAACGGGTGCCTTACACGAACCCAGGCGTCCGAAACGGTGTGCACCGTTTCGAAACGGTTTGGCCTCTGCCGAGCCACGTTCCGGAACCCGTTTTGGAACGGCCCGTGTTTCGGAACAGGGTCAACCTGTTTCGGAACGGTCGACCGTTAGGGGGCTGACATGGTAGTTATATGTTTTGAATTGTTTACGTTTTGGTCCCGAATCTTGTATGATCAATTGCATGAGCTGTGGATGTCCTTTTGAGCTGAAATTTCACAAAGAAGCATGAAACCTGATTAATTTCAAGATGGTAACTTCAATTTGGGTTAAGTCTTTTTATTAATCAGAAATTACAATTTGGTCCCTAAAGTTGTAAATTGATCAATTGGGTCCCTGTTTGATCTCTGATGTTTGTGATCTTTTAGTATGTTGCTTGTATGATCACACATAGGTTAAATGTGCATCTAGATAAGATTAAAAAGAAAAAAAAGGGTCGTTAATCAAGGTTGACTTTCGGGTTGACTTTGGTTTTCCCCGTGTGACTTTCTTAATTCGGGTCAACCGTCTAGGCCGGGTTAAGGGGGTTACATTTGGTGGTATCAGAGCTGAGTTTGCGAGTAATTGGGAATGAATGTATGCATGATTGATATATGTATGTTCTGTATGCTTGTTGATTGAAAGCATGATCAGTGATTTGTGTTTTTGATGCAATTGAGATGTATGCTATGATGTTGCATGTTGAGGGTACCCATTGCCAAACAAAAGCTAATGAAATGAAGTTGATTTTGATGAAATTGAGCTTGAATACTTGGATTGCTTACCTTGCTGGGCCTGACTTGTTTTATTTTTTGCATTGTGATTGCATGGTAAAAGTATGGCACCACGTAGAGAGTTAAGAAGTAGTGCTCGAGCTACGACCCCGGAAGGGAATGTGAATGAAGAGCACACCGGTAGTGCTGTGTTACCTCCTCCTCCACCTGGTGGTGGTGGTGCGGAGAGGGAAAGAGCTGGAGCTGAGGCAGCTGGTGCTAGAGCTGCAGGACCTGAGGTTGGTCAGGGGCAAGCGATGCCTGACATGTCTGTGCTGGTACAAGCTATTGCGGGTGCTTTTCGAGCAGCAGTAGCTGGAGCTCAAGGAGCTGGGCATCAAGGAGATGCTGGAGTCAGATTGCCTTTGGAGCGTCTGCGCAGTCTTGGAGGGACTGAGTTTAGAGGATTGTCAGCTGGGATGGCTGAAGTTGATGTTACCTGGACATTCTTTCAGAATGTGTTTAAGAGGAGATATCTGGGAGTGAGATATCTGGATGAGAAAAAGCGGGAATTCATGTCTCTTACCCAAGGGAGCATGAGTGTAGCTGAGTACGAGGTGCAGTTCGTACGGCTTAGTCAGTATGCACCGAAGCTGATACCCGATGAGCGGGCGAGGTGCGAGAGGTTTCGTTACGGTCTTGTGACGGATGTTAAGATGTATGTGCTGGCCACTGAATATGATGATTTTGATGTTTTGGTGGGCCGAGCCAAAGACATTGAGATGAACCTGAGTTTGTCTGCTAGAGGTGCTGGAGCAAGTGCTGGGAAGAGGTCGGCTGAGTATAGTTCCGGAGGTGGACGGAACAAGAGGGGACGCGATCAGAAGTATCAGTCCTCAGTCAAGAGAGGTGGAGGTGCACCTGCTAGAGGAGGCTTTGCTAGGGCTGAGCCTAGTGCTTGCTGGATTTGTGGTTCTCGTGGTCACATGAAGCGTGACTGTCCTCGTGCTGGGAGGGAGGTGCAAGCTCCTGTTGTGGCAGCTGGTAATGCTGGTGGAAATGGATGTTGGAACTGTGGTTCTGTGGACCACTTGAGACGTGATTGTCCGAGGTTGGCTGGTGGCCAAGATCGTGCTCCTGTTGTTGCAGCACCGCAGAGAGGTCGTGGGCGCGGCCGTGGTAATTTCCAGAGGCGTGAGGAAGGTGGCCGAGGAGTAGCTCATGTTGTAGCTATTCAGCCTGAGGGTGGAGGCCAAGCGAGGGTGTATGCTCAGCGCGAGGGAAGGAATGATGCAGATGTGATTGCAGGTACCTTTACTTTGCAATCTTTGTCATTGCTATCTTTGATTGATTCTGGATCTACTCATTCATACATTTTGCGTGAGCATGCTGAGTTGCTTGGTTTGCCTGTTGAGTCTTTGGATGTTGGTGTTCGTGTCACTAGTTCTTTTGGTGAAACTGTTGTGACTCGAAAGTTGTATAGAAGGTGTCCCTTGGTTGTTCAAGAGCATGTCTTTCATGTTGATCTTATGGAGTTGCCTTTCTATGGTTTTGATGTGATCCTTGGTATGGATTGGCTTGCTGAGCATCGTGCTGTGGTGGATTGTGAGAATAAGCGGGTGTCGCTTAAGCTTGCGGATGATTATGAAGTTGTTGTTGTTGGCGAGAATGTGAAGTTTCTTGCAAATGTTTTGTCTACCTTGGAGGCGAGCAGGATGCTGAGGCAAGGTTGCGAAGCTTATCTAGCTTTTGTGATGAATCCTAGCTCTAAGGAGCTGAGGGTGCAAGATATCCGTGTTGTGAAGGAGTTTCCTGATGTTTTTCCTGAAGAGTTGCCTGGTTTACCTCCTAATCGTGAGGTGGAGTTTGGAATTGAGTTGTATGAAAATACCACTCCTGTGTCCATTACTCCCTATAGAATGACACCTAAGGAGTTGAAGGAGCTGAAGACGCAGTTGCAAGAGCTGCTTGATCGTGGTTTCATCCGGCCGAGTGTGTCGCCTTGGGGTGCTCCTGTCTTGTTCGTGAAGAAGAAAGATGGCACTATGAGGATGTGCATTGATTACCGTCAGCTGAACAAGTTGACTATCAAGAATCGGTATCCTTTGCCGAGGATTGATGATCTCTTTGATCAATTTCGGGGAGCTGCTGTGTTCTCTAAGATTGACTTGAGGTCAGGGTATTATCAATTGAAGGTGAAGGATGTGGACGTGCCTAAGACAGCTTTCAGGACAAGGTATGGGCATTATGAGTTCCTTGTGATGCCGTTTGGGTTGACAAATGCTCCTGCTGCTTTCATGGACATGATGAATCGTGTGTTTCATGAATACCTGGACAAGTTCGTTGTGGTGTTCATTGATGATATCCTCGTGTACTCGCGTACGGAGGAGGAGCACGAAGAGCATTTGAGGATTGTGCTGCAAGCTTTGTTGGAGAATCAGCTTTATGCTAAGCTGAGCAAGTGTGAGTTCTGGCTTAAGGAGGTGGTGTTTCTTGGACATGTTGTTTCAGCTGAGGGGATTCGTGTTGATCCTCAGAAGATTGAGGCGGTGATGAGCTGGAAAGTTCCTAAGTCTGTTCATGAGGTTCGTAGTTTCCTTGGTTTGGCGGGATACTACCGGAGGTTTGTGGATGGTTTTTCCAAGATTGCTGCTCCTTTGACGAAGCTTTTGCAGAAAGATGTTAAGTATGAGTGGACAGAAGCGAGGCAGCAAGCTTTTGAGAAGCTGAAGTTGGCTTTGACGCAAGCTCCTATCTTGATTCAGCCTGAATCAGGGAAAGAGTTTGTGGTCTATAGTGATGCGTCCTATGTTGGTTTGGGATGTGTGCTGATGCAAGAGGGTAAGGTTGTGGCTTATGCGTCGCGGCAGTTGAAGGTGCATGAGCGCAACTATCCTACGCATGACATTGAGCTGGCTGCAGTGGTTTTTGCTCTGAAGATCTGGAGACATTATTTGTATGGTGAGAAGTGTACTGTGTACACGGATCACAAGAGTTTGAGGTATCTGATGTCTCAGAAGGAGTTGAATCTTAGGCAGCGGCGTTGGTTGGAGTTGCTCAAGGATTATGATCTGACGATTGAGTATCATCCCGGAAAGGCCAATGTTGTTGCGGATGCCTTGAGTAGGAAGGTAGCTGTTGAGCTGAGGGCGATGTTTGCTAGCTTGAGCATATCGCGAGATGGTGGTCTTGTTGCTGAGTTGCAAGTGAAACCTTCGTTGGTTCAGTTGATCAAGGATAAGCAGTTGTTGGATGATTCCTTGGTGTCTCATGTTCAGGATATCGCGGAAGGTAGACCTTCGGATTTCTGCTTTAATGAGGATGGAGTGTTGTGTTTTGGTAGTCGGATAGTAGTGCCTGCAGATGTTGAGTTGAGGCGTGCTATTCTGACTGAAGGTCATAGTAGTCCTTTTGCTATGCACCCTGGTAGTACTAAGATGTATCGTGATCTTCGTGATGAGTACTATTGGGTTGGTTTGAAGAAGGATGTTGCAGAGTTTGTGAGCAAGTGTTTGGTGTGTCAGCGAGTTAAGGCTGAACATCAGTTTCCTTCTGGTTTGTTGCAACCGTTGAAGATCCCTGAATGGAAGTGGGAGAGGGTTACCATGGATTTTGTATCTGGTTTACCTTTGTCTCCATCAAAGAAGAACTCTGTTTGGGTGATTGTGGATCGCTTGACGAAGTGTGCGCATTTCTTGCCTGTGCATACTACGTTCTCTTAGGATAAGTTGGCAGAGCTGTACATTGCTGAGATTGTGAGGCTGCATGGTGTGCCTAAGTCGATTGTGTCGGATAGGGATCCGAGGTTCACATCGCGTTTCTGGCAGTGTTTGCATCAAGCTCTGGGTACAAGGTTGCATTTCAGTACATCCTATCATCCTCAGTCGGATGGTCAGTCTGAACGGGTTATTCAGATTTTGGAGGATATGTTGAGATGCTGCGTGATTGAGTTCCAAGGTTCTTGGGAGAAGCATCTGCCTTTGGTTGAGTTCGCTTATAACAATAGTTATCAGGCGAGTATACAGATGGCACCATATGAGGCTCTGTACGGGAGGAAGTGTAGGACTCCTCTTTGTTGGGCTGAAACTGGTCAAAAGTTGGTTTCGATGCCTGCTTTGCTGAAAGGGACCACCGAGAAGGTGAAGCTTATATGTGAGAGGTTGAAGGCTGCCTCTGATCGGCAAAAGTCTTACGCGGATTTGAAGCGTAAGGAGATAGAGTATGCGGTGGGTGACCGTGTGTTCTTGAAGGTTTCGCCTTGGAAGAAGGTGATGAGGTTTGGCCGGAAGGGTAAGTTGAGCCCTCGGTACATTGGACCATATGAGGTGGTTGAGCGAGTGGGTCCTGTTGCGTATCGGTTGAGGTTACCTCAGGAGTTGGAGAAGATTCATGATGTGTTCCATGTTTCTATGCTCCGGAGGTATAGATCTGATCCTTCGCATGTGATGCCTGTTGAGGATGTGGTATTGAATCCGGATTTGACCTATGATGAGGAACCGGTGAAGGTTCTGGATTCGGATTGCAAGGTTCTTCGTGGCAAGACCATTGAGTTGGTGAAGGTGCTGTGGAAGCATCGAGGTGTTGAGGAAGCCACGTGGGAGCGGAAGGAAGACATGCTGAAGCAGTTTCCTTATCTCTTTCCTTCAGGTAAATTTCGAGGACGAAATTTCTTAAGGGGGGGAGAGTTGTAACGCCCCGGTTTTGGGCTTAGGAGTTTTGGGCGTTGACCGGTTGGTCAAAGTGCTGTTCGAATCTTAAGGGGTTAATTTAGGAAAGCCTAGTTCGGGTTGCATTAAAAATATGGAAAAATGTTCTAAAATCATCTTTTAATATAATTAGATGAACTGTGAAAACAATTTTGGAAAATGAGTTTTGGAAGGTTGACATTTTGGCTAGTGACCAAAATGTAATTTTCGCAAGTTTGGTGGCTGTTTTATAAAGGGTTGAAACTTTGAATCTTTAAGGAGCTATTTACCCAAAGGGAGTTTCTCCAGATTTTTCTAAGATATTTTGAGTTATAATTCTGATTTTTAAAGTAAAACAAAAGGAGGGAAATCTCATTTAGTCATTTTTTTCTCAACTAACTTCCAATTTTCTTTCTCTCTTTTTCTCTCAAACCAAACACTCCATTTCCAGAGAATTGATTCTGATTTTCTCACCTAAATTCCTCCTTTCAACTCTCATTTGATTGCAAATCATTGTATCTTCAAAACCTCTTCAATTGCTACAAGTTTCATCAAGGATTTTCATTCCAAAAAGAGGAGAAACTCAAGTTTGGAGGTAAGAACGTCCTTCTCCTCTGAACTTCAAGTTCTTTACTGAAATTCCTAAGTTTTCAATCCTAAATTGATGTTTAATTAAAGGCTTTTAAGTTGATTTGTAGATCTTGGCTAATTATGCAAGATTTTGATGATTTCACATGATTTTCGTTTGATCTGTTAAATCTGTGATTTAAGAGATGTTTTTGATGTTAAATGATCTCTAAAATGATGTGGAATTGAGTTTTGATTGATGCAATCCCGGATAGGTTGAGTTTCCTAAGTTTAGCTTGTGTTTTAAGGTAGCTTTTGAGGTGATCTTGGTGATCTGGTGTTGCTGGAGGTATAAGGTTGTTAATAGATTGTTTTTAGATGTTATTTGATGTTAATGGAAGTGAGGTTTTGCTGGTTTATGGCTGGGCTTTGTTTAGAAGTGGTTTGGATGCATTTTCGGTTGTGTTTGGTGGCCGAAAATGGAGGTTGAATGAGAGCAGCGAGTTTAGGTGCTTTCATTGAAGCAATTAATGCATGATGATGCATTAATCCTCTGCTTTGATGTGTTGAAACAGGGGAGGCATCATTGGATCCAAGTTTGGTTGATTTGGAAGCTTGATTTGGGTGCTTTGGCTTGAAGCAAAGTGGAAATTGGTGAGTGCAATTGTGGAATTGGATTTCCAGCTTTTTAAACCAAGGTTTGAAGGTTTTGGGAGCTTAGTTTAAGTCTAAACAACTTTGCTAAGCTCAAGCGTAAGTTTTCGGATTTTCTCTCTAGTGGTGGCCATGACTTGATGTTTTGCAAAGTGATGATTTGCATGTTTTGATTACTGTTTTGAAAGCATGTTTTAGCATGGATTTTGCTGATGATATAAGCCATATGTTGTAGGTAACTCTAGGTGAGAGTACCTTGCTTTTATACATTGTTTAAATGTGGATTGATGCTTTAAAGTGCATGATGAAAATGGCTTGGTTAAATGCTTTAAAACAGTGGATTTAATGATGATTATGATGTATATTGGCAAGTGATGTTTTGAAAATGTTAAGGTCACTAAGGTGGTTAAAAGTCCTTGAGTGAGCCTTGTTACTTATGAACATCAAGGTGGTTAAAAGTCCTTGGATGATTCATGTTGCGGACACTAAGGTGGTTAAAAGTCCTTAGGTGATCCTTCCAAGGTGTTTAAAAGTCCTTGGGGCCAAGGTGTTTAAAAGTCCTTGGGGTGATTCAAGCATTGGACACAAAGGTGGTTAAAAGTCCTTGTGTGGTCCTTATTCATGGTGTTTAAAAGTCCATGGCCAAGGTGTTTAAAAGTCCTTGGGGCCAAGGTGTTTAAAAGTCCTTGGGGAAAGTTGTTGAACTTGATTTATGAAATGAAATGTATCACTTGAGCCAATATGACATGTTAAGTATGTAAGAAGCATGAGATGCTTGTTTTGATATATGATATGAAGCATGTGATTGCTTGATTTAAAGTATGCTTTTGAGCATGTGCAAGGATTGGTTTTAAGCATGATTTATAAATGGTTTTAATTGCATTATTGAATTGTTTTAATGAGCATGCCTCACTAAGCTTTTGCTTACGCTCTCTACGTTTTCTTAATTCAATAATGCAGAGCATTAGAGTACCTTAAGGGCTGCAAGGAAGGGCAAGCAATCAAGTTCAAGAGAAGCTCTAAGTATGGAAGGTTTTGTTAAACATTTAGCTTTTGTGTGTTTTGGCAATGGGGGACCAATGTATATGATTTGGGAGGTGTTTGAGACTCCCTAAGTATGTTGAGTGTTGTTAAAAATGCTGGTATTTGGATTGAACCTTATATGCTTGTTTTGGAAGTTAAATGCTTGAGTGGCTAGCTTGTGTAGGAAGCATGACCATTGAATTGGGGCTTTTTGCATATGATGTTGGTTTGTTGATTTGTTGGTTCCTATAAGTCTTTTATATGTTTAATTGCATGCTGGTAAAGTTTGGTGATGTTTGGAGCATGTTTGATTGACCAATTGCATGATTTGGTATGCTTGTTTGCTGAAATTTGAGCAGGCGTTTCGGAACAGTATGCACCGTTTCGGAACGGGTGCCTTACACGAACCCAGGCGTCCGAAACGGTGTGCACCGTTTCGAAACGGTTTGGCCTCTGCCGAGCCACGTTCCGGAACCCGTTTCGGAACGGCCCGTGTTTCGGAACAGGGTCAACCTGTTTCGGAACGGTCGACCGTTAGAGGGCTGACATGGTAGTTATATGTTTTGAATTGTTTACGTTTTGGTCCCGAATCTTGTATGATCAATTGCATGAGTTGTGGATGTCCTTTTGAGCTGAAATTTCACAGAGAAGCATGAAACCTGATTAATTTCAAGATGGTAACTTCAATTTGGGTTAAGTCCTTTTATTTATCAGAAATTACAATTTGGTCCCTAAAGTTGTAAATTGATCAATTGGGTCCCTGTTTGATCTCTGATGTTTGTGATCTTTTAGTATGTTGCTTGTATGATCACACATAGGTTAAATGTGCATCTAGATAAGATTAAAAAGAAAAAAAAGGGTCGTTAATCAAGGTTGACTTTCGGGTTGACTTTGGTTTTCCCCGTGTGACTTTCTTAATTCGGGTCAACCGTCTAGGCCGGGTTAAGGGGGTTACATGCCCAACTTGCTGGTGAAAAGAGATTACTAGAGCTAAACGAGCTGGAGGAATTCAGGGCCCAAGCATATGAGAATGCTCGCATTTACAAGGAGAAAACCAAGAAATGGCATGACAAACACATTTTTCCAAGGCATTTCTCAGAAGGTCAACAAGTGCTTCTCTACAACTCAAGGCTAAAGCTTTTTCATGGAAAGCTGAAATCACGATGGTGAGGGTCATTCATCATACATAAGGTGTACCCTCATGGCGTAGTGGATATCAAGAAGTTGGACGATGATGAAGTCTTCAGAGTCAATGGCCAACACCTGAAGGTGTACAGTGGAGCCCCTATCCTCTGAGACAAGTCATACCTGGATCTTCACGATCCTTGAATGTTTGCATCTCCAACCCTATCTTTTATACTATAGCATGTCCATAAATAATTCTTTTCTTTTCTTTTAGTCTAGTTTTATGTTATATTTGATTTTAATTTTCATATCTTTTCACGTGACACTCGTACAAGGCTTTCTCTTTCCTAGTACAATGTCAGGTACAAAGGCAGGGGAGCATGTCGTCTGCAAGGTTGGTAGCAAAGGGAGAAGGACGTGGGGTTTGTTTTTATCCAATTTTGGAGGGACGAAAGAAAAGGGGAAAGAAAAAGATAAGGAGGTTTTATCCGAAAAGTGGGGGAGTTGAATTTAAAGAGAGAGAGAGAAAAGCAAAAAATATGAGAGAGAATATTCATCTATTTAATGAGGAGAAACCCTAGCCACATTAACCCATATTCTCTCTCCATTCGTCTGCCATTGCATTAACTCCAGAAATTTTTCTCTCTCCCTTAAACCCGACACACGTCTCCATCACCTCCCCTCTCCCATTAATCCATCAGTTTCCCCACCTTTTCAACTCCCAATATTTTCTTCATCAACCGTCCCCGCACCCTCTTCATCTTCTTCAAACACTCAAAAAGTTTCCCTCCATCTTTTTGATTTTCTCCCAAACACAGAACACCTTCACCATTTTTCTTCCCATCACATATCTACTTCTGTCCATTTTTCAGCAAAAACTCCATGACCCGTTGCAAAAATGCCCTTGAGACTTTTGACTGCCCCACACAACGTCCAGTCCTAGAAATTCCCAAATTTCTTGACGAGGAAGCAAAGGAGAGATGGGCAAAGCTCGAGGACAAAAATGTTCTTCCAGAACTAGGGTTCAAATACCCTCAAGAGGAAGAAGATCAGTTCGACCAGTCTATAATGGACGTCATTGGCACCCATGGATAGAAAAACTTCGCTGCCCATCCTGTGGAAATTTGCACATCACTTATAAAGGAGTTTTATGCTCACCTAATGAGTCCAACCCAGTCCACAGTTCACGTGCGAGGAGAGCGGATAAAGTTTACTGCTGCAGCAATCAACATGTTCTACGGGATGAAAAATATTGTGAACCGTCACACTTCTTTTGTGATGACAATGGACGCGCAGACGGAATGTGAGGTGCTGGAGGACATCTGCTTTCAGGGAACGGTGCTGGATAATAACAAGTCATTTGAGAGAAGACGCCTCAAACCTGAGGCTAAGGTATGGAATCACTTTGTGAGACATAAGCTTATGCCCACACTACACACTGCCACCTTCCATATCTCTCAACTTTTTCTCATTCATTCCATAATTAATGGTAGAAAAATTGATATAGGAAAGATAATAATGGATGAGGTATATGCTTGTTTGAAACGACCACGTAGCCCCCTTGTTTTTCCTAATCTGATCACTGCCTTGAGCAAAAGGAAATACGTCTTCATAGACGATCTTGTAGATACGTCTGTTTCAGGAAAGACAGTTTTGACCCCAGCACTTATTACGGAACTCCGGGGATTTAACGAAGACATGCCTCAGCAAGCATTGAAGGGTGGAGCTAAAAGTTTTGCTGCAGCAAGAGTGTCAGCATTGGTGGCAACTACAAAAGAACTGAGCTCTGAGCTCAACCTGATTAAGGCACATTAGTGGGCATACTTCAAATACGCCCAACACCGTGATAGTTCCATAGCATCCTGCTTGAGCAAACTCCTGCCGGATCAGAATGTCTCTTTTCCAGTATTTCCTATGGAATTATTGCAAGCCCCCACCACTGCTACAACACGCACAATGTCTCCCAGTGAACCCAGTTCTGTCCCACCTGTTGCAAAGAAAAAGACTCCAGGAAAGAAAGCACCAACAACTCCAACTACCCAGTCAGAACAAGAAACTCCTTCTGTTCAGCCTAATGTCGAAGAAACCGACCCAACAACCTCTCCAGCCAAGAAGACGAAACGCACTAAAAAAGGCAACCAATCCTAAACCTTCAAGACCAGAAAACCCACTCCTAGAGCCAGAGCACCTACCGAATGATCCCGAGGAAACCTCTCAGAAAGAAGCTGCTACAGCACACGTAACTGAGCCGACTCTAGCACAATCTGAGAATGCTACAACATCTAGACTAAAAACTCGCATCAAACACACGGATGGATGTGCCAGGCCCTCGTCGAGTGCTCAATCATTCTCATCAGAGAGTGTGGACGATGTGACTGACCCACACCACTACTCCTCCGAGACATCGATGGACAACACCAGCAGCACCACCTAGCCTTTGCACCCAGGAGGTACTAACCTTTTTCTTTTCAATTTTTCATTTTTCATGGCCTATAGTGTAGATTAGTTTATGCATTGCAGACACTGCATTTCTCAAGTTTGGGGTGTTAGTGTTCATAGTTAATATTTTGCTTTAGCATATGCATTATAGGATAGAACAAAATTTTTACTATGGCATTTTGTTTAGTCTAGAGACATCCTATGAACATATTTATGATGTCTGACGATGAAATTGCTAAGGCCTGAATTAAAGTAGAAAAAACACAACTAGTTGAGATCTGTTGAACTGACTTTAGTATCTAGTTGTTAAAAAAATGTTACATAACTCCTCTCTTTCTATCAGTAAGTTTGTTAGAAAATTTTTCCAGGAAGAACCTTAGTAAACTCTGATATGTAAAGTCTAGAGATCTTAAAAGAAAAAACTAGATGCCCTTGTGCTAAAATAAATGAATAAATGCTACGACATATCTGTAGAAGGACACTCCGCTATGCTATAGCTTTTTTAGTGTTAAAAAACAAGGAGAAGAATAAAGCCTTGATATAGCATATCAGTGAATGAAAGTTGTCACGGGATGACTCTGCCTACTAGCTCGGGGGTGAGAGGTTTGCTCCCTTCTCATCTAGAGTTAAGGACGATAGTTGTGATCAGCTGACACCCTTCGTAGCAGAAAACTTATATCTTTGAGAGTCTAAAAGTGGAAAAGAACTAAAGAACATAATTAGGGTATAACTAGGGAGCTTCCTTGAAAATTTGTCTCACCAGCTTAAGTATAGGAGGAAGGCAGCCACGCACACAACTTAGTCCTAAGGAATGTTCTTAAGGATCTCATGTCTGGTTGTGTATATTTATTTATCTGCCTAAGTTATTTCTGAGGACTGAAATATTGTCATAGCAATCCTCTAGATTAAATCTTTGCCATAGTAGCTCTTTTGTTCTGTTCTATTCATTGCATGAGGAAAAGCAATAGCTTAATTTTGGAGGTGTGATAACTGCATAAATATCCTTATCTTCATACCTTTTTGTTATAGCATTTGCAGGTTCTTGAGTTCATACCATAGCATTTAGACTGCATTTAGGTTGCCTTTTCTTCTTCTAGGTGCATATTTATCTTTGCTGATTATTGGTCCATATCGAGGGGTACTGCTCGGAAGGTTGGTTTTGGTTTTGTTGGTGCGCAGGAAAGGAGTCAAGAGAAAGTCGGTGCCGAGAATTGCTATAGCATGATGGAAGTGGACATTGGCCAGCACGTGAGATACACGTGAGCTACAGAAACATGTGAACATGCAGAAGAGGACGATCTAACATGTGCAGCAGTCGGTGCCCACCTGCAGACCTTGTCAGTGGATATTCCTTGGGATTATCAAGGCATCTTTAGGGGACCAAACCATAGAAGCCTCCACTATATAAAGGGGAGAGAAGCTTGGAGCAAAGTGTGGTATTTCGTGTTGCAAAAAGAGAGGCAAAAGAGAGAGAAAAGGATAAGGAAGTTTCCACCTTCATCTTCTCCAGCTTGGTGTCCTCCATCGTTGATGCTCCAAATAGTGGCTTCACCGACCTCGAGAGAGGCGGTGGGCCTAAGACAGTCGGGAAATCCATGGCGGAGAGGGAGTTCACTTTTCTTTATGTCGCTATAGCAATTTCTTGTCATATCTTTATATTTGGTGATGATATCGCAATGATACGTTGGATGATATTGCCCAGCCACGAACTGTTTTAGGTGGTTTGGGTTTGATGGATGAATTGGTTTTGAGTACTTTTTAATACATGCCATGGCTTTTTCAGTGTTTATCATGATTTTATGCTTTGCTTGTGCATTACTCATTTCCTTAAAGTTGTAAGAGCTTAGGGTTGTAAGTGCTTTGAGAGATAGGCACTATCTTAAGCGCCTTCGATAGTTAGTCGTTCTTTAAGTGTATGTTGGGGTTGGTAATCGAGAGAGCTAGCCCTAAAACCCTCATAAGCAATGGAGTGATTGTTGAGAGGCAGACTCTAACCTACCTTAGAGATAAGTGATAGGTTTCAAGGGCTAAAAAGGATAGTACGTGAAGGGTAGAGGAGTGTTAAGAGTTTACGCCAAGAGGTATGGCTGTAGCATTTTTGACTCCCAGTTTCCTGGCTAGCGATAGTTTAGGAGCACTCTTAGTAAATCTCGCCTAGCATAGAAGATAGCTGAAAAGCCTTAGTATTGTTAAGAAGCTTGAGTTAGGTTATCCATCATTCCCAGCCATCCACTCCGTAGTGAGTTTCGCATATGAAAGGGGACCTATCTATCATATTGTTATCTCATATTTCTCTGCATTGTTTTGCTTCATCATTATTATACCACAATTCCTTGACTATAGCATTGTCATCTGCAAAAAAGTCCAAGCTTTATTGTTACAACAACCGTGAATACCTCCAATCCCTGTGGAGATGATACTCACTCATCACTTTATTACTCGTTCGACGTGTATACATGTACCATTTGCGTATCATTTATAGTCACTACACGAACGCAACAGTAACTTTATCAAATCCACAAGAAAAACATGACCCTGAACAAACAAGGGAAATCTCTGATACAACTTCCTAGTGACTACAGTCTCACCGAAAAAACTAGTCACTTGCATTCCTACTTCAAGCAACTCAACAAGTATATCAAGCAAATTCGCATGCTCACTCAAGATATAAGAATGCGTGGATCTAGAATCAATCAAAGCCAACAATGATAAAGACTGAAGAACAAAGTTACATGCGATAAAATCGATATCATTGTGTTGAGCATAAACACTCGCAGGACCGACTTCCTCAGGCCGAACTGCTACAAAATAAGCAATGCCTCGATGCGTCTCATCTCTCCTCTAGAAATTCCCTCGGTCGTGCCCATGGCCTCTCTGAGGTGCAGCCAGAGTAGGTGCGCGTCCTTGGCCTCCACCAGCCAACAGGGGACACTGGCGCCTCATATGATCTGTTGAACTACAGTTCAGCAAGAATTCCCTGTTACCACAACAGGAGCATGTGCCTCTCTAGCTGCACAAGGACAATTTCGACGTAGATGACCCCAAGATCCACACGTCCAGCACGTGTTTTGATTCTCCCTCATCCTGTCTCCATGAACCGATGCACCATGTCCAATATTGCCTCGCCTAGCAGCAGGTTGATATCTCCTATCTCGACCTCTCTTGTTCCTTCCACCTCCAGAACTAGACTTGACTGCTCTTTTTCATGAGCTAGAATCACCTCCACGAGACGACAGACCCAAGTTCTGCTTTATGTTCTTCACTCAACAAACAAGCACATTGAAATCCATGTAATCTGTTGCCAACATATACATCTTGACTTCTTGTACCAGCCCGTACCGGAAAAGATCACAACGATGCCTCTCACTCGCCATCAACTCATGGGCATACTGGCTCAAACGTACGAACTGGACCTTGTACTCAGCAACAGAAATGTTTCTCTAGACAAACGACATAAACTCGTGCTTCTTTTCGTCAAAGTATCTCACTCCCAGATACTTCCTATTAAAAGAACCTCTGAAAAACTCTCAATCTACTTCATTGGATTCCATACCTGCGGTGATGGTCGTCCACTAGCTATACGCATCACCCTGAAGTAAAGAAATAGCGCATCCCAGCTTGCGTACATCATTACATCCCATTTGATCCTTGATACGAACCGTGCTAGACAACCAGGCTTTCGACGCCTCAGGAGACATACCATAGAACTCAATAGTTCCTAAACTCCTCAGCCTCTCCAAAGGCAAACACACATGCCCAGCTACATGGGCCTGAACGTGCGCTCCAGCTACCACTGCCTGAAACGCTCTGGTGATCGGCTGAACCAACGGCGTTAAATCACCCAAACTCGAACCAACATGTCTTTCTTGCTCCTGCTCCCCACCTCTCGGTGTTGGCGGAGGAGGTAAGTTTCCACCAGGAGGGACATCAACCCCCTTGATTACCCTGGTCGCCTAAAACTCATCTAAAAACAACCTAAACCCATCATTATACCTCGAGCATGCATAACACAATCATTTCATCTCAAAAACCCAACTAAAACCATCAAGAATCTCAAAGATTTCGGTATCTACATTATCAAAACCCTTTTTCAAAATAATAATCAACTTAAAACTCAATTAAAACCAATCCAAAACAGTGTGCATCAAATCCAATCCAAAAATCAAGATTTTAATCATATTTTTGTAAGATTTTGATCTCAAATCAAAACTATAATAAAAACTCATCCAAAAACATCAATTAGAAGACAAAGATCTTGAAAATTTCAATAAAGAACCTAGATTGAAGGTTGAGAACGGGATTTACCTCCAATCCTTGCCTTCCTCAATGATTGACAAGTTTTCCTTAACAAATCTTGAAGCATTTAAAGAGAATTCTCGAAATTTGTTTAGATATCAAAGGGTGAGTGTTTGGGAGAAAAGAAATCTGGAGAAAGAGTTGGGAAATTGGTTTTGCTGAAATGAAAGTTAGTTACGTGAAATAAATTCTCAATTTCCCAATTAACACAATTTAATTAAAATAAAACCATTTCTATTTTAATTGTCTAAAAACCTTTTAAAATACATATCAATTTAAAGAAGGTGTAATTGCACCATAGCTCCCTAAAGATTCTAAGATTTTTGGCTCCTCTTTTAAAATTTCATTTTCCACAGTTTTGAAACTTTACATTTTGGTCACTACCCAAAATGTAGCACTTCCAAAGCCTATTTTGTAAAATTGATTTGACCAACCCCTTAAAAATAATTTAAGAGGATTTTAGCAATTTTTACCATATTTTTATCCTTTCTCGATCCATGATTTCCCTAAATCACCTAACGCGATTCGAACCGTTTTCGACCGGTCCTATCCAATGTTTAAAATATCTAGGCCCAAAACCAGGGCATTACACTATCGTTAACCCCTACGACGCATGACACTATATGGGTCATTGTAGATCATTTCACGAAGTCAACTCATTTTATACCGGTTAGATAGACTACGGTCTTCCTAAACTAGTTGACTTGTATATCAAAGAAGTAATCCGACTCCACGGAATACCTAAGTCTATTATCTCTGATCGAGACCTTCGATTTGCATCTCTATTTTGGAAGACTTTACAAGGAGCTCTTGGCACCAGAGTTAATCTCAGTACAACATTTCACCTTCAATCTGAAGTTCAGTTAAAAAGGGTAATCTAGGTAAATTATCAAAAAAAAAATCTTTCCATTGAAAACCTTAGAAGTTTGCATTGTCATTGAATCTTTCTATACAGATCTTGGAACACAAGCTTCGGGCATGCATTATCGACTTTGGTGCAACTTGGGAAAAGTCTCTACCCCTCGTTGAATTTGCGTACAACAATAGTTACCAAGCATTAATTCAAATGGCTCCGTATGAAGCATTGTATGGTAGGTGGTGCACAACTCCTTTGTGTTGGTCAGAGCTTGGCGAGGACAAGATGTTAGGCCTTGACTTTCTTTGAGAGACTGAAGAGCGAGTCGCCATAATTCACGATCGTTTAAAGGCTACCTTTGATCGACAAAAGGCTTGCGCTGATCTTAAAAGAAGAGACATTGAGTACGAAGTTGGTGAGAAAGCCTTCCTCAAAGTTTCACTGTGGAAGAAAGTCTTAAGATTTGGCAAAAAGGGAAAATTGAGTCCCCGATTCATTGGACCCTTCGAAGTCATTAAATGAGTTGGCCCAGTGGTATATCGGCTATTACTACCCTCAGAATTGAGTAAAATTCATGATATCTTCCATGTATCGGTGCTCCAGAAGTATCGTTCTGATCCCTCACACATTGTGGAACCTGAATCTGTAGAACTTCGACCAAATCTATCATACGAGGAAGAATCGGTTCATATTCTTGCAAGGGAAGTTAAGAGGCTTCACAACAAAACTGTATCATTGGTTAAAGTGCTCTGGAGGAGCCACACCGTTAAGGAAGACACTTGAGAACCTGAAGAGACCATGAGACAGCAATATTCACATCTCTTCAGTTTAGGTAAAATTTCGAGGATGAATTTTTTCTTAAGGGGGGAGAGTTGTAACACCCCAAAATTCGGTCTAGTAGGAATTTAGTTCTGGTGATCGGAAATCCTACATTGATAAAGTCTAAATATTGTATCTACTAGTTAATTATCGATATCAGACTTTAATTGCGTAAAAACATCGTCATTGGACTCCATCGAATAATATTGAAAATCATATAGTGACTAAAGTGAAGAGGTTCTAAATTGGAGGGCAAAACTATGATGTAGTGAGAATTGAGGGACTAACCTTGCGATTAGCCCTTCCTCAATTTATATTTGCATACGTGGGTAAGCCTGGTGAGAGTACTTCACCAAAAGGAAAGCCTATTCTTTATAAGTTTAGTAAAAATGATTTAAGAGAGAGCTACCCGATATTATAGTAAGCACTCACCTCTCTCAAACCTTTCATCTTTCTCATCTTCTTCAACTAAGCAAGCACCTTCATTGGAGATAATCTTAAACTTGGGTTTTCTTCGTTCCATAGATATTTAATCGTTGCTATCTATCGGGTAAGCTATAATCCTCTATTGGTTATTGGATTCTATGGATATATTGAGTTTAATCTCAAGTTAGGGTTTTGACCATCCATGGATATTTCATCGTTAGTGTTTATATTGAAGTTGAATATCGATTTTGATATCGAAATATCGATCCTAATAGTTTTCTATTGACTTTCTAGCTCAAGTAGTGGAGAAAGAGGTTTCACCGTCTCCACCTCAAGCTAGGAACAAGGGGTTCTTATCCGAGAGCCTTGACTGCTTTGGATTGCTAAGGTGAGTGTATTCAGAGTCTCGGGATAGGCGAAAGGCCTTCCTGAATAATTATTTGATAATTTAGATTACATCGCTAACATTGGTGTTGAAGATATTGCATTGGATGGTTAATCGGACACTTTGGTAAGTGTCGGTAAGTTTGTTATTGGACATCGGATATAGTCATTGATATCGTCATTATGCATTGTCATTGATATAGTAATTGTCATCGGATTATTTTATTGAAATCATCGGACATTGGAATATTATTGATTACTGAAATTGATATGAACATTGGAACCTTTGAATTGAATAGGCATTGGATACAATTGGCATGCCGTAGAATTCATGAGCTCAATGTATGGGTGGACTGCGGTCCTAAGGCTACGGCCTATATTGATTTGGTGAGGCAGAGGGATGTGTATTGATATTGGTCATATTGGCGAGGTAGAGGGATCAGACCATTCTTTGATTTGGCGAGGCGTAGGAATTTGCGTGTCCATTATCTTGATTCAATCAAAGAATTAATGATGAAATGAAAATGCTAAACATTGAGTATTGATGCATAGCTTTAACATTGATAACCATGAGATTATGCATATTGATATTTGATATAATGTTGTTCATATTGTTTATGACTACCTCACTAGGTAATGTATGCCTAACTTGTCTCATCTCATGCATTTTCAGGTTGAAAGATCGAGTGTCGGAAGATCAGATTCGGCAAGCAAGACAAGTCACTACAAGCCTCAAAGTAATGTATTTTGACTTATAAACTCCTAGGAAGGTGGCAAAGTAGTTGAACTAGTCATTTGTGCCTATTTTGATGTGTTGGTGAAGGTGGCAAAGCAATCCTGAATCGGATGATCCTCCACAGATAAATTTTCCATGCAAAGAATATATAGAGGACATCCGCCTGCCAGCACCTTTCCCCCAATGGCTAAAGCAACAAAAACAAGAGCACCAGTTCAGGAAATTCTTGGATATTCTGAAGAAGGTACACATAAACATACCTCTCAAAGAAGCCATTCAGAACATGCCCAACTATGCAAAATACCTCAGGGACATGGTTTCCAAGAGGAAAAGAATTGGGGATTTTGAAACAGTTGCTGTAACGGAGGAGTGCATATCCATGCTACTTAACAAGTTGCTGCCCAAACAAACAGATCCATGCATCTTTGTTATACCATGCAGAATAGGCAGCAAGCACGAAACAAAAGCCCTGTACGACTTGGGAGCCAGCGTAAACTTGATGCCCAAGGCAGTCTTCGACAAACTAGGAATTGGGCAAGCCAAACTTACATCCATAATGTTGAAACTTGCTGATGATTCATTTGTACAACCGGAGGGCAAGATCGAAGACATCCTAGTTTGAGTGGGCAATCTTATTCTTCCAGCTGATTTCCTCATCCTAGACTGTGAGGCCAATGAAAATGCCCCCATCATCCTTGGGCGACAATTTTTGGCCACGGGTAGAACTCTAATAGATGTGGAACATGGGAAGGTGACCATGAGGGTAGAAAATCAGAGCATCAAGTTAATTCTGTTACAACCCTCAGAAAAGGAAAAGGAAGGATGCCTTGATGCTCAGGCAGCCAAAATCTGCATAGAGACAGGTCAAGGCAGCAGCTGTCACGGCAGACCGAATGGCAGGCTGAAGGACCCAGTAGCACACCACCTTAAAGAACAGGAGGACCCCAAAGGAAGGAAGGACAAGAAACACCACCTCATGAAGTGGTTATGTCTGGGAGATGCACCCAAATGCACTCCTAAAATAACTTAATTATTTTATCTTTATTTTCTTTATTTTTATGTTCTAGGAATATAATTTAATTTATTGCAATTTATTAGAATTAGATTTTAAACTAGTCAAATTTACTTTTTCACATTTTTATTTTCAGAATTTATGTTTAGTATTTAATTATCTTTCTTTTATTTTAGGCTTTAGGAATAAAAGAGCTGGATCAAGAAGAAGGCCCAGCAAGGAGCCCGCCCACCATCCCGCCAAGATAGCTAAGGGTGGCCTAGCGCAGACAGCGTATAACGGCTAGTTGCCCACTAATGGCTAGCTTCCAACGGCTACAGAAATAACTGGCAGAAATCCCGTAACGTGCGCGATACAAAAAGACCGTTGGCCATTTAATGCCACCTCATCACCCCTTGACAGCCTATATTTAAACATCACTCATTCCATTCATTTACTTTACTTTCACCTCCTTGCTATCTTATTCTTGCATCCACTGCTCTCTAGCTAATTACCTTCTTTTTTTAAAGTTTTAGTTAAAATTCGTCTCACGCATGGCTTCTACATCAGCACCCAAACCCATCTTCCAACGCTTCTGCTACAAGGCAAATGAGAAGAGATACAAAGATTAGTTTGCCAAGCAAGAAATTGGGGAGGAGCAAGGTTTCAACTACACGAAGAAAACATGAGACCTTGCCTTAGAGCCCCCCTTGTTCGAGACCATCCATAGTAAGGGATGGGAAATATTTGCACGGCAGCCGGAGATGGCCAACATCACTTTGGTCAGAGAATTCTATGCCCATCACCCCTGCCCAGACCTGCCATTCATCTACGTCTGAGGGGAGCCTATGAAGTTGAACGTTGCCGTCATCAATAGCTTCTACGGCCTAGAGATGGACGATAACCCTCACGAGGAATAGAGGCAGTCACTGACGGCTGCCGACTACGACAGACTCAAGGCTAAGCTGTGCAAGCCCAACGCGTCGTGGTTGGCAGGAAAGCATGGAATCTATGTTCAAAACTCCATCTACTGCCCGAGCCTATGATGTGGATTACATTCATCAAAAGATGTCTGCTACCCACCTTACACAACTCAACTTTCGACCGACCGCGCCTTGCACTCATCCACAGCATCATGGTGAACTGGCCCATCAATGTTGGGGAGATCATATGCAAGGAGATCCACAACTACTTTCGCAAGATGAAGGGCAGGCTATACTTTCCGTCACTCACCACCGGCCTTTGTGAAAATTTCGACGTCCCAGCCGACCCTGACGATGAGATGAAGACCGCTAAGGGTGGACCATGAAAGTCCGCATGCAGATGATGCAGGCCATGGAGATAGAGCTCATCACCCCCAGCCAGCTCTCTGCCACCCAACCAGCCACTCCAGCCGCCCCCGGCAGTATTGAAGCTACCCCAACAAATGAAGTCCTCAATTTGTTGCATACCCTCATCGACAGCAACAAAAGGATCGAGCAGCAACAACTGAGCTTCATGAAGTATGTCGATGAGGTCCAAGAGGCCTTTGTGGCCTATCTTATGCAGAAATACAAAGATGACGGCCCCACGCTACCAACCTACCCCGCAGATCTCGCTGCCGCAACTGCCCGCCACGCCGCTTTCCGCCGCCAGATGTCGTCTCTGATGCACTACCCATCGCATTCCGCCACCTCCGCTTCTAACATGGTGGTAGACTACCTAGAGTTGCATCAACAACATCATTCCCCCATCTACACAGCGGCAACGGTGGCCAACACCTCCTCATCAGATGAGGTTGAGCAGCAGCCGCAAGTAACGGAAGTAGTAGACCCAATGGTGATTGACCCTCTGACAGCACCAACTGAGGAAGGAACAAGGAAGAGGAAGTAGCACATTATAGCCACATGGCCATAAGTCGAGGAGACAGAATCAAAAGAGAGCGAAGCCACTCCTGTCGCTCATCCTGCAGAACAACAAGAAGCGCATCATCCTACTCCCAAGACAGTCCAGCCGCCGCGGACAACAAGAGTCTCACCAACAAAGTATGCCACCCAGGCATCTTTCGGCCGCTTCCTTATCATCCAATTCTCCTCCTCCTCCTCATCAGCAAAGACACATGCCTCCTCCTAACCATCTACCAACTTCTAGTTTTGTCTTTTCTTCTTTTTACTTTATTTTTCTCTTTTCATATCAATTGTATTTTTTCTCTCTCTATTTTATTTTTTATATTTTATTTTATGTTTTTATTTTGTGCATTGAGGGCAATGCCCATCTCGAGTTTGGAGGGTTAGCACTCATCTTGTTAGGCATAGTTTAGTGCGTATTAGATTGCATAATGTACTTGCCTTAGAAAAATTAATTGAAAAGAAAAAAAATTAGAACTTGTGCTTATGATAGGATAACCGACTTTAAATTTTCGCACCAAGTTAAAAAGAACTTAATTTTGAGGAAAAGCATGGAGTAAACTTAGGATTTTTCTATAATTTCCAAAAAATTAAAAACACTATTGTTACTTGCTGAATTTGTTAGAATTTCTGGTAAACTTTGCCTACTTAAATTATTTGAAAAATTCTATCATGGTTGCAGGAAGCTGTAGCGACAGGCAACAAACAAAAAAAACAAAAGCACTGCCAAGACAGGAAAAAGAAAAATTTTATGATGTTTATCCCTAGAGGTGCCCGAAACTGGGTCTAGGAAGAATCGTGTGTGAGAACACTCCGCTACTATCAAAGTCCATGAATCTAAAAATTTTGAAGTGACTGACAAATTAGCATGAGTGAATGAAAGTCTTCAAGGGATGACTCTACTCCATGGGTTCAGGGTTTTGTAGTTTGCTCCTATCTTAATTTCAGACCTAGAAAAGTAGTTGTGATTAGCTGAAGCCCTCATTGCCATGATTATTTAAATTATGCTTGAATATGTTGTCTCGGCAGCAACCTTGTATATCATGACATCATCTTTGTTTACTTAGAATGTTCTTCATATTTAGCTTGTTCATAGTATCTGCACACACTTCACTGGCATATTATAGTTTAATTGTTAGGTAATTCATGTTATTCCCTCTCACTAATCAAAATGACAAGTGCCACGGCCTTAAGGTGTTAAATCAAGTTTAAAACATAAAATTTTCTTTTTGATTAGTTTAAAGGGCAAGTATGTTTAGGTTGCATTACTTGAGGAAAAGGAATAGTTCGAGTTTGGGGGTATGTAAAGTGTCCATAAGTTCTATATTTCATGCACATTCCATCTCATATTATTGTTGTTTTTAGTACATTTTAGGCATAATTAGGTTCATGCATTGCATTTTACAATACTCTTTACTCTGCCATGCTTTGTATTGATTTTCTGTTAGTTGATAAAGAAAAGGTATTGTTTTAGTTTAGTTTTAGTTTCAGGTACTAGAGGCTAACAGAAGGAGGGAGTAGCTAAGGACATGATGTTGAGTCAGCAAATTGAGGAGTTGTACTAATGCAGTTCCAGACAGAGACAGCAGCTGTCGCCGCCCTACCTGCCGCCCAAGACAAAAAGATGAGAAATTGGAGAACTAGAGTGTAATCTGTAGAGCAGAAAATCCTGATCTTAACGATGTTGTCCACTCAATTTTTCGATGATTGTAGCAGCAGGAAGAGCCGCCGAAGGAGGAACTCGAGCTTACATGTGGAGCAAGGCAACGTGATTGAGTCCACATTCAACTCAAAGAAGTCAGCATTTAGAGTTGCATTTAATGCAAAAAGCTACTTTGAAGAATTCTACTCCAAGAAGGACTAGGCCAAGCTAATGCCTATATATACCCATTGTACTTTTACTTCAAAACAACTTAGGTTTTCCCTTAGGCATAGTTTAGGTTTTCTTGCCGCCATTATGTTCTAAAATTCTCTTTGGGTTCGGGTTATGTTGTAATTAGTGTGATAACGGTTGTTCAGGATTTTAAGTTTGTTTTTGCAGTAAAGCTTCAAGGTTTGCTTATTCCATGTGCTTCATAGTTTTCAATTAAGATGAAAGATTAGTTAATTACTATCCATTTGTTTGGTATCGAGAGAGTCGAACTAACGAAAGGAGTACGTACGATCTCATCTATAGATGGTGTTGATCAATCTAGCCTAGACATAAGTTAGGGTTTATAGAGGCTAAAAGAGGACGGATAAACATTGTTGTCTTTGCACGATTCATGTCACGACTAGTATTATCTGCAGTGGGCATCAACAACATTCTGACTTAGACATAAGCGGGATCACTTTCGAAGTGTTCTGTCAAGCCTTGTAGTTCTGCCGAGTTTGTCGCCGAGACACAAGTCCATTCCCTTGCCGAGGCAGCGAGAGCGTCTCGGCAGTCTAACTTCCATCCCCACTGAGGCAGCAGAGTTTGGCAGTGCAAAGCAACTAGACCTATTCAACGCAGTCTCACACTAAGCATCAACATAACCCTTCCCATTCTATCAATCTGATTTCTTCCCTGTTATTTACTTGTGTTTTATTTTATTTTCTTCTTAAACAAACCAACCTATTTGTGCACTTACTTTTCTTGTGCAGGAACAATGAATCGAGTTAAGATGTCCAATCCCTGTGGGAGACGATATCTTTTATACTATTACTTGATAGGAGTGTGCACTTGCGCTCATATTTATAGAACACTAAAACGCTCTACAGGGAAAGTCTGAAGAAGAAGAAAATTGTCGGTTCAACCTTATTTATAACTAGAAAGTAGTGGTTTGAAAAATATTAAATGTGCCAATAAATTGGTTGAACCCCCATAAAGTGTCTTTTCAGTAACTTGATGAGTACCGAACGTTTACATAGAGTTTCAAAACTCGTCGTCTCCAACCTAAATTATATCATGTTTTCGTGATGATTTAAGTTTCACTTTTACCTTTTAAGTATCGAAAATAACATACATAGTTTCATAACAAATTTAATTTCAAAAGTTGTGGTTCCTGCCAGACACTATTCAATATTAGTTTCTTTGTTTCCTTACTGGTTTCGAGACTCTTCACAAAATTTGATCTTATATAACATTAATTTGCTTTGTGATCATAAATATTTTTACAACAAAATTAATCGAAGCAAACTGTACAAAAAAATTTTGATTGCAAAACTTAAGACGATGCCATATCCTTCGTACTCAACATGAACCAAGATCGACCGATCACGTTCTGAACATCAACCTAAACATGCTTACGTGCATTATATAACATGAATTAAATAGAAATGAACTTAGTATGACAACATTTCTTAAAATGAAAACTTATTGTCCGTCAAGAAGGGATCAATGATTGTTTCTCACAAAAAGTTGTTCGAGGGTTACGAATCAAAGTAGAATATGATGTCATTCCAAGCGTAAAAAGTACATAGGGACCAAGTCTCGGTAGCATAACACAAATTAAAACTTTACCAAAACCCAAAATTGTTAGCCCATAATACAAATCAATAATTGTGATTGAAAATCGAATCAATATGATGTAATTGTCAAAAGATAATGGTTTAGTAATGAACCCGACTCATGGGATGGCGGTTTCGGACACATACTTTGGTCGAATAATTGTCCTCAGAGGTTTCAATTTCTTTCCCTTCATCAATTTCCCATGTTCTAACATCGCAACGTGGATCAGTAACTTGTTCTTGTTTGTTGTATCTACAACGAGCTCGTATAGCAGATGCATCCTGTCACATTCTCCAACTTGCTATACTCGAGAAATAAATATGTTAGCATAAAATAGTGGATGATAAGCATTCAACGTTTGATTATAAATGAAATAGTAATTTAACATTCACTTACGATAGACGGTAGTTCACTGATATGGCCTAACTGTATGCCTTTCATCCATGCAATGACAAACATACCGTAGTCCCATCTATTAAGTTCGATGTGGTTTTAGACATTTAATCACATAATGGATGAAAAAAATATACAAGTGTGAATAACTAATACCAATTTTCTTGAATCATGACTTGAGGACGTTAAAATTTTTAGCATGTCAAATGGCACCTTCGATTTTCAACACACCTTAATGAATGCTTCCTACTCAAAAAAATTGCATAAAAGAACGTATCTGAACAAAAATGAAAACATAGAACAAAGTTCATTCGTACATGCTATCATTCACACAATGCTAACATGGCGACACGGAAAAAAATGTGTTCTCACCATTGTCGTAACCGCTTTCTCCGTACGCTGAGTCGCCAGACTCTAGTAAGTTATCTAGTATCCAAACCTCCCAATGTCCCATATGAATCACACATAAGTACCAGTGTGTATCTTTATCATTCATGGGGAAGAATATCTACATAAATCCAAAATTATTGTTTCCTCAAAGAATAAAAATATAACATATCATCAAACAACTTAACATTTTCCCTTTAAGAGATTTCGGCTTACAATATCACAGCCAGTCATGTCTCCATAAAACTTCAATGGTGCCGCACAAAATTCAACAAACCCTGATACTTTAATAGTTTCACCCTTCATTCTTTAGAACGTTAACTGTAATTAATAATGGTAGTTATTTATAATCGAAAACAATTATTTAACGTAAAAATATGGCATAAACATTGTATTAGATGGTAACAAGAAACATACATGAACATAACAAGGAATAAAGGCTATCTGACATTGCCTTTTTCCTTCGCCTCTTTATGATTCTCCAACAAGGCCACCATATCAATAATCTTGCCAATTTTAAAAAATATAAAGACCGCATAGAAAATTAGGTACCAAATGTTTCATATAATTTGAAGCCATACACGATATTTATTAGACTAACTGTATTTGTGATCCATCTCTTGGGTCATAACGTATCAAGGTACTTAAAAGTGGTATAAATGTTTTAGTGTTGAATGACCATATGGTTGCATACAAACATGGTATTACTTCTTTGATTTTACGTTTCACAATATGTCAAATTAAATGTAACAATTGAAGGCTTACTTTTCCGCCAATAGGGTACTCCATAAATAATCACAGTAAGCTCGTTCTGTGTCACCAATCCCATCGAGTATTATAGCATACGGAACTTTGACCATGAAGGGCCAACATTAAACTCGATGAGCTTAATGCCCAACATTATATATACAAACATTAAGTTTAATTCGATGGGCTAAAGGCCCAATGTTCAATGCAAATGGAAACCGGCAATTGTTATTATTATATTACATGAGAAAACCAACAGTTACCATTATAAATGGTAATTTCAAGGAAATTGTTTCCAAATAACTTGCATTATAATAAAAATTTGGACATCACTAACAAAGTTTGAAACTATTTTGGTTTGAAAGTTTTGAAACTTTATGCGGTTGAATGTTTATTCCTTTGAGAGTCGAAGGGATTTTCGACTAACCTGGACAACAACATGATTATCCTACAGTGGAACATTACACTAGTTAAGCCTATAGGTACAACAATAAGTTTGATATTAAATAAAGTTATGGTTTTACTTTTACCTTCTTTGGTGCTAAACGAGCAGAGTTTGTATCCATGATCTTAGCTCCACCGTCGGGTGTTTTGAATTTGGGAGAATGAAAAACAATGTATGTAGCATTAATGCTCCTACCATGATCTCTCGACGGTAAAGAGATATATCCTCCAGTGTCACGGGAAAGAATCCTACTAAATTCATTTATGACAGGGGCCCCCTTGGACTCCATTCGCCTTGCGATCTTCTCCAATTTGTAATTCATTTCGTCCCACGTTACTTTGACGTCCTCAAAAACACCAACGATTTTGACTTCCAAACATTTAGTTTTGACTTCAAAATCCTTAATTTTTAACATCAAAATAGTTCATCCTCTCTTCCAAACTCTTCAAGCAAGTCATGTCAGCCTGAACTTCTGAACGTTTTTAGAAATAATACTAAATTTTTCTTCCAACATCTTATCAACAACCTACTCCCTCATAGTGTCCAACTTCTCCTCAAGTTTAAATTTCTTCTCTATTCCCATGATAACAACCTCTTTTAGCCCATTTACCTCAAAAATTACTTGCTGAAGCATCTCCAGCATCACATGGCTCGTACCTGATACTCTTACACCACCACCACCACCATCGTTGCATTCCATTAGACCATCCTCTGAGGAAATAGCCTTCCAAATAAAATAAATATTAAACATAAACCTTCCACTTAATAAATGAATGATAAAATGACTCGAAAAGTATTACCTTGAGTCTCTTTGAACCTTTCCTTCCTTTGGGTGCTTCTATGCCTTCGGGTGATTCCTTGTCTTTAGTTGCTTTCGTGCCTTAAGGTAAAGGGTTCTTCCAAGCAATAACCTTCAAAGTGAAAATATATAATTAAGTAATTAAACATAATATCATTTAACAAACCCAAAGAATAATAATTCAGCGGGTGCCTTGGGTCTATTCGAAGATCGCTCGCTCTTTAAGCGCGACAAAACAGACGATACCTCTGACTTCACCCAGTAAAAAATGTGAGGCAGGACATTTGAAATTATTGTGGCTATGCTATCAAATCCATACCAATAATCATACAACCAAACCTAAATTATATATCATCACAACACAAAATTAACTCAGTTTTACTATTTTTGTCATAACTAAAATGGTAATCTAACTTTACCTCTAAGATTGCAATATACCCTTTTAGGTAAACATGTGTTCCCGGCTGTTGTAAATAGTTTACTACCTCTATAAGCGTATCATAAACATACTTGGCCCAATTCATTTTACCCTATAAGCAATCGTCGCACAACAACTTCAAATAATCTGCACATGGGCTTATCTCACCAATTGGACAATGAAAAACTCCAAGAATATACAGCAACACCCTTGCTTTCAAAGCATCCCCTTCAAAGCACGAGAAACAATATCTCGCTTGATTTGTGCATGTTTAACATTAATTCAGAGGTTATAATTTGAACCGACTTCTCTACCATTCTCCCTCGACCACACTTCATGAACATCAACACCATCATTCTTTAGGCCCAATATAGCTTCTACATCTTTAATCGATACAAGAATGTTGTGTCCTTTAAACTCAATAACACTCCTTTCAACATCAAAATTTTCCATCAATTCCCAACATAGGACCCAGTGTACTGGCCAAGATTTTATATTAAATGACGACCCAAAACCAATTTCTTCAACAACAAGATCAATCCCCATCGTCTTCATATCTTTCATCAATTCGTATAATTGTTTCTGACTACACCTTGTCTCAAAAAGATGTCTGCAGGGGATAAGATAACAATAATTACGTCAATCTCACTATAAACTTATACTATATCAAACAACTATTCTTGATACTGTTCTTACCTTATTCGGAATGCATTGTTTATAGTTTTTGTATGTCGCATTCTCCTTATCAACCACATCAATGTAAGGTTATTTTTCTTCCTTCGACATGTTCTCCCTTTTCTTAGCCAACTATTTCCTAACCTATGAATGGCAAATTCAAATGAATTTAACATTTTACATACAGCATTAACAAACATCATAAACCAAAAAAAACCTATCAGATTAGTCATTTTATCCTGAGTTTGCTTCATCGTCAAACATTCAGCTCTATTGTAAAAGATTAAAATAACAAAGGTATCCATTCAATCGTTCATTTTCAAATGCAATAAGATACATACTTGAATATATAAATATGAACTTACTAAAATTGAATGTAGGGAGGACATGTTTTTGTGCGTATGGCCTATCACATATGGCCAAAATCTCATCAACAGATTCATTAGCAACTTCATCAAAAACGGAATTCAAATTTCCATTTTTCATCCTAAGAATTAAACTTCACATTAGTTAGTGCAGAAAAAATTGGGGGAAAGGGTTACATTCCAAAAAACTAAAATATGACAAATTTTTTAAACCCGATTCAATGAATAATATTCTGTTTAAACAAACTTTCTACAACAAGAAATATCATTCCATACCAAAATTGTCAAACAAAAACCCTAGATTTCAAGTATTTCGTAAATAAATAAACTTAGGGTTTGGATTGTTACCTTCGTTTTGTTCCAAATGGAAAAACTTCAGTGACGATTGCACAAATTTTCACTCACAAGCCTAAATTATTAGGAATAAAATGAGGTTTTGATCTGTAATATTGGACGAACATTTTTTTACAAATGGAGAGGATTCTATAGATTTCTAGTAGGGGAAATGAGTTGTAACCCTAAAATGTGATTAAACAAATAAAGGTTCGATTCTCATTTAGGGGAGCGGTTTAATCACTACGAGTATCGAAACTACTAAGTAAGTTGCAAGACTTATAGAAAACTCAAAATATTACTCGTTAAACAAAAAATATTATATTAAGTAATAAAGGTTTCGATAGTTGTTAGTGAATTTCGATATGTGCTGCTTCAACCTAAAATATTATCTATTTTCTTTACTTTTACGGTTTCAACGTCTAATTTTATCCATCCAACATACTATGCGCAAATTTTCGGTAATTTGTAGTATGTTGCGATACTTATTGTATAAACAAGCATTGTTAAAATATTTTAAAACATTTGTGGTTTACACATTTGTCTACAAGTAAATCTAAAATGTTACGCGTTAAATCTAAAATATTATTTTCACCACGTAAAGTTTTGGTACTCTTTATCACATTTCGAAACTTCTTCTATAAACTTTTATTGTGACAAGCTTTTTTAACATTTTAGGTTTACACATTTCTCTACAGCTTCTGGTACATATGTTTTAAAGTTTCGAAACTTCTTATATAATTGTAACATTTTAAGTTGCAACAAGAATTTAATCCCTATATATGTCACGAAACATTTCGATACTACTTACAGAGTTTCGATACTTATCGGCAACAACCTCTTCCCGGTTCCATGAGTTTTTTTCTTAATCTAACGATCAAAATTAAAAAAAAAAGATGCTCATCTAACGGTTCTAAGAACCTGTCATTTATTAGATGTATCTTAACACGCTTTTCTTTAGAATCTCAATAAGATCCTCCAAGGGCAAAGAAATTATTCAAGAACATAGCTCCTAGAAGTTTGGGTAGTGCTTTGGTAAGATAGAATAAAGGTGAGTGCATTTTTAATGTGATTCAATTGTTAAATGTCTATAAAATGTGCATGATTGTCAAAGGTTTGAACTCTCTATGTCTACAATGTTTTTAAAGCCTTTTACGTATTCCATGCTAAGCCAATTTTGTTGGATTAAAATTCGCAATTGTGGGCATATATATAAAATGTATGTTGCTATTATAAAGTATGACACAAAATCAAGTGACCAATTATGTTAGGCGTGTCATAGTGTTGAGTTGATCGCACAATTGCAAATGGCCAAGAGGGGGTGAATTGGCGATAAAAATTTTGGTGGGTGAAAATATGGAAAAATAAAATTGTGACACAAAGAAATTAGAGTGGTTCAAGTTCTCCAAATGAACTCTACATCCACTACCTTAGTTCCCACTAAGGATTTTCAACCAATTCACTACTTGAATTCTTCTCCTTTTCTTGGATGAAGAGGAGACCTTACAATTTGATTAAGCTTTCTACACAAAGCTTAATCCACTCACTTTTACAAGAGAAGTATTTGGTAAACTCTAGAAATTCCTCTCAAAGGATGAATGTTTACCCAATTACAATTTCACACTCCCCAAACTCACAATAAAAGATTACAAAGAGAATACAAGAGTTGGGTACAAGAATTTGACTCTAAGGGTGCAAAGTTTGGATTTGAGTGCTTTGATGTTGCTTGTAGGTTCAATAGTTGTTGCTTGTTCAATTGAGACTTGTTTTTATACCCTTGAATTGAATTCTAGTCGTTTCGGTGGTTGGGATCATAAATAGAGACGTTGAGATGCAATTTCCCGCAATAAATGTAGCTTTGCTGCATACCATATCAGTACGGCTAAGGGGCGTACAGGTACCTGTATCAAAGAGGAAAGAGCCGTTGTGACTGAAAACATCAGGTATCGATACGCTTAGAAGGCATACCGGTATAGTTTTTAAGGGTATTGATACGGAAGGGCGTATCGATACTGAATTTGCTCACTGGAATCCCAACTTTGGTTTTGATAAATAGCGTATCGATACGGCTACTTAGTGTATCGGTACGGTATAACGGTTGTTGAGTGAGTAAAATTTCTATATTTTACCCCTTATTCAACCCATATATATGTTGCATTCAAGCATAATTCATTGCATTTAGGTACAGTTTCACATATACATCACAATTATCTAAAATGGCACAGTTGCTACTGATTTTGGCTTTTGCAGGTAGCTGCTGTAGCAGACTTAGGGCAGTGGAGAAGTAGAGCTGGAACACAGGACTGCAGTCCAGAAGAATGACGCTGTCGTGGCCGCTGCCGTGGCAGACAATGACAACAGCTATATTGAAAGGGAAAAGTGAAGTGGAGCTCGACAGAAAGAGGAAATTAAACCGGTCTGTCGTGGGTCACTCCTATAATTTTTTGAGCCCTAGATCAGAATGAAGGCCAAGCCCAAAGTTCTAGAAAGAAACCCAAAGCAAGAAAATAGGACTAATTAAAGACATCTACTCTGAAGATTTAGTCTTTAATAGAGTTGTACTTTAATTTAAACTTGTATTCTTGCCATATTAGAAAACTTGAACCCAAGGCCTATATAAAGGCATGTAATTCGACATAGGGAATGATATCTTATTCTCTAGCCATCTTCCCCTAAACCCTAGTCGTTTTCGCCTTCTCATCATGTTCTAAACTTCCCCTATGGCTAAGGGTTGATTTTGTAAAGTAGTTGCAAGGATTGTACTGTTTTAGGATTTTTTCTGTTCAATAAAATAGACTTCAACTTTGCTTATTCTGGTTTTCAACATCTTGCAAGAGTATCGGGAGAGCATTGTGAGATTATTCATTTACTTAATATCGGGAGAGTTAAGTATTCAAAAGTAATAAGTACGGGTTTTGCAGTTTATGGTTGAACTATCTCGGACCTAAGGAAAGGACGAGGTTATGTGGCTAAGGAAGAATTCAACAACATCGGTGTTCATCCTTCGATTCACGCCGGGAGGTATCATCAAAGACGTGTTCATCGACAGACTTGGACCTAAGGATAGGACAAGTCACAGCAGGGATTCTTGCCAAGCTTGAAGTACAGAGCTGTGTGATCGCTGCCACGACAACAACAGACTGCTGCCGCCGCAGGTGCTGCCGCGACAGGAGCGACGACAGAACAGAAAGATCTAGACAGTGCAACTCTTGCACTACTGAGCAAATCAATACCGGCCTATTTCTTTACCCTGAATATTTTAATCTTTTGTCTTCAGCATTCTTCATTATTCCTCTACAAACAATTGAACCTTCTTCTTTCTCTTTTGTGCAGCAATACAAGGATAGAGCTATTTCCAGTACCTATGGATTCGACATCTGATACTTTGTGTATCACTTTACTACTTGCGTCGTGTACACTTGTACTCTATTGCGATAGACTCTTTTACATGGAACAAGTTTTTGGCGCTGTTGCCGGGTACTGGCAACATATCTTTACCCTACTTTTACTGCACATTCTTTTTAATTTTTCTGTTTTTATTTGGATTGTTCACCCTGTGCTTTTCACAAGGTTTTTCGTTTACTTATGCGTAGATCGAGACGAGGCAAGGAACCTGAGTATCAACTAGATCCTGAAATCGAACGCTCGTACAATCTCAGAAACCGAGTCCGACTTTTGATAGCCAGAAACGATTACCTTGAGGAACAATTAGAAGCCATGCATAACGGGAGGAACAACCAAGAGAATCCCGAAGATCCTATTGGGAATGAAGGGAACGGACAGCCCCCGCTGCTGCGGCCGCACGACGGTCATGTCGTGATTACATGATCAATGATCATGTGGAACTAGAGACCACCCTACTAGACGTGGAAGCTAAAAATTTTGAGCTGAAACCTGTGATGTTCAACATGATCAATTCCGATGGCCAATTGAATGGTGCTGCTACAGAGGATGCCAGAGAACATCTGAAAACGTTCCAAGAAATCTTTGGATCGTTTAGACTATCAGGAGTAAATCCAGAAATACTAAGGCTTCAGTTATTTTCCCATTCATTGAGGGATAGAGCAAAAACTTGGTGGAACAAACTAACATCGGGTTCAATACGGACTTGGGCGGATCTAACTCGTGAATTTTTATCTCGTTTTAATCCTTCCCATTTATCTGAGCGATTACGTAACGAAATTGCTACTTTTCAACAAGAAGATGACGAGCCAATGCACGAGGCATAGGACAGGTTTACCACTCTTCTGAGAAATTTCCCGATGCACGGATTCCCTGTTTGGAATCAAGTAATTAAATTTTACAATGCTGCCAACACACATACCCGTATGAGAATAGATTCAGTAGCCAATGTATTGCTATTGGATAAAGATCCAGATGAAGCCATGGTAGTATTGAAGGATTTGGCGAAGAATGAAGAGTAATTTCCCATAGTGAGGAGAGGTAAACGAGTACTAGATGTGAAGGACTATGAAGCCGACAATTCCCTAAAGACACAGGTTGCATACCTCACAAACGCAGTAGAAAACTTGCTAAAGAGAGATTCAAAACATGTCTACTCAGCAGAAGAGCTATGTGAAACTTGCAGTGGGAATCATAATTCGGAAGACTGCTCGCTACAGCTAGAGGAAGGGATGTATGTTGGAAACTATAACAAGCCAAGGAACTATGACTCCAACAATTACAATCCCAACTGGAGGAAAGACCCCAAGTTCTCTTGAAGTAACCCAAACAACGCATTGAATCCTCAAGTGCAGAATACCCAAAATTAGGGGCACCTAGAATTTTGACACAGCAGCAGCCGCAACAGCAGCCACAATAGTAGCCGCCAACTGCACCTAGTATACTGGAGCAGACTTTGGCAACATTTATGTCACATACATGAGCTTACATGGAAAACATGGATCACTTTGTTAAAAAGGATGAGTCGTTCATGGATAAAACAGAGATGAGAATTACTAACCATGAAGCTACACTGAAGTCACTGGAGACACAGATGGGTCAGGTTTCCAAGAATATTAAGCCAAGGCAGAATGGAGAATTCCCTAGCGATACTGAGGTCGCTAGACAACCCACACATGAGCAATGCAAAGCCATAACAACAAGGAGTGGGAAACAACTGCCAGGGCCGGAGAAGAAAGCTGAACCGGTTAAGGAACCAGCCCTAGAATCGACTACCGCAAACACTGCCCCGACAGACGATAAATAGCCTGGTGCCGCCACACCTGTCACGACATCAGAAAGGACGGAGGAGAAGGATGAAGAACCTAAGCCCCCTCAGATCCGAATACCAATGAAAGGACCAGCTCAAAAAGATCTATGATATTTTTAAGTAGGTTCGCATCAATATTCCGCTATTAGATGCCATCAAGGAGATGACCGGTTATGCGAAATTTCTCAATGATGCTATGTCGAAAAGATCCAGACTTGGGGAATTTGAAAGTGTAACAATGACAGAAGGATGCATGACTATTCTGCAAAGGCATCCACCCCAGAAAAAGAAGGATCATGGGAGCTTCATCATACCGTGCATAATTGGTGATAAATTCGTGGGTAAAGAGCTTTGTGATCTAGGTGCTAGTATTAATTTAATGCCAAAATATGTATTTCAGAAATTTGGTATTGGACGAGCACGGCCCACGATAGTTATGTTGCAGCTAGAAGACTGCTCTTATGTGCAACCAGAAGGGAAGATTGTAGATATCCTGGTAAGAGTGGATAAGTTTATTTTTCCTGCTGACTTTCTTGTTTTAGATTGTGAAGCAGATGAGAATGCACCAATCATCCTGGGGCGACCCTTCTTAGCCACAGGCAGATCACTGATTGATGTAGAAAAGGGAGAACTTACAATGAGAGTGAATGATCAAGAGATCAAGCTAAATGTTCTCCATGCAATTAAGCATGTTGATGCAGAAGAAGAATGCAAGGCTATCACTAAAGTAATCCTTGACCAACCCTGCATCAAGTCGAGCTGCCATGATATCAAATTTGGTCATTGCCACAGCAGCCACCTGGAAGACTGTCACGAAAGAACGACGACAGTAGCTCCTCAGATTCACACTTATCCGACACTGAAGGTCATGAAGAGGTAAACTGGATAGGCAATCGTCCAGGTAAGTTATTCGAGCCTCTAAACTATACCTCGAATGAACACATCATCCAAAAGCCCTCAACTGTAGAACCACTTGTTTTAGACCTTAAGCCCCTGCCATGGCATCTCAAATATGTTTTCCTTGGATTAAATGATATGTTGTCCGTAATCATCTCTTCCAAGTTAACGCAGGAACAGGAACAACAACTGATAGGGATGTTGCAGCAGCATAAAAAGGTTATTGGATAGACGATAGTTGATATCCAAGGCATTAGTCTGGAACTTTGCATGCACAAAATTCTCTTAGAGGATGATCATAAGCCGACCATTGAAGCACAAAAACGCTTGAATGACGCTATGCGAGAAGTGGTTAGAAAAGAAATTATCAAATGGCTAGATGTTGGGATAATATATGCCATCTCGGATAGTAAGTGGGTGAGCCCGGTGCAATGCGTTCCTAAAAATGGAGGAATAATCGTGGTGACCAACGAAGATAACGAATTAATCCCAACCAGGACTGTGACCGATTAGAGGGTTTGTATGGATTACCAGAAGCTTAACAAAGCTACCTGAAAAGACCATTTTCCCATACCTTTTATTGATCAAATGCTTGATAGATTAGCGGGAAAGCCTTATTATTGTTTTCTTGATGGTTACTCAGGTTATAACCAAATAGTTATCGCATCGGAGGATCAAGAGAAAATGACTTTCACTTGCCCATACGTCACTTATTCTTTTTGGAGAATGTCATTTGGACTCTGCAATGCACCAGCAACATTCCAGAGGTGTATGATGGCGATATTCTCCGACATGGTGGAGGATTTCCTGGAAATATTTATGGACGATTTTTCGTCTTTGGAGACAGTTTCGAAAGCTGCTTAGGCAACCTACAAAAGGTGCTCGAAAGATGTGAGAACGCAAACTTGGGGTTAAACTGGGAAAATGTCACTTCATGGTGGATGAGGGGATAGTCCTAGGCAACAAGGTAAGCTGTCGCGGCATAGAAGTCGACAGAGCAAAGATAGAGGTCATTGAAAAGCTGCCGCCACCCACCACAGTCAAGGGAATTAGGAGTTTCTTGGGGCATGCTGGGTTTTGTCGAAGGTTTATTGCAAATTTTTCGAAGATCACCAAGCCTTTATGCCACCTACTAGAGCAGAATCGTCCTTTTGACTTCAATATTGAATGTACTGAGGCATTCAGAATCCAGAAAGAGAAGCTAGTAACAATCCCAATCGTACAACCACCGGACTGGAGTTTGCCATTTGAAATTATGTGTGATGCCAGTGACTATGCTGTAGGGGCAGCACATGGGCAGAGGAAGGACAAGTTGTTCCACGTAATTTATTATGCCAGCAAAACACTAAATGACGCCCAAGTGAATTACACCACAACAGAAAAGGAACTGTTAGTAGTGGTGTTTTCAATTGACAAGTTTCGTTCATACATACTTGGAATGAAGGTGGTGGTTCACACAGACCACTCAGCACTGAAGTATCTGTTCGCTAAAAAAGATGCAAAGCCTAGACTGATACGTTGGATTCTGCTGCTGCAAGAGTTCGACATTGAAATCAAGGATAAAAAGGGGATAGAAAACCAAGTTGTGGACCACTTATCATGATTAGAAAGGGGAAAGAATCTGCCAACAGACAAGACTCACATACTGGAGACCTTCCCTGACGAGCAGTTGTTTACTTCCACAAGCACTGCCGCGACAGCCATGGTGGCAGGTATGTTTTTTGAACTCCCCTGGTATGTTGATTTCGTTAATTATATAGTTAGCAGAATATTTCCTCCTGAACTTAATTATCAAGCCAGGAAGAGGTTCCAAAATGATGTTAAGCATTATTATTGGGACGAACCTCTTCTTTTCAAACATTGTGTAGATCAGATAATCATGAGGTGTATACCACAAGATGAGCAGGAAGCTGTGCTACAACACTGCCATGCTTCACCATATGGAGGACACTTAGGTGGTAACAAAACTGCTGCCAAGGTTGTGTCGTATCGATACTCGGGGAAGGCAGTAACCAAATTCAAGCAAGGGTATCGATACCCTCCCCCCAGTATCGATACTCCATTCATGTGGTATCGATACCTGTTCATCAGGTATCGATACCCCTGGCCTGAAACTTGCAAATTTGGCTCAGGTGTATCGATACCCTAAGCCCGAGTATCGATACCCCTGTCTGCAGACAACTTCAAAACAGCATCAAACATGCTTCAAACATCAAATTAACATCACCAAACCATTACACAAAGTCAACCAACATGCAAGGACCTCATTTGCATCAGCAATTTAACACATTAACATCACATAAGAAAAACCCCAATTTGTATGGCATGCTTCCTAGTTAAGCTATCCATTCAACTCCAAACTTGCAAAACAAGCATATAAGGTTCCAAATCAAAAACCAACATTCTCAACAACATTTAACAGACTTAGGGAGTTTTAAACACCTCCCAAAACATAAACATTGGTCCCCCATTGCCAAATCAACCAAAAAGCTAAAAGTGCTTGTAAAACCTCATACATTGAGCTTAAGTAGAACTTGATTGCTTGCCCTCCCTTGCAGCCCACAAGATACTCTAATTCTCTGCATTATTGAATTAAGAAAACGTAGAGAGCGTAAGCAAAAGCTTAGTGAGGCATGCTCATTTAAAACAATTCAATAATGCTATTAAAACCATTTACAAAACATGCTTTAAATCAATCCATGCATAAGTTCAAAGCATTCTTAAAACCATGTAACCACATGCTTATAACATAATCAAACCAAGCATCACATGCTTCTTACATACTTTCCATGTCATATTGGCACAAGTGACAAATTCCATTTTGGAAAACAAGATCATCATCTTTCTCAAGGACTTTTAAACACCTTGACCCCAAGGACTTTTAAACACCTTGGCCACGGACTTTTAAACACCATGAATGGACCACACAAGGACTTTTAACCACCTTTGTGTCCGTAGCTTGAATCATCCCAAGGACTTTTAAACACCTTGGCCCCAAGGACTTTTAAACACCTTGGCCCCATGGACTTTTAACCACCATGGAAAGGAGCACCTAAGGACTTTTAACCACCTTAGAGTCCGCAACATCGAAGGACTTTTAACCACCTTGATGTTCATGTAACAAGGCTCACTCAAGGACTTTTAACCACCTTAGTGACCTTCACTTTTTCAAAACCATCACTTGCCAATATACATCAATTTCATCATAATATCCACTGTTTTAAAGCATTTAAACCAAGCCATTTCATCATGCATTTCATGCATCAAATCCACATTTAAACAATGTACAAAATCAAGGAACTCCTACCTAGAGTTACCTTCAACACATGGCTTAAATCAACAGTAAAATCCATACTAAAACATGCTTTCAAAACAGTAAACAAATCATGCAAATCATCACTTTGCAAAACATCAAGTCATGGCCACCACTAGAGAGAAAATCCGAAAACTTACACTTGAGCTTAGCAAAGTTGTTTAGACTTAAACTAAGCTCCCATAACCTTCAAACCATTGTTTAAAAAGCTGGAAAATCCATTCCAAAGTTGCACTCACCAAATCCACTTAGCTTCAAGCCTAAGCACCAAATCAAGCCTCCAAGTCAACCGAACTTGAATCCAAAGAAGCTTCCCCTGTTTCAACACATCAAAGCACAAGATTAATGCATCACCTTGCATTAATTGCTTCAATGAAAGCACCTAAACTCGCTGCCCTCATCCAAACTCCAATTTCGGCCACCAAACACAACCGAAATTGCATCCAAAACACTTCCAAACAAAGCCCAGCCGTAAACCAGCAAAACCACACTTCTATTAACACCAAAACACATCTAAAAACAACCTAAAAGCAACCTTATACCTCCAGCAACACCAGATCACCAAGATCACCTCAAAAACAACCTTAAAACACAAGCTAAACTTAGGAAAAACAACCTATCCGGGATTGCATCAATCAAGACTCATTTCCACATCAATTTAATAATCATTTAACATCAAAAACACTTCTCAAAACTCAGATTTAACAGATCAAACGAAAATCAAGTGAAATCATCAAAATCTTGCATAATTAGCCAAGATCCATAAATCAACTTGCAAACCTTTAATTAAACATCAAATTAGGATTGAAAACTTTAGGAATTTCATTAAATAACTTAAAGTTCAGAGGAGAATCGTTCATACCTCCAAACTTGTGATTTCTCCACTTTTTGGAATGAAAACTTTGTTGAAACTTGTAGCAATTGAGTAGGTTTTGTTTGCACAATGATTAGCTATCAATTGTGAGTTGAAAGGATGATTTTAGATGAAGAAATCAGATCAAAATCTCTGAAAATGGTGATGTTTGGTTGGAGAGAAAAAGGAGAAAAGAAAATAGGAAGTTAAGAAAGAAAAATAGTAAAATGAGTTTCCCTCCTTTATCAAACCTTTAAAAATCAGATTTTAGGATTAAAGTATCTTAGAAAAATCTGGAGAATTCACTATTGGGCAAATAGCTCCTTAAAGATTCAAAGTTTCAATCCTTTTTAAAACAGCCACCAACTTTGCGAAAATTACATTTTGGTCACTAGCCAAAATGTCAACCTTCCAAAACTCATTTTCCAAAATTGTTTTCACAGTTCATCAATATATATTAAAAGATGATTTTAGAACATTTTTCCATATTTTTAATGCAACCCGAACTAGGCTTTCCTAATTTAACCACTTACGATTCGAACAGCACTTTGACCAATCGGTCAACGCCCAAGACTTCTAAGCCCAAAACCGGGGCGTTACAACTCTCCCCCCCTTAAGAAATTTCGTCCTCGAAATTTACCTGAAGGAAAGAGATAAGGAAACTGCTTCAGCATGTCTTCCTTCCGCTCCCACGTGGCTTCCTCAACATCTCGATGCTTCCACAGCACCTTCACCAACTCAATGGTCTTGCCACGAAGAACCTTACTATCTGAATCCAGAACCTTCACCGGTTCCTCATCATAGGTCAAATCCGGATTCAAAACCACATCCTCTACAGGCATCACATGCGAAGGATCAGATCTATACCTCCTGAGCATAGAAACATGGAACACATCATGAATCTTCTCTAGCTCCTGAGGTAACCTCAACCGATACGCAACAGGACCCACTCGCTCAACCACCTCATATGGTCCAATGTACCGAGGGCTCAACTTACCCTTCCGACCAAACCTCATCACCTTCTTCCAAGGCGAAACCTTCAAGAACACACGGTCACCCACCGCAAACTCTATCTCCTTACGCTTCAAATCCGCATAAGATTTCTGCCGATCCGAAGCAGCCTTCAACCGCTCACAAATGAGCTTCACCTTCTCGGTGGTCCCTTTCAACAAAGCAGGCATAGAAACCAACTTTTGACCAGTTTCAGCCCAACACAGAGGAGTCCTACACCTCCTCCCATACAGAGCCTCATAAGGTGCCATCTGTATACTCGCCTGATAACTATTGTTATAAGCGAACTCAACCAGAGGCAGATGCTTCTCCCAAGAGCCTTGAAACTCAATCACGCAGCATCTCAACATATCCTCCAAAATCTGAATAACTCGCTCAGACTGACCATCCGACTGAGGATGATAGGATGTACTGAAATGCAACCTTGTACCCAGAGCTTGATGCAAACACTGCCAAAAACGCGATGTGAACCTCGGATCCCTATCCGACACAATCGACTTAGGCACACCATGCAACCTCACTATCTCAGCAATGTACAGCTCTGCCAGCTTATCCAAAGAAAACGTAGTATGCACAGGCAAGAAATGCGCACACTTCGTCAAACGATCCACAATCACCCAAACAGAATTCTTCTTCGACGGAGACAAAGGCAAACCAGACACAAAATCCATGGTAACCCTCTCCCACTTCCATTCGGGGATTTTCAACGGTTGCAACAAACCAGAAGGAACCTGATGTTCAGCCTTAACTCGCTGACACACCAAACACTTGCTCACAAACTCTGCAACATCCTTCTTCAATCCAACCCAATAGTACTCATCGCGAAAATCGCGATACATCTTGGTACTACCAGGGTGCATAGAAAAAGGACTACTATGACCTTCAGTCAGAATAGCACGCCTCAACTCAACATCAGCAGGCACAACTATCCGACTACCAAAACACAACACTCCATCCTCATTAAAGCAGAAATCCGAAGGTCTACCCTCCGCGATATCCTGAACATGAGACACCAAGGAATCATCCAACAACTGCTTTTCCTTGATCAACTGAACCAAAGATGGTTTCACTTGCAACTCAGCAACAAGACCACCATCCCGCGATATGCTCAAGCTAGCAAACATCGCCCTCAGCTCAACAGCTACCTTCCTACTCAAAGCATCCGCAACAACATTGGCCTTTCCAGGATGATACTCAATCGTCAGATCATAATCCTTGAGCAACTCCAACCAACGTCGCTGCCTAAGATTCAACTCCTTCTGAGACATCAGATACCTCAAACTCTTGTGATCCGTGTACACAGTACACTTCTCACCATAGAGATAATGCCTCCAGATCTTCAAAGCAAAAACCACTGCAGCCAACTCTATATCATGCGTAGGATAATTGCGCTCATGCACCTTCAACTGCCGCGACGCATAAGCCACAACCTTACCCTCTTGCATCAGCACACACCCCAAACCAACATAGGATGCATCACTGTAGACTACGAACTCTTTCCCTGATTCAGGCTGAATCAAGATAGGAGCTTGCGTCAAAGCCAACTTCAACTTCTCAAAAGCTAGCTGCCTCGCTTCCGTCCACTCATACTTAACATCCTTCTGCAAAAGCTTCGTCAAAGGAGCAGCAATCTTGGAAAAACCATCCACAAACCTCCGGTAGTATCCCGCCAAACCAAGGAAACTACGGACCTCCTGAACAGACTTAGGAACCTTCCAGCTCATCACCGCTTCAATCTTCTGAGGATCCACACGAATCCCCTCAGCTGAAACAACATGCCCAAGAAACACCACCTCCTTAAGCCAGAACTCACACTTGCTCAACTTAGCATAAAGCTGATTCTCCAACAAAGCTTGCAAAACCACCCGCAAATGCTCTTCGTGCTCCTCCTCAGTACGCGAGTACACGAGGATATCATCAATGAACACCACAACGAACTTGTCCAGGTATTCATGAAAAACACGATTCATCATGTCCATGAAAGCAGCAGGAGCATTTGTCAAACCAAACGGCATCACAAGAAACTCATAATGCCCATACCTTGTCCTGAAAGCTGTCTTAGGCACATCCACATCCTTCACTTTCAATTGATAATACCCCGACCTCAAGTCAATCTTAGAGAACACAGCAGCTCCCCGAAATTGATCAAAGAGATCGTCAATCCTCGGCAAAGGATACCGATTCTTGATAGTCAACTTGTTCAGCTGACGGTAATCAATGCACATCCTCATAGTGCCATCTTTCTTCTTCACAAACAAGACAGGAGCACCCCAAGGCGACACACTCGGCCGGATAAAACCACGATCAAGCAACTCTTGCAACTGCGTCTTCAGCTCCTTCAGCTCCTTAGGTGCCATTCTATAGGGAGTAATGGACACAGGAGTGGTATTTTCATACAGCTCAATACCAAACTCCACTTCGCGATTAGGAGGTAAACCAGGCAACTCCTCAGGAAAAACACCAGGGAACTCCTTCACCACGCGGATATCTTGCACTCTCAGCTCCTTAGAGCTAGGATTCATCACAAAAGCAAGATAGGCTTCACAACCTTGCCTCAGCATCCTACTTGCCTCCAAGGTAGAAACAACATTGGCAAGAAACTTCACATTCTCACCAACCACCACTACTTCATAATCATCCGCAAGCCTAAGCGACACCCGCTTATTCTCACAATCCACAACAGCACGATGCTCAGCAAGCCAATCCATACCAAGGATCACATCAAAACCATAAAAGGGCAACTCCATAAGATCAACATGAAAGACATGCTCTTGAACAACCAAAGGGCACCTTCTATACAGCTTACGAGTCACAACAGTTTCACCAAAAGAACTAGTGACTCTAACACCAACTTCCAAAGACTCAACAGACAAACCAAGCAACTCAGCATGCTCACGCAAAATGTATGAATGAGTAGATCCAGAATCAATCAAGGAAAGCAAAGACATGGATTGCAAAGTAAAGGTACCTGCAATCACATCAGCATCATTCCTTCCTTCGCGCTGAGCATACACCCTCGCCTGGCCTCCACCCTCAGGTTGAATAGCTACAACATGAGCTACTCCTCGGCCACCTTCCTCACGCCTCTGAAAATTACCACGGCCGCGCCCACGACCTCTTTGCGGTGCCGCAACAGCAGGAGCACGCTCTTGGCCACCAGCCATTCTCGGACAATCACGTCTCAAGTGGTCAGCAGAACCACAATTCCAGCACTCATAACCAACATTACCAGCTGCCACAACAGGAGCCTGCACCTCTCTTCCAGCACGAGGACAGTCACGCTTCAAGTGTCCACGAGAACCACAGATCCAACAAGCACTAGGCTCAGCCCTAGCAAAACCTCCTCTAGCAGGTGCACCTCCACCTCTCTTAGCTGAAGACTGAAACCTCTGATCACGCCCTCTCTTGTTCCGTCCACCTCCGGAACTATACTCGGCAGTTCTCTTCCCAGAACTAGCTCCAGCACCTTTCGCAGACAAGCTCAGATTCATCTCAATATCCTTGGATCGACCAACCAACACATCAAAATCATTGTACTCAGCTGCCAACATATAGGTCTTAACATCCGGCACTAAGCCATAACGAAACCTTTCGCACCTCTCTCGCTCATCAGGTACCAGCTCCGGTGCATACTGGCTAAGGCGTACAAACTGTACCTCATACTCAGCCACACTCATGTTCCCTTGAGCCAGAGACATGAATTCACGCTTCTTTTCATCCAGATATCTCACTCCCAGATATCTCCTCTTGAACGCATTCAGGAAGAATGTCCAAGTGATGTCAGCTTCAGCCATCCCAGAGATTGTGGTCGTCCACCACGTATAGGCATCACCTTGCAACAAAGATACCACACAGCCCAACTTTTGCACATCCGTGCAACTCATCTGTCCCAGAACACGCTTGGTGCTCTCCAGCCAAGCTTCCGACCTCTCAGCTGACATACCTCTGAACTCAGTCCCACCAAGACTGCGCAGACGCTCTAAGGGTAGTCTTACACCAGCATCTCCCTGATGCCCAGCTCCTTGAGCTCCAGCTACTGCTGCTCTAAAAGCACCCGCAATAGCTTGCACCAAAGCAGACATGTCAGGCATCGCTTGTCCCTGACCAACCTCAGGTCCTGCAGCTCCAGCACCAGCTGCCTCAGCTCCAGCTCTTCCCCTCTCCGCACCACCACCAGGTGGAGGAGGAGGTAACACAGCACTACCAGTGTGCTCATCATTCACATTCCCTTCAGGAGTCGTAGCTCTTACGTTACTCCTTAACTCTCTACGTGGTGCCATACTTTACCATGCAAATACAATGCAAAATTAAAACAAGTCAGGCCCAGCAAGGTAAGCAATTTCAAGTATTCAAGCTCAATCTCTTTCAAAAACAACATCATTTCTTTAGCTTTTGTTTGGCAATGGGTACCCTTATCATGCATCATCACAACATACTTCACAAAAACATCATCAACATAATTCACTGAACATGCTTTCACTCAACAAGCATACAAACCAAACCATGCTTCAATCATGCACAACAACATTCCCAATTACTCAAGAACTCAGCTCTGATACCACCAAATGTAACCCCCGTAGCCCGGCCTAGACGCCCGACCCGAACTACGGAGATTACACGGGGAAAACCAAAGTCAACCCGAAAGTCAACCTTGATTAACGACCCTTTTTTTTTTCTTTTTAATCTTATCTAGATGCACATTACTCCTATGTGTGACCATACAAACAACATGTTAAAAGATTACATCCATCAGAGATCAAACAAGGACCCAATTGAACAAATTACAACTTTAGGGACCAAATTGTAATTTCTGATAAATTAAAGGACTTAACCCAAATTAAGGTTACCAACTTGAAATTAGTCAGGTTACATGCATCTCTGTGAAATTTCAGCTCAAAAGGACACCCACAGCTCATACAATTGATCATACAAGATTCAGGACCAAAAGGTAAACAAAACAAAACATTCAAAGATTCTTTTAACTGATTTTAACGGTCCGGTATCGATACGCCACGTGTCGTATCGATACTCGGGGAAGGCAGTAACCAAATTCAAGCAAGGGTATCGATACCCTCCCCCCAGTATCGATACTCCATTCATGTGGTATCGATACCTGTTCATCAGGTATCGATACCCCTGGCCTGAAACTTGCAAATTTGGCTCAGGTGTATCGATACCCTAAGCCCGAGTATCGATACCCCTGTCTGCAGACAACTTCAAAACAGCATCAAACATGCTTCAAACATCAAATTAACATCACCAAACCATTACACAAAGTCAACCAACATGCAAGGACCTCATTTGCATCAGCAATTTAACACATTAACATCACATAAGAAAAACCCCAATTTGTATGGCATGCTTCCTAGTTAAGCTATCCATTCAACTCCAAACTTGCAAAACAAGCATATAAGGTTCCAAATCAAAAACCAACATTCTCAACAACATTTAACAGACTTAGGGAGTTTTAAACACCTCCCAAAACATAAACATTGGTCCCCCATTGCCAAATCAACCAAAAAGCTAAAAGTGCTTGTAAAACCTCATACATTGAGCTTAAGTAGAACTTGATTGCTTGCCCTCCCTTGCAACCCACAAGATACTCTAATTCTCTGCATTATTGAATTAAGAAAACGTAGAGAGCGTAAGCAAAAGCTTAGTGAGGCATGCTCATTTAAAACAATTCAATAATGCTATTAAAACCATTTACAAAACATGCTTTAAATCAATCCATGCATAAGTTCAAAGCATTCTTAAAACCATGTAACCACATGCTTATAACATAATCAAACCAAGCATCACATGCTTCTTACATACTTTCCATGTCATATTGGCACAAGTGACAAATTCCATTTTGGAAAACAAGATCATCATCTTTCTCAAGGACTTTTAAACACCTTGACCCCAAGGACTTTTAAACACCTTGGCCACGGACTTTTAAACACCATGAATGGACCACACAAGGACTTTTAACCACCTTTGTGTCCGTAGCTTGAATCATCCCAAGGACTTTTAAACACCTTGGCCCCAAGGACTTTTAAACACCTTGGCCCCATGGACTTTTAACCACCATGGAAAGGAGCACCTAAGGACTTTTAACCACCTTAGAGTCCGCAACATCGAAGGACTTTTAACCACCTTGATGTTCATGTAACAAGGCTCACTCAAGGACTTTTAACCACCTTAGTGACCTTCACTTTTTCAAAACCATCACTTGCCAATATACATCAATTTCATCATAATATCCACTGTTTTAAAGCATTTAAACCAAGCCATTTCATCATGCATTTCATGCATCAAATCCACATTTAAACAATGTACAAAATCAAGGAACTCCTACCTAGAGTTACCTTCAACACATGGCTTAAATCAACAGTAAAATCCATACTAAAACATGCTTTCAAAACAGTAAACAAATCATGCAAATCATCACTTTGCAAAACATCAAGTCATGGCCACCACTAGAGAGAAAATCCGAAAACTTACACTTGAGCTTAGCAAAGTTGTTTAGACTTAAACTAAGCTCCCATAACCTTCAAACCATTGTTTAAAAAGCTGGAAAATCCATTCCAAAGTTGCACTCACCAAATCCACTTAGCTTCAAGCCTAAGCACCAAATCAAGCCTCCAAGTCAACCGAACTTGAATCCAAAGAAGCTTCCCCTGTTTCAACACATCAAAGCACAAGATTAATGCATCACCTTGCATTAATTGCTTCAATGAAAGCACCTAAACTCGCTGCCCTCATCCAAACTCCAATTTCGGCCACCAAACACAACCGAAATTGCATCCAAAACACTTCCAAACAAAGCCCAGCCATAAACCAGCAAAACCACACTTCTATTAACACCAAAACACATCTAAAAACAACCTAAAAGCAACCTTATACCTCCAGCAACACCAGATCACCAAGATCACCTCAAAAACAACCTTAAAACACAAGCTAAACTTAGGAAAAACAACCTATCCGGGATTGCATCAATCAAGACTCATTTCCACATCAATTTAATAATCATTTAACATCAAAAACACTTCTCAAAACTCAGATTTAACAGATCAAACGAAAATCAAGTGAAATCATCAAAATCTTGCATAATTAGCCAAGATCCATAAATCAACTTGCAAACCTTTAATTAAACATCAAATTAGGATTGAAAACTTTAGGAATTTCATTAAAGAACTTAAAGTTCAGAGGAGAATCGTTCATACCTCCAAACTTGTGATTTCTCCACTTTTTGGAATGAAAACTTTGTTGAAACTTGTAGCAATTGAGTAGGTTTTGTTTGCACAATGATTAGCTATCAATTGTGAGTTGAAAGGATGATTTTAGATGAAGAAATCAGATCAAAATCTCTGAAAATGGTGATGTTTGGTTGGAGAGAAAAAGGAGAAAAGAAAATAGGAAGTTAAGAAAGAAAAATAGTAAAATGAGTTTCCCTCCTTTATCAAACCTTTAAAAATCAGATTTTAGGATTAAAGTATCTTAGAAAAATCTGGAGAATTCACTATTGGGCAAATAGCTCCTTAAAGATTCAAAGTTTCAATCCTTTTTAAAACAGCCACCAACTTTGCGAAAATTACATTTTGGTCACTAGCCAAAATGTCAACCTTCCAAAACTCATTTTCCAAAATTGTTTTCACAGTTCATCAATATATATTAAAAGATGAATTTAGAACATTTTTCCATATTTTTAATGCAACCCGAACTAGGCTTTCCTAATTTAACCACTTACGATTCGAACAGCACTTTGACCAATCGGTCAACGCCCAAGACTTCTAAGCCCAAAACCGGGGCGTTACATGACAAGTGTCAACGAACTAGAAACATCTCAAGGAGACATGAAATTCCGCTGCAAAACATCCTTGAAGTTGAGATCTTCGATGTATGGGGGATTGATTTCATGGGACCATTCCCAACATCATGTGGGAACCTCTACATCCTATTGGCAGTGGACTACGTGTCCAAATGGGTTGAAGCGATCGCCACACAGAAAAATGATGCCAAGACTGTTCAGAGATTTCTACACATGAACATTTTTTCCAAATTTGGCATACCTAAGGCGATCATCAGTGATGAAGGGAGACATTTCGACAACAGGGTAATAGCTGCTGCCTTAAGAAAATATTGCGTAAAGCATCGGATCGCAACAGCATATCACCCTCAGACCAATGGACAGGCCAAAATATCCAACAAAGAGGTAAAGAACATCCTTGAGAAGATGGTTAAACCGACTCGAAAGGACTGGTCCTTACACCTCAATGATGCACTCTGGGCCTATAGAACAGCATTTAAGACTCCATTAGGAATGTCACCCTACCGGCTGATATATGGAAAAACATGCCATTTACATGTTGAGATAGAGCACAGAGCTTACTGGGCTATCAAAGCAGTGAACATGGACTTAGACAAGGAAGGACAGAAAAGGTTACTTGACTTGAATGAAATTGAAGAAATTTGAGCAATGGCCTACGACAACACAAGGATTTACAAGGACAAAACAAAGAGGTGGCATGACAAGAAGTTGCTGCCACGATAGTTCTGCCCAGGGCAGCTTGTGTTGTTATTCAACTCTAGGTTGAAACTCTTCCCAGAGAAGCTGAAATCTAGATGGTTCGGCCCATTCCAAGTTGTGCAAGTTTTTCCTCATGGTGCAATCACGATCAAATCCTTAAAAGACGGGCACCAATTTAAAGTCAACGGACAGAGACTGAAGCATTATCAGGGGACTGAAGCCCCAAGAATGCAGGAAGTGGTTACTTTAGGAGATGCCCCTCAAGGCATTCCTAATTTAACTTAATTTTATTATTATTATTATTATTATTATTATTATTATTATTATTATTATATATTAGGAAATTATAATTGTTTTATTTTTAAAGACTAAGTTTTTATTTTAATTATTTTTAGGAAATAAGGGAAACAATGAGAGGAGAAGAAGTGAACCAGCCCACCATCTCACCAGCAGCCCAAAAAGCCCAAAGGAGGAGTCTGTCGTCACAGCCTGTCAACAGCTGTCGCGACAGACGCAGAAAAGACAACCAGTCACCACGCTGTCGCGACAGACACGCAAACGCGTAACAGACGCACAGCAGACACGGAAACGCGTGGCAGACACGGAAACGCGTGACAGACGCGTTAGAAACCACGTAACAGATGTCTCCGTTATTCGCGCCTGCCGTTACAGCTCCAACGGGTAGCAACACCTTCATCCATATAAACCCCATTTTACTATTAATTTTCACCTCACTTTTACTCTCTCAACTTGCTTCATCTCTAGATCTCAGATTTTTCTTTCATTTTTCTACAGCCTTGCAATTATGAGTGCCAGACAAACAAGACGAAGTGCTGCCTCCAACTCTGTCGCAGCATCAGGCACACCCATCCACGACAGACTCCCCAACCGCTTTGCCACCTCGGACTCCGTCGCCGCTACTACACCTCCTTCCAAAAAAGGGAGATGTGGGAAGATAGAGGGCTCCACTACGCCAAACGCACTAAAAATTTCAGGCTCGAACCGTTCATAGCTCGGAAGATTAAAGCCCTCAAATGGCAGATGTTTGCTGCCCAGCCCGAGGAGATGAATGTCACTTTAGTCCGAGAATTCTACGCTGCCATCGACAGTAAGGACACGCATACCGTGACAGTGCGAGGCAAGGAAGTCACCTTCGAGCCAGAATACTTCAACACCCTTTACGGCATCTACGTCGGCAAGAAGGAAGACGGGCACAAGAGGTTCGTGGAAAGTCTGTCACTAGCAGACTACGATGTTGTCATGACAGAGCTAACGGAAGAAGGAACAGAGTGGAATTCTGATCCCAAGCAGTGTTGGACAGTTAAACGCACTCAACCCACTCCCGAGGCAAAGTTATAGAACCACTTCGTCAAGAAGAGGATTATGCCTTCTTCCCACAATAGCACGGTCGGCAGACCAAGGTTAGCTCTCATTCACTCCATTTTAAATGAGAGACCTATTCATGTCGGTCGATATATACGAGAAGGAATTTTGGAGTGTGCCATTAAGCCATAAGGACCCCTTTTCCTCTCGTACCTCATCATCGAGATCTACCGCGGGCACAACGTTTCCGAAATCCCTGAAGATTACAAGGTCCAAGGGAAAGGATGGACCTAACGCAACATATTCAGTTGATGGAGCTGAAAGCTGCCACACCCATCTCATGTTTCAACCCGTCTGCCGCGGCAGAGGAACCAGTAGAGCCCACTCAGACAGAACCTGCCGCCGCAGAACAGCAGCAACTCCTCCTGTAGACTCCTCCACTCAAATCCTAGCCACACTGCAATAGATGGAGGAGCGACAGTTGGGTCTGATGAGTTTTGTCAGAGACTTCACAGCAGCAACGGTACATTTTATTCAAAACAATTTAAATTTTGCAAATGTACAGTTTCCTGCTTTCCCAAAACATTATTTTGCTGCCCCTACACCTGCCCATACGCCTACCCATGTTGCCACACCAAAAACACCCTATGTTGCGTCTACTCCAACCCCGGCCGCGACAGCTGAAGGTGGCAGCCACACTGCCACTGTCTCTGCCAGAGGAGAGAAATGAAAGGAGCCACCCACCGACCTTGATGATTTTATTGACGGGGTCTCTTCCTTCTCCATCTGGGAGGAATCTGATGGAGAGCCTTCTATCAAAAGGAACCTTTCAAAGGAGTTCACTCCGATGAAAAGGTAGAAGCCCAAAACCGGTGAAGGACCATCCGGCCAGGGCAAGTCTGGCAACAGCAGCAGCTCTTCTGAAGAGGTACAAGTGCTGGAAAGACTACCCCAGATCTCACCTACTTGCATCCAGCCCCCGAGGGAAGCTAAGAAGAAGATTGCCTCCGCCTCTCTGATAATTCTGCCGGCACCCATAACGAAAGTCACTGCCCTCTGACAGCTAGAGATTAGCAGCAGCAGCAGCGACGACAGGACCTAAATTTAATTTTCTCTTCTTTTTGTTGTCCTGCTATTTTATTATAATTGTGATGTCTTTTTGTTGTTATTTTCTATTTTTTTATTTTCTGTCATCATGCATTGAGGGCAATGCAACCCTTGAGTTTGGGGGTGGCATCCCTCCAGTAATATGAAATGTTATTAGGTTCAAAATTGTGTCTAAGTGTTTATTTAATTTTTGTTTAAAAAATGATCAAAAAATTGAAAATTTGGCTTAAGTCTTTGAACTTAACTTACCTGCCGCGACATATGCTATCGTGACAGTGCCTTTAGGAAATTTTAGGATCTGTTTAGAGCCTTCCTATAATTCTACCCTGTACAACACTCTTTGTGACTCTCGTGCCTTCTAGATTACTTAACTTGTATTCTTGCCATATTAGAAAACTTGAACCCAAGGCCTATATAAAGGCATGTAATTCGACCTAGGGAAGGATATCTTATTCTCTAGCCGTCTTCCCCTAAACCTTAGTTATTTTCCCCTTCTCATCATATTCTAAACTTCCCCTAGGGCAAAGGGTTGATTCTGTAAAGTAGTTGCAAGGATTGTACTGTTTTAGGATTTTTTTCTGTTCAATAAAATAGACTTCAAGTTTGCTTATTCTAGTTTTCAACATCTTGCAAGAGTATCGGAAGAGCATTGTGAGATTATTCATTTACTTAATATCAGGAGAGTTAAGTATTCGAAAGGAATAAGTACGGGTTCTCCAGTTTATGGTTGAACTATCTCGGACCTAGGGATAGGACGAGGGTAAGTGGCTAAGGAAGAATTCAACAACATCGGTGTTCATCCTTCGATTCACGTCGGGAGGTATCATCAAAGACGTGTTCATCGACAGACTTGGACCCAGGGATAGGACGAGTCACATCAGGGATTCTTGCCAAGCTTAAAGTACAGAGTTGTGTGATCGCTGCCGCGACAACAACAGATTGCTGCCGCCGCAGGTGCTGCCGCGATAGGAGCGACGACAGAACATGAAGACCTTGACAGTGCAACACCTGCACTACTAAGAAAATCAATATCGGCCTATTTCTTTACCCTGAATATTTTAATCTTTTTTCTTCAGTATTCTTCATTATTCCTCTACAAACAATTGAACCTTCTTCTTTCTCTTTTGTGCAGCAATACAAGGATAGAGCTATTTCCAGTCCTTGTGGATTTGACATCCGATACTTCATGTATCACTTTACTACTTGCGTCGTGTACACTTGCACTCTATTGCGATGGACTATTTTACACGCAATAACGGTCATTTAAATTTTGGGATACCAACTAATTGACAAGCCAACGGTCGAAAATTAAATACAAAGATAAGCAAAGATAAGCAAATCATATCGATACGGTTGCAAAGCGTATCGGTACGGTATCCTTTAAAGTCTTTCCCATATGAATATCGTATCGATACGGGGTAATATCGTATCGGTACGCTATGGTCTAATAAATTCCAGTGACTAAAAACCGTATCGATACGCCTAAGGGTATCGATACGCCTGGGCGTTTTGCTGAAGTTTGGCTTGAAAAAACATAAAAAGACTTAATGGATTTTGAATATTTAAGAGAGTTTTGTCTTGAAGTATAGTGTTGTTCAAAAAGACTTGTAAATGGTGAGACTTTGAAGAGTACTTAAAAATTTATTGTTTTGCAAATTAGTCCATGAGTTTAGGTTTTATATCAAAATCAATTTTGGTTTCACAATCTCCCCCTTTTTGATATAACAAAACTACATATAAATTTTTATGTTTTTGAAACTTTTGAAAAAACTTTCTCCCCCTTAATTTAAGATTGATTTTCAAAAACAAAATTTAAATAAAAAGTTGCTATATAATCCTTCTCCCCTTTTTTGTTAGATCAAACATAACCACAAGGATAATAGTAACAATAATATGATAAACTTTAATTCAAACTTCAAATTAGAAGCAACTTAAAAGTTCAAAGCAAACTTCAAAAGAGAGCAACATAAAAATCCAAACTTATATCCTAAAACATAGATAAAAGGCATAAAGTACTAAACAAAAGGTGCAAAAGCTAAAGTAATTAAATGACAAGAAATGATATGCATATAAACTACTCGTCCGCATCATCATCATCTTCCTCGTCCTCATCGTCTCGAGTGGGTTGATTTCTCCGATTTTGGTGAAGCCAGACACCATGGAAGACGGTGAGAGAGACATCCCTGGAGTTTTGTTGAAGAGCTATGGCTTTCATTTGATTCTCCAACGATGTGAAACGAGTATCAAAGCCCTTGACTTGATCTTCAAAAGAAGTGAACCAAGTGTCAATACCTTTAACTCGGTCCTCCAAGGATGTGAATCGAGTGTCAATGGCGGCAAACTCGGCTTCCATGTTTGTGAACTTCTCATTGAGGAAAGTCATTAGGTTGTCCATTGAGGAAGGCGCAATCAGGGCTCGTTGGGAGCTTGAAGAGGCATGTGGAGCATCAACCGGAGCATCTTGTTGTGGAGAGGGACATGAAACCATTCATTGTTAACATAAGAAAAGTGAGCACAAGATAGGCAACGCTCATCGATGGGTTGGCCAAGGGGTTCGGGATAATCATGGGAACAATCAATTTCAAGGGAATGGAATATGAAACTCAACACCGTAGAATAGTAAAATGATTTGACTTGGTCGGTGTGATGGTGTTGGACTAGATAGACAAGGTCGGCAAACATAATTTGACAAAGGTTTGGACGGTGACCCTCCCAAAAGCACCTAAGCCAAAAATCATCTAATTGACGTATTGTGGAAAATTTCCCTCCCGATGGACGTAAAAACCAAGTAATGAAAAGATGAAGAATACGGTCATGAGCATTTAAGACTTTGACGGAGCCTAAAAGACCTTGACATAGGGACTTCTCATCATCAATTCCTATGTTTTCAAAACCAAAGGCCTTGCAAAGAACATTTTGATCAATTTTAAAGGTTTTGCCCATTACATGTGACTCAATTGTAATAACATGTTCTCTAGCCTCATCATGAATACATATAGCATTTGAAGAGAAGATGATGACCAAGTTCTTATATAGAATGGGAGGAAGACTCAAAAAGTTGATAAATTTCCACTACCTAATCAAAAGGAGGTATTGAAATTTAAAACGGACAGAGTTTAAAAACGGTAAAGACGCAATGCGTTCTTCCCTAAGAGTGAAACCTTGAAATAATTTGTAACGAGACATATCGGAAGGTTCGGGAAAACTACATTGGATAATATAAGGGAGATTTGGTTTAGGGTTACCCATTCATCATTAATAGGATCGGTAGTGGCATGGTGACATCTAGCTCTCTTTTTAGGTGTCATAACCTTGAAAATACATCAAAATGATTTGAATATGTATGCAATTAACATCTTATCCAAACCAATAAATTCTAATAGTTCAAGGTAATTTTAAAAGACAATTTTTTGTAATATATATATATATATATATACATATTCTAGAAAGATTTAAAAAGAAATTAAAAAAACAAAAAATACGATGAAAAGATAAATTCGAATAAAAAATTGATTTTGAAAAAGTTTTGGAAAAAAGTTGAAATCCATGAAATAACAAGATGTTTTGTACAAAAACTAAGTTGAAACAATTATAAAAAACAAACGAAAATAAAAGAAAATAAAAGAGAAAAGTTGTATACCTTGAATTGTTAGATGGGATGAATGTGTTGATGTGAATGCACAAGATTGTTGACAAAGCTTAACTTTGATGTGGAGATCAAAAACCCTCAATGAATTTTTAAGTTTGATGGAAAATTGAAGGATTGAGGGAGTTTTTATAGAGTGGTGCGGCTAGGGTTTAAAAAGAAAAGAAGGGATTTTTAATTTTTGAAGATTTTGGTAAAAACAACCCTAAATAAACCTTCCGTCAAGACCATATCAGTACGCTTGTATAGCATATCAATACGCGTTTGCCCTAATTTTTAATTGAACGTTATGACCGTATCGATACGCGGGACCGTATCGGTACATTTTGACCTGGATTACTTCCCTTGACTTAATCGTATTGATACGCGGGGTCGTATCGATACGCATTTAGCTTTTAAGATTTCCCTGTTGTGAACCCATATCAATACGCTTGAGCCGTATCGATACGTCTTTACTAGATAAGGCATTTTTGACAAATTTGAGTTCAAAAAATCAACTTTAAACGTCCCTAAATACATATGAATGACATATGAACAAGTTTTAATGGCTAAACTTAATGCATACTCCCCCTAGCAACATGCATAGAAGCAAAATGAGGCAAATTAACATAAGCATGAATGTCAACCAATTTCAAGCAAATTTTTGACAATTTGGGACCTAAGAGGGGTCAAGAAAGGCTAGTTAAACCTAACTCTCTCCTAAGGGTCCAAAAACGCTCTTTATCTTAAGGCTTTGTGAATATATCCGCTAATTGGTTCAAGGTATCAACATACTCTAGAACAACATCATTTTTCAACACATGGTCTCTAATGAAATGATGTCTAATTTCTATGTGTTTGGTCCTAGAATGTTGGATGGGATTCTTAGTGAGACAAATGGCACTAGTGTTGTCACACTTAAGGGGTATAGTTTCTACTTCAACGCCATAATCTAATAGTTGGTGTTTCATCCAAAGGACTTGAGCACAACAACTCCCTAAGGATATGTACTCTACTTCGGTGGTAGATAAGGTTGCGCTATTTTGTTTCTTAGAGAACAAAGATACGAGCATACTACCTAAAAATTGGCATGTCCCGGAGATACTTTTCCTATATATCTTACACCCCCCATAATCCACATTCGAATAAGCATGAAGGCTAAAGGAGGAATCTTTAGGATACCAAAGGCCTAAGTTAGGTGTATCTCTAAGGTATCTAAAAATTCTCTTAATGGAAACTAAGTGTGATTCTCTAGGACTAGCTTGAAACCTAGCACACAAGAAAACACTAAACATGATATATGGTCTACTTGCGGTAAGGTAAAGCAAAGAATCTATCATGGATCTATAAAGCTTAGAATCAACACACTTACCTCCTTCATCTTTGTCAAGCTTTATGGAAGAGCTCATAGGTGTGGCTTGAGGCTTTGCATTCTCCAAGCCGAACATTTTGAGCATATCATTCACGTACTTAGCTTGATTTATGAAGGTGTCATCTTTCCTTTGTTTGATTTGGAGTCCCAAAAAGAATCAGAGCTCCCCCATCATGCTCATCTCGAACTCACCTTGCATTAGCTTAGAAAATTATTTGCAATAACATTCATTAGTAGAACCAAAAATGATATCATCAACATAGATATGTACTACTAAGATGTCATTATTATATATTTGTATGAAAAGTGTAGTGTCCACCATACCTTTTTCAAAACCCTTTTCAATTTAAAAGTTTGAAAGTCTTTCATACCAAGCTCTAGGAGCTTGTTTTAAACCATAAAGAGCTTTAGTTAGTTTAAACACATGATTTGGAAATTTTGAATCCTCAAAACCCAGTGGTTGTTCAACATACACTTCTTCATTTATAAAACCGTTTAGAAAAGCACTTTTCACATCCATTTGAAAAAGCTTGAAATCATTGTAACATGCAAATGCCAAAAGCATCCTAATGGCTTCCATCCTAGCTACGGGTGCATATGTTTCATCAAAATCAATTCCCTCTTCTTGGGTATAGCCTTGAGCCACGAGTCTAGCCTTCCATCACTTTTAGCATCAAATTTACCTAAGTTGTCTTTTCCATTATTTAAAACAAAGCACTTGCAACCAAATGGATGAAAATAGCTAATGTTAGGCTTTTTAGATTTAAGGATCTCATATGGTGTTTTCTTCAAAATTGGCCTAACCATTACACGATTTATAATGTAGCAAGCGGTATTTGTGGCTTCCGCCCAAAAGTATTTAGGTAAATTATTTTCACAAAGCAGGGTTCTAGCCATTTCTTCTAAAGTTCGATTTTTCCTCTCAACTACCCCATTTTGTTGAGGAGTGCGAGGAGCGGAAAAATTATGGATATTCCCATTTTCATTTAAAAACTCTTCAAAACCTAGATTTTGAAATTTGGTTCCATGACCACTTCTAATGTGAGAAATTTTAAGTTCAAGATCATTTTGAGTTATTTTAGAAAATGTGATGAATTTTTCTAAAGCCTCATCTTTTGTACTTAATAATAGAACCCAAGTAAACCTAGAATAGTCATCAACAAGTACAAAGGCATATGATTTACCACTCAAGCTCATAGTTCTAATAGGCCTAAAAAGATCCATATGAATCAATTGTAAACATCTACTAGTAGAGACATCATTAATGGATTTAAATGAAGTTCTATGTTGTTTACCCTTAGAACATGCATCACAAATTTTATCATTAGAGAACTTAAGTTTGGGTAAACTTCTAACTAGATTAAGGGAAATCAATTTTTCTAAAACACTCATGCTAGCATGTCCTAATTTTCTATGCCAAATCCATGAGTCATGTTCATCATGTGCAACTAAACATGTATGAGATGTATGGATGTCATCTAAATGCACCATGTAAATATTGTCTATTTTATGTCCTATGAGCATCAATTGATTTGTTTTGATGTTCACAATTTTGCAACCACTTTTATCAAATAAAAAATTAAAACCCTTATCACATAATTGACTAATGCTCAATAAGTTGTGTTTAAGACCGTTGACATACAAAACATTTTCAATGAAAATAGAAGAGTGATTACCAATGGAGCCTATTCCTTCAATGTGGCCTTTGGAGTTGTCACCGAAAGTTACCACTCCACCAATCTTTGGCTTTAGTTCCACGAATCTACTCTTGTCACCGGTCATATATCTTGAGCATCCACTATCAAGGTACCAAGAGTTTTGGCTTGAAGCTTTGGCCTTGTAGCAATGCTCCCCCTACAAACAAAGAAATTATGCCATGATTTTTGGTACCTAAATCATTTTGGGTCCATGTGTGTTAGCCCTCAAAACATTGGTTCCCTTAGGGATCCAAGAAGCAATAGCATTCATGTTATTAGAAATAATGAGTTCCTTAGGAACCCAAACACTCCTAATCCTTTGACCTCTAGATTGCTTAGGAAAATTTCTTTGTTTAGGAACAAAAGTTTTTCTTTTTAGATATTGGGATTTAGAAGACTTTTCTTTTTCAAAACGGTTTTCCCAATAGCAATAGATGTTTTAAGATTATCCACTTCCTTTGTGTGATAATCTTGAAAATCAGAAAGAAGCTTTTCAAGATCAAAGTTTTTCTTTTAAGATCATTTGAAAGATTTACTAAGTACAAAACCTTCTTTTCCAATTCCGAGTTAGTTTGTGAAAAAGATTTATTTTGAGTTTTTAAATCAGAAATGTTTTTCTTGTTTCTCAAAATAGACTCCTTATATTTTACAACTAACTCATCATAAACCTCTTACAATTCATCGTAAGCATCTTGAAGTTCATCAAACGTAAAATCAAAATTAGATGAGTTAAGGTTTACCTTTGGTTCATCATCAATGGCCATGAGACAAAGATTAGCAACTTCCTCCTCCTCCTCGGATGACTCCTCATCACTCCAAGTTGCTACTTGAGCTTTGAGCTTGTTCTTCTTCCCAAAGCTCTTCCTCTTCAATTGAGGACATTCGGAACGGATATGGCCCGATTTTTTGCACTCATAGCAAATGATTTGGTCCTTCTCCTCTTCTTTACTCTTTCTCTTGAAGTCTTCCTTTCTAATAAACTTTCTCCTACGGTTGGATTTCATAAAGAGAGTGAATCGTTTGGCCAACATGGTCATCTCCTCATCTTCATCTTCGCTAGAATCGCTTTCATGGTATGAAGCTTTAAGAGCGATTCCAATCTTCTTCTTCTCAACATCCTTCCTCTCAACCTTGTTCTCCTCCATTTTATTTTCTTCTTTTCTTCCCTTCTTCATGATCTCATGGGTGAGTAGAGATCCAACAAGAGCATCTATCTTGAGAGTCTTCAAATCTAGAGCATCAATAATAGTCGTTCTCTTGCTATCGCATGATTCTGAAATAGAGTACAACAATATCCTCACTAGCTTGTCTTCGGGGATGATCTCACCAAAACCCTTCAACCCATTGACAATGACCTAGAATCGTTCAAACATCTTGGAAACACTCTCATCGGGATCCATTTTGAAATTTCTGTAGCTTAGATTTAGTAGCCCGATTTTTGTTTCCTTGACGTCACTAGTTCCCTCATATGTTGTCTCGAGGGTGTCCCAAACTTCCTTGGCATTCTCGATCGAAGACACTTGAGAGTAGATATCCGGACCAAGTGCACAAAAGATGACATGAAGAGTTTTATCATTTACTTGCATCCTTTTTTGATCATATTCGGTCATTTCAGCCTTGACCTTTGGAACAAGTCTCCCTTCACCTTCTCTCTTCATCGGTATGAATGGACCTTCTTCAACCACATCTTACACCATGAAGTCGATAGACTTGATGAAGAGCCTCATCCTATTCTTCCAATATGGGTAGTTATCCTCATTGAAGAATGGTGGCTTGGTGGTAGATTGTGACTCGTAAAGGTTGGAACTTCAGGTGGATGTCATAGCTTGACTAGTTGTTGATCAAACTCTCCCAGAATCGACTCAAGAGGGTTGTAATCCTTCTAATGAGTGTAGCTCTGATACCAATTGTTGAGTTGATCACACAATTGCAAATGACCAAGAGGGGGTGAATTGGCGATAAAAATTTTGGTGGGTGAAAATATGGAAAATAAAATTGTGACACAAAGCAATTGAGTGGTTCAAGTTCTCCAAACGAACTCTACATCCACTACCTTAGTTCCCACTAAGGATTTTCAACCAATTCACTACTTGAATTTTTCCACTTTCCTTGAATGAGGAGGGAACCTTACAATTTGATTAAGCTTTCTACACAAAGCTTAATCCACTCACTTTTACAAGAGAAGTATTTGGTAAACTCTAGAAATTCCTCTCAAAGGATGAATGTTTACCCAATTACAATTTCACACTCCTCAAACTCACAATAAAAGATTACAAAGAGAATACAAGAGTTGGGTACAAGAATTTGACTCTAAGGGTGCAAAGTTTGGATTTGAGTGCTTTGATGTTGCTTGTAGGTTCGATAATTGTTTCTTGTTCAATTGAGACTTGTTTTTATGCCCTTGTATTGAATTCTAGTTGTTTGGGTAGTTGGGATCATTAATAGAGCCGTTGAGATGCAATTTCCCGCAATAAATGCAGCTCTGGTGCCTACCGTATCGGTGCGGCTAGGGGGCGATCGGTACCTGTATCAAAAAGGAAAGAGTCGTTGTGACTAAAAACATCGTGTATCAATACGCTTAGAAGGCGTACTGGTACGGTTTTTAAGGGGCATATCGATACGAAAGGGCATATCGATACTGAATTTGCTCACTAGAATCCCAACTTTGGTTTTGATAAATAGTGTATCGACACGGTATAAAGGTCATTTAAATTTTGGGATACCAACTAACTGACAAGCCAATGGTCGAAAATTAAATGCAAAGATTTTGCAAAGATAAGCAAATCGTATCGATACGGTTGCAAAGTGTATCGGTACAGTATCCTTTAAAATCTTGCCCAGATGAATATCGTATCGATACGGGGTAATACCGTATCGGTACGCTGTGGTCTAATAAAATTCCAATGACTAAAAACCGTGTCGATACGCCTAAGGGTATCGATACGCTTGGGCGTTTTGCTGAAGTTTGGCTTGAAAAAATAGAAAAAGACTTAGTGGGTTTTGAATATTTAAGAGAGTTTTGTCTTGAAGTGTTGTTTGGTTCAAAAAGACTTGTCAATAGTGAGACTTTGAAGAGTACTTAAAAATTTATTGTTTTGCAAATTAGTCCATGAGTTTAAGTGTTATATCAAAATCAATTTTGGTTTTACACATAGGTATTAAAATGTTATGGAAATAAAAGTGTAGATACCATAAGATATATTTATAATTCATTGAGGGGCAAAGTTATAAATATTTAATAGTTGATTTAATAATCAACTATATAAAGAGGTAGTGGTCCCCAAGAAATAGGTTAACTTGTTTTTCTCTCCTTCTCCGTTAGAGAGTTTTACTTCAAGAGATAACATATCTTCTTGAAAGATCAATACAAAAGATTTGAGATTTAAACATCAAGATTCAAGATTTTCAATCTATCAATGAATTCGGGTACGCTTCCGCACTCGGTTTATTCAGTTTATTCTTTTTGATGATTTGACATGATAGATTCTGGAGTTTAGATTTCATATTAATTTATGATTTGGTTATAACAAGTGGTATCAAAGCCTCGTCATGTTGAATCATTAAAAATCTATTAATTTTTATTATTTAAAATCAAAATAGTAAAAAAATTGAATTTATGCATATGATGCTGCTTCTTTTAATGTTCGTCGGTTTCGATTGCTATATAACAATCCGGGTTTTGAATTCGATTGATTAGGAGAATTTTTTTTAATTTGATTGAATTTATTGCTCTATAACAATCTAGGAATATAATTCGATTGAATTTATTGCTCTATAACAATCCAGATTTGTGACTTGTGCAATTAGCGGCAATTTTTGTTTAGCATGCTATTAATGTTTGTCAAATTCAATGTTTTTTGGTCATGCTATTGGATTGGATTATTTTCCTGGGTTATTTCATTAATTAGGTTATTTGCAATTGAATTGTAAAGTCGACAGATTATGTTTTTATTGTTGAATTTGTGATATCCCTAATCCTATATATTTAATCTTTGTTGGATTTAGGGTTTCTTCCATAACAATGAATATTCGTACCCTATATAAATTATGCTTAATTATGCTTAATTATGTCATTAATGTTGTCTACGGAATATAAATTTAGTTTTGGTTTTGGAAAGCATATGTCATGAATCATATGAAATTCATATATATTCAGTTTGATCATTAGGTTATTATAGATATACTAAAGTTTCATGTGATTATTATATGAATTATTTTATTTATATGATACTTCCAATTTTGGGTTTTAGTTAAAGATTCATTGTTTTGAATCCGACTTTAAATTTGATAAATGCATGCTTAAAGAATTTTTAAAGAAACAGTCAAGGATTTAGGTTTTTCGATTTCTGATAGCCGTATTCAGACAACCTTATTTTAGATTATTTCGAAAACCTAAGTGTTATCAGAAATTTCAGTTTTGACTATTACAAAATTTTAAATTTGAATATCGGTATATTTATATTATATGTTTTGAGATAAATTAATTGAAGCATTAAGTCACCAAAGTGGCCTCTATTGTGGAAATTATTTTATTTTTAAAATATAGAAGATTTTGTGCATGTAAGTCGGATTATGTTAGTATTAATCGACCCAAAGGGAGGTTAATAATTAGCATTATTACATGTGCAACTGTGGTAATAAACATGTGATAATTATTTAATTTTATATGTGAGCAATAAATCGGCCCAAAGGACACTTGAGCAAATTTGACAATTTTGGCTCACTAGTGTTTGTCTATACAAGAATTGACAATTTAAGTACAAAGACAATATGTGATCATTTGTTGATTGACAATTGAAGCATTAACCATATCTTGATGCTTAGAGGTCCCTTTTATACGCCTTAATGAGTTTGTAGATGTTACTAGCCGTTGGGGATGATTTGGAGCCGTTGAGGACTTTATTCCTCACTATAAATGCAGTTCTGATTCTACTCGTATCGAAACGCTCGAAGTCGTTTCGATACGCTCTTCAAGTAGAAAGAGCCGTTGCAATCTGACGAGCATCTGTATCAAAACGCCATGGGCCGTATCAAAACGCTAGGCTCCGTATCGAAATGCTCTGCATTTAAATGTTAGTTGGAAAATAGCCGTTGGGGTTTATAACCATTGTGGTCGATGCCACGTAGGCGTATTGAAACGGCATAGCCCGTATCGAAATGCTGGGCAAAATTCTCATCTAGGGAAGGCCTGTTTCGATACCAGTATCGAAACGTTTTTGCTACTGGAATACCCCGTATCGAAACGCCCAAAGGTGTACCGAAACGCCTGGAGGGTTTTGTGAAGTTTGGCTTTGAAAAACATGTTAAACCCTTTTAAAAACATCCCTAAACATAGTTTCAAGTTATTTGGACTTTGGAAATAGTTTTGAATTCTTTTTAAATCAGTACAAAATATTTTTCAATTATTATATCAAAAACATTAGTTCTACAAGAATGTTATGGTGGTATGCGATTTTAATATGTGCTTCACATTTTTCGTTGTTGGATGAGAAGGAACAACACATGGTACTAGAATATTTCTTGATGCAATTCAAGATCTATGATTAAAATTTTCACACCCACCAAATGGTAAATCTCTTTTATCTGTTTTTCAAATTAAGTTTAAATTATTTAATTGATTGTTCTTGTACTATGATATATAGAAAATTGTTATCTCGTTAATTCTGAATATCCACAAATAAAAAGTTTTTTTTTGTTCAAAATAACTGGAATTCATTACCAAAACGAGAAAAAAAAAAAAGACGACGGACTGCCCAGAACAACAGGGTCCACATGGACAAAGGGCAACTGAAAGCGAAACCTACAACGACGAGCAACACAACGAGGCATATAGCCAAAGATACCAAAAGGCATAAAAAAAACAACAGAAACAAAAACCGCAATAAAATTCGAGAAACCCATGCAAGGGTTGGAAAGGCAAGCAGCCGAGAAAGCCATGACCAACGTAACAAATAAAGGTAACTTTGGCAACAAACACGCCGACGGAGGAGGCGAATGCTTGGGACAAAAATTGTAACCCGCGTTCCTGAAGGAGGATAGATCACCAGAGCAACGCCTGAGAGCTCTATTTAGAGGCAGGCTTCCATTCTAACGAGAATGGTCCTTGTCAAGGCAAATACTTCGGCAAACCGCAAGCAGGAACAATTGGATGCAACAAGACCCAAACCCATCCAAGTCTGAGGCGTAAAACCAAGGCCATCCGAAAGAAACTTCAAAAACAAAAGAACACTGCAACTCCTAGAGCAAAGGAAAAACAGTAAGCTACAAACATGAAGGTTGGGTGGAGGGGAAACACGATAGCTTTGACCCTTCCAAGCAAAGATGTCGTACAACGATTCGATCATGATGCTTTCGGATAACCCACGAAGGAGTTATCTGTAACTTGATCCAACCAGTTGCACGGTGATTGAGGGGCTAAGCACTCGGATTTCCAAGTCTGTGGCATGGGTTGTGAAAGATTTCTTTTCCACCTAAAAATGTTGGCTTCATGCAAGGTAAGGACGGAAAGAGACAAGAAAGAGCCTTGATTTCCTTTAAAAGGAAAGTCAACTTCTTTGAGGAGACTGAATATGGCCACCTCTCTGACAGAATCCTCCCTAAAAGACATAGCAAACCGATATGCCAGGCTTAAAAAGAAAAACTCGGTAAAAGTGTTATCCAAAGCAATGCAACAAACAGGGAAAAAAGAGATGGCTAAAGACCAAACAGCCCCTACAAGCTCCCTTTGCTCAAAGTCTGGATCTAAACTACTCCAGTTACCAACATCAGCCTTGGCCGAAGCAGTTCTTCCATCAACAGAAAACACATCCTTTGTTTTGCTGGTTGCACTGAGGATTGGTGAGAGAACCGGCGTACTTCCTTGAATGCCAACAACCCACGCTTTGGACATGAAGGGGCGGGCCCAATTTGGGTTCTTCAAGATTTCCGGCGACCCGACAGCCAGAGTCAACCAGGAGAAGTGAAACAACGCAAAGGGCGTGCTTATTACCATACTCCGACGCGTGGAGCAGATCCAAGAACGGGGGCGATAGAGGCGACGGCGCTGGAAGGGGGGTAGGTCCCGAAAGACCACCTCTGTTAATAGGAGCCTCCAACAAATGATGGTATCTTTGCTAAAAACTGGACTCTGGGACGAGGCGGTATGCGGCGGCTTTGACAGATCTGGGCCACGCTTTGCGGCGGCTTCCGGCGATGCAACCCAAGCCACAACCGCTCCATAACTCTGGTTCGAACCACCAGCCAGACACGTCCTCCTTAACGCCGGCGACCGACGACCCTTGGAGGGGGAGCTCCACCCTCGCGCAGCGTCGAGCAGGAAGACCAGAACGGGAAGACCAATAAACCACCTGAGGGACGAGAGTTCCGAAGAGGGGGTTGGCTTGTGTCGCGTGTGAGGCACGTTCAAAGCCATACATGGGTACATGCTCGGTGCACATATCACAAATAAAAAGTTATCTCGGGCCTTATAGAGGAAAACGATATCATTTACCTAACTTCCGTATAGGTAAACTTATGTCTGGTAAATAGGACATATTTAATCATTTACATTTGTCACTACGTAGCAAGATTGAACGAACTTTTGGTGTATTGAAAAAATAGGCAGAGATATGTCACGATATAGTTTTAAAAAGCAAAAGATGATTATTAAAGGCACAATGGCTATACGTAATTTTATTAAAAAATCATGCAATTTAAGATGATGCCAACTTTATAGAATACGAAACAAATGATATGACATATAAAAATATTAACCCAGAAGTTGTGTAAGTTGAAGAAAGTTACGATGATGGTGGTGATGAATTAAACGTCTCATCTTGCTATGAAATGAAATTCACGAGACATATCATAGCTGTTTAATGAATTCAATTTAAATTGCAATCATTAATGTATTTTTTGTGTCGTGACTCTTGGTTTGATGAAATCATTGTAAATTGAAAGTACTAATGTATTTTTTATGAGATAGCTTATAGTTTAATGAAAAAATTATAAATTTCAAGCAGTAATATATATTTTGTAATATTTATATTCAAATTCAACTTAACAAATTTCTTGCCGTATAGTTAAATATGTATATATATAATAATGAATTATTATAAATCATTTTTATATTTTTTAAATTGTTATATTTTATTTGCAGGGATGGTCATGGGTCGGGTCGAATTTTTGGTCGGTTAACGCCCGACCTGAAAATCTAACGCATCCATTCAAACTCGATCCAACCAGATATTTTATGATATTTTACCCGACCTGAACCCAACCCTAATTCTAGAGTAAAAATTAGAACTTAACCCGACCTGACACGACATAAATAAAAAATTATCATTTCATTATTATTCTATAAGTATAGAGCTAATTAAAAAATAGAAATAAAGAGGGAACATCATAATAATTATTTCATTTTTATTAGATAAAATAGGGAGATAATTGATATATATATATGAACCCAACAAGTGTTTCGGTGAAAAAACGGATGATCTTCATCTTAGAAGACACGAGTTCAAATCGCTTTGTCTACATGGTGTATGTGCATTGTAGCAATTATGCATAAATATTTAGAACAAAATTAAACAACTATTTCGGGTAGGGTAAGGTATTTTTCACCTTAAACTCAAACTCGGTCAGACTCGACCTAATCCTCAAAAATCAAACCCGAACCTGACCCGAACTCGAAATTTTCTTTAAAAAACCCGACCCTATAAAGTCGGGTCGAAACCCATCAAGTATGGGTCAAATGGCCATCCCTATTCATATGTCATAATATTAATGGATTTAAATTAATATATTTTAAATTTTACAATATCATGTCTAAAATAAATTTTTTATCTTTTCAAAAGTACTTTTTACAATAATGTCAAACACTAAAATCTTACAACTAACTTTTTAAAATCACTTTCTGACAGCACTTTTAAAAATATTTTCAAGACAATGACAAATTCACATGTGTTTATTCTACTATGAAAGTGATCAAAATTAAACAAAATGGTAAAAAAAATGATCTCCATGGTAGTTTACTCATTATTATAAAATGTGAAATAAACATACAGTGTTTTGCTATGAATTTTTTATAAATCTTAAAATTACATTTAATTTCTATTTATTTCTCTATGTTTTAGTGACCTAATTCATGGTATATGTTTTTATCTTGAGTTTGTATTTTGCAAGTCATAACAGGTGTTGGATGATTTTTTTTTTTGTAAATAAAAGAAAAAAAATTGGTGAAATTTGGACACTTATAAAAACAAAATTAGCCGAAACTCTTCAACTTTGATTGGAACACTACCTTTATTTTCTAATACAATTACGATAAGCTTTTAGGATGTAATATAAACTTAAAAATCGAATCCTCTCAAGTTTCTCAGCACACGTTTCTCTTTTCTCTTTTGCGATTTAGTTTTCTTCGTCTTCTAGTCAAGAATATTTCAAGGTGTTTTAATTGAATCATTCATGAGATTTTCTGATCTTCGTCTTCTTTATTTTTCTTGAGTATTTTTATATCTTTTGCTTTATTATTTATTATTAATTTATAAACTGCATGAATTGACCACTCTACAATTTATCAATTTTTATTACTAATTGAAATCTTATCATCCGTAATTGTGAGCAGTTTTTGATCTAAGTGGTAAAATAAGATGTAAAATCTAGTTTGAATCATCCACACTGGTGACAGTTGATTAACAGAGTTAAGTGGGTCTCTTTAATTCTTAAAATGCAAGAGTTATAAAAGTTAACGGTTTAATATGCACACCCCTAGTTTAGGTAACATAATTTTCAACCTTGAAGCCACAACGCGATTTCAATTCTCCCTCGCTAAAACTATGAATCAATTCACATTCATGCAGAACTCATTCCCAAGTCCCAACTGCACTAAAAAGACAAATGAAAGTTAATTTACTGATCACATGTGATCGCCGATGGCAACTTCGAGTACAATGATATCAGAAAAGAATACTTAGTCCATATATAGAATTGAATGTCAACAAACTACAAAATGTTGTAACCGCCAGTACTCAACCTCAATTCTATATACATATATAGCCAATAAAACCTACATGCAACACATTGGCAGAGCATGAAGGGGAGCTAATCGTGTCCGGCATCATTTTAAAGGTAAAAGCATTTACCTCATGGGTGGGTCATCTCATCATTTTTGAGAACTATTTTATGTTACACGAATCAGAAGCACAACCATGATGAAAACACATGTCATGGCTAATATCAGCAGCCATTGGAAACATGAAGTCTTAGAGGTTTCAGAGTATATCTTCATTGCACGGACATTAGTATGTCCAGTGGTAGCAAGACTCTGCTCAATAGCATTCTCGGTGGAATCAAGTATCTGCAGTACATCATAATTAGCCTATAATACCCGACACAGCGGTAAACAAATAATAAAAGCAAGATGATTGTCTTTCTCACACATAAAATACATATATATGCCAGGAGTGCATCAGAAAAAACATGAAATTGCAAATGCTCCATTAGCTGAACAAAATGGATTGAAGAGATGCATAAACTTGGCAACCTCAGGTTTAGCACTCAAGACTTGATCAAATATTCAATAGATGCTTATGTACTAAGATCCAATGGAAGAGTTATACATGAAAACATCGATGATGCATGGAGAAATATATAAACAATTTAACATGCTGTTACAGCATCCTTTTATACCTCTAAAACCTAGTCACCATGCTAGTTATTTCTTAGAAAGACCTATTTTGTTATAAAGCTGAATGTAGAATTTCCCACCCGCTAGAAATCAATACAATGACCAAATCCAGCCTTGGATCCAGTAAAGAGGACCCTCGTAACAGCTTCAGAGGAGAAATTTGACTCTAAGCTCATCATATTCTCCAACAAATAAAAAATGCCAAATATCAAGAGTAGGTAATCAATTAGAAATCATGGAATAAAAATTAAAGTATACAAGTGAACTTTACCTTTTCAGTGTTCTCCAAGGACTGGCTCATCATGAGACTACGCTCTTTAAGTTGCCGTGCCAATCCAACCATCTCATCAGTTAAATCCTCTTGAAGCTTTCTGTTTTGGGGAAGAATATAAATTAACATCCATAAAAAGCAAAACAAACCAAAATAAACATGGGATATATTCAATTTCAAGCTTATAATCATTCAGGCTACTCTAACATATCTTTGACATAACAAGTATGATTGTGAGATGAGCTACTGACTGACATCATATTTTCAGTTTCTTCCAGCAAAGAGATATATTGTGTCAAGTACAAAGCATAATTTAGACTCTTAATCAATTACGTAATAGCAATAAAAAATTATACCTGTGCTTCTGTATGTGCGCTTCTGCTGCTGCATCAAGTTTGACTGGGGCAGATGTATCAGCCTCATTGGTGTCATGAGTTCTATCTTTGATGTTTGAGGTAGGCCTGTTCAACAGCTCAAAACAATCAAAACCATATATATTTATGATAAAATTCAAGAGCTAATATGAACGACAATCATCCTCAGTACTTAAGATTCCTTACACAACTCTCCTTCGTAATCCTGGAGAGGAAGGCATGTGGCTCTCTGAATCTGATTTAGGACTCTGCTTAAAAGAATTTCTTGTGACAGGCTCCTCAGATACCTTAATCTCGGGCTACAAATTAACCATATAAAATAATGGTAAACAATTACAACCTCTATTAATAAGAATCATGAGTCGGAGGACACACACGAAACAAGCATGAAGGATGCAGACAAGCAAAAGGTATACACACTGACATAATCGTGGAAGAAAAAACTTTACTGCCTACATATTTACAAGTCCCATGCTATCATTTTTGGGTTTCCTTACAAACCCAGGTATTTCTTGAATAAGATCATCCTTAAAGAACATATAAACACACCAGTGGGGCACTTAATTCTGAAGCAATATCCTCAATCTTTTTTGAATAATCATTGACCACGGCACCTGAAAATCTGGGGGAAAAACCAAATTAAAATTGAAAGTTAACAAGCTGTAATGGATACAAAACAATTAAATTGTGTTCTGTAACAAATTAGAAGTTAAACCCAAGCAGCATCTGAATGAAATTAAGGCATAAAAGATAAAAAAAGAATCAACCTAGGTAAACCTTCTGGTGTTCTCTCTTCAGCTAACTGTTCTAAAAGTTCTCGTAAAGTAGCAACATACTGCAAAGGAAAAAAAAAAAAGAGTCAAATTCTTTACATCATTCCTAAATTCAAAAGGGAAAAAATATAGATAGAAGGGAAATTAAAAAATTAACTCCGGGGAAGAAAACCAGTCAGAGAGCTACGAGGAAGAAAAAATTGCATCAGATACCATATAATTAATGATTAGAGTTGAAACATAAGCAGACATACATGTACGAGTTTAGAATGATTTTTTTGTTGGGGTGCAGCTGCAAGTAACCGTTGAAAATTCACTTCTGTTTTACTCCTTCCCATCTCTATCCCTGCTTTGTAACAAATTTCAAATAATTGATATAAAAACTACTTTTCAGAGAAACAATCAATGAACAGTTTTTTCATCAATCATCAGTGTATGTGTACATCAGCAAAGTATCCTGGCTGTCAACCTGCTGCTTTGAAACAATGAGTCCCATACAGTCAGGTAAACCAATGGATCATATTTCCAAGTCTGTCTCTAATCTGAAATTTTGGTTTGACTTGTTCAGTTGTTTGCATATATTTCCTAGTTCAAAGAACCACATTTGGCCATGACAAACTATAATCCGATAAAAGAAAGAAATAAAGGGAAAAAGACCATTTTCTATCTTCATCCAAACACTCTTATCCATATTATAGCTTAAATATCATATTTTTCTGATTAAAAGCACCAACTGATTCCTTAATGGCTTATTGTAAAATGCAGATCAACTCAATATCAAAGAGCAATTGTTTTAGTTTAACCAAACAGAAGAAATAATGTCGATCTATTCAAGATAAATGGTAATTGTTACTCCAATATTTAGGTTCACAACCAGCGGCACATTTTATAGCTATCTATTCATTATTGGTTGGTCTCAAGGGCAGCAACACCCATCACTAGCTTCACCACCAGAAATGGGAAATTATTGGAGCAAGTAAATTTATTACAAGAAAATAACATCAAATTGACAAAAAACAATAAGTTAAAATCGGACTACAGAAATGAATTCAATTATCTTTTTCTAGCTTTCTGTTTTAAGAAATGTGTGGTTTACAGAATTTCCATGGACATTGTACTTCTCTCTCCGATCACTAAGTATTCTAAGATCGAACACTAATCTATGAGACCATTCATTAACTGAATCAGGGTTTGAAACTTGCTGAGCAAAAGACAGCACCGATGCACATTAATGATTAAATGGATTATGGATCTAACTTGAGTTTGCCCAATTATGAAAAATTTAGTTTGATAATGTTACTTAATTTGGCAATTCAATGTTGTGTCACTCAAACTTGGGTGCAAGTATCAGATACAGCATGTATCCAACAAGGTTATCTTTATTTATTTTCAAAGTTTGGCCATGTTTTCAGAACATTCTTGGAGGGTTATATCACCATAATCATGTTCAAACATGTATACGGCACAATTACACACACACAAAAAACCATAGATTGAATGATCCAACAAAGCAATGTGCCGGTCAATTAGGTAAACACCAAGGATCAAAAATACCATCACCCAGAGTCCACTGCGGAAATGAAATTAGTCGTGCTTATAGAAAATGATCGCAAAACAAAGATAATTTGAATTTGAGACATTAATCAATAGATCCAAACAGAAACATAATAAAGCTGCAATGTTCGTTCCTCAATCCCGGGTACTTCCCAAAGCAAAAAAGGCTAACGTCCCGCATACATTAGAAAGAACCCAAACAGCGTTTGGTGCCGAAAACAGAAAAAACAAACATGAGAATTGATTGCGAGGTAAGTAAAGAAAGGTTGATCAAAGCGTAAGAGGAGTAAAGCCAAGTTCAAGAAATACCTACAGCAGGTTAAGAATTTTGATTTGGTTTTTGATTGCGATTGCGATTGCGGCAGCTCCCCTTGTTCCCTGCTTTTCTTATGGCTTTCGATCTCTCTCGCCGGAGAGTGTCGCCGCCTTAATCTTTTTCCTCGCTCGATCTGATTTCTCTAATTTCTTTTTTATATTTTATTTGCTTTGCTAACAGCATTCCGAAAGGATTTATATTTAAAGCGAAGGATTGTCCACTAATAAGTTATTATTGGCGGAGCTGACACCAAACTATTTGGACATACTTATTTTCTAAAATGATTTATATTTTTGTTTTTTTTTTTGAAAAATTTAATAAATGATAGTGTTGAGATATTGATTTTAATATAATTTCAATAAAAATATTTTTAAACTTAAATAAATTTGGAAAATTATTTAAAGTCCAAGTAACTTGAAAAATATGTTCTAAAGATTTTTGAAATGCTTTTAAGTGTTTTTTACTTGAATAATTTTTTTCAAAATACCCTAAGAGTTAAAAATAAGGTGTGAGTACCAGTACGATACTCTTCGTACCGCTCCTCAACAGCTCCTATCGGTACGGTCGTGTAACGACTCGAATTTTCGAGTCAACGGATAGGCGTTGACTCAGATCATAGGCTCTTGTGTTGGATTGAGTAAATAAACTCATTAGACCAAGTTTGGGCTTAAATGGTTGAGTCTAAAACCTTGTAAGTTCGGAAGGTAACTGTTTAATAAAAAGAGGGAACCATAATTGATTGATGTTGTAAATACACCAAATTTTATAAGAGATGGTTGACCATCCTATTTTCCCCTTGTCTCCACGTGACTAGGGGAGGGAGGGGCACCCATTTTTCTTCACCATCCATCTTTTGTTTCTAATTCTATAATCACCAAGACTTAAAAATTTAAACTTTATACATCAATTCTTCTACCCAAAATTCAATATTTAAGCATGTTAATCCTCATCTTATGAACTTTAAGAAAAGTATTTTCTCTTCTTAAAAAAGTAAGTTTTTAATTAATGGGTTTTTTGTGAAGGATTTGGGGTTTCAAGAGTTTTTACCCATTTTTTTTGTTGTAAATTCGTAGTAAAACTTTCCTTTAGATGTGTATCTCAAGTCTTGTTTTATTTTCCAAGTGTGTATGACATGAGGAAGTGATTGAAGGTTTCTTCCAAGCTTGAGTGAAAGGGGAAGTTAAAAGATCTTTGTCTGGGAGCTTAAATTTGAGTTTGTTTCTAAAGGTTATGTAACCCCTTTAGCCCGGTCTAGTCACGAGACCGAACCAAGTGAGCTACACGGGAAAAATCGAAGAATAACACGCTAAGATTTTCCTTCGATTTTCAACCCTTATTAGTATTAATTTTTTAATTTTATCTTCTCTAAAGGATTTAATATTATCATATATGTTCATGCAAGCAACGGTTAAAATCTCGTCTCAATCGGACATAGATTTGAAGTCAAATTGACCTTTGCAACGATTAGGGACCAAAATGCAAAGAAACAAAACTTGAAAACATTCCATAACTAACAAAACAAACACCGATTTCGGAACAGACCAAGCTTGTTTCGGAACTACCAATTCCAGTAGCAAAACGTACCAAAACAGGGCTCACATGTTTCGAGACAACCTGTAACGCCACGGGTTTAGGGTCGGGAGATATCGGATTAGTCAACCGAGTCGGATTAAAATTAAATTGGGGAAAACTATTTTTAATACACCAAAAGAGTTTTAAAAAGACTAAAAGGCAAAAGAGGGATTTTTCATAAAAGAGAATACAAAAAAAAGGTTTTGTTTCAAAATCCATATTCTTCTCCAAAATAGCTTTTCACGTTAAAACCTCCCAAAACCCCTTTCTACTATTCCATTGGATTTCAAGCTCTCAACCAAGTGATTTCTTCAAGGTAAATGGTTCCCTAACTTAGTTTCATCTTCCTGAAGTCCTAAATGTTGTGATTTTTACAAAACTCATGGATTTATCTTATTTTGATTTTTAAATTTTGGTTGGAAATGAGAAGAAATCTTTGGGTTTTCGTTAGGTTGATGTAGGGCTGAGTTAAGAGTGTTTTTAACTTTGTTTTAACACTAAAGTAACATAATAATGGTGGGTTTTAATGGAAACCCGAAATGCGTATTTTGGGTGATTTTAGAAGTTGGAAAACTTGAGTTTTTGGTTAGGTTTTGAGTTTAAATGGCATCTGGAGGTTTAGTAACATTGGATTGATGTTTACGGATGTAAAAAGGTAGATTTTTTATGGTAAATTCGTTTGTAATGGCTGGTAGTAGTTTGGGTTTGAATTGGCTATGTTTCGGGTGTAGTTGAGCTTGAGTTGATGTGTATTGATGCAAGGTTCTTGAGTTTCGAGTCTTCGCTAAATTTTTTAGTGTGTTTGTGTTCTAATGTTCGATTTTGGGTTGCTCAAAATAGAGGATTTGGATTCGGGCTTTGTGGACGGAAATCCGGGTAGTTTAGAGGCTTGATTTCGGCATCTTGGGCATCGGTTTTGTGTTGGCTGGTGAGTGGATCGATTTTAAAAGCCTTAACGTGGTTAAGGGAATGTTTTGGGAGTTTGGATTGAGCTTGAAAGGTCAATCCAAGCTCGGGAGTAAGTTTTAAAGGTTTTATGCAATTAAATTGTGTTTTACGATACTTGAATGCGATGTTGAACATGATATGATTGTTATGTGTTGAATTGCATTGTTTTGCATGTTGAGATGTGGGACTTGAGTTTATGCATGCATTTGTGAGTACATTCCTTGTATGGAAGTTTAGACTTGGTAAGTGGTTCAAGCATCGGTAATGCTTGTGGTTGAAATTGAGTATATTGACATGTGTTGGTTGTTACCGGATATAATTGATCGGTCAATAGGTTTAGAGTGCACTCGAGGTAAAATTCGCGCGTGGCCTTAGTGATGTTAGATTCCACTAAGGAGGAGTACGGTGACGTGAGATTCCATTGAAAATTATGTTTTTTACTAGACAGGTCAGTACGGTGATGTGAGATTCCACCGAAAGTGTCTAGTGGGTTTGAGAAACTATCCGCATATCCGAGTAAAAACGTTAAATGTCTATAAACCCATAAATGCTCTAATTCCCATGTTAAGCGTGTTGTTGATTCCTTATATTTATGCTTACATTTATGCATTGTGGTTTACTTTGCTTGTGTTATGAGAATGAGCATATGGTAAGCCTATGGCTTGTGGTTGCATTCGGTAAATGCACACGAAGGTAAATGCATGACATTGTGTGTTCAAACATGTGGAAATGATTTGGAAACAGTTTTGGTTTTCAAGCAAACTATGTTTAAAACTGCATTGTTGTAGCTACCGTTTTGAGCACCGCTCGCTAAGCTTAAACGATTACGCTCTCTTTTCCAACAATGCAGACCCTTAGACCTTCGGAGCAGCTCGGGGAACAAGGGAGTTTGGTTTGCTCAAGTATGGTTTAGACTTCAATAATTAGTATTTAAGCAATGTGATAAGACATTTGTGTTTTGTGATGCTGATGGCATGTTCTTTTGCTTAGACAAGTTTGTTTAGATGTTTTAGGCCTATATTGCCTTATGCCATGTTGAAGTATACTTTTGTTTAACTTTTGGCTATGTTGATGAATGCTTTATATGCATGTTTCCCTTTTGAATCTTACCTTGTTGAATGTTGTTTCGTTGAGTGTTTAAATTGCTTCGTATGCTTATCTATAGATGTCTTGTGTTGTATTTGAGTTTGTATGTTGCTTGGCTAGTCGTTAAATGCCTTTAGAGTCGAGTCCTAGTGTTTTTAGCTGCCAAAACAGGTCTTGCAGTGCAGGGTGTATCGATACGCTCAAGGGCTGTATCGATACGGTCCTTTGCTTTGGGGCATGTTTTGGGCAGGGCGTACTGGTATGCGGGGGTGTATCGATACGCCAAAAGATCTTTGGAAATTTGAGAAATTGACGAGATTTTGGTGTATCGGTACGGGTCCTGAGAGTATCGGTACAGTCTTCGTAGTTTGACCTTGGGAAAGTTGACCATTGAGAGCGTATCGATACGGTCTTCTAGCGTAACGATACGGTCTCCCTAGGTTGAATTTAGGGAGTTGACCAAGTCCATGTGTATCGATATGGTCTTCTAGCGTATCGATACGGCCTGATGGAAAACTTAAAAAGGGTTTGTTTAATTGCCTGTTTCGCATGTTTTGTATCCATGTGTGTTTCTGTTGCGTGTCCTCTCACACAGGGTATAATTAAACATCTAGACAAGATAACTTTAAAAGAAATTTTCTTGGGTTGTTAATCGGAGTGGAGCCTTAACGGTTTTCACTTCGGTTTTCCCCGTGTAACCCATTTGATAGGGTCTGACGGCTAGGCCGGGTCGAGGGGGTTATATTTGTTGGTATCAGAGCCTAGGTTCCGCTTAGGTTCATTGAGTTTCTGCAAGCTGAAAGGTAAGTGAGGTAATTTTTATGGTGTAAGCTTGTTGATTGTGATTGCACGGTGATTGTGAGCATGCTTATAGCTATCCTTGTGTTGGTTGAGGAGTAGTTAAAGGCACCCATTGCTAATATACTATTATTGTAAGTGAATTTAAGTTTAATGACTTGAGCACCTTGGACCTTAGACTTTGTTCCTTGCTGACCCCAAATCATTTCACTTGTTGTGTTTTTTATTTAGCTTTGCATCTGTTAGCATGGTGAGACCGAGGGTAAGGCCGAGAGTTGGGCGGATTGAGAATGTTGAGGATGTGTGAGGAGAGAACTTGCCTCCTCCTCCTCCTCCTTCTCCGGGTGGTGGAGCAAATGCGGAAGGTGTTGGACCCCAGGCTGGTCAGGGACAGACAAGTATTGACGTGAATCCGTTGATTCAGGCTATAGTCGGGGCTATACAAACAGCTTTAGCGGGTGTTCGGGTTGTTGCACCGCCTCATGGTGCAGGTTCTGGTTTACCGTTAGAGCGACTCCGTAGCTTGGGCGGGGTTGAGTTTCGTGGGTTGTCACCCGAGGGTTCAGAGGTATGGTTTGAGAGCACAATTCGTATTTTGAGTCAGATGGAGTGCTCTGAGGCACATAAGTTGGGTTGCATTGTCTCTTTGCTTCAGGGAGATGCCTACACTTGGTGGGCTACCATCTCTACAGGTATGCCAGAGGCCGATGTTACTTGGGAGTTCTTCAGGAATGCTTTTCGTAAGAAGTAATCAGGTCCTCGATACCTAGATGAGAAGAAGAGAGCGTTCATGGCTCTAGTTCAGGGTAGCTTGACCGTGTCTGACTATGAGGTGCAGATTGTACGTCTGAGTCAGTATGCTTCTGAGTTAGTTCCCACTGAGGCAGAACGATGTGAACGTTTCCGTTATGGGTTGGTTCAGGATATGAAGACCTATATGTTAGCTTCCGACTATACTGATTTTGATGTGTTGGTCGCTAGGGCCAAGGACATTAAACAATCTTTGGGACTTGCGGATCGCAAGGGTGGATCTAGTTCCGGAAAGAGGACTGCAGAATGGGATAGAGATCATGCCAAGAGGCACAAGGATAGGAAACCTCATCATGATCATAGACGCGGAGGTGGTAATCCGGGGAGAGGCCATCACGGTCAAGGGACTGAGGATCGTACTCTCGAGTGCAACAAGTGTGGTAGACATCATTACGATGAGTGTTTGGGCACTTATGGCTCTTGTTGGAACTGCGGGTCTAGGGCGCACTTGAAGCACGATTGTCCACATCCGTCTAGGGATGGACAAGATCCTGCACGAGTTGTCGACCATCATAGAGGCCATGGGCGCGGTCGAGGTAACTTTCAGCCTAGGAATGACGGTCAGAGGAATGTAGCTCATGTTGTAGCGGTTCAGCCCGAGGGAGGTGGGCCAGCTAGAGTGTATGCACACCGCGAGGACATGAAAGACACATATGTGATTGTAGGTAATTACTCGTTACAGTCTTTGACTTTGCTTTACTTGATTGATTCTGGTTTTACGCATTCGTACATATTGAGTGAGCATGCAAGATTGTTAGTTATTCCGGTCGAGATATTAGATGTGGGTATGAATGTCACTAGTTCCTTTGGTGAGACAATTATGGTCAGAAAGATGTACATAAGATGTCCTTTGATGGTTTAGGGTCATGTTTTTCCCGTGGATATGATAGGATTGTTGTTTTATGGTTTTGATGTAATATTAGGCATAGACTGGTGTTGAGTGTGTAAAAGTTCTATATTGTACCCCCTATTTAACCCATATTTCTACTGCATTCAAGCATAATTCATTGCATTTAGGATAGATTTTAGTTATACATCACAATTATATTAAATGGCACAGTTGCTACTAATTTTGGTTACTTTTGCAGGTAGCTGTTGTAGCAGACTTAGGGCAGTGGAGAAGCAGAACTGGAACACAGGACTGGCGTCGAGAAGGACGATGCTGCCGAGGCCGCTGCCGTGGCAGCTAAGGACGACATCAATGGTGGAGGGAAAAAGTAAAATGGAGCTCGACAGAAAGAGGAAATTGAGCCAATCTGTCGTGGAGCACTCATATATTTTTTCGAGCCCTAGATCAGAATGAAAGCCAAGCCCAAAGTTCAAGGAAGAAACTCCAAGCAAGAAGAGAGGACGAGTTAAAGACCTATAATCTGAAGATTTAGTCTTTAATAGAGTTGCGCTTTAATTTAAACTTGTATTCTTGCCATATTAGAAAACTTGAACCCAAGGCCTATATAAAGGCATGTAATTCGACCTAGGGAGGGAGATCTTATTCTCTAGCCGTCTTCCCCTAAACCCTATTCGTTTTCCCCTTCTCATCATGTTCTAAACTTCCCCTAGGGCTAATGGTTGATTCTGTAAAGTAGTTGCAAGGATTGTAATGTTTTAGGATTTTTTCTGTTCAATAAAATAGACTTCAAGTTTGCTTATTCTGGTTTTCAACATCTTGCAAGAGTATTGGGAGAGCATTGTGACATTATGCATTTACTTAATATCGGGAGAGTTAAGTATACGGAAGGAATAAGTACGGGTTCTCCAGTTTATGGTTGAACTATCTCGGACCTAGGGATAGGAAGAGGTTAATTGGCTAAGAAAGAATTCAACAACATCAGTGTTCATCCTTCGATTCACGCCGGGAGGTATCATCAAAGACGTGTTCATCGACAGACTTGGACCTAGAGATAGGACAAGGCATAGCAGGGATTCTTGCCAAGCTTGAAGTACAGAGTTGTGTGATCGTTGCCGCGACAACAACAAACCGCTGCCGCCGCAGGTGCTGCCGCGGCAGGAGCAACGACAGAACAGAAAGTCCTAGACATTGCAACACCTACACTACGGAGCAAATCAATACCGACCTATTCTCTCTATTCTGATTTCTTTAATCCTTTATCTTCAGTATTCTTTAGTATTCCCTTACGAAACAATTAAAATTATCTTCTTTCTTGTGCAGCAATTCAAGGTTAAGGCTATTTCCAGTCCTTATGGATTCGACATCCGATACTTCATGTATCATTTTACTACTTGCGTCGTGTACACTTGCACTCTATTACGATAGACTCTTTTACACGCAACAAGTTTTTGGCGGTGTTGCCGGGGACTGTCAACATATCTTTACCCTACTTTTACTGCACATTCTTTTAATTTTTCTGTTTTTACTTGGATTGTTCACCCTGTGCTTTTCATAAGGTTTTTTTGTTTGCTTATGCACAGATCGAGACGAGGAAAGGAACCTAAGTATCAGCTAGATCCTGAAATCGAACGCTCGTGCAATCCTAGTAACCGACTCCGACTCTTGTTAGCCAGAAACGATTACCTTGAAGAACAGTTAGAAGCCATGAACAACCAAGGGAATCCCCAAGGTCCTGAAGATCCTATCGGAGATGGAGGAAACGGACGGCATGTCGCTCCTCCTGCTGCTGAGGTCACACGTCGATCATGCCGTGATTACATGATCAATGATCATGTGGAACTAGAGACCACCCTGCCAGACGTGGAAGCTGAAAATTTCGAGCTGAAACTTGTCATGTTCAGCATGATTAATTCCGCTGGCCAATTTAGTGGTGCTGCTACAGAAGATGCTAGGGAACATCTGAAAACGTTCCAAGAAGTTTGTGGTTCGTTTAGACTACCAGGAGTAAATCCGAAGATACCGAGGCTTCGGTTATTTCCTCATTCATTGAGGAACAGAGCTAAAACATGGTAGAACAAACTAACGTCGGGTTCAATACGAACTTGGGCAGATTTAACTCGTGAATTTTTATCTCGTTTTAACCATTCCCATTTATCTGAGCGATTACGTAACGAATTTGCTACTTTTCAACAGGAAGATGATGAGCTAATGCACGAGGCTTGGGACAGGTTTACTACTCTTCTGAGGAATTGCCCGATGCACGGATTCCCTGTTTGGAATCAAGTAATCAAATTCTACAATGCTGCCAACCTACAGACTCGCATGAGAATTGATTCAGCAGCCAATGGGTTGTTGTTGGATAAAGATCTGAATGAAGCCATGGTAGTGTTAAAGAATTTGGCAAAGAATGAAGAGCAATTCCCCACATCGAGGAGAGGTAAACGAGTACTAGTTGTGAAGGATTATGAAGCCGATAATTCCCTTAAGACACAAGTTGCGTATCTCACAAAGGCAGTAGAAAACTTGCTGAAGAAAGATTCTCCACCGGTCTACGCTGCAGAAGAGGTATGTGGAACTTGCAGTGGTAATCATAGTTCGGAAGACTGCCCGCTACAACTAGAGGAAGGGATGTATGTTGGGAACTATAACAAGCAAAATTTCAATTCCAACAATTACAATCCTAACTGGAGGAAAGACCCCAAGTTCTCTTGGAGCAACCCTAACAACGCCCTAAATCCTCAAGTACAGAACACTCAAAATCAGGGGGCACCTAGAATACTAACTCGGCAGCAACCGCAACAGCAGCCGCAACAGTCGTCAACAGCCACACCTAGTATATTGGAGCAGACCTTGGCCACATTTATGTCACAGACAGGAACTTACATTGAAAACATGAATCACTTCGTCAAGAAGACTGAGTTGTTCATGGATAAAATAGAGATGCGAATGACTAACCATGAAGCTACTCTAAAAACATTGGAGACACAGATGAGTCAGGTTTCCCAACATATTAAGCCAAGGCAGAACGGAGGATTCCCTAGCGATACTGAGGTCGCTAGACAACCCACACATGACCAGTGCAAAGCTATCACAACTAGGAGTGGGAAGAAATTACAAGGGCCGGAAAAGAAAGCTGAACCAGTGAAGGAACCAGCCCTAGAATCGACTTCCGTGAACGCTGTAACCCCCTTAGCCCGGCCTAGACGGTTGACCCAAACTACGAAGATTACACGGGGAAAACCAAAGTCAACCCGAAAGTCAACCTTGATTAACAACCCTTTTTTTTCTTTTTAATCTTATCTAGATGCACATTAACCTTAAGCGTACCCTAGAGAAAAACATACTTGAAAAGCACAACGATCGGAAATCAATAAAGGACTCAATTGTACAACATACAAAAGTTAGGGACCAAATTGTAATTTTTGGAAAGATGAAGGACTTAGCTGATTTTTAAGTTACCAATATCAAATTAATCATATTGCATGCTTCCCTGTCAAATTTCACCTTAAACGGACGTCTCAAACTCAAGCAATTGCAAAAACGATTTCCATGACTAAAACGTAAAGCTTGCAAACCTTAAAACCATTCAAATCAGTGCCCAACGGTCAACTGTTTCGGAACGGGGTTGACCGTTCCGAAACGCGGGTTCGTTTCGAGACCTGTATCGAAACAGGGCCTGGCAGTGGCCAAAACGTTTCGGAACGACCTCTACTCGTTTCGATACACGAAGGCCATTACAGGCCCCTGTTTCGAAACGCTAGTGCCCGTTCCGATCTGGATTGCCCAGAAAGTGCAGGATTTGCTAGTTTAACATACATTTAACCACCCAAACACATCCTAATGACTTCCTAATCATGCCAACAAGTCATCATACATATAAGGCACATGTTTGCAACATCAAAACACATCCATGGCATCAATTAAGGAAATCCACAAGTCTATAGGCATGCATCCTAATATCCAAAGCCAACCAACCATCAAAGCATCAAGCAAGCACCAAAATGGCCATTTGCCAGTCCAAAACATTTAAGGCATCATGCCACAACTAGGGAGTCCAAAACATCTCCCAAATCACAACCTAGGTTCCCATTGCCAAATATCAAAACTAATAATGTTGTGAAAAACATCACCATACATGAGCTTAGCTTTCCCTTGGATTCTTAGCCTCCTTGCTGCCCTCAAACACCTCAATTATCTGCATTATTGGTTCAAGAGAGAGAGCGTAAGCACAAATGCTTAGTGAGGCATGCTCTAAAGAAACAACACAATAATGCATTTTATAAACACTATCCATAAGGCCTTTTAACACATAAACATCATTATTCATGCAACAATGCATACACATCAAGCATCTCATGCTTCTTTAACATCAACATGTCATATTGGCCACCAAGTGATACCATAACCATTTAAAACATAAAACACAATCGGATATGCGGATTACAAGCGTTGTCTCATACGCTTCATACACACTACCGAACACACAAGGTGGAGTTTACTGGTACAATCACAACCCCTCAACACCCGTGATGGAGTTTAACGGTACAATCATAACCCCTTCACATCACTCATCGGTAGTTGTATAACATCACTAACGAGAACACGGGACACACAACACAAGATCCACACATGGACTTTTAACCACCATTGTGATCTTAACCATCTCGTTAGTGTACTTGGATGGAGTTTACGGTACAATTACAACCCCTCAACATCTAAGGCGATTTTATTTACGGTGCACCCAATCCTATAGTCAGCTAACTATATCTGATTCAAGTACTTAAAAACCACACATCACTTGCCAATATACATCATTTATCTTCAATAATCCACTGTTTTAAAGCATAATCAAAGCCATTAAACCATCATGCATCACTATGCATTAAAACCACATTTACTATAATCAAATCAAAGATGTCTTACCTTGAGCATCCTTCAACACATGGCTTTCAAAACCAGCATTAATCATGCTAAAACATGCTTTCAAAACAGAATTTAAACATGTAAATTAAATACATTGCATCCAACCATCTCATGGTTCATCCAAGAGAGAGAGTTTTCCCGAAAACTTACTCTTGAGCTTAGTTAAGTTTTTTAGACTTAAACTAAGCTCCCACACCTTCAAACATTCATTACAAAGCTGGAAATCCCAACTTCACTCACAAATTCCGTTTCACAAGCTTGCCGAAACGCCGATTAAGCCTCCGGATTAACACCACAAGTATCCGAAGATGCCTCCCCTATTTTAAACACATCAAAGCAGAGGATTAATGCATCATCATGCATTGAAATCTTCAGCCATTACACCTAAACTCGCCGCTCTCACCAAAACTAACATTTTGACTACCAAACACAACCGAAATCACTTCCAAACTCTCCCCCAACATTACCCAGCCAAGATCTATCACTTCTAAACATTCCTAAACATCAATTAGCATCCAAAAAGAACTTAAACTCGTCCTTATACCTCCAGCTATAACAGAACACCAAGATCACCCCAAAAACCACCATTTCCACAAGCAAAAACTTAGGAAAATCAACCTATTCGTGATTGCATTGATTAAACCTCAATTACACATCATTAAACATCCAAAATACATTTAAAATCCATCTCAAAACAGAGCCCAAACAATCACCACGAATTTCTTCAAGATTTGTTCCAAATCTTGAGTTTTAAGCCAAAATCAAGATCACAACATTAAAACCTTTTATAAAAAACTTAATTTAAGGATTGAGAACATGGGAATTTCAGTAAAGAACTGAGTATTTAGAGGAGAAGAACATCCTTACCTCTAAATGTAGATTTCTCCTTGATTAGAGCCAAAATCCTTGAAAATTCAACAAGCAAAACAAGATGATTTGATGTAGAAAGGATTAGGAATCAATTGATGATGTTGCTGTAGAAATGTGTTTGGCTGAGGGAATTTTGAGAGAAAATGAGATGAGAAAATTTTTAAGAAAGTTAGTTATGAAAAGCTAAAATATCATTTTCCACTTTTCCTTTAATTAATTAAATCATTAAAATATAAGAAAAATCAGGAGAAATCCTTTCTTGGGTAAATTAGCTCCTTAAAGATTCAAAGTTTTAATCCTTACAAAACAGTCACCACTAAACTTTTCAAAAATTACATTTTAGTCACTATTTCGAAATGTTGCACTTCCAAACCTTTTAAAGCATCCCGAACTAGGCTTTCCCTAAAACCACCTTTTATAATCGAACCGAAAATCAGACCGGTCCGGTTCAGACCCTAAACTTCTAAGCCCAAAATTGGGGTGTTACAACTCTCCCACTTTAAGAAATTTCGTCCTCGAAATTTACCTGGAGGAAAGAAGTATGGAAACTGCTTCTTCATGTCATCCTTTCGTTCCCACGTGGCTTCCTAAGCACCACGATGCTTCCACAACACATTTACCAACTCAATGGTTTTACCTCGAAGAACTTTACTGTCTGAATCCAGAATTCACACCAGCTCCTCATCATAGGTAAAGTCTGGATTCAACTCCACTTCCTCCACATGCATAACATGCGAAGGATCCGATCTATACCTCCGAAGCATAGAGAGATGAAACGCTTCAAATCCGCGTAAGACTTTTGTCGATCAGAAGCTGCCTTCAATCGCTCACAAATGAGCTTCACCTTCTTGGTGGTTCCTTTCAACAAAGCTGGCATTGAAACCAACTTCTGACCTATTTCAGCCCAACAAAGAGGAGTTCTGCATTTCCTCCCGTACAAGGCTTCATAAGGTGCCATTTGAATACTTGCCTGGTAACTATTGTTATAAGCAAACTCCACCAAAGGCAAATGCTTCTCCCAAGAGCCTTGAAACTCAATCACACAACACCTCAACATATCCTCCAGCACTTGGATAACACGCTCAGACTGTCCATCCGACTGTGGATGATAAGAAGTACTAAAATTCAGCCGTGTACCCAAAGCTTGATGCAAACATTCCCAGAAGGCGATGTAAACCTCGGATCTCGATCCGACACTATAGACTTTGGCACACCATGCAGACGCACAATCTCAGCAATGTACAACCCTGCAAGCTTGTCCAAAGTGTACGTAGTATGCACAGGTAAGAAATGAGCACACTTCGTAAGGCGATCCACAATTACCCACACCGAATTCTTCTTCGATGGCGACAAAGGCAAACCAGACACAAAGTCAATGGTAATCATTTCCCACTTCCACTCAGGAATCCTCAACGGTTGCAACAACCCAGAAGGAAACTGATGCTCAGCCTTAACTTGCTGACAAATCAAGCACTTGCTCACATACTCAGCAACCTCTTTCTTGAATCCCACCCAATAGTGCTCATCTCTAAGATCACGATACATCTTAGTACTACCAGGGTGCATAGCAAAAGGACTACTATGAGCTTCAGTCAGAATAGCACGCCTCAGCTCAACATCATTGGGCACTAGTATCCGACTCCAAAAACATAGAACTCCATCATCATTAAAACATAAATCCGATGGCCTATCCTCAGCAATATCCTGAACATGTGGCACCAAGGAATCATCCAACAACTGCTTATCATTTATCAACTGAACCAAGGATGGTTTCACTTGCAATTCAGCCACAAGACCGCCATCTCACGAAATGCTCAAACTGGCAAACATAGCCCTCAACTCCACTGCCACCTTCCTACTCAAGGCATCCGCTACAACATTAGCTTTTCTCGGATGATACTCGATCGTCAGATCGTAATCTTTAAGCAACTTCACCCAACGTCGTTGCCTAAGATTCAACTCTTTCTGTGACATCAGATACTTCAAACTTTTGTGATCCGTGTACACAATACACTTCTCACCATACATGTAGTGTCTCCAAAATTTCAAACCAAAAACCACCGCAGCTAACTCAATATCATGCGTAGGATAATTACGCTCATGCACCTTTAACTGGCGCGATGCATAAGCCACTGCCTTACCCTCTTGCATCAACACACACCCCAAACCAACGTAGAATGCGTCACTACACACCACAAACTCTTTCCCTAATTCAGGCTGAACCAAGATAGGAGCTTGCGTCAAAGTTGCCTTCAGCTACTCAAAAGCATGATGTCTTGATTCCGTCCACTCATACTTGACATCCTTCTGCAACAACTTCGTCAAAGGTGCAGCAATCTTCAAAAATCCATCCACGAACCTCCGGTAGTATCCTGCCAAACCAAAGAAACTACAGACTTCATGAACAAACTTAAGAGGCTTCCAATTCATCACTGCCTCAATCTTCTAAGGATCAACACGAATCCCCTCAGCAGAAACCACATGACCAAGGAACACAACTTCCCTAAGCCAGAATTCACACTTGCTTAGCTTAGCATAAAGTTGGTTCTCCAACAGAGCCTGCAACACAATCCTCAAATGTCCATCATGCTCCTCCTCAGTACGAGAGTACACGAGGATATCATCAATGAACACCACAACAAACTTATCCAAATATTCATGGAACACTCTATTCATCATGTCCATAAAAGCTGCAGGAGCATTCGTCAAACCAAACGGCATCACAAGGAACTCATAATGCCCATACCTCGTTCTGAAGGCTGTCTTTGGCACATCCACATCCTTCACCTGGTAATAACCTGACCTTAAGTCAATTTTAGAGAACACATCCGCTCCCCTAAACTGATCAAAAAGATCATCAATCCTTGGCAATGGATACCGATTCTTGATAGTCAACTTGTTCAGCTGACGATAATCGATGCACATTCTCATAGTGCCATCCTTTTTCTTCACAAACAAAACAGGTGCACCCCAAGGTGACACACTAGGCCGAATGAAACCACGATCAAGCAACTCCCGAAGTTGCGTCTTCAGCTCCTTCAACTCCTTAGGTGCCATTCGATAAGGATTAATGGACACTGGAGTTGTGTTTTCATACAGCTCAATCCCAAACTCCACTTCACGATAAGGAGGCAACCAAGGCAACTCCTCCGAAAATACACCAGGAAATTCTCGCACAGTCCTGATATCTTGAACTCGCAACTCCTTAGAGTTAGGATTCATCACAAAGGCTAGGTAGGCTTCACAACCTTGCCTCAGCATCCGACTCGCTTCCAAGGAAGACACCACATTGGCAAGAAACTTCACATTCTCACCAACCACCACTACCTCATAATCATCCGCAAGCTTCAACGAAACTCGCTTTTTCTCAAAATCCACCACAGCTCGATGTTCAACAAGCCAATCCATACCAAGGATTACATCAAAACCATAGAATGGCAATTCCATGAGATCAACATGAAAAACATGGTTTTGCACTACCAAAGGACATCTTCTATACAACTTTCGTGTCACAACGGTCTCACCAAAGGAACTAGTTACACGCATACCAACATCCAAAGACTCAACAGGTAAACCAAGCAATTGAGCATGTTCACGCAATATGTATGAGTGTGTAGATCCAAAATCAATCAAGGAAAGTAATGACAAGGATTGCAAAGTGAAGATACCTGCGATCACATCCGTGTCATTCCTCCCCTCTCGCTGAGCATACACTCGAGCCTGGCCTCCACCCTCAGGTTAGGCAGCCACCACATGTGCCACATTCCTTCCACCATCATCTCTGCGCTGGAAGTTACCACTGCCGCACCCACGACCCTTTTGTGGTGCAACAACTCTAGGAGCACATCCCTGACCACCACCGGCCAACAGAGGACACTCCCTCCTCATGTGGTCTGTCGAACCACAATTCCAGCACGAATTTCTAGTCACTGCAACAGGAGCTTGCACCTCCCTCGCTATTCGAGGACAATCACGCCTCAAATGACCACACGATCTACACGCCCAGCACGTGTTCTGATCAGCTCTCGTCCTGTCCCCCTGAACAGGCGCACCATGCCCTCCACTACCACGCCTAGCAGAAGACTGATACCTCCTATCTCGTCCTCTCTTGTTCCGTCCACCACCGGAACTATACTCAACAACTCTCTTTCCCGAGCCAGAACCAGCACTCTTGGAAGAGAAACCCAAGTTCTACTCAATATCCTTCGCCCTACTAACAAGCACATCAAAATCTGTGTACTCAGCTGCAAGCATAAAGGTCTTTACATCCGTCACCAAACCATATCGGAAACGCTCACACCTCTCCCGCTCATCAGGGATAAGCTCAGGTGCGTACTGACTGAGACAGACAAACTGGATCTCGTACTCAGCCACCGTCATACTTCCTTGTATAAGAGACATGAATTCTCTTTTCTTTTCATCCATGTATCGCACACCTAGATACTTTCGCTTGAATGCGTTCAGAAAGAACGTCCAAGTCACATCAGCTTCCTCCATCCCGGAGACAGTGGTCGTCCACCAGGTATACGCATCATCATGCAACAGCGATACCACGCAACCTAACTTCTGCACATCATTGCAGTTCATTTGTCCCAAAATCCTCTTGGTACTTTCCAACCAAGATTCAGAACCCTCAGCAGACAAACCTCTGAACTCAGCCCCTCCCAAGCTACGCAAACGTTCCAAAGGTAATCTCGCATTGGCATCACCCTGATGCCCAGCTCCATGAGCTCCAACTACTGCTGCCTGAAAGGCTCCAACAATAGCCTGTATCAAAACTGTCATGTCAGGAGCAGCTTGCCCCTGCCCAGCTTCAGGTCCAGCGACCCCAGCACCAGCACCAACACCAGCTCCGTCACCTCCAGCACCACCACCACCGGGCGGTCCACCACCAGGAGGAGGAGGTATATCCACAACATTATCAGCATAGTTCTCATTCTCGTTCTGAGCCATAGCTCGCGTATTAATTCTCGTCTCTCTACGAGGTCCCATTCACTAAAACAATGCACTAGCACAAATGCAATAAACATAATTAGGCTCAACAAGGTAAGTAATCCAAGCACTCAAGCTCATTTTTCAAAAACAATTTATTTCATTAGTTTTGTTATGGCAATGGGTCCCTCTAACATGATTCAACACAGCATAACATCACAATCACAACATACTTACAATTCACACATCAAACTTTCACTTAAAAGCATATCATGCAATTATACACACATCACCCACATAACCATTCTCGTTTGCTTGAGAACTCAGCTCTGATACCACCAAATGTAACCCCTTAGCCCGGCCTAGACGGTTGACCCGAACTACGAAGATTACACGGGGAAAACCAAAGTGAACCCGAAAGTCAACCTTGATTAACGACCTTTTTTCTTTTTAATCTTATCTAGATACACATTAACCTTAAGCGTACCCTGGAGAAAAACATACTTGAAAAGCACAGCGATCGGAAAGCAATAAAGGACTCAATTGCACAACATACAAAAGTTAGGAACCAAATTGTAATTTCTGGAAAGATGAAGGACTTAGCTGATTTTTAAGTTACCAATATCAAATTAATCATATTGCATGCTTCCCTGTCAAATTTCACCTTAAACAGACGTCTCAAACTCAAGCAATTGCAAAAACGATTTCTAGGACTAAAACGTAAAGCTTGCAAACCTTAAAACCATTCAAATCAGTGCCCAACGGTTAACTGTTTCGGAACGGGGTTGACCGTTCCGAAACACGGGTTCGTTTCGAGACCTGTATCGAAACAGGGCCTGGCAGTGGCCAAAATGTTTCGAAACGGCCTCTACCGAAGGCCATTGCAGGCGCCCGATTCTAAACGCTAGTGCCCATTCCGATACGGATTACCCAGAAAGTGTAGAATTTGCTGGTTTAACATACATTTAACCACCCAAACACATCCTAATGACTTCCTAATCATGCCAACAAGTCATCATACATATAAGGCACATGTTTGCAACATCAAAACACATCCATGTCATCAATTAAGGAAATCCACAAGTCTATAGGCATGCATCCTAACATCCAAAGCCAACCAACCATCAAAGCATCAAGCAAGCACCAAAATGGCCATTTACTAGTCCAAAACATTTAAGGCATCATGCCACAACTAGGGAGTCAAAAACATCTCCCAAATCACAACCTAGGTTCCCATTGCCAAATATCAAAACTAATAATGTTGTGAAAAACATCAACATACATGAGCTTAGCTTTCCCTTGGATTCTTAGCCTCCTTGCTGTCCTCAAACACCTCAATTATCTGCATTATTGGTTCAAGAGAGAGAGCGTAAGCACAAATGCTTAGTGAGGCATGATCCAAAGAAACAACACAATAATGCATTTTATAAACACTTTCCATAAGGCCTTTTAACACATAAACATTATTATTCATACAACAATGCATACACATCAATCATCTCATGCTTCTTTTACATCAACATGTCATATTGGCCACCAAGTGATACCATAACCATTTACAACATAAAACACAATCGGATACGTGGATTACAAGCGTTGCCCCATACGCTTCATACACACTACCGAACACACAAGGTGGAGTTTATCGGTACAATCACAACCCCTCAACACCCGTGATTGATTTTAACGGTACAATCACAACCCCTCCACATCACTCATCGGTAGTTGTATAACATCACTAACGAGAACACAGGACACACAACACAAGATCCACACATGGATTTTTAACCACCATTGTGATCTTAACCATCTCGCTAGTGTACTTGGATGGAGTTTACGGTACAATTACAACCCCTCAACATCTAAGGCGACTTTAATTACGGTGCACCCAATCCTATAGCCGGATAACTATATCTGATTCAAGTACTTAAAAACCACACATCACTTGCCAATATACATCATTTATCATCAATAATCCACTATTTTAAAGCATTAATCAAAGCCATTAAACAATCATGCATCACTATGCATTAAAACCACATTTACTAACATCAAACAAAGGATCTCTTACCTTGAGCATCCTTCAACACATGGCTTTCAAAACCAGCATTAATCATGCTAAAACATGCTTTCAAAATAGAACTTAAACATGCAAATTAAATACATTGCATCCAACCACCTCATGGTTCATCCAAGAGAGAGAGTTTTCCTGAAAACTTACTCTTGAGCTTAGTTAAGTTGTTTAGACTTAAACTAAGCTCCCACACCTTCAAACATTCATTACAAAGCTGGAAATCCCAACTTCACTCACCAATTCCGTTTCGCAAGCTTGCCGAAACGCCGATCAAGCCTCTGGATCAACACCACAAGTATCCGAAGATGCCTCCCCTATTTTAAACACATCAAAGCAGAGGATTAATGCATCATCATGCATTGAAATCTTCAGCCATTACACCTAAACTCGCTGCTCACACCAAAACTAACATTTCGACTACCAAACACAACCGAAATCACTTCCAAACTCTTCCCCAACATTACCCGGCCAAGATCCATCACTTCTAAACATTCCTAAACATCAATTAGCATCCAAAAAGAACTTAAACTCGTCCTTATAACTCCAGCTATAACAGAACACCAAGATCACCCCAAAAACCATCATTTCCACAAGCAAAAACTTAGGAAAATCAACCTATTCGGGATTGCATTGATTAAACCTCAATTACACATCATTAAACATCCAAAATACATTTAAAATCCATCTCAAAACAGAGCCCAAACAATCACCACGAATTTCTTCAAGATTTGTTCCAAATCTTGAGTTTTAAGCCAAAATCAAGATCACAACATTAAAACCTTTTATAAAAACTTAATTTAAGGATTGAGAACTTGGGAATTTCAATAAAGAACTGAGTATTTAGAGGAGAAGAACATCCTTACCTCTAAATGTAGATTTCTTCTTGATTAGAGCCAAAATCCTTGAAAATTCAACAAGCAAAACAAGAGGATTTGATGTAGAAAGGATTAGGAATCAATTGATGATTGAAACCTCATCATTTGGTGTGAAAATCAAAAGAAATGTTGCTGTAGAAATGTGTTTGGGTGAGGGAATTTTGAGAGAAAATGAGATGAGAAAGATTTTAAGAAAGTTAGTTATGAAAAGCTAAAATATCATTTTCCACTTTTCCTTTAATTAATTAAACATTAATTAAATCATTAAAATCTAACAAAAATCTGGAGAAATCCTTTCTTGGGTAAATTAGCTCTTTAAAGATTCAAAGTTTCAATCCTTACAAAACAGTCACCACTGGACTTTTCAAAAATTACATTTTAGTCACTATTTCGAAATGTTGCACTTCCAAACCTTATTTTGTAAAATTGATTTCACCACTCTCTTATATATATTAAAAGAGGATTTTTATATATTTTACCATATTTTTAAAGCATCCCGAACTAGGCTTTCCCTAAAACCACCTTTTATAATCGAACCGAAAATCAGACCGGTCCGGTTCAGACCCTAAACTTCTAAGCCCAAAATTGGGGTGTTAGAAACGCTGCCCCGGAAGACGATAAACAGCTTGCTGCCGCCACACCTATCACGACAGTAGAAGGGACATAGGAGAAGGATGAAGAACCTAAACCTCCTTAGATCTGAATACTGTGGGAAGGACACATTGAAGGTTGTCGTCCTCAACCTCCTTTTCCACAACGGCTACAGAAGCAGAAACAAGAGTTCCAGCTTAAGAAGATCTACGATATTTTTAAGTAGGTCCACATCAATATTCTGTTGTTAAATGCCATCAAGGAGATGCCCGGTTATGCCAAATTTCTCAAGGATGCTATGGCGAAGAAATCCAGACTTGGGGAATTTGAGACGGTTAAACTGACAGAAGGATGCATGACTATTCTGCACAAGCATCAACCCCAGAAGAAGAAGGATCATGGGAGCTTCATAATACCGTGCATAATCGGTGATAAATTCGTGGGTAAGGCACTTTGTGATCTAGGTGCTAATATTAATTTAATGCCAAAATATGTATTCCAGAAATTAGGTTTTGGACGAGCATGACCCACAACAGTTATGCTGCAGCTGGCACACTGCTATTGCGTGCAACCAGAAGGGAAGATTGAAGATATTCTGGTAAGAGTGGATAAATTTATTTTTCCTGTTGACTTTCTTGTTTTAGATTGTGAAGCTGATGAGAATGCACCAATTATCCTGGGGCGACCCTTCTTAGCCACATGAAGATCACTAATTGATGTTGAAAAGGGAGAACTCACTATGAGAGTGAATGATCAAGAGATCAAGTTAAATGTTCTCCAAGAAATAAAACACGCTGATGCAGAAGAAGAATGCAAGGCCTTCACTGAAGTAATCCTTGACCAACCCTGCATCAGGTCGGACTGCCATGACATCAAATTTGGCCACTGCCATAGTAGCCATTTAGAAGACTGTCACGGCAACGATGACGACAGTAGCTCCTCAGATTCTGACATATCTGACACTAAAGGTCATGAGGAGGCAAAATGGATAGGCAATCATCCAAGTAAGTTATTTGAGCCCTTAAACTATACCTCGAATGAACATATCATCCAAAAGCCATCAATTGTAGAACCACCTGTTCTAGATCTTAAGCCCCTGCCAGGGCAGCTCAAATATGTTTTTCTTGGATTAAATGATAAGTTGCTCGTACTCATCTCTTCCAAGTTGATGCATGAACATGAACAGCAGCTGATAGGGATGTTGCAACAGCACAAAAAGGCTATTGGATGGACGATAGCTGATATCCAAGGCATCAACCCGACACTATGCATGCATAAAATTCTCCTCGAGGATGATCATAAGCCGACCATTGATGCCCAGAGACGTTTGAATTATGCTATGTGAGAAGTGGTTTGAAAAGAAATTATCAAACGGCTAGACGCTGGGATAATTTATGCCATCTCAGATAGTAAGTGGGTGAGCCCGGTGCAGTGTGTTCCTAAGAAGGGAGGAATAACTGTGGTGACCAATGATGAAAACGAATTAATCCCAACCAGGACTGTGACCAGTTGGAGGGTTTGTATGGACTACTGGAAGCTTAACAAAGCTACCCAGAAGGACCACTTTCCCCTACCTTTTATTGATCAATTGCTTGATAGATTAGCGGGAAAACCTTATTACTGTTTTCTTGATGGTTACTCAGGTTATAACCAAATAGCCATCGCACCGGAGGATCAAGAGAAAACATCTTTCACTTTCCCGTACGATACTTACGTTTTTCGTAGAATGCCACTTGGACTTTGCAACGCACCAGCAACCTTTCAAAGGTGTATGATGGCTATATTCTCCGACATGGTGGAGGTTTTCTTGGAGATATTCATGGACGATTTCTCTGTCTTTGGAGATAATTTTGAAAGCTGCTTAGGCAACCTACAGAAAGTGCTCGAGAGATGCGAGAAAGCGAACTTAGTATTAAATTGGGAGAAATGTCACTTCATGGTGGATGAAGGGATAGTCCTAGGCCATAAAGTAAGCTGCCGCGGCATAGAAGTTGACAGAGCCAAGATTGAGGTAATCGAAAAGTTGCCACCACCCACCACAGTCAAGGGAATTCGGAGTTTTTTAGGGCATGCTGGGTTCTATCGAAGGTTTATAGCCAATTTTTCGAAGATCTCCAAGCCATTATGCCACCTATTAGAGCAGAATCGTCCCTTCGACTTCAATACTGAATGTACTGAGGCATTCAGAATTCTGAAGGAGAAGCTAGTAACAGCCCCAATTGTACATCCACCGGACTGGAAGTTGCCATTCAAGATTATGTGTGATGCCAGTGATTATGCTGTAGGGGTAGCACTTGGGCAGAGGAAGGACAAGCTATTCTATGTAATTTACTACGCTAGCAAAACACTCAATGATGCCCAAGTAAACTACACCACAACAGAGAAGGAATTGTTAGCAGTGGTGTTCTCAATTGACAAGTTCCGATCCTACATACTTGGAATGAAAGTGGTGGTTCACACAGACCACTCTGCACTGAAATATCTGTTTGCTAAAAAAGTCGCAAAGCCCAAACTGATTCATTGGATTCTGCTGCTGCAAGAATTCGGCATAGAAATCAAGGATAAAAAGGGGACATAGAACCAAGTTGCAGATCACTTGTCAAGATTAGAGAGGGGAAAGAGTCTCCCAATAGACAAGACACACATACTGGAGACCTTCCCTGACGAGCAGTTGTTCGCTTCCACAAGCACTACCGCGACAGCCATGGCGGCAAGTAAGTTTTCTGAACTCCCCTGGTATGCTGATTTCGTTAATTATTTAGTTAGCAGAATATTTCCCCCTGATCTTAATTATCAAGCTAGGAAGAGGTTCCAAAATGATGTTAAGCATTATTATTGGGATGAACCTCTTCTTTTAAAAAAATGTGCAGATCAGATTATCAGGAGCTGTGTACCACAAGATGAGCAGGAAGCTGTGCTTCATCACTGCCATGCTTCACAATATGGAGGACACTTAGGTGGTAACAAAACTATTGCCAAGGTTTTGCAGTCTGGTTTTTATTGGCCTTCACTGTTCAAGGATGCCCAGGTATTCTACAAAAGCTGTGAAAAATGCAACGGACTGGAAACATCTCAAGGAGACATGAGATGCCGCTGCAAAATATCCTTGAAGTCGAAATCTTCGACATTTGGGGAATTGATTTCATGGGACCATTCCCAGTATCATTTGGGAATCTTTATATCCTCCTGGCAGTGGACTATGTGTCCAAATGGGTTGAAGCGATCGCCACATAGAAAAATGATGCCAAGACCGTTTAGAGATTTCTACATAAGAACATTTTCTTTAGATTTGGCATTTCGAAGGCGATCATCAGTGATGAAGGGAGGCATTTTGACAATAGGGTAATAGCTGCTGCCTTAATGAAATATGGCGTTAAGCATCGGATCGCAACAGCTTATCACCCTCAGACCAATGGACATGCCGAAATATCCAACAGAGAGGTAAAGAACATTCTCGAGAAGATGGTTAAACAACCTCGGAAGGACTTGTCCTTACACCTCAATGATGCACTATGGGCCTACAGAACAACATTTAAAACTCCATTGGGAATGTCACCCTACCGGCTGATATATGGAAAAACATGCCATCTACCTTTTGAGATAGAGCACAGAGCCTACTGGGCCATCAAGGCAGTGAACATGGACTTGGAAAAGGCATGAAAGAAAAGGCTAATTGACTTGAATGAAATTGAAGAAATACGAGCAATGGCCTATGACAACGCAAGGATTTACAAGGATAAAACAAAGAAGTGGCATGATAAGAAGCTGCTGCCACGACAGTTCTGCCCAGAGCAGCTTGTGTTGTTATTCAACTCTAGGTTGAAACTCTTCCCAGGGAAACTAAAATCTAGATGGTCCGGCCCATTCCAAGTGGTGTAAGTTTTTCCCTATGGTGCCATCACGATCAAATCCTTAAAATACAGGCACCAATTTAAAGTAAACGGATAGAGACTGAAGCATTATCAGGGGACTGAAGCCCCAAGAATGCAGGAAGTGATTACTTTAGGAGATGCCCCTCATGGCATCCCTAATTTAACTTAATTTTATTATTATTATTATTATGTATTTATATATATATAGTTATTTATTAGGAACTTAGAATTTTTTTATTAAGTTTTTTTAATTATTTTTAGGAAATAAAGGAGACAAGGAGAGGAGAAGAAGTGAACTCTGCCCACCATCTCACTAACAGCCCAAAAATTCCAAAGGAGGAGCCTTTCGTCACAGCTGTCACAACAGACGCGGAAAATACAACATGTCAACACGTTGTAGCGACAGACACGCAAACGTGTAACAAACGCGCAGTAGACACGGAAATGCGTGACAAACGCGTCAGAAACCGCATAACAGCTAGCCCCGTTATTCGCGCCTGCCGTTATAGCTCCAACGGGTAGCAAACTCTTCATCTATATAAACCCCGTTTTACTACTCATTTTTCACTTCACTTTTACTCTCTATACTTGCTTCCTCTCTAGATTTTCATTTACTTTCATTTTTCTACAGTCTATTGCAACTATGAGTACCATAAACACTAGAAGAAGTGTTGCCTCAAGCTCTGCTGCAGCAGCAACCACTCCCAGCCACGACAGAATCCCAAACCGATTTTCCAACGCAGAGTCCAATGACCGATACTACACCTCCTTCAAGAAAAAGGAGATGTGGGAAGAGAAAGGGTTCATCTAGAGCAAACGAACGAAGAATCTTGGGCTCGAACCATTCATCGCCCGCAAGATTAGAGCACTTCATTAGCAGAGGTTTGCTGAGAAACCTGAGGAGATGAATGTCACCCTGGTTAGAGAATTCTATGCTGCCGTCGACAGCAGAGACACGACAACAGTGACCATTCGTGGTAAGGAAGTCCTTCTTGAGCCAGAGTACATTAACACCCTCTACGGACTCTACGTCGACAGAAAGGAAGATGGGCATAAGAGGTTCGTAGAGAGCCTGGAGGTATCAGATTATGATGTTGTCATGGTAGAACTCACCGAGGAAGGAACCCAGTGGAATACAGACCCAAAACACCCACGGACGGTGAAACGAGCCCAACTCATCCCCAAAGTAAAACTATGGAACGCCTTCGTGAAAAAGAGGATTATGCCTTCCTCACACAACAACACAGTGGATCAACCAAGGTTAGCTCTTGTTCATTCAATTTTCAATGAGAGACCCATTAATGTTGGTCGATATATTCGGGAAGGGATTTTGGACTGTGCACCACGGCCATCGGGACCCCTTGTCTTCCCCTACCTCATCACAGAAATCTGTCGTGGCCACAATGTCCTTGAAATTGCTGAAGATCTGAAGGTGCGAGGAAAAGGATGGACGAAGAAAAATATATTTAGTTTGATGGAGCTGAAAGATGCAACTCCAATCTCCTGCTTCAACCCTTTTGCCGTGGCAGGTGAGCCAGCAGAGCCTACCCAAAAAGAGCCTGCCGCCACAGAACAGAGGCAGCCCACAACAGCAGCTCCCACAGCAGACTCCTCCACCCAAATCCTTGCTGCCCAGCAGAAAATGGAGGAACAACAGCAGGGACTGATGAGCTTTATTCGGGACTTCACAACAACAACGGTACATTTCATTAAAAGCATTTTAAATTTTCTAGATGTACAATTTCCTCTTTTCCCCGATCATTATTTTGTTGCCCCCACTCCTGCCGACACCCTACCCCTGCTGCCAAACCGAGAACACCTTCTGCTGCGTCCACTCCAACCCCGGCCGCGACAGCTACAGGTGGCAGCCACACTGCCACAGCCTCTGCCAGGGGAGAAAAGAGAAAGGAGCCCACGTCCAACCTCGACAAATTTATTGATGGTTTCTCCTCTTCCTCAATTTGGGAGGAATCCGATGGCGAGCCCTCTGTCAAGAGGAACATGTCCAAAGAATTCACCCAGATTAAGCGGCAGAAACCCAACACCGGTGACAGACCCTCCGGCCAAGGGAAGTCTGACAGAAATAGCAGCAGCAGTGGTAGCAGCAGCTCTTCCGAGGAGGTTCAAGTACTGGAGAAACTAACCCAGATCTCCCCTTCTCGCATCCAGCCCCTGAGGGAAGCCAAGAAAAAGACTACCTCTACCTCTCCAAGCCATCTTCCGGCACCAACGATGAAGATCACTGCCCACCGACAGATACAGATCAACAGCAGTAGCGACGACAACACTTAAAATTTAAGTTTTTATCTTATCTTTGATGTCTACTATTTTGTTATAATTGTGATGTTTTTATTTTCTTTTCTTCATTCTGTCATCATGCATTGAGGGCAATGCAACCCTTGAGTTTGGGGGTGGCATCCCTCCATTAATGAAGTGTCTATTTTGTTTAAGATTTGTGTCTAAGTGTTAGTTTATTTTTGCTTAAAAAAATTGGCTTAAGTTTTTGAACTGAACTTACCTGCCATGACAGCCATTGTCGTGGCAGTGCCTTTAGGATAGTTTTAGGAGCAGTTTAGAGCCTTACTATAGTTCTGATTCTTAAACACCCTTTGTGACTTTTATACTGCCTAGAAACTCTACTGGTAAACTAGAATAGGGAAAAACTTAACACTTGAGGTTCCCCTAGAGGTGCCTAACACTGGCTCTAGGAAAATAAGTTAAGAAAAAGTAGACTCAATACACCTAAAGGTGCCCGAAATCGGCTCTAGGAAGTTAGCTAGAGGTGCCCGAAACTGGATCTAGTCAAACATAAATTAAGAAAAGAGAATCGAGTCTAAATAAAAAAAATAAAAGTTGGCATAAAAATTCAAGTTTGAAGCTTAGCTATTCTAGTAAACTAAGGGAGTCTAGGCATATAATTGTTCACAAAACATGCACACACTACACGAGAATTATAGGAAGGTTCCGAATAAATCCTGAATTATCCAACAGGGTGTTGCTCACAATAGGGAATGAATGGTAGGTAATGAAAAGTTCACTGTTTTAAGCCAAACAATTTTTTCTTCTTCTAAGGTCTTAATTGCTCGAGGGCAAGCAAAAACTTGAGTTTGGGGCGTGTTGAGTGTGTGAAAGTTTTATATTTTACCTCTTATTTAACCCATATTTCTGTTGCATTCAAGCATAATTCAATGTATTTAGGATAGATTTCAGTTATACATCACAATCATATTATATGGCACAGTTGCTACTGATTTTGGTTACTTTTGCAGGTAGCTGTTGTAGCAGACTCAGGGCAGTGGAGAAGTAGAGCTGGAACACAGGACTGACGTCGAGAAGGACGATGCTGCCGAGGCCGCTACAGTGGCAGCTAAGGACGACATCAATGGTGGAGGGAAAAAGTAAAATGTAGCTCGACAGAAAGAGGAAATTGAGCCAGTCTGTCGTGGAGCACTCATATATTTTTCCGAGCCCTAGATCAGAATGAAGGCCAAGCTCAAAGTTCAAGGAAGAAACTCCAAGCAAAAAGAGAGGACGAGTTAAAGACATATAATCTGAAGATTTAGTCTTTAATAGAGTTGCGCTTTAATTTAAACTTGTATTCTTTCCATATTAGAAAACTTGAACCCAATGCCTATATAAAGGCATGTAATTCGATCTAGGGAGGGAGATCTTATTCTCTAGTCGTCTTCCCCTAAACCCTAGTCATTTCCCCCCTTCTCATCATGTTCTAAACTTCCCCTAGGGCTAAGGGTTGATTCTGTAAAGTAGTTGCAAGGATTGCATTGTTTTAGGTGTTTTTCTGTTCAATAAATTAGACTTCAAGTTTGCTTATTCTGGTTTTCAACATCTTGCAAGAGTATCGGGAGAGCATTGTGAGATTATGCATTTACTTAATATCGGGAGAGTTAAGTATACGAAAGGAATAAGTACGGGCTCTCCAGTTTATGGTTGAACTATCTCGGACTTAGGGATATGACGAGGTTAAGTGGCTAAGGAAGAATTCAACAACATCGAGGTTCATCCTTCGATTCACGCCGGGAGGTATCATCAAAGACGTGTTCATCGACAGACTTGGACCTAGGGATAGGACAAGGCATAGCAGGAATTCTTTCCAAGCTTGAAGTACATAGTTGTGTGATCGCTGCTGCAACAAAAACAGACCGCTGCCGCCGCAGGTGCTGCCGCGGCAGGAGCAACGATAGAACAGAAAGTCCTAGACATTGCAACACCTACACTACAGAGCAAATCAATACCGACCTATTCTCTCTATCTTGATTTCTTTAATCCTTTATCTTCAGTATTCTTTAATATTCCCTTACGAAACAATTAAAATTATCTTCTTTCTTGTGCAGCAATTCAAGGTTAAGGCTATTTCCAGTCCCTATGGATTCGACATCCGATACTTCGTGTATCATTTTACTACTTGTGTCGTGTACACTTGCACTCTATTGCGATAGACGCTTTTACATGCAACAACTGGCTTGTAGGGCGTAAGGCTAGGGTAGATTTTGAGACAAAGCATGTGTCCTTGGGACTTTTAGAGGATCACGAGGTAGTGACAGTGGGCGAGAACATTAAGTTCTTGTCCAATGTAGTTTCAGCCTTAGACGCTCAGAAGTCATTGGATGTGGGTTGCCAGGCGTACCTAGCTTATGTTATGAATCCAAATACGGATGAGGCACGAAAGCGGGATATTAGAACAATTTGTGACTTTCCGAGTGTATTCCTAGAAGAATTGCATGGTTTGCCTCGAGATAGAGATGTAGTGTTTGTTATTGAGACTTATTCAGATTCAGCTCCAGTATCGATTGCATTGTACCGAATGATTCCTAAAGAAATGAAGGAGTTGAAGACACAACTTCAGGAATTAATAGACCGAGGGTTCATTCGTCCGAGTACTTCACCTTGGGGTGCACCAGTGTTGTTTGTGAAAAAGAAAGATGGTAGTTTGAGAATGTGTATCGATTACTGATAGTTGAATAAGTTGACAATGAAGAACAAGTATCCATTGCCGAGAATTGATGACTTGTTTGATCGGCTGAGAGGTGCTTCAGTGTTCTCAAAGATAGATTTGAGATCGGTTATTATCAGTTGAAATTAAGAGATCAAGATGTGCCGAAGACAACTTTCTGCACTCGTTATGGGCACTACGAATTCTTAGTGATGCCCTTTGGTTTGACTAATGCATCATAACTTTTATGGACATGATGAATAGAGTATTTCATGAGTACTTAGATCAATTTGTAGTAGTGTTCATTGATGATATTATAGTGTACTCTCGTACCGAGGAAGATCATGATCAGCATTTGCATTTGGTGTTGCAGAAATTGTTAGACAATCACTTGTATGCCAAGTTGAGCAAGTGTGAATTTTGGATTAAGGAAGTAGTCTTCTTAGGCCATATTGTATCAGCCGAGGGAATCCGAGTGGATCCTAAGAAAGTTGAGGTATTTTTGAATTGGAAACCACCAAAGACAGTGACCGAAGTTCGTAGTTTCTTAGGTTTGGTCGGTTACTATAGACGTTTTGTTGAGGGTTTCTCAAAGATTGCAGCTCCTTTGACTAAATTGCTACACAAGGATGTTTGGTTTTAGTGGATTGATGCAAGACAACAAGCATTTGAGAAATTGAAAGAAGCCTTAACTGAAGCTCCTATTTTAGTTCAGCCCGTGTCAGGGAAAGAGTTTGTAGTCTTTAGTGATGCGTCGTATGTTGGCTTGGGTTGTGTGCTTATGCTAGAGGGAAGAGTAGTGGCCTATTAGTCTAGATAGTTGAAGACTCATGAGCATAATTACCCAACATATGATATAGAATTGGCTTCAGTGGTTTTCGCTTTGAAAGTGTGGAGGCATTACTTTTATGGTTAGAAATGCACAGTGTATACGGATCACAAGAGTCTGAAGTATATAATGACCCAAATTGAGTTGAATCTTAGACAGCGTAGGTGACTAAGGTTACTTAAGGACTACAACCTCACGATTGAGTACCATCCGGGTAAAGCCAATGTAGTGGCCGATGCTTTGAGTAGAAAGGTAGAAGTGGAGTTACGAGCTATGTTTGCTAGATTGAGTTTGTCTCAGGATGGTGGTTTAGTGGCCGAGTTGCAAGTTAGACCATCTTTGCTCTAGTTGTTTAGAGAGAAGCAGTTGCAAGATAGATCTTTAGCATCTCATGTACAAGACATAGCAGAGGGTAAATCGACAGATTTTTGTTTTTGTAGTAATGTAGTTTTGTGTTTCAAGAGTATAGTAGTTGTTCTAGAAGATGTAGACTTGAGACGCACCATCTTGAGTGAGGCTCACAGTAGTCTGTTTGCCATGCATCCGGGAAGCACAAAAATGTATCGTGATTTGAAAACTGAGTATTTATGGGTTGGTTTGAAGAAAAATGTTGCCGAGTTTGTGAGTAAGTGCATGGTTTGTCAGCGAGTTAAAGTTGAGCACCGGTTTCCTTCAAGTTTGTTACAATCGTTGAGAATTCTCGAGTGGAAGTGGGAGAGAATATCCATGGATTTCGTATTGGGTTTGTCGTTGACACCTTCTAAGAAGAATTCGGTTTGGGTAATTGTTGATCGTCTTATGAAGTGTGCGCACTTTTTGGCCGTTCACACCACTTATACTCTAGATATGTTGGTCGATTTGTATATCAGTGAGATAGTGAGATTGCATGGTTTACTGAAATTTATAGTGTCACACAGAGATCCGAGGTTCACGGCTAGATTTTGGAAGAGCTTTCATAGTTCTTTAGGTACTCGATTGAATTTCAGCACTTCATATCATCCTCAGACCGATGGTCAGTCAGAGAGAGTCATACAATTGTTGGAAGATATGCTGAGATATTGCATTATAGAATCTTAGGGTTTGTGGGAGAAGCATCTATCGTTAGTAGAGTTTGCTTATAATATCAGTTATCAAGTGAGCATTAAGATGGCACCTTACGAAGCTCTGTATGGTAGAAAATGTAGAACACCTGTTTGTTGGGCCGAAGCGGGACAGAAATTAGTACCTTTTCCTGATATGCTTAAAGGTACTACCTAGAAAGTATAGTTGATTTGTGACCGTTTGAAGGCAGCTTCGGATAGACTGAAATCTTATGCAGATTTGAAAAGAAGAGAAATAGAGTATGTCGTGGGCGACAAAGTGTTCTTGAAAGTCTCACCTTGGAAGAAGGTGATGAGGTTTTGTAAGAAAGGCAAGTTGAGCCCGAGGTTCATTGGTCCATATGAGATAGTTGAGAGAGATGGTCACGTTGCCTATAGATTGAGTCTGCCAGCCAAACTAGAGAAGATTCACGACGTGTTTCATGTTTCGATGCTTCGGAGGTATAGATCGGATCCGTCACATGTTATGTCAGTTGAGGAAATAGAATTGAATCCAGATTTGACCTTCGATGAAGAATCAGTTGAGATTTTGGCTTCGGACAGCAAAGTGTTGCAAGAAAGGACCATTGATTTGGTTAAGGTCAAGTGGCGACATCGAGGGGTGGAAGAAGCCACTTGGGAGAGGAAGGATGACATGTGAAAGCAGTTTCTGCATCTCTTTCCGCCAGGTAATTTTGGAGACGAAATTCCTTAAGTGTGGGAGAGTTGTAATGCCTCGAGTTTAGGGCCAGGAGATGTCGAATTAGTCAACCGAGTCGGATTAAAACTAAATTGGGGAAAACCTATTTTTAATACACCAAAATGAGTTTTAAAAAGACTAAAGGGTAAAAAGGGGATTTTTCATAAAAGGGAATAAAAAAAGGTTTTGTTTCAAAAAATATTTTCTCCAAAATAGCTTTTCACGTTAAAACCTCTCAAAACCCCTTTCTACTATTCCATTGGATTCCAAGCTCTCAACCAAGTGATTTGTCCAAGGTAAATGGTTCCCTAACTTAGTTTCATCTTCCTTAAGTCCTAAATGTTGTGATTTTTACAAAACTCATGGATTTATCTTATTTTGATTTTTAAAGTTTTGTTGGAAATGAGAAGAAATCTTTGGGTTTTCGTTGGGTTGATGTAGGGCTGAGTTGAGAGTGTTTTTAACTTTGTTTCAACACTAAAGCAACTTAAAAATGGTGGGTTTTTAATGGAAACCTGAAATGGGTATTTTGGGTGATTTTAGGAGTTGGAAAACTTGAGTTTTGGTTGGGTTTTGAGTTTAAATGGCAGCTGGAGGTTTGGTAACATTGGATTGATGTTTAGGGATGTAAAAAGGTAGATTTTTTATGGTAAATTCGTTTGAAATGGCTGCTAGTAGTTTAGGTTTGAATTGGCTATGTTTTAGGTGTAGTTGAGCTTGAGTTGATGTGTATTGATGCAAGGTTGTTGAGTTCCGAGTCTTCGCTGTATTTGTGAGTGTGTTTGTGTTCCAATGTTCGATTTTGGGTTGCTCAAAACAGAGGATTTGGATTCGGGCTTTGTGGACGAAAATTTGGGTAGTTCGAAGGCTTAATTTTAGCATCTTGGGCATCGATTGTGTGTTGGCTGGTGAGTGGATCGATTTTAAAAGCCTTAACGTGGTTAAGGGAATGTTTTGGGAGTTTGGATTGAGCTTGAAAGGTCAATCCAAGCTCGAGAGTAAGTTTTAAAGTTTTTATGCAATTAAATTGTGTTTTACGATACTTGAATACGATGTTGAACATGGTATGATTGTTATGTGTTGAATTGCATTGTTATGCATGTTGAGATGTGGGACTTGAGTTTATACTTGCATTTGTGAGTACATGCCTTGCATGGAAGTTTAGACTTGGTATGTGGTTCAAGCATTGGTAATGCTTGTGGTTGAAATTGAGTATATTGACTTGTGTTGGTTGTTACCGGATATAATTGATCGATCAATGGGATTAGAGTGCACTCGAGGTAAAATTTGCGTATGGCCTTAGTGATGTTAGATTCCACTAACGAGGAGTATGGTGATGTGAGATTCCACCGGAAATTATGTTTTTACTAGACGGGTCAGTATGGTTATGTGAGATTCCACCGAAAGTGTCTAGTGGGTTTGAGAAACTATCCGCATATCCGAGTAAAAACGTTAAATGTCAATATACCCATAAATGCTCTAATTCCCATGTTAAGCATGTTGTTGATTCCTTATATTTATGCTTACATTTATGCATTGTGGATTACTTTGCTTGTGTTATGAGAATGAGCATGTGGTAAGCCTATGGCTTGTGGTTGCATTCGGTAAATGCATGCGAAGGTAAATGCATGACAATGTGTGTTCAAACATGTGGAACTGATTTGGAAACAGTTTTGGTTTTCAAGCAAACTATGTTTAAAACTGCATTGTTGTAGCTACCGTTTTGAGCACCGCTCACTAAGCTTAAATGGTTACGCTCTCTTTTCCAACAATGCAGGCCCTTATACCTTCGGAGTATCTCAAGGAACAAGGGAGGATCCAAGGGAGTTTGGTTTGCTCAAGTATGGTTTAAACTTCAAGAATTAATATTTAAGCAATGGGATAAGGCCTTTGTGTTTTGTGATGTTGATGGCATGTTCTTTTGCTTAGACAAGTTTGTTTAGATGTTTTGGGCTTGTATTGCCTTATGCCATGTTGAAGTATGCTTTTGTTTAACTTTTGGCTATGTTGGTGAATGATTTATATGCATGTTTCCCTTTTGAATCTTACCTTGTTGAATGTTGTTTCGTTGAGCGTTTAAATTGCTTCGTATGCTTATCCATGGATGTCTCGTGTTGTATTTGAGTTTGTATGTTGCTTGGCTGTATCGATACGGTCCTTTGCTTTGGGGCTTGTTTTGGGTAGGGCGTACTGGTACGCGGGGGTGTATCAATATGCCAAAAGCTCTCTGGAAATCTGAGAAATTGACAAGATTTTGGCGTATCGGTACGGGTCCTGAGAGTATCGGTACAATTTTTGTAGTTTGACCTTAGGAAAGTTGACCGTTGAGTGCGTATCGATACTGTCTTCTAGCGTATCGATACAATCTCCTTAGGTTGACTTTGGGGAATTGACCAAGTCCAGGCGTATTAATACGGTCTTCTAGCGTATCGATACGGCCTGTTGGAAAAGTTAAAAAGGGTTTGTTTAATTGTCTGTTTCGCGTGTTTTGTATCCATGTGTTTCCGATGCATGTCCTCTCACATAAGATATAATTAAACATCTAGACAAGATAACTTTAAAAGAAATTTTCTAGGGTTGTTAATCGGAGTGGAGCCTTAACGGGTTTCGCTTCAGTTTTCCCCGTGTAACCCGTTCGATGGGGTCTGGCGGCTAGGCCAGGTCGAGGGGGTTACACAACCATGCATGGGACGATTCCCTTGCCTCAGATAATACAGAGGCGTATCGAAATGACCCCGTGTGTCGATACAGGCCTGGAAATGGCCTTGGAGTCTCGAAACGACCCTTATGCGTTTCGAAACATTTAGGCCAAATATGCATACCGTATCGAAACAATAGCAACTATTTTGAAACACATACTAGAAAGAGACTGACTACAGCAAATTTGGACACCCAAACATGATTTGTAACGCCCTGAGTTTAGGGCCGGGAGATACCGGTTTAGTTAAACCGGGATGTCGTAAATTAAATTGGAGATAAACTATTTTCAATACACCAAAAAGAGTTTTAAAAAGGCTAAAGGGAAAAAGGGGATTTTAATAATAGAAATAAGAAAAAGGGTTTTGTTTCAAAAGCCATCTTCTTAAAAAAAGCTTTTCACGTGAAAACATCCCAAAACCCCTCCCCCCAACCCAAACACTATCCCATCATCTTCCTCAACGATTCCAAGAGATTTTATCAAGGTAATAACAATTTTTACTTCTCCTCTTCATCCTCAACATTTTCATGGTCTCGGATTTCTATAAAATTCATTTTTGAGTTGTTTCAAGTGTTCAAAGTTTTAAATTAAAGATGGAAACTTTGTTGGTTTTTCGTTGAGTTCTTAACTTGTAAAATTCATATATGTTATAAACTTGCTTTTAAGCTTAACATGTGTTAAAATGGTGAAGTTTTAATGAAATCCTGAAATGGGTACTATTGGGTGAGTTTAGAAGTGAAAGTCTTGAGTTTTGAGGTAGTTATGTGAGGGGAAAGTTGGGATGATGGTATAGTTACACTTGGGGGGCTGTTTTGAACACGTTTAGTGATGATTTGGATGATGAAATTGATGGGTAACTGCTGGGTTGTGTCCAGGTTCGAAAATGAAGAGTTTGGGTTAGTTCTTGGCTTGGAAATGTAGCGAAATTTATTTTGGGTTGTAATCTGATATGTGGCAGTGATTTTGTAGATGTTTGATGTGTAATGCACTATTTTTGGTTGATTAGAAGCAAGGGAAAATGTTGGAGAAACACGTTTAGTAATGCACTATTGTTGGTTAAGGCAGTGTTTTGAGAGTTTGGATTGAGCTTGAAAGGCCAATCCAGGCTTGAGAGTAAGTTTTAAAAGTTTATGCAATTAAATTGCATTTTACGATTTCTTGAATGCAAGTTTGAACATGATATTTTGTAATGTGTGGAATTGCATTGATATGCATGTTGAGATGTGAGACTTGTGTTATACTTGCATTCTGAGTACATGGCTTGCATGGAAGTTGGATTTGGTAAGTGGTCCAAGCATCGGTAATGCTTGTGGTTGTGTTTGAGTATTGTAACCCCTTTAGCCCGGCCTAGACGCTTGACCCGAACTACGAAGATTACACGGGGAAAACCAAAGTCAACCTGAAGGTCAACCTTGATTAACGACCTTTTTTTTCTTTTTAATCTTTTCTAGATGCACGTTAAGCCTATGTGAACACTCAAGATTCATGGAAGCGAAAGGCACAGCGATCAGAGAACATTTAGGTACTTAATTGCATAAATTATACGTTTAGGGACCAAAATGTAATTTTTAGAAATTTTAAGGACATCGCAAATTTTAGGTTTACCAATAGTTAATTAATCATGTTACATGCTCCTCTGTCAAATTTCATCTTAAAAAAGGCATTCCAAGCTCAAGCAATTGCATTCACAACATTCAGGACTAAAATGTAAAGCATGAAAACATAAAACAATTCAAATCAACATCCAACAGTCAACTGTATCGGAACACCCACCCTTCGTACCGAAGCACCCATATCGAAACGGTGTTGGCCGTTTTCGTACTCGGATGCGTTTCGAGACTGGTATCGAAACAAGCCTCTCTAGTGGCCAAACTGTTTCGAAACACCTTTAGCTCTTCTGAAACGCTATTACCATTACATGCCCCGGTTTCGAAATAGTTAAGGGTGTTTCGATACACCTTGCACTGTGACAGCAGAAATTGCTGGTTTTTCAACTTTACAACCACTCAAACATGCTTCAACAAGCATCATAACATACCAGCAACCTACTATGATACTAGAGACCATATTTAAGACCCTTAAGCTAGAGCATGGCATCAAGCACAAAAGCATTCAATCTAAAGGCATGCTTCCTAGTCACAAAACCAATAAAAGCAACCAAACCTCAAACCAAACCTTTAGGACCATTTACAACCCATAAATGCCACCACAAACATGCTACAAACTTAGGGAGTTCAAAACACATCTCCCAAATACAACCTTGGTGTCCCATTGCCAAATATCAAAACTAAAGTGTATAAAAACATCACCATACATGAGCTTTGCACTTCCTTGGATGTTCTTAACCTTCTCGCTGCCCAAAAACACCTCAATTATCTGCATTATTGGTAAAGGAGAGCGTAAGCACACTTGCTTAGTGAGGCACGCTCTAAAGAAAACCAACACAATAATGCATTAATCAAAACACTTTCTCAAAAGCTTTTTCCACAACATGCTCATTCTATCTCATGCTTGAAAACCATTTCAGAGCAACTTCTCATTGAAAACACATGCACCTGAATTCTATCTCATGCATTTAAACCAATGCAAATCTCATGGCAAGGCCATACACATGCTTGTAAAAACCAAAGCATTTCATATACAAATCTCATATGCATTTCTCAAAGCATAAATCATCTCATCAATAGGTACATGTGATTCAAAAGCATTTTCATATATTATATTGGCATTCCACATCTCATTACTACTCGGATATACAGACAACATTCTCAAACCACTAGACGCTTCCGGTGGAATCTCATATTAACGTACTCACTTGTCTAGTAACATAATTTCCAGTGGAATCTCACATCACCGTACTCACATTGCGGAATCTCTCATCGCCACAAAGTTTGGGTATTTCACCAAGTCCTACCCGATGGAATGCCCATCATTGGTCTCTCCCTTTGGATTAAACCAAAGAGCACGTACAAATTTTTAGTTTATAGTGCACTCTCATCCTATTGATCGATCAATTATATCTAGTAAATATCTCATCTTCTTTGCCAATATATAATGTTAAAACATCATCTCACCTACTGTTTTTCATGCAACATTTCTCAAATCTTTCTCATCTCATTTCAAAATCATAACATTTGCCATGCTTTAAAACAAAAGCTCTAAACTCAACAATGCAACATGTTATTTCATGTAATCATTTCAAGCATCATCTCATGCTACAAATCATGCATAAAAACAATAGAAATTTATCTATCTCAAACCATGAGCATGTAAAACCATTTTAGGGGCAACCACCACATATAAGAGAGCAATCTAGCCAATACTTACTTCCGGACTTAGGAAGGTGTTTCAAACCTTTCCTAAATCCCCAAACCTTGTTTCTTTTCCCTCAAGGACTTCTAAAACCATTTGCACTCACCAATTATGTTTCGCTTGCTCGCCGAAACGCTATCTAGGCTCCCGGATCAACACCAAAGGCGTCCGAAGATGTCTCCCCTATTTATAACACATAAGAGTAGAGGATTAATGTATCATCATGCATTGAAATCATCAGCCACACACCTAAACTCGCTGCTCTACTCAAGCACCTCATTTCGACTACCAAACAGAACCGAAATCATCTCCAAACTCTTCCAAAACAAAGCCCAGCCAAGATCTACCACTTCTAATCATTTTTAAACATCAATCAACATCAAAATCACCTCAAACTCGTCCTTATACCTCCAGCTATGACAGAACACCAAAACCACCATTCTAGCATACAAAACTTAGGAATCCAAGCCTATTCGGGATTTGTTTGATAAAACCTCATTTATAACATCAATTAACATCCAAAATACATTAGAAAACAACCTCAAAATAGAGCCTAGCCATCAACCACGAAAATCATCAAGATCTCTCCAAAAACCTTAAGTTTTAACAAGATTTCATGTTTCTAACATTAAAGCAACTCAAAAATCATAAACAAAGATTTGATAACTTGGGAATTTCAGTAAAGAATTGATCATTAGAGGAGAAGGACGAAGCTTACCTCTAATGGCTTATTTCTCTTTGAATTGGGCAAGTTTTCATGAAAATCCAATATAAAAACAAGAGGATTTGATGAGGAAAAGATTAGGAGTCAAAAGGAGATTGAAATCTCATCAAAAGCAATGAAAATCAAAGGATAATTGATGGAGGAAATGTGTTTGGTTGAAAAGAAATTGAGAGAAAATGAAATGAGAGAAAATTGAAGAAAGGTAGTTATGAAAAGTCAAAGATAGTTTTCCTTCTAATTAATCTTTATTTTCTTTAATTAAAACATTATTAAAATCACCCAAAATAAGGAAAAATGTGATTAAAAACATTTTGGTAAAATTAGCTCCTTAAAGATTCAAAGTTTCAATCCGTTACAAAACAATCACTATTTAACTTTTGCAAAAACTGCGATTTGGTCACTACAACGAAATGTAGTATTTCCAAACCTTATTTTGTAAAATTGATTTCACCATAATCATTCATATAATAAATGAGGATTTTTAGTTATTTTTTCCATTTATTTAAAGCATCTCGAACTAGGTGTTCCTTAAATCTCCTTTTAAGATTCGAACTATTCTCAATCAGTCCGATTCGAACCCTAAAATATCTAGGCCCAAATTTGGGGCATTACAAGTATATTGAAATGTGTTTGGTTGTTACCAGATATAATTGATCGATCAATAGGATTAGAGTGCACTCGAGGTAAAATTCGCGCCTGGCCTTAGTGATGTTAGATTCCACTAAGGAGGAGTACGGTGATGTGACATTCCACCAGAAATCATGTTATTATTAGACGGGTGAGTACGGTGATGTGAGATTCCACCGGAAGTGTCCAGTGGGTTTGAGAACTATCCGCATATCCGAGTAAAAACGTTTAATGTCAATATACCCATGAATGCTTTAAATCTCATGTTAAGCATGTTGATGATTCTACCTATTTATGCTTATGTTTATGCATTGTGGTTTACTTTGCGTGTGTTATGAGAATGAGCATATGGTAAGCCTATGGCTTGTGGTTGTAGTCAGTAAATGCACGCGAAGGTAAAAGCATGACATTGTGTGTTCAAGCATGTGAAAATGATTCGGAAATGGTTTTGTTTTCAAGCAAACTTCCGTTTTAAAACTGCCTTGTTGTAGTTACTCTTTTGAGCACCACTCACTAAGCTTAAATGCTTACGCTTTCTTTTCCAACAATGCAGACCCTTAAACCTTTGGAGCAGCTTGGGGAACAAGGGAGGATCCAAGGGAGTTTTAGTTTGCTCAAGTATGGTTTAGACTTCGATAATTAGTATTTAAGCAATGTGATAGGACCTTTATGTTTGAAGTGTTGATGACATGTTCTTTTGCTTAAACAAGTTTGTTTAGAGGTTTTGGGCTTGTATTGCTTTATGCCATGTTGAAGTATGCTTTAGTTTAACTTTTGGCTATGTGGGTGAATGCCTTATGTGCATGTTTCATCTAAGAATCTTATCTTGTTGGATGTTGCTTCGTTGATTGTTTAAATTGCTTCGTATGTTTATCCATAGATGTCATGTGTTGTATTTAAGGTTGTATGTTGCTTGACTAGTCGTTAAATGCCTCTAGAGTCGAGTCCTTGTGTTTTTAGCAGCCAAAATGAGGTTTGTAGTGCAGGGCATATGGATACGCTCAAGGGCTGTATCGATGCGATCCCCTACTTTGAACCTTATTTTAGGCTATGCGTACTGGTACGTTGGGGTGTATCGATACGCCAAAAGCTCTCTAGAAATCTGAGAAATTGATGAGATTTTGGCGTATCGGTAAGGGTCTTGAGAGTATCGGCACGGTCCTTGTAGTTTGACCTTAGAAAGTTGACCGTTGAGAGAGTATCGACACGGTCTCTTGGCGTATCAATACGGTCTCCCTAGGTTAACTTTGGGATGTTGACCAGGTCCAGGCGTATCGATACGGTCCTTTAGCGTATCGATACAGCCTGTTGTAAAAGCTAAAACGAGTTTGTTTAATTGCCTGTTTCAGGCATTTTGTATCCGTGTGTGTTTCCGCTGCATGTCCTCTCACATAGGATATAATTAAACATCTAGACACGATAACTTTAAAAGAAATTTTCTAGGGATTCTAATCAGAGTGGAGCCTTAACGGGTTTCACTTCGGTTTTCCCTGTGTAACCCATTTGATGCGGTCTGGCGACTAGGTCGGTTCGAGGGGGTTACATTTGTTGCTATCAGAGCCTAGGTTCCGCCTAGGTTCATTAAGTTTCCGCAAGCCTAAAGGTAAGTGAGGTAAGTTTTATGGGGTAAGTTTGTTGATTGTGATTTCACGGTGATTGTGAGCATGCTTGTGGTTATCCTTGTGTTGGTTGAGAAGTAGTAAAAGGCACCCACTGCTAGTATACTATTATTGTAAGTGATTTTAAGTTTAAGGACTTGAGCACCTTGGACCTTCTTCCTTGCTGACCCCAAATCATTTCACTTGTTGTGTTTGTTGTTTAGCTTTGCATTTGTTAGCATGGTGAGACTGAGGGGAAGGCCGAGGGTTGAGCGGATTGAGAATATCGAGGATGTGCAAGGACAGAACTTGCCTCCTCCTCTTTCTCCAGGTGGTGGAGCGAGTGCGGAAGGTGTTGGACCCCAAGTTGGTCAGGGACAGGCAGGTATTGATGTGAATCCGTTGATTCAGGCTATAGCCGGGGCTATACAGACAACTTTAGCGGGTGTTCAGGTTGCAGCTCCGCCTCAGGGTGCAGGTTCTGGTTTACCATTAGAGCGACTCCGTAGCTTGGGTGGGGTTGAGTTTCGTGGGTTGTCACCAAGGGTTCAAAGGAATGGTTTGAGAGCACAGTTCGTATCTTGAGTTAGATGGAGTGCTTTGAAGCACATAAGTTGGGTTGCACTGTCTCCTTGCTTTAGAGGGATGCCTACACTTGGTGGACTACTATCACTACGGGTATGTCCGAGGCCGAGGTTACTTGAGAGTTCTTCGGGAATGCTTTCCGTAAGAAGTTCCTAAATCCTTGATACGTAGATGAGAAAAAGAGAGAGTTCATGGCTTTAGTTCAGGGTAGCTTGACCGTATCCGACTATGAGGTGCAGTTTGTACGACTGAGTCAGTATGCTTCTGAGTTAGTTCCCACTGAGGCGGAACATTGTGAGGGTTTTCGTAATGGGTTACTCCAGGATGTGAAGACCTACATGTTAGCTTCCGACTATACTGATTTTGATGTGTTGGTCGCTAGGGCCGAGGACATCGAACAGTCTTTGGGACTTGCGGATCTCAAGGGTGGATCTAGTTCCAGAAAGAGGAATGCTGATTGGGACAGAGATCGTGCCAAGAGGCACAAGGATAGAAAACCCCATCATGATCATAGACACGGAGGTGGTAATCCCGGGAGAGGCCATCACAGCCAAGGGACTGAGAATCGTACTACCGAGTGCAACAAGTGTGGTAAACGTCATTTTGGTGAGTGTTGGGGCACTTATGCATCTTGTTGTAACTGCGGGTCTAAGGCGCACTTGAAGCGCGATTGTCCACATCCGTCTAGGGATGGACAAGCTCCTGCACGAGCTGTCAACCATCATAGAGGTCGTGGGCGCAGTCGAGGTAACTTTCAGCCTAGAAACAACGATCAGAGGAATGTAGCTCATGTTGTGGCGGTTCAGCCCGAGGGAGGTGGGCCAGCAAGGGTGTATGCATACCGTGAGGACAGAAACGACACGGATGTGATTGCAGGTAATTTCTCGTTACAGTCTTTGACTTTGCTTTCTTTGATTGATTTTTGTTCTACGTATTCATACATATTGAGTGAGCATGCAAGATTGTTAGATATTCCGGTTGAGATATTAGATGTGGGTATGAATGTCACTAGTTCTTTTGGTGAGACAATTGTGGTCAGAAAAATGTACATAAGATGTCCTATGGTGGTTCAGGGTCATGTATTTCCCGTGGATATAATGGAATTGTCCTTTATGGTTTTGATGTAATATTAGGCATAGACTGGGCTTGTAGAGCATAGGGCTAGGGTAGATTTTGAGACAAAACGGGTGTCCTTGAGACTTTCAGAGGATCACGAGGTGGTGATATTGGGTGAGAACGTTAAGTTCCCTTCCAATGTATTTTCAGTCTTATAGGTTCAGAAGTTGTTGGATGTGGGTTGTCAGGCGTACCTAGCCTATGTTATGAATCCGAATATGGATGAGGAACAACCACGAGACATTAGGATAATTTGTGACTTTCTGAGTGTATTCCCAGAAGAATTTTCTGGTTTGCCTCCAGATAGAGATGTAGAGTTTGTTATTGAGACTTATTCAGAATCAGCTCTAATATCGATTACAATGTACCGAATGGCTCCTAAAGAAATGAAAGAGTTGAAGACAAATCTTCAGGAATTGATAGACCGAGGGTTCATTCATCCGAGTACTTCACCTTGGGGTGCACCGGTGTTGTTTGTGAAAAATAAAGCTGGTAGTTTGAGAATGTGTATCGATTACCTACAGTTGAATAAGTTGACAGTGAAGAACAAGTTTCTGTTGCCGAAAATTGATGACTTGTTTGATCAGTTGAGAGGTGCTTCAGTGTTCTCGAAGATTGATTTAAGATCCGGTTACTATTAGTTGAAGGTAAGAGACCAAGATGTATCGAAGACAGCTTTCCGCACTCATTATGGGCACTACGAGTTCTTAGTGATGCCCTTTGGTTTGACGAATGCACCGACAGCTTTTAATGACATGATGAATAGAGTGTTTCATGAGTACTTGGATTAGTTTGTAGTCGTGTTCATTGAAGATATTTTAGAGTACTCTCGTACCGAGGATGGTCACGATCGGGATTTGCGTTGGTGTTGCAAAGATTGTTAGACAATCAGTTCTATGCCAAGTTGAGCAAATGTGAATTCTGGAATAGGGAAGTAGTCTTCTTAGGCCATATTGTATCAGCCGAGGGAATTCGAGTGCATCCTAAAAAAGTTGAGGCAGTTGTGAATTGGAAACCACCGAAGATAGTGATCGAAGTTCATAGTTTCTTAGGTTTGGCCGGTTACTATAGACGTTTTGTTGAGGGTTTCTCAAAGATTGCAGCTCCTTTGACTAAATTGCTACACAAGGATGTTCAGTTTGAGTAGACTGATGCAAGATAACAAGCATTTGAGAAATTAAAAGAATCCTTAAACGAAGCTCCTGTTTTAGTTCAGCTCGTGTCAGGGAAAGGGTTTGTAGTCTTCAGTGATGCGTCGTATGTTGGCTTGGGTTGTGTGCTTATGCAAGAGGGAAGAGTAGTGGCCTATGCGTCTATACATTTGAAGACTCATGGGCGTAACTAGCCTACGCATGATATAGAATTGGCTATAGTGGTTTTCGTTTTGAAAGTTTGGAGACATTACTTGTATGGTGCGAAATTCACAGTGTATACGGATCACAAGAGTCTGAAGTACATAATGACACAAAGAGAGTTGAATCTTAGACAACGTAGGTGGCTAGAGTTACTTAAGGACTACGATCTCACGATTGAGTACAATCCGGGTAAAGCCAATGTATTGGCTGATGATTTGAGTAGAAAGGTAGCAGAGGAGTTACGAGCTATGTTTGCTAGATTGAGTTTGTCTCAAGATGGTGGTTTAGTGACTGAGTTGCAAGTTAGACCTTCTTTGCTTCAGTTGATTAGAGAGAAGCAATTGCAAGATAGATCTTTAGTATCTCATGTACAAGACATAGCGGAGGGTAAACTGACAGATTTTTGTTTTAGTAGTGATGGAGTTTTGTGTTTCAAGAGTAGAGTAGTTGTTCCGGAAGATGTTGACGTGAGACGCACCATCCCAACTGAAGCTCATAGTAGTCTGTTCGCTATGCATCCAAGTAGCAAAAAAATGTATCGTGATTTGAAGAATGAGTATTTTTGGGTTGGTTTGAAGAAAGATGTTGCCGAGTTTGTGAGTAAGTGCATGGTCTGTCAGCGAGTTAAAGCCGCACACTAGTTTCCTTCAGGTTTGTTACAACCGTTGAGAATTCTCGAGTGGAAGTAGGAGAGAATCACCATGGATTTTGTATCGGGTTTGCCGTTGACACCTTCTAAGAAGAATTTGGTTTGGGTAATAGTTGATCGTCTTACGAAGTGTGCGCACTTTTTAGCCGTTCACACCACTTATACTTTAGATAAGTTTGCCGATTTGTACATCAGTGAGATAGTGAGATTGCATGGTGTACCGAAATCTATAGTGTTAGATAGAGATATGCGGTTCACAGCTAGATTTTGGGAGAGTTTGCATAGTGCTTTGGGTACTCGACTGAATTTCAGCACTTTATATCATCCTCAGACCGATGGTCAGCCAGAGAGAGTCTTACAAGTGTTGGAAGAAGGTGATGAGGTTCGGTAGGAAAGGCAAGTTGAGCCCGAGGTTCATTGGTCCGTATGAGATAGTTGAGAGAGTTGGTCATGTTGCCTATAGATTGAGGCTTTCGGCCGATCTAGAGAAGATTCACGACGTGTTTCATGTCTCGATGCTTCGAAGGTATAGATCAGATCCATCACATGTAATGCCAGTTGAGGAGATATAATTGAATCCGGATTTGACCAACGATGAAGAACCAGTTGATATTTTGGCTTCAGACAACAAAGTGTTGCGAGGAAGGACCATTGAGTTGGTTAAGATTAAATGGCGTCACTGAGGAGTGGAAGAAGCCACTTGGGAGAGGAAATATAACATGCGAAAGCAGTTTCAGAATCTCTTTCCGCCAAGTAATTTTGGGGACGAAAGTACTTAAGTGGGGGAGAGTTGTAACGCCCCGAGCTTAGGGTCGGGAGATATCGGGTTAGTTAAACAGGGATGGGTTAAATTAAATTGGAGATAATCTATTTTCAATACACCAAAAAGAATTTTAAAAGACTAAAGGGCAAAAATAGGATTCTAAAAAAAGAAATCAGAAAAAGGGTTTTGTTTCAAAAGCCATCTTCTTCTTCAAAAAATAGCTTTTCACGTTAAAACCTCCCAAAATCCCTCCCCCAACCCAAACACTCTTCCATCATCTTCCTCCACGATTCTAAGAGATTTTATCAAGGTAATAACGTTTTTTACTTCTCCTCTTTATCCTCAACATTTTCATGGTCTTGGATTTCCATAAAATCCATTTTTAAGTTGTTTCAAGTGTTCAAAGTTTTAAATTAAAGATGGAAACTTTGTTGGTTTTTTGTTGAGTTCTTAACTTGTAAAATTCATATATGTTATAAACTTGCTTTTAAGCTTAACATGTGTTAAAATGGTGAAGTTTTAATGAAATGAGGAAATGGGTATTAGTGGGTGAGTTTAGAAGTGAAAGTCTTGAGTTTTGAGGTAGTTATGTGAGGGGAAAGTTGGGTTGATGGTATGGTTACACTTGGGGGCTGTTTTGAACACGTTTAGTGATGATTTGGATGATGAAATTGATGGGTAACTGCTGGGTTGTGTCCAGGTCCGAAAATGAAGAGTTTGGGTTAGTTCTTGGCTTGGAAATGTAACGAAATTTGTTTTAGGTTGTAATCTGATTGTGGCAGTGATTTTGTGGATGTTTTATGTGTAATGCACTGTTTTGGTTGATTAGAAGCAAGGGGAAATGTTAGAGAAACTTCGAGCTCAATTCCGAGGAACTTGGAGGCTTGATCGACATTTTCGGCTTGTGTTGGGTTTCATCGGTGAGTGGATCCATTTTAAAAGCCTTAACGTGGTTAAGGCAGTGTTTTGAGAGTTTGGACTGAGCTTGAAAGGCCAAACCAAGCTCGAGTGTAAGTTTTAAATTTTTATGCAATTAAATTTTATTTTACGATTTCTTGAATGCAAGTTTGAACATGATATGTTGTAATGTATGAAATTGCATTGATATACATGTTGAGATGTGAGACTTGTGTTATACTTGCATTGTGAGTATATGCCTTGCATGGAAGTTGAACTTGGTAAGTGGTCCAAGCATTGGTAATGCTTGTGGTTGTGTTTGTGTATATTGACATGTGTTTGGTTGTTACCGGATATAATTGATCGATCAATAGGATTAGAGTGCACTCGAGGTAAAATTCATGCCTGGCCTTGGTGATGTTAGATTCCACCAGAAATCATGTTTTTACTAGACGGGTGAGTACGGTGATGTGAAATTCCACCGGAAGTCTCTAGTGGGTTTGAGAACTATCCGCATATCAGAGTAAAAATGATGAATGTCAATATACCCATGAATGCTTTAATTCTCATGTTAAGCATGTTGATGATTCTACCTCTTTATGCTTATGTTTATGCATTGTGGTTTACTTTGCTTGTGTTATGAGAATGAGCATATGGTAAGCCTATGGCTTGTGGTTGCATTCGGTAAATGCACGTGAAGGTAAAAGCATGACATTGTGTATTCAAGCATGTAGAAATGATTTGGAAATGGTTTTGTTTTCAAGCAAACTTCCGTTTTAAAATTTCCTTGTTGTAGTTACTCTTTTGAGCATCGCTCACTAAGCTTAAACGCTTATGCTCTCTTTTCCAACAATGCAGGCTTTTAGACCTTTGCACCAGCTCGGGGAACAAGGGAGGATCCAAGGGAGTTTTAGTTTGCTCAAGTATGATTTAGACGTCGATAATTAGTATTTAAGCAATGTGATAGGACCTTTATGTTTGAAGTGTTGATGGCATGTTCTTTTGCTTGGACAAGTTTGTTTAGACATTTTGGGCTTGTATTGCTTTATTCCATGTTGAAGTATGCTTTAGTTTAACTTTTGGTTATGAGGGTGAATGCCTTATGTGCATGTTTCATCTAAGAATCTTATCTTGTTGGATGTTGCTTCGTTGAATGTTTAAATTGCTTCGTATGTTTATCCATGGATGTCATGTGTTGTATTTAAGGTTGTATGTTGCTTGACTTCATTAAATGCTTCTAGAGTCGAGTCCTTGTGCTTTTAGCAGCCAAAATGAGGTTTGCAGTGCAGGGTGTATTGATACGCTCAAGGGCAGTATTGATACGGTCCCCTTCTTTGAACTTTGTTTTAGGCTATGCGTACCGGTACGCAGGGGTGTATCGATACGCCAAAAGCTCTCTGGAAATCTGAGAAATTGACGAGATTCTGGCGTATCGGTACGGGTCTTGAGAGTATCGGTATGGTCCTTGTAGTTTGACCTTGGAAAGTTGACCGTTGAGAGCGTATCGATACAGTCTCCTAGCGTATTGATACGGTCCTCTAGCGTACCGATACGGTCTGTTGTAAAAGCTAAAAAGGGTTTGTTTAATTGCATGTTTCATGTGTTTTGTATCCGTGTGTGTTTCCGATGCGTGTCTTCTCACATAGGATATAATTAAACATCTAGACAAAATAACTTTAAAAGAAATTTTCTAGGGTTGCTAACCGAAGTGGATCCTTAACGGGTTTTGCTTCGGTTTTCCCCGTGTAACCCATTCGATGGGATCTGGCAGCTAGGCCGGGTCGAGGGAGTTACATGATTTAAACAATCTGATAACATTATAAACAAGCAATCTATAGGAAAAGGATCCTAGCACAACCATCCAATATGCATTAGATTACATATGGAAAACTTTAAGCATTCAACATGGGGAAGCATTCACAAAAACGGCCAAACTTTAAATCAAACCAATATCCAACATACAAAGGTCATTAAAAAGACTAAAAAAGGCATCACAAACATGTCTCAACTTAGGGAGTCTCAAAACATAACCTCCCAAAAGCATAAAGGTCCTATCACATTGCTAACATACTATTATTTGATGCCAAAACCATACTTGAGCGAAAGATAAACTCTTGGAAACCTCCTTGCTTCTATGTTGCACCGAATGGCCTATGGATCTGCATTGTTGGAAAAGAGAGAGCATAAGCAAGAATGCTTAGTGAGCAGTGCTCAAAACAACAACAACACAATTTTAAAACCATTTTGCTTGCATTTGAAAACAAAGCCATTTTCCAAATCATTTCATAAAGTAAACTTCTAATACAACATAATCATGCTTGAACCACAATTCAAGACATAACATCCACTTTCCATAACCACATATATCATTTAACTCAAAAGCTTCATAATATCATCAACACAATGAAAACATAATGAGCAAATTAAATATCATGAGTATATTGACATCTTTAGCACTTTTACTCGGATATGCAGATAAAATCCTGGTGGAATGCCCATAACCGTACTCAAGAACACTAGACAAATTTCGGTGGAATGCCCATCACCGTACTCATCCGTCTAGTAAATATAAACTTCTGGTGGAATGCCCATCACCGTACTCCTTCGTAGTGGAATCTAACATCAATAAGGCCACGCGCGACTTTTACCATTATAGTGCACTCTCATCCTATTGGTCAACCAATTATATCCGATAATAAAATCTCATCAAGTGTCAATATACCCATCAAGGCCAACACTTACCCACTATTTTTCAAGGCCACAAGCATAACATTTCTCATCCCATTTTCATACACATTTCCATGCATAACATGTACTCAACCACACTTACCTCATTAAAAATCACCATTTAGCATATGGGAAAACATTTAAATAGAGCAAAGTGCATGAAAACAGTAGGATTTAATGTAAACAACATAACATGAACATGTTCACAAAATCAAGGCAAAACTAGCCGAAAACAAAGGCGAAAACAACTAAACTTACTCTTGAGCTTAGATTGGCCTTTCAAGCTCAATCTAAACCCTCAAAATCTTTTCCTTAACCGTGTTAAGGCTTTACAAAATAGTTCTGCTAACCAACAATACCCAAATGCTAGCCGAACACCCAAATCAAGCTCCTGGTTCGTCCGATATCGCGTCCGAAGTTCCCAAATCAGTTTCCCCTGCTTCTAATCAATTTAAAACAGAGCATTAGAGTGATTTCAAGCCTTTAAAGTTGCCGCAACTCAAAACCCCAACATCTAGCATCAACCGCCCAACGATTCATATCTGAAATCAACCGAAAACATCAATAAATCAATTCTAATCAAACTCCAACTTAAACCTGACAAAATTATCATCAAAACCACATCTATTAGCAACTAAAAACATCAACCCAAAGGCAAGAAACCATCAGCAACTGATTTCCACAAAACAAAGCCAAAATTTCAAGAATTTCAACCTTAAACACTATCAACTCAACTAGTTTCGGGTTTTACATTATCAAACCATCATTTCAACATTATCTAACTTCAAAAATATAGTTTGTACCACATATAAACTCAGCAAAACAAAACTCATACGAAAATCTCACAAATCCACATTAAATAGCTTGATTAAGCACATTGCCACCAAAGCTAATTTAAAATATATAAATAAACACTAAAAAGAATAAAAAAACACGGGAATTTCAATGAAGAACTTACATTAGAGGAGAAAAATGCAGCTCACCTCTAATGATAGATTTTCCCCCTTTTCCAATGAAAAACCTTGAGAAAACTAAAGGAAAATGATTGGGTTTTAGAGAGAAATCATTGGAAATAAGTTTGATGATGAGAAATCAATGTCAATAAGAGTTTACCTTTGAAATCTTGAGTGAAGAAGGTTGTTTGAATGAAAGCACTTTGAGAGAAAATGTTACATCAATTGTGTAAAGATGATAACCTTTCAAAAATATCTTTTATTATACTTTTAAAATCCTTTTTAAAATATTTTAGAAACTAAAATATTTAGGGGAAAAGTCTGAAATTAGACTTGGCTAAATAGCTCCTCAAAGTTTCAACGTTTTGATTCTTTTACAAACTAGTCACCAAAACAGTTTTGAAACTTTACATTTTAGCCACTAGACTAAAATGTCCACTCTCAAAAAACAATTTTCCAAAATTGTTTCCACCAAAATTCATATATATATATATATATATATAATGATTTAGAACTAGTTTTCCATAATTTAAAATAAATCCCGAAACTAGTCTAATCTAGTAAAACTATCTCGAACGAACCTTCAACCAAATCCGGCTAACTCCCGGACCCTAAACTCGGGGCATTACAACTCTCCCCCACTATTGAAATTTAGTCCTCGAAATTTACCTAGCATAAAGAGATACGAAAATTGTTTTCTCGTGTCATCCTTTCTCTCCCAAGTGGCCCCCTCCACACCTCGTTATCGCCACTTAACCCTGATCATCTTAATGGTTCTACCACATAGCACTTTGTTGTCCGAAGCCAAGATCTCGACTGGTTTTTCATCATAAGTCAAATCCATGTTCAATTCAATCTCTTCAACATGCATAATATGTGACAGATCCGATCTACACCTCCGAAGCATTGAAACATGGAATACATCTTGAATTTTCTCTAACTCGGGTGACAAACTCAATCTATAAGAAACAGGACCAATTCGTTCAACTATCTCATAAGGACCAATGATTCTCGGACACAACTTACCTTTCCTCCCAAATCTCATCACCTTCTTCCAAGGTGAAACTTTCAGGAACACTTTTTCACCCGCTGCATGCTCTATTTCTCTACGTTTCAAATCTACATACGACTTTTGTTGATCCGTAGCTTCCTTCAAAAGATCACATATCAACTTCACTTTCTCATTAGTACCCTTAAGCATATCCGACAACGATAGTAACTTTTGTCCCGCTTCGGCCCAGCAAACAGGTGTTCTACATTTTCTGCCATACAAAGCTTCATAGGGTGCCATCTGAATACTTGCTTGGTAGCTATTGTTATAGGAAAACTCTACAAACGATAGATGCTTCTCCCATGAACCCTGATAATCAATAATGCAACATCTCAACATGTCTTTTAAAACTTGTATGACTCTTTTTGAATGACCATTGATCTGAGGAAGATAAGAAGTGCTAAAATCCAATCGAGTACCAAAGGCACTATGCAAACTCTCCCAAAATCTAGCTGTGAACCTCGGATCTCTATCTGACATAATCAATTTAGGTACACCGTGCAATCTCACTGATGTACAAATCAGCCAACTTATCTAATGAATAAGTAGTATGAACAGCCAAGAAATGTGCACTTTTTGTAAGACGATCAACAATTACTTAAACAGAATTCTTCTTAGAAGGTGTCAAAGGCAAACCTGATACAAAATCCATATTAATTCTCTCCCACTTCCACTCAAGAATTATCAATAGTTGCAACAACCTAAAGGAAATTGTTGTTCGACCTTAACACACTGGCAAACCATACACTTGCTCACAAATTCGGAAACATCTTTCTTCAAGCCAACCTAGTAGTATTCATCCTTCAAACCGCGATACATCTTTGTACTCCCCGGATGCATGGCGAACAGACTACTATGAGCTTCAGTCAGAATGGTGCGTCTCAAATCAACATCATTTGGTACACCAAACTTACCTTTGAAGCATAGAACACCATCATCACTATAACAGAAATTTGACGGTTTATCTTCCGCTATGTCTTGCACATGTGGTGCCAACGTTCCATCTTACAACTGCTTTTCTCTAATCAACTGAATCAACGAAGGTTTAATTTGCAATTCCGCCACTAAACCGCATCATGTGAAAAACTTAGCCTAGCAAACATTGCTCCCAACTCAACTACCACTTTCTTACTCAAAGCACCAGCCACTACATTGGCTTTACCTAGATGGTACTCAATCAAAATATCATAATCTTTAAGCAATTCTACCATCTACGTTGTCTAAGGTTCAACTCCTTTTGTGTCATCATATATTTCAAACTCTTATGATCCGTATATACTGTACATTTCTCATTGTAGAGATAATGTCTCCAAACTTTCAAAGCAAACACCACTGCGGCCAATTCTATGTCATGTGTAGGATAATCGTGCTCATGAACCTTCAACTGCCTAGATGCATAGGCTACTACTCTTCCTTCTTGCATTAGTACACAACCTAAGCCAACATAAGACGCGTCACTATAGATTACATACTCCTTCCCTGTCACATGCTGAAGCAAAACAAAAGCTTTCATTAAAGCTTCATTTAATTTCTCAAAATCTTGTTGTCTCGCTTCTGTCCACTCAAAATGAATATCCTTTTGCAACAGTTTTGTTAAAGGAGCAACAACTTTAGAGATCCCATCTACAAAATGTTGGTAATAACCTTCCAATCCTAAGAAACTACGAATTTCTGTCACTGACTTTGGTTGTTTCCAACTCACAACTGCCTCAACCTTTTTAGGATCCACTCTGATTCCCTCGGCTGACACTATATGCCCCAAGAATACTACTTCCCTAATCAAAAATTCACACTTGCTCAGCTTAGCATATAGTCGATTATCTAATAAAGTCTGTAACACCAAGCGCAAATGTCTATCATGGTCCTCTTCGGTACGGGAATAGATCAAAATATCATCAATAAACACTACTACGAACTGATCCAAAAATTCATGAAGCACTCTATTCATCATATCCATAAATACAGTCGGTGCATTAGTCAAACCAAAGGGCATCACCAAAAACTCATAATGTCCATAGCGATTACGAAAATTTGTCTTTGGTACATCTTTATCTTTCACCTTCAACTGATAGTAACCGGATCTCAAATCTATCTTGGAAAATATGGAAGCACCCCTTAACTCATTGAATAGATCGTCAATCCACGGCAAAGGATACTTATTCTTCATTGTCACCTTATTCAACTGTCGGTAATCTATACACATTCTCAAGCTACCATTTTTCTTTTTCACAAACAAAACTGGTGCACCCCAAGGCGAGATACTAAGACGAATGAATCCTCGATCCAACAGTTCCTAAAGTTGTGTCTTCAACTCTTTCAATTCTTTGGGGGCCATACGATATGGAGAAATGGATACTGGAGCAGAATCGGTATATGTCTCTATAGCAAACTCAACCTCTCTATCAAGCGGCAAACCATGCAACTCTTCTGGAAATACTTCCAGAAAATCACAAACAATTTTGATGTCTTGCGGTTGTACCTCATTCATGTTCAGATTCATAATGTAAGCTAAATATGTCTGACAACCATCATCCATCAACCTCTGAGCCTCTAAAGCTGAAACAACATTGGACATGAACTTAATGTTCTCACCCACTACTACTACCTTAAGCCTCATGGAAACTCGCTTTGTCTCTAAATCCACTTTAGCCTTATGTTCCACAAGCCAATCCATACCCAAAATCACATCAAAACCATAGAACAACAATTCCATCATATCCACTAAAAACACATGACCCTGAACCATCAAAAGGCATCTTCTATATACCTTTCTAACCACAACAGTTTCACCAAAAGAACTTGTGACATTCATACCCACATCTAATATCTCACACGGTATATCCAACAACTTCTCATGCTTACTCAAAATGTATGAATGTGTAAAGCTAGAATCAATCAAAGAAAGTAAAGTCAAGGACTGTAATGAGAAATTACCTGCAATCACATCTATGTCATTCCTGCCTGCGCGATGCGCATACACTCTAGCTGGTCCACCACCCTCAGGCTGTATAGCAACCACATGAGCTACATTTCTCATACCATCATCCCTATGCTAAAAGTTACCTCGACCGCACCCACGGCCTATCTGATGCTCAGCGGCTCGTACTGGATCCTGTCCATCTCTAGCCAGATGAGGAAAATTACGTTTCAAATGTGCTCGAGACCCACAGTTCCAACATGAGCCATAATTACCCCAGTACTCGTTGAAATGGCGTCTTCCGCATTTGGTACACTCAGGTGTACGAACAACAACTCCTTGACCCTGATGGCCACGTCTCGGATTACCACCTCCACGTCTATAGTCAGGTTGATATCTTCTATCCTTGTGCCTCTTGGCACGATCTCTATCCCATTCGGCAGACCTTTTCCCTGAACTAGATCCACTACTAGGAGCAGCCAACCCCAAGCTCTATTCGATATCCTTGGCCCAAGTGACTAAAACATCAAAGTACATATAGTCTGAGGCTAGCATATAGGTTTTCACCTCCTAAATCAACCCATATCGGAATCGATCACATCGTTCCCTCTAAGTGGGAACCAACTCAGAAGCATACTGACTCAGACATACAAATTGTACCTCATACTCAGATATTGGCATACTGCCCTGAACCAAGGCCATAAACTCTCTTTTCTTCTCATTGATATCGAGGACCATGGTACTTCTTACGGAAGGTGGTTATGAAAAATTCCCAAGTAACCTCAACTATTGGCATACCAGATGTAATGGTAGTCCACCAAGCATAGGCCTCACCCTAAAGCAAGGAAACGATACAGCCCAACTTATGTGCATCCGAGCACTCCATCTATCCCAAAATATGGACTGTACTCTCAAGCCATGCCTCTGAGCCCTCGGGAGATAACCCATAGAATTCAACTCCACCCAAACTACGAAGTCGCTCTAAAGGCAAACCAGTTCATGTACCCTGAGTTGGTGTTGCCACATGTACACATGCTAAGGCTGTATGAATAGCCCCGTCTATAGCCTGAATCAGAGGAGTCATATCTATCCCAGCCTGCACCTGGCCAACCTGAGGTCCAACACCTCCGACACCCGCTCTAACACCACCCTCGGAAGAAGAGGATGAAGATGAGGCAAGTTCTCTTCATTCACATGCCCAACATTCTCGTTCCCCAAAGTACCCACTGCATGCCCTCGTCTCGGTCTCATTCTTACAAGAGATGCAATCTAACAACAACAAACATAAACAACAAAAATGATTTAGATCAGCAAAAAGCAAGGATCCAAGGCCCTCAAGTCTTTTAATCAAAACAACTTTTCACTAATAGTATTGTAGCAATGGATGCCTTTATCTACCCTCCAAACAACTAAAAACTAAGGAACAAGCTTACAAACACCGTGCATCACAATCGACAATCAAAACATCACAAAACTTACCTTCCTAACGTTCGTAAACCTAGCTCTGGTACCAACAAATGTAACCCCCTTAGCCCGGTCTAGTCGCAAGACCGAACCAAGTGAGCTACACGGGGAAAACCGAAGGAAAACCCGCTAAGATTTCCCTTCGATTTGCAACCCTTATTAGTATTAAATTTTTTTAATTTTATCTTCTCTAAAGGCGTTAATATTATCCTATATGTTCATACAAGAAGCGGTTAAAACCTCGCCTTAACCGGACATCGATTTGAAGTCCAATTGGCCTTTACAATGATTAGGGACCAAAATGAAAAGAAACAAAACTCGAAAACATTCTATAACTAACAAAACATACACCCGTTTCGTAACAGACCAAGCTTGTTTCGGAACTACCAATTCCAATAGCAAAGCGTACCGAAACAGGGCTCACCTGTTTCAAGACCAACATGTATGGGATGATTCCCCTGCCTCAGATAATACAGAGGTGTATCGAAACGACCCCGCATGTCGATACATGTATGAAAATGGCCTTAGAGTCTTGAAATGACCCTTATGCGTTTCAAAACATTTAGGCCAAATATACATACAGTATCAAAACGGTAGCAGTTGTTCCGAAACACATACTAGAAAGAGACTCACTACAGCAAATTTGGACACTCAAACATGATTTAAACAAGCAATCTATAGGCAAAGAATCCTAGCACAACCATTCAATATGCATTAGATCACATATGGAAAACTTTAAGCATTCAACATAAGGAAGCATTCAAAAAAACGGCCAAACTTTAAATCAAACCAATATCCAACATACAAAGGTCATTAACAAGACTAAAAAGGCATCACAAACATGTCTCAACTCAGGGAGTCTCAAAACATAACCTCCCAAATGCATAAAGGTCTTAACTCATTGCTAACATACTATTATTTGATGGCAAAACCATACTTGAGCGAAAGATAAACTCTTGGACACCTCCTTGCTTCTTTGCTGCACCGAATGGCTTATGGACCTGCATTGTTGGAAAAGAGAGAGCATTTTGCTTACATTTGAAAACAAAGTCATTTTCCAAATCATTTCTTAAAGTAAACTTCCAATACAACATGCTCATGCTTGAACCATAATTCAAGACATAACATCCACTTTTCATAACCGTACTCATCCTTAGTGGAATCTAACATCACTAAGGCCACGCGTGACTTTTACCATTATAGTGCACTCTCATCGTAATGGTCGACCAATTATTTTCGATGATAAAATCCCATCAAGTGTAAATATACCCATCGAGGCCAACGCTTACCCACTATTTTTCAAGACCACAATCATAACATTTCTCATCCCATTTTCATACACATTTCCATGAATAACATGTACTCAACCATACTTACCTCATTAAAAAGAAACATTTAGCATTTTGGATCACATGGGAAAACATTTAAATAGAACAAAGTACATGGAAACAATAGGATTTAATGTAAACTACATAACATGAACATGGTTCACAAAATCAAGGCAAAACTAGCCGAAAACAAAGGCGAAAATAACCAAACTTACTCTTGAGCTTAGATTGACCTTTCAAGATCAACTTAAACCTTCAAAATCTTGTCCTTAACCGCATTAAGGCTTTATAAAACAGTTCCACTCACCAGTAATACCCAAATGCTAGCTGAACACCCAAATCAAGCTCTTGGTTCGTCCGATATCACATCCGAAGTTCCCAAATAAGTTTCCCATACTTCTAATCAATTTAAAACAGAGCATTAGAGTGATTGCAAGCCTTTAAACTTGCTGCAACTAAAAAAACCCAGCATCTAGCATTAATCGCCCAACAATTCATATCTGAAATCAACTCTAATCAAACTTCAGCTTAAACCCAGCAAAATTATCATCAAAACCACATCTATTAGCAACTAAAAAAATCAACCCAAAGGAAAGAAACCATCAGCCACTAATTTCCACAAAATCAAGCCAAAATCTCAAGAATTTTAACCTTAAACGCTATCAACTCAACTAGTTTCAGGTTTAACATTATCAAACCATCATTTCAACATTATCTAACATAAAAAATATAGTTTGTGCCACATATAAACTCAGCAAAACAAAAACCATAAGAAAATCTCATAAATCCACATTAAATAGCTTGATTAAGCACATTTCCACCAAACCCAATATAAAATCTTTAAATAAAAACTATAAAAGAATTAAGAACGTGGGAATTTCAATAAGGAACTTACATTAGAGGAGAAAAACGCAGCTCACCTCTAATGATATATTTTCCCCATTTTCCAATGAAAAACCTTGAGAAAACTAAAGAAAAATGGTTGGGTTTTAGAGAGAAATCATTGGAAATAAGTTTGATGATGAGAAATCAATGGCAATAAGAGCTTACCTTTGAAATCTTGAGTGAAGAAGGTTGTTTAGATGAAAGCACTTTGAAAGAAAATGTTACGTCAATTTTGTAAAGATGATAGCCTTTCAAAAATATCTTTTATTATATTTTTAAAATCCTTTTTAAAACATTTTAGAAACCAAAATATTTAGGGAAAAATTCTGAAATTAGACTTGGCTAAATTGCTCCTTAAAGATTCAACGTTTTGATTATTTTACAAACTAGTTGCCAAAACAATTTTGAAAATTTATATTTTAGCCACTAGACTAAAATGTCCACTCTCCAAAAACAATTTTCTGAAATTGTTTCCAACAAAAATCATATATATATATAATGATTTAGAACTATTTTTCCATAATTTAAAATAAATCCCAAAACTAGTCTAAACTAGTAAAACTAACTCGAACGAACCTTCAACCAAATTCGGCTAACTCTCGGACCTTAAACTCAGGGCATTACAGGTCAGTATATCTCGAACTCCTATTTTTCTTGAAGATCATAAAGCAATTGCCTTGCTCGATTTTGTAGTTTGAGATTGCTAGATTTGGTGTTTTGGTAGCTTAAAACATTGCAATGGTAAAGTCCGGATAAAATGTTAATAATGTGTAAAATTTTTAGTAAACCACCCTAAACAACTTCCGTAAGATGTAGGATAAGTTAAGAGGTTGTTGGTTGCATTTTGGGGATTTGGGAACGATTCTTGAGCCTAGGAAGCCATTTTTAGGAGCATGTATCGGTACCCTATGTTCTAAGTTGAAGAACACATATGAACTGTGAGTGGCGTATCAGAATGAGCTTCAAGTTGTACCGATACGCGATTGTGAGCCGTATCGATACGGGTCGACCCGTACTGGTACATACTATTTTATTGACATTCCAGTGATCTAATTTTGTATCGGTACGCTGTGAGTACCGTTACCCAAGGTACAATACCGGTATCCATTAGGCAATCTGCTCGAAAATGTGAAATTGAGTTCAAATGGTCGATAATTCGAAGACAGCGGTCCATTGGGCTTCTAATGTGGTAAAAGGAATTGTAGAACTAAGAAATCAATAATTTACCCCTATTTACGAACACAATATGTAAGAGCTTGGTAATTGAAATGGGTGACTCTTAAGTTGTTAGCAACCGTAGGGTCGCTTGATGCTATATTGATGTGGGTGCATGCCATGTGGGTACTTGTTGGTTGAGTCACCTTGATTTATGCGATAACGTGGACTAATTGAGACAATTAATGAGATTAATTACATACCCTTCATAATGAATCAATAACTCGGTAATGTAAAATAAAAGATGTGTTGATGAGTAGCAGAAATAGAGTGATCCTTGGGATCATGTTGCTTATATGTTGGGTAGGCATTTGTTGGGTTGGGTTAGTTGGTTGATGGGATCTGGATACCCAATGAGAGTGTTGCAACACCATGGTCATAGATGCCAAATGTACGTTCCCGACGATGTGTGGCACCGGTTCTCATTCGAAGACACTATAGGGGTATTTCTAGTAAAAAGTGTATGTTCCCGACGTTGTGTGGCACTAGGTCTCGCTTAGAGTGTACGTTCCCAATGTTGTGTGGTCCTGAGTTTCACTCCAGGTTTGTGGTTCTACTTTATGTGCATTTTGCCTTGTAATTCTGATGAGATCTTGGGCGTGGTTGGGCCTTGTGTGTCATGTATGATAGCTTATGGTTGTATTCTTCCTCGAGGGGTTGGGTGACCTCGAGTATTTTGATACCTTGTAGAGCATGTAAGACTTCTTGTAGATTTGAGAATGCCTTGATATAGGTGGTCTAAGAACTCTAGCTAATGTAGGCTAGATGATGAATCATAGATAGTTAAGTCTTATCTATGCTCTCTAGACTATATTTATCTTACATTCTTATTTTATGATAACCACGAATTGTGGTAAAGTAGAAATGTATCACTAAGCTTTGTAATCTCAGCGCTCGGAATCGTTGTTTCTGTTCACTGGTTAGTAGCTTAATCGTGATCGAGGAGCACATCATGAAAGGATTTCCCAACACAGCATCGCTTCAAAGTATAGTTGTTGATGCTTAGTTTGGGCTAATGTATTCATAGAACCTTATAGTGGTTGAGTCTGTAAACTATATTCTAAATATTATTTTTGGTATACAATATTTTAAACTCAAAGCTCTTGTTTTGTAAATTGTTTTATATTGTTTATTTAAATGTGTCATGAATGATTTTTGATATTTTGAAAGAAGGCTAAACTTATGGTTTTAAATTGGAAATTTCATGGGTTAAATTTTTGGTGACCCGAATGTGATACTTCGGATCGGGATCGTGATCGTGGTGTTAGAGGTCGTAAGTGTATTGATACGCAGAGCTTTCCAACTTTCAAGTGAGTCATTCTTCTTACCGATACGGCCAAGCTCGTATCGATACCTATGTATCACGTACCAGTACACCCTGCTTTAAATGTGTCTAACAACTCTTTCTTCTTATGGCAAGTACCGATACCGAGACACGCGTATTGATAACCAGTGCACCAGAAGTGCATTTAATGCTGGAAATTAAGTCCCCAATGACTCTTAACAACCCCCGATGGTAAGTAACGACCACAAACTCCTTAGTGGCTTTAAAAGACACCTTCAAGCATCCATGAAAGAACAAGAAACACATTGCCAACATTCATGCATATATAAAGTGATTTTTGTGCTTAAAAGTTTACTTTTTCATTAGAAAACACTAGTGAGCTCAATTGTCATATTTGCTCAAGTGTTTATGTTTTGACTGAGTGCTTAATTAGAACAAACATTCAACCTCGTGAGGTTTTTCATTAGTTTGCTAATTTGTATATTCTCTTGGAAGAGAGTGTCTCAAATCTTTGGGGTATAAGCTTTTAGGGGTTGTAAGGTTATCTCTTTTAGCCTCAAAAGGAAACACAAATTTGGTGAATCTATGGAAAATTCTTAGTGAAGAAGCTAAGGTAGTGGAAATAGACTTAGTTGAGAAGTTGAAGCACTATAAATCCTTTGTGCACAATTTTTTTTTAATTTTCAAGTGCTTCCACCATTATACTTGCAAACTCAATTCACCTCCCTCTTGGCGATTTGGTTGAAGATATTCGAGCCCAACAGATAGAATTCATAAATGTTGAGGACCAAATTGAATTAAATGATATAATTACATTAAAATTGTGGCCAAATTGATAGGTTCTTAAATATTGAAGATTAAATTAGTTGAATTATTTTGAATTAGGACTGAATTGATTGAATCAATAAATGATATGGATTAAATTAGTAGAATATATAGATATAAGTACAAAATATGTAATTATACCAAATTAAAAAATAATAATAATGTATAACGACGTATGGCATTGACCATAAACACATCTTTAATTTATTTTTTTAGTTCAGCTAAAACCGGATCATAACATGAATCATGATCAAATCTTGAAATATTTTGTGGAGGATACAATATTTTATTGCAATTATATCTGTACATATTATTTACTAAGTGTGTGATTGAATTGGTGAAATGAATTATATCAATACAACTCAAGTAGACAAAAATAATTTTAAAATAAATACGTGTAAAGTAATCCCAAAAAAATTAATAGCCAATGCTCAAGTAGAGAGACGAACTTGTTTAATGTGTAGAAATCAGCTATAAACATTTACAGCTTATACAAATTTCAGATGCAAAATTCGATCAAACACGATACAGCTTTATAACCTGCTCGATCTTTGCACGACAAACAGGGCAACCCCATTTTTTGGCTTTGATCTCATTCAAGCATGACATACATCCAGCAACGTGACCGCAGGGAACACAAGCTGCCTCTGGTGGAGCATCCAAACAAATCGTACACGAAGAAGGCCCTACATCTTTTATTTGACCAGCATTAGCAGGTAAGTTTTCAGCATTAGAGGAAGGTGTATCGATTGATGGATATTGAATCAGACCATCTTCCACAATCTCATCTGTGGCTGGTGGAGCTGTTGGGACTGAATCTGCAGTTTTCACCCCCATCAGGGTGGAGGAAATGTTATTATCATGTACCATGGTGCTTGCGGTTGAGTTGCTACCAGATCCAGACTCAGTCATTGTCCACTCACTAATACTTGCTTTTGAAGGGGGAGACACCATTTGTCCTACTGAGCCACCATGGGAGTCGGCCCAAATGGTGGATGAACTAGCTTCATTGCCGGAGTGAAGATCAAAACTGGGCATCTCCGCAATAGCTGACTGGATGGAGGCATTGATTGCCATTGCTAATTCTAAATCCTCTGAATCTGGTGATGCAGTTGCCGGAGCAGTCGGAGGATGAGAAACATGCAGAAATGCAGGACCCCTTGCCTGCATATTTCGATTGCCATGAATAAACATGGAGATTCAATGTGAAATAGCATTATAAACAAAATGTTCCATATTTCTAAATGTTGGGTGAATGAACAACTACCCTGATGTTTTACTTATAATTGCATGTACGCTGCATCGCAACATCCTTCCACACAACAGAATAGAAGAGTACCTTTCTAGAAGCTAATATGTCATGTAATTTCAATGAAAATTTTATGCACATTAACTCGATCATGTGCCAATTCCATCTTTGTTAAGTTACAGCAACTTCTTTCGGAAAATCCAACAATCTCCAACAGAAATGAAACATCTATAAATAAAGGGTGACTAATACCTGCGGAATTCCTTTGCATGCATCACAAAACCACTGCAGTTGCTGGCAGTCATTTTCATTGCAAGATGCAAGTTTAATGCGTGTTTCTGGATAAGAACAAGATCATCTTGAGGTGAATTGTAACAAAGAAAATAAACATTTATCATCAAAATATGGAATACATTCGTAGTACTATTTCGAACATCAAAACAAATAACCGTTGTTCACCTAATTTTAGGCAAAGTTGTTATATGGGGAAAAGAAACCTAGTTATCTAAAGAAAGTCTACTGGACTGGAGTGCGGTGGAACTGCAATTTAAAGCCATAATGATTTCCAGTAGCAAAAAACTCTGGTTTTATCCTACTTACATGCAACTTGAGTATATTTCAGGGACTCATTTATACAATTTGTAAATGACTGAAAATTACCATGCTTATGCCTAACTATTCCAGCTTTACACCTCACCTCTCGGGAGGTGTAAATACTTCGTCTCCGCCTCCCACGTCTTGAGACTATGCATAAAGATAAAAACAATCAAAGTATGTCTACTAAGAAATCAATTTGATCTCGAACTCCATAGTATAACCAGAAAAGATTGACAACTAGAAATATTGGCAAGAGAAATTACTGCTGGAATTATCAACAATTGCCACAGAAGGATCAGCCAGCTTAAGCTTTGGCTCCTCCAAATTAGCTTTCCACAATGAAATAACCGTGCGTGGTTGGGCATCCTGTTAAGTCACCAATTACCCAATAAATGTTGGAGAAGCATTTAAGGAGAATAAAAAGCTTTAACAGTACAATCTAAAGCAGCTTGCTGCCTCAATATATTTTATAGCCAGTACCGTGCTAATCAATTGAAAGTAAAATTATTCACTATATACAAAATGAATGTTATCTAAAAAAAGAACGTTATAAGCATTTAAGAAAGCCAAAGCTAACTTAAAATCAGATTCAAGCCAGTTTAAGACAAGCTTGAGGAGTTTATCTTATCTACTTCAGCCATAATTCTGGAAAGAATTCAAGTTGAAAAAGGCATAAGCCTGATTTAGCTGAGCTTGAAGATCATATTATTTGGCTCATTTCACCTCCTTTTGCACCCTTAGACTTGGACTGTTATAGACTCAAAAAAAGAGACAAATTATACTTGCAATACCTGTAAACTAGAATATATGGCCAGCTCCAACTTGAAAGGTTTTGCATTATTTCGGGAACCAGTTGGTAGAACAACAACCCAACTGCATTAAACACATTAATGAGATGATACACAAATTGCTAGGAAAGAGAAATTGAAATTAAAAGGTATTTTAAAAAATAATACCCACACTTTTCTTGAAAGCAACTGAGGAACAAACATTTCAATAAACCCTGGCCCAAAGAACTCCCGCATCCAACCAGAGAATAAACATATGTGATCCTGCACAGCATCAGAGAGAGAAAATCTCACTAAAGGCAGAATGTAGTTATACAAGAAAATATTGAAGTTTTAGATCATAAAATCATGATACCGGAACGGACTTCCATTTATACCTCAATTGCTCGCACAACATTGACATTTCCTTTCACTCTAGCAACCTCTAAAGGTGTTTGACAATCATCATTCATTACCAACGGATTAGCTGAAAATCCGAACAAGTGACTTATTAGACTACTCTAGAAATTTCAAATCAAACAAATTCCTTCTGTAACAACTAATCACTTGGTTTTAATATAGTGTGAGACAGAATTAAAATAAAACATGAACCTCCATGGGAAAGAAGTAATTTGACTGTATTTTGAAGGCCTCTCTTTGCTGCATGGTGCAAGGGTGTCCCGCCAAGCCGACCTAAACACAAACTAAAATCAGCTAAAATACTAATCATTTTGATAAGCCTCCAAAGCTTCTTTTCTTTGATAAGATTAAAGTTGCAATTTGGTTAACGACAATTGAAGAAATTACCAGCAAAATTATCTACTTAAGCAAGCAGAACGGAAAATTGAAAGAATCGGATGATCCTCAAAATTATATATTGCTACTAGGATTTTTTTCTTCTTAAACCCTGTTGTTAGCTAAACCCAAATTTTAACTTCATAAAAAGAATAAACTAAATAAATTCCCACGGAAAATAAAGAAAAAACGACAAGAAGAGAAACCTGGACGGTAAGCGTTAACATTAGCACCGAGTTCGACCAAAGTTTTGGCTACATCAAAAAGCTGAGGATTCAAACACGCTAATATTAACGGCGTTTTCCCTTCTCTATCAATCCACTGTCAATCCATAGCCCCCCAAAAAGAACAGATTAACTGATCGATTAAGACCTAATAATCAGTGGTAGGGGGGAAATCAAATAAATTAGTAGGTACCTCAAGGCCTGCGCCTTCATGGACAAGAGATTTGATCCCTTCTGAGTTACCATAATTGACTTGATTGTATAGCAACTCGTCTTTCGATTGTTGTTGCCCCATTAAAAAAAGCTTCTGATTCTATTTTCTAGCTGATCCGATGGAAAATTGGCTCGCAGTTTTTCCAAGGAAAAATGTTTCCCGGAAAACGATATATGAAAAAATCCAAAGTTAGGATCGAGAAACTGAGAAAGATTGTGAACTTCTTACGAGGGAAAAATGTATTATTATTAAATTTCTTTTTGGAGATTCTTAACAGAGAAGAAATTTGGAAGTCAAGGAACAAGAAATGTTTTTTCTTTTTTTTAAATCTAACCATTTTGATTTAGGATAAACTACTTAAAATGTCCATCTAATTAGACGGTGGTTTTGATTCGACCATTATACTTTTAGTTGTGTCATTTTGATTATATAACTATTTAAGTGGTAATAATTAACTTATTAATAAAAATTTATATATTTACATATTTAATCTCATACGTTGAGATTTGTAAAATTTGATATTGGAAAGTTAGACATCTCTATCACCGGGACAAATGCTACGATTGTTAGAGAACTTACAACAGATTTTATGTGTTCTAAATAGTTTTTAATACAAAGTAAAAAAAAATGGGTAAACTACTGCAGGGGTCACTTTCGTTTTCCGTTTGTACAGATTTAGTCACCACTTTTGAAAAGTGTCAATAAGTGGTCATCTACGTTTTCGATGAGTAAAGACTTGGTCACTCCGACGTTATAGTCCGTTAGTCCCCTAACGGATTGCTAATGTGGCGGAATTAAAATAAGGATAAATTACTGCAATAGCCATTAAAATTTATCTCATGCACATTTTTTCTCCTCAATTTAAAAAAGTAAACATTATAGTCACTAATAAAAATGTTTCTTTATAATTTCACCCTTAAATTTTTAAAAATTCATTTTTCAATCCTAAAACTTTACAATCAATTAGTACAATAATATTATAAATGTTTAGATGAAAAATAGGTGCCCAAAGTATACCCTTTGAAACTTAGGTGCCCAAATTGCTCCTATTTAATAACTCAAACTTAAAAATTTAGTCCACTAACTACTAAAAAATTTGAGTTATTGGAATTTCTATTTTATAATTCAAACTTTATTTTGAATTTTTGAGTCGAGTTTATGAAATTATGAGTCGAGTATTTTCACATCAAACCAAAAAATTTAATTTTTTCGAGTCAAGTCGAGTCATTGGAATTTCTATTTTATAATTCAAACTTTATTTTGAATTTTTGAGTCGAGTTTATGAAATTATGAGTCGAGTGTTTTCACATCAAACCTAAAAATTTAATTTTTTCGAATCAAGTCGAGTGTTGCACTTCCCTACATATAATTTTTAAACCAAAGTCGGTCGAACTCGCGTTACTCCGACAGGCCTTTATCGGCGTTGATCGGTCGATTGCCCAGTTGGGTTTTGCTCGCCATGGCTCAGAGATGACGATGGCACTGACGACACTGCGAAAGGACGGTCGAGGCGACCAAAGTTTTGAGAGGGAGGTTTCCGTCGAATCTTTAAATCGATCTCACGGCAGACGAAGCGTCGGTTCTGCGCGTGGTGCTCGGGGTTCGATTCAGGGCACGGCGGCGAACAAGGAGATGACGACAGTGCATGCCACGACGGGGTGGTGGAGGCGATCGGAGGAGTGGCCGATGGGGTTAGGTGAAGGGTCGGGGAAAGCTTCTCTCTTTTTCTCTTTTTTTTCATATTCGAAAAGAATTAAATGAGCCAGGTTAAGAATTCTTTTAAAATTAAAAATTATATGTAGGGAAGTGCAACACTCGACTTGATTCGAAAAAATTTAATTTTTAGGTTTGATGTGAAAATACTCGACTCATAATTTCATAAACTCGACTCAAGAATTCAAAATAAAGTTTGAATTATAAAATAGAAATTCCAATGACTCGACTTGACTCGAAAAAATTAAATTTTTTGGTTTGATGTGAAAATACTCGACTCATAATTTCATAAACTCGACTCAAAAATTCAAAATAAAGTTTGAATTATAAAATAGAAATTCTAATAACTCGAATTTTTTAGTAGTTAGTGGACTAAATTTTTAAGTTTGAGTTATTAAATAGGAGCAATTTGGGCACCTAAGTTTCAAAGGGTATACTTTGGGCACCTATTTTTCATCTAAGCATTTATAATATTATTGTACTAATTGATTGTAAAGTTTTAGGATGAAAAATGGATTTTTAAAAATATAAGGGTAAAATTATAAAGAAACATTTTTATTAGTGACTATAATGTTTAATTTTTTAAATTGAGGAGAAAAAATGTACATGAGATAAATTTTAATGACTATTGCAGTAATTTATCCTTATTTTAATTCCGCCACATCAGCAATCCGTTATGGGACTAACGAACTATAACGTCGGAGTGACTAAGTCTTTACACATCGAAAACGTAAATGACCACTTATTGGTACTTTTCAATAATGGTGACTAAATCTGTACAAACGGGAAACGAAAGGGACCCCTGCAGTAGTTTTCCCAAAAATAAATAAATATGATTATATGTAGACTAGGGCATTTTGGGGTGTTTAGAACCATCTAAACTCTAAGCAATCAAATAAGATCCAAAGATGCTAAGAGTTGCAGGGAGAAAATTCTAATCTCTTCCATGGCAATCCTCCGCCGCTTTTTATCCATATAATTCCGCCGTCGTCGTCTTTTCTGAACCGCTTTCTATATTCAGATCGGTTCCGTCTTTTTCTATTTTCTCCCTCAATTCGCAGCTTCCGAATCTAATCAGAGGTCAAGTTTTCTCCATTTCATTATTTTCTTTTCGTAATATATAAGTTACTACTTGATTTCTTCTTCATTATTCCTCTATTGTTTTTATCGATGGGATAGTTACGTTTACCATATGTTGGATTTTGTTTTTTTATTTAAGTTCCTAGTCATTATCTGGAAAATAAATTCGAACTAAGGGAGAATTTTTCACATTTCAAATCTTTATTATATTTTCATGTTAATAAATTTTTGGGTTAACTAATGAAATAGTCACTTATGTTTTCTCCTAATATAGAGTTGGTGATTTTGAAAAACGACCAATAAGGTCACTTGCTTTTGGAACATAAACTTTTGATCAGGCAGCCGTTTGTTGTCGTTGAACACCGACGGATTGCTAACCTGACAACGAAAAATAAGAGTAAATTACTGCAATGGCCATTAATGTTGTTCTCATGTACATTTTTATTCCCCAATTTTAAAAAATAAACATTATAGTTACCAATAAAAATGTTTCTTTATAATTTTACGCTTAAATTTAAAAAAAAATCATTTTTCAACCCTAAAACTTTACAATCAATTAGTACAATAATATTATAAATGGTTAGATGAAAAATAGGTGCCCAAACTATACCTTTTTAAATTTAGGTGGCCAAATTGCTCCTATTTAATAACTAAACTTTCTAATTGCTCCTATTTTTTCACTCTAAATTATTTTTATTATTATTGTTATAACATGTCATGTATTTTTTATTATATTTAAATTAAAAATAATTTTAAAATAAAATTATTTTTATTATTATTAAATTTAAAATATTTTAAAAATATTAGTTTTTAAATTAATTTAGGTGTCTAAAGTATTATTTTGTAAAAATTGGTGCCCAAAGTTTCTATAGGTACAACTTTAGGTGCTCGATTGTTAAGTGGGTATTAAAAAATTGTCAACCAATTGGTGCTTAACACGTGACATTAATTTTATTTTTTAATAAATTTTAATGGAAAATACTCAGAATTTTTAAATTATTATAAAATCACAAAATTTTACAAGCTTCACAAAACAATCCTTAAATCCCTAAAAATTATCAAACTTTCATCGTCGATTGCCGCCGGTTGTCGTTGCTGACCGCACCCACTTGGTCGCCGGACCAAGACGACAATTTTCCCGAACACGGCGTCGCCGAAAACGCCCAACGGTGTGCAGCCGAACGTCAAACGTCGTAGGGCGTTTCTGACGACGTTGTGTTGGGAAAAATGGTCCCCTTGGTCCGGCGACCAAGTGGGTGCGGTCAGCGACGACAACTGGTGGCGAAAGCGGCGACAATCGATGGCGAAAGTTTGGGAATTTTTAGGGATTTAGAGGCTGTTTTGTGAAGCTTTTCAAATTTTGAGATTTTATAATAATTTGAAAGTTATAAGTATTTTCCATTAAAAATTAATTAAATTAATGTCACATGTCAAGTACCGATTGGTTGACAATTTTTCTAGCACTCATTTAACAGCCGGACACCTAAAATTGTAACTATGGTAAATTTGGGCACCTATTTTTACAAAAAAAATACTTTAAACACCTAAATTATTTTAAGAAGTAATATTTTTAAAAATATATTTTAAATTTAATAATAATAAAAATGATTTATTTTTTAAGATTATTTTTAATTTAACAATAATAAAAAATGACATGTCTTGTTAAAATAGTAGCAATTTGAGCACTTAAATTTAAAAAGGGTATACTTTGGTCACCTATTTTTCATTTAAGCCTTTATAATATTATTATACTAATTGATTGTAAAGTTTTAGGGTTGAAAAATTAATTTTTAAAAATTCAAGGGTGAAATTATAAAGAAACGTTTTCATTAGTGACTATAATGTTTATTTTTTTTTTAAATTGGGGATAAAAAATGTACATGAGATAAACTTTAATGGCCATTGCAGTAATTTACCCTTATTTTTTCGTTGCCAGGTCAACAATTCGTCAGTGTTTAATGGCAACAAACAACTTAGTGACCAAAAGTTTACGCCCTTAAAACGGAAGTGACCTTACTGGTCATTTTTCAAAACCGGTGACCAACTCTGTACTGGGGGAAAACATAAGTGACTATTTCAATAGTTAACCCTAAATTTTTTTATTGTAAGTAATAAATGTGTTTTTGTAATATTATTTGATTGATGTTCTACCTTTTCCTGGTTTATCTTCATATGCCCTCAGCTGAGGAACCCTACTTCGAAGATCGTTTACTACAAGCATAATAGAGTCTACATTCAATCATTTTTATTTTATTTTTATTTGGTATTAAAAACAATTTAAAACATATATAATGTAGAAATATGTGTTTTGATATAATAATTGAATAATGTTTTGGACTTAATTGAAAAGAATTTAAAATACTCTTTAAATAAAAATAACTTGAAAATAAGTTTGAGGTGTTTTCAAAAGGTTTTGGCAATGTTTGAAACATTTTTAAGTAGTCAAAACAGTGTTTTTAATGTACCCGTTTCGATACAGGCATAATCTGTATCGGTGCGTTTTGAAACTGCCATAACTCGTTTCGATACAGGGTTCACCTGTTTTGATACAGATAGGTGTGGTTTCGAAACACCTTTTTGTGTTTCGATGCGCCTACGTGGCATACACCCCAACAACTATAACCTCCAACGACCATTTGAATTGCAGGTTGTTTCGATACGATGCTAGACGTTTCGATATGGGCATTCCGGTACGCCCCAAAGGTGTTTCGATACGAGCCACTGCATCATACTCCAACGATTAATTCTGAATAAGGGCATTTCGATACAACTACACGTGTATCGAAACAAACATCACCAGAACTGCATTTATGGTGGGAAATAAAGTCTTCAACGGCTTCAATTCAACCTCAACTGTCCTAAACAACTACTAACTTAATTGAGAGTATAAAAGGGACCTCCAAGCATAAGGGAAGACTAATGTTTCAATTGTCAACAACTATATGATGTCAAATTGTCTTTAGGGCTTAAATTGTTCATTCATTGCATAGACAACACTTGTGAGCCTAAATTGTCAAATTTGCTCAAGTGTTTAGGTTTAGGTGAGTGCTTGCAAACATCAACCTTCTTAGAGGGATTTTATTTTGCTTATCTTTATCTCTTGTAGAGAGGGTTTGATCAAGCTTTGGGCTAGAAAGCTTTGATCGTTGTAAGGGTTTCCTCCTAAGCCTAAAAATGGAGATGAATCAATTAGTGAATTAGATGTGAAATCCTTAGTGAGAAGCTAAGGTAGTGGATGTAGGTGCTTGTTAGAAGGCCGAACCACTCTAAATTATTATATCTTTTAGCTTTCACACCTCAATCACCCAAAAATTCAACTTCTCCACCACTTGGCTATCCATAACGATTGAAGTAAATCAAGCCTATCAAGCCTAACAATTGGTATCAGAGCGAGGCTCGATCGAAGGGGATTAACATCCTATTGAGGCGATCTGGGAAGCTCGATACAACATTCAATCAACTGGTCAAATGTCACAATCCATCGACAAGTTACCTTTCTTCGACGTGACCAACTACACTCATTGGAAGATTATAACGAAGTTCTACATTAAATCCAAAGATTACAAGCTTTGGGATATTGCTCAAGAGAGTCCTTTCATGCCACAACGAAGTAAGGCAGAATGGAGTTCGAATGATAGCAAGAAGATGGAGCTTAATTGCAAGGCCTTGCACATTCTCTTTTGTGCATTTGGCCCCAACATCTATGAGAAGATGTCCTCTTGCAAAGATGCCAAGGAAGTATGTGAGAAGCTTAAAGTCACATACAAGGGAACAAACGAAGTAAAGGAGACCAAGATCGGCCTCCTCAACCACGAGTATGAGAACTTCAAGATGGAACCGGATGAAGACATCACAAAGATGTTTGATAGATTCTCCACCATCACAAATGGATTCAAAGGCTATGGAGAAATCATTCTGGACGATTAGCTTGTCCAAAAGCTTATCTATTCTCTTCTTGAGTCATGAGACTCAAAGAAGAACACCATCATTGAAGCCAAAAATTTCAAGACCTTGAAGCTAGATGAACTCATGAGGTCTCTTCTCACTCATGAAATGATGAAGAAAGAAAAAGAAAATCAGAAGAAGAAGGAAGAGATAAAGAAGATTGGGAAGAAGAAAGTCTTGGACTATGTGTCAACGCGAGTGTCGTAGCTCTCAAATCCTCTACACGCCAACACGTTTATTTGAGCGATGAGGAAAGTGAAGATAAAGAGATGGTTCATCTCTTCAAGAATTTATCCTGATTCATGAAGAGCGAGATGGCTAAATCCAAGCATGAACCGAAGAAGAAGATGAAGGATTCCCACAAGTCCAACAAAAAGGGATCATCTTCAAAGAAAGCATACGCAACGACATGGGGTGATGAAGACTCCATCGATGATGAGGTAGCCCACCTATGCTTCATGGCCCTTAATGAGGGGAGCTAACTTCTAACTCATCTAGTTCAAATTCAAATTCTTTTGTTGAGTTACAAGAAGCCTATGATGAATTGGTTTTTGAATTTAAGGCTTCATTTTTGAAAAACAAGAAATTGATTTCAAAGTTAAAAATTGAAAATGATTTGCTTTCTAAAACCAATTTAGAGTTTGAAGCAAAAATCAAAGATTTTGAACTTGAAGTCTTAAGTTTACAAGAATTGCTTCAAACGATTGAAAAGGATCATCAAAAGGAGATTGGTGATCTTAAGAAAGAAAAAGATTTGATTTCTAAAGAGCTTGAAAACAAAAATAGTTTTGGAAAATCAAATTTTTATGTAAGACAATCTAGTGCCCATAGATTTTTAAATGGAAAAGTTTTTAGAAGTATTTGTGTAACATCCCAAAATTCGTTCTTGTCGGAATTGGGTCCGGTGATCGGAAACCTTACATTGGAAAGGTCTAAATATTGTATCAACCCTATTTATGCAGTCAACTATATTGTTTTGGACCTTGATTGAGTCAATTTATTGAATAAGGACATTAATGAATAATATTTAAATTTGCTTGATGGCCAAATTGTGAGAATTGGAAGTCGGGGGATAAAGGCTTAAGTGATCGAAAGTTGAGGGACTAATCTTGTGATTAGCCCCTCCCTAATTATAAATCCCATACGTGGGATGCCCGAGAGAGTTTCCTTCAAAGGAAGGAAAATCGTCCTAATAAAACATAGTAAATAATATGGATGAAGCTTACCCGAGAATTTCCATTAACTAAGCACCTCTCTATTTCTTTATCTTAATCACCTTCTACCTAAGCAGACACCTCCATTCGAGCTAGCTTTGAGCTTTTTTTCTTCGATTTATTGTTATCAAATTGTTGCTATCGATCGGGTAAGCTATAATCCTCAATCGGTTATTGAAATCCATGGATATGCTGAGTATAATTTCAAGCTAGGGTTTTGATCATCCATTGATATTTCATTGTTAGTGTTTATAATAAAGTCGAAAATCGATTTTGATATCAAAATATCGATCCTAATAGTTTCTATTGATTTTCTAGCTTAAGATGTGGAGAAAGAGGTTTCACCGTCTCCATCTCAAGCTAGGAACAAGGGGATCGTTATTCGAGAGCCTTGAAAGCTTCGGATTGATAAGGTGAGTGTAGTCGAAGTCTCGGGTTAAGCGAAAGGCCTTCGCGGATTATTATTTGATAATTTAAATTACATCGCTAACATTGTTGTTGAAGAAAATTGCATTGGATGGTTAATCGGACACTTTGGTAAGTGTCAGTAAGTTTGTTATTGAACATCGGGTATAGTAATTGATATCGTCATTGTGCATTCTCATTGATATAGTAATTGTCATTGGATTATTGTATATAAATCATTGGACATTGATATTAACATTGGATTATGATATATTGAAGACGAGATACATATATGTTTGTCATTGGTAATATTGAAATCATCAGACATTGGAATACTATTGATTATTGCAATGGATAAGAATATTGGAACCTTGGATTTGAATAGACAATGGATACAATTGGCATGGCATAGAATTCATGAGCTCAGTGTACGATTGGACTACGGTCCTAAGGCTACGACCTATATTGATTTGCCGAGGCGGAGGGATGTGTATTTATATTGGTCATATTGGCGAGGCGGATGGATCATACCATTTATTGATTTGGCGAGGCGTAGAAATTCGCGTATCCACTATCTTGATTCAATCCAAGGATTAATGATGAAATGAAAATCCTAAACATTGTATATTGATGCATAGCTTGACATTGATAAGCATGAGATTATGCATATTGATATTTGATATAAGTTGTTCATATTGTTTATGACTACCTCACTAGGCAATGTATGCCTAAAATGTCTCATCTCATGCATTTCAGGTTGAAATATATAGTATCGAAAGATCGGATTTGGCTAGGCAAGACAAGTCACTACAAGCCTCAAGTAATGTGTTTTTTACTTATAAACTCCTAGGAAGGTGGCAAAGTAGTTGGCTAGTCATTTGTGTCTATTTTGATGTGTTGGTGTATTGCCTAAGTTGTAATATGTTATATAGTTATAAATGGCCTTTTGGTGAAGTTTAAAATGGATGGAATTTACATACATAGCTCAAAAAGGTAAAAACATAGTAAATGCATTCATATGATCATGAAATTTGGCATGCTAGTAGTTTATACCTTTGAAATGTCGTGTGTATAGTTTCGTTGCATTTGGACATCGTTCGGTAGGTTAAATCGAATAAAAACTAGCAAAAATTTGTCATTAAAGGTCAGGCCGTATCGAAACGAGTGGTGGCATTTCGATACAGGTAAGCACGATTTAGCCTGGGGAATAAGGTGTATCGGAACGGTTCGTGGCCGTTTCAAAACATTTTGTCTCCGGAATCCTTCGTTTCGATACGGGTTCAGAGCGTATCGATACGGGTCAAAGTCAAAGTCAAATGAGGTCAACCCGTTTCGATACAAGGCATGCCCGTATCGATACAATCTAAAGGTAAAGTCAACATGAGTTGACCATCGTTCACCTATTTCGAAATAGCTTAGGGTGTTTTGATACGGGGTTAGTTAAGGGCCTATTAAACATATTGTCAGTTTTACAATCTAGTCACTGAATATTGTAAGATTAAATTTGATGAGTTAATGATCTCCGAATTGAATGAAATTTTACAGACATGACATTAAGGTAGTGAATTTCAAAATGGTAAAATTAATTGCATTGAAGGACCCTTAGTTTGTCAGAATTACAAATTGGTCCCTATAACCTAAAATAGTTGTGGTTTAACCCCTGAATGATTTATCATTGCTTATCTGAGTATATTGGACTAAATTAATTGATAGTATCAATTCGTTATACATTGTGGTTGAAAATTTTAAAAATAAAAATGAAATTTTACTACACTAGTTTCTATATCGATCGTCGGTTACAGCTTCTGACTTGGTTCTCGACCAGACCGGAAAGTGGTGTTACATTTGTGGTATCAGAGCTAGAGTTTAGTCGATTCTAGGACTAAACCAAAGTTTATTGAATTGCTATTGTGTTACTTTGCAACTTAGGAGTTTTGAATTGTGTATACTGTGACTTGTAGACTAATCCGATCTTTCATATAGATATGTCTAAGACGAACGAAGCTCATATAGACGAGCTCGCTACTGGCTCCTCGATACATGGTGAGGAGGTTGGAGGAGCAAATCCTCAAAACCCATCGCAACAAAGGGACCCTCCTGTTCAGGGTGCTGAGCCTACAGCACCTATCGCTCAGGCTGAATGTTATCAGACTATGACTAATTTGTTCAAACAGTTCATGGTTGCGATGCAAGCAACACCATATGCTCAGCCTACCAATATTGTTGTTCAGTATGTCCGTGCCCCTGTGGACAAGTTGGCTTCGATCCGAGCCTATTCCTTTACCAGACATGATGATGATAATCCTGAAGTTGCCGAATACTGGCTGGATAACACGTTGCGTATCTTGAACAAGCAGCTGCAGTGTTCGGATGAACACAAGTTGGAGTGTGATATTGTGTTATTGACCGATGAAGCTCTCATGTGGTGGGAAACCACTATTCTCACAGCTCCTGAAGAATCGATTACTTGGGAGTTCTTTCTTCGAAAGTTCCGGAATAAATACATTAGTGGATATTACCTTGCGGAAAAGGCGGAACACCTTTCTTCACCTGAGGCATGGTGGGTGACCTATCGAGCAATATATTACATGATTTCTGCAAATATTGCCGATACAGAGCAAAATTTATAAAGAAAGAAGAAGATAAGTGTAGAATGTTTATAGCTGGCCTTAGCGATGAGCTACGACCTATGTTTACGACCCTTGGTATCACCAACTTCTAGGATGTAACCCCCATAACCCGGCCTAGACGCCCAACTCGAACTAAGAAGATTACACGGGGAAAACTAAATCCAACTTGTTAAAGACGACTTCGATTGGCCAGCCTTTTTTTCTTTTTATCTTCTCTAGATGCACATTATGATCCTATGTGATCAGCAACACTCTTAGAAGAAAATGGCACAATGATTAGAGTTCAATTAAGGATTCAATTACTTAAAATACATATTTAGGGACTAAACTGTAATTTCCATAAAATACAAGGACTAATCCAAACGAATTAGTCACGAATCATGCCATCATGTCAAATTTCATCACAAACGGATCATCCAAACTCAACCAATTGAACATACAACATTCAGGGACTATAACGCAACTTTTCAGAACTCGAAAATATACTTTTAACTGAAAATAACGAACATGTATCGGTACGCTTGAGCCCATATCGATACGCAAAATGGCAGTAGCAAATTTTGGGTAAAAGGTATCGATACGCTTTTCCTGTATCGGTACGACCTTCAAACCTTTTCCTAGGCGTATCGATACACGAGTAACTCGTATCGGTACCCTTAAGCTAAAATGCTTGAAAATAGCCTTAGCGTATCGATACTCATACTAGAAATGAACTTCCAACAGCCCCCAAATCTCACTTAACAATATCTAATCATGTCCAAAACATCCATACATGATATAATCAACATTCAAACACTTATGCATCATAAACCATAAGCAAAGTAAGCATCAAGCATGACAATCCATGAAGAGATATTAAACTACTCAAGCATGCCTTTAAACATAGACCATAACATAGCCAAAATACCAAATATCGGACCATAAACCATATAGAGACCAATCACAAGTCCAAAAACACAAAATCAACATGCTCAAGGTATTTAACATCACCAAACAGAACAATGAGTAGAAAACCCTCCCATTGCCTTTTATTACACTAAAATGAAAGCGCATACTTTTCTTAGCACAAATCACTTGGATCCCCCTTGCTCTATTGCTACCAAAGATGCTCAATTCTCTGCATTGATGAAACAAGCGAGCGTAAGCATAAAGCTTAGTGAGGACCGCTAAACAACAACATTCATCAATGCATTTTACCAAACCAAATCATCATTCCTTGTATGTAACCCCCTTAACCCGGCCTAGACGGTTGACCCGAATTAAGAAAGTCACACGGGGAAAACCAAAGTCAACCCGAAAGTCAACCTTGATTAATGACCCTTTTTTTCTTTTTAAACTTGTCTAGGTGCGCATTAACCCTAGATATGATCATACAAACAACATGCTCAAAGATCATAACCATCAGAGATTAAACAGGGACCCAATTGCACAAATTACAACTTTAGGGACCAAATTGTAATTTCTGCAAATTATAAGGACTTAACTCAAATTAAAGTTACCAACTTATAAGTAATCAGGTTTCATGCTTCACTGCCAAATTTCAACTCAAACGGACATCCCAAACTCATACAATTGCAAAAAACATGATTCAGGACCAAAATGCAAACATTTCAAAACATATAACCGCCCATGTCAGCCTCCAACGGTCAGGTGTTCCGAAACAGAAAGAACCTGTTTCGAAACGCGGGACCGTTCCGCAACGTGTTCCAAAACGAGGCCTGGCAGAGGCATTTCCGTTTCGGAACGGTACCTTCCGTTTCGGACGCCTGGGCCATTACAGGGCACCCGTTCCGAAACGGTAGCTCCCGTTCCGATACGGCCTGCACAGAATGTAGAGAAATGGCTACTAAAACACACAATTGACTTACCACACATGCTCCAAATGCAGCCAAACTTCACCAGCAAGACATATAACATGCAAGGAACATAATTGCATCAAACAATCATCATCATGGCATCAAATATGAAAAGCCCCAAATCTAAAGGCATGCTTCCTACTTAGCAAACCATTCAAGCTTTAAATCTCCAAACCAACCATATAAAGGCCAATTACATGTTCAAGATTTAATAACAACATTTAACAAACTTAGGGAGTTCAAACATCTCCCAAAACATCCACATAGGTCCCCCATTGCCAAATGCCAAAAGCTAAAAGTGTTTAAGAAAACCTTCCCACACTTGAGCTTAATTTCCACTTGATTGCTTGCCCTCCTTGCTGTCCTCAATGCACCTTAACGCTCTGCATTATTGGTTTAAGAAAAGAGAGAGAGAGCGTAAGCAAAAGCTTAGTGAGGAATGCTCATTAAAAACCATACAATAATGCATTTATAAAACTCATTTATAAATCATTCTTTAAGCAACATTACACATGCTCTTTAGCCTTTAAAACAAGCAATACATGCTTCCATACCATTACATGACATATTGGCAACAAATGATACATTTCACATAAGATTCACACATGGACTTTTAAACACCATTGTGATCTTATAACAACCAAGGACCACACATGGACTTTTAAACACCATTGTGTCCTTAACCCCATGGACTTTTAAACACCATGGACCCATGGACTTTTAAACACCATGGCAAGGACCACACAAGGACTTTTAAACACCTTTGTGTCCTTAACAAGAACCATCCAAGGACTTTTAAACACCTTGATGTTCTTAAGTAACCAAGGCTTACACAAGGAATTTTAACCACCTTTGTAACCTTAACCAAGAGCCAACCATGGACTTTTAAACACCATGTTGCTCTTAAAATACACAAGACTCATCCAAGGAATTTTAACCACCTTGATGATCTTAACCAAGAACCATCCAAGGACTTTTAACCACCTTGATGTTCTTAAATATACAAGGCTCACACAAGGACTTTTAAACACCTTTGTGACCTTAACCATCACTTTCCAATATGCATCAACATCATCAATATCTCACTGTTTTAAAGCATTTTACAAAGCCATAAACATCATGCATCTTTAGGCATCAAACCACATTTAAACAATGTTCAAAAACAAGGAACTCTTACCTTGAGCTTCCTTCAACACATGGCTTATAATCACAGCAAATATACATGCTAGATATGCTTTCAAAACAGATTTAAAAACATGCAAACAACCACATTGCACACAACCAAAACCATGGTCATCACTAAGAGAGTTTTTCCCGAAAACTTACTCTTGAGCTTAGCTAAGTTGCTTAGACTTTAACTAAGCTCCCAAACCTTTAAAACACTGGTTTCAAAGCCGAAAACCAAATTCCACTCACCGATTCCGTTTCGCTTCTCGCCGAAACACCAATCAAGCTTCCGGATCACCACCACTTGGATCCAAAGATGCCTCCCCTGTTTTAAACACATCAAAGCAGAGGATTAATGCATCATCATGCATTAATAGCTTCAATGAAAGCACCTAAACTCGCTGCTCTCATCCTCACTCCATTTTCGGCTACCGAACACAACCGAAAATGCATCCAAACAACTCCTCAACATTGCCCAGCCAAGAACCATCAAAACTAAACATCCTTTAACATCATTAATCATTTAAAAAGGACCTAACAACATCCTTATAACTCCAGCAACAACAGATCGACAAGATCACTCCAAAACAACCAAGAATCACAAGCTAAACTTAGGAAATTCATCCTATCCGGGATTGCATTAATTAAAACTCAATTCCTTATCAATTTAACATTCATTTAACATCAAATTAACACCTTAAAACACAGACCAATCAGATCAAACGAAAATCCATCAAAAATCACCAAATCTTGCATTTAAAGCCAAGATCCATTATACAACTTTAAAACCATTAATAAATCATCAATTAAGGATTGAGAACTTAGGAATTTCAGTAAAGAACTGAGAGTTTAGAGGAGAAGGACGTTCTTACCTCCAAACTTGAGTTTCTCCCTTTTTAGAACCAAAAAGCTTGAAGAATCAATTAACAAATGGTGAGGTTTTGTTGATGAGATGATTAGCAATCAAAAGAGAATTGAAAAGAGATGTTTAGGTGACAAAATCAGAGGAAAAAGCTCTGGAGAAAGATGTTTGGTTTGAGAGAAAATGAGAGAAAAGGAAAATTGGAAAAGTTAGTTGAAAAATAGGAAAATATCTTCCCTCCACTTTTCTTTTGTTTAAAAATCAGAATTAAATCATTTAATATCTTAGAAAAATCTGGAGAAACTCCCTTTGGGTAAATAGCTCCTTAAAGATTCAAAGTTTCAATCCTTTCTAAAACAGTCACACAGTTTTCAAAATTTACATTTTGGTCACTAGACAAAATGTCACCCTTCCAAACCTCATTTTGTAAAATTGATTTCACAGTTCACTTATATATATTAAAAGAGGATTTTAGAACATTTTTCCATATTTTTAATGCAACCCGAACTAGGCTTTCCTAATTTCACCTTTTTATATTCGAACAGCACTTTGACCGAACCGGTCCAAGCCCAAAACTTCTAAGCCCAAAACCGGGGCGTTACAACTCTCCCCCCTTAAGAAATTTCGTCCCCGAAATTTACCTGAAGGAAAGAGATAAGGAAACTGCTTCAGCATGTCATCCTTCCGCTCCCACGTGGCTTCCTCAACACCACGATGCTTCCACAACACCTTTACCAACTCAATGGTCTTGCCACGAAGAACCTTGCTATCCGAATCCAGAACCCTCACCGGTTCCTCATCATAGGTCAAATCCGGATTCAATTCCACTTCCTCCACAGGCATCACATGCGAAGGATCAGACCTATACTTCCGGAGCATAGAAACATGAAACACATCATGAATCTTCTCCAACTCTTGAGGTAACCTCAACCTGTACGCAACATGACCCACACGCTCAACCACCTCATACGGTCCAATGTACCTAGGGCTCAACTTACCCTTTCGACCAAACCTCATCACCTTCTTCCAAGGCGAAACCTTCAAGAACACACGGTCACCCACCGCATACTCAATCTCCTTACGCTTCAAATCCGCGTAAGACTTTTGCCGATCAGAAGCTGCCTTCAACCGCTCACAAATGAGCTTCACCTTCTCGGTGGTTCCCTTCAACAAAGCCGGCATCGAAACCAAATTTTGACCCGTTTCAGCCCAACAAAGAGGAGTCCTACACTTCCTCCCGTACAAAGCCTCATAAGGTGCCATTTGTATACTTGCCTGATAACTATTGTTATAAGCAAACTCCACCAAAGGCAAATGCTTCTCCCAAGAGCCCTGAAACTCAATCACGCAGCACCTCAACATATCCTCCAAAATCTGGATAACACGCTCAGACTGACCATCCGACTGGGGATGATAAGATGTACTGAAATTCAACCTTGTACCCAAAGCTTGATGCAAACACTGCCAGAAACGCGATGTGAACCTCGGATCCCTATCCGACACAATCGACTTAGGCACACCATGCAGCCGCACAATCTCAGCAATGTACAGCTCCGCAAGCTTATCCAAGGAAAACGTAGTATGCACAAGCAAGAAATGCGCACACTTCGTCAGGCGATCCACAATCACCCACACAGAATTCTTCTTCGATGGTGACAAAGGCAAACCAGATACAAAATCCATGGTAACCCTTTCCCACTTCCACTCAGGGATTCTCAACGGTTGCAACAACCCTGAAGGAACCTGATGCTCAGCCTTAACTCGCTGACACACCATACACTTGCTCACAAACTCCGCAACATCCTTCTTCAAACCCACCCAATAGTACTCATCACGAAGATCACGATACATCTTAGTACTACCAGGGTGCATAGCAAAAGGACTACTATGACCTTCAGTCAGAATAGCACGCCTCAACTCAGCATCACTAGGCACCACTATCCGACTCCCAAAACACAACACACCATCATCATTAAAGCAGAAATCCGAGGGTCTACCCTCCGCGATATCCTGAACATGCGGTACCAAGGAATCATCCAGCAACTGCTTTTCCTTGATCAACTAAACCAAAGATGGTTTCACTTGCAACTCAGCCACAAGACCACCATCTCGCGAAATACTCAAACTGGCAAACATAGCCCTCAGCTCAACAGCTACCTTCCTACTCAAGGCATCCGCTACAACATTAGCTTTTCCAGGATGGTACTCAATCGTCAAATCATAATCCTTGAGCAACTCCACCCAACGCCACTGCCTAAGATTCAACTCCTTCTGACACATCAGATACCTCAAACTCTTGTGATCCATGTACACAGTACACTTCTCACCATACAGATAATGTCTTCAGATCTTCAAAGCAAAAACCACCGCAGCCAACTCAATGTCATGCGTAGGATAATTGCGCTCATGCACCTTCAACTGCCGCGATGCATAAGCCACCACCTTACCCTCTTGCATCAACACACACCCCAAACCAACATAGGACGCATCACTATAGACCACAAACTCTTTCCCTGACTCAGGCTGAACCAAGATAGGAGCTTGTGTCAAAGCCGCCTTAAGCTTCTCAAAAGCCTGCTGTCTCGCCTCCGTCCATTCATACTTAACATCCTTTTGCAACAACTTCGTCAAAGGTGCAGCAATCTTAGAAAACCCATCCACAAACCTCCGATAGTATCCTGCCAAACCAAGGAAACTACGAACCTCATGAACAGACTTATGGACCTTCCAATTCATCACCGCCTCAACCAGAACTCGCACTTGCTCAGCTTAGCATAAAGCTGATTCTCCAACAAAGCTTGCAACACAATCCTCAAATGCTCTTCATGCTCCTCCTCAGTACGCGAGTACACGAGGATATCATCAATGAACACCACAACGAACTTGTCCAGGTATTCATGAAACACACGGTTCATCATGTCCATGAAAGCAGCAGGAGCATTTGTCAAACCAAACGGCATCACAAGGAACTCATAATGCACATACCTTGTCCTGAAAGCTGTCTTAGGCACATCCACATCCTTCACCTTCAACTGGTAATACCCTGACCTCAAGTCAATCTTAGAGAACACAGCAGCTCCCCGAAATTGATCAAAGAGATCATCAATTCTCGGCAAAGGATACCGATTCTTGATAGTCAACTTGTTCAGCTGACGGTAATCAATGCACATTCTCATAGTGCCATCCTTCTTCTTCACAAACAAGACTGGTGCACCCCAAGGTGACACACTCGACCGAATGAAACCACGATCGAGCAACTCTTGCAATTGCGTCTTCAGCTCCTTCAGCTCCTTAGGTGCCATTCTATACGGGGTAATGGACACAGGAGTTGTATTCTCATACAGCTCAATTCCAAACTCCACTTCACGATTAGGAGGTAAACCAGGCAACTCCTCAGGAAACACACCAGGAAACTCTCGCACAACCCTGATATCTTGCACACGCCACTCCTTAGAGCTAGGATTCATCACAAAAGCTAGGTAAGCTTCACATCCTTGCCTCAGCATCCGACTTGCCTCCAACGTAGACACCACATTGGCAAGAAACTTCACATTCTCTCCAACCACAACTACCTCATAATCATCCGCAAGCTTCAGCGAAACTCGCTTACTTTCACAATCCACAACAACACGATGCTCAGCAAGCCAATCCATACCAAGGATTACATCAAAACCATAGAAAGGCAACTCCATAAGGTCAACATGAAAAACATGATCTTGAACAACCAAAGGACACCTTCTATACAACTTTCGAGTCACAACAGTCTCACCAAAAGAACTAGTGACACGAACACCAACATCCAAAGACTCAACATGCAAACCAAGCAATTCAGCATGCTCACGCAAAATGTATGAATGCGTAGATCCAGAATCAATCAAGGAAAGTAATGACAAGGATTGCAAAGTAAAAGTACCTGCAATCACATCCGCGTCATTCCTTCCCTCCCGCTGAGCATATACCCTAGCTTGACCTCCACCCTCAGGCTGAATAGCCACAACATGGGCCACTCCTCGACCACCTTCCTCTCTCCGTTGGAAATTACCACGGCCGCGCCCACGACCTCTCTGCAGTGCAACAGCAACAGAAGCACACACTTGGCCACCAGCCAACATAGGACACTCTTTCCTCATGTGATCCGTAGATCCACAATTCCAGCACCCGTTACCAGCTGCCGCAACAGGAGCTTGCACCTCCCTCACAGCACGAGGACAATCACGCTTCATATGACCACGTGACCCACAAATCCAACAAGCACTCGGATCAGCTCTAGCGTTGCCTCTCCGAGCAGATGCACCACCACCTCTCTTGGCCGAGGACTGATACTTCTAATCACGTCCCCTCTTGTTCCGTCCACCACCGGAACTATATTCAGTTGGCCGCTTACCAGCACTTACTCCAGCACCTCTAGCAGATAAACCCAAGTTCATCTCAATATCCTTGGCTCGGCCCACCAGCACATCAAAATCATCATACTCGGTAGCCAGCACATACATCTTCACATCCGTCACTAAACCATAACGGAATCTTTCGCACCTCGCCCGCTCATCAGGGACTAACTCCGGTGCATACTGACTGAGTCGAACAAACTGCACTTCATACTCAGCCACAGACATGCTCCCTTGGGTAAGAGACATGAACTCTCGCTTCTTTTCATCTAGGTACCTCACACCTAGATACCTTCTCTTGAACACATTCTGGAAGAATGTCCAAGTTATATCAGCATCAGCCATCCCAGCTATAGTGGTCGTCCACCACGTATAAGCGTTATCCTGTAGCAAGGATACAACACACCCCAGCTTCTGCACATCAGTGCAACCCATCTGACCCAAGATCCTCTTGGTACTCTCCATCCAAGATTCAGAACCTTCCGCAGACAAACCCCTGAACTCAGTCCCACCTAGACTGCGTAAGCGCTCCAAGGGTAGTCTAACTCCAGCATCTCCCTGATGCCCAGCTCCTTGAGCTCCAGCTACTGCCGCTCGAAAAGCACCAGCAATAGCTTGCACTAACATCGACATGTCAGGAATAGCTTGCCCCTGACCAGCTTCAGGTCCAGCGACCCCAGCACCAGCTGCAGCTCTAGCTCCTTCACCCCCAGCATCACCACCACCAGGTGGAGGAGGTAAAACCGCACTCTCAACGTTCTCCTTATTCTCATTCTCGTTCTGAGCCGTAGCTCGCACATTACTCCTTAACTCTCTACGAGGTGCCATACTCTAACAATGCAATCACAATGCAAATAAACAAAGTCAGGCCCAGCAACGTAAGCAATCCAAGTACTCAAGCTCATTTTCACTTAAAATCAACATCATTACATTAGCTTTGATTTGGCAATGGGTACCCACAACATGCTTCACCACAGCATACATCACAATTGCATCATATTCACAAACCACTCAACATGCTTTCACTCAATCAAGCATACATAGCATACATACTTCAACCATGCACACAATCATTCCCAATTACTCGAGAATTCAGCTCTTATACCACCAAATGTAACCCCCTTAACCCGGCCTAGACGGTTGACCGAATTAAGAAAGTCACACGGGGAAAACCAAAGTCAACCCGAAAGTCAACCTTGATTAACGACCCTTTTTTTTTCTTTTTAAACTTGTCTAGATGCGCATTAACCCTAGATATGATCATACAAACAACATGCTCAAAGATCATAACCATCAGAGATTAAACAGGGACCCAATTGCACAAATTACAACTTTAGGGACTAAATCGTAATTTCTGCAAATTATAAGGACTTAACTCAAATTAAAGTTACCAACTTATAATTAATCAGGTTTCATGCTTCACTGCCAAATTTCAACTCAAACGGACATTCCAAACTCATACAATTGCAAAAAACATGATTCAGGACCAAAATGCAAACATTTCAAAACATATAACCGCCCATGTCAGCCTCCAACAGTCAGGTGTTCCGAAACAGAAAGAACCTGTTTCGAAACGCGGGACCGTTCCACAACGTGTTTTGAAACGAGGCCTGGCAGAGGCATTTCCGTTTCGGAATGGTAACTTCCGTTTCGGACGCCTGGGCCATTACAGGGCACCCGTTCCGAAACGGTAGCTCCCGTTCCGATACGGCCTGCACGGAATGTAGAGAAATGGCTGCTAAAACACACAATTGACTTACCATACATGCTCCAAATGCAGCCAAACTTCACCAGCAAGACATATAACATGCAAGGAACATAATTGCATCAAACAATCATCATCATGGCATCAAATATGAAAAGCCTCAAATCTAAAGGCATGCTTCCTACTTAGCAAACCATTCAAGCTTTAAATCTCCAAACCAACCATATAAAGGCCAATTACATGTTCCAGCATTAATAACAACATTTAACAAACTTAGGGAGTTTAAACATCTCCCAAAACATCCACATAGGTCCCCCATTGCCAAATGCCAAAAGCTAAAAGTGTTTAAGAAAACCTTCCCACACTTGAGCTTAATTTCCACTTGATTGCTTGCCCTCCTTGCTGCCCTCAATGCACCTTAACGCTCTGCATTATTGGTTTAAGAAAAGAGAGAGAGCGTAAGCAAAAGCATCCATGTTGCTCTTAAAATACACAAGACTCATCCAAGGAATTTTAACCACCTTGATGATCTTAACCAAGAACCATCCAAGGACTTTTAACCACCTTGATGTTCTTAAATATACAAGGCTCACACAAGGACTTTTAAACACCTTTGTGACCTTAACCATCACTTGCCAATATGCATCAACATCATCAATATCTCACTGTTTTAAAGCATTTTACAAAGCCATAAACATCATGCATCTTTAGGCATCAAACCACATTTAAACAATGTTCAAAAACAAGGAACTCTTACCTTGAGCTTCCTTCAACACATGGCTTATAATCACAACAAATATACATGCTAGATATGCTTTCAAAACAGATTTAAAAACATGCAAACAACCACATTGCACACAACCAAAACCATGGTCATCACTAAGAGAGTTTTTCCCGAAAACTTACTCTTGAGCTTAGCTAAGTTGCTTAGACTTTAACTAAGCTCCCAAACCTTTAAAACACTGGTTTCAAAGCCGAAAACCAAATTCCACTCACCGATTCCGTTTCGCTTCTCGCCGAAACACCAATCAAGCTTCCGGATCACCACCACTTGGATCCAAAGATGCCTCCACTGTTTTAAACACATCAAAGCAGAGGATTAATGCATCATCATGCATTAATAGCTTCAATGAAAGCACCTAAACTCGCTGCTCTCATCCACACTCCATTTTCGGCTACCAAACACAACCGAAAATGCATCCAAACAACTCCTCAACATTGCCCAGCCAAGAACCATCAAAACTAAACATCCTTTAACATCATTAATCATCTAAAAAGGACCTAACAACATCCTTATAACTCCAACAACAACAGATCCACAAGATCACTCCAAAACAACCAAGAATCACAAGCTAAACTTAGGAAATTCAACCTATCCGGGATTGCATTAATTAAAACTCAATTCCTTATCCATTTAACATTCATTTAACATCAAATTAACACCTTAAAACACATCCCAATCAGATCAAACGAAAATCCATCAAAAATCACCAAATCTTGCATTTAAAGCCAAGATCCATTATACAACTTTAAAACCATTAATAAATCATCAATTAAGGATTGAGAACTTAGGAATTTCAGTAAAGAACTGAGAGTTTAGAGGAGAAGGACGTTCTTACCTCCAAACTTGAGTTTCTCCCTTTTTAGAACCAAAAAGCTTGAAGAATCAATTAGCAAATGGTGAGGTTTTGTTGATGAGATGATTAGCAATCAAAAGAGAATTGAAAAGAGATGTTTAGGTGACAAAATCAGAGGAAAAAGCTCTGGAGAAAGATGTTTGGTTTGAGAGAAAATGAGAGAAAAGGAAAATTGGAAAAGTTAGTTGAAAAATAGGAAAATATCTTCCCTCCACTTTTCTTTTGTTTAAAAATCAGAATTAAATCATTTAATATCTTCCCTCATTTTGTAAAATTGATTTCACAGTTCACTTATATATATTAAAAGAGGATTTTAGAACATTTTTCCATATTTTTAATGCAACCCGAACTAGGCTTTCCTAATTTCACCTTTTTATATTCGAACAACACTTTGACCGAACCGGTCCAAGCCCAAAACTTCTAAGCCCAAAACCGGGGCGTTACATTGTAAACCTATACCTTCCTTTAAAACATGCGCTTTAAAGCATCATTTTCACTTTCAAATCCACATGCTAATAGCATCATTAATTTTAACAGGAAAAACCTTTGCTTATGCTTAAACTAAGCATCATATGCATTCTAGCATATCTCTCAAGCATCTCATGCTTAAATTATTACTCAACATTACTATATTGGCTCGCAAGTGATCAATAACAAACCATATCAAAACCAACACAATTGACACAATCGGATACACGGATTACAAGCGTTGTCCCACACGCTTCATACACACTACCAAATTACACACGATGGAGTTAAATGGCACAATCACAACCCTCAACACCCGTGATGGAGATTAATGACACAATAACAACCCCTCAACATCACTCATCGATAGTTGTATAATTCCACTAACGAGAGCACGGGACACAAACCAGAAGATTCACACACGGGATTAAACCATCCACCGTTGTGATCTTAGCCTCAATCATTAGGGTGCATGATGGAGTTTACGGCACAATCACAACCCCTCGACATCCAATGCGACTTTATTCACGGTGCACCCAATCCTATAGCCGGCTAACTATATCCAATTAAAGTAACCAAAACCATTTACCATCACTTGCAAATATAATCATTTACCAACACCATTTCACTGTTTTACAAACATAAACCACAATGACACTTTCACAAGCATTAACATGCTTAAAATCAAATGCATAAATCATATGAACCCAAAGATCACTTATCATGTGCATCCTTAACAAAATGACATTTAAAACCAGTAACATCATTGCTCAAAACATGCTTAAAAACAATAATCAAACCACATTTAAAACAAGTGCATTTCAAACCATAACATAGCACAATCCAAGAGAGACTTTCGATTTACTTACTCTTGAGCTTAGCTAATTGTTTCAAACTTACACTAAGCTCCCAAAACGACGTTCAAAACATTTTAAGCCGGAAAATCCTTTTCCACTCATCGATACGCGAAACTTCACTTGCCTGTGCAAAGATCACTCGCCCGAAGCCTCCAAAAATGCTTCGCTTGCATCCGGATCAAGATCCCCTATTTTTAGAGCATCAAAACAGAGATCAAAATGCATTCCAACACCAGCAACTAAACACAAACTTGTTGCCCAGCAAAACTACACCAATTTACCCATCCGAAACAACCGAAAACTCAATCGATTGCTTCCTAAACCAAACCCAGCCAACATACATCACTTTCAACCATTAATAATCATCAAAACACATCTAAAAACAACATAAACCCTTCCTTATACCTCCAGCAAACATAACACCATCAAAACACCTCAAAAACCCAACTAATATTATCAAGAAACTCAAGGATCTCAAGGATTTGGGGATTTATATTATCAAAATACTTTTTCAACATCATGATCATCTCAAAACTCAATTAGAATCAATCTACAACAGAGCTAATCAACATCACTTCGAAAATCAAGATTTAAACCATTATTTTGCAAGATTTTGATCTTAAATTAAAATTATAATCAAAACTTAGTTAAAAACAACAATTAGGAGTCAATAATCTTGAGAATTTCAATGAAGAACCTATATTAGAAGTTAAGAATGGGATTTACCTCCAATCTTTTCCTTCCTTAAAGATTGACAAGTTTTTGCTTCACAAACCTTGAAGAAATTGAAGAGAATTCTTGGAAAAATTAGAGAAACTATTGAGTGGATCAATGAAACAATATAAGCCAAAAGGGGGGGGGGGGTTGAATTGGATTTTTAGAACTTTTGTGGTGGAATGAAAAAATGATAGACAAGAGGATTTAGAGTGGTTCAAGTTCCAATCGAACTCTACATCCACTACCTTAGCTTCACTAAGGATTTCCCAACAAACCACTAATTGTTCTTCCCCTTTTCTAGGCTAAAGAGGTAACCGTTACAATACCGATCAAATTTTCTACCCAAAATTTGACCCAATCCTAACTTGAAAAATACAAAGAAGATGAAGGATAAAACTAGTATCTCTCAATACAAAATATAGCCCTTTTACAAGCACTCGACCGAATTGAATAGATAAGAATGGGAATTACAAATTTCACAATTGGGGTTTACAAGAAATATTGGGATTTTTGCACAAATGCTTGAATTTGATGTTTGGATAAGACTTTTGAGATCAATAGTTGTTGCTGGAGGTTTTAGAGGTCCCTTTTATACATTCTCATTCAATTCTAGCCGTTGGGGTTGTTGCATTCATCAATATAGCCGTCGGGATGTTATCTTCCCTCCATAAATGCATTCTGTAACCACCCGTTCTGAAACGGCCAATCCTGTTTCAAAACAGACCAAAATAGAAAAAGCTGTTGGGGTGTAATAAATAGACCGTACCGAAATGGGCACGATCGTTTTGATACGCTAAGAGCCTATTTCGAAACTCGTTTCGAAACCATTTGCCACTGTCAAAGCCTTTATCGAAACGGCTTAGAAGCGTTTCGATATGCCTTAACGAGAATCTTAAAATCAGTTAAAAACTTCAACGGTTATATTTTTAAAACCAAGTTTGGATTCCATTTCGAAACGTTTGTGGTCGTTTTGATATTATCGTATCGAAATGAGTCAAACTGTTCCGATGTTCTTCATTCGTTTCGAAACTCGTTTCGAAACAAAGGTTAACAGTTTCAAAATTGTTCCGGAACAGCTAATGGCCTTTCCGAAACGGTGACTCGAAAATCATTGTTTTGGCTTGATAAACACTTAGAAAACATTTGACAAGTTGAGTTTTTGACTTAAACATTTTTCTTTAAATATATAGAGAGGTTTTGAGGACTTAAAAATTCATTTTCTATTTTTCAATTTAGTCCTTAAATTCTTTAGTTATATCAAAATCAATTTATCAGTTTCACAATCTCTCCCTTTTTGATATAACAAAACCAAGTTAGAATTTTTAAGAGTTTTTAATTTTTGAAGACGTTCTAACTCCCCCTCAATTTAAGATGGGTTTTTAAGTTTTTGAAAAGATTTAAAATTCAAGTTTTAAAACTCAAAACCGACAAATTTTTTGGGCTCTTATATTACTTCTCCCCCTTTTTGTTAGATCAAAAAGAATAATAAACAAGGCTCAACAAGAGAAGAGACAAGGTTAAAAGCAATAAACAACATTATATAGATTCATATAATTCAAATATCCAAACATAAAACTTAAATCAATAAAGTTTAAAGCTCAATCCCAAACAAGGCAATCAAAGCATAGGTTCATAAAAAATAAATAAAATAGAGGTGCAAACTTAGTCCTAATATGATAATCTAATATGCGATGCAATAAAGACCCTAAGCCTCGTCATCGTCACCATCAACATCCGAAGAATCATCATTGTTCTTAGCTTTAGAGCGACGAAAGGTCATCTATTGACCGTAGAAGGTAGAGAATGACAAGTCCATTGATTGATGTTGATTCTCAAGGGAGGTGAGACGATTCTCCACGGATTTCAAATGAGGTGAAACCCCTTTAAGGCGTTTCGAAACACCCTAATCATAGATCACTCTTTTAAGGCACCCGTATCGAAACAGTTGGACCTCTTTCGATACACCTAGGCCTGGAAGTGCATATGAGGCTCTAATATTGTAGAAAAATGGATTTCATGAAGTCCTATATGCATAAATGACATGAATGAGCATGAAAGACATGTATAAACAAAACATACTCCCCCTAACTATTAGCATGGATGAAATTAGGAGTAAAAACACATAAGCATGACATTTTTCAAGAAATCAAGCAATTTAAGCACAAAAAGGTCCTAAAAGGTCAAGAAAGGCTAGTTAGACCTAACTCTCTCCTAAGGGACCAAAAACGCTCCTTATCCAAAGGCTTTGTAAAATGTATGCTAGTTGGTTTAAGGTGTCAACGAACTCTATAGAACCATCTTCCTTAAGGACATGATCTCTAATGAAATGATGCCTTATTTCTATATGTTTGGTTATAGAGTGTTGGATGGGATTTTTAGTTAAGCATATGACACTAGTGTTATCACACTTAAGGGGTATGGTTTCAACTTTAATATCATAATCTAAGAGTTGTTGCTTCATCCAAAGGACTTGAGCACAACAACTCTCTAAGGATATGTACTCGGCTTTGGTGGTAGATAGGGATACACTATTTTGTTTCTTAGAGAACCAAGATATGAGCATAGTACCTAAGAATTGACATGTTCCCGATGTACTCTTCCTATTGATTTTACACCCCCCATAATCCGCATCTGAATAAGCATGAAGGTTGAAGGTTGAGTCTCTAGGGTACCAAAGACCTAGACACAGAGTATCTCTAAGGTACTTAAAGATTCTTTTAATGGCTATAAGGTGAGACTCTCTAGGACTAGCTTGAAACCTAGCACACAAGCAAACACTAAACAAAATATCCGGTCTACTTGCAGTAAGGTAAAGCAAAGATCCAATCATAGAGCGATAAAGCTTAAAGTTATCACACTTACCTCCTTCATTTTTGTCAAGCTTTGTAGATGAGCTCATTGGTGTGGCTTGAGGCTTTGCATTCTCCAAGCCAAACTTCTTGAGCATATCCTTGATATACTTTACTTGATTGATGAAGGTGCCATTCTTCCTTTGCTTGATTTGGAGTCCCAAAAAGAATGAGAGCTCTCCCATCATGCTCATCTCAAATTCACCTTGCATTAACTTAGCAAACTCTTTGCAATGACACTCATTAGTAGATCCAAAAATAATATCATCAACATATATTTGTACTACTAAGATGTCATTTTTATACCTTTTTATGAAAAGTGTAGTGTCCACCTTACCGTTTTCAATCGAAAAGTTTGAAAGTCTTTCATACCAAGCTCTAGGAGCTTGTTTTAAACCATAAAGTGCTTTGGTTAGTTTGAAAACATGATTTGGGAATTTTGAATCTTCAAATCCTGGTGGTTGTTCCACATACACTTCCTCATTTATAAAACATTTAAAAATGCGCTTTTAACATCCATTTGAAAAAGCTTGAAATCATGATAACATGCATATGCAAGCAACATCCTAATGGCTTCCATTCTAGCTACAGGTGCATAGGTTTCATCAAAATATATTCTCCCTTCTTGAGTGTAACCTTGAGTAACTAATCTAGCTTTATTTCTCATAATGTTACCACTCTCATCTAGTTTGTTCCTAAATACCCATTTAGTTCCTATAGTAGATTGATTACTAGGCCTTTCAACTAATGTCCAAACATTACTTCTCTCAAATTGATTTAACTCTTCTTGCATAGCCATAATCCAAAAGTCATCTTTTAATGCTTCTTTAATGTCCTCAGGCTCTATGCATGAGATAAAAGCAACATGATTCATGAGTTTAAGAGAAGATCTAGTAGTTATGTAACACCCTAAAAACCACCCTAGTTAAAAATACGAGAAAGTAAAAAGGAAAATGTAAACATTTTACACTTAAATTAAGTAATAGAGTGAATTAAGAAATATTAGCTATCAAATTAAAGTCTATGTCACATTTAATTCCCATTGAAAAAATAATAATAATTATAACATGAATTATATATATAAGTTAAATGAAATGAAAATAAATGTGAAACATATATATGTTATTACATTCGGTGGGTTTATTAAGTAAATTATATATGTATATACATGTAAAATATATGATAATCTTAAAAACATAATAATTAAAAAAATGAATACATGATAAATACTAGACTTTAGTGGAGTTTTATGGTGAAAATTGCATGGAGATTAGGAGTACAAGTGTCTCTCCCATAACACTCCTTATGCCAATAGGCAAAGGCCATTAAACCCCCCTAAATGAGTCATCAAATCATTTCTTTCTCCCATTCAGCCTATTCCACCGAAATTAAAACAAATTTAGAGAGAAAATGAGAGCTTAAAGAAGTGATTGCTGGAAAATTGAAGATAAAACTTGCATATTAGTTGAAATTCAAAGTAAGTATACATATATGTTACTCGATTGTGTATAATGCATTCTATTGTTGTTTTGTTGAATTTGAGTAATGCATATTGCTGTAAAAATGCTTATAAATGATCTATAGTGATGATAGGTTGCTGGGTTCTTGTGTTTATTGAAGAAATTCTGGAAAAATGCATGAAAACTAGCCTAGGGTTTGAATCTGCCCAGATTCGTACTTGAACACTGCCCTATTTTAAACTGGAATTTTGAATGGGTTAGGGTTCGAATTAGGAAAACGTTTGTAAATAAAAGTTGTAGATCTGAATGAGTACGATAAGAAAATGTCCTTTGGACTATGAAAATGACATAGGAAGTTGCTGAAAATTGAATTAAAAAAAGACTGCTTAGAATTGAATAAATATGGAAACTACTTAGGTTAAATTGTAGTTTTGAAAATGTTTAGGGGCTTAATTGATGCCAAAAAATTCTGGAAAATTTATTAGAAACAGGGGAGGTATTTTAGAAATGAAAAATAAATGGTTTAGCTTGAATTATATATCAAATGATAATTTAAATATCATTAGAACACATAAAGGATCAAAATGGACTAGTTTGTAAGGATTGATAATTTGAGGACTTACATGCCCTATTTTTGTGATTGCTGGAACATCATTATTATTTTAATATATGTAGGTAAATGTGATTAAAAGCTAAATATTAATGGTGTAGTGAAACATAGGTTATAAATGCACTAAAGTCACAAATTAATCATAGGCAGAATAGGTTTCAGAAAATGCCCTATGTTCAAGTAATAAACTGTAATGATAGAAAAATGATAAAAATATGTGCTATACATGGTTGTAAAGATGTGTTTATAAGATTTCTATAATGTTAAAGAACTTCTTATTTGGAGTTGTGAGTAAAAAGATACGGCCAATTTAGTAGAGGTTACTCAAACTGCCAGTTTATGGGGCAGATTCACCTGTATAGGTGATTATGCTTAAGTAAATAAATTTATATGTTTGAATTAATTACTAATGGATATTGTATATGATATTTTATGATTTAAGATCACATTGGTGAAGAAGTTCAAGAAGATTCAAGGAGTGATCAAGCAAAGAGAAGGGGGAAAGGAATCATCATTAAGGATAACAACTAAGCTTGGAAGTATTTGTGAGTGTTGCAAACTTAGGGTTAGGATTAACATCCTAACCATTGTGTTTATGTTTCTTTGATGATTTAATTGGAAGTATGCAATGAATCTAACAATGGTTTGGTAAAATTAAAATGTAAGGAAGAAGGATTAAAGAAAATGAACAATTGATACATGTTTCATGCTAGTTAAGTTACTTATGGACTATGTGAATTGCCATGAATTGTAGGCTGATTGAACTATATGAGATAGGTGGAAATGTGATATTTAGATACTGTTTTTGGATAATTATATGACTGATACAATTGAATAAGCTTGCTGGAAATTCTTATGAACGTGATTTTGAATGATTCTTTTATAAACTTGATATGAACTTGTTACATGTTTAGTACTAGTCAAGTGTTGTTATGATCCATGTGATGTGCTATTGATGTATTGTTTATTTGAGCTTCATGAGAAAGCTTATTCATGAAAATTAGCTACTATTTTGGGGATTATAAGATTGAATAGTATATGTTAATCTTGCTGGAAAATTATATGAATGATGATTGATACTTGTTTAGTGTTATGGTGATATGAATAGGTTATATGATCTTGCAATATGTTTGTGAAACCATTGGTGATATGGATGATGATATGATTGATATGCTACTGTTATGTAACATGAAATGAATAATATGTAAGATATATGTTTTCTGGAAATAAAAGGATAAGTAACCTTGGAAGTTATTGATGAAGTACTTACATGATATGTTTACATGGTCTTGTTTGATATTTGTAAAACACTTGTTTGAATTGATTGAAAATTTAAAAGACATTACAAGTCCTTGGATGATTAGCTGTTTTTAGGTAGAAGGGCATGCCTTAGAGTCAATGAGCTCATAAATTTTCTGATTTAGGATGGTGGTTAGTCACCTATAAACCTGCAAGGTGGTTAGTCACCTTATTATATGAATGGTGGTAAGTCACCATTGATGCTTATGCATCCTCTGATATATGATATGTGGTGTTGAGACACATTGATACCTTGAGTATCCAATGTTATATGTTACATGTTTGACTTGATTACCTAGTCCATTACTCAACTAAGGCAATACACTAAGTACTTGAAATAAAACTTACATGATAGGTTATATGATTATAAATGATATGTTATATGTTACATGATTAAAATGTGAAATGGGTAGTGACCCATAAAGAATGATATGAGATTGTATTTGAATTGCACGATATAATAAGATGATTACAAGATTCCATGTTTCATAAAGTTCATGTTTGGTAGTAGTACCATTCGAAGGATATGGTGTGAATTCAGGAATGATATGTTTGAATGATTACATGATTGAAAATGAACCTTGATGGTTTGTTTGAATGTCTATAATTGCTTAATGAAGTATAATGGATGTTGGTAATAAAGCCTGATCATATATTTACATGTTTGTAAAATTACTTGAGATGCAAGTAAACTAACTAGGCCTATTTATGCATGAAATAAGCTAGTTAAGTAACAATTATTTCATTAACCGTTCAAGGCCCAATAATAATATGTATTTCTAAATAAACTTACATGATGAAAGATATGGTAATATGCTAAGTGTTTACATGATATATGAGTTGGGTAGTGACCCTGTTTGTATAATGTGAGTATGTGATAAATGATATGAATATATAACCAATGATATGATGTAATATATGTATATTTCTTTGCTGCCCAAATGATATGAGTGTTTGAATTATTAGAAGATACATGTATGTTTGCCTTAATGTATTTGTGAAATTAGCTTTTTTTGTTTGTGTATGATAGACTAGTTAGGTGATCTAATATGATCTAAGCCTAGCTAAGTAAACTTGAAACATGAATAAGGCTTTAAAAGATGATATTAGTAAAGTTTAGGGCTGCCTCACTAAGTACATTATTTGTAGTTATCACTATATTGTTTCATTCTTCCAAAATTTCAGGGATTTATATCCGAAAGCTAGCCGTTTTGTTTCGAGAGCCGTCGTAAGCCAAGGCACAAGTATGATATAGTTTTGTTTAGTCTCCTAGATTGTGGCATAGTTACATGTGTTTAGAGATATGTCACATGCATTTTGGAACCTTGTATATGTTAGTTTAGGTTTATATATAAACTATAAGAAACTATGTTATGTAAATTAGAACAAGTTATGTTATGTAATGAAATTAAAAGTTGATATGTACATATGCGGTTTTGATAATATGAATGAGTTATGTTTAAGATTCTAAGCTTGATATGGATTGAATAGTTCACATGTTGTATAATTATAGGTTGGATTCAAACTATACTTACACAAGATTGATATGTATGAATGATCTAGGTGTTTTGCATCTAGAATTATCTTATTCAATGATATGTTCGAATGAGTATTATATACATACTCTAATGAATTGAATTTAGGATATTAAAGCATTTAGTTGATTGTTTCGCATGGGAATTTCTTGAACATTGTTAGAAAAGCATTCAAGGGTTACATGTATGGGTAGTTAGAATAGAATGACCAAGGGTTCACCTTGATAAATGAATGGTATACATTTAGGTTATTTGTTATGTACTTGTATCGTATAAAAGATAATATGAATCTCATAAGAATAGTTCAAATGTTTAAAGGATTTTAAGTGATAGTCGAATGTACCCAAGCATATAATAGATTAATTGTTTGTTCTTGATTGTTTAAATTTATACATAATTGAGTTATGTAATAAATCATGTTATATGTTAATGTAATAAGCTAAGTTACATGATAAGAAAAGTTTAAAATAACCCACTTTTGTCTAAAAGATTTTGTGTATATGTTTTGATTACTTGGTTGTATGATCACTTATTGAAAATCATATAGTGGATTGATTGATATGTTTGCCAAGTATGTGTATATTGTCATACGTTATATGTTATCCGAGTGTAACATCTCTCGCTCCTGACCTGAGCAAGGGGTGTTACAAGTTACCCCCTTGGATGGATCACCCAATATTTCACTACCTTTGACATAGTTGTATTCCCTTGGGTAGCTCACTTCATTTTCCTCAAGAGCCAAGTCCTTCAAGGCTTCAAGAGGTGGATCTTGTGTATCCTCTTCTTTCGTTTGAATCTCATCCTCCTTTGAAGTTTGTCCTCCATCAAAGGCATACATGATTCCTACATCATCATCATCACAAGAATCCTTCCTCGGAAGTAGGTTATCATCGAATACAACATAAATAGACTCTTCTACTACTAAAGTTCTCTTATTAAATACGTGATAGACTTTAGAGTTTAAGGAATAACCTAAGAAAATAGCTTCATCACTTTTAGCATCAAATTTACCTAAGTTATCTTTTCCATTGTTTAAAACAAAACACTTGCAACCAAATGGATGAAAATAGCTAATGTTAGGCTTTTTAGATTTTAAAATCTCATATGGTGTTTTCTTTAAAAGTGGCCTAATCATTACTTGGTTTACAATGTATCAAACAATGTTTGTGGCTTCCGCCCAAAAATATTTAGGTAAATTATTTTCACAAAGCATGGTTCTAGACATTTCTTGTAAAGTTTTATTTTTCCTTTCAACTACCCCATTTTGTTGAGGAGTTCGAGGAGCCAAAAAATTGTGGCTAATACCATTTTCATTTAAAAACTCTTCAAAACCTAGATTTTGAAATTTGATTCCATGATCACTTCTAATATGAGAAATTTTAAGTTCAAGATCATTTTAAGTTAATTTTGAAAATGTGATAAATTTTTCTAAAGCCTCATCTTTAGTACTTAAAAATAGAACCCAAGTAAATCTAGAATAGTCATCAACAAGTACAAATGCATACGATTTACCACCCAAGCTCATAGTTCTAATAGGCCCAAATAAATCCATGTGAATAAGTTGTAAACACCTACTTGTAGAAACATCATTAATAGATTTAAAGGATGATTTATGTTATTTACCCTTAGAGCATGCATCACAAATTTTGTCATTTGAGAACTTAATTTTGGGCAAACCTCTAACTAGATTTAGGGAAACTAATTTTTCTAAAACACTAATGCTAGCATGTCCTAGTTTCCTATTCCATAACCATGCATCATTTTCATTTTGTGCAACAAAGCATGCATGGGATGTATGAATGTCATCTATGTAACCCCCTTAACCCGGCCTAGACGGTTGACCCGAATTAAGAAAGTCACACGGGGAAAACCAAAGTCAACCCGAAAGTCAACCTTGATTAACGACCCTTTTTTTTCTTTTTAATCTTGTCTAGATGCACATTAGTCCTAATTGTGATCACACAAACATCAGACTCAAAGATCACAACATCAGAGATCAAACAGGGACCCAATTGAACAAATTACAACTTTAGGGACCAAATTGTAATTTCTGATAATTAAAAGGACTTAACCCAAATTAAAGTTACCAACTTGAAATTAATCAGGTTTCATGCTTCTCTGTGAAATTTCAGCTCAAAAGGACTTCCCAAGCTCATACAATTGCACAAACAAGTTTCAGGACCAAAACGCAAACAATTCAAAACATATAACTGCCAACGGTCGACCGTTCCGAAATAGGCTGAACCCGTTTCGAAACACGGGCCGTTCCGCAACGGGTTCCGAAACATGGCCTGGCAGAGGCCAAACCGTTTCGGACGCCTGGGTTCATTCAAGGCACCCGTTCCGAAACGGTGCACACTGTTCCGAAATGCCTGCACAGATTGCAGCAAAAAGCATTCCAAAACATGCAATTAATCATTCAAACATGCTCCAAATGCCACCAAACTTTACCAGCATGCAATTCAACATATATATGACTTGCAAGCATCAACAAATCATCAGAACAACATCATATGCAAAAAGCCCCAATTCTATAGGCATGCTTCCTACACAAGCTAGCTACTCAAGCACAAAACTTCCAAAACAAGCATGTAATGATCCAATGCAAAAACCAGCAATCTTATCAACAATCAACATACTTAGGGAGTTCCAAACACCTCCCAAATCATACACATTGGTCCCCCATTGCCAAATTACCCAAAAGCTAAAATGTTTAACAAAAACCTTCCATACATTGAGCTCTACTTGCACTTGAATTCTTGCCCTCCTTGCTGCCCTCAAGGTTCCTTAATGTTCTGCATTATTGAATTAAGAAAACGGAAGAGAGCGTAAGGAAAAGCTTAGTGAGGTATGCTCTTAAAAACCATTCAATAATGCATTTAAAAACATTTACAAATCATGCTCTAAATCAACCTTTGCACATGCTCAAAAGCATACTTAAAACAAGCATCTCATGCTTCAACATAATACAACATGTCATATTGGCTCAAGTGATAAATTCCATTTCATTTAAACAAGTTCATCAACTTCCCAAGGACTTTTAAACACCTTGGCCCCAAGGACTTTTAAACACCTTGGCCATGGACTTTTAAACACCATGAATGAGGACCACACAAGGACTTTTAACCACCTTTGTGTCCATTGCTTGAATCCCCCCAAGGACTTTTAAACACCTTGGCCCCAAGGACTTTTAAACACCTTGGCCCCATGGACTTTTAAACACCATGGCCCCATGGACTTTTAAACACCATGGAAAGGATCACCTAAGGACTTTTAACCACCTTAGTGTCCGCAACAAGAATCATCCAAGGACTTTTAACCACCTTGATGTTCTTAAGTAACAAGGCTCACTCAAGGACTTTTAACCACCTTAGTGACCTTAACCCTTTTCAAAACATCACTTGCCAATATACATCATTTTCATCAATTAATCCACTGTTTTAAAGCATTAAACCAAGCCATATTCATCATGCATTTAAAAGCATCAAACCACATTTAATCAATGTACAAAAGCAAGGAACTCCTACCTAGAGTTTCCCTCAACATATGGCTTACAACATCATCAAAAACCATGCTAAATCATGCTTTCAAAACAGTAATTAAAACATGCAAATAACCATTTTGCATCACAACAAAATCATGGCCACCACTAGAGAGAAATTCCGAAAACTTACACTTGAGCTTAGCAAAGTTGTTTAGACTTAAACTAAGCTCCCAAGACATTGGTTTCAAAGCCGAAAACCCAATTTCCACAAACGCACTCACCGATTTCCACTTTGCTTCAAGCCAAAGCACCAAATCAAGCTTCCGGATCAACAACTCTTGGATCCAAAGATGCCTCGCCTGTTTCAACACATCAAAGCAGAGGATTAATGCATCATCATGCATTAATTGCTTCAATGAAAGCACCTAAACTCGCTGCTCTCATCCAACCTCTATTTTCGGCCACCAAACACAACCGAAAATGCATCCAAACCACTTCTAAACAAAGCCCAGCCATAAACCAGCAAAACCACACATCCTTTAACATCATATAACATCTAAAAACAACCTATTAACATCCTTATACCTCCAGCAACATCAGATCCACAAGATCACCTCAAAAACAACCTTGAAACACAAGCTAAACTTAGGAAACTCAACCTATCCGGGATTGCATCAATCAAAACTCAATTCCATATCAATTTAGAGTTCATTTCACAACAAAAACACATCTCAAATCACAGATTAATCAGATCTAACGAAAATCATCAAAAATCATCAAATCTTGCATTATAAGCCAAGATTCATTTCACCACTTAAAAACCTTTAATAAAACATCAATTAAGGATTGAAAAGTTAGGAATTTCAGTAAAGAACTGATAGTTTAGAGGAGAAGGACGTTCTTACCTCCAAACTTGAGTTTCTCCTCTTTTTGCAATCAAAAACCTTGTTGAAACAAGTAGCAATTGAAGAGGTTTTGAAGATATGTTGATTAGGAATCAAATGAGAGTTGAAAGGAGGGATTTAGGTGAAGAAAATCAGATCCAATTCTCTGGAGAGAATGTGTTTGGGTTGAGAGAAAATGAGAGAAAGAAAATTGAGAAAAGTTGGTTACAAAATCCAAAAATAGCCAAATGGCTTTCCCTCCACTTTTAATATCTTTTAAAATCAGAATTTAGACTTAAAATATCTTAGAAAAATCTGGAGAAACTCCCTTTGGGTAAATAGCTCCTTAAAGATTCAAAGTTTCAACCCTTTATAAAACAGTCACCAAACTTTTGAAAATTACATTTTGGTCACTAGCCAAAATGTCACACTTCCAAAACTCATTTTCCAAAATTGATTTCACAGTTCACTTAATTATATTAAAAGATGATTTTAGAACATTTTTCCATATTTTTAATGCAACCCGAACTAGGCTTTCCTAATTTCACCTCTTTAGATTCGAACAGCACTTTGACCAACCGGTCAACGCCCAAAACTCCTAAGCCCAAAACCGGGGCGTTACAATCTAAATGCACCATGTATATATTACCTATGTGATGACCAATGAGCATTATATTATTTAATTTAATGTCAATAATTTTGCACTCATTTTTATCAAATAAGACATTAAACCCTTTGTCACATAATTGACTAATGTTCAATAAATTATGTTTTAGACCATCTACATATAAAACATTTTCAATGAGAATAGCAGAGTGATTACCCATGGATCCAATACCTTTAATGTGGCCTTTGGAGTTGTCACCAAATGTCATTACTCGTCCACTTTTTGGCTTTAAGTCCATGAATCGACTCTTGTCTCCGGTCATGTGCCTCGAGCATCCACTATCAAGATACCATGAGTTTTGACTTTGTGCTTTGGCCTTGTAGCAATGCTCCCCCTACAAACAAAGATATTAAACTTTGGTTTTTGGTACCCAAATCATTTTGGGTTCACAAGTGTTAGCTCTCAAAAGCTTGGTTCCCTTAGGAATCCCATGTGACATAGCAACAACATTATTAGACTTGACGAGTTCCTTAGGAACCCATACACTTCTAATCTTCTTAGTTCTATTATGCCTATGGAAGCCACTTTGTTTGTAGTTATATGTCTTTTTTTAGGTTGGTTAGTTTTATAAGATTCACCTATCTCATTTCTTACATTACCAACATTTTTGAAAAACTCCTTGAGCTTGTTAAGCTCATCTAAGACCCTTTGGTGTTCACTATTGCATTGAGAAATAAGATTGTTTAAGTCTACATTTTCATCTTAAAAGAATTTAAGTTCATCTTGTAAACCTAAGATATTTTTCTCAAATTTTAAGTTAGCTTGAGAAAGTGAGTCATTTTTATCACTTAATTCCGAAATAATATTTTTATTTCTAATGATCGACTCTTTATACTTCTTAACTAACTCATCATATACCTCTTGTAACTCTTCGTAAGCATCATGCAATTCATCAAATGTAAAATCAAAAGATGATGAGTTAGAGGTTACCATGGAGGAATCTTCCTCAAGAGCCATGAGGCAAAGGTTGACCACTTCGTGTTCCTCATGCTCGGATGACTTCTTGTCACTCCAAGTAGCAAGCTTGGCTTTGAGCTTCTTATTCTTCTCAAGGCCCTTCTTCTTGAGTTGAGGGCTCTCCGAACGAATATGACCCAGTTTTTTTGCACTCGAAGCAAATGATTTGATCTCTCTCTTCTTCTTTGTTTTTGGTCTTGAAGTCCATTTTTCTTTGAATCTTCCTTCCTCGGTTGGACCTCATAAACCGTGAGAACCTTTTGGCTATCATAGCCAATTCTTCTAGGTCTTCCTCCTCACTAGAAGTGTTATCCTCATGTAGAAAAGCTTTGAGAGCCACTCCTATATTCTTCTTCTTATCTACCTCTAGCTTCTCCACTCTTCTCTCTTCCTTCTTCCTTCCATCTTCCCTTCCTTGCTTCATTATCTCATGAGTTAGGAGAGAACCCACTAGCTCATCAAGCTTGAGTGTCTTCAAATTTTTAGAAGAATTGGCTTATATTGTTTCATTGATCCACTCAAAATTGGTATTAGAGCCTACCTCTTTGAAGGATTAACAACCAAAAGAGGAGTTCCTAGGAAGAGTGTGGTCATCCATAAATCAAGCCATGGCATCTACCTCCAGGTCAAGCATGTACGAGTCTCAATCAACCACCAAATTGCCTTTCTTCAACGGTGATAACTACCCATTTTAGAAGAATTGGATGAGTCTCTTCTTCAAATCCAATGATTATCTAGTTTGGGATGTCATTGAAGATGGTCCCTATATTCCGATAAAGAGAGCCGACGAAGGAAGACTAGTGCTAATGAAGAAAATGAGATGAGTGAAGGAGAGAGAAAGAAGATTCAAATCAATGATAAAGCTCTTCACATGTTGTTTTGCTCTTTCGGTCTTGACATCTACTCCAAAGTTTCCTCCATCGAAAGTGTTAAGGAAGTGTGGGATACACTTGAGACTACTCATGAAGGAACAAATGATGTGAAGGAGACAAAGATTGGAATTCTCAATCTTAGCTTTGAGAATTTCAAAATGGAGTCTGATGAAACCGTGTCAAAGATGTTCGATCATTTCTCAACAATCGTCAACGGGCTAAAGGGTTTTGGAGAGATAATCCCGGAAGACAAACTAGTCCGAAAGCTACTATACTCACTTCCCGAGTCTTGGGATGGGAAGAGAACCGCTATCATTGAGGTTCAAGTTCCAATCGAACTCTACATCCACTACCTTAGCTTCACTAAGGATTTTCCAACAATCCACTAATTGTTCTTCCCCTTTTCTAGGCTAAGGAGGTAACCGTTACAATACCAGTCAAATTTTCTACCCAAAATTTGACACAATCCTCACTTGAAAAATACAAAGAAGATGAAGGCTAAAACTAGTATCTCTCAATACAAAATATATCCCTTTTACAAGCACTCAACCCTATTGAATAGATAAGAATGGGAATTACAAATTTCACAATTGAGGTTTACAAGAAATATTGGGATTTTTGCACAAATGCTTGGCTTTGATGTTTGGATAAGACTTTTGAGATCAATAGTTGTTGCTGGAGCTTTTAGAGGTCCCTTTTATACCATCTCTTTAAATTCTAGCCGTTGGTGTTGTTGCATTCATCAATATAGCCGTTGGGATGTTATCTTCTCTCCATAAATGCAGTCTGCAATCACCCGTTCCGAAACGCCCGCACCTGTTTTGAAACAAACAAAAATATAAAGAGCCGTTGGGGTGTAATAAATAGACCGTACCGAAACGAGCACGGTCGTTTCGATACGCTAAGAGCCCATTTTGAAACTCGTTTCGAAACACTTTTCACTGTCAAAGCCTGTATCGAAATGACTTAGAAGAGTTTCGATACACCTTAACGAGAATCTTAAAATCAGTTAAAAACTTTAACGATCATATTTTTAAAACAAATCTTGAATTCTGTTTCGAAACGTTTGAGGTTCTTTCGATATTACCGTATCAGAACGGGTCAAACCGTTTCGATGTTCTCCATCCGTTTCAAAAACCGTTTCGAATAGAGGTTAACAGTTTCAAAATTGTTCCGGAACGCCCAATGGCCTTTCGAAACGGTGACTCGAAAATCACTGTTTTGGCTTGATAAACACTTAGAAAAACATTTGACAAGTTGAGTTTTTGACTTACACATTTTTCTTTAAATATATAGAGAGGTTTTGAGGACTTTAAAATTCATTTTCCATTTTCCAATTTAGTCCTTAAATTCTTTAGTTATATCAAAAATCAATTTATCGGTTTCACAGAAACTAAAGAGAGAGTGTTTGGGAGAAAAAAATCTGGAGAAATGGTTTGAGAAAATGGGTTTTGCTGAAATGAAAGTTAGTTACGTCAAAAACTTCTTATTTTTCTATTTAGCAATTAAATAAAATAAAAATCCTTTTTATTTAATTATTTTAAAACTCATTTAAAACACATGTCAATTTAAGGAAATGTTTAATTGTACAAGAGCTCCGTAAAGATTCTAAGATTTTGACTCCTCTTTTGAAATTACATTTTTCCACAGTTTTAAAACTTTACATTTTGGTCACTATCCAAAATGTACCCCTTCCAAAACTCATTTTATAAAATTGATTTGACCAACATCTTAAATATGATTTTAGAGGATTTTAGCAATTTTTCATATTTTTATCCTTTCCCGATCCTTGATTTCCTTAAACCACATAATACGATTCGAACCGTTTTCGACTTGCCCAATCCGATGTCTAAACCATCTAGGCCCAAAACCAGGGCGTTAAAACTTTCCCCAACTTAGGAAATTTCGTCCTCGAAATTTTTACCTAAAGGAAAAAGGTGCGGAAACTATTTCAACATGTCCGACTTGCTTTCCCAAGTGGCCTCCTCAACTCCTCGATGTCGTCACAACATCTTCGCAAGCTCTATCGTCTTGCCACGAGAACTTTGCTGCTCGAATCAAGGATCTTCACTGGTTCCTCGCATTAAGACAAATTCAGATTCAACTCTATCTCCTCAACATGCATCACATGGGAGGGATCAGATCTGTACCTCCGCAACATCAAAACATGAAACACATCATGTATCCTTTCCAACTCAGGAGGCAACCTCAACCGATAAGCCACATGACCAACATGCTCCACAACCTCATAAGGTCCAATAAACCTCGAGTGATGAGTGCCTAAAAGTCCTATATTTTACCCCTCATTTATCCTTATTTTTGCTGCACTCAAGCATGTTTAACAACATTTTAGGTTAAGTTTTGCATTAGCATCACATATTGATAAAACTGCGCAGATACTGCTAAATTTGGTTACTTTTGCAGGTATCTGCCGTGGCAGAATCCAGTGCAGCAGAGGAATAGAAGATAACTGTCGTGGAAAAATCAAGGGTAGCAGAGGAACATAAGCTAACTATCATGGTAGCATACAAAGGAACATAAGATAACTGTCGTGGCAGAATCCAAGGCAGCAGAGGAACAAAAGATAACTGTCGTGGTAGAATCCAGGGCAGCAGAGGAACAAAAGATAACTGTCGTGGCAGAATCCAGGGCGGCAGAGGAACAGAAGGTAACTGTCATGGCAGCATCCAGAGGAACAGAAGATAACTGTCGTTGGAGAATCCAAGGCAGCAGAGGAATAGAAGATAACTGTCGTGGCAGAATCTAGGGCAGCAGAGGAATAGAAGCTAACTGTCGTGGAGAATCCAGGGCAGCAGAGGAACATAAGCTAACTGTCATGGAACAATCTAGGGCAGAAGAGGAACAGAAGATAACCGTCATGGCAGAATCCAGGGCAGCAGAGGAACATAAGCTAACTGTCATGGCAGCATAAAGGGCAGCAGAGGAACATTAAAGCTGGAGTGAAGAAAATTGCCTCATACATCACTGTTGTGATAGTGATGTCGTGATAGTGATGTCGTGACAGTGATACCTTGACAGTGATGCCGCGACAATGATGTCGTGACAGTGATGCCATGACAGTTGTCGTGATAGTTGTTGTGACAGAAGTGGCGACAGTGTTGAAGCAAACTGCCTTATAACTCGCTGAAGTGACATATGCCGTGACAGAGGTGGCGACAGTGAAGAAGAAGAGATGGAAAATGCAAAGTGGAGTTCGACTAATAGAGGATTTCAAGCCTAACTTTTAGAGACCACTCGCATAATTTTTGGAGCCCAGAAGCACAAGAAAGCCCTTGCCCAAAGTTTGAGGAGAAAGTCAAAGCAAGAAGATAGGGCGAACTAAAGGACGTTTATTCAGAGATCTGGTCTTTAATGAATTGTACTATAATTCGAACTAGTATTCTTGGACATTAAGAAAACTTGTACCCAAGGCCTATATATATGCTTGTAATTCGACCTAGAAAAAGTTAACCTAGTTCCTAGCCGTCTTCCATCACAAACCCTAGTTTTCCCCCCTTCTCCATTATGTTCTAAAATTTCCCCAGGGCTAAGGGTTGATCTTGTAAAGTAGTTGTAAGGGTTAAACTGTTTCTTAGGATTTTCTGTTCAAATCAATAAAACTTCAAGTTTATTTATTCTAGTTTCAACATCTTGCAAGAGTATCAGGAGAGCATTGTAAGATTATCTATTTACTTAATATCGGGAGAGTTAAGTATACGAAAGGAGTGAGTACAGGTTCTCCAGTTTATGGTTGAACTATCTTGGACCTAAGGATAGGACGAGGTTCAGTGGCTAATAAAGAATTCACAAACATCGGTGTTCATCCTTTGATTCACGCCGGGAGGTATCATCCAAGACGTGTTCATCGACAAACTGGGATCTAGGGATAGGACAAGTCACTCCAGGGATTCCTTCCAAACTTGAAGTACATAGTTGTTGAGCGCTGCCGCGACATCAACAGACCTCTGCCGCGACAGGTGCTATCGCGACAGGCACGACGATAGACGCAACAGAAGTTCCTCTGAACAGTGCAACACCTACACTACTGAACAAATCAATTCCATCCTATTTTCTCAATCTGATTCCTTTACATATTTTAGTTTATATTCAAGAATTTCCACAACTCTTTATTAAACTTATCTTTTCCCTTGTGCAGGAAAATTAATTCTGAAGTTGTCCCAATCCATGTGGAGACGATATCCGATACTCCGTATCACTTTATTACTTACGACGTGTACACTTGCACTACATTGCGATAGACTATTTTACACGCAACAAGTTTTTGGCGCCGTTGCCGGGGATTGACGCACAACTTCATGTTTTTTTTTCCTGCACTTATATTTATTTTCTTGCCTTATTTTATTCGTTTTTTTCTTTTGTAAAAAAAAAACTCAGGTGCAATACAGGTTCAAGGGCATCAACATGTCAGGAAAAACCATTCGAGAGCTGATGTGGGAAGATTCTTGCAGCTACCGTAAAGGTAATTATGCACTCCAAAATTGTCCCCATTTTTTCAGTGAATATGTGGACAACTAACGATGGAACCAACAAGAAAAAGATATGCCGCCACAGTAGCAACAGAGACAACAGATGCCGATGCCGTAACAGTAAAAAAATTTATGATATTATCAAAACCCGCAAAAGTTTTTGTACCATAATAGTGTTGCTGCAGAACCCGACATGCCATTGCAATGTCATCGTTCTCAAGAGCAGTCAAAATCCTTAGAAGACACACTACAAGCCTTCATGGCACTCACTCAAGAATTGTCGGCTTCTACGGACGCAAGTATCGCCAAGATGGATGCACTTTTGAGCAGACCGGTCCTCATTCATGCCACGGCTGAACTTGAAATCCCGAGGCAAGATGACGAGGATGCCCATGTGAAGGAATACCCAACACGTGATGAGTCTGAGCAACAACTTGCCATGGCAATGATCGAGGAGCCGGAATGGAGCAACACCGCAACAACGCTGAGTGAAATTCAAGAGAATGTCACTACGACAACCACATCCGAGGCAAATTCTCAGCCCACTAACTCGTTTATGCCCGGTCAAGATTGCACACATCCATCCCTATCATGGCACTCGCACGACCACCTAGAAGAGCTACCCAATGACAAGGCCTCGCAAATGGAATACGAGCAGGTAATAAACGAACATTTTGAATTCATTAAAAACTCACAAATTCCATTGCAGGTATTAGAGGAACCAAAGATGGTGGACTCAGAATCATCACAGACTCTACTAATAGAGACCTACGAGTGGCCAACAGAAATTGATCTGCGGAGTCATGGTACTTTCCAATGTCCCCTTGACCTGCAAAGCAACCTGACAAAGGGCTGTCAAAATAACTTGATGCCGCAGCATCAGACACGACAGCAAAGGCTACTTTCCACCATAACGAACTTCGACGAGATTGAGGACTTTATGGACTACAAAGGGAAGATAAAGAAAGGAGCATCCACCATGAGAATAATCACCAGATGGAGGGTACAGATGAACTTCAAGAAGTACCGGAAACGACCCCTCAAGCATCAATAGAACAAGGAGTAGTTACTTTAGGAGATGTCCCTCAAGGCACTCCTAATTTAACTTATTTTATTTTATTTTTATCTTATTTTATCTTTATTATTTTAGGAATTAGAAATTTGATATTGGTTTTTAGTTTGTTTGTGTTATTAGGTAAATAGAGAGAACCCTTGCAATGACGATACAAGCAACCCGAGGAAGCTCTGCCTCCACCCCTGCCGCGGCAGCACTCATACTCCCTAAGATGAATTCCAAAGTGACTGCCGCTAACAGCAGTGAAGATAGTGACGCAAGGTAGCCGCCGCGTCTCCAACTCCCAGGGCAGCACCCACAACTCCTCCGATAAAGTCCAAGGAGACTGCCCGTCGACAGCTCCTCATCCAAAGCTCCAGCAGCAGTGACGACAACCACACAACTTAAGTTTTCTTTTTTTTTCTTTTTCTCTACTGCTTGCTGTATATATTATCTTTTTGTGATGTTTCACTTTTCTGTCATTTTTATTTTCTGTTTTTATTTTTATGTCTTGTGTCATGCATTGAGGACAATGCAACCCTTGAGTTTGGGGGTAGGCAGTCCTCCTAATTATTAATATAATATTGCATTTAGTTTTAATTGTGTCGCATTTATTTTTTATGCTAAAAAAATTTGGCTTAATTTATTGAACTTTTGTTATCTACTGCTGCCATCTCTGTCGCGACAGTCCCTTAAAAATATTTTAGGAAGTAAGTAGAGCCATAATATAGTTCTGAAAAACTGAAACACTTTGTGATTTACTTGATAAAAGACTTTCTCTACAACACTTAGAATAGAAAAACTTTGCCACTAGAGTAGAAAAAGACTTGAACTCAGGTTAGTCCTAGAGGTGCCTATCACTGGCTCTAGGAAATAACTAGAGAAACTTCTAGAGGTACCTATCACCGGCTCTAGAAAACAACTAGAGGTGCCTATCACCGGCTCTAGTAAAAGTAGAAAAAGAAAAATTTCTAGAGGTGCCTATCACCGGCTCTAGAAATTAACTAGAGGTGCCCGAAACTAGCTCTAGTAAGATTAAAACTCTAAATAAGCTAAGCATAATATTCTAGTTGCTAGGGAAGTCTATGTTCATGCATGTTCACAATAAATGCACACACTTGCACGGGAACTATAGATTTGCTCTAAGTAGATCCTTAAATATTTGAACATGTGCTAAACATGATAGGGATGGTGCTGTGGGTAAGGATTGTTCATTGACTTAAGCCAAGAAAAAATATATATGTATGAATGCATGCATGTTAGTTAAGTTGCATTTGCTTGAGGACAAGCAAGAACTTGAGTTTGGGGGAGTGATGAGTGCCTAAAAGTCCTATATTTTACTCCTCATTTATCTTTATTTTTGCTGCACTCAAGCATGTTTAACTGCATTTTAGGTTAAGTTTTGTATCAACATCACATTTAGATAAAACTGCGCAAATACTGCTAAATTTGGTTACTTTTGCAGGTATCTACCGCGGCAGAATCCAGGGCAGCAGAGGAACATAAGATAACTGTCGTGGAAGAATCCAGGGCAGCAGAGGAACAAAAGCTAACTGTCATGGCCGCATCCAGAGGAACAGAAGATAATTGTCCTGGCAGAATGCAAGGCAGCAGAGGAACAATAGATAACTGTTGTGGCAGAATCTAGGGTAGCAGAGGAACAGAAGCTAACTGTCATAGCAGCATCCAGAGGAATAGAAGATAACTGACATGGCAGAATCTGTTGAGTGTGTAAAAGTTCTATTATTTACCCCCTATTTAACCCATATTTCTGCTGCATTCAAGCATTATTTATTGCATTTAGGTCAGTTTACAGCAAAACATCACAAATATATTAAAAGACAGTTTCTACTAAAAATGGATGTTTTTGCAGGTTGCTGCTGTAGTAGATGGAATGGGCAGGCACTGGGCAGTGAAGTAGAAGAGCTGGAACTGGACGAGCGGTCAAGGAGGACGATGCTGCCATGGTTGCCGCCGTGACAGCAAAGGTCGACAGCAGTTTTGAGGAGAAGAAGCAAAGTGGACCTCGACAGATAGAGAAAATTCATCCCGTCTGTCGTGTGAAATCACCATATTTTTCCAAGCCCCAGATCGAAAGGAATGTCAAGCCCAAAGTTCAAGGAGAGAAAATCCCAAGCAAGAAAGATGACGGCTGGAAAGTAGATTCTTTGAAGATTTAGTCCTTATTAGAATTGTACTTTAATTTAAAGTTGTATTCTTGCTATTTTAGAAAACTTGGACCCAAAGTCTATATAAGGGCATATATTTCGACCTAGGAGAAGATAACCGATTCCCTAGCTTCCTTCCCAAAACCCTAGTCGTTTTCCTTCCCTCAACATGTTCTAAATTCCCCTTAGGGCCACGGGTTGTTTTGTAAAGTAGTTGCAAGGGTTGTTTTGTTTTAGGAATTTTCAGTTCAATAAAATAAACTTCAAGTTCTCTTATTTTGGTTATTAATATCTTGCAAGAGCATCGAGAGAGCATTGTGAGGTTATCAATTTACTTAGCATCGGGAGAGTTAAGTATACGAAAGAAATTATTTCATGTCATATATTATGCCACCAGACTGGACACAGTCATTTGAGATTATGTGTGATGCTAGTGACTATGTTGTTGGGGCAGCACTTGGGCAGCGGAGAGACAAATTATTTCATGTCATATATTATGCCAGCAAGACACTGAACGATGCCCAAGTGAACTACACCACCACAGAAAAGGAGTTATTAGCTGTGGTATTCTCCATTGACAAGTTTCGTTCTTACATACATGGAACGAAGGTCATAGTACACACGGGCCATTCTGCTTTGAAACATCTGTTCGCGAAAATGGATGCAAAGCCTCGATTTATACGGTGGATCCTGCTATTGCAAGAATTCGACCTTGAAATCAAGGACAAAAAAGGGACATAAAATTAGGTAGCAGATCACTTTTCAAGGTTGGAGAAGGGACAAAGTCTACCAACAGATGTGACAAACATACTGGAGACCTTCCAGACGAGCATCTCTTTGCTGCCGCAATCACTGCCACGACAGCCATGGCGGTAGGTAAGTCTTTTGAACTTCCCTGGTATGATGATTTTGTTAATTTCTTAGTTAGCGGAATAATTCCTTCTGATCTTAATTATCAAGCCAAAAAAAGGTTCCAAAATGATGTTAAGCATTATTATTGGGACGAACCTCTTCTTTTTAAAATCTGTGCAGATCAGGTTATAAGGAGATGTGTACCACAGGAAGAGCAACAAGACATACTTCATCATTGCCATGCTTCAAGATATGGAGGTCACTTAGGAGGCAACAAAACTGCTGCCAAGGTGCTGTAGTCAGGATTTTATTGGTCGTCACTGTATAAAGATGCACAAATCTTCTACAAGAGTTGTGACAGGTGCCAAAGGATAGGAAACATCTCAAGGAGAAATGAGATGCCACTGCAGAACATTCTAGAAGTCGAGATTTTCAACGTTTGGGGGATTGATTTTATGGGACCATTCCCATCTTCATGTGGGAATCTATACATCCTCCTGGCAGTAGATTATGTCTCTAAGTCGGTTGAAGCTATCGCCACTCAAAAGAATGATGCCAAGACAGTCCAAAAGTTTTTACACAAAAACATTTTTTTCTAGGTTTGGCATCCCTAAGGCGATTATCAGTGATGAAGGGAGACATTTTGACAACAGGGTTATTCCTGCTGCCTTGAAGAAATACAGTGTCAAGCATCGGATCGCGACATCATATCACCCACAGACCAATGGACAAGCTGAAATATCTAATAGGGAAGTTAAGAACATTCTCGAAAAGATGGTTAAGCCAACTCGGAAGGATTGGTCTTTACTTCTCAATGATGCATTATGGGCTTATAGGACAGCCTTTAAAACTCCTTTGGGAATGTCTCCATACCGATTGATTTATGGCAAAACATGTCATCTACCTGTCGAGATAGAGCACAGAGCATACTGGGCGATCAAGGCAGTGAATATGGACTTGGATAGGGCAGGGCAGAAAAGGCTGTTAGATCTGAACGAAATTGAAGAAATCCAGACAATGGCCTACGACAATGCAAGAATCTACAAGGATAAAACTAAGAAGTGGCATGACAAGAAGCTGCTGCCACGATAGTTCTGCCTAGGGCAACTTGTATTGTTGTTCAATTCTAGACTGAAACTTTTCCCAGGGAAACTGAAATCTAGATGGTCTGGCCCATTCCAAGTCGTACAGGTTTTTCCCCATGGTGCCATAACAATCCGATCGTTAAAAGACGGGCGTCAAATCAAAGTCAACGGACAACGCCTCAAGCATTATCAGGGGACTGAAGCCCCATGAATGCAGGAAGTGGTTACCTTAGGAGATGCCCCACCCGGCATCCCTAATTTAACCTAAATTTTATTTATTTATTTTATTATTTATTAGGAAATAAGATTTATTTTATTTGAATAATGTTTTTGTTTTTATTGTTTTTAGGAAATAAAAGAGTCAAGAAGAACAAGAGAAGTGAACTCAGCCCACCATCCATCCATCAGCCCAACAAAGCCAAAATGTTGAAGCTTGTCATTACAGCTGCTGCAACAGACGCAGAAAATACAGGCTGTCATTATGCTGTCACGACAGACGCGGAAACACGTTACAGACGCGGAAACGTGTGACAGACGCGTCAGACACGTTAACGCATAACAGCTGGCCCCGTTATTCGTGCTTGCCGTTACAGCTTCAATGGGCAGCAAATCCTTCTCTATATAACCTCGTTTCATTTTCATTTTCACTCACCTCTGCCTTTCTTACTTGCTCTCTCTTTAATTTTCATTTGCTTTTATTTTATTTTCACAACCCTTGCACAAATATGTCTTCTAGGAAAACCCGATGAAATGCTGCCTCCAGTTCCAAACCGACATCAACTCCCCCACGTTCCTTTGCTAGCAGAGATATGTGGGAAGAGAGAGGCTTTATCTATACATCGACAGAGGAAAATTTGGGCCTCAAGCCATTCATAGCCCGGAAGGTTAGAGCTTTAAAGTGGCAAACCTTTGCGGAGCAGCCGGAGGAAATGAATGTCACGCTGGTTCGAGAATTTTATGCTGCCATAAGCAGCAGGACAGCGACAGCGGTGTTCGTTTGAGGGAAAGAAGTGCTGTTTGAAGCAGAGTACATTAACACTTTATATGGCTTCTACATCGGCAACAATGACGATGCCCACCAGCAATTCCTCAATACATTAGACATTGTTGCCTATGACGCTGTCATGGTAGAGTTGACCAGTGCGGGGACTCAATGGAACACCAGCAGGAAGAATCCAAGGACAGTGAAGAGGACCCAGCTACTGCCGGAGGCAAAGTTATGGAACGCCTTCATAAAAAAGAGGATCATGCCGTCATCCCACAACACCACGGTCGACCAGCCGAGGTTAGCATTGATACACTCCATTTTACATTAACGACCCATTAATGTGGGCAGTTATATTCGAGGGAGCATTTTGGAGTGTGCGCACAGACTGACGGGTCCCCTCTACCTTCCGTACCTCATCACCTCGCTCTGCTGCAACCATAATGTACCAGAAGTGCGCACTGATTTGCGAGTCGAAGGAAGAGGTTGGACTGAAAAGAACATCCTCAGCCTTATGGAGCTGACTGCTGCCACCCCTCTGTCGTCATTCAACCCAGCTGCCACCACAGCCGACACGACAGAGCAGCCAACCACTGAACCAGCTGCCGCAGCAGCTGCCCTGACAGACTCCCCCGCCCAGATCTTAGCTGCCATTCAGAAGCTGGAGGAACAACAGCTGGGCTTAATGACCTTCATCAGGGACTTTGCTGCCTCTATGGTAACTTTTATACAAAATTCTTTAAATTTCCATGATGATGCCTTCCCTACTTTTCCTGCCCATTACTTTAATGTCACTACCCCTGCCCACACTCCTACACCTACTGCTACCCCACGGACACCCTCTTCCGCCTCAACACCATCGCCTGCCCCGACAGCAGCAGGCATCACCCATGCTGAACCATCTGCCTGAGGCACAAAACGTCGAATGGCATCGGAGGATCTTGATGCCTTTGTTGCTGGGTTCTCCTCCTCTTCTATTTTGGGCCGCCAGTGATACTGAACCCTCTATCAAGAGGAATCTGTCAAAGGAATTCTCACTAGTGAAGAGGCAAAAGCGGATGGCTGATAAAAATAACATGCCAAAAGCCAACAGCAGCAGTGACAACAGTAGCGGGGAGAGCAGCAGCAGCAGCTCCGATGTTCAGGTTGTGGAGCAACCCCTTCACATCTCCCTAACCAGAATTCAGCCACCACGGGAGGCCAAGGCAAAGAACACATCTGCCTCCCCCGTGCCCCAGCCAGCTCTGAAAGCCAGAGCCCGCCGTCAGATCTGACTCAGCAGCAGCATCGAAGACATCGATTAAAATTTAAGTTTCTTATCTTATTATTGCTGCATGCTATATATTTTGTGATGTACTGCCTTATCTTTTGTTTTTTATTTTTCATTTGCATTGAGAGCAATACAACCCTCGAGCTTGGGGGTGGCAACCCTCCATTATTGGAGTACATCTTAGTTTAAAAATTGGTGTCTTTACTTAGTTTATTTTTGTCTAAAAAATGAAGAAAATATTGAAAACTTTGGCTGAAAACTGTGAACTGAACTTACCTGCCGTGACAGCCCTGTTGCGGCAGTGACTTTAGGATAGTTTTTAGAGAAGTTTAGAGCCTTTCTATAGTTCTAAAAACTTAAACACATTTGTGACTGTTATACTGCTTCGAACTCTTCTAGTTAACTAGAATAGGAAGCTTAGCACTTGAATAGCCCTTAGAGGTGCCTAACACTGGCTCTAGGAAAAAAGGTTAGCAAAAGAGACTCAACAGCCCTAGAGGTGCCCGAAACTGGCTCTAGGAAGTTAGCTAGAGGTGCCCAAAACTGGCTCTAGTGAAACTTTAGTTTAAAAAATAGAGAAATCGAGTCAAAACAAAAAAAATCAAAGGAGCATGAAAAAGTGCCTTCAAAAGATAAACTTTGGCATAAAAATTCGAGTTAAGAGCTGAAATATTCTAGTAAAACTAAGAGATTCTTGGCATATAATTGTTCACAAGCATGCACACAGTGCACGAGGACTATAGTAAGACTCCGGACATATCCTAAATTATCCAACAGGTTGCTGCCATCACAGGGAACGAACGACGGGAAAGGGAATGTTCACTGTTTAAGGGCAAAACAAAAATATTTCATTTTTCTTTTAAGTCTTAGTTGCTTGAGGGCAAGCGAAAACTTGAGTTTGGGGGTGTGTTGAGTGTGTAAAAGTTCTATTATTTACCCCCTATTTAACCCATATTTCTGCTGCATTCAAGCATTATTTATTGCATTTAGGTCAGTTTACAGCAAAACATCACAAATATATTGAAAGGCACAGTTTCTACTAAAAATGGTTATTTTTGCAGGTTGCTGCGGTAGCAGACGGAATGGGCAGGCACTGGGCAGTGAAACAGAAGAGCTGGAACTGGATGAGCGGTCAAGGAGGACGATGCTTCCATGGTTGACGCCGTGACAGTAGAGGCCGACATCAGTTTTGAGGAGAAGAAGCAAAGTGGACCTCGACAGATAGAGAAAATTCAGCCCATCTGTCGTGTGAAATCACTATAATTTTCCAAGCCCCAAATCGAAAGGAATGTCAAGCCCAAAGTTCAAGGAGAGAAAATCCCAAGCAAGAAAGATGACGGATGGAAAGTAGATTCTTTGAAGATTTAGTCCTTATTAGAATTGTACTTTAATTTAAAGTTGTATTCTTGCTATTTTAGAAAACTTGGACCCAAAGCCTATATAAGGGCATATATTTCGACCTAGGAGAAGATAACTGATTCCCTAGCTTCCTTCCCAAAACCCTAGCCGTTTTCCTTCCCCCAACATGTTCTAAATTCCCCTTAGGGCCACGGGTTGTTTTGTAAAGTAGTTGCAAGGTTTGTTTTATTTTAGGAATTTTCAGTTCAATAAAATAAACTTCAAGTTCTCTTATTTTGGTTATTAATATCTTGCAAGTGCATCAGGAGAGCATTGTGAGGTTATCAATTTACTTAGCATCGAGAGAGTTAAGTATACGAAAGAAATAAGAGTAAGTTCTCTAGTTTATAGCTGAACTATCTCGGAACTAGGGATAGGACGAGGTTAAGTGGCTAAAGAAGAATTCAACAATATCGGTGTTCATCCTTCGATTCACGCCGGGAGGTATCATTAAAGACGTGATCATCGATAGACTTGGAACTAGGGATAGGCCAAGGCACATCTGGGATTCTTGCCAAACTTGAAGTACTGAGTTGAGTGTTCGATGCCTCGACAAACAACGGGCTACTGCCGCGACAGGTGCTGCCGCGACGGGGACGACGACAGAACTGGAGTTTCGAGACTTAGCAATACCCGCACTACTGAGCAATTCAATACCAGCCCATTCTCTCTTTCTTGATTTCCCCACTCTTTTATTTAAGTTCTCTTTATTATTTTCGTGACAACTTCTCAAATATTTTCTTTACTTTCGTGTAGTGAATTAAGGTGAAGCTATTAGCCCAATCCCTGTGGAGACGATATCCGATACTTCGTATCACTTTACTACTTGCGTCGTGTACACTTGCACTACAATTGCGATAGACTCTTTTACACGCAACAGAATCCAAGGCAGCAGAGGAACGAAAGATAACTGTCGTGGCAGAATCCAGGGCAGTAGAGGAACAAAAGCTAACTGTCGTGGCAGAATCCAGGGCATCAGAGGAACATAAGCTAACTGTCATGGCAGAATCCAGGGCAGCAGAGGAATAGAAGGTAAATGTCGTGGCAGAATCCAGGGCAATAGAGGAACAGAAGCTAACTGTCATGCCAGTGACCAGGGTAGCAGAGGAACAGAAAAGCTGGAGTGAAGAAAACTGCCTCATACATCTTTGTCGTGAAAGTGATGTCGTGACAGTGATGGCGTGACAGTGATGCCGTGACAATGATGTCGTGACAGTGATACCTTGACAGTGATGCCATGACAGTGATGTCGTGACAGTGATGTCGTGACAGTGATGCCGTGACAGTTGTCGTGACAGTGGCTGTGATAGTTGCCGTGACAGAAGTGGCGACAGTGTTGAAGCAAACTGCCTTATAACTCGCTGCAGTGACAGAGGTGGCGATAGTGAAGAAGAAGAGATGGAAAATGCGAAGTGGAGTTCGACTAATAAAGGATTTCAAGCCTAAGTTTTAGAGACCACTTGCATAATTTTTGGAGCCCAGAAGCACAAGAAACGCCTTGCCCAAAGTTTGAGGAGAAAGTCAAAGCAAGAAGATAGGGCGAACTAAAGGACGTTTCTTCAGAGATCTAGTCTTTAATGAATTGTACTTTAATTCGAACTAGTATTCTTGGCCATTAAGAAAACTTGTACCCAAGGCCTATATATATGCTTGTAATTCGACCTAGAAAAAGATAACCTAGTTCCTAGCCGTCTTCCATCACAAACCCTAGTTTTCCCCCTTCTCCATCATGTTCTAAACTTTCCCCTGGGCTAAGGGTTGATCTTGTAAAGTTGTTGTAAGGGTTAAACTGTTTCTTAGGATTTTCTATTCAATTCAATAAAACTTCAAGTTTATTAATTCTGGTTTCAACATCTTGCAAGAGTATCGAGATAGAATTGTAAGATTATCTATTTACTTAATATCAGGAGAGTTAAGTATACGAAAGAAGTGAGTACATGTTCTACAGTTTATGGTTGAACTATCTCGGATATAGGGATAGGACGAGGTTCAGTGGCTAAAAAAAAATTTTAAAAACATCGGTGTTCAGCGTTTGATTCACGCTAGGAGGTATCATCCAAGATGTGTTCATCGATAGACTTGGATCTAGGGACATGACAAGTCACGCCAGGGATTCTTGCCAAACTTGAAGTATAGAGTTGTTGATCGCTGCCACGACATCAACAGACCTCTACCGCGATAGGTGCTGCCGCGACAGGCACGATGACAGACGCAATAGAAGTTCCTCTGAATAGTGTAACACCTACACTACTGAACAAATCAATACTAGCCTATTTTCTCAATCTGATTCCTTGTGCAGGAAAATTAATTCTGAAGTTGTCCCAATCCATGTGGAGACGATATCCGATACTCCGTATCACTTTATTACTTGCGACGTGTACACTTGCATTACATTGCGATAGACTATTTTACACACAAAAAGGGCTAAGCTTACCCTTACGCCCAAATCTCATCACCTTCTTCCAAGGCGATACTTTCAAGAACACATGTTCGCCAACCGCAAACTCAATCTCCATACGATTCGGATCCGCGTAAGACCACCATCTCGCAATATCCTGAATGTGAGGGACAAGAGAATCATCAACCAACTGCTTATCCTTGATCAACTGGATCAGGGATGGTTTCACTTGCAATTCAGCCACAAGACCACCATCTCGCGATATGCTCAAGCGAGCAAACATCGCCCTCAACTCCACAACCACCTTTCTGCTCAAAGCATCATGCACAACATTGGCCTTTCCAGGATGATACTCGATCGACAGATAATAATCCTTAAGCAACTCCAACCATCGACGTTGCCTAAGTTTCAACTCCTTTTGAGACATAAGATACTTCAAGCTCTTATGATTTTTGAATACCATACATTTCTCGCCATACAGGTAATGCCTCCAAATCTTCAAGTCAAACACAACAGCAGCGAGCTCAAGATCGTGAGTAGGGTAGTTACGCTCATGCACCTTCAGCTACCTAGATGCATATGCTACCACCTTACCATCCTGCATTAACACGCAACCCAAACCAACATAGGAGGTATCACTATAGACTACAAACTCCTTACCAGGCTCAGGTTGAATCAGAACAAGAGCTTGCGTCAAAGCTTCCTTCAGGTTCTCAAAAGCTAGATACCTCGCATATGTCCACTCAAAGCGAACATTCTTCTGCAACAACTTGGTCAAAGGTGCAACGATCTTCGAGAAACCCTCGACAAACCTATGGTAATAACCCACCAAGCCAAGAAAAGTCCGCACCTCTTTCATTGACTTAGGCACTTCCCAACTCATCACTTCTTCTATCTTATGTGGATCAACACGGATACCCTTGACTGATACCACATGTCCATAGAAGACCACCCCCCTCAGCCAAAACTCACACTTGCTCAGCTTAAAATAATGTTGGTTCTCCAACAACACTTGCAACACTATCCTTAGGTGTCTATCATGATCCTCCTCGGTACGTGAGCACACAAGGATATCATCGATGAAACCTACCACAAACTGATCCAAAAACTCATGGAATACGCAATTTATCATGTCTATGAATGCAGCAGGTGCGTTGGTCAAACCAAACAACATCTCTAAGAACTCATAATGCCGTACCTTGTCCGAAAAGCCGTCTTAGGTAAGTCCACATCCTTCACCTTCAATTGGTAATACCCTGACCTCAAGTTTATCTTAGAAAACACCGAGGCTCCTCGAAACTGATCAAATAGATCACCAATCCTTGGCAAGGGATACTTGTTCTTGATCGTCAACTTGTTTAGTTGCCGATAATCTATACACACCCGCATTGCCCCATCTTTCTTCTTAACAAAAAACACTGGCGCACCATAGCGTGATAGACTCGGCCAGATGAACCCTCGATCAAGCAACTCCTGAAGTTGCATCTTCAGCTCTTTAGGTGCCATTCGATAAGGAACAATGAACACCAGAGTAGTATTCTCATACAACTCGATACCAAACTCAACTTCTCTGTTTGGCAGCAACCCAGGAAACTCTTTCGGAAAGACAACTGAAAAATCACAAACGGTTCTAATGTCTTGCACATGCACATCCTTTACACCAAGATTCATCGTATATGCAAGATAAACATCACAACCCATCCTTAGCATACGGCTTGCTTCCAAAGCCGAAACAACATTTGACAAGAATTTCACATTCTCGCCTACTATCACCACCTCATAATCATCAGCAAGCTTTAAGGTGACTCACTTAATATCAAAGTCAACCACTACTCTATGCTCAGACAACCAATCCATACCAAGAATCACATCAAATCTATAAACTTGTAGCTCCATCAAATCCACAAGAAAGACATGACCCTCAATAGATAAAGGACATCTCTGATACAACTTCCTTGCGACTACAGTCTCAAAAAAGAACTAGTCACTTGCATTCCCATATTAAACAACTTAATAGGTATATTGAGAAAATGTGCATGCTCACTCAAGACATAAGAATGCATGGATCCAGAATCAATCAAAGCAAACAATGATAAAGACTAAAGAACAAAGGTACCTGCGATGACATCGGTGTCGTTGCGCCCCTTGCGCTGTGCATAGAACCTCGCAGGACTGCCTCCCTTCGGCTGAACTGCTACCACATGAGCGATACCTCTCTAACCTTCCTCCCTCTTCTGGAAGTTACGTAGGTCGCGCCCACGGCTTCTCTGAGGTGCAGCCACATCAGGTGCACGTCCTTGGCCTCCACCAACTAACAGAGGTCACTCACGCCTCATATGATCTGCTGAACCACAGTTCCAACAAGAATCCCTGTCATCACAACATGAGCATGTGCCTCTCTAGCCGCACGTGGACAATCTTGCCTCAGATGGTCCCTCGATCCACACGTCTTGCACATGTGCTGCTTAGACCTCACTCGTCCACCCTGAGCCTGTCCACCCCGTCCTGAAGAACCTCGCCTCACATCAGGCTGATGTCTTCTATCTCAGACTCTCTTGTTCCGTCCACCTCCGGAACTATACTCAGATGCTCTCTTACCAGAGCTAGAACCAACTTCACGAGATGTCAGACCCAAGCTCTACTCGATGTCCTTAGCCCAACATACGAGCACATCAAAATCTGTGTAGTTTGTAGCCAACATAAAGGTCTTTACATCCTACACCAGCCCATATCGGAAGCGATCACAACGCTGCCTTTCACTCGGCATCAACTCAGGTGCATACTGGCTTAGACGTACAAACTGGACCTCATATTCAGCCACAAAAAGATTTCCTTGTACAAGCGCCATAAACTCGTGCTTCTTTTCGTCCAAGTATCTCACACCAAGATACTTCTTCTTAAAGACACTTTGAAAGAACTCCAAATCCACCTAATTGGGTTCCATTCCAGCAGTGATAGTCGTCCACCAACTATAAGCATCACCATGGAGCAAGGAAACTGTGCACCCAGCTTGCGCACATCACTGCAGCCCATCTAATCCATAATACAGATCGTACTAGCTAACCATGCCTCCGATGCCTCAAGAGACATACCATGGAACTCAACAGCTCCCAAATTCCTCAGCCTTTCCAAAGGCAAACCCACCTGAACAACTGCAGGTGCCTGAACCTACGCTCCGGTGATCGCCTGAACCAGAGGCGCTAGTTCACCCAATCCTCGACCAGCCTGTCCACGTTCCTCCGGCTATCCACCTCCATGAGGTGGTGGCAGAGGTAGAGTCTCATCAGAAGGGTTCTCAACCCCCTGATTACCCTGCTCAGGCGCATGCACTATCGTATTTGATGTAAGCTGCCTCCTCAGACCCATTGTGTTATTTCAACAAGGCATAACAACAAAAACAAATCAAACCATGATTTAGGCCAGCCTCAAGCTAAGATCCAAGTTCACAAACCAATTTAAAACATTCAATTAGTGTAATAATGCAATGGGCACCCTGATTTCCCTGAAGCATTACATAGCATACAATAGCCTATTGTAACCATCATGCTTTATCTCAACCACAATAAGAAACATACAATCATATTTAACTCTCATATGATTCATAACAACCAAACATTGCATAACACCAACATTCGACCAAAAACATTATTTCTCAAACAACATGCCACTAACATTGAATCGAACATCAAAACATACCAATTACATTTACCATCATCGCCAATTCTTTCTTAACCTGGCTTTGATACCAACAAATTTAACCCCGTTAGCCCAGCCTAGACGCCCAACCCGAACTAAGAATATTACACGGGAAAACCGAAATTAACTCGTTAAAGCCAACTTCCATTGACGACCCATTTTTCTTTTTATCTTCTTTAGATGCACATTAAGATCCTATGTGATCAACAACACTCTCAGAAGAAAATGACACAATGATCGGAGTTTAATTAAGGGTTCAATTACTTAAAATACACATTTAGGGACTAAACTATAATTTCTATAAAATACAAGAACTAATCCAATTTTTGAATTACCAAACCTTAATTAGTCACGAATCATGCCGTCATGTCAAATTTCATCACAAACGGATCATCCAAACTCAACCAATTGAACATACAACATTCAGGGACCATAACGTAACTTGTCAGAACTCGAAAAGATACTTTTAACTAAAAATAACGAACATGTATCGGTACGCTTGAGCCTGTATCGATACACAAAATGGCAGTAGCAAATTTTGGGTAAAAGGTATCGATACATTTTCCCCCGTATCGTACGACCTTCAAACCTTTGCCTAGGCATATCGATACGCGGGCAACTCGTATCCGTACCCCTAAGCTGAAATGCTTGAAAATAGCCTTAGCACATCGATACGCAACCCCGAGTATCAATACACATACCAGAAATGCACTTCCAACGACCCCCAAATCTCACTTAACAACATCTAATCATGTCCAAAACATCCATACATGATATAATCAACATTCAAACACTTATGCATCATCAACCATATGCAAAGTAAGAATCAAGCATGACAATCCAAGAAGAGATATTAAACTACACAATAATGCCCTTAAACATAGACCATAGCATAGCCAAAATACAAAATATAGGATCATAAACCTTATAGAGACCAATTCCAAGTCCAAAACACAAAACCAACATGCTTAAGGTGTTTAACATCACAAAACATAACCATGAGTAGAAATCCCTCCCATTGCCTCTTATTACACTAAAATGAAAGCACATACTTTGCTTAGCACAAATCACTTGGATTCCCCTTGCTCTATTGCTGCCAAAGATGCTCAATTCTCTGCATTGATGGAACAAACGAGCGTAAGCATAAAGCTTAGTGAGGACCGCTAAACAACAACATTCATCAATGCATTTTACTAAACCAAATCATCATTCCTTGTAAACCTACGCCTTCCTTTAAAATATGCACTTTAAAAAATCATTTTCACTTTCAAATCGACATGCTCATAGCATCATTAATTTTAACATCAAAAACCTTTGCTCATGCTTAAACCAAGCATCATATGCATTCTAGCATATCTCTCAAGCATCATATGCATTCTAGCATATCTCTCAAGCATCTCATACTTAAATCATTACTCAACATTATTATATTGGCTCGCAAGTGATCAATAACAAACCATATCAAAACAACACAATCAGATATGCAGATTACAAGCGTTGTCCCACACGCTTTATACACACTACCAGATTAAACATGGTGGAGTTAAATGGCACAATAACAATCCCTCAACACCCGTGATGGAGATTAATGGCACAATCACAACCCATCAACATCATTCATCGGTAGTTGTATAATTCCACAAACGAGAGCACGGGACACAAACCACAAGATTCACACACGAGATTAAACCATCCACTGTTGTGATCTTAGCCTCAATCGTTAGGGTACTTGGATGGAGTTTACAGCACAATCACAATCCCTCGACATCCAAGGTGACTTTATTCACGGTGCACCCAATCCTACATCCATCTAACTATATCCGATTAAAGTAACCAAAACCATTTACCATTACTTGCCAATATAATCATTTACCAACACCATTTCACTGTTTTACAAGCATAAACCACAATGCCACATTCACAAGCATTAACATGCTTAAAATCAAGTGCATAAATCATATGAACTCAAGGATCACTTACCATGTGCATCCTTAATAAAATGACATTTAAAACCAGCAACATCATTGCTCAAAACATGCTTAAAAACTGTAATTAAACCACATTTAAAACAAGTGAATTTCAAACCAAAACATAGCACAATCCGAGAGAGACTTTCGATTTACTTACTATTGAGCTTAGCTAAGTGTTTCAAACTTACACTAAGCTCCCAAAACGACGTTCAAAACATTTTAAGCTAGAAAATCCTTTTCCACTCACTGATACACGAAACTTCGCTTGCCGACGTGAAGATCACTCGCCTGAAGCCTCCAAAATGCTTTGCTTGCTTCTGGATCAAGATCCCCTGCTTTTAGAGCATCAAAGCAGAGATCCAAATGCATTAAAATACATTCCAACACCAGCAACTAAACACAAACCCGTTGCCCAGCAAAACTACACCAATTTACCCATCCGAAACAACCGAAAACTCAATCGATTGCTTCCTAAACCAATCTCATCAAACATACATCACTTCGAACCATTAATAATCATCAAAACACATCTAAAAACAACATAAACCCTTCCTTATACCTCCAACAAACATAACACCATCAAAACACCTCAAAAACCCAACTAAAATTATCAAGAAACTCAATTAGAATCAATGTAAAATAGAGCTCATCAACATCACTCTGAAAATCAAGATTTAAACTATTATTTTAAAGATTTTGATCTTAAATCAAAACAATAATCAAAACTCAATTAAAAACAACAAATATGAGTCAATATCTTGGGAATTTCAATGAAGAACCTAGATTAGAGGTTGTGAACGGGATTTACCTCCAATCCTTGCCTTGCTTAAAGGTTGACAAATTTTTGCTTCGCAAACCTTGAAGAAATTGAAGAGAATTCTTGGAAAAAGATGAGAAACTAAAGAGAGAGTGTTTGGAGAAAACAAATCTGGAGAAGCAGTTTGAGAAAATGGGTTTTGCTGAAATGAAAGTTAGTTATGTCAAAAACTTCTCATTTTTCTATTTAGCAATTAAATAAAATAGAAATCCTTTTTATTTAATTATTTTAAAACTTATTTAAAACACATGTCAATTTAAGGAAATGTTTAATTGTACAAGAGCTCCATAACGATTCTATGATTTTGACTATTTTGAAATTGCATTTTCCATAGTTTTAAAACTTTACATTTTGGTCATTACCCAAAATGTACCCCATCCAAAACTCATTTTATAAAATTGATTTGACCAACCTCTTAAACACGATTTCAGAAGATTTTATCAATTCTTGTCATATTTTTATCCTTTTTCGATCCTTTATTTCCCTAAACCACCAAATACGATTCAAATCGTTACCGATCGACCTGATGCGATGTCTAAACCATCTAGGCCCAAAACTAGGGTATTACACAAGATCTGGTGAACCGAGTCAAGGCCATTGAAGCTACCAGAGAGCTCAATGAGCACGTGGGTCTAGAAAATTTGAGAAGATGTTTATGCATGATTCTCGACCTTCGAGATGGAATAAGAAGGGGAGATATCAAGGCCTCAAACATAATATCTATTCACAACCCTCCCGATCTGGGAACATTGAGAGACCTCAGTCTGTGGCACAATATTTTGCTAAAGCCACGTCTGTTAACAACATTGAAGGCTCGAATTGAGGAAATTAGTACCCTCTCTACAATTACTGTCAGAATCAGCACCCAACGGGGTAATGCCGTAAGCAAACTGGACCCTGTTACTACTATTGTAAGCAGGGTCATTTTATTCATGACTATCTTATGAAAGCAACCAAATCTGTCGTCACATCGACCACTGCTGCTTCTCCTGCTCAATCCTTTCGGGGTAAAGGATCGAAGCAAGGATCAATGAGAACATATGGACAATCGAGTGGACCGGGGAAACCCTTTAATAAACAATATTCAAAAACTCTTGCCCAAATGTATCATGTGAGGAGCAGGGAAGAAGAGGATGAACCTGATGTTATTGCATGTACCAATGAGCTATATTCACATCTTTTATAAGCATTGATTGACCATGGTTCTACTCATTCTTTTATAAGCACCATTGTAGTTAAAAAGTATAACATGTCTTATGATCCAATAACATCAAAAATTTCTGTAACCAATGCTTTAGAAGATTGTGTCACCATAAGGGTAGTGTGCAAGAACTGCCCTTAATGAATTTGATGTCATCCTAGGCCTAGATTGGCTTAGTGAGCACCAATGCACCGGTCGCTTTTATGGATATGATGAATCAGGTCTCTTGACCTATCTTGACAAGTTCATAGTGGTGTTTATAGATGATATATTGATCTATTCCAAGAATGAAGCAGGACATCGAGATTATCTTCGTATTGTAGTTCAGACCCTGAGAGAGAAGCAGTTGTACGCGAAGTTCTCTAAGTGTGAGTTTTGGCTCACTAAAGTTGCCTTTCTGGGCATATAGTGTCGGCTTTTGGTATTCAAGTGGACCCAAAGAAAATCCAAGCCATTCTAGAATGGCATCCATCGAAGAACATTGGTGAAGTCAGAAGGTTTCTTGGGCTTGCTTGCTACTATCACAAGTTCGTAAAAGGATTTTCTTTGATAGCCACTCTTTTAACCAAATTATTGAGGAAGGAAGCTCCTTTCGTTTGAACCGAGGTTTAACAGTGATGTTTCAATCCATTGAAACAAGTATTGACCCGTGCACCCATCCTAACCCAATTTGAGTCTAGAAAGGACTATACAGTTTACAGTGATGCATCGCATCTCGGGTTTGGATGTGTATTGATGCAAGAAAGCAAGGTTATTGCTTATGCTTCAAGACAACTTAAGTTACACGAGATGAATTATCCCACTCACGACCTTGAATTGGCTGCAGTTGTCTTTGCATTGAAAATATGGAGACATTATCTCTACGGAGAAAAATGCTATCTTTTCACCGACCATACAAGCCTCAAATATTTGTTGACTCAAAAAGAGTTAAACCTTCGACAATGGAGGTGGATGGAACTTCTTAATGATTACAACTTGGTCATTAATTACCATCCGAGCATAGCCAATGTTGTAGTTGCTGCACTCAACCGCAAACCTTCGCCTACTAAGCATTGACAATAACCTTGAAGTTATTTGTATTGTGAAGTACATTAACTCATCGTACTATTGCTATATTGTAGCCCCTCGAGCGGTTAAAGCTCACTTTCGACTTCGGCAGCATCGTTGTTTTGTAGCTGAACTCCAAGTTTAGTCTACAATCGTTTTGCAGATCAAAGATTTACAACAACAAGAACCTGAGCTTCAAATCATCGTCTTTAAAATATTAGACAACCCTAACTTCAAAATTAATTCTAAAGCAATTTTATGTTTCCATGACCGAGTTTGTGTACTGAATGATGAATCTATTCGCACCGATATTCTTTTAGAAGCTCATTTGAGTTCTTTTTCCGTTCACCCTAGGTCAGTGAAGATGCATAAAGACCTACGTGAACTCTATTGGTGGCCGAGCATGAAACATGTCATAGTTGATTTTATTTCCAAGTGCCTCACATGCCAATGTGTTAAGGAAGAACATTGTGCTCCTACTAGACTATTACAACCTATCGATCCACAAAAATGGAAATGGAAAAATATAACTATGGATTTTGTTAGCGGTCTACCGTTATCTCTTGCAAATCATGGTTCTATATGTGTTATTGTAGATCGTTTCACGAAGTCAACTAATTTTATACCAATTAAAATAGACTATGGTCTCCCTAAATTAGCCGACTTGTATATCAAGGAACTAATCCGACTCCATTGAGTGCCTAAGTCTATCATCTCCGATTGAGATCCTCGATTTGCATCTCGATTTTGGAGAACCTTACAAGGAGCTCTAGGCAACAAAGTTCATCTTAGTACAACATTTCACCCTCAATCTGACGGTCAGTCAGAAAGGGTAATTCAGGTAAATCATCGAAAAACATGTCCATTGAAAATTTTAGAAGTTTGCATTATCATTGAACGTTTCTATACAAATTTTGGAAGACATGCTTCGGGCATGCATTATCGACTTTGGTGGAACTTGGGAAATGTAATGCCCCGGTTTTGGGCTCAGAAGTTTTGGGCGTTGACCGGTTCGGTCAAAGTGCTGATCGAATATATAAGAGTGAATTTAGGAAAGCCTAGTTCGGGTTGCATTAAAAATATGGAAAAATGTTCTAAAATCATCTTTTAATATAATTAAGTGAACTGTGAAATCAATTTTGGAAAATGAAGTTCGGAAGGTTGACATTTTGGCTAGTGACCAAAATGTAATTTTTGAAAGTTGCGTGACTGTTTTATAAAGGATTGAAACTTTGAATCTTTAAGGAGCTATTATTCCAAAAGAGTTTCTCCAGATTTTTCTAAGATATTTGAAGGCTTTATTCTGATTTTAAAGATTATGAAATGTGGAGGGAAATCATTTTTACCATTTCTTAACTAACTTTTCTATTTCTCTCAATTTTCCTTTTCTCTCATTTTCTCTCCACCCAAACACATTCCTCCAGATTTTCTTCTCTGATTTTGGTATCTAAATCACTCATTTCAACTCTCTTTTGATTCCTAATCATTTCATCAACAAAACCTCTCAATTTGCAAGTTGTTTCATCAAGCTTTTTGGCTCTAAAAAGGAGAAATTCAAGTTTGGAGGTAAGAACGTCCTTCTCCTCTAAACTATCAGTTCTTTACTGAAATTCCTAAGTTCTCAATCCTTGATTTGTGTTTTGTTAATGGTTTTTCAATTGAAATCTTGATTTTGGCTTAAAATGCAAGATTTGGTGATTTTTGGTGGAATTTTCGTGTGATCTGTTTGGGCAGTGTTTTGAAGTGTCAAAATGATGTTAAATGAATGCTAAATTGATTAGAAGTTGAGGTTTAATTAAAGCAATCCCGGATAGGTTGAATTTCCTAAGTTTGGCTTGAGTTTTTGGTTGTTTTTGGAGTGTTTTTGGTGATCTGTTATACCTGGAGGTATAAGGACGTGTTTGTGATCATTTTGGATGTTAATTGATGTTTAAAAATGGTTAGAAGTGATGGATCTTGGCTGGGTTAAGTTTTGGAAGTGTTTGGAGGTGATTTCGGTTTTGTTTGGTAGCCAAATTGTTGTATTTGGGATGAGCAACGAGTTGAGTCTTATTGCTGGTGTTTTTAATGCATAATGATGCATTAATCCTCTGTTGTTGTGTGCTTGAAACAGGGGAGTTTGATCCGTGAGCTTTGAAGGTGTTGCGGAAGGTTTTCGGATGCTTGGAAGGCTTGTTGGCTAGCCTTGTTTTATGTATCGGTGAGTGAAGTTGGGTTTTCAGCTTTTAAACCAAGGTTTGAAGGTTTTGGGAGCTTAGTTTAAGTCTAAACAACTTTGCTAAGCTCAAGAGTAAGTGAATGGATTTTCGCTCTTGAATTGTGTTGTGATTTGGCTTTTAAGCAATTGAGGTTGATGATTGAAATGCATGTGTTTTGCATGGTTTAAATCTGTTTTGAAAGCATAATTTTAGCATGGTTTAATGCTGGTTTTGAAAGCCATTTGAGAAGGATGCTCAATGTAAGAGATCCTTGGTTTTGTACATGGAAATTGTGATTTTGATGCATAGTGTTGCATGTTGATCAATGGCTTTGTGTGATGCTTTAAAACAGTGAATTGATGATGGTAAATGATACTTTTTGCATATTGGTTATGCATGTGAATAATTGGACTAATGTGGTAATGGTTTTAGCATATTGGCTATGTATGTGAATCATTGGATTATCATGGTAAGATGATTATGTTGGCAAGTGATGAAAGTGGTTCTTGGTTCGTTGATCGGATATAGTTAGCCGGCTATAGGATTGGGTGCACCGTGAATTAAGTCGCCTTGGAGGTGGAGTGGTCAAGAGTGGACCGGTAAACTCCCTTCAAGTATCCTAACGAGATGGTTAAGGTCATAATGGAGGTGTTGCCCATTTGAGGACCTTGGTTGAGCAAAGGTTATATGGTGTTTAAAAGTCCATATATGGGAACCTTGTGCTTGTTAAGATCACAATGGCGGTGTAAGACCATGTGTGGATCTTGTGTGGGGTGTCCCGGATCTCGTTAGTGATGTTATACAACTACCAATCGGTTATGCAAAGGTTGTATGGTGTTTCAAAGTCCATACATGGGAACCTTGTGCATGTTGAGGTTGTATGGTGTTTAAAAGTCCATGCATGGGAACCTCGGGAAAAGCTAAGGTTGTATGGTGTTTAAAAGTCCATACATGGGAACTTTAGGCTTGTAAGGTCAAATGGTGTTTAAAAGTCCATTTGGGAGACCATGGATTGGTAGGGTGTATGGAGCGTAGGGATAACGCTCGGAATCCGCGTATCCGATCGGGTGTTGAGTTGAAAAGTGGATGTGGTTGATCACTTGGAAGCCAATGTAATGTTCTTAATTATAAAGAAGCATGAGATGCTTGAAAAGATGCATGGTTGCATGAAAAGTGTATAATGCTTGTGAATGCATGTTTACTTGTTAAGTTGAACAAGTGTTGATTATCATTTGATAAATGATGCATGTGTACATGAAATCTCTTTAATGCATTGAAGTCTTGTTAAGGCTTGTTTTAAAGGCATGTGATGATGATGTTGTGGTTCATATAAGTTGCCTTTGGTTTAATGCATGTGTTGGTTTGTTGAGTAATGGTTTTAAAAGGGTTTCTTGCTTGAAATGATATTCAAGTATATGAAAGGGTAATATGAAATGGAAGTGTTTCCAAGGTTTTGATTTAACTTTGCATATGGTGTTTATGCATGGAATGGTTAAATGGATGATTTTGTAAGTTGTGCTTTGAAAAGGTTTTCTTAGCTTGCTAAGCTAAGGTTTGGTTTTATGTATGTGCAATGCATGGTTTAAGCATGATGTTGAAAAGGAGTTTTCAAACATGGCTTTGGTTTGTCAAAACGGGTTTGTTTTTAAAGTGATTTAATGACCCGCTGCATTGATGGTGTTTTGGTTTTGAGCATTCCTCACTAAGCATTATGTGCTTACGCTCCTTTTTGTCCATCAATGCAGATTCGTGAAGTTTGGACAGCGAGAGGCAAGGGATTCAAGGTAGACTCCAATTGAGATGTATGTCTCGATGAATAGCTATAGTTAATAATGGCAATGGGGGTAGAATCTCTCAGATTGATGTTTTTGTGTTCGTATATGTTCGGACAAGTATGTTTTAACGTTGTTGATGTTGCTGAATCATGAATTGGCTATAATGAGATTGATTTGGAAACTTTGTGCTTAAATGGTTGCTTGTGTAGGAAGCATGCCTATAGATTTGGGGCTTTTTGCATATGAAGTTAATTTGTTGATTTGATGATGCTTACAAGTTTTATATATGTTGAATTGCATGCTGGTAAAGTTTGGTGGCTTTTGGAGCATGATTGGATGGTCAATTGTGTGTTTGAGTGAGCAAAATGCTGCAATCTGTGCAGGGCGTTTCGGAACAGTTGACACCGTTTCGGAACGGGTGCCTTGCATGAACCCAGGCGTCCGAAACGGGTGCCACCGTTCCGGAACGGTTTGGCTACTGCCAGACCCCCGTTGCGGTACGCGTTGCGGAACGGCCCCGAGTTTCGAAACGGGCTCTGCCTGTTTCGGAACGGGTGACCGTTGGGGGCTGACATGGGCGGTTAAATGTTTCAGAATGTTTGCATTTTAGTCCTAAAACTTGTTTGTGCAATTGTATGAGTTTGGGATGTCCGTTTGAGCTGAAATTTGGCAGAGAAGCATGAAACATGATTAATTTTAAGTTGGTAACTTAAAATCTGGTTAAGTCCTTAAAGTTTTCAGAATTTACAATTTGGTCCCTAAAGTTGTAAATTGTTCAATTGGGTCCCTGTTTGATCTCTGATGTTTGTGATCTTTGGGTATGCTGTTTGCATGATCACATCTAAGGTTAATGTGTATCTAGACAAGATTAAAAAGAAAAAAAGGGTCGTTAATCAAGGTTGACTTTCGGGTTGACTTTCGTTTTCCCCGTGTGACTTTCTTAATTCGGGTCAACCGTCCGGGCCGGGTTAAGGGGGTTACAGGAAAAATCTCTACCTCCAGTTGAGTTTTCTTACAACAAAAACTACCAAGCATCCATTCAAATGGACCTGTATGAAGGCCGTGTGAAGAAAGTCTTAAGATTTGGCAAAAAGGGAAAATTGAGTCCCGAATTCATTGGACCCTTTGAAGTCCTTGAAAGAGTTGGACCAGTGGCATATCGGCTATTCCTACCCTCAGAATTGAGTAAAATCCATGATGTCTTCCATGTAGCGATGCTCCGGAAGTATCGTTCTGATCCTTCATACATTGTGGAACCTAAATCTGTGGAACTTCGACCAAATCTATCCTACAAGGAAGAACCGATTCAGATTCTTGCAAGAGAAGTCAAAAGGCTTCGCAACAAACCTGTATAATTAGTTAAAGTTCTCTGGAAAAGTCACACCGTTGAAGAAGCCACTTGGGAACCTGAAGAGACAATGAGACAACAATATCCACATCTCTTAAGTTCAGGTAAAAATCTGAGGACAATTTTTTCTTAAGGGGAGAGTTGTAACATCCTAAAATCCGGTCTGGTCAGAATTGGGTCTGGTGATCGAAAACCTTACATTGGAAAGGTCTAAATATTGTATCGAAACCCTTGATTGAGTCAATTTATTGAATAAGGACATTAATGAATAATATTGAAATTTGCTTGATGATCAAATTGTGAGAATTGGAAGTTGGGGGAAAAAGGTTTAAGTGATCGAAAGTTGAGAGATTAATCTTGTGATTAGCCCCTCCCTAATTATAAATCCCATACGTGGGATTCCTGGGAGAGTTTCCTTCAAAGGAAGGAAAACCATCCTAATAAAACATAGTAAATAATATGGATGAAGCTTACCCGAGAATTTCCATTAACTAAGCACCTCTTTATTTTTTTCATCTTCATCATCTTCTACCTACGCAAGCACCTCCATTGAAGCTAGCTTCGAGCTTTCTTTTTCTTCGATTATTGTTATCGAATTGTTGCTATCGATCGGATAAGCTATAATCCTCAATCAATTATTGAAATTCATGGATATGTTGAGTTTAATTTCAAGCTAGGGTTTTGATCATCCTTGGATATTTCATTGTTAGTGTTTATAATGAAGTCAAAATCGATTTTGCTATCATTATATTTATTTTGATATCGAAATATCGATCCTAATAGTTTCTATTGATTTTCTAGCTCAAGAAGTGGAGAAAGAGGTTTCACCGTCTTCATCTCAAGCTAGGAACAAGGGGATCGTTATCTGAGAGCCTTGAAAGCTTCGGATTGATAAGGTGAGTGTAGTCGGAGTCTCGGGTTAGGTGAAAGGCCTTCCCGGATTATTATTTGATAATTTAAATTACATCGCTAACATTGTTGTTGAAGAAATTACATTGGATGGTTAATCGAACACTTTGGTAAGTGTCAGTAAGTTTGTTATTGAACATCGGATATAGTCATTGATATCGTCATTGTGCATTGTCATTGATATAGTAATTGTCATTGGATTATTGTATAGAAGTAATTGGGGAATAATATTGACATTGGATTATGATATATTGAAGATGAGATACATATATCTTTCTCAATGGTAATATTGAAATCATCAGACATTAGAATACTATCGATTATTGTAATGGATATGAACATTGGAACCTTAGATTTGAATAGACATTGGATTCAAATAGCATGCCATAGAATTCATGAGCTCAGTGTACGGGTGGACTACGGTCCTAAGGCTACGACCTATATTGATTTGGCGAGGCAGAGAGATGTGTATTGATATTGGTCATATTGGTGAGGTGGAGGGATCGGACCATTCATTGATTTGGCGAGGAGTAGGAATTCACGTATCCACTATCTTGATTCAATCCAAGGATTAATGATGAAATGAAAATCCTAAACATTGTATATTGATGCATAGCTTGACATTGATAAGCATGAGATTATGCGTATTGATATTTGATATATGTTGTTCATATTGTTTATGAAAACCTCACTAGGCAATGTATGCCTAACGTGTCTCATCTCATGCATTTCAGGTTGAAAGATAGAGTATCGGAAGATCGGATTTGGCTAGGCAAGACAAGTCACTACAAGCCTCAAGTAATATATTTTTGACTTATAAACTTCTAGGAAGGTGGCAATGTAGTTGAACTAGTCATTTGTGCCTATTTTGATGTGTTGGTGTATTGCCTACATTGTAATATGTTATATAGCTCTAAATGGCCTTTTGGTGAAGTTTAAAATGGATGGAACTTGCATACATAGCTCAAAAAGGTAAAAACATAGTAAATGCATTCATATGATCATGAAATTTGGCATGCTAGTAGTTATACCATTGAAATGTTGTGTGTAAAGTTTTGTTGCATTTGGACATCGTTCGGTAGGTTAAATTGAATAAAAACCAGCAAAAATTTGTCATTACAAGTCACACCGTATCGAAACGAGTGATGGTGTTTCGATGCGGGTAAGCACAATTTAGCCTGGGGAATAAGGTGTATCGAAACGGTTCATGACCGTTACGAAACATTTTGTCTCTGGAATCCCACGTTTCGATACGGGTTCAGAGCATATCGATACAGATCAAAGTCAAATGAGGTCAACACGTTTCGTTACAGGGCATGCCCGTATCGATACTGTATAACGGTAGAGTCAACATGAGTTGACCATTGTTCACCCGTTTCGAAACAACTTATGGTATTTCGATACAAGGTTAGTTAAGTTAGTTAAGGGCCTATTAAACATATTGTCAGTTTTACAGTCTAGTCACTGAATATTGTAAGATTAAATTGGACGAGTTAATGATCTTCGAATTGAATGAAATTTTGTATACATGACATTAAGGTAGTGAATTTCAAAATGGTAAAATCAATTGCATTGAAGGACCCTTAGTTTGTTAGAATTACAAATTGGTCTCTATAACCTAAAATAATTGTGGTTTAACCCTTGAATGATTTATCGTTGCTATCTGAGTATATTGGACTAAATTAATTGATAGTATCAAGTAATTATACATCGTGGTTGAAAATGTTAAAAATAAAAATGAAATTTTATTGCACCGGTTTTTGTATCGATCGTCGGTTACACCTTCCAACCCGGTTCTGGACCATACCGGGAAGGGGGTGTTACAATTTGGGTCCCAAAAGGACTATGTACTTCAACTAAAAAGGATGAAATTTAAAAATGGATTCCTAAAGGGACTAAACTGTGTGCAGCTAACGTCTATGGATCCAAAGAAATTTGGATACCAAAAATTACTTGCTTGTCTTGTTTAGGTGTGATGGAGAGTGACCAACAAGTCCAAATTTGAGGAGAGCTCCATACACAAGGTAGAACACTTGAAGAAGGAAGGGTTCACATCCTCCCTTGAAGTTTGAAGTTCAAGTGTTGGTAAAATTTCTTCTTTTTTATTTTAATTAGATTATATTTTTTACAACTAGATTATCATATTGTTGGACTAACAATATTTGATGCTTTGAGTAAGGGGGAGCCTGTAACACCCCAATTTTGGGCTTAGAAGTTTTGGGTTTGGACCGGGCCGGTCGGGTTGCGGTTCGAATATAAAGGGTGAATTTAGGAAAGCCTAGTTCGGGTTGCATTAAAAATATGGAAAAATGTCTTAAAATCCTCTTTTATTATATATAAAAGGATGGTGAAATCAATTTTACAAAATGAGGTTTGGAAGTGTGACATTTTTGTTTAGTGACTGAAATGTAATTTTCGAAAACTTGGTGACTGTTTTAAAAGGATTGAAACTTTGAATCTTTAAGGAGCTATTTACCCTAAAGAGTTTCTCCAGATTTTTCTGAATATTAATCAATTTAATTAATGGTTTTTAATTAAGTGCAAAAGGAGGGAAAATATATTTTGACATTTTAACTAACTTTTCTCTAAATTTCCATTTTCTTTTCTCTCAACTTTTCTCTCAACCCAAACACATTTCTCCAGCAAAATTCCCTCTGATTTTGACCTCTAAAGATTAGATTTCAACCTTCATTTGATCTCTAATCGTTTCTTCGACAAAACCTTAGCATTCGCTTATTGGATTTTCAAGATTTTGGTTCCAAAAAGGGAGAAACTCAAGTTTAGAGGTATGAACGTCCTTCTCCTCTAAATTCTCAGTTCTTTACTGAAATTCCCAAGTTCTCAATCCTTGATTTGTGTTTTATTAAAGGTTTTACAATTGTATTCTTGATCTTGGCTTTAAAATGCAAGATTAGGTTAATTTTTGATGAAATTCGTATGAATTGATTGGGCACTGTTTTGAGATGTCATTTTGCTGTAAAATGAATGTATAATTGATGAGAAATTGAGGTTTAATTAATGCAATCTAATAGGTTAATTTTCCTAAGTTTTGCTTGAGTATTTGGTGGTTTTTGGGATGATCTTGATGATCTGCTATAGCTGGAGGTATAAGGACGTGATTAGATCCTTTTTGGATGTTAATTGAGGTTTAAGAATGTTTGGAATTGATGGATCTTGGCTGGGTAGTGTTGTGGAGTTGTTTGGATGTGTTTTCGGTTGTGCTTAGTAGCCGAAAATGGAGTGTGGATGAGAGCAGCGAGTTTAGGTGCTTTCATTGAAGATATTAATGCATGATGATGCATTATTCCTCTGCTTTGATGTGTTTAAAACAGGGGAGACATCTTTGGATCTTTGTGGTGGTGATCCGGAAGCTTGATCGGTGTTTCGGCAAGTTGCGAAACGGAATCGGTGAGTGGATTTTGGTTTTCAGCTTTGAAACCAATGTTTTGAAGGTTTGGGAGCTTAGTTTAAGTCTAAACAACTTTTCTAAGCTCAAGAGTAAGTTTTCGGAAAAACTCTCTTGTTGATGAACCATGAGTTGGTTGAATGCAATGTGATTGTTTGCATGTTTTAAATTCTGTTTTGAAAGTATATTTTAGCATGTTTATTGCTGATTTTATAAGCCATGTGTTGAAGGATGCTCAAGGTAAGAGATTCTTGTTTTTGAACATTGTTAAATGTGGTTTTGATGCATAACGATGCATGATGATTATGGCTTTGTTAAATGCTTTAAAACAGTGGAATATTGTTGTTAAATGATGTATATTGGCAAGTGATGTTTTGAGAATGGTTAAGAACACTATGGTGGTTAAAAGTCCATAGGTGGTTCTTGTGTTAAGAACAACATGGTGGTTAAAAGTCCATGGTTGGTTCTTGTGCTAAGGTCACAAAGGTGGTTAAAAGTCCTTGTGTGAGCCTTGTGAATTGTAAGGTCACAAAGGTGGTTAAAAGTCCTTGTGTGGACCTTGTGTATTTTAAGAACACCATGGGGGTTAAAAGTCCAAGGGTGATTCTTGTGTTAAGGTCACAAGGTGGTTAAAAGTCCTTGTGTGGACCTTGTGGATTGTAAGAACACCATGGTGGTTAAAAGTCCATGGGTGATTCTTGTGCTAAGGACACAATGGTGGTTAAAAGTCCATATGTGGTCCTTGTGAATTGTAAGATCACAATGGTGGTTAAAAGTCCATCTGTGGATCTTATGTTGATTGTACTTTGAGATGGAAAGAGATCATGATTATCACTTGTGGCCAATATGACATGTTATTGAATTTGAAGCATGAAATGCTTGTTTTAGATGCTTATGTGCATGTATAAATGTTGTTTTGAACTAAGGTTTTTAAAGGTGTTTTATAAATGCATTATTGAGTTGTTTTAAATGAGCATTCCTCACTAAGCTATTTGCTTACGCTCTCTCTTTTCTTAAACCAATAATGCAGAGCATTAAAGTGCTTGAATGGGCAGCAAGAGGTAAAGAATCCAAGTGAAGAACTAAGCTCATGTACGGTGAATGTTTTCTTACCACTATTAGCTTTTGGGCATTTGGCAATGGGGAACCTATGTTGATGTTTTTGGGAGATGTTTTGGACTCCCTAAGTTGGTTTTATTTTGTTGTTGATGATGGAACATGTATTTGGCCTTTGTGAAGTTGGTTGGGTTTTGTGATGCTTGAATGGCTTTCTAAATAGGATGCATGCCTATAGAATTGGGGATTTGCTTAATTGATGCCGTGTTTGAAAATGGTTGATGCTATTATGTTCCTTGTGCATGTAATGACTTTCTGGTATGATTTGAGGGTTTTTGGATTATGTTTGATTGGTCAAAAGCATGTTAAACCAGCAAAATTCTGCAAATCTGGGCAGGTCGTATCGGAACGGGTGCTACCGTTTCGGAACGGGGGCCTGAAATGGCCTAGGCGTTTCGGAACGGGAGGAACCGTTCCGGAACGAAAATGCTACTGCCAAGCCCTGTATCGAAACGTGTTTCGGAACGGTCCCGCATTTCAGAACAGGTCCTCCCTGTTTCGGAACACCCGACCGTTGGGCACTGAAATTGACGGTTAAATGTTTTGAAACCTTTGCGTTTTGGTCCTGAATCTTGTTTATGTAATCGAATGAGTTTGAGATGTCCGTTTGAGTTGAAATTTGGCAGAGAAGCATGAAACATGACTAATTTCATAATGGTAACACAAAAATGGGTTAAGTCCTTATGGTTTCCAGAATTTACGTTTTGGTCCCTAAATTCGTGTTTTGTTAAATTAAGTCCCTGAATGTTTTCCGAATGTGCTGATCTTTGAGTATGCTGATTGTATGAACATATCTAGGGTTAATGTGCATTTTGATAAGATTAAAAAGAAAAAAAGGGTCGTTAATCAAGGTTGACTTTCGGGTTGACTTTGGTTTTCCCCGTGTAAACTTCTTAATTCGGTTCAACCGTCTGGGCCGGGATAAGGGGGTTACATTTGGTGGTATCAGAGCTGAGTTCTCATGTAATTGGGAATGATTATGTGGATGATTATGTATGTATGCTTTGTATGCTTATTGAGTGAAAGCATGATGTGTGAATTGTAAGCATGTTACAATTGTGGTGTATGCTGTGGTGAAAGCATGTTAGGGGGACCCATTGCCAAATCAGAGCTAATGTATTGATTTGTTTTTAAGTGAAAATGAGCTTGAGTACTTGGATTGCTTACCTTGCTGGGCCTGACTTTGTTTTATTGCATTGTGATTGCATTGTTAGTGTATGGCACCTCGTAGAGAATTGAGGGTTAATACGCGAGCTATGGCTCAAAATGAGAATGAGGAGAACGCTGAGAATGTGGTGGATTTACCTCCTCCGCCTGGTGGTGGTGGTGCTGGGGGTGAAGGAGCTGCAGCTGGTGCTGGTGCTGGGGGCGCTGGACCTGAAGCTGGCCAGGGGCAAGCTGTTACTGACATGTCAATGTTGGTTCAAGCTATTGCTGGAGCTTTTCGAGCAGCGGTGGCTGGAGCTCAAGGAGCTGGGCATCAGGGAGATGCTGGAGTTAGACTACCTTTGGAACGTTTGCGCAGTCTGGGAGGGACTGAGTTCAGAGGTTTGTCTGCTGAAGGTTCGGAGTCTTGGTTGGAAAGTACCAAGAGAATCTTTGGTCAAATGAATTGCACTGATGTGCAGAAGCTGGGTTGTGTGGTATCGTTGTTGCAAGACGATGCTTACACTTGGTGGACAACCACTATCTCTGGGATGGCGGATGCTGATGTGACATGGACATTCTTTCAGAACGCGTTCAAGAGAAGGTATTTGGGTGTGAGGTACCTAGATGAAAAGAAAACGGAATTCATGTCTCTTACCCAAGGGAACATGTCTGTAGCTGAGTACGAAGTTCAGTTTGTCCGACTCAGTCAGTACGCACCTGAGCTTGTCCCGAAGGAGCGGGAGAGGTGTGAAAGGTTCCGTTATGGTTTGGTGACGGAAGTAAAGACGTATATGCTGGCTGCTGAGTATAATAATTTTGATGTGCTGGTTGGCCGAGCAAAGGACATTGAGATGAACTTGTGTTTATCTTCTAAAAGTGCTGGTAAGCGAGTTGCTGAGTATAGTTCCGGTTGTGGATGGAACAAGAGGGGACGTGATCAGAGGTATTAGTCTTCAGCTAAGCGAGGTGGTGGTGCGCCTGCTCAGGGAGGCAAGGCAAGAGCTGATCCGAACGCATGTTGGACATGTGGATCGCGTGTCCATATGAAGCGTGATTGTCCTCGAGCTGTGAGGGAGGTGCATGCTCCTGTTGTGACTCGAAAGCTTTATAGAAGATGTCCTTTGGTCGTGCAAGATCATGTTTTTCCTGTTGATCTTATGGAGTTGCCTTTCTATGGTTTTGATGTAATCTTTGGTATGGATTGGCTTGTTGAGCATCGAGCTGTAGTGGATTGTGAGAATAAGCGAGTTTCGTTGAAGCTTGCGGATGATTATAAGGTTGTTGTGGTTGGTGAGAATGTGAAGTTTCTTGCCAATGTGGTGTCTACATTGGAGGCGAGCCGGATGCTGAGGCAAGGTTGTGAAGCTTACCTAGCTTTTGTGATGAATCCTAGTTCTAAGGAGTTGCGTGTGCAAGATATCAGGACTGTGCGAGAGTTCCCTGGTGTGTTTCCTGAGGAGTTGCCTAGAATGCCTCCTAATCGCGAAGTGGAGTTTGGGATTGAGTTGTATGAGAACACAACTCCAGTATCCATTACCCCTTATCGAATGGCACCTAAAGAGTTGAAGGAGTTGAAGACGCAATTGCAAGAGTTGCTTGATCGTGGTTTCATTCGGCCGAGTGTGTCACCTTGGGGTGCACCGGTCTTGTTTGTGAAGAAGAAGGATGGCACTATGAGAATGTGCATTGATTATCGTCAGCTTAACAAGTTGACTATCAAGAATCGGTATCCATTGCCGAGAATTGATGATCTTTTTGATCAATTTCGGGGAGCAGCTGTGTTCTCTAAGATTGACTTAAGGTCAGGGTATTACCAGTTGAAGGTGAAGGATGTGGATGTGCCAAAGACAGCTTTCAGGACGAGGTATGGGCATTATGAGTTCCTTGTGATGCCGTTTGGTTTGACAAATGCTCCTGCAGCTTTCATGGACATGATGAATCGTGTGTTTCATGAATACCTGGATAAGTTTGTGGTGGTGTTCATTGATGATATCCTCGTGTACTCGCGTACTGAGGAGGAGCATGAAGAGCATTTGAGAATTGTGTTGCAAGCTTTGTTGGAGAATCAGCTTTATGCTAAGCTGAGCAAGTGTGAGTTTTGGCTTAAAGAAGTGGTGTTTCTTTTTCATGTGGTTTCTGTTGAGGGGATTCGTGTTGATCCTCAGAATATTGAGGCGGTGATGAATTGGAAGGTTCTTAAGTCTGTTCATGAGGTCCGTAGTTTCCTTGGTTTGGCGGGATACTACCGAAGGTTTGTGGATGGGTTTTCAAAGATTGCTGCACCTTTGACGAAGTTGTTGCAGAAGGATGTTAAGTATGAGTGGACGGAAGTGAGACAGTAGGCTTTCGAGAAGCTTAAAGCAGCTTTGACGCAAGCTCCTATCTTGGTTCAACCTGAATCAGGGAAAGAGTTTGTGGTGTATAGTGATGCGTCCTATGTTGGTTTGGGATGTGTGTTGATGCAAGAGGGTAAGGTGGTGGCTTATGCATCACGACAGTTGAAGGTGCATGAGCGCAATTATCCTACGCATGACATTGAGTTGGCTGCAGTGGTTTTTGCTTTGAAGATTTGGAGACATTACATGTATGGTGAGAAGTGTACTGTGTACACGGATCACAAGAGTTTGAAGTATCTGATATCTCAGAAGGAGTTGAATCTTAGGCAACGACGTTGGGTGGAGTTGCTCAAGGATTATGATTTGACGATTGAGTATCACCCGGGTAAAGCTAATGTTGTAGCGGATGCCTTGAGTAGAAAGGTAGCTGTTGAGTTGAGGGCTATGTTTGCCAGTTTGAGTATTTCGCGTGATGGTGGTCTTGTGGCTGAGTTGCAAGTGAAACCATCTTTGGTTTAGTTGATCAAGGAAAAGCAGTTATTGGATGATTCCTTGGTGCCGCATGTTCAGGATATTGCGGAGGATAGGCCTTCGGATTTCTGTTTTAATGATGATGGAGTGTTGTGTTTTGGGAGTCGGATAGTAGTGCCCAATGATGCTGAATTGAGGCGTGCTATTCTAACTGAAGGTCATAGTAGTCCTTTTGCTATGCACCCTGGTAGTACTAAGATGTATCGTGATCTTCGTGATGAGTACTATTGGGTGGGTTTAAAGAAAGATGTCGCTGAGTTGGTGTGTCAGCGAGTTAAGGCTGAGCATCAGTTTCCTTCAGGGTTGTTGCAACCGTTGAGAATTCCTGAATGGAAGTGGGAAAGGATTACCATGGATTTTGTGTCTGGTTTACCTTTGTCACCATCGAAGAAGAATTCAGTGTGGGTGATTGTGGATCACCTGACGAAGTGTGCGTATTTCTTACCTGTGCATACTACGTACTCTTTGGATAAGCTTGCGGACTTGTACATTGCTGAGATTGTGCGGCTGCATGGTGTGCCTAAGTCGATTGTGTCAGATAGGGATCCGAGGTTTACATCGCGTTTCTGGAAGTGTTTGCATCAAGCTTTGGGTACACGGTTGAATTTCAGTACATCTTATCATCCGCAGTCGGATGGTCAGTCCGAGCGTGTTATCCAGGTTTTGGAGGATATGTTGAGGTGCTGCATGATTGAGTTTCAGGGCTCTTGGGAGAAACATTTGCCTTTGGTGGAGTTTGCGTATAATAACAGTTATCAGGCAAGTATTCAAATGGCACCTTATGAAGCTTTGTACGGGAGGAAGTGTAGGACTCCTCTTTGTTGGGCTGAAACGGGTCAGAAGTTGGTTTCGATGCCAACTTTGTTGAAAGGAACCACCGAGAAGGTGAAGCTCATTTGTGAGCGCTTGAAGGAAGCCTCTGATCGGCAAAAGTCTTACGCGGATTTGAAGCGTAAGGAGATTGAGTATGCGGTGGGTGACCGTGTGTTTTTGAAGGTTTCGCCTTGGAAGAAGGTGATGAGGTTTGGCCGAAAGGGTAAGTTGAGCCCTAGGTACATCGGACCATACGAGGTGATTGAGCGTGTGGGTCCTGTTGCATACAAGTTGAGGTTACCTCAAGAGTTGGAAAAGATTCATGATGTGTTTCATGTTTCTATGCTTCGGAAGTATATATCTGATCCTTCACATGTGATGCCTGTGGAAGAAGTGGAATTGAATCCGGATTTGACCTATGATGAGGAACCGGTGAAGATTCTGGATTCGGATAGTAAGGTTCTTCGGGGCAAGACCATTGAGTTGGTAAAGGTGTTGTGGAAGCATCGTGGTGTTGAAGAAGCCACGTGGGAACGGAAGGATGACATGATGAAGCAGTTTCCGTACCTCTTTCCTTCAGGTAAATTTCGAGGACGAAATTTCTTAAGGGGGGGAGAGTTGTAACATCCCAATTTTGGGCTTTGAAGTTTTGGGTTCGGACCGAGCCGGTCAAGTTGCGGTTCGAATATAAAGGGTGAATTTAGGAAAGCCTAGTTCGGGTTGCATTAAAAATATGGAAAAATGTCTTAAAATCCTCTTTTATTATATATAAAAGGATGGTGAAATCAATTTTACAAAATGAGGTTTGGAAGTGTGACATTTTTGTTTAGTGACTGAAATGTAATTTTCGAAAACTTGGTGACTGTTTTAAAAAGGATTGAAACTTTGAATCTTTAAGGAGCTATTTACCCTAAAGAGTTTCTCCAGATTTTTCTGAATATTAATCAATTTAATTAATGGTTTTAAATTAAGTGCAAAAGGAGGGAAAAGATATTTTGGCATTTTAACTAACTTTTCTCTAAATTTCCATTTTCTTTTCTCTCAACTTTTCTCTCAACCCAAACACATTTCTCCAGCAAAATTCCCTCTGATTTTGACCTCTAAAGATTAGATTTCAACCTTTATTTGATCTCTAATCGTTTCTTCGAAAAAACCTTAGCATTTGCTTATTGGATTTTCAAGATTTTGGTTCCAAAAAGGGAGAAACTCAAGTTTAGAGGTATGAACGTCCTTCTCCTCTAAATTCTCAGTTCTTTACTGAAATTCCCAAGTTCTCAATCCTTGATTTGTGTTTTATTAAAGGTTTTACAATTGTATTCTTGATCTTGGCTTTAAAATGCAAGATTTGGTTAATTTTTGATGAAATTCGTATGAATTGATTGGGCACTGTTTTTAGATGTCATTTTGATGTAAAATGAATGTATAATTGATGAGAAATTGAGGTTTAATTAATGCAATCCCGAATAGGTTAATTTTCCTAAGTTTTGCTTGAGTATTTGGTGGTTTTTGGGATGATCTTGATGATCTGCTATAGCTGGAGGTATAAGGACGTGATTAGATCCTTTTTGGATGTTAATTGAGGTTTAAGAATGTTTGGAATTGATGGATCTTGGCTAGGTAGTGTTGTGGAGTTGTTTGGATGTGTTTTCGGTTGTGCTTGGTAGCCGAAAATGAAGTGTGGATGAGAGTAGCGAGTTTAGGTGCTTTCATTGAAGATATTAATGCATGATGATTCATTAATCCTCTGCTTTGATGTGTTTAAAATAGGGGAGACATCTTCGGATCTTTGTGGTGGTGATCCGGAAGCTTGATCGGTGTTTCGGCAAGTTGCGAAACGGAATCGGTGAGTGGATTTTGGTTTTCAGCTTTGAAACCAATGTTTTGAAGGTTTGGGAGCTTAGTTTAAGTCTAAACAACTTTGCTAAGCTCAAGAGTAAGTTTTCGGAAAAACTCTCTTGTTGATGAACCATGAGTTGGTTGAATGCAATGTGATTGTTTGCATGTTTTAAATTCTGTTTTGAAAGTACATTTTAGCATGTTTATTGCTGATTTTATAAGCCATGTGTTGAAGGATGCTCAAGGTAAGAGATTCTTGTTTTTGAACATTGTTAAATGTGGTTTTGATGCATAACGATGCATGATGATTATGGTTTTGTTAAATGCTTTAAAACAGTGGAATATTGTTGTTAAATGATGTATATTGGCAAGTGATGTTTTGAAAATGGTTAAGAACACTATGGTGGTTAAAAGTCCATAGGTGGTTGTTGTGTTAAGAACAACATGGTGGTTAAAAGTCCATGGTTGGTTCTTGTGCTAAGGTCACAAAGGTGGTTAAAAGTCCTTGTGTGAGCCTTGTGAATTGTAAGGTCACAAAGGTGGTTAAAAGTCCTTGTGTGGACCTTGTGTATTTTAAGACCACCATGGTGGTTAAAAGTCCATGGGTGATTCTTGTGTTAAGGTCACAAGGTGGATAAAAGTCCTTGTGTGGACCTTGTGGATTGTATGAACACCATGGTGGTTAAAAGTCCATGGGAGATTCTTGTGCTAAGGACACAATGGTGGTTAAAAGTCCATATGTGGTCCTTGTGAATTGTAAGATCACAATGGTGGTTAAAAGTCCATATGTGGATCTTATGTTGATTGTACTTTGAGATGGAAAGAGATCATGATTATCACTTGTGGCCAATATGACATGTTATTGAATTTGAAGCATGAAATGCTTGTTTTAGATGCTTATGTGCATGTATAAATGTTGTTTTGAACTAAGGTTTTTAAAGGTGTTTTATAAATGCATTATTGAGTTGTTTTAAATGAGCATTCCTCACTAAGCTATTTGCTTACGCTCTCTCTTTTCTTAAACCAATAATGCAGAGCATTAAAGTGCTTGAAGTGGCAGCAAGAGGTCAAGAATCCAAGTGAAGAACTAAGCTCATGTATGGTGAATTTTTCTTACCACTATTAGCTTTTGGGCATTTGGCAATGGGGAACCTATGTTGATGTTTTTGGGAGATGTTTTGGACTCCCTAAGTTGGTTTTATGTTGTTGTTGATGATGGAACATGTATTTGGCCTTTTTGAAGTTGGTTGGGTATTGTGATGCTTGAATGGCTTTCTAAATAGGATGCATGCCTATAGAATTGGGGATTTGCTTAATTGATGCCGTGTTTGAGAATGGTTGATGCTATTATGTTCCTTGTGCATGTAATGACTTGCTGGTATGATTTGAGGGGTTTTGGATTATGTTTGATTGGTCAAAAGCATGTTAAACCAGCAAAATTCTTCAAATCTGGGCAGGTCGTATCGGAACGGGTTCTACCCTTTCGGAACGGGGGCTTGAAATGGCCTAGGCGTTTTGAAACGGGAGGAACCGTTCCGGAACGAAAATGCTACTGCCAAGCCCTGTATCGAAACGTGTTTCGGAACGGTCCCGCGTTTCAGAACAGGTCCTCCCTGTTTCGGAACACCCGACCGTTGGGCACTGAAATTGACGGTTAAATGTTTTGAAACCTTTGTGTTTTGGTCCTAAATCTTATTTATGTAATCGAATGAGTTTGAGATGTCCGTTTAAGTTGAAATTTGGCCGAAAAGCATGAAACATGACTAATTTCATAATGGTAACACAAAAATGGGTTAAGTCCTTATGATTTCCAGAATTTATGTTTTGGTCCCTAAATTCGTGTTTTGTGCAATTAAGTCCCTGAATGTTTTTCGAATGCGCTGATCTTTGAGTATGCTGATTGTATGAACATATCTAGGGTTAATGTGGATTTAGATAAGATTAAAAAGAAAAAAAAGGGTCATTAATCAAGGTTGACTTTCGGGTTGACTTTGGTTTTCCCCGTGTAAACTTCTTAATTCGGTTCAACCGTCTGGGCCGGGTTAAGGGGGTTACAGAGCCAATTTTAAAACCAAAAGTTTTTAATAGTGTCAAATTTTTTAAACCTCCTATGTTATTTTGAGCCAAATGTATTTTAAATTCTTTTTGATATAACAAAAAGGGGGAGAAATGGTATGAACAATTGATTTTTCTAGAGAATAAGGGGGAGCTTTAACTTTATTCAAAATTTAAAATCTCTTATTCAAAATTTCAAATTCTAAGGGGGAGAATCCCAAACAATTTTTCAAGTTGATTTTGTTATATCAAAAAGGGGGAGATTGTAGAAATATGTGTTTTGATATAATAATTGAAAAATGTTTTGAACTTAATTGAAAAGAATTTAAAATACTTTTTAAGTCAAAAACAACTTGAAAATAAGTTTGAGGTGTTTTCAAAAGGTTTTGTCAATATTTGAAACATTTCTAAGTAGCCAAAGCAGTTTTTAATGTACCCGTTTCGATACAAGCATAATATGTATCGATATGTTTTGAAACTGCCAGAACTCGTTTCGATACATGGTTCACTTGTTTCGATACGGATGGGTGTGGTTTTGAAAAACCCTTTGGTGTTTCGATACGCCTACGTGGCATACACCCTAACGGCTATAACCCCCAACATCTATTTCCCAATGACTATTTGAATTGTAGACTGTTTCAATACGACACTAGGCGTTCAGTACGTGCGTTCCGATACGGTCTAAAGGTGTTTCGATACGGGCCACTGCATCAGACTCCAATGGATAGTTTTGAAGAAGGGCGCTTCGTTACAACTACGCGTGTATCGAAACAGACATCATCAGAACTGCATTTATGGTGGGAAATAAAGTCTTCAACAGCTCCAATTCAACCCCAACGGTCCTAAACGGCTACAAACTTAATTGGGAGTATAAAAGGGACCTCGAAGCATCAAGGGAAGACTAATTCTTCAATTTTCAACAACGATATGATGTCAAATTGTCTTTAGGGCTTAAATTGTTCATTCATTGTACAAACAACAATTGTGAGCCTAAATTGTCAAATTTGCTCAAGTGTTTAGGTTTGGGTGAGTGCTTTAGTGTGCAAACATCAACCTTGTAAGAGGGATTTTAGTTTGCTTATATTTATCTCTTGTAGAGAGGGTTTGGTCAAGCTTTGGGCTAGAAAGCTTTGATCGTTGTAAGGGTTTCCTCCTAAGCCTAGAAAATGGGGAGAATCAATTAGTGAATTGGTTGTGAAATCCTTAGTGGGAAGCTTAGGTGGTGGATGTGGGTTCTTGTTAGAAGGTCGAACCACTCTAAATTATGGTGTCTTTTATCTTTTAGCATCCACACCTCAATCACCCAAAATTCAACTTCTCCACCAATTGGCTATCCATAACGATTGAAGTATGTAACCCCCTTAACCCAGTCTAGACGGTTGACCCGAATTAAGAAAGTTACACGGGGAAAACCAAAGTCAACCCGAAAGTCAACCTTGATTAACGACCCTTTTTTTCTTTTTAAACTTGTCTAGATGCACATTAACCCTAGTTATGATCATTCAAACAGCATGCCCAAAGATCATAAACATCAGAGATCAAACAGGGATCCAATTGAACAATTTACAACTTTAGGGATCAAACAGCATTACCATCTTGAAATTAGTCTCATTTCATGCTTCACTGCCAAATTTCAGCTCAAGCGGACATTCCAAACTCATACAATTGCACGTACAAGATTCAGGACCAATTTGCAAACATTTCAAAACATTTAACCGCCAATGTCAGCCCCCAACGGCCAAGGGTTCTGAAACAGGGAGAACCCGTTTCGAAACGCGGGGCCGTTCCGCAACGCGTACCGAAACGAGGGCTGGCAGAGGGCTTCTCGTTTCAGAACGGTGTCTCCCGTTTCGGACGCCTGGGCTACTACAGGCCACCCGTTCCGAAACGACCTGCACTGAATGCAGCACAATGCTTGTTTAAACACAGAATTGGCCAACCGAACATGCTCCGAATGCAATCAAACCACACCAGCAAGTTACTCAACACATAAGGAACATATAGGCATCAAGATCTAGATACATGATAACCCCTAGGTGCACCAACACATTAAACACATTCAAAGCTCATTCATGCATTTAAACAAGATGCATAGCAAATCAACTTAAGCATAAGGTGATCCAAACGTTGCAACATTAATCCACTTGATTTAATAACATATATCAAACTTGACCAACATACACAAACTCGTTACACATCAACATAAGAGATTTTTCCCCCATTGCCTTTATTAACTATAGCTATTAACCGAGACATACATCTCAAGTGGAGTTCTCCTTGAATCCCTTGCTCCTTGCTGTTCCAACTTCACTTATCTGCATTGATGGACAAAAAGGAGCGTAAGCACATAATGCTTAGTGAGGAATGCTCAAAACCAAAACACCATCAATGCAGCGAGTCATAAAACCTCTTTGAAAAGCAACTCGATTTGATAAACCAAAGCAATGTTTGAAAACCCTTTTCAACAACAAGCTCCAAATCATGCATAGCTCAAACATGAAAAACCAACCCTTAGCTTAGCAAGCTAAGTAAACCTTTTCAAAGCACAACTTGCAAAACATCAATTTGACCCTTTCATTGCATAGACACCAAATGCAAAGTTAAATTCAAAACCTTGGAAAACACTTCCACTTCACATTATGCATTCCTTTACTTGGTTATCATTTCAAATAAGAAACCTTTTAAAATCATTTATTTAATCAATCCAACACATGCATTAAACAAGTGCAACATATGAACCTCATCATCAACATTTGCATCATATGCCTTTAAAAACAAGTCTTAGCAAGACTTCAATGCACTAAAGAGATTTCATGAACACATGCATCATTCTCAATAGATAAACAACACTTGTTCAAACTTAACAAGCAACATGCATACTTAATACATTATGCACTTCTCATGCAACCATGCATCATTCCAAGCATCTCATGCTTCATTATAATCAAGAACATCATATTGGCTTTCAAGTGATCAACCACATCCACTTTTCAACTCAACATCCAATCGGATACGCGGATCACAAGCGTTGTCCCTACGCTTCATACACACTACCAATCCAAGGTCCCCAAATGGACTTTTAACCACCATTTGACCTCACCATTCACAAGGTTCCCATGTATGGACTTTTAACCACCATACAACCTTATCTTCCTCAAGGTTCCCATGTATGGACTTTCAATCACCATACAACCTTAACTTTCACAAGGTTCCCATGTATGGACTTTCAATCACCATACAACCTTAACTTTCACAAGGTTCCCATGTATGGACTTTCAATCACCATACAACCTTAACTTACCGATTGGTAGTTGTATAACATCACTAACGAGATCCGGGACACCCTATACAAGATCCACACATGGACTTTACACCACCATTGTGATCTTAACAAGCACAAGGTCCACAAATGGAATTTTAACCACCATTACCACCTTTGCTTACTCAAGGTCCTCGAATGGGCACTCAACCTCCATTATGACCTTAACCATCTCGTTAGGATACTTGGATGGAGTTTACCGGTTCACACTTAACCACTCCACATCCAAGGCGACTTTATTCACGGTGCACCCAATCCTATAGCCGGCTAACTATATCCGATCAAAGAAACCAAGAACCACTTACATCACTTGCCAATATAACCATCTTACCACATTAGTCCAATGATTCACATGCATAACCATAATGCAAAAACCATCATTTACCATCATCAATCCACTGTTTTTAAAGCATTACACAAAGCCATTACACATCATGCAACACCATGCATCAAAACCACATGTTCAATGTATAAAACCAAGGATCTCTTACCTTGAGCATCCTTCACATATGGCTTTCAAAACCAGCATTAAACCATGCTCAAAATATGCTTTCAAAACAGAATTCACAACATGCAAATCACATGCATTGCAACCATCAATCACAATTGCTTTTAAAACCGAATTCACAACACAAACCAAGAGCAAAAATCCATTTACTTACTCTTGAGCTTAGCAAAGTTGTTTAGAATTAAACTAAGCTCCCAAAACCTTCAAACCTTGGTTTAAAAGCTGAAAACCCAACTTCACTCACCGATACACAAAACAAGGCTAGCCAACAAGCCTTCCAAGCATCCGAAACCTTCCGCACCACCTCTAAAGCTCACGGATCAAACTTCCCTGTTTCAAGCACACAATAACAGAGGATTAATGCATCATTATGCATTAAAACACCAGCAACACAACTCAACTCGCTGCTCATCACAAATCCAACAATTCGGCTACTAAACACAACCGAAATCACCTCCAAACACTTCCAAAACTTAACCCAGCCAAGATCCATCACTTCTAACCAATTTTAAACATCAATTAACATCCAAAATGATCATAAACACATCCTTATACCTCCAGCTATAACAGATCATCAAAAACACTTCAAAAACAACCAAAAACTCAAGTAAAACTTAGGAAATTCAACCTATCCGGGATTGCATTAATTAAACCTCAACTTCTAATCAATTTAGCATTCATTTAACATCAAAAACACACCTCAAAACCTTGCCCAAACAGATCACACGAAAATCCACCAAAAATCACCAAATCTTGCATTTTAAGCCAAGATCCTTTACACAACTTCAAAAACCACTTATAAAACATTAATTAAGGATTGAAAACTTAGGAATTTCAGTAAAGAACTGAGAGTTTAGAGGAGAAGGACGTTCTTACCTCCAAACTTGAGTTTCTCCCTTTTTGGAACCAAAATTTTGAAAATCCAATTAGCAATTGGTGAGGTTTTGTTGATGAGATGAATAGAGATCAAAAGGGAATTGAAATGAGAGATTTAAGTGACAAAATCAGAAGGAAATCTCTGGAGAGAAAGTGTTTGGGTTGAGAGAAAATGAGAGAAAAGGAAAATTGGAAAATATGGAAAGTTAGTTGCAAAATAGCAAAATGATTTCCCTCCACTTTTCTTTAGTTTTAAAATCAGAATTAAACATTAAAATATCTTAGAAAAATATGGAGAAACTCCCTTTGGGTAAATAGCTCCTTAAAGATTCAAATTTTCAATCCTTTCTAAAACAGTCACTCAACTTTCAAAAATTACATTTTGGTCACTAGCCAAAATGTCACCCTTCCAAACCTCATTTTGTAAAATTGATTTCACAGTTCACTTTTATATATTAAAAGAGGATTTTAGAACATTTTTCCATATTTTTAATGCAACCCGAACTAGGCTTTCCTAATTTCACCTTTTTATATTCGAACAGCACTTTGACCGAACCAGTCAACGCCCAAAACTTCCAAGCCCAAAACCGGGGCGTTACAAAGTAAATCGAGCCTATGAAGCCTAACATATAATATGTTGTAAACTCTATAGAAATTTTGGCATTTAACCTAGTAGTAGAGATGTCTAACATTTTCCTTAGCCTCTCACGATGGAATCTGTAAACACCCGAACCCGTCTATGCGTTTCACCTGACTCCGGGCGGTCACAACCTATAATTAAACTTCCCTTAAAATATCTCTGTCAAAATATCAAACTAATATTGTTCCACCTAGTGGTAACTTACAACCCATACTTTAGAAACATGGTAATGAAGATGAATCAAATATAATTCTCAAGACGATTATGAAACCCATCAGTCTTTGCTTTCAATCCATACCTAAACTAATAAGTAATAGTTTAGTAACATGCGGTTACACCAATCTAAATGTTAAATGTGTCGATCCTCCAATTATAGGCATATCGTATCAGAATATAGGCATAAGTCACCCAAATACAAACAATTTGGAAGATAAGGACATTACAACAATCTAAATGCTAAATGTGTCGATCCTCCAATTACCGAGTCTGAAGGGTAGTCTATCACAAGAATCTGGAAGGGAAAAGAGGTGGGCATGAGCTATAGAGCTCAGTGTGTTCTAATAAGTGCAGATCATACAAGCGTAAATACATACTAGTCATATCATAAAAACACATCATTATTCAATGCAAATGTTCAACCTTACACCATAAGGACTGCGTCCATAAGGACTTAACCTAGGCCCGATGGGCATAGGTGCCACCTAAGGGGTTGCCTTAGGTCCATAAGGATTTACCCGTGCTAAATCATTGGAACCTACCCAAGGTGAGACCTTGAGTTCATAAGGATTTACCAGCTGGATTAGGGCTGTACCAATAGAGACTTCATAATATAACCCAACAGTATACCCTAGATAACAATCGGTATTCAGATTTCAAACATGAGTAACATAATACATATGGAAGACATATTCCATTTGAGGCATCAAAAATAGAAGTTCATGCTCTTTAGACACATATAAGGGCATACCATTGAGCAGACGATATCATCATTCATCATGCAAACTGAGTGTACCATCATAGGTCATGCTAACATATTATATTATTACTTACACCAGGTAGACATACAATATTATCGTAGAGAAAATAACCACATAGCACAATCATATACTAAGTATATAGATCAAGCAGACTTACAACGAGTAGGAAGAAAATGCTATCATATGACCAGTTCATCATTTCATCAAGCATATCATTGTTCATAATTAAGTCATTAGGTTGTGTACTAACATATAATAATCATACAACACATTCAACTGAATGTAGCACACATGGAACACACCTCAAAAGCTGGTCGGAGAAGGGTCTAACGGACACCAGCCTCAGTACGCTCGGATACAGGGTCGAATCCAAGATCATGAAAGAGTAATGGCCATAATGTGAAATAAGAGTTAAGCTTGTTTCTATACACTGAGTTTAAATTCATACTGGCATTCACTGAAGAGTAAGAGTGACCGGATCGAGAGGACCTAGGCTGAGCGGGAGAGTGGTCACACGAGTCTCGAGTACCTTTACACAAATAGTACATTATTAGTCCTTTGGTCCATTCAATCTCAATTTAAATTGCCCAAGTCAAAATATACATGTTTCGGTTTTAAGGTTAGATTCGGAGGTCTTGGAGTCATAATTTCACAATGCGGGTTTCAAAATTGGACTCAAGACGTCGACAAATATAAAATAGGGCTTTTTCATAAATTGTGACTTTTGGGTCAAAGTCAAAGCTGGCGTCAGCAGTCAAGTCAACGCTGATGTCAGCATGACATTATCGGTCAAGGTGAATTGAGTTGACTTGGTGAGTTAACTAACTGAGTCAACTCAAGCGAGTTGACTCAGCCGGGTAGGATGCGGGTTAGAGGTGGGTCGAACTCAGGTCGGGACGGTTCGGGTCTGGGTTATGGGCCGACCGATTTAATTGGTCTTGATGGTTCCGGCCAGTTCACTTACCCAAAATTTTAGGTTGCTGGAGATCTCAACAGGCGTGATTCTATCGGAGAAACATAGATCAACGAACGGGCTCAAAAATACATCCAACAATATATCCAAATATGGCCGGGAACTTACCGGAAAAGCTCTAAAATGAAACGACGCGACCGGAAAAATGCGATGCCGATGAGGCTCTTCCCAACGTCGTTACGGTGAACAACCAAGAGGGTTTTGATCAGCCTTTGACGCCAGTCGCGCCTGGTCCAACGTCGTTCACCAACAATGGTGACGTTGGCCGCAAACGACAATAAGAGGCACACAAAATTTGACGAAGCATCAACCCCATGAGACGATGATCGGGAAGGCAAAGCGGCAAGTGAAAGGTAAGGGTTTGACCGCTGTGCAACGGTGAAGCTGGTGGTGGTGGCGATGTACGCCATAGAGCAACGGTGAGTGTCAGTGCTGGTTCACCGGAGATTCGGGGAGAGGAGGGTTTTTTTAGGGGTTCGAAGAGACGACTGACTTAGAGAATGAGGTAGGTGAACATACACATTTTTATTAAATGTAGATAAAAAATGATCTTGTGTTAGTCTTAAAGTGTAAAAGAGGGGGCAATATCAGAAGTGAGCCTTTGGCTCAATGGCTTGTATGTTGAATGGTGAGGGTTGATGTCGCGGGTTCGAGCCTCCACACCCTCACCTTCATTTCCCCTTATTTTATATTTAATTTTAATATTATTTTTAGCCGAGTGTTACAACTCTACCCTCTTTAAGAAAAATTTCGTCCTCGAAATTTACCTCCACATAACTTTAACCATAGGGATACGTTTGTTCCTCAGAATCCTCTCGTCCGAATCTAGAATCTGTATTGGTCCCTTTTCATATGACAAGTCTGGCCTCAACTCAACATCCTGAACCTGAATGTCATGACTGGGATCTGGATGATATTGGCTTAGCATGGATACGTGAAAGACATCATGGATACGATTGAGCCGATGAGGTAATTCAAGATGATAGGCAACTGACCGAACTCTCTTCACGATACGATACGACCCAATGAATCTCGGACTCAGCTTACCCTTATGCCCAAATCTCATAACTTTCTTCCATGGGGATACTTTTAGAAAGACTTGATCACCGTCCTCAAACTCAATATCCTTTCTTCTCCGATTAACATAAGATTTATGTCTGTCAAAGGATTTTTTTAGACGATCACCGATTAGTCTGACAGTCTTTTCAGTGTCTTGGATCAACTCCGGACCCAAAGTCTTCTTATCATACAACTCGATCCAATAGATAGGAGTTTGGAACTTGCAACCATACAAAGCTTCATAAGGTGCCATGCGGATACTAGCCTGGTAGCTGTTATTATAAGCAAACTCGGCCAAGGGCAAGAAATCTTCCCAACTACCGTGGAAGTCGATCACGCATCCCCTTAACATATCCTTTAGAATCTGAATTACCCTCTCAGACTAACCATCGGTCTATCGATGGAAGGATGTACAAAAATTCAAACGTGTACCCAAAGCATTATGCAAGGCCGACCAGAAATGAGAAGTGAACTTTGGATCTCGATCAGATATAATAGATAAGGGTACACCATGGAATATGACAATCTCTAAGATATACAATCTAGCCAACTTCTCTATAGTATAAGTAACTCGAACGAGAATGAAGTGAGCTGACTTGTTGAGTCGATCAACAATAACCTAGACAAAATCCTTTTTAGAAGGAGATAGAGGCAACCCGGTAACAAAATCCATCGTGATATGCTCCCATTTCCACTCGGGAATCTTAATGGGCTTTAATAAACCAGAAGGATGCTGATGTTCCTCTTTGACGAGCTGACAAGTCATACAACTCGACACATAATCTGATATATCCTTCTTCATACCCTCCCAACGGTATCTTTCCTTCAGGTTTTGGTACATCTTGTCTCCACGAGGATGAATGGCATAAGGGCTGCTGTGAGCCACACTAAGTATGGCTCGCTTTAGGTTGGCATCACCGGGGACACAATAACGACCCTTGAAGCACAGAACACCAGCCTGATTGAAGGCATAAATAGATGTGGATCCCCGCTCAACTTGTTGTATGACTGGAAGTAAGGAATTGTCTAAGAGTTGTTTGGCCTTAATCTCTTCGGCAAAAGTCAGTTTAACTTGCAATTCCGCCAGTAAACGACCATCACTATAAATGCTCATCCTGGCAAACAAGGATCTCAGGTCGGATATGGTCTCATGACTCAAGGCATCGACAACAACATTGGCTTTTTCTTGGTGGTACTCAATCACATAATCATAATCCTTTAGAAGCTCAACCCAACGAAGTTGCCTCATATTTAAATCCCTCTAAGTGAGGATATACTTCAAGCTCTTGTGATCAATAAAGATATAGCACTTCTCTCCGTAGAGATAGTGCCTCCAGATTTTCAGAGCAAAGACCACCGCAGCTAATTCAAGGTCATGGGTCAGATAGTTACATTCGTGTAGTCATAACTGATGTGATACATAAGTGATAACCTTCCCATCTTGCATCAGTACACAACCAATCCCAGAGTGTGAAACATCATTGTAAACTAAGAAGTCGTTACCCGACTCGGGTTGGGTCAAAACCAGGGCTTGGGTCAAAACCATCTTTAATTTATCAAAACTAGCCTGTTGGGCCTTAGTCCAAATAAAAGGAACATTCTTCCTCAGAAGCTTTGTCAAAGGGGCATCAATGATGGAGAAACCCTCGACAAAGCGGAGGTAGTAACCAGCTAAACCCAAAAAGCTACGGATCTCAGAGACATTATTGGGTTGCTTCCAACTAGTGATAGCCTCGATCTTACTGGGATCAACTTGAATACCTCAAGAAGATATAACATGTCCCAAAATGTCACATCTCTGAGCCACAATTCACACTTGCTCAGCTTAGCATACAGGCGATGCTCTCTCAAGGTTTGCAGAACAATCTTCAAATGCTCAACATGCTCAGATTTTGTTCGAGAATAAACAAAGATATCATCAATAAACACCACAACAAATTGGTCTATATAGGGTCGGAACACGCGGTTCATCATGTCCATAAAGGCTGCAGGTGCATTGGTCAAACCAAAAGGCATGACAAGAAACTCATAGTGCCCATATCTAGTGCAGATAGCTGTCATCGCAACCTCAGATCCCTTTATCTTCAGTTGATAGTATCCAGACTGAAGATCAATCTTTGAGAAAACTGTGGCTCCCCAAAATTGATCAAAAAATTGTAGATCTTGGGTAACGGGTATATGTTCTTAACTGTCAGTTTGCTCAACTTCTGATAATCAATGCATAATCAGAGTGAACCATCTTTCTTCTTAACGAAAAGGACTGGAGCTCCCCAGGGAGAGGAGCTAGGTCGAATGAAACCTTGGTCAAACAACTCTTGCAACTGAATTTTCAACTCCTTAAGTTATTTAGGGGACATACGATAGGGATTCATGGATACATGTGCAGACCCTGGATAAGTCACAATCTTAAACACAACATCCCTATCCGGAGGTAACCTGGGCAACTCTTCGGTAAAAACATCAGAAAATTCGCTGATACTGCAAATTTTCTTAATCTTGGATAAGGAACCCTTCGTGTTTAGGAAGCAAGAAATGAAGGTCTCATATCCTTTCCGGATCATCTTGTCGGCTACAGTGGCAGATACTACATTGAGCAGGTAACCTCGTCGCTCACCGACCAACACCACTGACCGACCATCTGAAGTCTTCAGAATAGCCCTCTTAGACTTACAATTCAGATTGACCTGATGTTACGTCAACCAATCCATGCCAAGAATTAGATCGAACTTCTCCAAAGGAAGCTCCATAAGGTCAATCGGAAAGATTTCCCTATGAACCTCAATAGGACAACGCCTAAACACATTATCCACGATCACTTACTGACCCACTGAGCTCATAACTACAACAATACTCTCTGTGGCTTCTATCAGAATTGGAAGGTCTCGGGAAACAGATCTTGAAATGTGGGAGTGAGTGGAACCATTATCAAGCAATGCAATGACATCATGCTCATCTCTATCATCCCAACATCTGGTAGCATACACAAGTGTTGGCTGCCTAGCCTCAGACAAAACTGGTCCCCCACTCTAATATGATCGAGCTCTAGTGTCAGTCTTAGCAACAGATGCAGAAGGTCTACTCTGACTACGACCCCTGGCTGGAGTCTGTAGAAGTCTATGAGCGTGCAGGGGTCTGGGAGGATGCCCGAGGTGCAGAAGATTGAACATGGCAATTCTTCAGAAAATGGTCTCCGAACCCACGTCGAAAACATATACCGGTCTTCCTTCTACACTCGCCCCTATGTCACTTGTCACAGTTCACACAAAGGGGTATAGGGGTGAAACAGGACGAATCACCTCTACTAGAAGCTGGGGTTGAAGAAGCATCAAGCCTGGATCCAAAATTACCTCTTTGATGACCAGAAGTGCGATTCATCTTACCAGGACGCGAGGAAGGCTCAGGAATGGGAGTCCTCTTAGACCGCTCTCGATCAACTCTACCTCCACCAGTGGCTGCCACTGGTGAAGAAGCATCAGGCCTGGATCCAAAATTACCTCTCTGATGACCAGGTCTTTAGCTTTCTCTACTATAGTATCGAAGTCCTTATCTAGATGACCAACAACATGTACACATAGCTCATATCTCAGGCCCATCAAAAATTTACGACACTTTTCCCTCTCGGTAGGCACCAAACTAGCCCCAAATCAGAGTAAGCCATAGAATTCTGTCTCATACTCGGATACAGACATATCTCCTCGAGTCAGGGTCCTGAATCGTTCTTGCATCTGCCTCATGTATCGCTCGCGAACAAAGCAGCTCTTGAAGCGCTCCTTGAAGAATTCCGAAATCAAATAGGTCGCAGGAACACTATTTAACCACAGATTCCCACCAAGTGGGGGCATTCCCATACAACATAGAGACGACTCTCAAATATCTCATGGGTGGCTTAAGACCCAAAATATCCATACACCTCTCCATATCATGGAGCCATTCCTCTACCTCGGTCGGGGCTCCACCAGTAGGGCCATCAAAAGTTCCCGCCCCATTCGTAATCAAGGTCTGAGAGATGGGAACCTCAAGGATAATACCAGCTACTCTAACCGCACCGGATATCAAATGCAAAAATGTCTACTAAGGGCTTCGTCAGACACAGATGTGGGAGGCTTAGAAGAAGACGGTGCTTCTCTAACCGAAGTAGACATATCAATCCCAGAGGCAGACTGAGGAGCAGTCACCACAGTAGGACCAGGTGGTGCGGGAGTCTCGGTAGGACCAGGGACAAAAGCAGGAGTAGGTGGCTCAACCACCAGATCATTCATAGCGTCGTCAAACTGGTCAAGTCTACCGCGTCTCCGAATAGGTCGATGTCCTCTTACAGCACTCATAGCAGAGGATCTCTACAAGGAATAAGCTTAGGCTTAGTTCATAGCAATGGAGAATCGAAAACAATTAAGTAGACAACATTGGGGTGACTTAGCTCATTTCAAAACACCTTTTTGTAAAACTTTTCAAACATTGCGTAAAATGGACTCATACACAATCCAAGGTTTTTAAAACCAAATGCTCTTATAACACTAAATGTAACCACCAAATACCGCCTATGCGTTTCACCTTACTTCAGGCGGTCACAACCTATAATTAAACTTCCTGTAAAATCTCTCTGTCAAAATATCAAACTAATATAGTTCCACCTAGGGGAAACTTACAACCCATACTTTAGAAACCTGGTAATGAAGATGAATCAAATATAATTCTCAAGACGATTATGAAACCCATCAATGTTTGCTTTCAATCCATACCCAAAATAATAAGTAATAGTTTAGTTACATGTGGTTACAAAATAGGTTATATGAAAGCATAATATGTTTAATTGTAACCTAAAGCCATCATCCGACAAAATCCATAAGACATATCGTATCAAAATATAACATAAGTCACCCAAATACAGACATTTTGGAAGATAAGGACATTGCAACAATCTAAATGCTAAATGTGCCAATCATCCAATTGTCGAGTCTAAATGATAGCTTATCACAAGAATCTGGAAGGGAAAAGAGGTGGGCATGAGCTAGAGAGCTTAGTTTGTTCCAATAAGTGCAAATCATACATGCATAGATACATACTAGTCATATCATAAGAACACATCACAATTCAATGCAAATGTTCAAGTATGTACAAGGGTTTACTATTAACTACCCTCCAACCTTACACCAATATGCAGTCCCCAAGAACTGCATCAATAAGGACTTACCCTAGGTCCAATGGACATAGGTGCCTCCTAAAGGGCCGCCTTAGGTCTATAAGGATTTACCCGTGCTAAAGCATCAGAACCTACTAAAGAGGAGACCTTGAGTCCATAAGGATTTACCAGCTGAATCAGGGTTGTACCAACAGAGACTTCATAAGATAAACCAACAGTATACCTCGGATAACAATCGATGTTCAGATTTAAGGCATGAGTAACAAAATACATATGGCAGACATATTCCATTCGAGGCATCAGAAATAGAAGTTCATGCGCTTTAGACACATATATGGGCATACCATTGAACATATGATATCATCATTCATCATGCAAACAGAGTGTACCGTCATAGGTCAAGCTAACATATTATATTATTAGTTACATCAGGTAGACATACAATATTATCACATAGCAAATAACCACATAGCCCAATCATATACTAAGTATACAGATCAAGTGGACTTACAACGAGTAGGCCGAAAATGTTATCATATAACAAGCTCATCATTTCATCAAGCATATCATCGCTCATAATTAAGTCATTAGGTTGTTTACTAACGTGTAATAATCATACAACACATTCAACTAAATGTAACACACATGGAACACACCTCAAAAGCTGGTCAGGGAAGGGTCTAACGGACACATGCCTCAGTACGCTCGGATATAGGGTCGAATCCTAGATCATGAAAGAGTAATGGTTATAACGTGAAATAAGAGTTAAGCTTGTTCTTATACACTGATTTTAAATTCATATTGATATTCACTGAAGCGTGAGGGTGAGCGGATCGAGAGGAGCTAAGATGAGCTGGAGAGTGGACACACGAGTCTCGACTACCTTTACACAAATAATACTATATATTATTCTTTTGTTCAATTCAATCTCAATTTAAATTGCTCAAGTCAAAATATGCATGTTTCATTTTTCAAGTTAGATTCGGAGGTATTAGAGTCATAATCTCGCAAAACGGGCTACAAAATCAAACTCAGGACGACGAAAAACATAAAATAGAGCTTTGTCAGAAATTTTGACTTTTGGGTCAAAGTCAACGCTGACGTCAGCATGACGTCATCGATCAAGGTCAAATGAGTTGACTCGGCTAGTTAACTCACTGTGTCAACTCGGGCGAGTTAACTCTCTGAGTTGACTCTGCCGAGTCGGGTCAGGACGATTCGGGTATGAGTCTAGGTCATGGGCCGACCGGTTTAATTTATCAGGTCACCGGAGATCTCAACAGGCGCGATTATGCCAGAAAAAAATAGATCAACCAACGGGCTCAAAAATGCATCCTACAGTATATCCAAATATGGTATGGAACTTACCGGAAAAGCCCTAAAACGAAACAACGCGGCCGGAAAAACGCGATGCCGATGATGCTCTTCCCGACGTCGTTACAGTGAACGGCCAAAGGGGTTTTGATCGACCTTTGACGTGGGTCACACCCAAAGCAACTTCGTTCACCAACAACGATGATGTTGGACAAAAACGACAACAAGAGGCACACACGATTCGGTGAAGTTTCAAACCCCATGGGATGGGGATCGGGAAGGCAAAACGGCGAGTGACAGGTAGGGGTTTGATCGTTGAGCAACGTTGAAGCCGGTGGTGGTGGTGGTGTACGCCACGGAGCAACGATGAGAGTTGAGGTCGCGGGTTTGAGCCTCTACATCCTCACCTTCATTTCCCCCTTTTTATATTTAATTTGACTATTATTTTTAGCTGGATGTTATAGAATCATACTAATTCCCACCTTCATTCATTTATTTTGAAAATAAATTTATTGAATTTAAAAAATTAATAAAGATTTAATTAAATTTAGGACATAACTGATTGACTATGTAAATAATGGGGACCAAATGTGTAATCATACAAAATTGTGTTAACTGTCACGTCACCTCCATCGTTTGGTTTTAACGACAGATGGCTTGATTGATACAACTTAAATAGTTATGTGGTCTAAATGACACAATTGAAAGGATGGTGGTCGCATCGAAACTAACCCATAAATAGGTGGTTATTTAAGTAGTTTACCCTTTAATTTAATTTAATTAATTATGACTTTTTAGTATGTATTTAGGTTTCTAGGAAACCATTGGCCTAAAACGTGATTCCTTAAAGGAGACATTTTGTGCACGCGTTTTATTATTTTTTGGATAAATTGTGTATCATTAATTACTCGGAAAACAAAAGAAATTTACTACAAAACATCGAAAAAAACTATACGAACCCCCAGGCTATATAAAGAGGGTCATGAATAACCAACGATTTATCTATACATCTTTGCACAAGCTTAATTCGAACAACCTCTTTAATTACAGTAAGAAGACCCTCCAAGCTACGAATCTGACCTTCGAACTGCTTGTGGTTACGCTTGTCCCAAATGTAGTAGACAATAACATTGCAGGAGATGCGCATCACATAAGATCGTAGAGATATGCCTTTCAGCCGTGAGGCCCATGCCACGTCCCTCTCCCAGCCAGTTGCAACACACACAACACCGTTTAAAGCAAAGATCTCCTTCCAAAAACGCGAGGCAAACGGACATTCCGAGAAGAGATGCCCATGAGACTCATTCCCACCCTTGAAAAGGACACAAGTAGTCGAGTTAACTACTCCCCACTTCAACAACCTATATTTAGTCGAAAAGCGACCGGAGATCGCCAACCAAGAAATAATAACATGTTTTGGGACATGCTGGGAAACTATATTAGATGGTTCCAACTTACCTTTTCCCTCTTAACTCGTATCGTTTTCCAAATAACCCCTGGATTCAAACTATCAAGAGTAGCCACATAATCAAAATAAGGCTTTGCTTCAACTCTCAACTTGAGTAGCCTCTGTATTGTCCAACTCATCAAACCCTTAGACTCCACATCCAAAAAAATCAATGCCTTTGAATGCGTAAAATTTTATCCAAACCACCCACAAGGAACCATTATCTGCATGGATGTTTCAGATAAGATAAAACAAACCAATCCCTCTCGACTTTCAAACAACAGACTTGTTACCATTATACATTCGCACCATGAGCAGGAACATCAATGCCCTTCCAAAAGATACTAGTACAAATCTTCTCAATCTTTCTTAGAACACTATTTGGTAAGACGAGCTACTTACACCAATAATTTGTGACCCCTAGGAGGACTGATTTGATAAGTTGCAACCTCCCTACAAAGCTAAGATTTCGAGTAGAACAGTATCGCAATTTAGCTCTCACTTTATCGAAAAGAGCCTGTCAGTTACTCTCAATAAGCTTTCTTGTAGCAAGAGGAACTCCTAGATATCAAACAGGGAGGGCCCCAATCGAAAGCAAATTTCTTCCTTGATGGTAGAAAATATTCCGAGACACCAGCTAGAAACAACTCACATTTAGATGCATTAAGTTGTAACCCTGAAATTTCATAAAACATGGCCAACACGCACTTAACTCCTACCAATAAATCTATAGTTCCTTTGTAGAAAATTAGCAGATCATCTGCAAAACACATGTATGTTAACCCAAGCTTTTGACACTTTGGGTGATATTGAAACACACCATTATGGGCAGCCAAATCCAATAATTTTGAAAATACATTCATTACAAGCACAAAAAGGTAAGGAGAAAGATGATCCCCTGTCGATTCCCCCTTTTCCATAGGAAGTACCCAACAAGACTTTCATTGAATGATAGAAAAAATCTAGTAGAAGTAAGACAATTTCTGATCCATTCGCGAAATTGGAAAGACACACCCAAAGCTTCCAGCAGAACTATGATAACATCCCAAGAGACACTATCAAAAGCTTTCTAGAGGTGTAATTTTAATGCACACCTAGGGGAGAGATTCTTCCGAGCATACCCCTTCACAAGCTCATGTGCGAGTAGTGTATTATATGTTATACTTCTCCCTAGAATAAAATCAGCTTGACTAGAAGATACCAGACTAGACAAATAGTGGACCAATCTTCCCACCAGTATCTTAGTGACGGCCTTATAGATCACCGAACAACACAAGATTGGTCTAAAGTCCTTCATCTTACTAGGATTTGACACTTTCGGGACAAGCGTAACAAACGAATTATTGAATGCTGGAAATAAACAAGAGATGTCAAATAAATACCCAATTGCATCCACAAAATCAGTTCCCACTACCTTCCATGCTTTCTTAAAGAGAAAACGAGAATAACCATTAGTTCATGGGGCTTTGTCATTCCCCTGGGCAGACAGAGTGCTCTGAATCTCCTCTGTAGTTACTCTTTGCAGAAGCTCATCCCTGGCTAAATCAAGCAAACAGACTTGCAACAAACCCTTTAACATTTTAAGAGAGCAAGTCGATACATTAGGGTTAGAAGTACCATACAACCAAGTGAAAAACCCCACAATTTCAACAGACATATCCCCAAAATACTCAAGCCTTACACCCTGATCATCTTTGTAACACCCAAAAAATTACGCCCAAATTGTAAACCCTAGATTTGAAAATTATCCTTAATTTAGAAATCTAATTTTGAAATCCCTAATTAAAAACCCTAACAATTGAGAAATTTGGATTTCATGGGCAAATCGCAATTTTTAAAAATTCGAGGATAATCCTGCGATTTTCTAAAATGTATCGGTCATCATAGTAACTTTATTTAAATTTTGGATTAATCCGCAAATTAACAAGTTTCATTTAAAATTGAATTCCTCGTAAAAGTCATCATCATTTGTTTATTTTTTTTAACTTTATTTTCCGTTTTAATTATTATTATTGTATATTCTTAACCTATATATATATCGGTCTCTCTTATTTATGATCGAACAATTAAATAAAAACCTAAAGTCTCTCTTATTTAGGATCGAACAATTAAATAAAAACCTAAAAAAAACTAAAGCCCAAAGCTTTATTCTCAAAAGCTTTCCCTGCCGCAGTTCTTTAAATTTATTTCCCTACCTCTCTAAGCTGGATGTGGCTTCAGCTGGTTAAAATTCCTTCACCGATTTGCTTCAAGTTCTCGTGCCTAAGCAAGGTTTTGTGAATTATGCTTTTTAGAAAGCCATGTTTTATTTCTTTTCATTTTCTTTTTCCTATTTCATTAACACGTATTATTTATTCATTAAATTTTAAAGTGAAGCAATCATTACATTAAATTCATACAAATTTTCTTTCTTTAATTTTTATATACATATATTAAGTATATTTCAATTTCGATTTTGAGAATTATTTGCTACCATTCGAATTAGTTCAAGATTGCATAATTCGGTTTTTGACGTTTTTTATAAAAAAAAACATGTGCTGGAATTTATTTGAATACGTATATATTTTGATCCTTCGATTTTACATTCTAGTATCGACTCAATCAATTATGTGGTGGTAGCTAAACAAATATTATTACTTATTCGAAATCTCATCGAACCATTGTTACAGTCGATAGTAATAGTGTTAATATAGGATTTTTATCGTAGGTTCCGATACAGTTGGACCTAGTACTTCTGGTCGTGGAAAGCGTGTCTTTCAGTAGATTGAGTTTGCTTTGGCTAAGGTGTGTCCTCTGCTTGTCCTATACTATATGTGTTGATGTTGTGTGATGTTTGACTGTGAAATATGTTGTTGCTATGTGATGGTTGATTGTAAAATATGTTGTGAACTGGGCTATGTGATATGTTGTGATCTGGACTATGTGATATGATGTGATCTGGGCTATGTGATATGTTGTGATATGGACTATGTGATATGTTGTATGTCATTCTGTTAAACAACATACATCAGAATCTGAATAGTTAATTATCGGACTAAATGCTCATGCATTTTCGGACTAAATGCGCATGCATTTTCAGTTTAATGATGTTGCATTCGGATTGGAATCAGAACATTCATGTCATATCATTCGGGTGGGAAAATGTACGGAGGAAGTTCAGTGGTTTCATCCTTCGGGTTGAATTCCACTTCGGATCAGTGGTTCCACCCTTCGGGCTGAGTTCCACTTCGGATGGTGACGATGTAGAGAGTGGTTCAGGGGAACTTTACTCTTCGAACGGTGATGTAGATGGGTTCATGATATAGACTTAGGTGCATCGTGCTCTGCATATCTGTATATTCGATTAACTGTTGGAATGACTATGTTGACTGTATAATTCTTGTGATTTTCTGTTTGATGCACCTTAGAGACACACTGAGCTTAATAGCTGACTCCCCCTTAGCTTCTATTTCAGATTCTCAGACATAGGAGTTCGGTACTTGGAGAACCACAATTATCAGATTTATTACTATTCTAGTATGGATATTCTTAGTTTCTAGTTTTATTTCGGTTTTATTGCGATTATTTTATTATTTGGGGTTTTATGTAAACTCGATTATTTTTATTTTTATTTGGGATTTTATAACTGTTTAGCATGCATGGGGATTTTAATGTGATATTTTCCTACTCTGTTTTGGATTATCTTATATGTACGACTTCGTTTTCGAGATAAAAATTTCAATGATAAACGAAACTGTTTTAAATTCATATTTTGAGTATTAATTTCTGGAAACCTAATAAATAAATTACTTGAGGGTTACGTTTTCAATCCGACTTCCTATATTCGGCCCATAACCTTTAGGTCGGGTTTAGGGGGTTACAATCTTCCAGCACACGAATGGTGTTCTTAAGCTTCACTGCAACAGTCAAATGGAAGAATTTGGAGCTTTGGTCACCATCTTCCAGCCACTATACTTTTTCTCTCTACTGGAAGAACAAACACTCAGCCTTCTCCAACTCTTGAAGCTTCTCTTGCAATATTTTTTCTCTATTCATATCCACATCCCTAGGAGAAAGATTGACAAGCTGCAGATGCTAAAGAAGCACTCGTTTGCATCGTACCTGATCTGAAATATTCCCAAAATATTCGTGATTCATTTGCTTTAAAGGACCCTTCAAACGTTTAAGCTTCCTAAATAGGACCTACATTGGGTTTCCCTACACATGTTGCTGTTAAAAGTCATGCCCCACCAATTTTAGGAAATCAGAATGAAGATCCCAAAAGTTAAGAAACTAGAAAGGCTTAGGCTTGTTATCAGGCATTTCTTTTGCTATCCAAACCACCCAGGATTATGGTCAGACACACCAGGGGCATGGAACTCAACATGAGATTTAGGGAAACTAGTAACCCAAGCAGAATTGACTAAAACTCTGTCAAGTTTCTTGGAAATAAACTCCTCATGTTGCTTGTTGGACCATGTGAACAAAGGCCCATAGTAAGCATGATCAGACAGCTCCAAAGCCTTAAAGTAATCCTGAAAATGACCCATATCAGAGGTGTATACAACCGCATCAGGATTAGAACACTCTGAAGCTTGTAGGTGAATGTTAAAATCTCCATCTAGTATCTAAGGCACAGACTAGTAAGCAACCACTTTTAAATGTTGCCAAAGATTCCTTCTCTGAACATCATTATTACTTTTATAAACAACAATAACATTAAACTGAGAACCTCTAAACACACCACTAGCTGTAATGCTTTGATCTGTGACCACACATCCTAAAATTTGCAGCCCATGCTTCCAAAGCAACCAAATTCTACCATTTACAGCCTAACTATAATTTGTACAGTACTCCCAATCATCTAAATGATAAAAAATGACCTTAGAACTATCCTCCTTAACTTTAGTTTCTAAAAGACACATAATATCAAAATTCAAAATATGTAATCTGTGCAGAATCATCCTTCTCTTATGGGGATTATTAATTCCCCTTACATTCCAAAAATATATTATCATTGGATAAGATGAAGGGAATTACCAACGGTTGTGGGAACAACACGCACATTGATCAACTTAACTTTTCCCATAGCAATCTTTTTCTTGTTTTTTAAATCCTAGACCAAGGCCCATTGGGAAGGTTTTTTTTTCTCTTTAGCAGATTGTCCTATTCCCTTCTTTTCCTATACAGATGCTTGTAGAGTAGGGAATTCAGAATCCTCATCCGTACTTCCATCCAAAGCAGCTACTACCTCAGCTTCAGTTACATAAATTTCTCCTTGCACAGGCCCAGAGGAATGAGCAGCCACATCATTAACATTAACCTGAACATCAACAGCTCCAGAAACATTCTCTAAAGGTTGAGCATTCTTAGCAACAACAACAGGGTCATGTGCCTGGACATCAACAACTTCAGAAACATTCTCTAGAGATTGAGCATTCTTAGTAGTATCAAGTACAAGAGCCTGAAAAATTTCAGACCTAGCCTCTAAAGTAAGAGCAATCTCTGCATCAGCTAGATAAGTCTTAGAACCAATCAGTGAATCTTGATCAGTATCTTCAACATGATTCGAGGATTCACCAGGCTCACTAGAAGAAATAGGCCCCTCAACAGGAGCTTTCTGTCGCTAGACCTGAACAACCTTAAGATCATTCATCGAACAAGTCTTCTCAGCATATCCAAAAACCTTACATTTCGAACAACTAGGGAGCAGCCAAGGCACAACAATTCTAACAGGATGCACCCTACCATCTCGCAAATGGACATTAATAAATTTAGGGAGCTTCAAAGAAGCAACAATTTCAACACAGACCGTTTCATACTCTAATCTCTCACGATTAGCATTTACCGAAACCATATACAAAGGGTTTCTCAAAGCACTAGCTATGTAACTCAACCATAATTTTGTATACAGTTCAAGAGGCAAGTTATAAAGTTGCACCCATACAAGCATACACACAACATCAAAATCAAGCTTACACATGTTAGGTTCCTAGTTACGCAAAACCAGATGCTTATTCTAGATGTGCCAAAGGCCATTCTCAAGCACCCAATCTCTAGCATCAATGCTCGTGAAAGAAAAAAAAAACATAAAGTTTAGGGCCAGCTAGACTCACCTAACCCTCGAAACCTTCCCCCGAAGCAAGTCAACTATCTTATGCATTGTGCTGAAATTTGGGGCTGAACCAATAAACTGCCCAACGAGAGCCAGTTATCATTTCGAATCTCCATCTTCAAACACTTTCTTAGGAGGCTGAATAAGAAGAGATCCCTCTCTGGAACTAGGAGAGAAGAAATGCAATGAATGGTCCTTAGTGCCCGTGAATAACTTATTCCAATCAATCGGAGCACGATACATAAAAATTTGAATAAGGAAGTCAGAAAAGAAAAAAAATCCCCAAAAACAAAATACCCACAACAGAACTAAAATAATCAAGAAAAACCCAGAAAAATCACGCCGCCAATGAAGAATCCCTCAATCACCATTAGACATGTTAACATGCGCCTTGAGAGAAAACGTCTTCATTGCCATTTTTGAATTATCAATTTTTTACGTGTTTTAATTTAATTGGCTTAGTTGTGTTTTTTTCATAAAAATATGAGAACTACTGATTATATAATTAATGTAGTCATTATTTTTTTTCCAAGGTGCGGAAAAAACTAAAACTACATAAATGGTCACCAAACTTTTAGGGTAGATTTTTTTTGTTCACCTTATTTTTAAAATATCCGCTAAGGTCACCCAAATTTTAGTTCGATTTCAATATATTCACCGAACTTTTAGTTTGCTTTCAATATGGTCCCTCTCGTTAGAAGATTACGTTAGTTTTCGTTTTTCCTTACTAAATAATGGGTAAACTACACCAATCATCACTCAACTTTATTCTCACTCCTATTTTGATCACTGGAGTTTAAAAATTTTCAATTTAATAACTTAATTTTTCGAATTGTTCAGATTTTGACCACTCTCAAATGAGGTGTTTAAACAAATAAAAAATTTGATTAATCCTTAAAAAATATTTTGGTTAATTGGTGAGAACCTTGTAACACGCTCGAATCGATCTTCTGAAACCGTCAAGAGGGTTGAATTGAACTCCCGAAAGAATTGGCTAAAATTGATAAAAATGATAGACAATTTGCAAGATGATTTTAGAGTAGTTCGACTTTCTAACCAAAGTCTACATCCACTACCTTAGCACACCACTAATGATTTTCCAATTCACTACTATGAATTCTTCCTTTAGAGGCCAAAGGGATTACCTTACAACCCTATCTTTTCAATGGCTAAGATAGAACCACTGTAGTTTTTCACTAAGGCTAAACTAGAACCTCTCCCTTTTACAAGGTAGTTTGTGTAAACAATGAAAACCTCACAAGGTGGGTGTTTACAAGAATTAAGCTCACAAGAGTGTAAAGAATAAAACAATAAAAAACACTCTCTATACAATATATACAAGAGAAATGAAGCATAAAGACTTAAATGTTATTTCTCTTGATCATGAAGCTTGGATATTATCTCTAACCATCTTCAAGTGTCCCAAGGTTGTTTTATAATGTGGAATGATATTCTAGCCAATTATGGCCGTTGGAGATGTTTTGGAGTCGTTGGTAAGTCATAAAGTCGAGCTTTAAATTCTCACATGCACAGAGGTTTCGAAACCTTTACTAGAGGTTTCGAAACCTTAAGGAGGAATTTGTAAAAACTAGCCGTTACAAGGCCAAGGTTTCGAAACCTTTGCTATGTTTTCAAAAACAGTGTCATTCTGCCCAGAAAGGTTTCGAAACCTTATAGGGATGGTTTCGAAACTTTCTCTTAAAACCTCAATTTTGGCTAATTTTTAACTTTTAAATGTATATTCGATATAGGTGCAAAGTCAAAACATTTTAAACATATTTTTCAAGTTTTAAGGACTTTTGAATTACTTTTGAAATCTTTAAATAAGTCCAAAACATTTTTCACATAAGTTTTATATTAAAATATTTATCAACAATCTCCTCCTTTTTGATATAACAAAACTTTTTTGAAAAATTGTTTTTGACAAAAGCTCCCCCATAATTTTTCACTTACTTCTCCCCCTTTTTGCTATATCAAAAATAATTCAAATATTTATAGTACATAATAACAATGGAGAGTAAGTTAAAAAAGTTCAAGTACAAAACATTTGAAAAATAAAACTCCCTCTTACTAAAGCATTCCATTAAATTTTTAGTACAAAACATGACACTTAAAGACATTGAATTTCAAGATAAAATCAAATTAAGAGCATATGAAATTCAATTTATCAAAGACTGAAAAAATCTTTATGCAAACATATGAATGAAACCATTAGACTCATATGCATTAAATAATGTCATGCTTGTTTAGATATTGAAATATAAGCTCAAATGCATGAACATTAATCAAACAAAAATTAGATAGACAAAGATATAAGAAATAAAATCATTAAGCTTAGAGGTTACCCAATTTCTTCACTTGTGTGACTAGAGCATTTCCATATCTTTGCATTGCTTTCCATTGCTCCAACACACCTACAAAAGACATTTACTTGATTTGTGGCATACAAATTGCTTTGGATCCATTTACATTAGTCACAATGACTTTAGTTCCCTTAGGAACCCGTACTTGTCTAATCTTATAAGTTTTTCTTTTCTCTATATGACAAGTATGTATAGAATGACCAAGATAATGGCAATGTGAGCACTTTGCCATTATGTGACAAGATGAATTATTGAAAACAATTTCTTTTTCCTTTGTTAAGCTTTCAACCTTAACTTTCAAATCAATATTTTCTTTTTCTAAAACACAATTTCTTGTTTTTGAAAACTCCAAATCATTTTTCAAAATTTCATTTTGGTTTTCAAAATACAACTTGTTTTCAAAAGAAAATCATTTTCAATTTCAAGTTTTGAAATCATTTTCTTAAATTTGGAATTCATGGTCTCAAATTCCAAAAACAATTCATCGAAAGCATCTTGTAACTCATCAAATGAATATGCATTTGTATCATTAGAGTTGGAAGATATCTTGGGCTCATCGAGAGCCAAAACACCATCCACCTTTGGTATTGAAAAGAGGATTGATTGCACATGATGAAGCATCATATTTCTTTTCTTCTTTCCAATAGAATTTCTCAAGCTTCTCCCAAATTTCTTTGGCACTTTTGGATGGGGAGACCTTCTTGGAAATCTCTTCACTTAGGGCACAAAGAAGAATGAACATAGCCTTTGCATTGAGATGGTCCTTCTCTGTGTCTTTGACACTCCTTTTCTTCTTCTTCTTAGGAGCTTCCAAATGTCCATCTTCAATAATCATCCCAATGTCGAGGTTGAAGCCTTGGATTAAATATTTCATGATGTTGCTCCATTGGAAGTAACATTCTCCTTTGAAGAGAGGAGGACACATGATAGAGTGGCCCTCTTCAAATGAAATCATTGTAGAACCGCTTGCCATTTGAAAACATGACTCGGTGAACTTCGAACAATCGATCTTTACTCCCGGATGTTAGTCCTTTGATGGAGACGCGACTCTGATACCAATTGAAAACCTTGTAACACGCTCGAATCGATCTTTCGAAAGCGTCAAGAGGGTTGAATTGAACTCCCGAAAGAATTGGCTAAAATTGATAAAAATGATAGACAATTTGTAAGATGATTTTAGAGTGGTTCGACTTTCTAACCATAGTCTACATCCACTACCTTAGCATACCACTAAGGATTTTCCAATTCACTACTATGAATTCTTTCTTTTGAGGCCAAAGGGATAACCTTACAACCCTATCTTTTCAATGGCTAAGATAGAACCACTCTAGTTTTTCACTAAGGCTAAACTAGAATGTAGAACTAATGTTTTGATATAATAATTGAAAAATGTTTTTGACTAATTTGAAAAGAATTTAAAACATATCTTTTAGTCCAAACAACTTGAAAATTTCGTTTCGAATGATTTCTAACTTTAGTCGATCTTTTTCAAAACATGTATGATCCGTTTTTGCACTAAAGCTGTTTTTCCAGTCTCCAAGGCAAAAAGGATCGATCCTCTGATAAAAGGGATCGATCCCTTGGTTGGCAGATTCATTCAATTTTTGTTTCCAGCCTCGAAGTGCAAAAGGATCGATCCCCTTGTTTATGGGATCGATCCCTTGACTGTAACAGTCATATTTTTATGAAAAAGGATCGATCCCCTGGTTTATGGGATCAATCCCTCGTGTTATAAATGCTGAACTTTTTGTAGGTAACGGCTATTTTGCATCCCCAACGGCTATGACTCATCCCCAACGGCCATAAACGGCTAGAAACTCATTTGGGAGTATAAAAAGGACCTCCAAGCATCAAGAGAAGGTTAATTCTCATATTGTCAAACATCAAATGATCAAAAAGTGTCTTAGTGCTTAAATTGTCAATTCTTGTATAGACAAACACTAGTAAGCCAAAATTGTCAAATTTGCTCAAGTGTTTTAGGTTTTGGGTGAGTGCTTAATTGTGCAAACAAACACCTATTAGAGGGTTTTAAGTTTGCTTATTGTTTCTCTTTGTAAAGAGGGTTTTGATCAAGGCTTTGGGTAGAAGCTTAATCGATTGTAAAGGTTTCCTCCTAATCCTAGAAAAGGGGACGAATCAATAGTGGATTGATTGTGAAATCCTTAGTGGGAGCTAAGGTAGTGGATGTAGACCTTGGTTAGAAGGTTGAACCACTATAAATCATTGTGTCACATTTCTTCTTAGCTTCCTCAACCCTTCCACCCAAAAATCCACCTCTCCACCACTTGGTGAGCAATATTGGTTGATCGAATCGAGCCCCACACAACTCAACAATTGGTATCAGAGCTTGGATCAATCGAAGAGGATTAACATCCTATTGAGAAGATCTTGCAAGCTCGATCACTATTTCATCAACCGGCTCAAATGGCACAATCAATCGACAAACCGCCTTTCTTTGACGGAGACCACTATGCCCATTGGATGAAAAAGATGAAATTCTTCTTGAAGTCAAGAGATTACAAGCTATGGGACATAGTTGAAGATGGTCCGTTCGTGCCTCAAAGAAGTAAAGCGGAGTGGAGTGCCGACGATCGCAAGAAGATGGAGCTAAATTGCAAAGCCTTGCACATTCTATTTTGTGCATTTGGTCCATCCATCTATGAGAAGATGTCTTCTTGTGAGAGTGCCAAGGAGGTATGGGACAAGCTTGAAGTCACATACGAGGGGACAAATGAAGTCAAGGAGACCAAGATTGGGCTCCTAACCTTGGAGTATGAGAACTTCAAAATGGATCCGGAAGAGAACATCGAGAAGATGTTTGATAGGTTCTCCACCATCACCAACGGTCTTAAAGGTTTTATAGAAGCCATCCCGGAAGAAAAGCTTGTTCGAAAGCTCATCTACTCACTTCCCGAGTCATGGGACTCAAAGAGGACCGCCATCATTGAAGCCAAAAATTTGAAGACTTTGAAGCTTGATGAACTCATGGGGTCACTCCTTACTCATCAAATCATGAAGAAGAATAAAGAGGATGAGAAGAAGAGGGAAGAAATTAGAGCTATGAGAGAGAAGAAAATCAAAGGGCTTGGCATCAATGCTAGTGCCATGGCTCTCAAATCCTCCACTTGCCATCATGTCTACTCAAGTGAAGAGGAGGATGAAGATGAAGAGATAGTTCATCTCTTCAAGAAGTGTGCCCCGTTCATGAAGAAAGCCTTGAGAGGCTTGAACGAGAACCTAAAAGAAAGGAGAGGGCAGACACTTCAAGCCAAAAGAAGAAGGCACATGTGGCTACTTGGAGTGATGAGGACTCCACCGACGATGATCAAGCCAACCTTTGCGTTATGGCCATCGAAGAAGATTCAAGGGTAACTTCTAATTCATCTACTTCATGTTCTTATTCCTTTGATGAATTACAAGATGCCTATGATGATTTGGTTTTAGAATTTAAAAGCCACATTTTGAAAAACAATAAATTTATTTCAAAGTTAAAAATTCAAAATGATTTGCTTTCTAAAACCAAACTTGAACTTGAAGCAAAACTTGAAGAGTTTGAATTAAAATGTTTTGATTTACAAAAATTGCTTCAAAATGTTCAAGAAGAAAAAGATTTGATTTCCAAAGAGCTTGAAAAGAAAAACAATTTTGGAAAATCAAATTTTTATGTTAGACAATCTAGTGCCCCTAGATTTATTAAAGGAAAATGTTTTAGAAGTATTTGGGTCCCAAAAGGACTTAGTACTTCAATTAAAAAGGATGAAATTGAAAAATGGATTCCAAAGGGGACTAAAATTTGTGCTACTAACGTTCATGGATCCAAAGCAATTTGGATACCAAAAATTACTTGATTGTCTATTGTTAGGTGTGATGGAGATGTTCAACAAGTCAAACATTGAGGGGGAGCTCCATGCACACAAGGAAGAACACTTGAAGAAGGAAGGCTTCACATCCTCCATTGAGTTCAAGTGTTGGTAAAAATCTAGTTGTTTTTGCATTATTTTGTTTTATATTTAGTTTATTCAACTAGATGATCATAAATGTTGGACTAACATTTTTAATGATGCTTTGAGTAAGGGGGAGCCATTTTAAAACCAAATTCTTATTTTTGTCGAAGTTTTTACCTCTATTGTTATTTTGAACATAATGTTTTAAATTCTTTTTGATATAACAAAAAGAGGGAGAAATTGGTTTGAAAAATTGAATTTTCAAATGAATAAGGGGGCTTTATTTGATTTCATTTCCTTAATCTCTTATTCACATTTTTAAAGTTAAAGGGGGAGAATCCCAAACAATTTTTCAAGTGAGTTTTATTATATCAAAAATGGGGAGATTGTAGAACTAATGTTTTGATATAATAATTGAAAAATGTTTTGGACTAATTTGAAAAGAATTTAAAACATATCTTTAAGTCCAAACAACTTGAAAATTTCGTTTCGAATGATTTCTAACTTTAGCCGATCTTTTTCAAAACATGTATGATCCGTTTTTGCACTAAAGCTGCTTTTCCAGTCTCCAAGGAAAAAAGGATCGATCCCCTGATAAAAGGGATCGATCCCTTGGTTGGCAGATTCGTTCAATTTTTGCTTCCAGCCTCCAAGTGAAAAGGATCGACCCCCTGGTTTATGGGATCGATCCATTTACTGTAACGGTCATATTTTTATGAAAAAGGATCGATCCCCTGGTTTATGGGATCGATCCCTCGTGTTATAAATGTTGAACTTTTTGTAGGTAACAACTATTTTGCATCCCCAACGACTATGACTCATCCCCAACGGCCATAAACGGCTAGAAACTCATTTGGGAGTATAAAAGGGACCTCCAAGCATCAAGAGAAGTTTATTTCTCATATTGTCAAACATCAAAAGTTCAAAAAGTGTCTTATTGCTTAAATTGTCAATTCTTGTATAGACAAACACTAGTAAGCCAAAATTGTCAAATTTGCTCAAGTGTTTTAGGTTTTGGGTGAGTGCTTAATTGTGCAAACAAACACCTATTAGAGGGTTTTAAGTTTGCTTATTGTTTCTCTTTGTAAAGAGGGTTTTGATCAAGGCTTTTGGTAGAAGCTTGATCGGTTGTAAGGGTTTCCTCCTAATCCTAGAAAAGGGGACAAATCAATAGTGGATTGATTGTGAAATCCTTAGTGGGGAGCTAAGGTAGTGGATGCAGACCTTGGTTAGAAGGTTGAACCACTATAAATCATTGTGTCACATTTCTTTTTAGCTTCCTCAACCCTTCCACCCAAAAATCCACCTCTCCACCACTTGGTGAGCAATATTGGTTGATCGAATCGAGCCCCACACAACTCAACATAGAACCTCTCCCTTTTACAAAGTAGTTTGTGTAAACAATGAAAACCTCACAAGGTGGGTGTTTACAAGAATTAAGCTCCCAAGAGTGTAAAGAATAAAACAATAAAAAACACTCTCTATACAATATATACAAGAAAAATGAAGCATAAAGACTTAAATGTTATTTCTCTTGATCATGAAGCTGGGATATTGTCTCTAACCTTCTTTAATTGTCCCAAGGTTGCTTTTATAGTGTAGAATGATATTTAGCCATTTATGGCCGTTGGAGATGTTTTGGAGCTGTTGGGAAGTTATAAAGTCGAGCTTTAAATTCTCACCTGCACAAAGGTTTCGAAACCTTAAGGAGGAATTTGTAAAAAGTAGCCGTTACAAGGCCAAGGTTTCGACACCTTAATGAAGGTTTCGAAACCTTTGCTTTCACTTAAAAACCCAATTTTGGCAAATTTTTAACTTTTAAATGTATATTTGATATAGATGCAAAGTCAAAACATTTTAAACATATTTTCAAGTTTTAAGGACTTTTGAATTACTTTTGAAATCTTTAAACAAGTCCAAAACATTTTCACATAATTGTTATATCAAAATATTTCTCAACAATCTCTCCTTTTTGATATAACAAAACTTCTTTGAAAAATTGTTTTTGACAAAAGCTCCCCCTTAATTTTCACATTTCTCAACAATTGGTAAATTCATATTATTCAATTCTCAATCTTATATTGTACCAATCAAATCAGATAATCGATTTACCAGTTAACCGACATATTTGATTCTGGAAATGATTTTTTACTTTGTTTATGAAAATATCAAATATGGTAAATTTAATAATTGTTCAATTGTGAAAAAAGTGTAAAAACAACTAGAAAGTCAAAAATTGAAAGTTTACACCTATTAATCATACCCAGAGCCAATTTTTTTTTAAAAAAAATCAGAAGGGTATCAAAATCACTAGATTATACGATATTGTAATGCATAAAATTTAGAAATATTGTATACAATAGATCATATCGGTTAATCAATTTTGCTTAAAAGTTTGAACCATAACCGAATCAAAATAATTTGTTTTAATATTTTGTACCGAAATTGGGTTCGACTATTCCTTAAAAAATATTTTGGTTAATTGCTAAGTTCAGATTTTTCAATTCTCGATCTTATATTCTAACAATTAAACCGGATAATAAATTGACTGATTAATTAGAATATTTGATTCGAGCAATAATTTTTTTACTTTTCTTATTAAAATATCAAATATGGTAATATGGTAAATTTAATAAGCAAGGTAAAAAAATCATTACCCGAATTTTTTTAAGGGTTAATCAAATTTTCTATTTGTACAACCATGTCATTGGAGAGTGGCCAAAATATGAACAATTCAAAAGTTAAGTTATTAAATTGAAATTTTTTAAACTCTAGTGACCAAAATAGGTGTGAGAAGAAAGTCGAGTGATGGTTGGTGTAGTTTACCTATTTTTATTAAGGAAAAACTGAAAACAAACCTAAATTTCTAACGGGAGGAACCATATCGAATTCGAACTAAAAGTTGGGTGACCTTATCAAATATTTTAAAAGTATGGCGACCAAAATGAATCTACCCTAAAAGTTTGGTGACCATTTATGTAGTTTACCCTTTTATTAAGTATTTAGTTTTCTAGGAAACCGCTAGCCTAAAACGCGGTTCCTTAAAGGAGACATTTTCTGTATGTGTTCTATTTTAGTTGGCTTGGTTTTTGTGTTTTTTTTAATATCATCTGTTGTGTTTTTTCAAAATAATATGAGAACTGTTGATTATATAATTAATCTAGTTAGTAATTTTTTCAAAGGTATGAAAATAACTAAAACTTACAGCCTTGATTTGTTGGAATGGAATTATCTTTCGGGTGGGGATGAATAGGCGTGTAAATGAATTGAAGGAATGTGAATAAAGGTATGTTTATGTTTGTTCGTTTAGCTTTAAACGAACAAATGAACGAGCACGAACAACTAAACAAACATAATTTCTTGTTCGTGTTCGCTCGCTAAGAAATGTGGGGCTGAGCCAATAAACTGCCCAACGAGAGCCAGTTTCCATTTCGAATCGCCATCTTCAAACACTTTCTTAGGAGGCTGAATATGGAGAGAACCCTCTCTGGAACCAGAAGAGAAGAAATGCAATGAATGGTCCTCAGTGCCACTGAATACCTTCTTCGAATTAATCAGAGTACGAGACATAAAAATTAGAACAAGGAAGTCAGAAAATAAAAAAAATTATCCCCAAAACCAAAATACCCACAACAGAACTAGAATAATCAAGAAAATCTCATAAAAAATCGTGTCGCCGATGAAGAATCCCTCAATCACCATTAGGCCTGTTAATATGCGCATTGAGAGAAAACACCTTCATCGCCATTTTTGAATTATCAATTTTTTTACGTGTTTTATTTTAATTAGCTTAGTTGTGTTTTTTTTCATAAAAATATGAGAACTGCTGATTATATAATTAATCTAGTCAGTATTTTTTTAAAGGTACGAAAACAACAAAAACTACATAAATGGTCACCTAACTTTTAGGGAGGATTTTTTTGGTCACCATATTTTTAAAATATTCGATAAGGTCACCCAACTTTTACTTCGATTTCAATATAGTCACCAAACTTTTAGTTTGCTTTCATTATGGTCCCTCTCGTTAGAAGCTTACGTTAGTTTTCGTTTTTCCTTACTAAAAAAATGGGTAAACTACACCAATCATCACTCAACTTTATTCTCACTCCTATTTTGATCACTAGAGCTTAAAAAATTTCAATTTAATAACTTAATTTTTCAAATTGTTCAGATTTTGGCCACTCTCAAATGACGTGTTTAAACAAATATAAAAATTTAATTAATCCTTAAAATATATTTTGGTTAATTGGTAAATTCATATTATTCAATTCTCAATCTTATATTGTACCAATCAAATCAGATAATCGATTAACCAGTTAACCGACATATTTGATTCTGGAAATGATTTTTTACTTTGTTTATTAAAATATCAAATATGGTAAATTGAATAATTGTTCAGTTGTGAAAAAAGTGTAAAAACAACTAGAAAGTCAAAAATTGAAAGTTTACACCTATTAATCCTACCCAGAGCCAAAACTTTTTTTAAAAAAATCAGAAGGGTATCAAAATCACTAGATTATACGATATTGTAATGCATAAAATTTAGAAATATTGTATACAATAGATCATATCGGTTAATCAATTTTGCTTAAAACTTTGAACCATAACCGAATCAAAATAATTTGTTTTAAAATTTTGTACCGAAATCGGTTTCGACTATTCCTTAAAAAATATTTTGGTTAATTGCTAAATTCAGATTTTTCAATTTTCGATCTTATATTCTAACAATTAAATCGGATAATCAATTGACTGACTGATTAAAATATTTGATTCGAGTAATAATTTTTTTACTTTGCTTATTAACATATCAAATATGGTAATATGGTAAATTTAATAAGCAAGGTTAAAAAAATCAATACCCAAATTTTTTTATGGGTTAATCGAATTTTTCTATTTGTATAACCATGTCATTTGAGTGTGGCCAAAATATGAACAATTCGAAAGTTAAGTTATTAAATTAAAAATTGTTAACCTCTAGTGACCAAAATAGGTGTGCGAAGAAAGTAGAGTGATGGTTGGTGTGGTTTACCTATTTTTATTAAAGAAAAACTGAAAACAATCCTCAACTTGTAGCGAGATGAACCGTATCGAATTCGAACTAAAAGTTGGGTGACCTTAACAAATATTTTAAAAGTATAGCGACCAAAATGAATCTACCCTAAAAGTTCAGTGACCATTTATGTAGTTTACCCTTTTATTAAGTATTTAGTTTTCTAGGAAACTGCTAGCCTAAAATGTGGTTCCTTAAAGGAGACGTTTTGTGTACATGTTCTATTTTAATTGGCTTAGTTTTTGTGTTTTTTTATTATCAGTTGTTGTGTTTTTTCACAAAAATATGAGAACTACTGATTATATAGTTAATCTAGTTAGTAATTTTTTCAAAGGTATGAAAATACACAAAACTTACAGCCTTGATTTGTTGGAATGGAATTATCTTTCGGGTTGGGATGAATAGGCGTGTAAATGAATCGAAGGAATGCGAATAAAGATATGTTTATGCTTGTTCGTTTAGTTTTAATCGAACAAATGAACGAGCACGAACAACTAACGAAACATAATTTCTTGTTCGTGTTCGCTCGCTAAGGAATGTAGTTTGTTCGTGTTCATTTATGTTCGTTAGTTAAAATGATAAACAAACGCAGGGTCGTCCCTGAGGGTCAGCCATGACGGCCCAATGACCACCCCTATCCAGGGCTTATAGTTTAATTTTTTTACAATATTGATTATTATTGTCTCATTTTTTAATATTTGTTATTAGGGTCGATTATTAAAATTGATTTATATTAATATTTATTATAAGGTGTTCATTTTTTTTCAGTACTTGCTATTAGAGAACTAATTTTTTTCGTCAATATTTGTTATTAGGCCTACTCTTTAAACTCAATTTTTTAATATTTATTATTATGAGCCCAATTTTTTGTAACACTTGTTATTAAGGGCCCAATTTCTCCCCCCCCAATATTTGTTAATATGTATAAACTATTAAAATTTATTTTTTTTCATTACTTGTTATTAGAGTCCCATTTTAGGCTCTTAAAATTTAATTTTTAATAGTTATTATTTGGCCCTAATTATTGGGTTCGCCCATGAGCCACCAAGATTTTAAAAACGGGCCTGAACGAACGTAAACCACAACAACAAAAAAATAGTAAAACATGCACCAATAAAACACTGTGATTTTAATCGTACACAATAGTGTGCAATGATACATCTCAAATCAATTTTTCAAAACAATATAAAGAACAAACAACAAAAAAAATATTTATTAAATTTAAATATTCCAATTGAACCAAATGAAGACTAATATTACATTGATTTGATAAAAAACACAGAAGAACGATGATTCGAAAAAAAAGCAGAACATAAAAAACAAAAAAAGTATTTGAGAAAGCTAGATAAGGGGAAATTTGAGAAAATAGAAGAATAATTCGATAAAAAGCAGTAAAGTATTCGAAATAAATAGAACAATGAGATATGAGAAGAAGAATGAGGTATGCGAACGAGAGCGACAACGAAGAGAAGAGAATTAGAAAGGGAGAATAGAGGAGGAACGATAACGACATACCTAGTTGTTTGTCTTTGACGATGATATAAATCTGCTTGTGTGATGGACGGATTGGTATCTAAGTTTGCATGATCGTGATTCGAGTAAGAATTTCCAAAAAGTGTTATAAACGATTAAAGTAGGGTGTTCGAGATTAAATTTAGTAGTAAAAAAAGGAAATGAAAGGATGGTTGTTGAATTGGTCTGTAGAAATGATTTGAAGGTAATATTGATATGGAAGATAGGGATATGGTGATAGTTGGTGCAGTGAACAGAAATGCAACTAAGGTGCGGTGTAAATAAATGATGAACCAACACTATAAAGTGAAGACTCGTTCCTTAAGAGTTCTTAATTGTGTATTGTGGTAGAATGAAAATGGATTGTGACCCACTAGTTATAGAAAATTAAGAACCAACAATATAAAAAGGTAGGGGCAGATTGAATGACCACAAGAACAATTTTGTAAAATCGATAAAGTTCTTGAAGAACTAACAAAGAGAGCACTCTCAAGTTTATAATATATGCCAAAATTTGTTTTACAATAGATAGGAGCATGGTGACCGAATTGAATAGGCAACAAAGGATTAAAGGCTAATTGATTAAGGGATTAAAAACTCATTAAACTGTCGGTTATCCCTTACCTAAGCAGCATCTAAAAGGTTGATGATGGATGAGGATGAATGTGAACATCCTTTGGAATAAATGTAGAAACACATATCGTCCAAGTAAGAAGAACCCCTTGATCTGCAGTTTGATGAAGTTGCCATTCATTCTCCCTTTAAATGTGTTAAAGAGGCCTTAAGTGCATGTCTCCCTTGTTATAAAAAATGATCAGCTTTAAGAAGTCTTAAAGTAGCTCTTAAGTGGTGATAAATAGCTCTTTAAATGACCAGCTTTAAGGGGCTTGAATGCCTTTCTTTCTTGCTGAAACCAACAACCTTCAAGTGTTGTAATTGCTATCTTGAATTGCATTGAAAACTTATCAGCCTTGATGTGTCTTTAAGTAGTTTAATTGCCCACATGAAATGCATTGTAATCAATCAACTTTGATGTGTCTTCAAATACCTTTAATTGGTTGTAAATGCCTTGTCAATCTTGAGAAGATGATCAGCCATTTGTTCCAAACGAATTCCTAACCAAAAACACATTAAACATCCATTAACTAATATCTTGTTTATTAAAGATGAAAGTAAATGCAAAAACTAGTTTTAATGAGCTAGCTTAATTAATGAAACTAGTTGCATAGAATAAACTAATTAAATTAATTGAACTAACACACTAGATGAACTCACAAACATAAACAAACTAACATGCTTTAAATGAACTAACTTGAATCAATTAGACTAACAAGATTAAATGTCTAACATGCTTTCATGTTCTAAACAAGCATAATTGAAACAACAAGTTTAAATGAACATTAAGCCTTATTTATTTATGCGCAAATGGTGAAATTAAATAAGTACTTAAGTAAAACTCACGTAAACTCATGCAACACACTTCTAAGCTAGCACTCAAATGCATGTATTAAAATGCATAAATAACATGCTGCATTTGTTCAAAAGATGACCAAGGCTCCAAGCTCAAATTCAAGGCTTGAAAAGGTATATTGGAGCTTGAATTGTTGAGATCATTGGCTCAAGAACCTGTGTTTAATTCCTGTGACTTCTCCTATGATGTGAGCAAGGCCCCAAGAAGTTTGGTGCTGGCATGGATCACATCATTTCTCCCTTATTGAAAACGGTTTGTCCCTAAAATGACGCTTGCTATAAAAGGGAACAACTTCAAATTATGTAGAGTTGAGCATTTCCCCTCAATTCTTTTGAACCAAATCCAATCTCCAGGTTCAAAGACTGCTTGCTTGTGCTTTCGGTGATCTTTGCTTTCATGCTGCTTGGCTTTCTTCTCTTTGCTTATGTGCATCTTATAGTATAAATGCTTCTTAATCTCGAATCTCATTTTGTTACCTACATTCACAACTGGATTAGTAGGTAGAGAAATTAAGGACAATGAACTTTAAAAATAAAACGTGTTGATGACATGGAACAATGGGAATTGATTGGTAGAAAATTTTGGACAGTTGCAAAACAGTTTAACATATGGAAAATAGTCCTTCCACGTTTTCAAACTCTTCTTAATGATCGCTCTTGACTCAGTGGATATTCCTCATTTCACATCATTGTCTTGAACAATTGCTTATGGTTGGTACGTTTTGGAAGACAATAACCCGGTGCCTCGCCTTGAAATATTTTTCCTTGGTACTTCAGCTTTGTTTCCCTTTCGATTTCTTTAAAAGGCGAATGGTACACTATTTGCTTGGTGTTCATTGCTCTCAAAAATTTCTTCCAAAAATGGTTAAATAACTTTTCATCCTTGTTTGAATCCAATCCGCCGAATAATGGATTCATTTTCGTGAATAAAATTTCAAAGTTACTTTTCGGAAATATTAGCTCAAAATTGAAAGAATATAACAAACATATGATGATTGATGCTCATTTCTAGTGGATGATATTTGATATCCCTAATGTGTGCAAAATCAATCTGGAGGTTTTCTTAAGATGCTTTATTGAGATCCTGAAAGAATGACAAAGTAGAACATGTCAAAGAATCGTTAATTTCGTGAGTGCAAAGATAAGACAGGGTTTCCTCTTTAGCACTCAAAATTTTCAATTTAATTCATTTCTTGCCTCCCGTTCTTGTCTTTTTATTCTCCTTCAAACTTATTCTTTTCAATCTCTCATTCTTTTTCTTTCTCAATCTCTTTTTTTAAAAAAAAAAAAACTTTCCTTTTCTCTCTCAATTTCATCCTCACTCATAGATTCCTCTTTTTCCTCAAAAAATTGTTTTGATTCACATATCTCTTTTTCTTCACTATCAGTCTTTTCTCAACTCTCGTTTCTTTTTCTAGTGATTCTTGAAATTGTGTTTCTTTGACATTATTGTCAAAAAACCTTTGAAATCGAGCTAGACTCTCTAGATTCAATTAATGTTTACTAGGCGTGCTAGACTTGGAACTTCGAACAACGCCTCTTGACTAGGAGGTGGAATTCTTCTCGCAAAATCTTTGACTCCATTTTGATGTGGAACTAGAAAAGGATTGAGTGTTATCTCTCCTTTTTAGTTACCTTTGTTTGTTTGATGGAGGTTTTTGTTTTCGACGAGAAACTGCCTCTATGTTGCTCAACTTATTTTTTATGGGCTGAAATTGTTGTTGAATCATCTTTTACCATTGCTTTAAGCAAGGCTACGTTTTGCAAATTGGGAACTCCTCCAATGTGACTAGATCTTTGTGACATGGTTAGGCAAAAACAGAAAATTAAACCTCACTAGCACAAATACTAACCTTATCACTCCAAAGAAGAATGCACTCACACTCGTGTTTCACCCAGAATAGGCTTTTCCCTTTGATGCACACTATTGCCTTTTAACACTCTTGCTCTCTTTCAAAGTCCTTAGAAAACTTACTAAAGGCTCATCAAGTTTTTGTGTGTGTGGAATTCGGCTGAAACAAGATGGTTAAAATAGGAAATCAAGGAATATGTAGCAAACATGGTGGTTAAAAGATGAAATAGATATCAGAAATATGTGATAACAAAAATCAGAACCAAACTCCTTTCTTTTTTCCTTTTTTTTACTTTAAGATGAGATTGACCCATCCCTCTTTGAACCTTTCTCTTTTGAGAATTCCGATTTTTCAATTTTTTAATATCCAGGGAGATGAATTGAACAACTTACTGAATCGCCAATGCTCTAATACCAATTGATATGAATCCTATTGTGTGACGGCCGAACTGATATCCAAGTTTTTCTGATCGTGATTCGAGTAAGAGCTTCGAAAAAGTGATATAAACGATTAAAGTATGGTGTTCAAGACTGAATTTAATAGTAAAGAAAAGGAAATGAAAGGATGGTTGTGTATGGCTGTGGAATTGGTATATGGAAATGATTTGAAGGTAATATGGATATTGAAGATAGGGATGTTGTGATAATTGGTGTAGTGAACAGAAATGCAAATATGGCGCGGTGTAAACAAATGATGAACCAACACTATAAAGTGAAGACCAGTTTCTTAAGAGTTCTTAACCGTGTATTGGGGTGGAAGGAAAAATAGATTGTGACCCACTAGTTATAAGGAACTAGAAACCACAATGTAAAAAGATGGGGGCTGATTGAATGGCCACAAGAACAATCTTGTAAAACCAATAAAGTTCCTGAAGAACTAACAAAGAGAGCACTCTCAAGTTTATAATATATGCCAAGATTTGTTTTACAATAGAAAATGAGTGCCTATTTATAGAAGCGTGGTGATCGAATTGAATAGGCAACAAAGAATTAAAGGCTAATTGATTAAGGGATTAAAAGTTAAATAAATCGTTAGTTATCCTTTCTCCATGCAACAACCGAAAGGTTGATGTTGGATGAGGATGAATGTGGACGTCCTTTGGAATAAATGTAGACACACATATCGTCCAAGTAAGAAGAACCCCTTGGTCAGTCGTTTGATGAAGTAGTCGTTAATTCTCCCTTTAAATGTGTTAAAGATGCCTTAAGTTCATATCTCCCTTTTTATCAAAACTGATCAACTTTAAGAAGGCTTAATGTAGCTCTTATGTTGTGTTAAATAGATCTTTATGTGGCCGACTTTAAGGGTCTTGAATGCCTTGTTTACTTGGTGAAATTAACAACCTTCAAGCGTGGTAACTGCTTTCTTGAATTGCATTGAAAACTTATCAGCCTTGATGTGTCTTCAAGTGGTGTAATTGTTGTCATGAATTTTATTGTAATTGATAAGCTTTTATGTGACTTCAAATGCCTTTAATTGGTGGTAAAGGCCTTGTGAATCTTGAGAAGATGATCAGCCATTTGTTCCAAATGAATTCCTAAATGAAAACACATTAAGCATCAATTAGCTATGCAACGCCTCAATTTTGGGCCTAGAAGTTAGTTGGTTTGTTTAGAAGGTTCGGGCGAACCGAGTTAGGTAGTTAGTCTAGTTTTGTGAATTTAGTCGGATTAAATAATTTTCGGGCGGAATAAAAAATATAAAAATGTTCTAAAATATTAGAACAATATTTTAAAGGTTTTGATTGACTTAATTTGGCAAAAATAAATTGGGTTAATTGACATTTTCAAAGTGGTGACTAAATTGTAAAATTTATAAAGATGTTTTGGTGACTAAATTGAAAAGTAGTCAAAACTTAGAATCTTTAGTGAGCTATTAAACCAAAGTGTTTTTAATCAAAATTTCTCTTATTTTTAATTATTTTATAATGATTTTAAAAAGGTTGTTAATTATAATAAAAGTGATTTAATAAAAATATTTCTTAAAAACCCAAACTAAATTTATTTCACAAAAATGATGTGGAATCAATTGATTTGATTTCCTTTTTGATTTCCTAAAGTGATCTTTGACTTTTTACAACAAATCTTTTTGGATTTCTTGAAGCTTTCAAGCCAATCAATGGAAAATCAACTTGCTAGAGGTGATCTTCTTAATTATCCTCTAATAAAAGGTTCTTTATTGAAATTCTCAAGTTCTTGACTCTTTTGTTTTGGTTTCTAACGTAATTTGATTAATAAATATTGTTATCTTAATTGAATTGAGCTTTAATGGTGGTTTAATTGATGGAATTAATTGAGAATTGAATTGAACTGATTTTACTGGTTTTTAGATTAATTTTAATCATAATCTTGATGTTTAATAACATTATTAATTGGGTTTTATGAAATGAATCCTGAAACTTGGTGAATTGCTATATTTTTAGGTTGGAAAAGTGAAGTTTTGGGCTGTTTTGTGGTTAATAGAATGTTGGTGCTATAAGGATGTTTGGAGGATGATTTTGGATGTATAATGATTATGATTATATGTTTTCTTCATTGGGTAAAGGATGATAGACGTTTAGATGAGTTTTGACGATGTTTTCGGTTTTTATAAAGGGGTGATTGTTGGTTTATTGATAGAGGAAGGTGAGGAGTTATGTTGCTGGGATTTTAGATGCCTAAAAATGCATTAATCCTCTTTTTTAAAGTGGATAAAATAGGGGAATTGGATCCAGCATCGTTAGAAGAAGATTCGATAGCATTGGATGCTTGAGATCGCTTCGACAAAGCAAGCGAAGCATTGTTGGTGAGTGGAAATCGTTTTAAAAGCTTTTCAAAGGTTTGAGAAAACTTTTTGGGGGTTTACATTGATCTTGAAACACTAATCTAAGCTCAGAAGTAAGTTTGGAGGATTTACCACTTTATTTTTAGTTTTTATTGTTTTACTAAATTCATTCTCATTTTTTTGAAGATAGATTTTTTACCCACTGTTATATGCATGTTTTGGAAGTAAGAAATGTTGCATATGTTATTTTTTGATAGTACAAGTGTTTAGAAAGTGATATGCAACATGTTTGGGAAAATTGCTAAATACATGGTTTAATGTATTTGAGATACTTTGATTGAAATTGGTTTGAATAATGCATATGAAAAACAGCGAGGTAATATGGTTATAAAGTGTATATTTGCAAGTGATGAGAATTAATAGTTGTCGGATATGATTCATTGACCATATGATTGATAGTGCACTATAACAAGTCGCCTTGGATGTTGAGCGGTTTATACAGTGTACCGAATACTCCAACCAAATACTTATGGCTACCGAAAACTCCCGTTAGTGGATTATACATCTACCGGTGAGTGGTGTCGAGGGGTTTATACGGTGTACCAAATACTCCACTGCGGGTGTCACAACGGTGGAAGGGTTTATGTGTACCAAAAATTCCCATGTGTGAACCATGTGTGTTGCTGGTGAGAATGCATGAAGTGTTTTGTGAACACATGTTGAATTCGTGTATATGATGTGTTTCTAACATTCTAATAGAATGTAAGGGTAGGGGTGAGCCTATCCTTGGATACAAATGAGTCTATCTGGATCACTTGTTAAGCTAATATATGATATTTACATGTGTCAAGGTTTATAATGGTTTTGTATAATGAGATTTATACATGATATTCTATTTTGAGATGTGTTTTATGATGTTCAAGCATGAGAAGCTTGCATTGAGATTTTCTTTGTGATTAAAGTATGAGATTTATGATACATGCATTTTAAAAGATATTTGACTTTACTTCGGAATAGATTTAAAGCATGAGAATTATTTGTGCATGGTGGGAAATGATTTTAAAATGCATTGTTGTAGTTTTAATCGAGCGACCCTCACTAAGCATTTATGCTTCCGCTCTTCTTTTTCAACAATGTAGAGAAGTAGCTTTCCAAAGGCAGCAAGGAGACAAGATAAAGAGTTCCAAGAAGTGTATTTGCTCAAGTATGATTTCTGTAACAAGACTAATACGTAATAAGGGCAATAGGGTTTTAATAATGATTTGGAAGTATGTCTTTTGAACTTCCTGGTTTGTTGCAAGTTTATTTTGGTTTATAAGACTTGTGAATGGCCTTTGATTGATACGTATCCAGTTGTGTGATGACTGAATTCAGATGTGATGTTGCATGATCGTGATTCTAGTATGAAGTTGCAAACTTGAAACTTGAGTGTGGAAGTGATGTATTTGGAATGAAGATGGCGAAAGTTATTGTTTTAATAGGTGCTGGAATGGTTGGTGATTATGGTTTGAAAGATAGATGTAAGGGAAGAAATGGATTGAAGTTGATATGGATGGAATAGAATCGGTGTGGAACAAGGAAGAACCAACAAGATAGTGAATGTTGACCCGAACCTTACACGTTCTTACCCTTTGTGAAATGATGGAAGAAGGTTGGATTGTGACCCTTTAGCTATAATTGAGCTAAGAACCAACAATATAATCAAATGGAAGTGATGGTGGAAGAGTGGAACCAACAAGATAGTGAATGTTGACCCGAACCTTACACGTTTTTAATGGCTTGTAACCCATTGAGCTTCAGTCAGAATAGTGCGCCTTAACTCAGCATCATTTAGCACCACTATTCGACTCCCAAAACACAGAACGTTAACATCACTAAAGTTGAAATCTGAAGGTCTATCTTCCGCAATGTCATAAACATAAGAAACAAGAGAATCATCAAGCAATTGTTTCTCTTTAATCAATTGTAACAAAGATGGTTTCACTTGCAACTCCGCCACAAGACCACCTTCACGCGATATGCTCAAATGAGCAAACATCACTCTCAAATCCACAAGGAAAACATGACCTTGCACAGACAAAGGATACCTCCTATACATCTTCCTAGTGACTAATGTCTCACCAAAAGAACTAGTCACATGCATTCCTACTCCAAGCATCTCAACATGTATATCAAGCAAATGTGCGTGCTCACTTAAGTTATAAGAATGCGAGAATCCATAATCAGTCAAAGCCAGCAAAGATAAAGATTGGAGAACAAAGGTACATGCGATCACATCGGTATCATTGTGCTCCTCGCGCTGAGCATACACCCTCGCTGGTCCATCTCCCTCAGGTTGAACGGCTACAACGTGAGCAATACCTCGCTGCCCCTCATCCCTCCCCTAAAAGTTCCCACGGCCGCGCACACGACCTCTCTGAGGTGCAGCTACCAGAGGAGCACGTCCTTGGCCACCACCGGCCAACAAAGGACACTCCCTCCTCATATGATCTGCTGAACCACAATTCCAGTAGGAATTCCCTGTCACCACAACAGGAGCCTAGAACTCTGTAGCTGCTCGAGGACAATCTCGCCTCAAATTGTCCTTCGAACCACAAGTCCAGCATGTATGCTGCTCGGATCTCATACGACCTCCCTGAGCCTGTCCACCCCGACCTGGAACACCATGCCTTCCCTCAGGCTGATGTCTCCTATCACGACCTCTCTTGTTCCATCCACCGCCGGAACTATGCTCAGCAACTCTCTTCCCAGAGCTAGAACCAACACCTCTAGAAGACAAACCAAGGTTTTGCTCGATGCCATTTGCCCGACATACAAGCACATCAAAATCTGTGTAGTCTGCAGCTAGCATGTACGTCTTAATATCTTGCACCAATCCATACCGAAAACGATCATAGCGATGCCTCTCACCAGGTACCAGCTCAGGAGCATACTGGCTCAAACGTACGAACTGAACCTCGTACTCAACAACTGATAGGTTACCCTAAACGAGAGACAAAAACTCCCGTTTCTTCTCATCCAAGTATCTTACACCTAGATACTTTCTCCGGAAGGCACCTCTGAAGAACTACCAATCAACTTCATTGGGTTCCATACCAGCTGTGGTAGTTGTCCACCAACTGTAAGCATCACCTTGCAGCAAGGAAACTGCACACCCAAGCTTGCGCTCATCACTACAACTCATTTGATCCATTATGCGGATTGTACTGGCCAACCAGGCCTCAGACGCCTCAGGAGCCATACCATAGAATTCTACCGCTCACAAGCTCCTCAACCTCTCCAAAGGTAGCCCACCTGCCCAGCTGCAGGGGCCTGCACTTGCGCTCCGGCAACAACAGCCTGAACCGCTCTGGTAATCGCCTCAACTAGTGGCGCGAAATTACCCAATCCAGGACCAGCTTGACCTTGTTGCACCTGATACCCACCTCCAGGTGGTGGCAGAGGAGGTAGATCTCCACCAGGAGGGACATTAGCCCCCTGCTCAGCCTGGTTTTCCTGCTCGGCTGCAGGTACTATCATATTCATTCCATATGCTTTTCAAAAATCACACTTTAACTCACATCAATTACACATATCATCATGCTCACATGCTTTTAATCATTTCAAAACAACACATGTCCACCTAACATCATCACCACCCATTCATATTCATTCCACATGCAATTCACATCACTCAACATGGCATAAGGTTAAAATTCAAACATTAACATGCTTTTTAAAAATCACACTTTAACTCACATCAATCACACATACCAACATTCCCAATTCTTTTGAAACCACGCTCTTATACCAACAAATGTAACCCCCTTAGCCCGGCTTAGACGTTTGACCCGAACTACGAAGATTACACGGGGAAAACCGAAGTCAACCTGAAAATCAACTTTGATTAATAACCCTTTTTTTCTTTTTTTCGTTTCTAAATGCACATTAAGCCTATGTGATTACTCAAGAATCACAGGAGAGAAGGACATAGCGATCAGAAGACGTTTAGAGACTCAATTGCATGATTTACACATTTTAGGGACCAAAATGTAATTTTAAGAAAAAATAAGGACTTGGCAGAATTTAAGATTACCAATATGTAATTAATCATATTTCATGCCTCTCTGCCAAATCTCAACTAAAAAGAACATTCCAAGATCAAGCAATTGCGTCCACAACATTCAGGACTAAAATGTAAAACATGGAAACGTAAAGCAAATCAAAATCATCATCCAACGGTCATCCGTTTCGAAACACCAAACCCTCGTATCGAAATCCTGTATCGAAACGGTGTTGACCGTTTCAGTACTCGGGTGTGTTCCGAGACCGGTACCGAAACAGGCCTCTCCAGTGGCCAAACTGTTCCGAAACACCTTCAACTATTCCAAACACTATGGCCATTACAGGTCTCCGTTTCGAAACAGTTAAGGGTGTTTCGATACACCCTGCATTGTGACAGCAGAAAATGCTGGGTTTTCATACTTTTTCGCACTCGAATCAACCCCGAGACATGACACAACATGCATATATCAAGGATACATATCAACAATCATCATATCTAAGCTATAGCCTGAACATAGCAACCAACACATAAGAAAAGGCACTAAAGGCATGCTCCCTAATTTTCCAAAACCAAAACAAGTCAAAATTCCAAATAAACCAAAATCCCTACTCCAAAGGCCATTTACTACTCAAGCATATGCAAACCAACATGCTCAAAGAAAAAGAAACATCCACCAACATTCCAAAGTATAAATCCCTCCCATTGCCTCTTATTACACTAAAGATGAATCACATACATCTCTTTAGCAAAGTTATGGATTCCTCTTGCTTTTGGGCTGCCTCCAAAAGGTTCAATTCTCTACATTGATGAAACAAAAGAGCGTAAGCAATAAGCTTAGTGAGGATCGCTAGACAACATTCATCAATGCATAACTAATGATTTGCGAGAGCAACACTTTACAACACATGCCCTTTATAAAACAAGTCTTCTCAAGAATTCAATGCACTTTTGAAACCTCATGTACATATGCATCAATTTACAAAAACAAATAAACCTTTGCTCATGCTTTAACAAGCATCACATGCATTCTTGCATCATACACATATTTCTCATGCACCCTTGCTTCATTTACAAGAATCTCATGCTTCACTTAGTTCATTTACATTATATTGGCTTTCAAGTGATAGTCCACAAATCATTTCAACACAAGACACAATCGGATACGCGGATCACAAGCGTCGTCCCCACGCTTCATACAAACTACTGGACTACATAAGGTGGAGACAAATGACACAATCACAACCCCTCAACACCCGTGATGGAGATTAATGGCACAATCACAACCCCTCAAAATCACTCACCGGTAGTTGTATAGTTCCACTAATAAGAGTATGTGACACATACATAAGTCTCACACACGGGACTAACCATTCACCGTTGTGATCTTAACCTCAATCGTTAGGGTACTTGGATGTAGATTACGGCACAATCACAACCCCTCGATATCCAAGGCGAATTTATTCACGGTGCACCCAATCCTATAGCCGACTAACTATATCCAATTAATGTAACCAAAAACCACTTTCATCACTTGCCAATATAATCATTTATCCACATCAATCCATTGTTTTGCAAGCATAACCACAATTTCATTTCCACAAGCACACATGCTTAACATCATATGCATTTTCATATGAAAACCAAGGATCACTTACCTAGTGCATCCTTAAGATAATGACATTAAAATCCAGCATTAAACCATGCTTAAACATGATTAAAAACAGTAAACAAATCCACTCTTACATCAAAATCATTTTCATCCAACTTAACACATTTCCAAGAGGAGGATTACCGAGACACTTACACTTGAGCTTAGTTAAGTGTATTAAGCTTACACTAAGCTCACAAGAGCACGCTCAAAGCGTTACAAAACAGGAAATTGCATTTTCACTCAACGATACGCGAAGCCTTGTTTGCCGACACGGAAATTACACCTCCGGAGCTTCCAAAATCACCTCGTTAGCCTCCGGATCAAGATCCCATGTTTCCACATCAACAAAACAGAGATCTAAATGCATTCTAACACCAGCAATAATCCATAGACTCGTTGCCCACTCAAACTACACCAAAATACCCTTCCTACACAACCAAAAACACAGTCGATTGCCTACTAAACGAAGCTCATCCATCATGCAACACTTCCAAAGCTTTATCAACATCAAAACACATATATTATACATCCTAACTCATCCTTATACCTTCAACAATCAAAAAACCACCATTACACCCCAAAATCACACTTAAAACTACCAAGAAACTCAATGATCTCAAGGATTTCGGGATCTATATTAACCACACCTCATTTTAAAATATAAATCAACTTAAAAATCAATTAGAATCAACACAAAACAATGCCCAACTCATCAAGTCCGAAAATCAAGATTTCATCCACTTTTTCATAAGATTTTGATCTCAAATCAAAACTATGTTGAAAACTTAATCAGAAATAGTTATTAGAAGCCAAATATCCTGGGAATTTCAATAAACAACTTAGATTAGAGGTTGAGAACATAATTTACCTCCAATCATTGCTTCCTTCAATGGATGACAAGTTTTCCTTGCAAAAATCTTGAAGAATTAAGGAAGATCTCTTGAAATTGATTTAGGAAATGTTGAGAGAAAGAATTCTGGAAAAGATGAGAGAAAATGGTGTTTGGCTAAAATGAGAGGGAATTGGTAGTTACGTAAAATGAAAATCCACTAACTACCAATTAATTAATATCATATTTTAATTAAAATCCTTTAATTAAAATCCATTTAAATCACATGTCATATTGAAGAAAGGTCAAATTAACTTAAAGCCCCCTAAAGATTGTAAGATTTTGGCTTCCACCTTTAAAATCACATTTTCCTAGTTTTGAAACATTATAAGTCACTACCCAAAATGTCCATTTTCCAAATCCTTTTTTGTAAAATTGACTTGACTAACCTCTTAATTATATTTTTAGAGGATTTTATCAATTTTATCCTATCTCGATCCTTGATTTCCAAAAGTCACCTTACGCGATTCGAACTGTTCTCGACCAGCACGATCCGATGTCTAAAACATCAAGGCCCAAAACCAGGGCGTTACATGGCTATTTTGTAAAAGAGCCAAAACTTAGAATTTGTAGGGATCTAAAGTAATTGTAATAAGCTAATCCTTTAATTTGACATGTTTTAAATGTGTTTCGTTAAAAAAATTAAAAATGGTTTTCCTTAAAAAGGGAATTATGCTTTACAAACTCATTTTTGACGTAACTTCCATTTCTTTATTCTCTCATCAGCCAACCACCCATTTTCTTTCAAAAATTCCAAAGATCTTTTCCTTTTCATTTTACTTTGATTTCCACAGAGTTTCCTAACTTGTTTCAATGGTTTCTTGAAGATCTTCAAAGAAATCTTGTCAATTGAAGAAATAGCAAGGGGTTAGAGGTAATTTTCATGCTTCTCCTCTAATCAAGATTCATTAATGAAATTCCAAAGTATTTGGCTCTATAATTACGTTCCTTAAATAGGTTTTATAATTTATTTGAAGAAAATGTCTAAACCAAGTTTTAAATGATGATTATGAGTATTTTTTTTTTGTAATAGATTTGTTTTGTCTGATTTATGATATATTTAAATCATTTTTTGGAAGTTTATAAATGTTGAGATTGAGGTTTAAGCAAGGTAATCCCGAAACTATTTGGATCTCTAGTTGATTAGGTTGTTAGAATTGGGTTTTTGTGGGGTTAATGTGATTTTGTGAATGCTGGAAGTATAAGATTGTTAAGAGGATGGTTTTGGATGTAAATCAATGATAATAAATGTTTGCAAGTGTTAGGTTTTGGCTGGGTTGAGTTTGTAGAGTAATCGATGGTGTTTTCGGTTCTTTAAAATGAGTGTTTGGGTGGTTTTGCTGAGAGCAACGTGGTAGGATTGCTTGCTGGAGTTTTTAATGCATTGAGATGCATTAAATCCTCTGTTCTTATGCGGTTAAAACATGAGAGAACGTTTCAGAAGCAACCATTTAGGTTTCAAAAGCTTAAAATGTTTAGTTTTCGCGTCAGCTATTCAAGGTTTCACGTGTTGGTGAGTTAGAACGTAGATTTTAGATTTAAAATGTTTTAAAGGTGGTTATGAGTACGTAGATGTAAGCTTGAAATGCTTGTCTAAGTTTGGAAGTAAGTATAAGGAACTTCTCTCTAGATTGTGCTATTATGAAATGCTTTGAAATGTTTTAAAGGTAGTTCTGGGAACTTGGTTTTGGATGCCTGTTATCTACTGTTAAAGCATGTGGTTTACTGTTTTTAATGATGTGATGATGAAGGATGCACATGGTAAGTGATCCTTGTAAGTATATGTTTTATACTTCTGATTTAAAGCATGGTGGAATGCTTTGGAATATGATTTATTGATGACGCTTTGGAAACAGTGAGGTATGCAGTTAAATATGAATTATATTAGCAAGTGATTTTGTAAAAATGATTTATAAATGATATCGGATATAGGATTGAGTGCATTATAAAAAGTCTTCTTGGATGTCGAGGGGTTGGTGTCCCGTGTCTCGTCAGTGGGTTAAGCGTCTAACCGATGAATGGAGTTGGTGTCCCCGTTGGTTGTTATTGTACCACTTGGTTGTTATTGTACCAAATTCCGGTTGAGATGGATTGATGTGTTGTGTTAACACTTGTTGAATCCGTGTACCCGATATGTTGTTTTGATAAATGGAGTTGCCTAATGATCACTTGTAACCCAATATAATTGATAATGTATCATGATATGGTTTATGTTGAATATTATGATTTATACATGTTTTACTCTTTAAGCTTTACATACGGTTGTTTTGATTGGGAAGACCTAACTTGAGTGTTAGCAAAGGGACTTGATGTTGATTCTTGATACATGTTGCATAAGGTTTATTATGTTGATTCTTGATTGAGGAAAGTGCATGGTTTTAAAGGCATGATGGTTTTCAAATGATGATTTAAGTTAATTGAAATGAGATTTCAATGTAGACTTGGAAAATGGTTTTAATGCATTGATGGTGTTTTGTTTTTGAGCACTCCTCACTAAGCCTTTTGTGCTTACCCTTTATTTTGTCCATCGATGCAGATAATTGTGGTTCAGAAGGCAACATGGAGCAAGGGATCAAAAGAGACTTCATTTGTGAAAGTATGTTTCGGTTAATACTATAAGTAATAAGGGCAATGGGTGATCCGTTGTGTGTTTGGGAGATATGTGCAAACTCCCTATTTAAGCAAGTTTATAATGTTGTTTTAGACTTGTAAATGACATTTGGTATTTCGTTTATGCCTTGATATGGGTTTTGGTATCTTACTTGGCTTGATTTCTAGGTTGCATGCCTATAGATTCTCTTTGATGCATGTTGCTATGAGTTGATGTTGAATATGCCATGTTTGGTTGAGGATTGATCTTTGAATATGATGTGTTTATGTTAAAAGCATGTTTAGGTGGTTTGTGTTGCATCAAAAAGTGAAAAACCATCATTTTTGGGCATTTCAGGCCCAGGGGTATCGATAAAGTCGAAAGGGTATCGATACTATAAAGTGTATTTTTAGAACTATATAAATATGGTTGAAGGTGTATTGATACACCCTTTGGGTTCTGGAAAATACCATATCGATACACTATTAGGACTGTATCGATACGCCCTCACGTATCGATACACTATGGAGCTGTATCGATACGTCTGGTAGGTAAGTTGGTTATTTTTGTTATCAAAGGTTTTGGATTCTTCTATTTTGGTCCCTCATTGTTATGCTTGCAATTGATTGGGTTTGGATGATGTTTTAGAGTTGAAACTAGACATGTATGCATGGAACCTGATTAATTAAGGATTCTTAAACATGTTTTCAAGTAAATCCTTATAATTTACCATATTAACATTTTGGTCCCTAAATATTTGTGATTGCAATTGAATGCCTTATTGGTGTCCGATTGAGCTAAGATTTGACACAATGGCCTGTAATATGACTAATTAAAGGATGGTAACTTAAAATTAGAGGAATCTCTTATATTTTTCTAAAATTACAAATTTGTCCCTAACCTATGTTTTTAATCAATTGATTGCCAAATCGTTGTATGTTTGCATTAAGTCTCTTTCGCTGCAAGTGTGATAAAATAAGATGTTAATGCGCATCTAGATAAGATAAAAGAAAAAATAGGGTCGTTTATTGAGGTAAACCTTCCTAGTTTACTTCAATATTCCATGTGTGACCCGTTCGGTTCGGTCTTGTGTCTAGACCGAGTTGAGGGGGTTATATTTGGTGGTATCAGAGTCATGTTTCGAAAGCTTGGGATATTGGTAAGTTTATGGTAAGTTGTTGTGACATAATTTCAAAATTGTATGTTGATTGTTTGCTTTGCACGGTGGTTGTTATTTATGTGTTGTGGTGGATCCAATCCTGTTCTTGTTATGCATGGTTATTGCTATATGCATGCTGGTTGATATATGCTATATGGAGTAGTCTTTGAAAGATTGGGATGTTGGCAAGTTGGTATGGTGATATTATGAAAAAAAATCTTTTGCTTATTATGCACGATTTTTGTGATATGTATGTTGATTGTTTCACGCCATGATTGGGGAAAATTGGAATACCCATTGCCTTATTACTATAGTTTGAAATGTTTTGATTGGAAGTGGAAGTCTTGGATCCTTGCACGAAGTTGTTCTGAATGTTTTGTTTTGTTAGTTTATTATCATGATTTAAATATTTCTTTTATCACAATAAACTGAGGAGAGAGTTGCAATCTGGTATGATTGTTTTTGCCGTTGGGCAAGGAGTATAGGAATGTGTAATGTCTCCTGGGGTTTGACACCCAGAAGTAAGTACAACTTGTGTCGGTTGGGCCAATGTTGGGTGACATGGCACTTGGGACATAGTCGATGTCCGGAGCTTGAGAAGTTGTTAATGCTGGAGTGCATGAGACTGCACTAGCTGTTTGATGACTGTGAGTTGTTGTTAGAATGCTTATATAGTTTGGAAGAAGTTGAGCTCGAGGGTTGACACCCGAGGTAGTCATGGAGTGGATGGCCTTTACTTTTGGTATTATTAAACAAGTAGGGTGTAATGATGCCCAAAGATTGAAAATGTGTTGTATCTTAGTTGTAAGGAGATGTGTACATTTGGTGGACAACTGCGGTTGTGGGCGTGGAACCTGATGTTGTCACTTGGGAGTTCTTTCAAATTGTCTGTAATAAGAATTATCTGAGTGTTAGATACATGGATGACAAGAAATATGAATTCATGGCTTGGGTTCAAGACAATATGTTCGTGGCCAGGTTTAAGGCATAAATTGTTTAGTTGAGCGGGTATGCTCCTGGATTGGAATTGGATGTTAGACATCGATGTTATTGGTTCTATTATGAGTTGGTACTTGATGTTAGGCTATATATGTTTGTTTTTGGCTACATTGTTTTCGACGTGTTGGTTACACGGGAGAAGTGCATTGAGCATAACCTAGGTTTATCAATTCGTGCGAGAGGTTCTAGCTCTAGAAAGAGAGAGTTGCGGACTCTAGTTTTAACGGTAGTTAGTGTAAGAATATTCATGATAAAAGGTATCGCTTGAGTTGAGGCGAGGTGATGGTAGTGTTGGGCGAGGATCGTAGGGTCAGTGTGTCTAGTCTTGAGTATCATTTGATACCTAATAGGTATGTGGATCATGAAATTAAGTGAGGCAAGATTGACCACGTTTGATTTGTGGGGTATAGTTTTCTACGCCTGTCGTTGATAATATTTTTTTTGGAGTTCTGGCTTGAACAATTGTTTTAGAAGAGTTAGATGTGGGAATGCAAGTAACTAGTTCTTTTGGTGAAACGATTGTTACAAGAAGGTTGTTTAGGAGATGATCTTTATTTGCTCAAGGTCATGTGTTTGCGGTTGATTTAATGGAATTGCTTTTTTATGGTTTTGATGTAATTCTTGGAATGATGATTTAAGTTAATTGAAATGAGATTCCAATGTGGATATGGAAAATGGTTTTAATGCATTGATGGTGTTTTGTTTTTGAGCACTCCTCACTAATCCTTGTGTGCTTACGCTCTATTTTGTTCATCAATGTAGTGAATTGAGGTTTGGAAGGCAGCATGGAGCAAGGGATTAAAAGAGACTTCATTCGTGAAGTATGTTTCGGTTAAGACTATAAGTAGTAAGGGCAATGGGGGATACGTTGTGTGTTTGAGAGATATGTGCAAACTCCCTATTTGAGCAAGTTTATAATGCTATTTTAGACTTCTAAATGGCCTTTGTATTTGGTTTATGCCTTGCTATGGTTTTTGGTATCTTGCATGGCTTGGTTTCTTGGTTGCATGCCTATAGATTCTCTTTGATGCATGTTGCTATGAGTTGATGTTGAATATGCCATGTTTAGTTGAAGATTGATCTTTGGATATGTTGTGTTTATGTTAGAAGCATGTTTAGGTAGTTTATGTAGCATCAATAAGTGAAAAACCAGACTTTTTAGGCATTTCAGGTCCAGGAGTATCGATACAGTCGAAATGGTATTGATACAATATAATGATTTTTAGACCCGCATCAATACGGTTGAAGGTGTATAGATAAGCCCTTTGGATTCTAGGAAATACTGTATCGATACACTATCAGGACTATATCGATACACCCTTGCGTAGAGATACCCTGTGGAGCCGTATCAATGCGCTTAGTAGGTAAGTTGGTTATTTTTGTTATCAAAGGTTTTGGATTCTTCTGCTTTGGTCCCTGATTGTTATGCATGCAATTGGTTAGGTTTGGATGATCTTTTAGAGTTGAAATTGGACATTTATGCATGAAACATGATTAATTAAGGATTGGTAAACATGTTTTCAAGTAAATCCTTATAATTTACCAGATTTACATTTTGATCCATAAATGGTTGTGATTACAATTGAATGCCCTATTGGTGTCCATTTGAGCTGAGATTTGACACAGTGGCATGCAATATTAATAATTAAAGGATGTTAACCTAAAATTGGAGGAATTATCTGTATTTTTCTAAAATTACAAATTGGTCCATAACCTATGTTTTTAATCAATTGAATGGCAAATAGTTGTATGTTTCCATTGAAGTCTCTTCCGATGCAAGTCTGAATCACATAGGATGTTAATGTGCATCTAGACAAGATAAAAGAAAAATAATACGGTCGTTTATTGAGGTAAACCTTCCCGATTTACTTCAATATTCCTCGTGTGACCTGTTCAGTTTTGTCTCGCGTCTAGACCGAGTTGAGGGGGTTACATGTGAGGTAGATATTGGGGTACCCATTGCCTTATTACTATTAGTAAAAAGAGATTTTTGTTTTAAAACTTGAGCATCTTGAAATCTTGCTTAGAGCTGGCCTAGTTTGTTGGGTTGTGTGGAGCTCGATTCGATCAACCAATTTAGCTCACCAAGTGGTGGAGAGGTGGATATTTGGGTGGAAGGGTTAAGGAAGCTAAAATAAAGATTGACACAATGATTTATAGTGGTTCAACCTTCTAACCAAGGTCTACATCCACTACCTTAGCTTCCCACTAAGGATTTCTCAACCAATTCCACTAATTGATTCGTCCCCTTTTCTAGGATTAGGAGGAAACCCTTACAACCGATCAAGCTTCTACCCAAAGCCTTGATCAAAACCCTCTTTACAAAGAGACAATGAAAGCAAACTTAAAACCCTCTATTAGGTGTTTTTTTGCACAATTAAGCATTCACCCAAAACCTAAAACACTTGAGCAAATTTGACAATTTTGGCTCACTAGTGTTTGTCTATACAAGAATTGACAATTTAGGCACTAAGACACTTTTTGATCATTTGATGTTTGACAATATGAGCATTAGCCTTCTCTTGATGCTTGGAGGTCCCTTTTATACTCCCAATTGAGTTTATATCCGTTTAGGACCGTTGGGGTTGAAATAGAGTCGTTGGAGCCTTTAATTCCCTCCATAAATGCAGTCTGCAGCTCCCCGTTTCGAAACGCTCGAAGCCGTTTCGAAACACTCTCAATGTAGAAAGAGCAGTTGCAGTCTTTCAGGGTACCCGTTTCGGAACACCCCTTTTCCGTTTCGGAACGCGTATCAGAACGCTATAAGCCCGTATCGAAACGCCTGCATTTTGAAAGTTAGTTGGGAAAGAGTCGTTGGGGTTTATGACCGTTGGGGTCATTGCCACGTGGGCGTATCGAAACGGCCTAGCCCGTTTCGAAACGCTAGGAAAAAATCATGTCCAATGAAGGCTCGTTTCGAAACACGTTTTGAAACGATTTTGCTACTGGAGCACCCTGTTTCGAAACGCCCTAAAGTGTTTCGAAACACCTGGACAGTTTTGTTTAGATTGGCTTTGAAAATCAAGAAAAACCCTTTTAAGAAATTCCCTAAACATAATTTCAAGTTGTTTGGACTTTGGAAATGTTTTAAATACTTTTTAAATCAGTCCAAAACATTTTTCAATATTTATATCAAAACATTAGTTCTACAATCTCCCCCTTTTTGATATAATAAAACCACTTGAAAAATTGTTTGGGATTCTCCCCCTTTAACATTAAAAATGTGAATAAGAGATTAAAAATTTTAATTCAAATTAAAGCTCCCCCTTATTCATTTGAAAATTTAAATTTTCAAACCATTTCTCCCCCTTTTTGTTATATCAAAAAGAATTTAAAACATTAGGATCAAAAATAACAATAGAGGTAAAATTTTGACAAAGGTAAGAATTTGGTTTTTAAAATGGCTCCCCCTTACTCAAAGCATCATTGAAATGTTAGTCCAACATATATGATCATCTAGTTGAATTAAATAAAAAATAAAACAAATAAAGGCAAAAACAACTAGATTTTTACCAACACTTGAACCCAAAGGTAGGATGTGAAGCCTTCCTTCTTCAAGTGTTCTTCCTTGTGTGCATGGAGCTCCCCCTCAATGTTTGACTTGTTGAACATCTCCATCACACCTACAATAGACAATCAAGTAACTTTTGGTATCCAAATTGCTTTGGATCCATGAACATTAGTAGCATAAACTTTAGTCCCCTTAGGAATCCATTTTTCAATTTCATCCTTTTTAGTTGAAGTGGTTAGTCCTTTTGGGACCCAAACACTTCTAAAACATTTTCCATTCACAAATCTAGGGGCACTAGATTGTCTAACATAAAAATTTGATTTTCCAAAATTGTTTTTCTTTTCAAGTTCCTTAGAAATCAAATCTTTTTCTTCTTGAACTTTTTGAAGCAATTTTTGTAAATCAAAACATTTTAATTCAAACTCTTCAAGTTTTGCTTCAAGTTCAAGTTTGGTTTTAGAAAGCAAATCATTTTGAATTTTTAATTTTGAAACCAATTTATTGTTTTTCAAAATGTGGCTTTTAAAATTTAAAACCAAATCATCATAGGCATCTTGTAATTCATCAAAAGTGTAAGAACATGAAGTAGATGAATTAGAAGTTACCCTTGAATCTTCTTCGATGGCCATAAGGCAAAGGTTGGCTTGTTCATCATCGGTGGAGTCCTCATCACTCCAAGTAGCCACATGTGCCTTTTTCTTATGGCTTGAAGTGCTTGCCCTTTCCTTTCTCTTGGGTTCTCGTTCAAGCTCTCTCAAGGCATTCTTCATGAAAGGGGCACACTTCTTGAAGAGATGAACTATCTCTTCATCTTCATCCTCCTCTTCACTTGAGTAGACATGATGGCAAGTGGAGGATTTGAGAGCCATGGCACTAGCATTGATGCCAAGCCCTTTGATTTTCTTCTCTCCCATAGCTCTAATTTCTTCCCTCTTCTTCTCATCCTCTTTGTTTTTCTTCATAATTTGATGAGTAAGGAGAGACCCCATGAGTTCCTCAAGCTTCAAGGTCTTCAAATTTTTGGCTTCGATGATGGCGGTCCTCTTTGAGTCCCAAGACTCGGGAAGTGAGTAGATGAGCTTTCGAACAAGCTTCTCTTCCGGAATGGCTTCTCCATAGCCTTTGAGACCATTGGTGATGGCGGAGAACCTATCAAACATCTTCTCGATGTTCTCTTCCGGATCCATTTTGAAGTTCTCATACTCCAAGGTTAGGAGCCCAATCTTGGTCTCCTTGACTTCATTTGTCCCCTCGTATGTGACTTCAAGCTTGTCCCATACCTCCTTGGCACTATCCCAAGAAGACATCTTCTCATAGATGGATGGACCAAATGCACAAAATAGAATGTGCAAGGCTTTGCAATTTAGCTCCATCTTCTTGCGATCGTCGGCACTCCACTCCGCTTTACTTCTTTGAGGCACGAACGAACCATCTTCAACTACATCCCATAGCTTGTAATCTTTTGATTTGATGAAGAACTTCATCTTTGTCTTCCAATGGGCATAGTGGTCTCCGTCAAAGAAAGGCGGTTTGTCGAATGATTGTGCCATTTGAGCCGGTTGATGAAATAGTGATCGAGCTTGCCGGATCTTCTCAATAGGATGTTAATCCTCTTCGATTGAGCCAAGCTCTGATACCAATTGTTGGGTTGTGTGGAGCTCGATTCGATCAACCAATTTAGCTCACCAAGTGGTGGAGAGGTGGATATTTGGGTGGAAGGGTTAAGGAAGCTAAAATAAAGATTGACACAATGATTTATAGTGGTTCAACCTTCTAACCAAGGTCTACATCCACTACCTTAGCTTCCCACTAAGGATTTCTCAACCAATTCCACTAATTGATTCGTCCCCTTTTCTAGGATTAGGAGGAAACCCTTACAACCGATCAAGCTTCTACCCAAAGCCTTGATCAAAACCCTCTTTACAAAGAGACAATGAAAGCAAACTTAAAACCCTCTAATAGGTGTTTGTTTGCACAATTAAGCACTCACCCAAAACCTAAAACACTTGAGCAAATTTGACAATTTTGGCTCACTAGTGTTTGTCTATACAAGAATTGACAATTTAGGCACTAAGACACTTTTTGATCATTTGATGTTTGACAATATGAGCATTAGCCTTCTCTTGATGCTTGGAGGTCCCTTTTATACTCCCAATTGAGTTTATAGCCGTTTAGGACCGTTGGGGTTGAAATAGAGTCGTTGGAGCCTTTAATTCCCTCCATAAATGCAGTCTGCAGCTCCCCATTTCGAAACGCTCGAAGCCGTTTCAAAACACTCGTAATGTAGAAAGAGCCGTTGCAGTCTGTCAGGGTACCCGTTTCGGAACACCCCCTTGCCGTTTCGGAACGCGTATCGGAACGCTATAAGCCCGTATCGAAACGCTTGCATTTTGAAAGTTAGTTGGGAAAAAGCCGTTGGGGTTTATGACCGTTGGGGTCATTGCCACGTGGGCGTATCGAAATGGCCTAGCTCGTTTCGAAACGCTGGGAAAAATCATGTCCAACGAAGGCTCGTTTCGAAACACGTTTTGAAACGATTTTGCTACTGGAGCACCCTGTTTAGAAACGCCCTAAGGTGTTTCGAAACACCTGGACAGTTTTGTTTAGATTGGCTTTGAAAATCATGAAAAACCCTTTTAAGAAATTCCCTAAACATAATTTCAAGTTGTTTGGACTTTGGAAATGTTTTAAATACTTTTTAAATCAGTCCAAAACATTTTTCAATTTTTATATCAAAACATTAGTTCTACATAGTTATTTTAATGGTTGTATTTTCTTTCTATACATTTTAAATTGTTTTTTAAAATCGAACCGAAATGAGAGCTTAGAAGACTAGTAATGTCGGGGAAAAGTATGGTGAAGGGAATGATATTCGATCTTGAGTTGATTTGATCCTAGATCGAGAGTAGTTAGAAGGTGGTATCTGAACTTGAGTGATGTTTTCCTCGTTCGTGAGTTTACAAGTGGTGTTGGTACACTAACTTGATATTAAAGGTGGTTGCCGCCATGGTTGATAGTGAAATAATTTTGAAGGTAGGAATTTCTATTTGATTACATGCTATTAAGTTGTATAGAAGCGATTTTATGGCATCAGTTCAGGGTAGCATGGTCGTGGCGGAATATGAAGTTCAGTTTGTTTAGTTTATACAGATGTTGATGTTTTGGCTACCTGAATTAAGAACATAGAGTATAATTTAGGGTTTTTCTTTCGTTGTGGGAAGTCTTAGCATTAAGCAAAGGGTTGTTGAGGTGGATGTTGGTAGAAATTAGTATAAGAAGCCCTGAGATATGAGATGAAGCGGCATGTGGAAAAATGTTGGGGAGCTTTTGGAATTTGTTGGAGTTGTAATTCACAAGGGATCGCTTGAAGTGTGATTGTCCTAAATTTGTTAGAGTTGGATAGGCTCATGTACCCGTGGTTGTGTCACAGAGAGTTTGTGAGCGCGGTCGAGATAATTTCCAACGTAGAGAGGATGGTTAATGAAATGTTGCTCATACCATAGATGTTCGACCCTGTAGAGTTGTTAGAGTATGTGAGTAACAAGTTTCTTTAGAGAGACGGTTGTTGTTAAAAAGTTGTATAGGAGATGTACTTTGATGGTTCAAGATCATATAGGTTTCGTCGATATGACAGAGTTGCCATTTGTGGATTTAACGTGATCTTGGGTTTGATTAGTTGGTTGAGCATATCGTTGTGGTTGATTTTGGAACTAAGCGAGTTTTGTTAAAACTTGCCGATGATTATGAAGTTGTGGTGACGGATACAATGCCGATGTCCATTTCTTCGTATTGCATGGCGCCGAAAGAGTTGAAGGAGTTAAAGACGCAACTACAGGAGTTGTTGAATCATGGTTTCATTCGTTCTAGTGATTTTGCCTTTTGGAGCACCAATGTTGTTTGTGAAAAAGAAGGATGACACTATAAGGGTGTGCATTGATTGTCGGCAACTGAATAAGTTGACAATTAAGAATAAGTATCCATTACCACGGATTGACGATCTATTTGATCAGTTCCAAGGTGCTACGGTGTTTTCTAAGATTGATTTGAGATCAAGCACTATCAATTGAAGGTAAAAGATAGAGATGTACCGAAGAAAACTTATTGCACTTGTTATGGGCATTGTGAGTTTTGGTGATGCCATTTAGGTTGACCATTGTACCTACAATTTTCGTGGATATGATGAATCGAGTGTTTCATGAATTCTTGGATCAGGTTGTTGTAGTGTTTATTGATGATATTCTTGTGTACTCTTGTACCAAGGAGGGTCATGCTAGACATTTGCGTATAGTGTTGCAAGCCTTGTTAGTTAATTAACTTTACGCTAAGTTTAGCAAGTATGAGTTTTTGATTAAGGATGTGGTTTTTCTTGGTCATGCTGTATCGATCGAAGGTAGACATGTGGACCCGCAAAAGATTGAGGCAGTTGTGAATTGGTGGCAACCTAAGTCAGTGACAGAGGTTTGTAGTTTCCTGGCATTGGTAGGATATTATCGTCTTTTTGTGAATGATTTCTCAAAGGTAGCTGCTCTTTTGACGAAATTGTTGCAAAAGGATGTTCGGTTTTAGTGGATAGAGGTTAGGCAACAAGCTTTTGAGAAGCTGAAGGAAGCTTTGACCAAGCTCCAATCTTGATTCAACCTGAGTCAGGGGAAGAGTTTATGATTTATAGCGATGTATCTTATGTTGGCTTTGGTTGCGTGTTGATGCAAGGTGGAAGAGTTGTGGCCTATGCATCTAGACAATTGAAGGTTCATGAGTGCAACTATCCTACTCATAATATAGAGCTTGTTGCGGTTGTTTTGCATTAAAGATTTGGAGGCATTATCTTTATGGTGGAAAATTTGTGGTATACCGATCATAAGAGTTTAAAGTATTTGATGTCACAGAAGGAGTTGAACCTTAGGCAACTTAGATGGTTGTGTTGCTTAAGGATTATGATTTGGCGATTGAGTATCATCTTGGTAAGGCTAATGTTATGGCTAATGCTTTTAGTAGGAAGGTTGCTGGTGAGTTGAGGGCGATGTTTGCGCGGTTGAGTTGTCCCAAGATGGCAGTTTGATAGTTGAGTTGCAAGTGGAACCGTCTTTGGTTTAATTAATTAAAGAGAAGTAGTTGCTTGACGATTCGTTTATACCGTATGTTACAGATATAGCGGATGGTAATCCAACGGACTTTTGTTTTAATGATGATGGTGTTCCATGTTTTAAGGGTCGAGTAGTCATGCCCGAAGATGTTGAATTTAGGCGCACTTTTTTGATCGAAGCCTATAGTAGTTCTTTTTCAATACATCCTAGTGGTACTAAGATATGTAGAGGTTTGAATAAGGAATATGGAGGGGTTGCTTTTGGTGTTAACACGGAAGATTTCGATTTGAGTAGTTGTGGGTCGATTTGCAGAATGTGTGCACTTTCTAGTTGTGTATATGAGGTATGCATTGTGTAAGATAGTGGATTTTTATATTGCAGAGATTGCAATTGCATAATGTGTTCAAGTTGGTTGTTTCAGATAGGGTTCCACGTTTACAACGAGATTTTGAGAGTGTTTACATAGAGCTTAGTGTGTGCACGAGTGAACTTCAGTACTTCATATCATCCTCAAATGGATGGTCAGTCTAAACGTGTTATCTAGGTATTGGAGGATATGTTGTGGTGTTGCATCTCTGATTTTCAAGGATCACGAGGGAAGTAATTGCTGCTAGTAAGGTTTATTTATGATGATAGTTATCTTATATTGCGAAGCTGAGAACGGTATTGAGATGCACCTTGTTGTGGCTCCCGAGGCCTTTTTGTGTCATGTTGATGAATATTAAGTGTGTGAGTCGAGTTAATGATGTTTAAGACCTTTGGGTTGGCAAGCATATATAGTATGTTGTGTTGTTGACGAATGCACTAGTGGCGTTCGAGGTTGCAGTAGGTTGAGTATCTTATGAATATCGTGAGTTGTGGGAGTAGTGGTGATGATACGGTCTTAATCTACAACTAGAGGGATGTTCGATGGGTTGTTGTATCAGAACGAGAGGTTGTTCCTTAATTGGGTGAGTATGAGTTTTGGTATGTACGAGGGAACATTGGTTCTGGAAATGTTATTATTAAATGTGAACAATTAAACATGCACATTGTAAAAACACTTATATGTATATATTTAAATATGTCAGTACATACATACATTTGGGCATGACATTAGAGGTTTGCATACATATGCATAGACATTCACGAGGACATGTAAGTGATCATGCATACATATATTCACACTTACGAATAACTTTTTGGACACTCGACGAGGAATTGGCATGAGCAAGGTGGCTTATGTAAGTTAATTTTTTGCAAAGAGGTGTTTCAGGGACTCGAGGTGTTTGGAAGGTGCTGAAGATTTGTTTCTAGGAGTTAAAATTATTTTATTTGGGAATAACCAAATTGGTCTTGGAAATATGTGGTTTTCTAATTTCGATGTTTGATAGTGAAGTCCTTTGAGGAAAAATTTTGATTCCTATAGTGGTGTTCTTTGTGACAAGGTTACCAAGTTGGTAAAGGTGTTGTGATGACATCAAGATGTGGATGAGGCCACACGGGAAAGTGGGAAGAATGGAATGAACCATTTTCTTGGTCTTTTCCATTGAATTAAATTTCGAGGAAGAAATTTCTTAAGTGTGGGAGAGTTGTAACGCCCATTTTTTGGGCCCTGAAGTTAGCCGATTTGTTTCGACGGTTTAGACAAACCAAGTTAGGGAGTAAGTCTAGTTTCGAGAATTTAATCGGATTAAATGATTTTCGTTCGGAATAAAATGTGGAAAATGTTCTAAAATTTAAGAATAATATTTTAAAGGTTTAGATGGACTCAATTTTTCAAAAATAAATTGGCTTAATTGACATTTTTAAAGTGGTGACTAAATTGTAAAATTTATAAATTATTTTGCTGACTAAATTGAAAAAGAGTCAAAACATAGAAAGCTATTACACCAAGTGTTTTAATAAGCTTTTCCCTTTTTTAATTATTTTATAATGATTTTAAAAAAGGTTTATTAATTATAATAAAAGAGATTTAATAAAAATGTTTCTTAAAAGCTCAAATCATTTTCTTACGTATCTTCTCTTTTACTCCCATCTTTTATCTCTACTTTCCCACTAACCAAACTAAATTTCATTCACATAAATGATGAGGAATCAATTGATTTGATTTCCTTTTTAATTTCCGAAAGTGATCTTTGATTTTCTACAACAAATTTCATTGGATTTCTTGACGCTTTCAAGCCAATCAATGGAAAACAACTTGTTAGAGATTATCTTTTTAATTCTCCTCCACTCAAAGGTTCTTTATTGAAATTCCCAAGTTCTTGACTATTTTTTTTGTTTCTAACTTAATTTGATTAGTAAATGTTGTTATCCTTATTGGATTGAGCTTTAATGGTAGTTTAATTGATGAAATTCCTTGAGAATTGAAGTGCACTGATTTTTCTGGGTTTTAGATTGGTTTTAATCATAATCTTGATGTTTAATAATATTGATAATTGGGTTTTATCAATGGAATCTCGAAACTAGATGAATTGCTATATTTTTAGGTTGGGAAAAGTGGAGTTCTGGGTTGTTTTGTGGTTAATTGAATGCTGGTGCGATAAGGTTGTTTGGAGGATAATTTTGGATGTAAAATGATGATGATTAGATGTTTAATTCATTGGGTAAAGGCTGGTCAATGTTTAGATGAGTTTCATCAATGTTTTCGGTTGTTATAAAGGGGCGATTGTTTGTTTATTAACAGAGGAAGGGGAGGAGTTGTGTTGTTGGGATTTTAGATTCCTAAAAGTACATTAATCCCATGTTTTAATGTTGATAAAACATGGGAATTGGATCTGGCATCGTTAAAACAAGATTCGATAGCATTGGATGCTTGAGATTGCTTCGGCAAAGCAAGCGAAGCATTGTTGGTGAGTGGAAATGGTTTTAAAAGCTTTTCAAAGGTTTGAGAAAACTTTTTAGGGGTTTAGATTGAGCTTGAAACGCTAATCTAAGCTCAAAAGTAAGTATGAAAGATTTCACTCTCGATTCTCAGTTTTCATTGTTTTACTTAATTCATGCTCACGTTTTGAAGATATATTTGTTTTACCCACTATGATATGCTTTTTTTTAGAATTTAGAAATGTTGCATACGTTTATATTTTGATAATACATGTGTTTAGAAAGTGGTATGCAACATGTTTGACAAAATGCCTAGATACATGATTTAATTTATTTGAGATACTTTGATAGAAATTGGTTTGAATGATGCATATGAAAAACTGTGAGGTAACATATTTTTAAACAGTATATTTGTAACCTCTTTAGCCCGGCCTAGACGCTAGACCCAAACTACGAAGATTACACGGGGAAAACCAAAGTCAACTCAAAAGTCAACCTTGATTAACGACCCTTTTTTATTTTAATCTTGACTAGATGCACATTATTAACCTGGATGGTGAACAAAACATAACATCGGAAATGACATAGCAAACGAAAGTCATTTAAAGATTCAATTGCAAGAATAAAACTTTTAGGGACCAAAATATAATTTTTAGAAAATATAAGGACTTGATGGATTTTAAGTTTACCAATATTTAATTAATCATATTAGATGCCCCTGTGCAAAAATTCAACTTTAAAAGATAATCCGAGCTCATGCAATTGCATCCACAACTTCCAGGACTAAAATGTAAAGCATGCGAACTTAGAATAATTCAAACAACATCCAACGGTCATCTGTTCCGAAACACTCACCCATTGTGCCGAAACGCCCGTATCGAAACAGTGTTGACCGTTTCGGTACGCGGGTATGTTCCGAGACAAGTATTGTAACCCCCTTAACCCGGCCTAGACGGTTGACCCGAATTAAGAAAGTCACACGGGGAAAACCAAAGTCAACCCGAAAGTCAACCTTGATTAACGACCCTTTTTTTTCTTTTTAATCTTGTCTAGATGCACTTTAATCCTAATTGTGATCACACAAACAACATACTCAAGGATCACAAACATCAGAGATCAAACAGGGACCCAATTGAACAAATTACAACTTTAGGGACCAAAATGTAATTTCTGATAATTAAAAGGACTTATCCCAAATTAAAGTTACCATCTTGAAATTAATCAGGTTTCATGCTTCTCTGTGAAATTTCAGCTCAAAAGGACTTCCCAAGCTCACACAATTGAACAAACAAGATTCAGGACCAAAACGTAAACAATTCAAAACATATAACTGCCAATGTCAGCCCCTAACGGTCGGCCGTTCCGAAACCGATCGACACCGTTCCGAAACACGGCCTTGGCAGAGACCAAACCGTTTCGAAATGGTGCACACCGTTTCGGACGCCTGGGTTCGTGTAAGGCACCCGTTCCGAAACGGTGCATACCGTTCCGAAACGCCTGCACAGATTGCAGCAAACAAGCATACCAAATCATGCAATTGATCATTCAAACATGCTCCAAATGTCACCAAACTTTACCAGCATGCAACTAAACATATTTAAGACTTATAGGAACCATCACAACATCAATCTAACATCATATGCAAAAAGCCCCAATTCTATAGGCATGCTTCCTACACAAGCTAGCTATTCAAACACCAAACTTCCAAAACAAGCATATAAGGTTCCAATTCAAAAACCAGCAATCTCAACAACATTCAACATACTTAGGGAGTCTCAAACACCACCCAAAACATACACATTGGTCCCCCATTGCCTAATCACACAAAAGCTAAATGTTTAACAAAACCTTCCATACTTTGAGCTTCACTTGAACTTGATTCCTTGCCCTTTCTTGCTGCCCCTCAAGGTTCTCTAATGCTCTGCATTATTGAATTAAGAAAACGTAGAGAGCGTAAGCAAAAGCTTAGTGAGGAATGCTCTTAAAACCATTCAATAATGCAATTCAAAACATTTACAAAACATGCTTTAAATCAACCTTTGCACATGCTCAAAAGCATACTTTAAACAAGCAATCTCATGCTTCAACATAAACATAACATATCATATTGGCTCAAGTGATACATTCCATTTCTTAAAACAAGTTCATCAACTTCCCAAGGACTTTTAAACACCTTGGCCCCAAGGACTTTTAAACACCTTGGCCATGGACTTTTAAACACCATGAATGAGGACCACACAAGGACTTTTAACCACCTTTGTGTCCATTGCTTGAATCACCCCAAGGACTTTTAAACACCTTGGCCCCAAGGACTTTTAAACACCTTGGCCCCATGGACTTTTAAACACCATGGAAAGGATCACCTAAGGACTTTTAACCACCTTAGTGTCCGCAACAAGAATCATCCAAGGACTTTTAACCACCTTGATGTTCTTAAGTAACAAGGCTCACTCAAGGACTTTTAACCACCTTAGTGACCTTAATCTTTTCAAAACATCACTTGCCAATATACATCATAATCATCATTTAATCCACTGTTTTAAAGCATTAATTCAAGCCATTTTCATCATGCATTTTAAAGCATCAATCCACATTTAAACAATGTACAAAAGCAAGGTACTCCTACCTAGAGTTACCTTCAACATATGGCTTACATCATCAGCAAAATCCATGCTAAAACATGCTTTCAAAACAGTAATTAAAACATGCAAATCATCATTTTGCATCACATCAAAAATCATGGCCACCACTAAGCTCCCGAAACCTTCAAACCTTGGTTTAAAAGCTGAAAACCCAATTTCCACAAACGCACTCACCGATTTCCACTTTGCTTCAAGCCAAAGCACCAAATCAAGCTTCCAGATCAACAACTCTTGGATCCAAAGATGCCTCCCCTGTTTCAACACATCAATGCAGAGGATTAATGCATCATCATGCATTAATTGCTTCAATGAAAGCACCTAAACTCGCTGCTCTCATCCAACCTCCATTTTCGGCCACCAATCACAACCGAAAATGCATCCAAACCACTTCTAAACAAAGCCCAGCCATAAACCAGCAAAACCACACTTCCATAAACATCATATAACATCTAAAAACAACCTATTAACATCCTTATACCTCCAGCAACAACAGATCACCAAGATCACCTCAAAAACAACCTTGAAACACAAGCTAAACTTAGGAAACTCAACCTATCCGGGATTGCATTAATCAAAACTCAATTCCTTATCAATTTAGAGATCATTTAACATCAAAAACACCTCTCAAATCACAGATTAATCAGATCTAACGAAAATCATCAAAAATCATCAAAATCTTGCATAATAAGACAAGATCCATTTCACCACTTAAAAACCTTTAATTAAACTTCAATTAAGGATTGAAAACTTAGGAATTTCAGTAAAGAACTGATAGTTTAGAGGAGAAGGACGTTCTTACCTCCAAACTTGAGTTTCTCCTCTTTTTGCAATCAAAATCCTTGTTGAAACAATTAGCAATTGAAGAGGTTTTGAAGATACAATGATTAGGAATCAAATGAGAGTTGAAAGGAGGGATTTAGGTGAAGAAATCAGATCCAATTCTCTGGAAAAGTAGTGTTTGGGTTGAGAGAAAATGAGAGAAAGAAAATTAGGAGAAGTTGGTTACAAAATCCAAAAATAGCCAAATGGCTTCCCTCCAATTTTAACATCCTTTAAAATCAGATTTTAGACTTAAAATATCTTAGAAAAATCTGGAGAAACTCCCTTTGGGTAAATAGCTCCTTAAAGATTCAAAGTTTCAACCCTTTATAAAACAGCCACCAAACTTGCGAAAATTACATTTTGGTCACTAGCCAAAATGTCACACTTCCAAAACTCATTTTCCAAAATTGATTTCACAGTTCACTTAATTATATTAAAAGATGATTTTAGAACATTTTTCCATATTTTTAATGCAACCCGAACTAGGCTTTCCTAAATTCACCTCTTAAGATTCGAACAGCACTTTGACCAACCGGTCAACGCCCAAAACTCCTAAGCCCAAAACCGGGGCGTTACAAGTATCAGAACATGTCACTCTAGTAGCAAAAATGTTTCGAAACACCCCAACTTGTTCCGAAACGGTATGACCATTACAGGGCCTCGTTTCGTAACTGTTGCAGGTGTTCCGATACGCCCTGCCCAGTGACAGCAGAATTTGCTAGTTTAACATGCTTTTTTGTTGAGTGGATCGAAAGATCGATATTTACCAAGAGGGGGGTGAATTGGAAATTTAAAGGATTTTAGTGGAAATTGGCAAATAAAAATTGAAGAACAAGGGATTTAGAGTGGTTCAAGTTCCAAATAAACTCTACATCCACTACCTTAGTCTCACTAAGGATTTGCAACAATTTCACTAAATTGATCTTCCCCTTTTCTAGGACAAGGAGGCAACCCTTTACAATATCGGTTGATTTTTCTACCCAAAAATCAACCCAACTCTCACTCAATAGAACAAAGAAATTTGAAGGCTAATTAGGTATCTCTCAATACAAATGATAGCCCCAATACAAGCACTCAACCCAATTTTACAAAATATGAATGAAGAACACAAATTGGGATTTTACACAAATTTGGGATTTTTGCTCAAATGCTTGAATTTGATGTTTGGATGTTTGCTTTAAGTTCAATAGTTGTTGCTGATGCTTTTGGATGTCCCTTTTATACCTTCTCGTTGATTTCTAGCCGTTTGGGTGGTTGGGAACATAAATGGAGCCGTTGGAACCCTCTCTTGCCACCATTAATGCTGTCTGCACCAACCCATTTCGGAACAGACTAAAATAGAAAGAGCCGTTGGGGTGCATTTAAGAGCCCGTTTCGAAACGCCTTATGGCCGTTTCGGAACGGTTTTGCCACTGTAAAAGGGTCGTTTCGGAACGGTTCTAGCCCGTTTCGAAACGCCTTAACGGTTTTGATAAAATCAGTTAAAACATACAACGGTCATATTTTCAAACTAAAACCTAGCCCCTGTTTCGGAACGGTAGTGATCCGTTTCGAAACAAAATGGCTACTGTCAAAGGGTCGTTTCGGAACGGGCATGATCCGTTTCGAAACACCCCTTATATATTTGAAAATATGAAATATTTGAAATACTTTTAATTCTTTTGAAAGCCAACATGAAGAACAGTTTCGAAACGTGTTGTGTCGTTTCGAAACGATTTCAAGTGTTTCGATACACGTATCGGAACGGTGGTCGACAGTGGTGAAAATGTTTCGAAACGCCTTAGGGCCGTTTCGAAACGGGTACTTGAAAAACACTGCTTTGGCTTGAAACACTTAGAAAATTTATTTGAAAGTGTATGTTTTTAACTTGGGCATAATACTAAAATTATATGGGGATATTTTAAGGACTTAAAATTCGTTTTGACTTTTTCGATTTAGTCCTTAGGTTTTTAGTTATATCAAAATTAAATTATTTATTTCACAATCTCCCCCTTTTTGATATAACAAAACCAAAGTTAGAATTTTTGAGAATTTTGAAAGTTTTGAAAATATTCTAACTCCCCCTGAATTTAAGATAGGTTTTTAAAAAATTTGATTTGAAGTTTAAGTTTAAAAACCTTTTAAAATTAAAAAACGAATTTTAGTGTTGTGGCTCTTAAATTTCTTTTCCCCCTTTTTGTTAGATCAAAAAGAACAACATAAGCTCATAGAGAAGATAAAAGATTAGTACCAATAAGCAATAATAAGCAACCATAGAATTAATTCATAATAAAAATATCCAAAACATAATTCAAACATGAAGTTCAACATAATTCAAACAATAAAATCCCAAATAAAAAGTCATAAGCATAGGTTCCTAAAAAACATGAGAAAACAAAAAGATGCATTCTTAATCCTAAAATGCATAGATAATATGATATGATATGAGATAAATATCCTAAGCCTCGTCATCATCATCCTCATCATCATCATCATCGTCTTTGGCTTGAGAACGTTGAAACTTCGTCCATTGCCCATAGAGAGTGGAGAAGGAAAGATCCAAGTTGGAATGAGAAGTTTCAAGAGAATGAAGACGATCCTCGACATTCTTCAACCGATTGCCCATAGTCTCAAAGCCCGAGGCAATGCTAGTGTCCAAAGCATTCATCCGAGTGTCCAAGGCATTGAATCGCTCGGTAAGAAAAGCCGTGAGGGCATCGTTGTTTGCGGCTTGAACTTGCGGTGGAGGAGCAACGAGAGGAGGATCCGCTTCTCTATCAATTCTTTCCCAAATACCATTCACATATTGAAACCCGGACTTACGAAGGGATGACTCGCCAATCTTGGTCTTGCGAGGTTCCGGAGAGTCATAGGTACAATCAATTTCAAGATATTCAAATAGGGCGCTCAAGACAATGCCATAAGTAAAGGACGTCAACTCATTTGTGTCAATAAGCTTGATATTATTGACTATCTCGGCAAAGATTATCTTATGCACATTTGGGCGCTCACCCCTACGGAAACACTCTAACCAAAAATGATCTCTTTGACGGATATGGGAATATTTACCACCGGAAGGGCGAATAAACCAAGAAACTATCAAATGAAGAACACGATCATGCACATCCAAATTAAGTGCTTTACCGGTGAAATTGCCAAAATGGCGTTCATCCTCAAGACCCTCATTCTTAAGTTTAAAAGCAGATTCCAAAAGAGCAACATTAATAACAATCTTTTTGCCTAGTAAAGATGACTCAATTCCTATGATCTCAGTTTTGGACTCATCATAAAGAAAACGAGCATTGGAGTAAAAGATGAGTACCATATTTTTGTAGCAAACATCCGGAGTGCTCAAGAAATACCAGAGATTCCACTCATCTAAACGGCCGAGATAACAGAAAAGGAATCGCTCGAAATTGAGGAAATCAAGATCAATTACACGTTCCTTACGAACCGCGAAATCCTTGACATAAGCAAAGCGAGCACGAGCGTCCGAATTTTTAAGAGATTTCTAAAAAAGCATAGTGATGTTCGGACGAATGCTTGAATCACCGGATTGAACGGCTTTGCGCTTTTTGTTCGATTGATCCGCCATCTAAAAACATTAAGCAAGTGTTTTAAAATTAAGTGTATGCATTGATAATTAAAACCAATCCAATAATAAATCCCACTTAGGTTTTAGAAAACAAAATTAAAATAAAAACAGTTTTAAAAAAAATACGATTGAAAAAATTTATATTCGAATCAAAAAATTTGAGATTTGAAAAAAATTTTACAACATTTTGAAAACCCACAACCAAAAACATATAATATCTACAAAAATAAAATTTTCTAACCTAAGATTCGAACATGAATTGAAAGAAAGAAAAAAATGAAAAATTACCTTAGTTTGGGATTTTGGATGATTTTGAAGAAATCCTTGCACAAGATTGATGAAACTTGCTTAGAGTTGAGATGTAGAGTAAAAACCTTAAAATTTTGTGAAAATCAAAGAGTTTTAGAGGGTATTTATAGAGAGGGAGGCGGTTTAGGGTTTTTGGTGTTTGATAAAAAGTGTATTTGTGACATTAAAAGCCCTAAATAAAGCATTCCGCGATGCCGTTTCGGAACGGTCAAGACCGTTTCGGAACGGGCGGCTAGGGTTTTGACCGTTTTAAAACCATAAACAAAACGTTTCGATACGTGGTTGACCGTATCGAAACTCCCTTTGACCCGTATCAGAACGCGTTCCAATACACCCCCTTGGCAGAATCAAAAACGTTTCGGAACGCTTTTGAGGCGTTTCGAAACGCCCTTCTCTCAGAGCTGGATTTAAGGTATCCGTATCGAAACGGGTTCACCTATTTCGATACACCTGGGCTTGGAAGTGCAGATGAGGCTCTAAAAATGCAGAAAAATGATCTTTTAAGAGGCCTAACATGCATAAATGTCATGAATGAGCAGGCAAAACATATTTAAGCATAAACATACTCCCCCTAACTATAAGCATGGATAAAATTAGGAGTTTAAACACATCAACATGGCATTTCACAAGATCAAGCATATTTAAGCACAAAAGAGGTCCAAAAAGGTCAAGATAGGCTAGCTAGACCTAACTCTCTCCTAAGGGACCAAAAACGCTCTTTATCTAAGGGTTTTGTAAAAATGTCCGCTAATTGATTCAAGGTGTCCACGTACTCTATAACCACATCTTCCTTAAGGACATGATCTCTAATGAAATGATGCCTTATTTCTATATGTTTGGTTCTAGAGTGTTGGATGGGATTTTTAGTTAAGCATATTGCACTAGTGTTGTCACATTTTAGGGGTATGGTTCCAACTTTAATTCCATAATCTAAGAGTTGTTGCTTCATCCAAAGAACTTGAGCACAACAACTCCCTAAGGATATGTACTCGGCTTCGGTGGTAGATAAGGCTACACTATTTTGTTTCTTAGAGAACCAAGATATGAGCATACTACCTAAAAATTGGCAAGTTCCCGAAGTACTTTTCCTATTAATTTTGCAACCCCCATAATCCGCATCCGAGTAAGCATGAAGGTTGAAGGTAGAGTCTCTAGGGTACCAAAGACCTAAACAAGGAGTGTCTCTAAGATACCTAAAGATCCTCTTAACGGCTATAAGGTGAGACTCTCTAGGACTAGCTTGAAACCTAGCACACAAGCAAACACTAAACAATATATCCGGCCTACTTGCGGTAAGGTAAAGCAAAGATCCAATCATAGAACGATAAAGCTTAGAGTCAACACACTTACCTCCTTCATCTTTGTCAAGCTTTGTAGATGAGCTCATAGGAGTGGCTTGAGGCTTTGCATTCTCCAAGCCAAACTTCTTGAGCATATCCTTTATGTATTTTGCTTGGTTGATGAAGGTGCCATCCTTCTTTTGCTTGATTTGGAGTCCCAAAAAGAATGAGAGCTCCCCCATCATGCTCATCTCAAATTCACCTTGCATTAGCTTAGAAAACTCTTGACAATGACATTCATTAGTAGAACTAAAAATAATATCATCAACATAAATTTGAACTACTAAGATGTCATTTTTATACATTTTTATGAAAAGTGTAGTGTCCACCTTACCTTTTTCAAATCCTTTTTCAATCAAAAAATTTGAAAGCCTTTCATACCAAGCTCTAGGAGCTTGTTTTAAACCATAAAGATCTTTGGTAAGTTTGAAAACATGATTTGGAAATTTTGAATCTTCAAAACCCGGTGGTTGTTCCACATACACTTCTTCATTTATAAAACCATTTAAAAATGCGCTTTTAACATCCATTTGAAAAGGCTTGAAATTATAATAACATGCATATGCAAGCAACATCCTAATGGCTTCCATCCTAGCTACGGGTGCATAGGTTTCATCAAAATCTATTCCCTCTTCTTGAGTGTAACCTTGTGCTACAAGTCTAGCTTTATTTCTCACAGTGTTACCACTCTCATCTAGTTTGTTCCTAAAGACCCATTTAGTTCCTATTGTAGATTGATTACTAGGCCTATCAACTAATGTCCATACATTACTTCTCTCAAATTGATTTAACTCTTCTTGCATAGCCATAATCCAAAAGTCATCTTTCAATGCTTCTTTTATGTTTTTAGGCTCTATGCATGAGATAAATGCAACATGGTTCATTAATTTAAGAGAAGAACGAGTGGTTACCCCCTTGGATGGATCACCCAAGATTTCACCATCTTTGACATAGTTCAACTCCCTTGGGTAGCTCACTTCCTTTTCCTCAATAGCCAAGTCCTTCAAGACTTCAAGAGGTGGATCTTGTGTGTCTTCTTCCTTTGGTTGAATCTCATCCTCCTTTGAAGTTTGACCTCCATCAAAGGCATTTATGATTCCTACATCATCATCATCACAAGAATCCTTCCTAGGAAGGAGGTTATCATCGAATACAACATGAATAGATTCTTCTAATACTAAAGTTCTTTTGTTAAATACTCGATAGGCTTTAGAGGTTAAAGAGTAACCTATAAAAATAGCTTCATCACTTTTTGCATCAAATTTACCTAAGTTGTCTTTTCCATTATTTAAAACAAAACACTTGCACCCAAAGGGTGAAAATAGCTAATGTTAGGCTTTTTAGATTTTAAAATCTCATAAGGTGTTTTCTTTAAAATTGGCCTAATCATTACTCGATTTACAATATAACAAGCGGTGTTTGTGGCTTCCGCCCAAAAATATTTAGGTAAATTATTTTCACAAAGCATAGTTCTAGCCATTTCTTGTAAAGTTCTATTTTTCCTCTCAACTACCCCATTTTGTTGAGGAGTTCGAGGAGCCGAGAAATTATGGCTAATACCATTTTCATTCAAAAATTCTTCAAACCCTAAATTTTGAAACTCGGTTCCATGATCACTTCTAATGTGTGAAATTCTAAGTTCAAGATCATTTTGGGTTAATTTTGAAAATGTGATGAATTTTTCCAAAGCCTCATCTTTAGTACTTAAAAAGAGAACCCAAGTAAATCTAGAAAAATCATCAACTAACACAAATGCATAAGATTTACCACCCAAGCTCATAGTCCTAATTGGCCCAAATAAATCCATGTGAATTAATTGTAAGCATCTACTAGTAGAAACATCATTAATGGATTTAAAGGAATACTTATGTTGTTTACCCTTAGAGCATGCATCACAAATTTTGTCATTTGAAAATTTAATTTTGGGCAAACCTCTAACTAGATTTAGAGAGACTAGTTTTTCCAAAACACTAATGCTAGCATGTCCTAGCTTCCTATGCCACAACCATGCATCATTTTCATTTTGAGCAACTAAACATGCATGAGATGTATGTATGTCATCTAAATGCACCATGTATATGTTTCCTATGCGATGACCTATGAGCATAATATTATTAGATTTAATGTCAGCAATTTTGCATCCATTTTTATCAAATAAAACATTAAATCCTTTATCACACAATTGACTTATGCTCAATAAATTATGTTTAAGACCATCGACATATAAGACATTTTCAATGAGAATGGTAGAGTGATTACCTATGGAGCCAATACCTTTAATGTGGCCTTTGGAGTTGTCACCAAATGTCACTACTCCTCCACTTTTTGGCTTTAAATCCATGAATCGACTCTTGTCTCCGGTCATGTGTCTCGAGCATCCACTATCAAGGTACCATGAGTTTTGACTTTGTGCTTTGGCCTTGTAGCAATGCTCCCCCTACAAACAAAGATATTAAACCTTGGTTTTTGGTACCCAAATCATTTTGGGTCCATGAGTGTTAGCTCCCAAAACCATGGTTCCCTTAGGAATCCAAGATGACATAGCAATAATATTATTAGATTTTACAAGTTCCTTAGGAACCCATACACTTCTAATTCTTTTAGCTCTACTATGTCTAGAGTAGCTACCTTGTTTGTAGTAATTAGTCCTTTTCTTAGGTTGGTGTGTTCTAGAGGATTCTCCTACTTCATGTTTGACACTACCAACATTTTTTAAGGACTTTTTGAGCTCATTTAGCTCACCTAACACCTTTTGGTGTTCACTATTGCATTGAGACAAAAGATTATTAAGATCAACATTTTCATCTTGAAAGAATTTAAGTTCATCTTTTAATCCTAAAATCTTTTTCTCAAATTTAGAATTAGCTTGAGTGAGTGAGTCATTTTTTCTCATTTAGCTCTAAAATGATTTTCTTATTTTTAATGACCGACTCTTTAAACTTTTCAACTAATTCATCATATACCTCTTGTAACTCATCATATGCATCATTTAATTCTTCATATGAAAAATCTAAAGTAGATGAGTTAGAGGTTACCAAGGAGGAATCTTCCTCAAGTGCCATGAGACAAAGGTTAGCCACTTCTTGTTCGTCATCCTCCGATGACTCCTCATCACTCCAAGTAGCAAGCTTGGCTTTGAGTTTCTTCTTCTTCTCAAAGCCCTTCTTCTTGAGTTGAGGGCACTCCGAACGGATGTGACTGGATTGTTTGCACTCATAGCAAATGATGGGATCCTTCCCTTCTTCTTTGTTCCTTCCTTTGAAGTCCATCTTTCTTTGGATTTTTCTTCCCCGGTTGGACCTCATGAAGCGTGAGAATCGTTTGGCTATCATAGCCAATTCTTCAAGTTCATCCTCCTCACAAGATGAGCTCTCATCATGTTGTGAAGCTTTTGCCTTGAGAGCTATTCCCATCTTCTTCTTCTTTTCAACTTCAAGCTTCTCTACTCTTTTCTCTTCTTTCTTTTTCTCATCTTCCCTTCCTTGCTTCATGATCTCATGAGTAAGGAGAGAACCCACAAGCTCATCAAGCTTTAATGTCTTCAAGTTCTTTGCTTCGATGATGGCGGTTCTCTTCCCATCCCAAGCTTCGGGAAGTGAATAGAGTAGCTTCCGGACAAGCTTGTCTTCCGGTATGATCTCTGCATAGCCCTTTAGCCCGTTGACAATTGTGGAGAATCGATCAAACATCTTTGACACCGTCTCATCGGGCTCCATCTTGAAATTTTCATAACTAAGATTGAGAAGTCCAATCTTAGTTTCTTTGACATCATTGGTGCCTTCATAAGTGGTTTCAAGTGTGTCCCACACTTCTTTGGCATTTTCAATGGAAGAGACCTTTGAATAGATGTCCGGACCGAAAGCACAAAAAAGCATGTGGAGAGCTTTATCGTTGACTTGAATCTTCTTCCTCTCCTCTTCACTCATTTCGGCTTTCTTTTTCAACACCATCTTGCCTTCACCATCTTGCTTCAATGGAATGTATGGCCCATCCTCAATGACATCCCATACAAGGTAGTAACTTGACTTGATGAATAGCCTCATTTTGTTCTTCCAAAAGGAGTAGTTGTCACCATTGAAGAAAGGAGGCTTGGTGGTTGATTGTGACTCGTACATGCCGGAACCGAAGGTTGAAGCCATCTCTTGATATTTTGATGATCACACTCTTCCAAGGATCTCCTCTTGTGGTTGTTAATCCTCAAAGAGTTAAGCTCTGATACCAATTGTTGAGTGGATCGAAAGATCGATATTTACCAAGAGGGGGGGTGAATTGGAAATTTAAAGGATTTTAGTGGAAATTGGCAAATAAAAATTGAAGAACAAGAGATTTATAGTGGTTCAAGTTCCAAATGAACTCTACATCCACTACCTTAGTCTCACTAAGGATTTGCAACAATTTCACTAAATTGATCTTCCCCTTTTCTAGGACAAGGAGGCAACCCTTTACAATATCGGTTGATTTTTCTACCCAAAAATCACCCCAACTCTCACTCAATAGAACAAAGAAATTTGAAGGCTAATTAGGTATCTCTCAATACAAATGATAGCCCCAATACAAGCACTCAACCCAATTTTACAAAATATGAATGAAGAACACAAATTGGGATTTTACACAAATTTGGGATTTTTGATCAAATGCTTGAATTTGATGTTTGGATGTTTGCTTTAAGTTCAATAGTTGTTGCTGATGCTTTTGGATGTCCCTTTTATACCTTCTCATTGATTTCTAGCCGTTTGGGTGGTTGGGAACATAAATGGAGCCGTTGGAACCCTCTCTTGCCACCATTAATGATGTCTGCACCAACCCGTTTCGGAACACGGGAAACCTGTTTCGGAACGGACTAAAATAGAAAGAGCCGTTGGGGTGCATTTAAGAGCCCGTTTCGAAACGCCTTATGGCCGTTTCGGAACGGTTTTGCCACTGTAAAAGGGTCGTTTCGGAACGGTTCTAGCCCGTTTCGAAACGCCTTAACGGTTTTGATAAAATCAGTTAAAACATACAACGGTCATATTTTCAAACTAAAACCTAGCCCCTGTTTCGGAACGGTAGTGATCCGTTTCGAAACGGAATGACTACTGTCAAAGGGTCGTTTCGGAACGGGCTTGATCCGTTTCGAAACACCCCTTATATATTTGAAAATATGAAATATTTGAAATACTTTTAATTCTTTTTAAAGCCAACATGAAGAACAGTTTCGAAACGTGTTGTGCCGTTTCGAAACGCTTTCAAGTGTTTCGATACACGTATCGGAACGGTGGTCGACAATGGTGAAAATGTTTCTAAACGCCTTAGGGCCGTTTCGAAACGGGTACTTGAAAAACACTGCTTTGGCTTGAAACACTTAGAAAAATTATTTGAAAGTGTATGTTTTTAACTTGGGCATAATACTAAAATTATATGAGGATATTTTAAGGACTTAAAATTCGTTTTGACTTTTTCGATTTAGTCCTTAGGTTTTTAGTTATATCAAAATTAAATTATTTATTTCACATTTTTCGTACTCGAACCAACTTCGAGACTTGCCATAACATGCATACATCAAGGATACATGTCAACAATCAACATATCAAAGCCATAGCCTAAACATAACGTATTTACATAAGCAAAGGCACTATAGGCATGCTTCCAAGTTAGCAAAACCATAACAAGTTAAAACTCCAAAATAATCCAAAATCCAAACTCCAAAGACCATTTACAACTCAAATATGGTCAATTCAACAAGCTCAAAGTAAAGAAACGTTCTCAAACCTTCCAAGGTATAAATTCCCACCCATTGCCTTTTATTACACTAAGGATGAACCATATACATTTCTTTAACGAAAATCTTGGATGTCTCTTTGTCAAAACCCAACTCAAAATAATCATTCATGCTCATTTAATTGCATCCACAACATTCAGGGACCAAAACGCAAAGAATCAGAACTACAAAATGTTCCATCAACTAACATACCAGCCTATCGTTTCGGTACAGGCTAGCCTTGTATCGAAACAGGCGTACCAAAATAGGTTCGCAGAGCTCGGAACATGGGCCCGTATCGAAACACCCTTTGAGGTGTTTCAAAACAATAGTTTCCAATGGCAAAACGTACCAGAACAGACCGTCCCTGTTTCGAAACCCGTAGGCCATTTTAGGCTCACTGTTTTGGTACAGACTCGAGTTTACTGAAACACATGGGCTTGTAATGACACTTTTTTTCTGGTTTTTCACAGTTAAATCCATACTAAACCATTCCAATATGCTTCCAACATATTTAAACTTAAATCTCCAATCATTCATGGCAAATTGCATCGAAGATAAACTATAAGCATGTAACCTAGCAAATAAGCCACTCAAGAGTCAAAACTCAAACCAATGCACAATCCTTCAAATAAAGGCGTTTTACAAGTTTAAAATCATAAAGCAAACATGCTCAAAAAGGGTTTTCATACACATCACCCAAAACATACTATGGATTCCCCCATTGCCCTTATTACTTTAGTCCAAAACGAAACATACATTCTCAAACAAAGTCCCTTGGAATCCGTTGCCTCTTGGTGACTCTTAAGCTTCAATTATTTGCATTGATGGACACATGAAAGCGTAAGCACACAAGGCTTAGTGAGGAGTCCCTTGGAATCCGTTGCCCCTTTTAAAACCATGAAATTTCCTTAACAAATCAGCATGTTAAACATCATGCAACATGTGTAATATACCTAACAACAAATCTATTGCTATCACTCAACTTAAGCCTTTTAATGCATAACTACCATATGCAAGCTTAAAGAGTAAAACATGCATTTTCATTTCTATGCACCACAAACCATAACATAACCCATCATCAATTATATTGGCTTACAAGTGATCATCAACATGTTCATTTCTCAAAACCACATTGGATACATAGATTCTCAAGTGTTGTCCCAACACTTCATTCAATTTCACTGGCATATCAAGGTTCACACACGGGAGCTACCCTTCACTGTTGTGACACCCGTGGTGAAGTATTTGGTACACCATATAAACCCTTCAACACCGCTCATTGGTAGATGTATAACCCCACTAACGAGATGCGGAACACTATACACTTTTCTCAATCGGTAGGGTACTTCGATGGAGTATTTGGTACACCGTATAAATCCATCAACATCCAATGCGAATTGTTTACAGTGCACTCAATCCTATAGCCGACTAACTATATCTGATTTCATTTATAAAACATTTTCACAACATCACTTGCCAATATAATTCTCATGTAGCACAAACCTCACCTTTTTCAAAGCATTACCAATAAGCTACATTTCAAAGCATCAAACCATGCTTCATAAAACAAGTATAAGCATATATACACAAGGATCACTTACGATGTGCATCCTTCATCAATATAACTTCAAAAACAGTACAACACTTACTTCGATTCATGCTTTAAAATAGTAGGTAACATGCATTTAACGTCAAGTGCATCAACAATTAATAATAGCACAATTCGAGGGAGAAAATCCTTTTACTTACTTCCAAACTTAGTAAAGTGTTTCAAGCTTACACTAAGTTCCCAATACAACCTTTAATGTATTTCAAAGCTAGAAAACACGTTGTTACTCACTGACTCGTGAAACCAAAATTCACTGACGCAGAATTAAGCGTTCGAAGGCCGTGAAACCTCACCGATTGCTTCCGATGTATTCTCCCCTATTTATACCACACAATAATAGAGGATTAATGAATCATAATGCATTAAAATCACGAGCAACTTAAACAATCTCACTGCTCTGCCCAAAACACCAAAACACCCATCCGAAAACAACCGAAATCAACTTCAAACACTCCCTAAACTCACCCCAGCCATAATCTAACACTTACACTCAAATTTAATCATCAATCAACATATAAAGACAACCTAACAACATCCTTATACCTCCGGCAACTCAGATTTCACACTAACACATCAAAAACCCAAAATCTAACAATTAGAGATCCATCCTATTTCGGGATTATTATTACAAAATCATTATTTTCACATCATTTAACATCCGAATCAAGTTTAAAATTATTCTCAAATCAATCAAAACAATGTCCCAAACGAATTACTTAGAAATTCACCTAGAAAAACTAGATTAATCAATTTCCCATTAATCAAATCATGAAACTTAGTTAACAAACATATTTAGGAAGCCAAAGACTTGGGAATTTCATTAAAGAACCTTGATTAGTGGAGTTGAATGAAATCTAACCTTTAACCTTGCCTTTTCCCTTCAAATGACAAGATTTGATGAAGTCTTTGAAGATAGCATAAGGAAAATTTGACAGGAAACTCAAAGAAATCATTGGTTATCCAAAAAGATTTGAGAAAATAGAATCCCCTAAAGTTTTAGAGAAAAAGAAGAGTGTTTTGGCTGATTGGTATAAGGGAAGAGTCAGTTACGTGAAATCTCTTTTACCTATTAAAATTTCCTTTTTATTTTAAAATACCTTTTAAAATCCTTTTTAATAAAACAATTAAAATAGTCAATTTGAGGGAAAAGGTTCACAAAATAGATATAAGCTCCCTAAAGATTCTATGTCTTGGCCCCTTTTTAATTTAGTCCTTCAAAACCAATTTTGCACTTTTTACTAAATAGTCACCAAACTGAAATCTTAACTTTCCAAAACTTATTTTCCAAAATTGATTTTACTTTCCCTCAATATATATTTAAAGAGGATTTTAGAAAATTTTCGCATGATTTTATTACATCCCAAACTATGTTTTCCCTGAACCGACTCCAAACTGAATCAGATCTCTAATCTAGATTGATCAGACCCTAAACCGCCTTTAAAACCTCTAGGCCCAAAAACGGGGAGTTACAACTCTCCCCCAATTAGGAAATTTCGTAATCGAAATTTTACCTGAAGGAAAAAAGGTGCGGGAACTGCTTTAACATGTCCGCCTTGCTCTCTCGCGTGGCCTCCTCAACTCCTCGATGTCGCCACAACACCTTCACAAGTTCAATTGTCTTACCACAAAGAACTTTGCTACTAGAATCTAGAATACCAACTGGTTCCTCATCATAAGACAAATCTGGATTCAACTCAATCTCCTCAACAAGCATAACATGAGATGTATCCGATCTATACCTTCAGAAGATCGAAACATGAAACACATTATGAATTTTCTCCAACTCGGGAGGCAACCTCAACCGATATGCATCAGGACCAACACGCTCTATAACCTCGTAAGTTCTAATAAACCTTAGACTAAGCTTACCCTTACTTCCAAACCTCATCACCTTCTTCCAAGGCGATACCTCCAAGAACACACGATCTGATGCAGCCGTCAACCGATCAACAAATAAGCTTTACCTACTCAGTCTTTCCCTTAAGAAATTTCGGCAAGGAAACTAACTTATGCCCTGCCTCAGCCTAACAAAGAGGTGTTTTGCACTTTCTTCCATATAAAGCTTCATACGGAGCCATTTGTATACTCGCTCGAAATCCATTATTATAGGCAAACTCCACCAAAAGCAACTATTTTCCCAAGAACCTTGGAAATATATAACACAACACCTCAACATATTCTCAAGCACTTGCATAACCCACTCTGATTGACCATCTGTCTAAGGATGATACGAGGTACTGAGATTCAAACGCGTACCCAATGCTTGATGTAGACACTCCCAAAACCTCGATGTAAACACCAAATCTCTATATGACACTATAGATTTATGTACACCATGCAAACACACTATCTCTGCAATGTACAACTCTGCCAGCTTATCCAATGTATACGTAGTATGGAGAGCTAAGAAATGCGCACACTTCGTAAGGAGATCTACAATCACGCAAATGGAGTCCTTCTTTGACGGGCTCAAAGGAAAACTAGACACAAAATCCATCGTAATCGTCTCCCATTTCCATTCCGGTACTCCCTAAGGTTGCAACAAGCCGAAAGAAAATTGATGCTCAGCTTTTACACGCTGACAAACCATACACTTTCTCACAAATTCAACAACATCCTTTTTCAACTTGACCCATTGGTACCCATCTTTCAATCCACGATACATCTTTGTACTACAAGGACGCATAGCAAAAGAACTGCTTTGAGCCCCAATCAAAATAGTGCACCTCAACTCAACATCCTCTGGAACGACTATTCGACTTTTAAAGCATAAAACACCATCATCATTGAAACAAAAATTTGTTACATTATCATCCGCTATGTCTTGAACATGAGGCACCAAAGAATCATCAAGCAACTGTTTATCCTTAATCAACTGAATCAAAAAAGGTTTCACTTGTAACTCGTCTATCAATCCACTGTCTTCCAATATACTAAACTGAGCAAACATCATCTTCAACTCCATAGCTACCTTCCCACTCAAGGCATCGACCACAACATTGGCCTTTCCTGGGTGATACTCTATCATCAAATCGTAATCCTTGAGCAACTCCAACCATCTTCGTTGCCTAAGATTCAACTATCTCTCAGATATTAGATATTTCAAACTTTTATGATCTGTATAGACCACACACATTTCACAGTAGAGGTAATGCCTCCAAATCTTTAAAGCAAACACAACTGCAGCAAGCTCAAGATCATGAGTAGGATAGTTGCGCTCATGCACCTTCAATTACCTAGATGCATACGCCACAACCTTCCCACCTTGCATCAACACACAACCTAGTCTAACGTATGTTGCATCACTATAAACAACAAACCCCTTACCCTATTCAGGTTGAATTAAGACAGGAGCTTGCGTCAAAGCTTCCTTTAACCTCTCGAAAGCTTGTTGTCTATCACCCGTCCACTCAAAACGAACATTCTTTTGCAACAACTTGGTTAACAGAGCAACAATCTTAGTGAAATCTTCCAAAATCTTCGATAATATCCTGCCAAACCAAGGAAACTACGTACTTCAGTGACAGGTTTAGGCGTCTTCCAATTCACCACCACCTCGATCTTATGTGGGTCAACTCGGATACCCTCGACCGAAACCACGTGTCCAAGGAAGACAACTTCCCTGAGCCAAAACTTGCACTATCTCAACTTAGCATAAAGCTGGTTCTCCAACAACACATGCAACACAACCCGCAAATGCTTATAATGATCCTCCTCGATACAAGAGTACACGAGAATATCATCGATAAACACTACCACGAACTGATCCAAAAATGCATGGAGCACATGATTCATCATGTTCATGAATGTAGCCGATGCATTCGACAAACCAAGCAAAATCACCAAGAACTCATAATGCCCGTACCTTATATGAAAAGCTATCTTAGGTACATCTACATCCTTTACCTTTAATTGATAATATCCAGACCTCAAATCAATCTTAGAAAACACTAAAGCACCTCGAAACTTATCAAGCAAATCATCAATCCTTGGCAAAGGATACTTGTTCTTAATCCTCAACTTTTTCAGTTGTCGGTAATCTATACACATACGCATCATGCCATCTTTCTTCTTCACAAACTAAACTGGTGCACCCCATGGTGAAACACTTGGCCTAATGAATCCTCGATCTAGCAACTCCTAAAGTTGCGTTTTCAACTCCTTCAACTCCTTAGTTGCCATTCGATAAGGAGAAATAGACATTGGAGTCATATTTTCATACAACTCAATGCCAAACTCAACCTCTCTGTTCAGTGGCAAACCAAACAACTCTTCTAGAAAGACATCCGAAAACTCACATATCATTCTTATTTCTTGTACTCGTACATCCTTTGTACCAAGATTCATTACATAAGCTAAGAAAGCTTCACAACCCGACTCCATCATATGACTCTCTTCAAGAGCCAAAATTGTATTGTACAATAATTTCACATTCTTTCCCATGATTACCACTTTTTAATCACCAGCAAGTTTTAAGGTAACTTTCTTAACATCAAAATCGACTACAACTCTATGCTCTGTTAACCAATCCTTCCCAAGGAATACATCAAAACCATATAAAGACAACTCCATTAAATCAACTGCAAACACGTGGCCTTGGAAAGATACATGACATAGCCTATACAACCTTCTCGTAACAACAACTTCACCAAAGGAACTAGTTACTTGCATTCCCACTTCTAAGATCTCAACAGGGATATCAACCAAATGTGTATCTTCACTCAAGATGTATGAATACACCCTCACGATGTAAAAGTACATCTGGAATCAATTAAAGATAACAATCACAAGGATTGCAAAGTAAAAGTACCTACAATCACATCAGTTCCATTGCGTCCCTCGCGATGTGCATACACCCTCGAATTGAACAGCCAGAACATGTGCTACATCTCTCTGTCCATCCTCCCAAAGCTGGAAATTACCACGCCCACGACCTCTCTCTCGTGTAACAACATGTGCCTAACCCTAACCACCTCCAGCTAACAAGGGACAATCACGCCTCAAATGATCAGGCGATACAAAACTCCAACAAGATTTAGATGCCATATCCGCAGAAACTTGTGCTTCTCGAGTCATACGAGGACAATCTTGCCTCAAATGCTCACACGATCCACATACCCAACAAGAATATTTCTCAAGCCTCACACTATTACCCTGAACTGACGCAACATACCCAACATTACCTCGCCTCGCCTTAGGCCGGTATCTACGATCATGATGCCTCTTATACTGTCCACCACTGGGACCAGAATCCATGGCCATCTTACTCGAGTTGGAGCCACCAACGCGAGAGGACAAGCCTAAACTTTGCTCAATTTCCTTAGCTCGCATCACCAACACATCAAAATCTGTATAATCAAAGGCGAACATGAAATTCTTCACTTCCTGCACAAAGCCATAAAGGAAGCAATCACAACCATGCCTATAAGTCGACACCAACTTAGGAGCATACCGGCTCAAACGAACGAACTGAACCTCATACTCAGCCACTGTCATGCTACACTGAACTAAGGACATAAACTCCCGCTTCTTGTCATCCAAGTATGTAACTCCTAGATACTTCTTCCTAAAGGCAGCTTGGAAGAACTCCCAATCCACCTCATTGGGCTCTGTAGCTGCAGTTACAGTCGTCCACCAACTGTAAGCATCACTTTGTAGCAACGAAACAACACATCCTAGCTTACATGCATCTTTACACCTCGTATAATCCAAAATCTGGATCGTACTAGCAATCCAAGCATTGGATGCCTCATGAGACAAACCACGATACTCAACACCTCCCAAACTTCGTAAACATTCCAACTTTAAACCCTCTTGCCCAGCAACAAGTGCTTGCACTTGCACTATAGAAACAACAACCTAGAATGCCCAGTCATCGCCTGAACCAAAGGCGTCAAATCATCCAACACACTACCAGCTTGCCCATGCCATCCTTTCTCCTCACCCCGAGGTAGAGGTTGTGGAGGAGGTAAATTCACACAAGGAAGAACCTCGTTCTCCTGATTCTCTTGCTTGCCAGTAGGAGCAATCATACCCGAACGTAGCTCTCTCCTCGGTCCTATTGTGCTATTATAATTATGGCATGATAATTGAAATGAAGCCCTTTGGGAGGTCCAATTGTTAGAATCAAGGACCAAATTGGTGATGTCTTCACTTGAATGGATAACTTAATCTATAATTGTTCCCTGACCTAGAAGGCAAGCAAATCTCCCTCCGAATACAAGTATTCATGCACAAACAAATACTTGATACAACAAAGAAAAATATTGGTATAGGTTAGTATAGAGAATAGCAGAAGCAGTTGAGAGAATTTTGGCTAGGAAGGGTGGTAGGGTTGAATAAGGATGGTTAGACAGTTTTCAGGTAGGGTACTTTGATGGTTCGATTTGAAGGGTACACAATTTTGGAAAGGGACAAATTTTTGGTATGTTGTAGATGGGATGTACAACTGCGGTTCAGGGTCAAGAAATTTGGAAAAAGGGATTAGGAAAGAGAAAGTTATAGGGCTAGAATGTAGGGTGGTTAAAATGGGCTGGAAGGGTAGTCTTTAAGGATAGGTTGGAAAGAAGTCTTCAATTGACTGACCAAATGAAATTGGAAAATAATGAAACTTCCTAGAATTTCAATTGAAAGATAAATGAAGAGATTCGTTGAAAGAATTGAAGTATTTCGTTGAGAATTGAAGGAATTTGAAGGGTATAAAGATTGGGCTATTTTGGTGATGAAGTAGGGCGAAAATGGGTGATATTGAAGGTGTTAGAAAGGATAAAATGAGATTAAAGTTTCCAAATCTCAAATTGAAATATGGAAGTTGAAAATGAATAAAATAAATAGAAGAATAGATGATGGTAGATGGAGAATTAAATTGATCTAAATAGAAGGAAAGAAGGTGTAACCCCCTTAGCTCGGCCTAGACGCTTGACCCGAACCACGAAGATTACACAGGGAAAACCATAGTCAACCTAAAAGTCAACCCTGATTAATGACCCTTTTTTATTTTATCATTTCTAGATGCACGTTAAGCTTACGTGATTCCTCAAGAATCATAGGAGAGAAAGGCACAACGATCGGAAATCAATTAGTGATTCAATTGTAAGAATTACACTTTTAGGGACCAAAATATAAATTATGGAAAATATAAGGACTTTGAAGATTTTAAATATTAGATGTAAAAGTCATTTTACATGCATCTCTTTCAAATATTAGCTTAAAAGGACATTCCAAGCTCAATCAATTGCATCCACAACATCATGGACTAAAATGTAAGACATGAGAGCTTGAAACCACTCAAAAACAGAGTCAAACGGTCATCCGTTTCGAAACGCTGACCCTGGTATCGAAACGGTCGTATAGAAACGGTGTTGACCATTTCAGTACTCGGGTGCGTTTCGAGACCAGTATCAAAATATGCCTCTCCAGTAGCTAAAGTGTTCTAAAACTCCTTCACCCGTTACGGAACACTATGGCCATTTTAGGCCCATTTTTCGAAACATACAAGGGTGTTTCGATACACCCTGCCTTGCAACCTTACAAATTTCTGGTTTTTCACATCTTTTCACACTCAAACATATCCAAAAACATACCAGGAACATGTTTAAACACTAAAATATATATTTGAGAAGCTTAAGCTAAAGCATGGCATCAAACACATGAACTTTTAGTCTATAGGCATACTTCCTAACCACAAAACCAAATATAAGCCTCAAACCAAAACAAATAGGACCATTTACAAACTTCAAAAGCCATAACCAACTTGCTACAAACATAAGGAGTTCAAAATACATCTCCCAAAAAAACAATGAAGCCCCATTGCCAAATATCAATACTAAATTATGTAAAAACATCACCATACATGAGCTTTTAACTTCCTTGGATGTTCTTAACCTTCTCGCAGCCCAAATTCGTCTCAATTATCTGCATTGTTGGTAAAAGAGAGCGTAAGCATATTTTCTTAGTGAGGCAAGCTCTAAAAAAAACCAACACAACAATGCATTATTCAAAACTCTTTCTCAAAAGCCATTTTCAACAACATGCTCTTTCTATCTCATGCTTGAAAACCATTTCAAATCAAATCTCCATTTGAAAACACATGTACCCTTATTCTATTTCATGCATTAAACCAATGCAAATCTCATGGCAAGGCCATACACATGATAAATGAAAACAAAAGCATTTCATATCATACTCCCATATGCGTTTCTCATAGCATAGAACATCTCTTCATTTGATACATGTGATTCAAATACATTTTTATATATTATATTGGCATTCAACATTTCATCTTTACTCGGATATGCGGATTAGCTTGACTCAAGGTCAAGTCGTACCCCGGTGGAATCTCTCATCACCAGACTCCCATGGCGGTATCTCTCATCCCCACAAAGCTTGGATATTTCACCAAGTCCTACCCCGATGGTGTCTTTCATCATCGAATTCTCACTTTGGATCGGGATGACACTACCCCCATGGCCCGACTCCAAAGAGCACGTACAAATATTTAGATTATAGTGCACTCTCATTCTATTGATCGATCAATTATATCTGGTAAGTAACTCGTCTTCTATGCCAATATATTATTGCAAAACATCATCTCACCTACTGTTTTTATGTAATATTTCTCAAGTCTTTCTCATCTCATTTCAAAATCATATATCATGCTTTGCATTAAGTCAAAATCTCAAAACTCTTCAATGCAGCATGCTATCTCATGAAATCTCTACAAAGCATCATCTCATGCTACAAATCATGCATAAAACAGTAGAAATTTGTCTATCTCAAAACAAGAGCATGTAAAAGCAGTTTAGGGGCAACAACCACATATTTGAGAGCAAATCTAGCCATACTTACTTCCAGACTTAGGATGGTGTTTCAAACCAATCCTAAATCCCCAAACCTTGTTTCTTTGTCCCTCAAAGACTTCTAAAACCATTCGCACTCAACGATTACGTTTCACATGCTTGCCGAAACGATATCTAAGCTCCCGGTACTTTCGGATCAACACCAAAAGCGTCTGAAGATGTCTCCATGTTCATTACACATAAAAGTAGAGGATTAATGCATCATTATGCATTGAAATCACCAGCCAACTAAACAAATTCGATGCTCTACTCAAAAGCACCATTTCGGCCATCCAGAACAAACGAAATCATCTCCAAACTCTTCCAAAACAAAGCCCATCCATGATCTATCAGTTCTAATCATTTCTAAAACTCAATCAACACCAAAAATCACCACCAACTCGTCCTTATATCTCCAGCTACAACAGAACACCAAAACCACCCCAAAACCACCAATCTAGCATGCAAAACTTAGGAATCCAAAGCTATTCGGGATTTGTTTGATAAAACCTCATTTATGACATCAATTACCATCCAAAATACATCAGAAATCAACCTCAAAATAGAGCCTAACCAATAGTTATGAAAATCATCAAGTTCTCTCCAAGAATCTTGAGTTTTGACACAATTTCGTGTTTCTAACATTAAAGAAACTCAAAAATCATTAGCAAAGGATTGATAACATGAGAATTTCAGTAAAGAACTGATCATTAGAGGAGAAGGACGAAGCTTACCTCTAATGGATGATTTCTCCTTAATTTTGGCAAGTTTTCCTTAAAAATCCAAAGTTAAAAGAAGAGGATTTGATGAGGAAAATATTAGGAATCCATAGAAGATTGAAATCTTAGCAAAAGGAATGAAAATCAGAGGTTAATTGTTGAAGGAAATGTGTTTGGCTGAGTGGATGTTGAGAGAAAATGAAAAGAGGGAAAAAGATCGTAAAGTAGTTATGAAAGTCAATATAGGATTTTCTCTTTTAATTCCATTTATTAAATCATTATTAAAACACCCAAAATAAAGAGAAATCTGATGAACTTTTTTGGGTAAAATTAGTGTAACGCCCCAATTTTGGGCTTAGAAGTTTTGAGGTTTGGACCGGTTCGGTCGGAGTGCGATTCGAATATAAAGGGTGAAATTAGGAAAGCCTAGTTCGGGTTGCATTAAAAATATGGAAAAATGTTCTAAAATCCTCTTTTACTATATATAAGAGAAAGGTGAAATCAATTTTACAAAATGAGGTTTGGAAGGGTGACATTTTGGGTTAGTGACCAAAATGTAATTTTTGAAAACTGGGTGACTGTTTTTAAAAAGGATTGAAACTTTGAATCATTAAGGAGCTATTTACCCAATGGGAGTTTCTCCAGATTTTTCTAAGATATTAAATGATTTATTATTGGTTTTTAAACAAATGAAAAGTGGAGGGAAGATATTTTCCTAATTCCAACTAACTTTTCCATATTTTCATTTTCTATTTTCTCTCATCTTTTCTCTCAAACCAAACATCTTTCTCCAGAACATTTCCTTCTGATTTTGATATCCAAACATGAGATTTTAATTCTCTTTTGATCTCTAATCATCTCTTCAACAAAACCTCACCATTTGCTAATTGGATTTTCAAGATTTTGGTTCTAAAAAGGGAGAAACTCAAGTTTGGAGGTAAGAACGTCCTTCTCCTCTAAACTCTCAGTTCTTTACTGAAATTCCCAAGTTCTCAATCCTAGATTTGTGTTTTATAAAAGGGTTTTAAGGTTGTGTTATTGATCTTGGCTTTTAAATGCAAGATTTGATTGATTTTTGGTAAAATTCGTATGATCTATTTGAGCAGTGATATGAGGTGTCTTTTTGATGTTAAATGAATGTTAAATTGATGAGAAGTTGAGGTTTAATCAATGCAATCCCGAATAGGTTGATTTTCCTAAGTTTTGCTTGGGTTTTTGGTTGTTTTTGGGGTGTTTTTGATGATCTGTTATTGCTGGAGGTATAAGGACGTGATTGGGATCATTTTGAATGTTAATTGATGTTTATAAATGGTTAGAAGTGATGGATCTTTTCTGGGTTAAGTTTTGGAAGTGTTTGGAAGTGATTTCGGTTGTGTTTGGTAGCCGAATTGTTGTTTTTGCAAGGAGCAGCGTGTTGAGTTGTGTGGCTGGTGTTTTTAATGCATAATGATGCATTAATCCTCTATTGTTGTGTGCTTGAAACAGGGGAGATTGATCCGTGAGCATTAGAGGTGGTGTGGAAGGTTTCGTATGCTTGGAAGGCTTGTTGGCTAGCCTTGTTTTGTGTATCGGAGAGTGAAGTTGGGTTTTCGGTTTTAAAACCAATGTTTGAAGGTTTTGGGAGCTTAGTTTAAGTCTAAACAACTTAGCTAAGCTCAAGAGTAAGTAAATGGAATTTCTCTCTTGGTTGTGTTATGAAATGGTTTTAAAGCACTTGTGATTGTTGGATGCAATGCATGTGATTTGCATGTTTTAAATTCTGTTTTGAAAGCATATTTTAGCATGGTTTAATGCTGGTTTTGAAAGCCATGTGTGAAGGATGCTCAAGGTAAGAGATCCTTGGTTTTGAATATTGGAATTGTGGAATTTATGCATAGTGTTGCATGTTGTTTAATGGCTTTGTGGAATGCTTCGAAAACAGTGGATTGATGATGGTAAATGGTGGTTTTTGCATTGTGGTAATGCTTTTAAATCAATGGATTAATGTGGTAAGATGGTTATATTGGCAAGTGATGTAAGTGGTTCTTGGTTACTTAAATCGGATATAGTTAGCCGGCTATAGGATTGGGTGCACCGTGAATAAAGTCGCCTTGGATGTGGAGTGGTTGTGAGGGAACCGTTAACTCCATCCAAGTACACTAACGAGATGGTTAAGAACACCATGGTGGTTAAAATTCCATGGGTGGGTCTTGTGTTAAGGTTATAATGGTTGTTAAAATTCCATTCGAGGACCTTGGGTAAGCAAAGGTTATAATGGTGGTTAAAATTCCATTTGAGGACCTTGTGCTTGTTAAGATCACAATGGTGGTGTAAAGTCCATGTGTGGATCTTGTGAAGTATGTCCCGGATCTCGTTAGTGATGTTATACAACTACCAATGGTTGATGCTAAGGTTATATGGTGGTTAAAATTCCATATGGGGGACCTTGTGCATGTTAAGGTCATATGGTGGTTAAAATTCCATATGAGGATCTTGTGAATGTTAAAGTCATATGGCGGTTGAAATTCCATATGAGGGTTTTGTGTATGGTAAGGTCAAATGGTGGTTAAAATTCCATTTGGGAGACCTTGAGATTGGTAGTGTGTATGAAGCGTGGGGACAACGCTTGTGATCCGCGTATCCGATTAGATGTTGAGTTGAAAAGTGGATATGGTCTATCACTTGGAAGACAATATAATGTTCTTGAATGTAATGAAGCATAAGATGCTTGAAATGATGCATGAATGCATGAGAGGTGTATAATGATTTATGAATGCATGTGTTACTTGTTAGCTTGAACAAGTGTTGTTTATCTTTGGAGAAAGTTGCATTTTGTGCATGGAATCTCTTTAATGCATTGAAGTCTTGTGAAGGCTTGTTTAAAAGGGCATGTAATGCAAATGTTGAGTTGGTGATTCATGTGGTGCATATGTTTAATGCATGTGGTTAATTGAATGTGAAAGTGGTTTCTAAAGGTTCCTTGTTTTGAAATGACTTTCAAGTATGAGATGAGCATGATGTGAAGTGGAAGTGTTTTTCCAAGGATTTTGTATTTAACCTTGCATATGATGTTCATGCATGGAATGGTTAAATTGATAGTTTTGCAAGTTCGTGCTTTGAAAAGGTTTACTTAACTTTTTAAGCTAAGGGTTGGTTCATGTTGATCAATGCATGATTTTAAGCATGTTGTTGAAAAGGATTTTCAAACATTGCTTTGGTTTAATGAATTGAGTTTGCTTTTAAAAATGGTTTTATGATTTGCTGCATTGATGGTGTTTTGGTTTGAGCATTCCTCACTAAGCATTATGTGCTTACGCTCCTTTTTGTCCATCAATGCAGATATTTGAAGTTGGGACAGCGAGAAGCAAGGGATTCAAGGAAAGCTCCACTTGAGATGTATGTCTCGGTTAATAGCTATAGATAATAAAGGCAATGGGGAAAGAATCTCTTATGTTGATGTTTAATGAGATTGTGTATGTTGTACAAGATTGGTTTTATGTTGTTGTTAATGCTAAAACTTGTGTTTGGCCTCTTGGTATGTATTTTTATGATTTGAGGATTTCATGGTTTGCCTTATAGGATGCTTGCCTATAGATTTGGGGATTTTCATAATTCATGCCATGTTGTTTAGTTGATGCATTTATGTTCCTTGTATGTTGAATGTCTTGCTGGTAAAATTTGGTGGCTTCTGGAGCATGTTTTGTAGGTCAATTGAGTGTTTAAACAGCAACTTTTTTGCAGTCTGGGCAGGCCGTATCGGAACGGGAGCTACCGTTTCGGAACAGGGGCCCTGTAGTGTCCCAGGCGTTCGGAACGGAAGGTACCGTTCCGAAACAAAAATGTTTCTGCCAGGCCCCGTTAAGGAACACGTTGCGGAACGGTCCCGCGTTTCGAAACATGTTCTTCCTGTTTCGAAACACCTGACCGTTGGGGGCTGACACGGGCGGTTATATGTTTTGAAATGTTTGCATTTTGGTCCTGAAACATGTTTATGCAATTAAATGAGTTTGAGATGTCCGTTTGAGCTGAAATTTGGCTAAGAAGCATGAAAGATGACTAATTTCATATTGGTAACTTTTAATTGGGTTAAGTCCTTATATTTTACAGAAATTACAATTTGGTCCCTAAAGTTGTAATTTGTGCAACTCAGTCCCTGAACGTTCTCTGATGGTTATGATCTTTGAGTATGCTGTTGTACGATCATGTTTAGGGATAATATGCATCTAGACAAGTTATAAAAGAAAAAAAAAGGGTCGTTAATCAAAGTTGACTTTTGGGTTGACTTTGGTTTTCCCCGTGTGATCTTCTTAATTCGGGTCGACCGTCTAGGCCGGGTTAAGGGGGTTACAATTAGCTCCTTAAAGATTCAAAGTTTCAATCCTTTACAAAGCAGTCACTAGTCAAGTTTTGAAAAAGTTGCGATTTGGTCACTACATCAAAATGTTGTATTTCCAACCCATATTTTGTACAATTGTTTTTACCATAATCGTTCGTATAATAAATGAGGATTTTCAGTTCATTATTAAAACACCCAAAAATTGTTTTTAGAATCAAAGTTTGGATTCAACTCAACCTCTTCCACATGCATAACATGCGACGGATCTGATCTATACCTCCGAAGCATGGATACATGAAACACATTATGTATCTTTTCTAACTCTTGAGGTAGCCTCAACTTGTAGGCAACAGGACCCACACGTTCTATCACCTCGTGTGGTCCAATGAACCTTGGGCTCAACTTGCCCTTCCGACCAAATCTCATCACCTTCTTCTAAGGTGAAACTTTCAAAAACAGACGCTCGCCCACAGCAAAGTCTATCTCCTTACGCTTCAAATCCGCATAAGACTTTTGCCGATCCGATGCTGCCTTCAACCGCTCACAAATGAGCTTCACCTTCTCGGTGGTTCCTTTTAACAAAGCCGGCATCGAGACCAACTTTTGTCCCGTTTCAGCCCAACAAAGAGGAGTTATGCACTTCCTCCTGTACAAAGCTTCAGAAGATGCCATTTGAATATTTGTCCGGTAACTGTTATTATATGCAAACTCTACCAAAGGCAATTGCTTCTTCCAAGAGCCTTGAAATTCAATAACAAAGCACCTCAACATATCCTCAAGCACTTGGATAATACGCTCCGATTGTCCATCCGTCTTCGTATGATAAGATGTACTGAAATTCAGCCGCGTACCCAATGCTTGATGCAAACACTACCAAAACCTTGCGGTGAACCTCAGATCTCTATCCGACACTATAGATTTTGGCATTCCATTCAATCCTACAATCTCGACAATGTACAACTCCGCAAGCTTATCCAAGGTGTACGTAGTATGCACATGCAAGAAATGTTCACACTTCATAAGGTGATCAACAATCACCCAAACAAAATTCTTCTTTGATGGCGATAAAGGCAAACCAAACACAAAGTCCATGGTGATCCTCTCCCACTTCCATTCAAGAATCCTTAATGGTTGCATCAACCCGGAAGGAAATTGATGTTCAGCCTTAACCCGCTGACAAACCATGCATTTGCTAACATGCTCAGCGACATCTTTCTTCAATCCCACCCAATAGTACTCATTCTTCATATCGCGATACATCTTTGTACTACCAGAGTGCATAGCAAAAGGACTACTATGACCTTCAGTCAGAATAGTGTGCCTCAATTCAACATCATTCGACACCACTATCCGACTCCCAAAACATAATGCACCATCAACGGTGAAACAGAAATTCGATGGCTTACTTTCGGCGATATCCTGAACATGTGGCACCAAAGAATCATCCAAAAGTTGTTTATCCTTAATCAACTGAACTAGAGATGGTTTCACCTGCAATTCAGCAACAAGACCACCATCCCGCGATATGCTCAAGCTAGCAAACATCGCCCTTAACTCCATCGCCACCTTCCTGCTCAATGCATCAGCCACAACATTGCCCTTCCCTGGATGATACTCGATCGTTAGATCGTAATTCTTAAGCAACTCCAGCCAACGTTGTTGCCTAAGATTTAACTCCTTCAGAGACATCAGATACTTCAAACTCTTATGATCCGTGTACACAATACACTTCTCCCCATAGACATAATGTCTCAAAATCATTAGAGCAAAAACCACTGCAGCCAATTCAATGTCACGCGTAGGGTAATTGCGCTCATGCACTTTCAACTGTCGCGATGCATAAGCCACTACCCTGCCCTCTTGCATTATCACACATCCCAAACCAACATAGGATGCGTCACTATACACCACAAACTATTTCCCTGATTCAGGTTGAACCAAGATAGGAGCTTGCATCAAAGCTGCCTTTAGCTTCTCAAAAGCTTGTTGTCTCACTTCTATCAACTCATACTTGACATCCTTCTACAACAACTCTGTCAAAGGGGCAGCAATCTTAGAAAATCCATCCACGAACCTCTGGTAGTAACTTGCCAACCCAAGGAAACTACGAACTTCATGAACAGATCTAAGAGGCTTCCAATTCACCATCGCCTCAATCTTCTGAGGATCAACTTGAATCCCTTCAGCCGAAACCACATGGCCAAGAAAAGCAACCTCCTTTAGCCAAAACTCACATTTGCTTAGCTTAGCATAAAGCTGAATTTCTAACAGCGCTTGCAAAACGATCCTCAAATGACCCTCTTGCTCCTTCTCAGTAGGAGAGTACACAAGGATATCATCGATGAACACCACAACGAACTTATCTAAGAAATCATGGAACACCCTGTTCATCATGTCCATGAAAGCAATAAGAGCATTTGTCAATCCGAACGACATCACTAGAAATTCATAATGCCCATATCTTGTTCGAAAGGTTGTTTTCGGCACATCCACATCCTTAACCCTTAACTAAGAGTATCTCGAGAACAAATCGATCTTTGAAAACACAACCGCCCCTCGAAACTGATCAAAAAGATCATCAATCCTAGTCAAAGGATACTTGTTCTTGATGGTCAACATATTCAGCTGACGATAATCAATGCACATCCTCATTGTGCCATCTTTCTTTTTAACAAACAAGACCGCTGCACCCGAAGGTGACACACCATGCCGAATAAAGCATCGGTCAAGCAACTCTTGAAGTTGCGTTTTCAACTCCTTCAACTCCTTGGGTGCCATGCGATAGGGAGCAATGGACACCAGAGTTGTGTTCTCATACAACTCAATTCCAAATTCAACCTCCCGACTAGGCGGAAAACCAGGTAACTCCTTCAGAAACACTCCATAGAACTCACACATGGTTCTTATATCCTGTACACGAACCTTCTTTGTACTAGGATTCATAAAAAAGGCTAGAAAAACCTCACATCTTTGACGCAACATCTAGCTTGCTTCAAGCATCGTCACCAAATTAGATAGAAACTTCACATTTTCTCCCGCCACCACAACCTCATAATCATCCGCAAGTTTCAGCGAAACACTCTTGCTTTCGAAATCCACAACAACTCTATGCTCAACAAGCCAATCCATACCAAGAATTACATCAAAACCATAGAATGGAAACTCCATAAGATCAACAAGAAACACATGATCTTGCACCTTTAAGGGGCTTCTCCTATACAATCTTCTAGTTACAACCGTCTCACCTAAGGAACTAGTCACATGCATACCCACATCCAAAGACTCAATAGGCAAACCAAGCGTTTGAGCGTGTTCAAGCAATATGTACGAGTGTGTAGATCCAGAATCAATCAAAGAAATTAACGACAACGATTGCAAAGTAAAGGTACCTGCGATCACGTCCGTGTCATTCCTCTCTTCTCGATGGCCATGCACTCGAGCCTGGCCACCACCACATGTGCTACATTCTTTCCACCTTCATCTTTGCGCTGGAAGTTACCACGGTCATGCCCACAACCTCTTTGTGGCTCAGCTGCTCTCACCGGAGCCTGACCATCTCGCAACGGCTGCGGACAAACCTTCTTCATGTGCCCACGATTACCACAGTTCCAACATGTACCAAGATTGCCCCAACACTCACCAGTGTGCCTCCTACCACACCGATTGCACTCAGGAGTCCTCATGAAAGCATTTGGTCCTTGCTGACCTCTTCCAGGGTTACCACCCCCACATCTAGCATCAACATGTGACCTTCTATCCTTATGCCAGTTATAGCGATCTCTACCAAGATCACGCTCTACAGCTCACTTCCCAGAGCTAGATCCTCCCGCTCGACTTGCGAGACCAAGATTCATCTCAATGTCCTTGGCTCTGGTGACAAAGACATCGAAATCAGTATAGTCTGATGCGAGCATATAGGTTTTCACATCCGCCACCAGCCCATAATGGAATCGTTCACATCTTTCCCGCTCGCTAGGAATCACTTAAGGTGCATATTGGCTAAGGCGTACAAATTGCACCTCATATTTTGCCACCGTCATACTCCCTTGCACAAGGGACATGAATTCCCTCCTTTTCTCATCGAGGTAACGAACTCCCAAGTACTTTCACTTGAATACATTCAAGAAGAATGTCCAAGTCACATCATCATCATCCATCCCTGCCACTATGGTTGTCCACCACTTATATGCATCACCATGCAACAAGGACACGATACGTCCCAACTTCTGAACATCATTACAGTTCATCTGCCCGAGAATCCTCTTGGTACTCTCTAGCCAAGACTCAAAACCTTTCGGGGTAAACCCTCTGAACTTAGTTCCTCCCAGTCTACGGAGTCGCTCCAACGACAACCTCACATTAGCACCATCCTGTGGTGCAGCTCCATGAGCTCCTGCTACTGGTGCCTGAAAAGCTCCAGCAATAGCTTGTATCAACACAGACATATCAGGAGCAGCTTGTCCCGAAACTCCCTCGGGTCCAGCAACCCCAGCACCAGTTACAACAACACCAAACCTAGCTCCACCACCACTGGGTGGTCCACCAGGGGGAGGAGGAGGTAGATCCTCAGCATTCTCAACATTCTCGTTCTCAGCCGTAGAAGAAGTGTTAATTCTAAGCTCTCTACGTGGCCCCATAATAAAACAATGCAATTGACAAAATGCATAAATTCAATTAAGCAAAATAATGCAAGTAATCCAAGTACTCAAGCTCATTTTTTGAAAACAATTCTTCTCAATAGTAATGATATGGCAAGGGGATCCCCAACTATACACCAAACACAGTATAACATCACAAATTCATCTCCATAGAACCAAACATCAACAATCATACATCATACTTTCACTGAAAAGTCACAATCATTCATAATCACACACATTAACCACTTACCAAGCCCCAAATGTTCTTTAACCTGACTCTAATACCAACAAATGTAACCCCCTTAACTCAGCCTAGACGCTTGACCCCAACCACGAAGATTACACGAGGAAAACCAAAGTCAACCCGAAAGTCAACCTTGATTAACGAGCCTTTTTTTCATTTTATCTTTTATAGATGCACATTAAGCCCATTTGATTACTCAAGAATCATAGGAGAGAAAGTCACAACGATCGGAAATCAATTAGTGATTCAATTGTAAGAATTACACTTTTAGGGACCAAAATGTAAATTATGGAAAATATAAGGACTTTGAAGATTTTAAGCTTACCAATAAGTAATTATTCATTTTACATGCATCTTTGTCAAATATTAGCTGAAAAGGACATTTCAAGCTCAATCAATTGCATCCACAACATCAAGGACTAAAATGTAAGACTTGAGAACTTTAAACCACTCAAAAGCATTGTGCAACAGTCATCCGTTTCGAAACGCTGACCCTAGTATCGAAATGGTCGTATCGAAACGGTGTTGACCATTTTGGTACTTGGGTGCGTTCCGAGACCAATATCGAAACAAGCCTCTCTAGTAGCTCAAGTGTACCGAAACTCCTTCACTCGTTCCAAAACACTATGACCATTTCAGGCCCCTGTTTCGTAACAGACAAGGGTGTTTCGATACACCCTGCCCTGCAACCTTACAAAAATCAGGTTTTCCACATCTTTTCACACTCAAACATATCCCAAATCAAACAAAAACATACTAGCAACATGTTTAAACACTAAAGAACACATTTGAGAAGCTTAAGCTAAAGTATGGCATCAAACACATGAACTTTTAGTCTATAGGCATGTTTCCTAACCACAAAACCAAATATTGGCCTCAAACCTCAAACCAAACGAAATAGGACCATTTAAAAACTTCAAAAGCCATAACCAACTTGCTACAAACATAGGGAGTTCAAAATACATCTCCCAAAAACAACCTTGAAGCCCCATTTCCAAATATCAATACTAAAGTATGTAAAAACATCACCATACAGGAGCTTTTCACTTCCTTGGATGTTCTTAACCTTCTCGCTGCCCAAATTTGTCTCAATTATCTACACTGTTGGTAAAAGAGAGCGTAAGCATATTTGCTTAGTGAGGCAAGCTCTAAAGAAAACCAACACAACAATGCATTATTCAAAAATCTTTATCAAAAGCCATTTTCAACAAGCTCTTTCTATCTCATGCTTGGAAACCATTTCAAAAGCAAATCTCCATTTGAAAACACATGTACCCTTATTCTATCTCATGCATTAAACCAATGCAAATCTCATGAAAAGTCCATACACATGATAAATGAAAACAAAAGCATTTCATATCATACTCTCATATGCAGTTCTCATAGCATAGAACATCTCTTCATTTGGTACATGTGATTCAAATACATTTTTATATATTATATTGGCAATTAACATTTCATCTTTACTTGGATATGTGGATTAGCTTGACTCAAGGTAAAGTCCTACCCAGGTGGAATCTCTCATCACTAGACTTTCATGGCAGTATCTCTCAACGCCACAAAGCTTGGGTATTTCTCCAAGTCCTACCTCAATGGCATCTCTCATCATCGGATTCTCACTTTGGATCGTGATGGCACTACCCCCATTGCCCGACTCCAAAGAGCACGTACGATTTTTTAGATTATATTGCACTCTCATCCTATTGATTGATCAATTACATCTGGTAAGTAACTCATCTTCTATGCCAATATATTATGTCAAAACATCATCTCACCTACTGTTTTTATGCAATATTTCTCAATTCTTTCTCGTCTCATTTCAAAATCATATCTCATGCTTTGCATTAAGTCAAAATCTCAAAACTCTTATATGCAACATGTTATCTCAAGAAATCTCTGCAAAGCATCATCTCATGTTACAGATCATGCATAAAATAGTAGGAATTTGTCTATCTCAAAACAAGAGCATGTAAAAGCATTTTAGGGGCAACAACCACATATTTGAGAGAAAATCTAGCCATACTTATTTCTTGACTTAGGATGTTGTTTCAAACCAATACTAAATCCCCAAACCTTGTTTCTTTGTCCCGCAAGGACTTCTAAAACCATTTGCACTCACCGATTACGTTTCGCATGCTTGCCAAAACGATATCAAATCTCCTGGTACTTCCGGATCAACACCAAAAGCGTCTGAAGATGTCTCACATGTTCATTACACATTAGAGCTAAGGATTAATGCATCATTATGCATTGAAATCACCAGCCAACTAAACAAAGTCGTTGCTCTACTCAAAAGCACCATTTCGGCCACCCAAAACAACCAAAATCATCTCCAAACTCTTCCAAAACAAAACACAGCCAAAATCTATCACTTCTAATCATTTCTAAACATCAATCAACACCAAAAATCACCACAAACTCGTCCTTATATCTCCAGCTACACCAGGACACCAAAACCACCCCAAAAACCACCAATCTAGCATGCCAAACTTAGGAATCCAAACTTATTCGGGATTTGTTTGATAAAACCTCATTTATAACATCAATTACCATCCAAAATACAATAGAAATCAACCTCAAAATAGAGCCTAACCAATAGTTACGAAAATCATCAAGATCTCTCCAAGAATCTTGAGTTTTGACACAATTTCATGTTTCTAACATTCAAGCAACTCAAAAATCATTAACAAAGGATTGATAACTTGGGAATTTCAGTAAAGAACTTATCATTAGAGGAGAAGGACGAAGCTTACCTCTAATGGCTGATTTCTCCTTAATTTGGGCAAGTTTTCCTTGAAAATCCAAAGTGAAAACAAGAGGATTTGATGAGGAAAAGATTGGGGTTTCCATAGGTGATCGAAATCTTAGCAAAAGGAATGAAAATCAGAGGTTAATTGATGAAGGAAATTTGTTTGGCTGAGTGGAAGTTGAGAGAGAATTAAAAGAGGGAAAAAGATCGTAAAGTAGTTATGAAAGTTAAAATAGGTTTTTCTCTTTTAATTCCCTTTACTAAATCATTATTAAAACACCCAAAATAAAGAGAAATCTGATGAAAAACATTTTGGTAAAATTATCTCTTTAAAGATTCAAAGTTTCAATCCTTTACAAAGCAATCACTAGTCAAGTTTTGCAAAAGTTGCGATTTGGTCACTACATCAAAATGTTGTATTTCCAACCCATATTTTGTAAAATTGTTTTTACCATAATCGTTCGCATAATAAATGAGGATTTTTAGATATTTTTTCATATTTTCAAAGCATCATGAACTAGGTGTTCCCTAAATCTCCCTTGAAGATTCTAACCGTTCTCGACCAGCCCGATTCAAACTCTAAAACATCTAGGCCCAAAATCAGGGCGTTATTGCTTAGTTATCGTTATATCGAATATATGTTTTTGGCTTGCTTCTATGGTCTAAAATGCTTAGAATTCTTATGTTTTCGTGCTTGCTTCGAGTAATTACATGTGTCGAATATATATGTGGTGCCATGATTTTTTATCCATCAAACTTTATGTATTAAGAAAATTAATGTAAAATGTCTTTTCAATTAAATTAATTAATAGATATTAAAGGTGTTAAAATTGGGCCTTGTGGTGTTTTAGATGTGGGTATCCTTAATGTGGGCTTTTTTTGGGCCTTAGGATAGATAAGTTGGTTTAGCATCTCGTGGGCTTTACTTTTTCAATATGGGCTTGGGTTAGTTAGTTTAGATAAAGTCATCTCGATCAGTTTAATTACGTCGGTTTGTGCGCCCCCCTTATAGGTGCATGATTCGAGTAATTATGTCGGTTCAAGTTTAAGGCCTTTATTAGGTGTAATCACCCCCACTTCTAGAAATTATAATTAATGTGACACTTAGACAAATTAAAAAAGATAACCCATAATTGATTCGAACCTTTGAATCACGACAAACGATCTAGAATCTAATATTAGAATTATGATGTAACGCCCCGGTTTTGGGCTCAGAAATTTTGGGCGTTGACCGGTTCGGTCAAAGTGCTGATCGAATATATAAGAGTGAATTTAGGAAAGCCTAGTTCGGGTTGCATTAAAAATATGGAAAATGTTCTAAAATCATATTTTAATATATATAAAAGTGAACTGTGAAATCAATTTTGGAAAATGAGGTTCGGAAGGGTGACATTTTGGCTAGTGACCAAAATGTAATTTTTGAAAGTTCGGTGACAGTTTTATAAAGGATTGAAACTTTGAATCTTTAAGGAGCTATTATTCCAAAAGAGTTTCTCCAGATTTTTCTAAGATATTTTAAGGCTTTATTCTGATTTTAAAGTTTATGAAATGTGGAGGAAATCATTTTACCATTTTATAACTAACTTTTCTATTTTCTCTCAATTTTCCTTTTCTCTCATTTTCTATGAACCCAAACACATTTCTCCAGATTTTCTTCTCTGATTTTGTCATCTAAATCACTCATTTCAACTCTCTTTTGATTCCTAATCATCTCGTCAACAAAACCTCTCAATTTGCAAGTTGTTTCATCAAGCTTTTTGGCTCTAAAAAGGAGAAACTCAAGTTTGGATGTAAGAACGTCCTTCTTCTCTAAACTATCAGTTCTTTACTGAAATTCCTAAGTTCTCAATCCTTGATTTGTGTTTTGTTAATGGCTTTTCAATTGAAATCTTGATTTTGGCTTAAAATGCAAGATTTGGTGATTTTTGGTGAAATTTTCGTGTGATCTGTTCGGGCAGTGTTCTGAAGTGTCAAAATGATGTTAAATGAATGCTAAATTGATTAGAAGTTGAGGTTTAATTAATGCAATCCTGGATAGGTTGAATTTCCTAAGTCTGGCTTGAGTTTTTGGTTGTTTTTGGAGTGTTTTTGGTGATCTGTTATACCTGGAGGTATAAGGATGTGTTGTGATCATTTTGGATGTTAATTGATGTTTAAAAATGGTTATAAGTGATGGATCTTGGCTGGGTTAAGTTTTGGAAGTGTTTGGAGGTGATTTCGGTTGTGTTTGGTAGCCGAATTGTTGGATTTGTGATGAGCAGCAAGTTGAGTCTTGTTGCTGGTGTTCTTAATGCATAATGATGCATTAATTCTCTGTTGTTGTGTGCTTGAAACAGGGGAGTTTGATCCGTGAGCTTTGAAGGTGTTGCGGAAGGTTTTCGGATGCTTGGAAGGCTTGTTGGCTAGCCTTGTTTTGTGTATCGGTGAGTGAAGTTGGGTTTTCAGCTTTTAAACCAAGGTTTGAAGGTTTTGGGAGCTTAGTTTAAGTCTAAACAACTTTGCTAAGCTCAAGAGTAAGTGAATGGATTTTCGCTCTTGAATTGTGTTATGATTTGGCTTTTAAGCAATTGAGGTTGATGATTGAAATGCATGTGTTTTGCATGGTTTAAATCTGTTTTGAAAGCATATTTTTAGCATGGTTTAATGATGGTTTTGAAAGCCATTTGAGAAGGATGCTCAAGGTCAGAGATCCTTGGTTTTGTACTTGGAAATTGTGATTTTGATGCATAGTGTTGCATGTTGATCAATGGCTTTGTGTGATGCTTTAAAACAGTGAATTGATGATGGTAAATGATACTTTTTGCATATTGGTTATGCATGTGAATAATTGGACTAATGTGGTAATGGTTTTAGCATATTGGCTATGCATGTGAATCATTGGATTATCATGGTGAGATGATTATGTTGGCAAGTGATGAAAGTGGTTCTTGGTTCGTTGATCGGATATAGTTAGCCGGCTATAGGATAGGGTGCACCGTGAATTAAGTCGCCTTGGAGGTGGAGTGGTCAAGAGTGGACCGGTAAACTCCCTTCAAGTATCCTAACGAGATGGTTAAGGTTATAATGGAGGTTGATGCCCATTTGAGGACCTTGGTTGAGCAAAGGTTATATGGTGTTTAAAAGTCCATATATGGGAACCTTGTGCTTGTTAAGATCACAATGGCGGTGTAAGACCATGTGTGGATCTTGTGTGGGGTGTCCCGGATCTCGTTAGTGATGTTATACAACTACCAATCGGTTATGCAAAGGTTGTATGGTGTTTCAAAGTCCATACATGGGAACCTTGTGCATGTTGAGGTTGTATGGTGTTTAAAAGTCCATGCATGGGAACCTCGGGAAAAGCTAAGGTTGTATGGTGTTTAAAAGTCCATACATGGGAACCTTAGGCTTGTAAGGTCAAATGGTGTTTAAAAGTCCATTTGGGAGACCTTGGATTGGTAGGGTGTATGGAGCGTAGGGACAACGCTCGGAATCCGCGTATCCGATCGGGTTGTTGTGTTGAAAAGTGGATGTGGTTGATCACTTGGAACCCAATGTAATGTTCTTGATCATAAAGAAGCATGAGATGCTTGAAAAGATGCTTGGTTGCATGAAAAGTGTATGATGCTAGTGAATGCATGTTTACTTGTTAAGTTGAACAAGTGTTGATTATCATTTGGTAAATGATGCATGTGTGCATGAAATCTCTTTAATGCATTGGAGTCTTGTTAAGACTTGTTTTAAAAAGCATGTGATGATGATGATGTGATTCATAAGTTGTCTTTGTTTAATGCATGAATTGGATTGCTTGAATAATGGTTTAAAAGGGGTTTCTTGCTTGAAATGATGATTCAAGTTTATGAATGGGTAATATGAAATGGAAGTGTTTTCAAAGGTTTTAATTTAGCTTTGCATATGGTGTTTATGCATGGAATTGTTAAAGGAATGTTTTTGCAAGTTGTACATTGAAATTGTTTTCTTAGTTTGCTGAGCTAAGGGTTGGTTTTCATGTATGTGCAATGCATGGTTAAGCATGTTGTTGAAAAGGGTTTTCAAACATGGTTTTGGTTTGTCAAATCGGGTTGTTTTAAAAGTGTTTTGTAACCCGCTGCATTGATGGTGTTTTGGTTTTGAGCATTCCTCACTAAGCATTATGTGCTTACGCTCCTTTTTGCCCATCAATGCAAATTCTTGAAGTTTGGACAGCAAGGAGCAAGGGATTCAAGATGGACTCCAATTGAGATGTATGTCTCGATGAATAACTATAGTTAATAAAGGCAATGGGGGTAGAATCTCTCGGGTTAATGTGTATGTGTTTGTTTATGTTGGACAAGGATGTTTTTATGTTGATGATGTTGTTGGAACATGTATTGGCTTTAATGAGATTGATTTGGAAAGTTTGTGCTTAAATGGTTGCTTGTGTAGGAAGCATGCCTATAGATTTGGGGCTTTTTGCATATGAAGTTAATTTGTTGATTTGATGATGCTTACAAGTTTTATATATGTTGAATTGCATGCTGGTAAAGTTTGGTGGCAATTGGAGCATGTTTGGATGATCAATTGCATGTTTTGGAATGCATCTTGCTGCAATCTGTGCAGGGTGTTTCAGAACAGTGTGCACCGTTTCGGAACGGGTGCCTTGAATGAACCCAGGCGTCCGAAATGGTAGGCACCGTTTCGAAACGGTTTGGCCTCTGCCAGGCCATGTTTCGGAACCCGTTGCAGAACGGCCCGTGTTTCGAAACGGGGTCTACCTGTTTCGGAACGGTCGACCGTTGGGGGCTGACATTCGCAGTTATATGTTTTAAATTGTTTGCATTTTGGTCCTGAAACTTGTTTGTGCAATTGTATGAGTTTGGGATGTCCGTTTAAGCTGAAATTTGGCAGAGAAGCATGAAACCTGATTAATTTTAAGTTGGTAACTTAAAATCTGGTTAAGTCCTTAAAGTTTTCAGAATTTACAATTTGGTCCCTAAAGTTGTAAATTGTTCAATTGGATCCCTGTTTGATCTCTGATGTTTGTGATCTTTGGGTATGCTGTTTGCATGATCACATCTAAGGTTAATGTGCATCTAGACAAGATTAAAAAGAAAAAAAGGGTCGTTAATCAAGGTTGACTTTCGGGTTGACTTTGGTTTTCCCCGTGTGACTTTCTTAATTCAGGTCAACCGTCCGGGCCGGGTTAAGGGGGTTACATATGAGATAAATGATTAGATCACTAATTAATATTCCATAATTTGGACCTTTTAAGTTAGAGCCTTGGGCGGGCTTTTTATATGTTTACTTTGAGCACTTTTATGACTTGCATATATATACTTGTCATTCATGAGGCCCGATAATTAAGCATGATAAATGGACTTAAAAATCAACCCCAAGAGAGGTATTAATTAGCCCCGATATCCGATAAACGACAGTCCTAGCTTAATGGATGTCAATCGAAAACTTGGATAAATTTTCACTGTCTCTAGATAAAGGAAAGCATAAAAAGGAAAATAACACGCATCATCCCTTATTTGTCTGCATCATTCATAAAGGTGACGTACGAGATCCGAACCCTAAACTAACACGGCATTCAGTCTTATATGATGTCGGTTTAGTGTATGGTCTGGTGTATCGTCATTCTTATTAATTAAACGTTTAATTAATTCTAAAGTCACAAATTTGATAAAGCCTGTGCAAATTAAGCCATATTTTCATTTAAGAACATTCTTATTAAATCTACTTGGGTTTTTAAATAATTTCTATCCATCAAAAGGCAACAAGCAATTTGGTACCGATTTCCGGGCATGAAAGGGTGCTAATCCTTCCCCACACGTAACCGACTCCCGAACCTGTTTTTAAATGAATCTCTGGTTATTTTGTATCCCTCCTACCTTAGTGACCGGTGGCGACTCCATATTTTCATCCTTTTTATAAATTTGAATTCCCCTTTTTTAAATAAAATCCTTTTGAAAAGAGATAGTGATATGGCCTACTTAGTGGTTTCTCATAAAACCTTATCACAGTTTGGCGACTTCATTGGGGATACATTTTTGTTTTTTATAAAACAAAAAATGAGAGTTAAGCCAATAAAACACTTGTTGCCATTTAATTGATAGAAACTATTTAAAATTCATAGTGAAGCTAGTAAGTTTGTTCTTTTATGAAAATACGACTTGAGTTGAATGGGCTTTGAAAATTTGTGACATTCGAATTAATTTTCCATTTAATTATGTAGGAAATCACCGATATGTCTTGAACCATGTTCAATAAGCTCTATACCCGAGCTACCCTTCTTATGTGAGAGCGAAACGCCCATACCCATGTGAGTATACCTCCACGGGTCGGTAATTCACTTTCGAAATCCACGCCTTTTGACACGTGAGCAGCCCTCCATGTCATTAGGTCGTGCTTTCCCTCGAGCGGAAACCAATTCGCAAGCCTGTAATGGGCCAGAATTGGGATTCTTATTGCCTTAGTAGGTGATGAGATAGGTTCGAGTACCCTTTGCTAGAACCGAACTCATGAGTGAGAATGTAGAAAGCCCACCCATTTAGAGCCATGCGAATAACCCTAGAGTTTAGAGTGTCTAGGTTTTTCTTGCTAATTGCTTGTTTCTACGGGTTTTTTTCCAGTTAATGCTTGAATTTTATTTCTTGCCTTGATTTATGTTTATCATGTGACTAACCCTTTTTCCTTCCTTCCCCTTTCCTCTATTTCTGCATATATCATCATGTCATAAAGAGCACATTGGTTTGGGAGTAGTCTAAATTAAAGGCGAGAATTATGGGGGAAATAGTGAGGAGTATGGATGAAAAGAATTCAGAGGTACAAGTGTGGTCGGAAGTAGAGAAACAAAACGAAAGGGATAGCATGACCGTTTGGTTCAGGTCGGTGATGGCTAACAAGACTTTCATGAATACATAAATCAATGATGTGTCAGGGATGAAGCAAGTATGGAACAGTTGGGATTCCGAAGCGAGGACCGCCTTCAAAGGTGAGTTTGCTGACATAACATATTTGTTGTACGTCCCAGTTGATCAGGCATTACTTCGAGCCTTATCCGGGTTTTGGAACCCAACCTACAGTTGCTTTACGATCGGGGATTAAGATCTTACATTGACTATCGAAGAGTACCAGGATCTTATGAATTGCAAGAAAATGCAGGAGGATCGTGTTTTCTCGAAGACAAACAAGTACAAGCCCTTTTGGACAAAACTTCTAAAGCTTTCAGATACTTTATCATTGTGGGTAGACCAACAAGTTGGGACATGGAACAACAAGGAGTACCTAAAGGTTGACGGGATTTTGGCCTTAGCTTCGGTACTTCAGGCGCGTAGGGTTCAGCGGAATTTATTCGCACTGTTGATTTATGGGTTGGTTCACTTTCCTAAAGCCTTAGGCTTCATCCATCCGGCGGTGTTAGATTTGTTCGATAAATTGGCCGAGGGAGGCAATCCAGTTCTGGTCATCTTGTCAGAAACCTTCCAGTCTTTGAGATTTTGCCGAGAGCACGGAGGTGGTCGCTTCTTGGGATATCCTCAACTCTTAACGGTTTGGTTCTATAGCCACTTTTGGACAGATGCCAATTTGTCAAGGCCGATTTATGATAGTAAGTTTTCAGCTTTAGAAGAATTTTTGAACAAAAGGAATTGGCTTACAAAACGAACCGAGGAGTTTTGGCTTGATGTGCTTCAGAATTTGAACACCGACGATGTTGTTTGGAGAGTCCCTTGGTTATCAGCAAGAAGTATTCTCTACAGGTGCAAAATGTACTCGTGGGTACCTCTGTTGGGACATTGGGGACACACGGCATGCGCACCTCTGTTAGTTTTAAGCCAGTATGAGTCAAATCGGTTTGTGCTAGCTACGAATGGTTTGAATGATATCGACGTCGACTACCAGAAGGAAAAGGGCTACAAAGGAAAGGTGTTCACCTCTTCTTCTACACGGAATAATACAAGGCGGGTAAGGATCCTGAATGCTCCATACATGGTCACCCCAGAGTACGAAGTGTGGAGGTTTAACCGCGTCGATGATAACGTTCCCCAGTTGAACCTGGACAAGAGGAGGACCATGAGGGAAAGGTTAGCTTCACTTCCTACTGAAGAGGACTTAATGAGGGAACAACTAGAGGAGGAACAAAAGAAGTATACACAGCTTGAAGAGAAGGCAAATAGAGAGAAGTTCGAATTCAAAGTAGAAAGAGTGCAGTATGAAATGAACATTAAGGGACTACGAAAGAAAGATGACGAGTTACAACTTAAGCTAAGGATGGAGAAAGAGGAAATACAAAAGTTGCAAAGAATGAACAAGGGAAAGAGAGCTAGCAAAGGTGGGGCGAGTCAGGGGACTGAACTTCGTCTTAAGCAAGAAAGGGCAAGAGCTGAAAACTATAAGAGATGGTACCATGAATTCAATGACCGAGTACTTACTTTGACTCAAGAATTGAAGATCCTACGCACCGAGTATTCAGGGCAGCTTGAGAGAGAAGTGAATTAGAATGGGACCTAAAAAGACCAAGTAAAGAATCTGGAAAAGTCTCTTTTCAGACACAAGGGGGTAACTAGCAAACTCAAATCCAGTGAGTTAGAAAATCAAGTCTTGAGGGATCGCATCGACGAGCTAGAAACCAAGGTACAAGAGATTAAGGATTGCACTGAGAGCATCAAGGGGGCAATCCAAGTATGCCCTACACCTACCTTAGAGCAATTACACTTTGTCGCCTTTATTATTTGATGGCAAGAACAGGAACTAGCACAGCGGGACGCCCCTGTGCGCTATGTTGCCGCGAAGTTGCAGCTTTTAGCCGAAGATGCCACCTAGCTTCATGATCAGGTGGACGACTCGAACAAGGTAGGAGAGACGGTCGTATGGATTCTCAGGGAGGTTATGGATTTGAGCGCCGGGCTGGACCAATATGTATGAAGAAGAAAGGTTGGAAGAAAGAAGAAGTAGCGTTAGGATGACTAGGTTTTTAGTGGTTGTTAATGTAAGACTTTTGATGTAATCAGCTTCCCCAAAATTTGTAATCAAACACATTCCACTTAATATGAGCTATTTGAGGATGATATTCGCCAAACCCAGTGTTGCTCTTCGTATTCATACATTATACATTCACACATTATACATTCATATAGTATACGTTTATTCATACATTTATTTGAAGATTCATATAATATATATTTGTTCAAACATTATACATCTATTTGAACATTTATTTGCACATATTGTTTAAATAACTTGAACTTAACTAAAAGACTTTGCATTTCAGATAACAATTGCATTTTGGTTCATTAAAATTTTCAACCATTCTGCATTCGTACGATACACGATCTCAGTATCGGGTCATGGAGGAAAGGTTGGCTAAAATGGAACAAGGCCAGAAGGATTTGGAGAACCGTCTAGATGGGGTTAACAGGAATATCAGCGACTAGATAGTACAGTCGTAGATTTCAATCATTCCTTAGATGACTAGCTTGTTAGCCAAGATGAAGGGAAATGAAGGAGTATCTGTTGACAGCTCACATGTGGAGGAACACGAAGGTACTACGTCTCACACGAGGGTTAACCCGGAAGTGCCAGAGTCAGGGAAGAAGGTCTTCATTAACCTCACGGCGGCATCCGCTAGTCGCCCCGGTGGGGTGTGGCAGCAAGTCAACATGTGGATATAGAAGGCGACCATGAGAATGAAGTGCCAGATTTGAGCATGTTAGAAGAGGTAGAAAGGGTCAGAATCGATATAGAGAAGAAATACGAGGAGAAATTCCGAGAATTTGAAGAGAAGCTCAGAAGTATCCAAGAGGTGGATGAACAAGGCAACAATGACAATTATTTGAGTCTGGTGACAGATTTAGTACTTCCACCCAAGTTCAAGGTCTCTGACTTAGATAAGTATGATGGCACCACCTGTCCATCAGCACACATCACTATGTACTGTCGGAAGATGGCCGCTTTTATTAGGGATGCGAAGCTGTTTATCCATTGTTTCCAGGATAGTTTGACCGGCTCCGCTATCAGGTGGTATACTACGCTCAGTGTAACACTCCAATTTTGGGCTTGGAAGTTTAGGGTCTGAACCGGACCGGTCTAAATTTTGGTTCGAATATAAAAGGTGATTTTAGGGAAAGCCTAGTTTGGGATGCATTAAAAATATGGAAAAATATCTAAAAAACCTCTTTTAATATATATAAGAGAGTGGTGAAATCAATTTTACAAAATGAGGCTTGGAAGTATGACATTTCGAGTTAGTGACTAAAATCTAATTTTTGGAAAGTTCGTGACTGTTTTGAAAGGATTGAAACTTTGAATCTTTAAGGAGCTAATTTACCCAAGGGAAGATTTCTCCAGATTTTTCTTGATTTTTAAGACTCATTTAATGTTTAATTAATAAAAAGAAAAGAGCGAAAAGTCATATTTTAGTTTCATAACTAACTTTTGCTAAAATTTTCCCATTTCATTTTCTCTCAAAATTCCCTCAGCCAAACACATTTCCACAGCAAGTTTTCTTTTGATTTTCACACCTAATGATGAACGTCCTTCTCCTCTTCATTTCTACATCAAATCCTAATCATTTCTACATCAAATCCTCTTCATTTGCTTATTGAATTTTCAAGGATTTTGGCTCTAAACAAGGAGAAATCCACATTTAGAGGTATGAACGTCCTTCTCCTCTAAATACTCAGTTCTTTACTAAAATTCCCAAGTTCTCAATCCTTAAATTAAGTTTTGTTAAATGTTTTAATGTTATGATCTTGATTTTGGCTTAAAACTTGAGATTTTGATCAAATCTTGAAGAATTTGGTGGAGGTTGATTGAGCTCTGTTTTGAGATGCCTTTTATTGTATTTTGGATGTTTAATGATGTGTAATTGAGGTTTAATCAATGCAATCCCGAATAGGTTGATTTTCCTAAGTTTTTACTTGTGAAAATGGTGGTTTTTCGGGTGTTTTTGGTGTTATGTTGTAGCTGGAGGTATAAGGACGTGATTAGGTCCTTTTGGATGTTAATTGATGTCTAAGAATGTTTAGAAGTATGGATCTTGGCTGGGTAATGTTGTGGAAGTGTTTGGATGTGTTTTCGGTTGTGTTTGGTAGCCGAAATGTGAGTATTGGTTAGAGCAACGAGTTTAGGTGTAATGGCTGAAGATTTAAATGCATGATGATGCATTAATCCTATGCTTTGATGTGTTTAAAACATGGGAGACATCTTCGGATCCTTGTGGTGTTGATCAGGAGGCTTGAACGGCGTTTCGACAAGCTTGCGAAACGGAATTGGTGAGTGAAGTTTGGTTTTCAGCTTTGAAACCAATGTTTGAAGGTTTTGGGAGCTTAGTTTTAAGTCTAAGCAACTTAACTAAGCTCAAGAGTATGTTTTCGGAGAAACTATCTTTTTGTTGAACCATGAGATGGTTGGATGCAATGAGTTTAATTTGCATGTTTAAATTTTGTTTTGAAAGCATATTTTAGCATGATTAATGCTGGTTTTGAAAGCCATGTGTTGAAGGATGCTCAAGGTAAGAGATCCTTGTTTTGGTTTAGATAAAATGTGGTTCGATGCATAGTGATGCATGATTGTTAATGGCTTTTTTTAATGCTTAAAAACAGTGGATTGATGATGGTAAATGATGTATATTGGAAAGTGATGAGTTGGTTTAAAAGTACTTGAATCAGAAATAGTTAGCCGGCTATAGGATTGGGTGCACCGTGAATAAAGTCGCCTTGGATGTTGAGGGGTTGTAATGGTACCGTAAACTCCATCCAAGTACACTAACGAGATGTCTAAGATCATAATGGTGGTTAAAATGCCATGCGTAGATCTTGTGTTGTGTGTCCCGTGTTCTCGTTAGTGATGTTATACAACTACCAATGAGTGATATGGAGGGGTTGTGATTGTACCATTAGACTCCATCATTGGTGTTGAGGGGTTGTGATTGTACCGGTAAACTCCACCTTGTGTGTTTGGTAGTGTGTATGAAGTGTATGGGACAACGCTTGTAATCCGCGTATCCGATTGTGTTTTGTGTTGAAAATGGGTTATGGATTATCACTTGAAAGCCAATATGACATGATGATGTACTGAAGCATGAGATGCTTGTTTTGTATGCATTGTGCATGAGGAATGATGTTTATGAATTTAAAGGCCTTTGAAAGGTGTTTTATAAAGTGCATTATTGAGTTGTTTCTTTAGAGCATTTCTCACTATGCATATGTTCTTACGCTCTCTTTCTTGAACCAATAATGAAGAGAATTAAAGTGCTTTAAGGGCAGCAAGGAGGTCAAGAATCCAAGAGAAAGACTAAGCTCAAGTATGGTGATTACTTTTACAACACTATTAGTTTTTGGAATTTGGCAATGGGAATCTAGATTGTGATTTTTGGGAGATGTTTTGGACTCCCTAAGTTTGGTTTGATGCCTATGATGCTTGGAACATGTCAAAGGCCATTTGTTATTCGTTTTGAAAATTTGATGATTGTTTGATTTCCATTAATAGGATGCATGCCTATAGACTTGTGCTTTTCATAATTGATGCCATGATTGAATTTTAATGATGCAAATATGTTCCTTTGATGGGTGGAATGTATGTTAAACCAGTTAATTTCTGCATTTCTGAGCAGCTCGTATCGGAACGGATGCTACTGTTTCGAAACAGGTGTCTGGAATGGCCTTGGTGTTTCGAAACGGGTAGAGCCGTTCTGAAACACTTTTGCTACTGCCAAGCCCTGTTTCGGAACAGGTTTCGAAACAGTCCCACGTTTCGGAACAGTCAACCCCCGTTCCGGAACACTTGACCGTTAGGCACTAAATTACATGGTTTTATGCTTTGAAATCTTCACATTTTAGTCATGAACTTCGTTTATGCAATTGCTTGAGTTTGGGATGTTCGTTTGAAGTGGAATTTGGCAGAGAAGCATGAATCATGACTAATTTCATAATGGTATCTTAAAAATTGGTAAAGTCCTCTTAATCTCCAGAATTTACAATTTGGTCCCTTAATTTGTATGTTGTACAATTGAGTCCCTTATTGATTTCCGAATGCGGTGATTTTTGAGTATGCTGATCTCAAGAGTACGCCTAAGGTTAATATGCATCTAGAGAAGTTTAAAAAGAAAACAAATGGGTCATTAATCAAGGTTGACTTTCAGGTCGACTTTGGTTTTCCCCGTGTGATCTTCGTAGTTTGGGTCAACTGTCTAGGCCAGGCTAAGGGGGTTACACTCAGCCGAGTAAATGTCAAGACTTGGAAGGACCTCTCAAGGGCCTTCATAAATCATTATAAATATGTGATGGATATGACCTCGAACCGGGTTATGTTGGAGGGAATGGAGCAAAGAGTCAATGAGAGTTTGCGCCAATACGCCCAGAGGTGGCGGGATGTGGCTGCTCAGATCCAGCCCCTAATTCCAGAACATGAGGTCACCCCAATGTTCATCCACACATTGAAGGGGACATTATTTTACCGCCTGATAAATAATACAACTCAAAACTTTGCAGACATGGTGAAGACAGGGGGTCCATTGAAGTGGCCATCAAAGCTAGGAGGATCGACAGGGAGACAGTCATCGCAAGAGCTATAAGAAGAAGGAAATCGAGGTGAATACTATGAACACCTATACTGCCCTGAAAAATTTTACCCTTTCGGTAGCCAAGCGGGGGACAGAGCTCGAATAAGAAGGAAGCTAGAGCTCCCAAGAAAGAGGATGAAAAGTTGCATTTCACCCTGATCCCAATATCCTACGCTGACTTGTACACTCACTTGTACGAGGCAGAATTGGTCCGTCCCTATCATGTCACCCCATTCAAGCAGCCATTCTCGGCTTGGTATGATGAGAAAGCCAACTGCAAGTATCACAGTGGTGTTCCGGGGCATACAATTGAGAATTGCATAGCTTTTAAGAAGTTTGTGCAGCATTTGATTAAAATTGGGGTATTACAGCTAGATGAGCCAAATACTACCACTAACCTGTTGCCGAATCATGCGGGCTGGGGAGTGAATGCGATCGAAGAAAGGTACACCAGAAGAGCTAAAGCCAGTGTGTCTGAGGTTAGATCCCCGTTACGATGGGTGTTTCAGCAGCTATGCATGGCCCATCTAATTGACCGAGGGATGGAGATTGTGTTGAAAGGGTGTGGACCCTACTGCGAGTACCACCAACACGAGGGACATGACATTCATTGTTGTGGGGAGTTCAAGCAAGTGGTCCAATGAATGATGGACAATCAAGAAATTGAGTTTTTTAGAAGGATGAGGAAAGTGGGGACCTAGAGGTATGTGCATCTGATGACACTAAGGTCAAGTTTGGCTTAGAGCGACCCTTTGTTTTACTTCGCAAGGCGAAGGAGGGAAACATATCCTAGGGAGAAAGCCCTAAACAAGCCTCGAAACTGAGGATATCTTGCCCGACGTCCTTCCCTTTTAATGACAAAAGGAAGGTTCCATGGAACAATGCTGCACATGACTCGGTGCCGGAGAGTGTGAATCCAATGAAAGAAAGCAGGTTGCCTAGTGAGCAAGAGCCCAAGAAAGAGGGTGGTCCGAAGGAGTCGGAAATTGAAGTAGTAAATGAGGTGGGGAATCTCACAAGAAGTGGGAGGTGTTACTTCCCAGACACTCCCAAAGAGGCAGATCCGAAGGGAAAAGAGAAGTCGTCCAAGCCGGAAACTGAAAAGTTGTTTGGAGAGGACCTCCTCCCAAAACTAATGAACTCGTGACAGAGGCACGGGCCCGAGAGTTTTAGAGATTTTTGAAGCACAGCGAGTATAGCATTGTCGATCAGCTTCGGAAGCAGCATACCCTGATTTCAGTGCTAGAACTATTGTTGAATTCTGAGAAACACTGATATGTACTCCTAAAGGTACTGAACCAGACGTTTGTCTCGGAGGACATTTCGGTCAACAAGCTAGACCGGATTGTAGGTCACATCGCTGCGGATAATTTCATTTCCTTCAGTGGTGACGAGATCCCAGACGGAGGAATGGGGTCAACAAAGGCTTTGTATATAACTACGCATTGCAAAGGGTATGTCCTACCGGGGGTGCTTGTTGATAACGGTTCAGCTTTGAATGTGATGTCAATGGCAACATTGCAAAGGCTGCGCATAGACAGCTCACATATGAAGCCTTGCCACAATTAAGTCAGAGCTTTTGATGGGACTCAAAGGGAAGTTGTGGGGAAGATCGAGGTACCGTTGCTAATCGGACCTACCGAGTATGTGGTCGATTTTGTGGTGATGGATATCAATCAAACCTATAACTTCTTATTAGGGAGGCCCTGGATCCATTCAGCGGGAGCTGTGCCCTCGTCATTGCACTAGAAGCTGAAGTTCGTCATTGAGGGGAAGTTAGTGAGTATGTCTGCTGAACATGACATTATAGCGTTTGTGGCTACCGACGCTTCATATGTCCAAACTAACGAGGAAGTGGTTGAATGTGCTTTTAGGGCCCTTGATTCGTCAATGCAACATTTGTGACGGATGGAAGCAAGATCCCATGCCCAAAATTATCTAAATGCGCCAATATGCAAGTGTGGCAGACTTTGGGATGGGGAGCAAAGAAAGGAAGAGGACTCGACAGAAACTTGCAAGGATGTTTGCGTGTCAGAGGTGTTATCAACAAACAAGACGGATTTGGGCTTGGTCATAAGCCCACATTTTAGCAAAGAAAATTGGAATGGAAGAAAAAATCTGAACAGAGAATGACTAGACTCCGAGGAGAAGACATGTTTGGGGAGCAGATTGTCTACACCGATATAAAAAACATCTTTGTGTCGGGTGGAGTCATCAACCCCAAATAGATGGTACATGTGGCCAATAAAGAGAATGCCAAAATCTGCGAGGAAGAAAAGATCAACGAGGTGCTAGGAGAATTGAATGTTAATGTGATATTCAAAGATGAGGGGGGCTCGACCTTCTTGGCAGAAATTTGCCCTTGTCTTTCGGAAGAGGCTCTTAACAACTGGACTGTTCAGGATGTGCCTGTAGCCTTTAGGTCTAAGCCAGAGTAATACTCAGAACTCACCCTATTTGCTTGTGCCCGCGAGCAATAGGGATCTTTTGTAAAGGGCACCTATGTTAATCTGCTTGTTTTAAATTCAATAAAAAAGACGCTTTTCCAAAATTGCAAAGCATTCCATTCATTTCATTCATTATTTGTTTATTATTTATTATTCCACCTTCTCTGTAATAATATACATTTGTTTTCCCAATACACATTGTTTTCATAAATGTAGCAGGACCCCTATTATCAACTTTGTGAATGATGTTGAATTTAATCCCGAGGTAGATTTTGAGCAACCGTTGTATGTGGCCGAAGTGGGCGAAGAAGAGGGTAATGAGGAGGAGTATGAAATTATGGAGGAGTTCCTCAGACTAATGGAGGGTGAAGATAGACAGATAGTCCCTCACCAAGAGGAGAAAGAGATCCTAAATTTGGGGAATGATAATGAAGATCGAAAGGAGGTCAAGAATGGCACAACGCTTTCGTCCGAAACTAGGGTCGAGCTAATGAACCTACTGTTAGAATTCAAGGACATTTTTGCATGGACCTACCAAGACATGCCAGGTCTTGACACGATTATTGTGGTGCACAAACTACCGATCAAGCCAGAGTGCAAGCCGGTCCAACAGAAATTGAGAAGGATGAGAACAAATACCTCGCTGAAAGTCTGGGATGAAGTAAGAAAGCAGTATGAGGTCGGGTTCCTAAAGATGGTTGAATATTCAAAATGGGTGGCCAACATAGTGCTTGTTCCCAAGAAGGATGGAAAAGTCGGCATGTGTGTGGACTATAGAGATCTCAACAAGGCAAGCCCAAAGGATAACTTCCCTCTACCCCATATCGATACCCTAGTAGACAACAAAGCGGGCCATTCATGGTCTCTTTCATTGACGGTTTTTCAGGATACAACCAAATAAAAATGGATCCTGATGACATGACCAAGACGACATTTGTGACAATGTGGGGAACATTTTGTTATGAGGTAATGCCCTTTGGTTCAAAAAATGCCGGGGCAAGCTATCAAAAGGCCATGGTGTTGCTCTTCAACGACATGATGCACAAAGAAATCGAGGTCTATGTGGACGACATGATAGCAAAGTCTCAGACTGAAGAAGGGCATATTCAGAACTAGAGGGAATTGTTTCAGAGGTTGAGGAAGTATCAGTTAAAACTCAACCAAACGAAGTGTGCTTTTATCGCCGCATCTGGTAAGCTTCTAGGCTTCGTGGTTAGCAGAGGGGAATTGAGATTGATCCCGACAAAGTAAAAGCTATCCAGGATCTCTCGCCAGCACGAACCCAAAAAGAAAGTCTGGGGGTTCCTAGCTAGGTTGAATTACATATCCCGGTTCGTCTCCCAATTAACCGACAAATGCGACCATGTCTTCAGACTACTTCGGAAGAATAACCCTGGGGTTTGGGATGAAGAGTTTGAAGATGCTCTAGATAAGATCAAGGGGTATTTGACCAATGCTCCAGTCTTAGTACCCCCAATACCAGATAGGTCGTTGATCCTATACTTGACAGTTTTTGAGAATTCGATGGGACGTGTCATGGGGCAGCATGATGAGACCTGCAAGAAAGAAAGGGTGGTCTACTACTTGAGTAAGAAGTTTACCGAGTGCGAGACTCGAGACCTGCAAATCCAGAAGTTATGTTGTGCCCTAGTATGGGCGACCAAGAGGCTCAGACAATACATGTTGTACCACACCACGTGGTTGATCTCCAAATTGGACCCTCTAAAGTTTATGATGGAAATGCCAACGCTAACAGGAAACTTAGCCTGTTGGCAAATGCTATTGTCCGAGTTTGATATCATATATGTGAGTCAGAAAGGAGTAAAGAAGAGCGCTATAGCAGACTTCTTGGCAAGTCGGGCCTCAGATGATTATGAACCATTAGACTTCAGCTTCCCGGACGAGGATCTGATGTGTATAACTAAGGGGGAGAGTGACACCATTGAAGGAGAATAATGGAGGCTATACTTCGATGGGGCATCCAACACTCTAGGCCACGGAGTCGGGGCAGTGCTAGTTTCTCCGGAGGATATACATTACCCTTTCACCGGTAGACTAGACTTCTTCTGTACCAACAACATGGTTGCATATGAGACGTGCATCATGGTGTTGTGTGTAGCCATCGAAAGAAGGGTTAAGAAACTCCATGTGTTTGGGGATTCTTCCTTGGTAATATATCAGCTCAGGGATGAATGGGAGACCAGGGATCCAAAGTTGGTCAAGTATTATAACTTGGTTCAGGGACTGATCAATAGTTTTGAGAAGATCAGTTTTACTCACCACCGAGGGAGGATAATCAGATGGCAGACGCCCTAGCAACCTTAGCTGCCACATTCATGGCAGGCTCAGGTGTAGATATGAGACCAATTAAGATGTGAATGTTAGAAGTACAAGCCCATTGTTACAACATAGAAGAAGAGGTGGACGGTAACCAATGGTATCATGACATCTTGCAGTACATTAGATACCAGACATACCCCGCAGAGGCTAATGAGAATGATAAGAGGAACATTAGGAGAATGACGACTGGGTATGTCCTAGACGGGGAGGTCTTGTACAAGAAGGGAAAAGACCAAGTGCTGTTATGGTGCATTAATTCTCGGGAGGCCAAAAGCATTCTTGCAGAAGTTCACGATGGGTTGTGTGGGACTCATGCCAACGGCTTCTCGATGGCCCGAAAAATCATGAGGTATGGCTACTTTTGGTCAACCATGGAAGGGGACTATATTGACTACGCTAAGTGGTGTAATAAATGTCAGATATATGCTAATAAGATACATTCACCATCGATGCCATTGCATACCATGAATTCCCCTTGGTCTTTTGCCATGTGGGGAATGGACGTGATTGGCCAGATCCACCCCAAGGCTTCCAATGGACACCGCTTCATCCTTGTTGCCATTAACTACTTCACTAAGGGGGTAGAAGCCACTTCCTATGCCAATGTTACTAGGAAAACGGTGTGCAAGTTCATGAAAAGGGAGATTATTTGCCGATACGGGATGCCAGAAAGGATCATTACTGATAATGGTTCTAATCTGAATAATAAGATGATGGACGAAGTATGCGAGCAATTTAAAATAAAACACCATAACTCCACGACGTATCGCTCAAAAATGAATAGGGCAGTAGAGGCTGCAAATAAGAACATCAAGAAGATTATAGCCAAGACCACAGACACGTTCAAGGATTGGCATGAGAAGTTTCCATTTTCCCTCTTCGCATATCGGACGTCCATACGCACCTCGACTGGGGCAACATCGTACTCTCTGGTTTATGGTACAGAAGCAGTATTGCCAATGGAGGTAGAAATCCCATCCCTCGGGATACTGAATGAGGTAAAACTGGAGGAAGCTGAATGGATACATGCTCTGTTTGATCAGTTGAATCTAGTTGAAGAGAAGCGACTGAGGGCCATTTTCCATGGTCAAATGTACCATAAAAGAATGATGCGAGCCTATGACATGAATGTTTGTCTGAGAGAGTTTTAGGAAGGAGACTTGGTGCTACGGAATGTATTGTCCACCCAAAAAGATTCTCGGGGGAAATGGAGGCCCATTTGGGAAGGGCCCTACATGGTTAAAAAGGCCTATTCTGGAGGGGCATTGATCCTGATGGAAATTGATGGGAATGAGTTGGGCAATCCAGTGAATTTAGATTCGGTCACGAAGTACTATGCGTGAAAGGCAAAGGGGGTGAAAACCCGAAATGGTGCCTCACAGGAAATAAATACTTAAAGTGAAAACCCGAAAAGGGCGCTTCAAGTATTAAAAAAAGAGTGGAGTGAAAACCCGAAAGGGCGCTTCACAAAACATAACAAAAAAAAAAGGAAAGCCAGAGAAAAGGGAAAAGGGGGAATCGAAGGATGAAAACCCGAAAAGGGCTTCTTGAGGTTAAAGGGGGGAGTTGAGAATTGAAGAGGGGTATCCGCAAGAAAGTACCAATAAGCACACGATCAGCAAGTAAGATCTCTCAAGATTCAGAAACATGCAGGATAATGCTAGCAAATGGTCTTTCTAGGTCGATGGATTCCCACGTCATTCACGAGGAAAATGCTTAGGCTATTGCATCATTTGTTCTCTCCGTGCATGACATATGAATTTCTCATGAACTTCGAAATATATTAATAAATATTATTTGACGTCTTCATTCATCTCTTTTCAAATAATTACTCGAGCAGTTTGAAATAGACTTACAAAGCAAAATATTTCTTGGTATTTCTGTGGTTTGATCTCCTGAATGCAGGTGAACAAAAGCAGATAAGTCGGCCCAATGCCAGATAAGTGACAAGGACCCGGAAGAAAAATTTCGAGCAGCTAACCACGGCCAGGCTTTGATAAGATAAGTGTCACACAGACCAAACAAAAAAGAATAAAAAAAGAGAAATAGAAAAAAAAGAAAAAGAAAAAAGGAAAATGAAAAAGGAAAGAAAAAAATGAAAAATTAAAAAAGAAGAAAAAAGAAAAAAAGAAAAAGAGAAGAAAAAGAACAAAAGAAATGGAGTGAAAAGCCAGAAGGGCGCTTCATGGAAAAGAAAAATACCAAAGCGAAAACTTGAAAAGGCGCTTTGAGAGAAAAAATTGAGGCTGGAATCCGCAAATAGGGCTTCCCAAAAGATCTAGAGGCTAAACCCGAGTGTGAGTCAAACATCGGCATCGAGGAGAAAGAGATATCGGCAAAAGAAGTTGTGACACCAGGCCCATATGCGGCATACTCATTCATACATCATCATAGGCATACATGTGCTAGGATCATATTGACATATAGCATCATAATATTCATCTTTTACAGATACGCGAAGGCATTTTCCGCCAAAGAAGAAGCAAAAAAACGCAAAAGGAATGAAGTTTAGGCAAAGAATTTCAAACTCGCCACATGTTGCGTGTAAAAGTGTTTATCGCAATTGTAGTGCAAGTATACACGACGCATGTAGTAAAGTGATACGGAAGTATCGGATATCATCTCCATAGGGACTGGGCCAATAGCTTCACCTTGAATTACTGCACGAAAGGAAAGAAAATAATTGAGATGTTTGTCACGAAAATACGTAAGAATACTGGAGAATAAAAGTAGAGAAATCAAGATACAGAGAATGGGCTGGTATTAAATTGCTCAGAAGTGTAGGTATTGCTAAGTCTAGGAAATCCAGTTCTGTCGTCGTCCTTGTCGCGACAGCACCTGTCGCAGCGGCAGTCTGTTGCTTGTCGCGGCAGCGAACACTCAACTCTGTACTTCAAGTTTGGCAAGAATCCTTGTTGTGCCTTGGCCTATCCCTAGGTCCAAGTCTGTCGATGAACACGTATTTGATGATACCTCCCGGCGTGAATCGAAGGATGAACACCGATGTTGTTGAATTCTTCATTAGCCACTTAACCTTGTCCTATCCCTAATTCTGAGATAGTTCAACTATAAACTAGAGAACTCACACTTATTCCACTCGTATACTTAACTCTCCCGATATTAAGTAAATAGATAACCCCGCAATGCTCTCCTGATACTCTTGCAAGATGTTAATAACCAGAATAAGAGAACTTGAAGTTTATTTTATTGAACTGAAAATTCCTAAAACAAAAGCAACCCTTGCAACTACTTTATAAAACAACCCGTGGCCCTAAGGGGAATTTAGAACATGTTGAGAGGATGAAAACGGTTAGGGTTTTGGGAAGAAGGCTAGAGAATATGTGATATCCTCCCTAGGTCGAAATACATGCCCTTATATAGGCTTTGGGTCCAAGTTTTCTAAAATAGCAAGAATACAACTTTAAATTAAAGTACAACTCTAATAAAGACTTAATCTTCAGAGAATCTAACTTTAAATCGTCCTTCTTCTTAGTTGGGATTTTCTCACCTTGAACTTTGGGCTTGGCATTCTTTATGATCTAAGGCTTGGAAAAATATACTGGTTTTCCACGACATACGGGCTTAATTTGCTCTCTCCGTCGAGGTCCACTTTGCTTCTTCTCCTCAAAACTTTTGTCGTCATCTGTTGTCACTGCGGCAACCATGGCAGCATCGTCCTCCTTAACTGCTTGTCTAGTTCCAGCTCTTCTGCTTCACTGCCCAGCGCCTGTCTCTCCGTCTGCTACGGCAGCAACCTGCAAAAGCAACCAATTTCAGTAGAAACTGTGCCTTTTAATATATTCGTGATGTCTAACTGTAAACTAACCTAAATGCAATGAATTATGCTTCAATGCAGCAGAAATATGGGTTAAATAAGGGGTAAATAATAGAACTTTTACACACTCAACACAGCCCCAAACTCAAGTTTTTTCTTACCCTCAAGCAATTCAAACCTAAAAGAAAACACAAATACTTTTGTTTTGGCTTAAAATAGTGAACTTTCCCTTAGCCTCCATTCGTTCTATGTGAAGGCAGCACCCTGTCGGATAACCTAGGATTTGTCTGGAGTTTCACTATAGTCCCCGTGCAGTGTGTGCATGCTTGTGAACAGTTATATGCCAAGACTCTCTTAGTTTCACTAGAATATTTCACCTTCTAACTTGAATTTTTATTCCAAAGTTTATCTTTTGAAGGCATTTCTTATGCTCCTTTGATTTTTTTGTTTTGACTCGATTTCAATATTTTTTAAGCTAAAGTTTCACTAGAGCCAGTTTTAGGCACCTCTACCTAACTTCCTATAGCCAGTTTCGGGCACCTCTAGGGTTGTTGAGTCTCTTTTGCTAAACTTCTTTCCTAGAGCCAGTGTTAGGCACCTATAGGGTCTATTCAAGTGCCAAGCTTCCTACTCTAGTTAACTAGAAGAGTTCTAGGTAGTAAAACAGTCACAAATAGTGTTTAAGTTTTCAGAACTATAGAAAGGCTCTAAACTGCTCCTAAAACTATCTTAAAGGCACTGCCACGACAGAGTTGTCACGGCAGGTAAGTTCAGTTCACAACCATAAGCCAAAATTTTCATATTTTCATTTTTTTAACAGAAATAAACTAAGTAAAGACGCAATGTTAAGACTAAAATGGACTCCATTAATGGAGGGATTCCACCCCCAAACTCGAGGGTTGCATTGCCCTCAATGCAAATGAAAAGATAAAAAAAAGAAAAGCAGTACATCACAAAATATATAGGCAGACAGCAAAATAAGATAAGAAACTTAAATTTTTAATCGCTGTCATCACTGCTGCTGCTGACTCTGATCTGGCGGCGGGCACGAGCTTTCGGACCTGGCTGGCGGATGGGGGAGGCAGATGTGTTCTTTGTTTTGGCCTCCCTCGGTGGTTGAATCCTGGTTGGGGAGATTTGAGGGGGTTTCTCCACAACCTGAACTTTTGAACTGCTGCTGCTGTCCGCACCGCTGTTGCTGTCACTGCTGCTGCTGCTATGTCTTGTCATATTGTTTTTGTCTGCCCTTTGCTTCTGCCTTTTCACCGGTGTAAACTCCTTCGAGAGATTCCTCTTAATAGAGGGTTCATTGTCGCTTGTGGCCCAAACGGAGGAGGACGAAAAACCGACAATGAAGGCGTCAAGCTCTTCCGATGGCATTCTGCATTTCGTTCCACGGGCATACGTCTCAGCACGGTTGCTACCAGCGGCTGTCGGGGCAGGTTGTAACGCCCCGGTTTTGGGCTTAGGAGTTTTGGGCGTTGACCAGTTGGTCAAAGTGCTGTTCGAATCCTAAGAGGTGAAATTAGGAAAGCCTAGTTCGGGTTGCATTAAAAATATGGAAAAATGTTCCAAAATCATCTTTTAATATAATTAAGTGAACTGTGAAATCAATTTTGGAAAATGAGTTTTGGAAGTGTGACATTTTGGCTAGTGACCAAAATGTAATTTTCGCAAGTTTGGTGGCTGTTTTATAAAGGGTTGAAACTTTGAATCTTTAAGGAGCTATTTACCCAAAGGGAGTTTCTCCAGATTTTTCTAAGATATTTTAAGTCTAAAATCTGATTTTAAAGGTTATTAAAATTGGAGGGAAGCCATTTGGCTATTTTTGGATTTTGTAACCAACTTCTCCTAATTTTCTTTCTCTCATTTTCTCTCAACCCAAACACTACTTTTCCAGAGAATTGGATCTGATTTCTTCACCTAAATCCCTCCATTCAACTCTCATTTGATTCCTAATCATTGTATCTTCAAAACCTCTTCAATTGCTAATTGTTTCAACAAGGATTTTGATTGCGAAAAGAAAAGAAACTCAAGTTTGGAGGTAAGAACGTCCTTCTCCTCTAAACTATCAGTTCTTTACTGAAATTCCTAAGTTTTCAATCCTTAATTGAAGTTTAATTAAAGGTTTTTAAGTGGTGAAATGGATCTTGGCTTATTATGCAAGATTTTGATGATTTTTGATGATTTTCGTTAGATCTGAGTAATCTGTGATTTGAGAGGTGTTTTTGATGTTAATTGATCTCTAAATTGATAAGGAATTGAGTTTTGATTGATGCAATCCCGGATAGGTTGGGTTTCCTAAGTTTAGCTTGTGTTTCAAGGTAGTTTTTGAGGTGATCTTGGTGATCTGATGTTGCTGGAGGTATAAGGATGTTAATAGGTTGTTTTTAGATGTGTTATGATGTTAATGGAAGTGAGGTTTTGCTGGTTTATGGCTGGGCTTTGTTTAGATGTGGTTTGGATGCATTTTCAGTTGTGTTTGGTGGCCGAAAATGGAGGTTGGATGAGAGCAGCGAGTTTAGGTGCTTTCATTGAAGCAATTAATGCATGATGATGCATTAATCCTCTGCTTTGATGTGTTGAAACAGGGGAGGCATCTTTGGATCCAAGAGTTGTTGATCCGGAAGCTTGATTTGGTGCTTTGGCTTGAAGCAAAGTGGAAATCGGTGAGTGCATTTGTGGAAATTGGATTTTCAGCTTTAAAACCAAGGTTTGAAGGTTTTGGGAGCTTAGTTTAAGTCTAAACAACTTTGCTAAGCTCAAGTGTAAGTTTTTGGATTTTCTCTCTAGTGGTGGCCATGATTTTGTTGTGATGCAAAGTGATGTTTTGCATGTTTTAATTACTGTTTTGAAAGCATGTTTTAGCATGGATTTTGCTGATGATGTAAGCCATATGTTGAAGGTAACTCTAGGTAGGAGTACCTTGCTTTTGTACATTGTTTAAATGTGGATTGATGCTTTAAAATGCATGATGAAAATGGCTTGGTTTAATGCTTTAAAACAGTGGATTAAATGATGAAAATGATGTATATTGGCAAGTGATGTTTTGAAAAGGGTAAGGTCACTAAGGTGGTTAAAAGTCCTTGAGTGAGCCTTGTTACTTAAGAACATCAAGGTGGTTAAAAGTCCTTGGATGATTCTTGTTGCGGACACTAAGGTGGTTAAAAGTCCTTAGGTGATCCTTTCCATGGTGTTTAAAAGTCCATGGGGCCATGGTGTTTAAAAGTCCATGGGGCCAAGGTGTTTAAAAGTCCTTGGGGCCAAGGTGTTTAAAAGTCCTTGGGGTGATTCAAGCATTGGACACAAAGGTGGTTAAAAGTCCTTCTGTGGTCCTCATTCATGGTGTTTAAAAGTCCATGGCCAAAGTGTTTAAAAGTCCTTGGGGCCAAGGTGTTTAAAAGTCCTTGGGAAGTTGATGAACTTGTTTTAAGAAATGGAATTTATCACTTGAGCCAATATGACATGTATGTTTATGTTTAAGCATGAGATTGCTTGTTTAAAGTATGCTTTTGAGCATGTGAAAAGGTTGATTTAAAGCATGTTTGTAAATGTTTTGAATTGCATTATTGAATGGTTTTTAAGAGCATTCCTCACTAAGCTTTTGCTTACGCTCTCTTCGTTTTCTTAATTCAATAATGCAAACCATTAGAGAACCTTGAGGGGCAGCAAGAAAGGCAAGGATTTAAGTACAAGTAAAGCTCAATGTATGGAAGGTTTTTGTTAAACATTTTAGCTTTTGGGTGATTTGGCAATGGGGGACCAATGTGTATGTTTTGGGAGGTGTTTGGAACTCCCTAAGAATGTTGAATGATGTTTTGAAAGCTGGTTTTTGGTTTGGATCATTACATGCTTGTTTTGGAAGTTTTGTGCTTGAGTAGCTAGCTTGTGTAGGAAGCATGCCTATAGAATTGGGGCTTTTTGCATATGATGTTGTTTTGTTGTTTTGATGATGCCTATAAGTCATATATATGTTGAATTGCATGCTGGTAAAGTTTGTTGACATTTGGAGCATGTTTGAATGATCTATTGCATGTTTTGGAATGCTATTTTGCTGCAATCTGTGCAGGCGTTTCGGAACAGTGTGCACCGTTTCGGAACGGGTGCCTTACATGAACCCAGGCGTCCGAAACGGTATGCACCGTTTCGAAACGGTTTGGTCTCTGCCAAGGCCATGTTTCGGAACCCGTTGCGGAACGGCCCGTGTTTCGGAACGGGGTCTACCTGTTTCGGAACGGTCGACCGTTGGGGGCTGACATGGGCAGTTATATGTTTTGATTTGTTTGCGTTTTGGTCCCGAAACTTGTTTGTTCAATTGTATGAGCTTGGGAAGTCTTTTTGAGCTGAAATTTCACAGAGAAGCATGAAACCTGATTAATTTCAAGTTGGTAACTTTAATTTGGGTTAAGTCCTTTTAATTATCAGAAATTACAATTTGGTCCCTAAAGTTGTAATTTGTTCAATTGGGTCCCTGTTTGATCTCTGATGTTTGTGATCTTTGAGTATGATGTTTGTGTGATCACAATTAGGACTAATGTGCAACTAGACAAGATTAAAAAGAAAAAAAGGGTCGTTAATCAAGGTTGACTTTTTGGTTGACTTTGGTTTTCCCCGTGTGACTTTCTTAATTCGGGTCAACCGTCTAGGCCGGGTTAAGGGTGTTACACAGGTGATGGTGTTGATGCTGCAGAGGGTGTCTGTAGTGTGACAACATGTGTTGGGGTGTGGGCAGGGGTTGGGACAGTAAAATAATGTGCAGGGAAGGTGGGGAATACAACATAAGGGAAATTTAAAGAGCTTTGGATAAAATGTATCGTAGATGCAGTAAAATCCCTGATGAAGCTCATTAAACCGAGCTGCCATTCCTCCATCTTCTAGATAGCAGCAAGAATCTAGGAGGAGGAGTTAGCAGTGGCTACTGCTGGTTGCTGCCTGACTTCTGTGGTAGCAGGTTCAGTCTCTGGCTGCTCTGTCGTGTCTGATGTCGTGGCAGCTAGATCAAATGATGAAAGAGGGGTGGCAGCAGTCAGCTCCATTAGGCTCAGTATGTTCTTGTTCCTCCATCCCTTTCCTTGGACTCGAAGGTCGGTGGTAGCTTCAGGTACGCCATGGCTGCGACAGAGGGATGTGATGAGGTATGGGAGGTAGAGCGGTCCCGTCGGTCGGTGTGCGCACTCCAAGATACTCTCACGGATATAGCTGCCCACGTTAATGGGTCTCTCATGTAAAATGGAGTGAATTAAGGCTAACCTGGGCTGGTCGATCGTGGTAATGTGTGACGACGACATGATACGCTTTTTGATAAAAGCATTCCATAATTTAGCCTTCGGCAGTAGTTGAGTCCTCTTTACCGAGTTCCCTCATTTGTCAGCTCTGCCATGAAAGCATCATAGGCAGCAGGGTCAAGGGTGTTGAGGAACTGTTGGTGGGCGTCGTCGTTGCTGCCGACGTAGAATTCGTACAGTGTGTTAAAGTATTCATCTTCCAACCGCACTTCCTTTCCCTCGTACGATCACTGTTGTCGCCGTCCTACTGTTAATGGCAACGTAGAATTCTCGTACCAATATGACGTGTAAATGAATCCCCTTTCTTCCCACATATCTCTGATCTGAAATGAGCGTGAGGTGGTTGTTGTCGGTGTGGAGCTGGAAGCAACATTCCTACGTGTATTTCTAGAAGACATTATTGCAAGGGTTGTGAAAATGAAAATGAAAGCAAGTAAAATCTAGAGGAAGCAAGTAAGAAGAGTAGAAGTGAGTGAGAATGAAAAATGAAACGGGGTTTATCTAGAAAAGGATTTGCTACCCATTGGAGCTGTAACGACAGGCGTGAATAATGGGGCCAGCTGTTACGCGGTAGCGTGTCTGACGCGTCTGTCATGCGTTTCCATGTCTGCGGCGCGTCTGTGACGCATTTCAGTGTCTATCGTGACAACGTGTTGACACCCTGTATCTCCCGCGTCTGTCGCGGCAGCTGTAACGACAGGTTCCAAAATTTGGGCTTTGTTGGGCTGGTGGATGGATGGTGGGCTGAGTTCACTTCTCTTGTTCTTCTTGACTCTTTTATTTCCAAAAAAACAGAAAACATAAAAAAATTATTCGAATAAAATAAACCTTATTTTCTAATAAATAATAAGTAATAATAAATCTAAAAATAAAAAATAAAAAATAGGTTAAATTAGGAATGCCAGGTGGGGCATCTCCTAAGGTAACCACTTCCTACATTCTTGGAGCTTCAGTTCCCTTATAATGCTTCAAACTCTGTCCGTTAACTTTGAATTGGTGCCCATCTTTTAACGATTGGATTGTGATGGCACCATGGGGAAAAACTTGTACAACTTGGAACGGGTCAGGCCATCTAGATTTTAGCTTTCCTGGGAAGAGTTTCAATCTAGAGTTGAATAGCAATACAAGCTGCCCTGGGCAGAATTGTCGTGGCAGCAACTTCTTGTCATGCCACTTCTTAGTTTTATCCTTGTAAATTCTTGCATTGTCATAGGCCATTGTCCGGATTTCTTTAATTTCGTTCAGATCCAATAGCCTTTTCTGCCCTGCCTTGTCCAAGTCCATATTCACTGCCTTGATTGCCCAGTATGCTCTGTGCTCTATCTCGACAGGTAAATGGCATGTTTTCTCGTAAATCAATCGGTAAGGAGACATTCCAAATGGAGTTTTAAAAGCTGTCCTATAAGCCCATAATGTATCATTAAGGAGTAAAGACCAATCTTTCCTAGTTGGCTTGACCATCTTCTCAAGAATTTTCTTAACTTCACTATTGGATATTTCAGCTTGTTCATTAGTTTGAGGGTGATATGTTGTTGCGATCCGATTCTTGACACCATTCTTCTTCAAGGCAGCAACAATAACCTTGTTGTCGAAATGTCTCTCTTCATCACTGATGATCGCCTTAGGGATGCCAAACCTAGAAAATATGTTTTTGTGTAAAAACTTTTGAACTGTCTTGGCATCATTCTTTTGAGTGGCGATAACTTCAACCCACTTAGAGACATAATCTACTGCCAGGAGGATGTATAGATTCCCACATGAAGATGGGAATGGTCCCATTAAATCAATCCCCCAAACGTCGAAGATCTCGACTTCAAGAATGTTCTGCAGCGGCATCTCGTGTCTCCTTGAGATGTTTCCTATCCGTTGGACCTTGTCACAGCTCTTGTAGAAGATTTGAGCATCTTTATACAGTGACGGCCAATAAAACCCTGACTGCAGCACCTTGGCAACAGTTTTGTTGCCTCCTAAATGTCCTCCATACTGTGAAGCATGGAAGTGATGAAGTATGTCTTCTTGCTCCTCCTGTGGTACGCATCTCCTTATAACTTGGTCTGCACAGATTTTGAAAAGAAGAGGTTCGTCCCAATAATAATGTTTAACACCATTTCGGAACCTCTTCTTGGCTTGATAATTAAGGCCAGGAGGAATTATTCCGCTAACTAAGAAATTAACGAAATCAACATACTAGGGGAGTTCAGAAGACGTACCTGCCGCCATGGCTGTCGCGGCAGTGACTGCGGCAGCAAACAGATGCTCATCTGGGAAGGTCTCCAATATATTTGTCTCATCTGTCGGTAGACTCTTCCCCTTCTCCAACCTCGACAAGTGATTTGCCACTTGATTTTCTGTCCCCATTTTGTCCTTGATTTCATGGTCGTATTCTTGCAATAGTAGGATCCAACGTATCAATCGAGGCTTTGCATCCTTTTTCGCGAACAGATACTTCAATGCAGAGTTGTCTGTGTGCACTATGACCTTCGTTCCAAGTATATAAGAACGAAACTTGTCGATGGAGAATACCACAGCTAATAACTCCTTCTCTGTGGTGGTGTAGTTCACTTGGGCGTCGTTCAGTGTTTTGCTGGCATAATATATGACATGAAATAATTTGTCTCTCTGCTGCCCAAGTGCTGCCCCGACAGCATAGTCACTAGCATCACACATGATCTCAAATGGTTGTGTCCAGTCTGGTGGCTGTACTATTGGGGCTGTTACCAGCTTTTCCTTCAAAACCTTGAATGCTTTAGTACATTCATCATTAAAGTCAAAGGGTCGGTTCTGCTCAGAAGATGGCATAGGGGCTTGGTGATTTTTGAAAAGTTCGCAATGAACCTCCGATAAAAACCAACATTTCCTAAGAAGCTTCTGATTCCCTTGACTGTGGTGGGCGGCGGCAGCTTTTCGATCACTTCTATCTTGGCTCTGTCGACTTCTATGCCACGGCAACTAATCTTATGGCCAAGGACTATCCCTTCATCCACCATGAAGTGACATTTTCCCAGTTCAACACTGAATTTGCTTTTTCACATCTTTCGAGTACCTTTTGTAGGTTTCCTAGGCAGCTTTCAAAGTCGTCTCCAAAGACTGAAAAGTCATCCATAAAGATCTCTAGGAAGTCCTCCACCATATCGGAGAATATGGCCATCATGCACCTTTGGAAGGTGGCTGGTGCATTGCATAGTCCAAATGGCATTCTCCTAAAAGCGTATGTTCCATAGGGGCATGTGAATGTCGTCTTTTCTTGATCTTTCGGTGCGATAGCTATTTGATTGTAACCTGAATATCGATCAAGAAAACAATAGTAAGGTTTACCCGCTAGTCTATCAAGCATTTGATAAATAAAGGGTAAAGGAAAGTGGTCCTTTCGGGTAGCTTTATTAAGCTTCCGATAGTCCATACAAACCCTCAAACCGGCCACAGTCCTGGTTGGGATTAGCTCATTGTTTTCGTTGGTCACCACAATCATTCCTCCTTTCTTGGGAACACATTGCACCGGGCTCACCCATTTGCTGTCCGAGATGGCATATATTATTCCATCATCTAGCCACTTGATTATCTCCTTGCGCACCACCTCTTTCATCGCACGGTTTAGCCGCCTTTGAGCATCTATAGTTGGCTTATGATCATCATCGAGAAGGATTTTATACATACATAAGGCCGGACTAATGCCTTGAATATCAGCTATCGTCCATCCAATAGCCTTTTTGTGCTGCTGCAGCATCTCTATTAACTGCTTTTCATGTTCTTGCATTAACTTGGAAGAGATGATTACGGGCAACGTATCATTTAAACCAAGAAAAGCATATTTTAGCTGCCCTGGTAGGGGCTTCAGTTCTAAAACAGGGGTCTCAATAGTTGATGGATTTTGAATTGCATGGTTATCCGAGGTATAATTTAAAGGCTCAAATAACTTGCCTGGACGATTGCCTATCCAGTTTACCTCCCTCTGATCTTCAGTATCAGATGTATCAGATTCTGAGGAGTTGCTTTCGTCGGTGATGTCGTGACAGTCTTCTAAGTGGCTGCCGAGGCAGTAACCAATGTTGATGTCGTGACAGTCCGACCTGATGTAGGGTTGGTCAAGGGTAACTTCAGTGATAACCTTGCATTCTTCTTCTGCATCTGCATGCTTCATAGCTTGGAGAACATTCAACTTTATTTCTTGGTCGTTCACTCTCATGGTGAGTTCTCCTTTTTCCACATCAATCAGTGATCTTCCCGTGACTAAGAAGGGTCGCCCCAGGATGATTGGTGCGTTTTCATCTGCTTCACAATCTAAAACAAGAAAGTCAGCATGAAAAATAAACTTATCCACTCTTACCAAAATATCTTCGATTTTTCCTTCCAGATGAACGTAAGAGCGGTCTGCCAGCTGCAGAATTACTGTTGTGGGCCGAGCTTTTCCAATACCTAATTTCTGAAAAACAGATTTTGGCATTAAATTTATACTAGCACCAAGATCACAAACTGCCTTACCCACATATTTATCTCCGATTACACAAGGTATGATGAAGCTCCCATGATCCTTCTTTTTCTGGGGTGGATGCTCGTGCTTAATACTCATGCATCCTTCTGTCATCTTAACAGTTTCAAATTCCCCAAGACTAGATTTCTTCGACATGGCATCCTTGTGAAATTTGGCGTAACCGGGTATCTCTCTAACGACATCTAACAGTGGAATGTTGATATGAACCTGCTTAAAAATATCATAAATCTTTTTAAGCTGTGATTCTTGCTTCAATTGCTGTAACCATTGAGGAAAAGAAGGTGGGGGACGATAATCAGCAATACGTCCTTCCCACTGCATACGAATCTAAGGAGATTTGGGTTCATCATTTTTCTCCTATGTCGCTTCTGTTGTCGTGACAGGCTCATCGGCAGCAGGCTGTTTGTTACCTGTCGGGGCAGCTTCCTCGGTAAGTATGTCCAAGGCTGGTTTTTTCACTGTTTCAGCTTCTTTCTCTGGCCCTGGTAGTTTCTTCCCACTCCTAGTAGTAATGGATTTACACTGCTCATGTGTGGGTTGCCTAGCATTTTCAGTATTGCTAGGAAATCCGCCAGTCTGCCTTGGGTTGATATGCTGGGAAACCTGACCCATCCGTGTCTCCAAAGATTTCAGAGTAGCTTCATGATTTGTCATCCACATCTCTGTTTTATCCATGAATGTCTTCGTCTTCTTGACAAATTGATTCATGTTCTCAATGTAAGTTCCTATCTGAAACATAAACGTAGCCAGAATCTGTTCCAGTATACTGTTTGTGGCAGCTTGTGGCTGTTGCTGCTGATGAGGCTGCAATTGCTGTCGAGTCAGCAATCTAGGTCCTCCCTGATTCTGATTATTGTGTGCTTGAGGATTCAGGGCATTGTTGGGAATACTCCAGGAAAACTTGGGATCCTTTTTCCAGCTGGGATTATAGTTGTTGGAGTTGTAATTCTACTTGTTGTAGTTTCCAACATACTTTCCCTCTTCTAACTGTATAGGACATTCATCCGAACTGTGATTTCCCTCACAAATTTCACATACCTCTTCGACAGCGAATACAGGCTGTGAATCATCGTTCAAGAGGTTTTTCATTGCCTTAGTAAGGTATGGCACATGTGATTTCATTGTGCTGTCGGCCTCATAATTCCTAACAGCTAGGACCTGTTTACCCCCTCTTCTTGCTGTCAGAAACTGCTCCTCATTCTTAGCTAGATTTTTCAATACTTGCATTGCCTCGTCTTGGTCTTTGTCCAATAGTAATCCGTTTGCTACTGAATCAATTCGAATACGAGTTTGTAAATTGGCAGCATTATAAACCTTAGTTACCTGGTTCCAGACGGGGAATCCATGCATTGGGTAGTTCCGTAGAAGAGTGGTAAATCTGTCTCAGGCCTCGTGCATCGGCTCGTCATCTTCCTGTTGAAAAGTAGCAATTGCATTACGTAATCGCTCAGGTATGTGTGAAGGATTAAAACGAGATAAAAATTCACGAGACAAATCTGCCCAAGTTCAAATTGAACCCGGCGTAAGTTTATTCCACCAAGTCTTTGCTCTGTCCCTCAATGAATGGGGAAATAACCGAAGCCTCAGTATCTCCGGATTAACTCCTGGTAGTCTAAACGCACCACATATTTCCTGGAATGTTTTTAGATGCTCCCTAGCATCCTCTGTAGCAGCACCACTAAATTGGTCGGCATTATTGATCATGCTAAACATAACAAGTTTCAGCTCGAAGTTGTAAATATCTATATATGGCAACGTGGTTTCTAGTTCTACATGATCATTCAGCATGTAGTCTCTGCAGGACCGTCGTGCGGCAGCGGCAGGCGGGTCGCCGACAGGAGGTATAATCTATCTATCTCTGGCAGGATCATCACCCTGGGAGTTCCCTTGGTTTTGCATCGTCTCTAACCGTTCCTCAAGGTACTCGTTCCTGGCTAGTACGTGACGAAGTCGGTTCTTAAGATTATATGAACATTCGATTTCAGGATCTAATTGATACTCAGATTCTTTTCCACGTCTCGATCTGCGCATAAACAAGAAACCTTGTGAAAAGCAAAAAGTTGAGCAAACCAAATAAAAATAAAAAAATAAAAATAAAAAGAAAAGTGCAGTAAAAGAAAAGGTAGAGTTATGTTGCCAGTCCCCGGCAACGGCGCCAAAAACTTGTTGCGTGTAAAAATGTCTATCGTAATTGTAGTGCAAGTGTACACGACGAAAGTAGTAAAGTGATACGGAAGTATCGAATATCGTCTCCACATGGACTGAGCCAATAGCTTCACCTTGAATTACTGCACAAGAGTAAAGAAAATAATTGATTTGCTTGTCATGAAAATAAATAAGAATACAGGAAAATAAAAGTAGAGAAATCAAGATAGAGAGAATAGGATGGTATTGAATTGCTCAGTAGTGTTTGTCTTGCTAAGTCTAGGAAATCCAGTTTTGTCGTCGTCCCCGTCGCGGCAGCACCTGTTGCGACGGCAGTCTGTTGCTTGTCGCGGCAGCGAACACTCAACTCTGTACTTCAAGTTTGGCAAGAATCCCTGCTTTGCCTGGGCCTATCCCTAGGTCCAAGTCTGTCGATGAACACGTCTTTGATGATACCTCCCAGCGTGAATCGAAGGATGAACACCGATGTTGTTGAATTCTTCTTTAGCCACTTAACCTCATCCTATCCCTAGGTCCGAGATAGTTCAACTATAAACTAGAGAACTCGCACTTATTCCTTTCGTATACTTAACTCTCCCGATATTAAGTAAATAGATAACCTCGCAATGCTCTCCCGATACTCTTGCAAGATGTTAATACCCAGAATAAGAGAACTTGAAGTTTATTTTATTGAACTAAAAATTCCTAAAATAAAAGCAACCCTTGCAACTACTTTACAAAACAACTCGTGGCCCTAAGGGGAATTTAGAACATGTTGAGAGGATAAAAACAATTAGGGTTTTAGGAAGAAGGTTAGAGAATATATGATATCCTCCATAGGTCGAAATACATGCCCTTATATAGGCTTTGGGTCCAAGTTTTCTAAATTAGCAAGAATACATCTTTAAATTAAAGTACAACTATAATAAAGACTAAATCTTCAGAGAATCTAACTTTAAATCGTCCTCCTTCTTGCTTGGGATTTTCTCTCCTTGAACTTTGGGCTTGGCATTCCTTCTGATCTAGGGCTTGGAAAAATATACTGGTTTTCCACGACAGACGGGCTTAACTTTCTCTCTCTGTCGAGGTCCACTTTGGTTCTTCTCCTCAAAACTGTTGTCGTCCTTTGCTGTCACGGCGGCAACCATGGCAACATCGTCCTCCTTGACTGCTTGTCCAGTTCCAGCTCTTCTGCTTCACTGCCCAGCGCCTGCCTCTTCGTCTGCTACGACAGCAACCTGCAAAAGCAACAAATTTCAGTAGAAACTGTGCCTTTTAATATATTTGTGATGTCTAACTGTAAACTAACCTAAATGTAATGGATTATGCTTGAATGCAACAGAAATATGGGTTAAATAGGAGGTAAATAATAGAACTTTTACACACTCAACACCACATCAGGATCTAAGAGCAAAAGAGCTCGAGGATTTTCGGGAAGAAGAGCCAGAAGGCCTACTCGGCCTGTTTTTGCTGCTTCGAGAAAACAAGTATTATAGGGTTTATTCTTTTCCACTTTGGAAGAATGAATCAACTATGTCTTTTTCCGTTCCGGAAGAACATACCAACGCTACCAACTTAGTTCCTACCGCTTCGGAGGAGCAAATGTAGCTTCAGGCGAAAAATTTCACTCGCCGCGTCGAAAAATTTCAACCGACTTTCAACCACACATCAGAATAAACATTAAACACTTATTACAACAATTTACCATTTCCCCAAGCATTTGCAACTCAGCTCTGATACCACCAAATGTAACCCCCTTAGCCTGGCCTAGACGGTCGACCCGAACTACTAAGATTACACGGGGAAAACCAAAGTCAATCCGAAAGTCAACCTTGATTATCGACCCTTTTTTTCTTTTTAAACTTTCCTAGATGCACATTAAACCTAGGCATACTCTTGATATAAGCATACTCAAAAATCACAGCAATCGGAAAACAATAAGGGACCCAATTACGCAACATACGAATTTAGGGACCAATTTGTAAATTCTTAAAATTAAGAGGACTTTAGCAATTATTAAGTTACCACTATGGAATTAGTCATGTTTCATGCCTCTCTGCAAAATTTCACCTTAATCGGACATCTCAAACTCAAACAAATGCACATACAAAAATCAGGACTAAAACGTAAAGCTTGCAAACCTCAAAACCATTCAAATTAGTGCCCAACGGTCAAGTGTTTCGAAACGGGGTTAGCCCGTTTTGAAACGGGGCTTGGCAGTAGCCAAAGTGTTTCGAAACACCTCTACTCGTTTCGAAACACCCAGGCCAAATCAAGCACCTGTTTCGAAACAGGCAAGGGTGTTTCGAAACACCCTGCCCAGAAACAGCAGATAGGCCTGATTTAACACATCTAAACCCCATCGAACATGCTCCAAATCAATCCTCAACAAATCAACAACATGCCAAGCATCATAACTACCAAATTGCATTAAAATCTAGATACAAAACAACTCCTAGGTGCACCAACTCCTTCCACACATCCAACACTTAAACATGCTTTTAAAACAAGAAGCATAGCATAACGACTTATGAATAAGAAGATTCAAACGTTGAAAGCGTTAAACCACGTAGTTCAAATCATAAACCAAACTTGTCCAACATACACAATCTCATTAAACATCAACATAAAAGACTCTCCCCCCATTGCCTTTATTATCTATAGCTATTAACCGAGACGTACATCTCAAGTGAAGCTCTCCTTGAATCCCTTGCTTCTTGCTGTCCCAACTTCAAATATCTGCATTGATGGACAAAAAGGAGAGTAAGCACATAATGCTTAGTGAGGAAAGCTCAAAACCAAAACACCATCAATGCAGCGATTCATAAAACATCTTTTAAAAGTAAACACATTTCGATAAACCAAAGCAGTGTTTGAAAACCCCTTTTTAAACAACATGCTTTAAATCATGCATTGCGCAAACATGGAAACCAACCCTTAGCTTAGAAAAGCTAAGTAACTCAATTAAAAGCACATCCTTGCAAAACCATCAATTTAACCTTTCCATGCATGAACATCATATGCAAAGCTAAATACAAGTTCCTTGGAAAACACTTCCACTTCACATTATACTTTTCTCATATTCAAAAATCATCTCAATGCAAGAAACCTTTGAAAACCACTTACTCCTTCAATCTATCTCGTGCATTACACAAATGCAACATATGAACCACAAAAACAACATTTGCATTACATGCCTTTTAAAACAAGCCTTCACAAGACTTCAATGCACTAAAGAGATTCCATGCACACATGCACCATTCTCAATAGAAGATAAACACTTGTTCAAGCTAACAAGTAATACATGCATTCTTGGTACATTACACACTTTCCATGCAACCTTGCATCATTTCAAGCATCTCATGCTTCATTACATTCAAGAACATTATATTGGCTTCCAAGTGATAAATCACAAACCATCATAACACAAGACACAATTGGATACGCGGATTACAAGGGTTGTCCCACACGCTCCATACACACTTTCGAACAACACAAGGTGGAGTTTACCGGTACAATCACAACCCCTCAACACCTGTGATGGAGTTTAACGGTACAATCACAACCCCTCAACATCACTCATCGGAAGTTGTATAATACACTAGCGAGAGCCGGGACACAACACAAGGCTTACACATGGAAGCTACCACAACCATTGTAATCACCTTAACCAAGATCACACACGGGAGCAACCCTCCACCGTTTTGACGCTTAACAAAGTCCACCCACGAGAGCCACCCTCCATCGTGGTGACTTTTAACAAGGTTCACCCACGAGAGCCATCCTCCATCGTGGTGGCACTTAACCAATCCCACCCACGAGAGCCATCTGTTGAGTGTGTAAAAGTTCTATTATTTACACCCTTTTTAACCCATATTTCTGCTGCATTCAAGCATCATTGCATTGCATTTAGGTTAGTTTTCAGCAAAACATCACAAATATGTAAAAGGCACGGATTCTACTAAAAGATGGCTGATTTTGTAGGTAGCTGCCATAGTTGACGAAGAAGGCAGGCGTAGGGCAGATAAGCAGGAAAGTTGAACTGGACAAGCAGACGACAAGGACGAAGCTGTCATGGATCTATCGTGACAGCAAGGTGACAGCAGCCTTATGAAGAGGAAAAGTAAAATGGAACTCGATAGATAGAGAAAATCCTGCTCGTCTGTCGTGTGAAAGCCAAATATTTTTCCAAGCCCCGGATCAAAAGATATGTCAAGCCAAAGCTCAAGGAGAGGAATTCCCATGAAACAAGGAGGCGGCTGAAAAGTAGGAATCCTTAGAGATTAAGTCTTTATTAGAATCTTACTTTTAATTAAAGTTGTAATCCTTGTTAACTTAGAATACTTGAGCCCAAAGCTTATATAAGGGCATAGGTTTTAACCTAGAAAAATATCCCTGATCATACCCCATAACCGATAACCTAAACCCCTCTGTCGTTTACCCGTCACCGACATGTTCTAAATTCCCCCTAGGGCCATGGGTTGTTTTGTAAAGTAGTTGCAAGGGTTGTTTTGTTTTAGGATTTTCCAAGTTCAATAAAATAACTTCAAGTTCTCTTATTTTGGTTATTAATATCTTGCAAGAGCATCGGGAGAGCATTGTGAGGTTATCCATTTACTTAGCATCGAGAGAGTTAAGTATACGAAAGAAATAAGAGCGAGTTCTCTAGTTTATAGTTGAACTATCTTGTGCCTAGGGATAGGGCAAGGTTAAGTGGCTAAGGAAGAATTCATACACATCGGTGTTCATCCTTCGATTCACGCCGAGAGGTATCATCAAAGACGTGATCATCGACAGACTTGGACCTAGGGATAGGCCAAGGCAGATCTGGGATTCTTGCCAAACTTGAAGTACGGAGTTGGTGAGTTTGCTGCCGCGACAGCCAACGGACAGCCGCCGCGACAGGTGCTGCCGCGACGGGCACGACGACAGAACTGGAGTTCCTAAGCAATCCAATACCTGCACTACTAAGCAATTCAATACCAGCCCATTCTCTCTATCTTGATATTCCAACTCTTTTATTTACGTTTTTACTTTATTATTCTCGTGACAATTCTCAAATATTTTCTTTACTTCGTGCAGTGAAATAAGGTGAAGCTATTAGCCCAATCCCTATGGAGACGATATCTGATACTTCGTATCACTTTACTACTTTCGTCGTGTACACTTGCACTACAATTGCGATAGACTCTTTTACACGCAACAAGTTTTTGGCGCCGTTGCCGGGGATTGGCAACATAACTACACCTTTCTTTTATTGCACTTTTCGTTTTAATTTTTGTTTTTGTTTTTATTTTCTTTTTCTATTTTTCGTTAGTACTTTCAACTCTTGCTTTTCACGAGGTTTTCTTGTTTATGCGCAGATCTAAAAGAGGTGAAGATCCTGAGTATAAATTAGATCCGGAAATCGAACGTTCCTTCAATCTCAAGAAACAACTTCGCCGCCTTTTAGACAAAAACGAATACCTCGAGGAACAGCTAGAGAAGATGGGCCATAACCAACCTACCGGCGGTCGCATACCACCCCTTGGCGATAACAACCCGCCTATCGGTGATCCGCCCGCAGCAGCTGAACGACGGTCATGTCGAGACTACATGCTGAACGATCATGTAGAGCTGGAGACCACGCTGCCAGATATTGATGTTGATAACTTCGAGCTTAAACCTGTCATGTTTAGTATGATCAACAATGCCGGACAGTTTAGTGGTGCTGTGACAGAAGATGCTAGGGACCATCTCAAAACGTTCTAGGAGATCTGTGGTTCGTTTAGACTACCAGGAGTTAATCCGGAGATACTGAGGCTTCGGTTATTTCCCCATTCATTGAGGGACAGAGCTAAAACTTTGTGGAATAAACTTACGCCGGGTTCAATCGTAACTTGGGCAGATTTATCTCGTGAATTTTTATCTCGTTTTAATCCTTCGCATTTATCTGAGCGATTACGTAATGAAATCGCTACTTTTCAACATGAAGATGACGAACCGATGCACGAGGCCTGGGACAGATTTACTACTCTTCTTCGAAACTGCCCAATGCATGGATTCCCTGTCTGGAATCAGGCAACTAAGTTCTATAATGCTGCTAACTTACAAACTCGCATTCGAATTGATTCAACAGCAAATGGACTATTATTGGATAAAGATCCAGACGAGGCATTGCAAGTTTTGAAAAATCTGGCCAAGAATGAGGAGCAGTTTCTGACGGCAAGAAGAGGGGGTAAACGGCTACTTGCTGTCAAGGATTACGAAGCCGACAACACTATGAAATCACAGGTAGCATTCCTTACTAAAGCAATGAAAAGATTATTGAATGAGGATGACTTACAAGGATTTGCTGTCGAGGAAGTTTGTACCATCTGTGAGGGAAATCATAGTCGGGATGAGTGCCCAATACAAATAGAAGAGGGAAAATATGTTGGAAATTACAAGCCGAACTACAATTCCAACAATTATGATCCCAATTGTAGGAACGATCCCAAATTTTCCTGGAGTAATCCTAACAATGCCCTGAATCTACAAGCACATAATAAGAATCAGGGAGGACCTAGATTGCTGACGCGACAGCAACTGCCGCCGCAACAGCAACAACAACCACCACCTGCCACGAGCAGTATATTGTAACAGACTCTGGCCACCTTTATGTCTCAGACCGGTACGTATATGGAGAATATGAATCAGTTTGTCAAGAAAAACGGAAACCTTTATGGATAAAACCGAGATGAGAATGACAAATCATGAAGCTACCTTAAAATCTCTAGAGACACAAATGGGTCAGGTTTCTCAACATATTAAGCCGAGGCAGAATGGAGGATTCCCTAGCAATACTGAAAATGCTAGACCACCCACACATGAGCAATGTAAGACAATTACTACTAGGAGTGGGAATAAACTACCAGGGCCGAAAAAAGAAGCTGAAACAGAAAAGGAACCTGCCTTGGATAAACCTGCCGTGGAAGCTGCCCCGACAGGTGATAAGCAGACTGCTGCCGATGAGCCTGTCACGACAGCAGAAGCGACATAGGAGAAAAAAGATGATTACCGTCCTCAGATTCGCATGTAGTGGGAAGGGCGCATTGCTGATTATCGTCCTCCACCACCTTTTCCTCAACGGATACAGCAAGCTAAGCATGAATCTCAACTTAAAAAGATTTATGATATTTTTAAGCAGGTTCATATTTATATTCCATTGTTAGATGTTGTTAGGGAGATGCCCGGTTATGCTAAATTTCTCAAGGATGTTATGTCGAAAAAATCTAAACTTGGGGAATTTGAAACGGTAAAGATGACAGAAGGTTGCATGAGTATTCTTCATCGGCCGCCGCCCCAGAAAAAGAAGGATCCGAGGAGTTTTGTCATACCTTGCATAATCGGAAATAAATTCGTGGGTAAGGCACTTTGTGATCTTGGTGCTAGTGTTAATTTAATGCCAAAGTCTGTTTTTCAGAAATTAGGTATTGGAAAGGCGCGGCCCACGACAGTAACTCTGCAGCTGGCCGACAGCTCTTACGTTCACCCAGAGGGAAAAATTGAAGATATTCTGGTAAGAGTGGATAAGCTTATTTTTCCTGCTGACTTTCTTATCTTAGATTGTGAAGCAGATGAAAACGCACCAGTCATCCTTGGGCGACCCTTCTTAGCCACGGGAAGATCACTGATTGATGTGGAGAAAGGAGAACTCACCATGCGAGTGAACGATCAAGAGATTAAGTTGAATGTTCTCCAAGCGATGAAACATGCTGATGTAGACGAGGAATGCAAGGCTATCATTAAGGTGACCCTTGATCACCCCTGCATCAGGTCGGGTTGCCGTGATATAAAATTTGGTCACTGCCGCGACAGCCACTTACAGGCCTGTCACGACAGTACCGACAACAGCGACTCCTCTGAATCCGATACATTTGATACTGAAGATCCGGAGGAGGTAAACTGGTTAGGCCATCGTCCAGGTATGTTATTCGAACCTTTGAATTACACTTCGGATAACCATTTAATCCAAAAGCCATCTACTGTTGAACCACCTCCCTTAGAACTTAAGCCCCTGCCCGGGCAGTTAAAATATGCTTATCTTGGTTCCAATGATACACTGCCTGTAATCATCTCTGCTAAGCTGCCACAGGAACAGGAACGATAGCTAATCGGCATGCTAAGGCAGCACAAAAAGGCGATTGGATGGACGATAGCAGACATTCAAGGCATTAGTCTGGCGTTATGCATGCACAAAATCCTCCTAGAGGAAGATCATAAACCGACTATTGATGCCTAAAGGCGTTTAAACCATGCAATGAAGGAGGTAGTGCGTAAGGAGATAATTAAGTGGTTAGATGCTGGTATTATTTACGCCATCTCCGACAGGAAATGGGTGAGCCCGGTGCAATGCATTCCAAAGAAAGGAGGAATGACCGTGATAACCAACAAGAACAATGAGTTAATCCCAACCAGGACTGTGACCAGTTGGAGGGTTTGTATGGACTATCGGAAGCTTAATAAAGCTACCCGAAAGGACCACTTTCCTTTACCCTTTATTGATCAAATGCTTGATAGATTAGCGGGTAAACCTTACTATTGTTTTCTTGATGGTTATTCAGGTTACAACCAAATTGCTATCGCACCGGAGGATCAAGAAAAGACGACTTTTACATGCCCCTACGGAACATACGCGTTTAGGAGGATGCCGTTTGGACTATGTAATGCACCTGCCACTTTCCGTCTTTGGAGACGATTTTGAGAGCTGCCTCGGTAATCTTCAAAAGGTACTTGAAAGATGTGAAAAAGCTAATCTTGTTCTAAATTGAGAAAAATGCCAGCTTATGGTGGACGAAGGGATAGTCCTAGGCCATAAAATTAGCTGCCGTGGGATAGAAGTCGACAGGGCTAAGATTGAAGTAATTGAGAAACTGCCACCGCCGACCACAGTCAAGGGCATAAGATGTTTTTTAGTGCATGCTGGTTTTTATCAGAGATTCATTGCAAATTTCTCAAAAATCACCAAGCCCCTATGCCATCTCTTAGAGCAGAACCGACCCTTTGACTTTAATGATGAATGTACTGTAGCATTCAAGGTTCTGAAGGAAAAACTAGTGACAGCCCCCATAGTACAGCCACTAGACTGGACACAACCATTTGAGATCATGTGTGATGCTAGTGACTATGCTGTCGGGGTAACACTTGGGCAGCGCAAAGATAAGTTATTTCATGTCACATACTATGCCAGCAAAACATTAAATGACGCCCAAGTGAACTACACCACCACAGAAAAGGAGTTGTTAGCTGTGGTGTTCTCCATCGACAAGTTTCGTTCTTACATACTTGGGACGAAGGTAATAATACACACCGACCATTCTGCCCTAAAGTATTTGTTCGCAAAGAAGGATGCAAAGCCTAGATTGATACGGTGGATCTTGCTATTACAAGAATTCGACCTTGAGATCAAGGATAAAAAGGGGACAGAAAATCATGTGGCAGACCACTTGTCAAGGTTGGAGAAGGGACAAAGTCTACCAATCGACGAGACAAATATACTAGAGACCTTCCCAGATGAGCAGCTCTTTGCTGCCGCAATCGCTGTCGCGACAGCCATGGCGGCAGGTAAGTCTTCTGAACTCCCCTAGTATGATGATTTCGTTAATTTTATAGTTAGCGGAATACTTCCTTCTGATCTTAATTATCAAGCCAGGAAGAGGATCCAAAATGATGTTAAGCATTATTATTGGGACGAAACTCTTTTTTTCAAACTATGCGTAGATCAGGTTATAAGGAGGTGTGTACCACAAGAAGAGCAAGAAGACATTCTCCATCACTGCCATGCTTCACAATATGGAGGACACTTAGGAGGCAACAAAACTGCTGCCAAGGTGCTGCAGTCAGGGTTCTACTGGCCGACACTATATAAGGATGCACAGGACTTTTATAAGAACTGTGACAGGTGCCAGCGGACAGGTAACATATCGAGGAGAAACGAGATGCCACTGCAAAACATTCTAGAAGTCGAGATTTTCGACGTTTGGGGGATTTATTTTATGGGACATTTTCCCTCTTCATGTGGAAATCTATACATCCTCTTAGCAGTGGATTACGTCTCCAAGTGGGTTGAAGCCATCGCCACTCAAAAGAATGATGCCAAGACGGTCCGAAAGTTTTTGCACAAAAACATTTTTTCTAGATTTGGCATCCCTAAGCCGATTATCAGTGATGAAGGGAGACATTTGGATAATAGGGTAATTGCTGCTGCTTTGAAGAAATATGGTGTCAAGCACAGGATCGCGACAGCATACCACCCACAGACCAATCGACAAGCTGAGATATCTAATAGGGAAGTTAAGAACATTCTTGAGAAGATGGTTAAGCCAACTAGGAAAGATTGGTCTTTACTCCTTAACGATGCATTATGGGCATGTCTCCATACCGTTTGATTTATGGGAAAACCTGTCATCTGCCTGTCGAGATCGAGCACAAAGCATATTGGGCAATCAAGGCAGTGAATATGGACTTGGACAAGGTAGGCCAGAAAAGGCTATTAGATCTGAACGAGATTGAGGAATTACGGACAATGGCCTACGACAATGCAAGGATTTACAAGGAAAAGACTAAAAAGTGGCATGCCAAGAAGTTGCTGCCACGACAGTTCTGCCCAGGGCAGCTTGTGTTGTTATTTAATTCTAGGTTGATACTCTTTCCAGGGAAGTTAAAATCTAGATGGTCTGGCCCGTTCCAAGTGGTACAAGTTTTTCCCCATGGTGTCATCACTATCCGATCATTAAAAGACGGGCACCAATTCAAAGTCAATGGACAGCGCCTCAAGCATTAACAGGGGACTGAAGCCCCAGGAAGACAGGAAGTGGTTACTTTAGGAGATGCCCCACAAGGCACCCCTAACTTAACCTAAATTTTATTATTTTTTATTTTTATTTTATTATTATTATTATATTATTTATTAGGAAATTAGGTTATTTTATTTGAATAATGTTTTGTTTTTCATATTTTCTGTTTTTAGGAAATAAAGGAGTCAAGAAGAAAAAGAGAAGTGACCCAAGCCCACCATCCATCCATCAGCCCAACAGAGCCCATTTATTGGAGCTTGTCGTTCTAGCTGCCGCCGCAGACACAGATAAGACAGGCTGTCAACAGACTTACACGGCAGACGCAGAAGCGTGTGGCAGACGCGTAACAGACGCATAAATGCGTGTCAGATGCGTCAGACACGCTAAATCCCATCCGTTGCCCCGTTATTCACTCCTGCCGTTACAACATTAAACGGGCAGCAACTCGACCGCTATAAAACCCCGTTTTCATTTTCATTTTTTTCTCACTTCTGCTTATTCTTCCTTGCTTTCTCCTCTAGTCTTTATTTGCTTTCTCTATTTTCACAACCCTTGCAACTAATATGTCGTCTAGACAGACCCGCCGTAGTGCTGCCTCAGCCTCTTCTTCAGCAGCAGCGACGCCCTTCGCCACAAAAGAATTATGGGAGGAAAGGGGTTTCGCTTACATCCGAAAGGCACCCAACATGGGACTCCGGTCATTCATTGCTAGGGCGATAAGGAATTTGCTATGGGAACAGTTCGCAGCCCAACCCGCCAAGCTGAATGATACATTAGTCCGGGAGTTCTATGCTGCCATCGACAACAGAACAACAACATCTGTCACCGTTCGAGGAGTAAAGGTGCCATTCATAGCTGACAGCATCAACCACATGTTTGGCCTCTACTTTGGCCCCGATGATGATGCCCACCAGAAATTTCTAGACACCCTCGATGTTGCCGCCTATGATGCTGTCATGGCGGAGGTGAAAGAGGAAGGAACAACATGGACCACAAGCAAAAAGAACCCCCACTCTGTCAAAAGGGGGCAGCTACTCTCGGAAGCCAAACTCTGGAACGCTTTCATCAAAAAGCGTATCATGCCGTCCTCCCATCACACGACGGTGAACCAGCAGCGACTTGCCCTCATTCATTCAATCATGCACGACCGGCCTATCAACGTGGGCCGTTATATGAGGGATAGCATTTTGGACTGCACCTATCGAACAGACTCTCGCCTCTGCCTGCCGTTCACAATAACTTCCCTATGCCGATGTGCTGCTGTCCCCGAGGCATCAACCGACAAACTAGTCCAAGGTCGAGGCTGGACCGACAACAACATCACCAGCCTCATGGAGCTGATAGTGGCAACCCCTATCTCCTCCTTCAACCTAGCCGGCTCCCCAGTAGAATCATCCGAGGTGCCTGCCCCTGAACCTGCCGCTGCCGCCACCCCGACAGACCAGTCTGCCCACATCCTTGCTGCGATACAACGGGTGGAAGAGAGACAATTGGGATTCATGACCTTCATCCGGGATTTCACCAATTCGACGGTAAACTTTATTACCAACAATTTAAATTTTCCCGATATTAATTTCCCTACTTTTCCTGCCCATTATTTCCACATCCCCTCCCCTGTCCACACACCTACACCACCTGCCTCCCCCCATGCACAATCTGCTGCCTCCACCCCATCACCTGCCCCGACGGTAGCCGGCAGTCCAACGGCCGAAACCTCTGCCAGAGGAACAAAGAGACCTGCCTAAGATGACAGTCCTATGATCAGGAGGAGTTTGGAAAGGGAGTTTACGCCTGTCAAGAGGCAGAAGCACGTGGCAGACAGGAAGCTGATGCCCAAGGCTAGCACCACCACCAGCAGCACTTGGGACAGTGGCAGCAGTTTCGATATCCAGCTCATGGAGCAACCTGCCCAGCCTCCACCACAGCCCAGATGCCGCCGCCAGATCCGTGTCAGCAGCAGCAGCGAGGATAGCGATTGAAAATTTAAGTCTTTTATTTTTCTTTTCTTGCTGCCTGCTTATTTATTTTGTGATGTACTTGCCTTCATGTTTTTATTTTTTCTGTCATTTTGCATTGAGGGCAATGCAACCCTTGAGTTTAGGGGTGGCAACCCTCCATCATTAATGGAGTCGTAGTACATCTTTTAAATTAATTGTTGTGTTTTCTTTTTAATTAAGTTCTCTTAAAAAATATCAGAAAAGATTAAATTGTTGGCTTAAAACTGTGAAGTTAACTTACCTGTCATGACAGCTCTGTCGTGGCAGCATCTTTACGTCAGTTTAAGGAGAAGTTTAAAGCCTTTCTATAGTTCTGAAAAACTTAAACACCATTGTGACTGTTATATTGCTTAGATTTCTTTTAGCCAAACTAGAATAGGATGCTTAGAACTTGAATAGCCCCTATAGGTGCCTAACACTGGCTCTAGGAAAGAAGTTTAGCAAAAGAAACTCAATAACCTAGAGGTGCCCGAAACCGGCTCTAGGAAGCTAACTAGAGGTGCCCAAAACTGGCTGTAGAAAAATTTAGCATAAAAATAGAAAAAAAGAAGCATGAAAATGTGTCTTCAAGAAAATAAACTTTGGCATAAAAAATTCGAGTTAAAAAGTTGAATATTCTAGTGAAACTAAGAGAGTCTTAGCATATAACTGTTCACAAGCATGCACACACTGTACGAGAGCTATAGGGAGATTCCGGACAGATCCTAATCTCTCCGAAAGGTTGCTGCCGCCACAGAGAATGAGCGACGGGTAAGGGACAGTTCACTATTTGAAGGCCAACACAAAAATTTTCTTTTTCTTTTAGGTCTTAATTGTTTGAGGGCAAGCAAAAACTTGAGTTTGGGGGTGTGTTGAGTGTGTAAAAGTTCTATTATTTACACCCTTTTTAACCCATATTTCTGCTGCATTCAAGCATCATTGCATTGCATTTAGGTTAGTTTTTCAGCAAAACATGTTCTAAATTCCCCTCTTTCGTTTACCTGTCACCGACATGTTCTAAATTCCCCCTAGGGCCACGGGTTGTTTTGTAAAGTAGTTGCAAAGGTTGTTTTGTTTTAGGATTTTCCAAGTTCAATAAAATAACTTCAAGTTCTCTTATTTTGGTTATTAATATCTTGCAAGAGCATCGGGAAAGCATTGTGAGGTTATCCGTTTACTTAGCATCGGGAGAGTTAAGTATACGAAAGAAATAAGAGCGAGTTCTCTAGTTTATAGTTGAACTATCTTGTGCCTAGGGATAGGGCAAGGTTAAGTGGCTAAGGAAGAATTCATACACATCGGTGTTCATCCTTCAATTCACGCCGAGAGGTATCATCAAAGACGTGATCATCGACAGACTTGGACCTAGGGATAGGCCAAGGCAGATCTGGGATTCTTGCCAAACTTGAAGTACGGAGTTGGTGAGTTTGCTGCCGCGACAGCCAACGGACAGCCGCCGCGACAGGTGCTGCCGCGACGGGCACGACGACAGAACTGGAGTTCCTAAGCAATCCAATACCTGCACTACTAAGCAATTCAATACCAGCCCATTCTCTCTATCTTGATATTCCAACTCTTTTATTTACGTTTTTACTTTATTATTCTCGTGACAATTCTCAAATATTTTCTTTACTTCGTGCAGTGAAATAAGGTGAAGCTATTAGCCCAATCCTTGTGGAGACGATATCTGATACTTCGTATCACTTTACTACTTGCGTCGTGTACACTTGCACTACAATTGCGATAGACTCTTTTACACGCAACACCATCCTCCATCGTGGTGACACAAATCTCCTCAATCGCTAGGATTCTTGGATGGAGTTTACGGTACAATTACATCCCCCTCGACATCCAAGGCGACTCAATTCACGGTGCACCCAATCCTATAGACGGCTAACTATATCCGATTAAAGTAACCAAGAACCACTTACACCACTTGCCAATATAACCATTTTACCACATTAATCCATTGTTTTTACAAGCATAACCAAAATTCCAAAACCACCAATTACCATCATCACTTCACTGTTTTGAAGCATTAAACAAAGCCATTAAACAACATGCAACACTATGCATCAATTCCACAATTCCAATGTAAAAAACCAAGGATCTCTTACCTTGAGCATCCTTCACACATGACTTTCAAAACCAACATTAAACCAAGGATCTCTTACCTTGAGCTTAGCTAAGTTGCTTAGACTTAAACTAAGCTCCCAAAACCTTCAAACATTGGTTTTAAAGCTGAAAACCCCAACTTCACTCACCGATACACAAAACTAGGCTAGCCAACAAGCCTTCCAAGCATCTGAAACCTTCAACGCCACCTCTATTGCTCACGGATCATTCTCCCCTGTTTCAAGCACATAACAACAGAAGATTAATGCATCATCATGCATTAAAAACACCAGCAACACGCCTAAACTCGCTGCTCTTTGCAAATCCAACATTTCGGCTACCAAACACAACCGAAATCACCTCCAAACACTTCTAAGACTTAACCCAGCCAAGATCCATCACTTCTAACCATTATGAAACATCAATTAACATCCAAAATAAACTCAAACTCATCCTTATACCTCCATCATTAACAAAACACCAAGATCACCCCAAAAACCACCATTTTCACAAGTAAATACTTAGGAAAATCAACCTATTCGGGATTGCATTGATTAAACCTCAATCACACATCATTTGGACATCCAAAATACATCAAAAAGACATCTCAAAACAGAGCTCAATCATCCAATACGAATTTCTTCAAAATTAAATCCAAATCTTGCATTTTAAGCCAAAATCAAGATCACAACATTAAAACCTTTAATAAAACTTAATTTAAGGATTGAGAACTTGGGAATTCCAGTAAAGAACTGAGTATTTAGAGGAGAAGGACGTTCATACCTCTAAATGTGGATTTCTCCTTGTTTAGAGCCAAAATCCTTGAAAATTCAATAAGATAAATGATGAGGATTTGATGTAGAAATGATTAGGAATCATTTAGGAATTGAAATTTAGAGCCAAAATCCTTGAAAGTTGTTGTGGAAATGTGTTTGGCTGAGGGAATTTTGAGAGAAAATGAAATGGGAAAATTTTGGTAAAAGTTAGTTATGAAACTAAAAATATCTTTTTCCCTCTTTCCTTTTTATTAATTAAACATTAAATGAGTCTTTAAAAATCAAGAAAAATCAGGAGAAATCCTCCCTTGGGTAAATTAGCTCCTTAAAGATTCAAATTTTCAATCCTTTTAAAACAGTCACGAACTTTTCAAAAATTACATTTTAGTCACAAACTCAAAATGTCATATTTTTAAACCTCATTTTGTAAAATTGATTTCACCACCCTCTTATATATATTAAAAGAGGATTTTTAGATATTTTTTCCATATTTCTAATGCATCCCGAACTAGGCTTTCCTTAAAACCACCTTTTATATTCGAACCGAAAATCCGACCGGTCCGGTTCAAACCCAAAACTTCTAAGCCCAAAATTGGGGTATTACAGCAAAGCCAGAAGGCTTGCTCAGTGTTTTTGCCGCTTCGGGAAAACAAATTATTTGGGTTTATCCCTTGCCATTTCGGAAGAATGAATCAACTATGTCATTTACCGTTCCGGAACAAGATACCAACGCTACCAACTTGGTTCCTGCCGTTTTGGAGGAGCAAATGAAGCTTCAAGCGAAAAATTTTAGACTCGTCGCGTCAAAATCTAAGAGCAAAAGAGTTCAAGGATTTTCGAGCAGCAAAGCCAGAAGGCCTGCTCAGTGTTTTCGCCGCTTCGGGAAAACAAATTATTTGGGTTTATCATTTGCCATTTCGGAAGAATGAATCAACTATGTCCTTTACCATTCCGGAAGAACATGCCAATGCTATCAACTTTGTTCCTACCACTTCGGAGCAGCAAACGTAGCTTCAGGCGAAGAATTTCAGACTCGTCGCGTCAGAATCTAAGAGAAAAAGAGCTCTAGGATTTCTGGGCAGAAGAGCCAGAGGGCCTGCTCAGTGTGTTTTTGTCGCTTCGGAAAAATGAGTTATTCAGGTTCTTTCTTTGCCGCCTCGGAAGAATGAATCAATTAGGTCATTTGCCGTCCCTAGAGGACATGACAATGATACCCACATTGTTTCTACCACTTTGGTGGAGCAAATCACCCAAACAAGGAAGTTGGACAATATTAGTGCTTATGGTGTTTGCTTTATTCTTGTTCCACAAGTATAAGCAAAGAGGGGCATATGTAATCACTAATTTTGTCTGGGCTAATCGACTTTTATATACGTTTAAATGAAAAGGGGATTCTATTGACATTGGGCTTTGTTTAACTTAAATTAGCCCATATATATTATACCATGTTCATAAGTGTAATCACCTATTTTGTCGAGGGTGTTAACACGTCTTGCTTTTTTTTAGTAATAATGGACTTTGATACTTATATATATATATGTTATGGAAAATTTATACAAAAAGAAAAAAACAGTATATATATTAATGTTATATACCTATTTATTATATTATCATTTCTATCTTATTATCATATATTGCTATTGCCATTATTATTACTTATTATTATTATCTTACATTTTACTAGTATCTATTATTATCTATCATATTAAATTTAATATCATTATTATTATATTTAGTATTGTATTTCACTAAGTTATCGTATTACCGGTGTCATAATAGTTGATATTGTTATTATCTCATCTCATCTCATCTCATTATTATTATTACTATTATATTATAATCATATTTATTATTATTATTATTATTATCTGCCTATTGGATCTGAAAATAAAATAAAGACTAATATAAATGCACAAGCCCAATCCATATATATAATAAAAGCCCAAAGTTATTTAATTTTACAGTCCATTACAATTTCAAAACCCAAAAAAATTATTATTATTGATACAAGGCTCGTTTGGCCCAAAAAATAAGCCCTAATCGGATCTAAAAGAAAACCCTAATGTTTACACTTTGTGATGTAGCCGCCACAAGCCATAAGGATTGGATCTGGCACGAGATCAACGACCCAGATCGATCAAGGACCAAAAACCCTAGAGGAGAGGGTCCGTCCAGTTTTGCGCCGCACGATCAGAGCCGTTGGATCAGATAGAGATCCAACGCTCCAGAATGCCCATCCAACAGAAACCCTAGCCTCCATTAGATGGTGTTGCGCCGCTCAAATCTGAATTGTTGGATCAAACACGATCCAACGGCTTGGATGAAAAGAGACTTCACACGCGAGACTCCTCCGATTCCCTATGTAACGCCCCGGTTTTGGGCTCAGAAGTTTTGGGCGTTGACCGGTTCGGTCAAAGTGCTGATCGAATATATAAGAGTGAATTTAGGAAAGCCTAGTTCGGGTTGCGTTAAAAATATGGAAAATGTTCTAAAATCATCTTTTAATATATATAAGTGAACTGTGAAATCAATTTTGGAAAATGAGGTTTGGAAGGGTGACATTTTGGCTAGTGACCAAAATGTAATTTTTGAAAGTTGCGTCACTGTTTTATAAAGGATTGAAACTTTGAATCTTTAAGGAGCTATTATTCCAAAAAGAGTTTCTCCAGATTTTTCTAAGATATTTTAAGGCTTTATTCTGATTTTAATGTTTATGAAATGTGGAGGGAAATCATTTTACCATTTCATAACTAACTTTCCATTTTCTCTCAATTTTCCTTTTCTCTCATTTTCTCTCAACCCAAACACATTTCTCCAGATTTTCTCATCAGATTTTGTCACTCAAATTACTCATTTCAACTCTCTTTTGATTCCTAAACATCACATCAACAAAACCTCTCAATTTGCTAGTGATTCTTCAAGCTTTTTGGTTCTAAAAAGGGAGAAACTCAAGTTTGGAGGTAAGAACGTCCTTCTCCTATAAACTCTCAGTTCTTTACTGAAATTCCTAAGTTCTCAATCCTTGATTTGTGATTTGTTAAAGGCTTTTCAATTGAAATCTTGATTTTGCCTTAAAATGCAAGATTTGGTGATTTTGGTGGAATTTTCGTGTGATCTGTTTGGGCAGTGTTTTGAAGTGTCAAATTGATGTTAAATGAATGCTAAATTGATTAGAAGTTGAGGTTTAATTAATTCAATCCCGGATAGGTTGAATTTCCTAAGTTTGGCTTGAGTTTTTAGTTGTTTTTGGAGTGTTTTGGTGATCTGTTATACCTGGAGATATAAGGAAGTGTTTGTGATCATTTTGGATGTTAATTGATGTTTAAAAATGGTTAGAAGTGATGGATCTTGGCTGGGTTAAGTTTTGGAAGTGTTTGGAGGTGATTTCGGTTGTGTTTGGTAGCCGAAATGTTGATTTTGTGTTGAGCATCGAGTTTGGTTGTGTTGTTGCTGTTCTTAATGCATAATGATGCATTAATCCTCTGTTGTTATGTGCTTGAAACAGGGGAGTTTGATCCGCGAGCTTTAGAGGTGGTGCGGAAGGTTTCGGATGCTTGGAAGGCTTGTTGGCTAGCCTTGTTTTGTGTATCGGTGAGTGAAGTTGGGTTTTCAGCTTTTAAACCAAGGTTTGAAGGTTTTGGGAGCTTAGTTTAAGTCTAAACAACTTTGCTAAGCTCAAGAGTAAGTAAGTGGATTTCTTTCTTGGTTTGTGTTATGAATTGGCTTTTTAGGCAATTGTGGTTGATGTTTGAAATGCAAGGGTTTTGCATGATTTAAATTCTGTTTTGAAAGCATATTTTAGCATGGTTTAATGCTGGTTTTGAAAGCCATATGTGAAGGATGCTCAAGGTAAGAGATCCTTGGTTTTATACATTGGGAATGTGGTTTTGATGCATGATGTTTAATGGCTATGTGTAATGCTTTAAAACAGTGAGTTAATGATGGTAAATGATGGTTTTTGCATTGTGGTTATGCATGTGAATCATTGGACTAATGTGGTAAGGTGGTTATATTGGCAAGTGATGTAAGTGGTTCTTGGTTCTTTGATCGGATATAGTTAGCCGGCTATAGGATTGGGTGCACCGTGAATAAAGTCGCCTTGGAGGTGGAGTGGTTAAGAGTGAACCGGTAAACTCCCTTCAAGTATCCTAACGAGATGGTTAAGGTCATAATGGAGGTTGATTGCCCATTCGAGGACCTTGGTTAAGCAAAGGTTGTATGGTGGTTAAAAGTCCATACATGGGAACCTTGTGCTTGTTTAGATCACAATGGCGGAGTTAAGTCCATGTGTGGATCTTGTGTAGGGTGTCCCGGATCTCGTTAGTGATGTTATACAACTACCAATCGGTGAATGCAAAGGTTGTATGGTGTTTGAAAGTCCATACATGGGAACCTTGTGCATGTCAAGGTTGTATGGTGTTTGAAAGTCCATACATGGGAACCTTGGGAAAAGTCAAGGTTGTATGGTGTTTAAAAGTCCATACATGGGAACCTTGGGAAAAGTGGAGGTTGTATGGTGTTTGAAAGTCCATACATGAGAACCTCAACAAAGCTAAGGTTGTATGGTGTTTAAAAGTCCATACATGGGAACCTTAGGATGGTGAGGTCAAATGGTGTTTAAAAGTCCATTGGAGACCTTGGATTGGTAGTGTGTATGAAGCGTGGGGGACAACGCTTGTGATCCGCGTATCCGATTGGATGTTGAGTTGAAAAGTGAATGTGGTTGATCACTTGAAAGCCAATATGATGTTCTTGATTATAAAGAAGCATGTAATGCTTGAAATGATGCATAATTGCAAGCATGAGATGCTTGAAAAGATGCATGGTTGCATGGGATGTGTATAATGCTTGTGAATGCATGTTACTTGTTAAGTTGAACAAGTGTTGATTATCATTTGGTAAATGATGCATGTGTGCATGAAATCTCTTAAATGCATTGGAGTCTTGTAAGACTTGTTTTAAAAGGCATGTGATGATGATGTTGTGGTTCATATTTTGCCTTGGTATAATGCATGTGTTGGGTTACTTGAGTAAATGGTTTTAAAGGGTTTCTTGCTTGGAATGTTTTCAAGTATAAGAAAGGTATGTTGTGAAATGGAAGTGTTTTCCAAGGTTTTGAATTTTAACTTTGCATATGGTGTTTTTGCATGGAATGGTTAAATGGTTGAAATTGCAATTTGTGCTTTGAAAAGGTTTTCTTAGCTTGCTAAGCTAAGGGTTGGTTTACATGTATGTGCGATGCATGGTTTAAGCATGATGTTAAAAAGGGGTTTTCAAACTTTGTTGGTAAACAAATCGAGTTGCTTTTCAAAGAGGTTTTATGACTCGCTGCATTGATGGTGTTTTGGTTTTGAGCATTCCTCACTAAGCATTATGTGCTTACGCTCCTTTTTGTCCATCAATGCAGATACTTGAAGTTTGGACAGCGAGAAGCAAGGGATTCAAGGGGGACTCCACTTGAGATGTATGTCTCGGTTAATAGCTATAGTTAATAAAGGCAATGGGGTAGAATCTCTCGGATTGATGTTTTTGAGCTCGTATATGTTAGGACAAGTGTGGTTTTATGTTGTTGATGTTGTTGGAACATGTTTTGGCTTTTATGAGATTGAATTGGAAGTATGGTGTTTAAATGGTTGCTTGTGTAGGAAGCATATCCTTTGAATTGGGGCTTTTCATGAATGTTGGTATTTTTGTTGAATTGTTGATGCAAGTATGTCTCTTATATGTTGTTTAGTATGTTGGTAATGTTTGGTGGCTTTTGGAGCATGTTTGGATGGTCAATTGCATGTTTAAGTATGCATTTGGAGGTTTTCTGTGCAGGGTGTTTCGGAACAGTTCATACCGTTTCGGAACGGGTGCCTCAACCAAACCCAGGCGTCCGAAATGGGTGAGACCATTCCGAAACGGTTTGGCTACTGCCAGTCCCCCGTTGCGGTACGTGTTGCGGAACGGCCCCGCGTTTCGAAACGGGCTCTGCCTGTTTCGGAACGGGTGACCGTTGGGGGCTGACATTGGCAGTTAAATGTTTTGAAAAGTTTGCATTTTGGTCCTGAAACTTGTTTGTGCAATTGTTTGAGTTTGGGATGTCCGTTCGAGCTGAAATTTGGCAGAGAAGCATGAAACTTGATTAATTTTAAGTTGGTAACTTAAAATCTGGTTAAGTCCTTAAAGTTTTCAGAATTTACAATTTGGTCCCTAAAGTTGTAATTTGTTCAATTGGGTCCCTGTTTGATCTCTGATGTTTACGATCTTCGAGTATGTTGCTGTGAGATCACATCTAAGGTTAACGTGCATCTAGACAAGATTAAAAAGAAAAAAAGGGTCGTTAATCAAGGTTGACTTTCGGGTTGACTTTGGTTTTCCCCGTGTGACTTCCTTAATTCGGGTCAACCGTCTGGGCCGGGTTAAGGGGGTTACACCCTACACGTCCACGCGCGACGTTTGGGGTCACCACACGCACGCGTGTAGCTCACGCTCGACTTTCTAGTGCACCCGAGAGCCCACCACGTCGTCACCGTCCGATCCAATAGACGATCCACTGGCCACGATAGTTCGTCGTACGAGCCATACAAAAAAGAGAAGTCAGCCAATATCAAATGCAGCAAAACAAAAGGGGAAAAAGAAAAGCAAACCGAACAAAAGAGGCAACATAATGGTAGGGAAATGACGGAATCACACATGAATCGGGCCAAATCAATTATACGAACCAATGGACATTTTCCATCATATAAACAAAATGTAAAAACACTCGAAATTCTGGCTATAAATCCGAATCAACACTCATTTGTAAGGGGTTCGTGATCTCCCGCAAAGAAAGCATGAAAACCAATACCAATTCCAGATTATTCTCAGGTATATTGGTTTCCATTATTGCATGTAAAGGTAGATTAATATAAAAGTTTATTGTTTTTACCTCTTCGTCTTCTCCGACTCCTATCTCCTCTGTCGAGAATAAGCCTAGCCACCCGTTGGCTCTAAAGGTGACTCGGTCAGGGAGAAATGAGGGGAGTTTCCCTTCATCTCTGAGTTTTCATCGTTTCCTTGGTGTCCGGTAGGTCTTTTAGGGGATTTGGTTTTTTTAGGTTTTCGTTTCGAAAGGAAATAGGAATATCAAGTTTTGGCATTGGGTAGAGTCAAAGGAATAGGGTCTTCTTCGGTTTGTTTCTTGTTTCTTTGGGGTAGTTTTTCTATTCGGAGTGCCTTTTAGGTCTTCCGGACGGTGAATAGCATCGGACAGCGTTCGGGGTTGAGAGAGAGGGAGTCGTTTAGGGTGACGGTTAGGGTTTAGTTTTGGCAAAAGGGTGTACGGGTTATTTAGGTAAGCTATTTATAGGCTTTTTAGGTTTTAGTTTTGGGGAAATCTCACGTCTGGTCCCTCTCTGTCGCGTCTTTAGCGTACAAAGGGTCTTCGTCTTCCTAAATTACACCCTAGGTCCTTAAGGTTTAGGTTCGTGTTCGATTTCGCCCCAGATCGAGTCCTTTTTTGGTTTTATTGATCATTCGGTCCCCCTCCTTTCATCACGTGTCCATTTTGGTCCCCGTTCACAGTTTTATTTTTTTATTTTTGTGTTTCTTCAAATTTGCCATTGTTTTGTGTTTCTTGCAATATGGTCCCATTCTGTTTTATTTTTATGGCATGATAAATGAATTTGATGATCTTGATGTATGTTTTTTTATATAGTATGTTTATATATCGAATATGAATGTTGATCTGGTATATTTGTTGTAATTTTGTGGGTCCTGCATGGTTCGTTTATTGCTTAATTACCATTATATCGAATATATGTTTTTGGCATGTTTCTATCGTCTAAAATGCTTAGAATTCTTATGTTTTTGTGCTTGCTTCGAGTAATTACATGTGTCGAATATATATGTGGTGCCATGTTTTTTTATCCGTCAAGCTTTAGGTATTAAGTAAATTAATGTAAAATGTCTTTTCAATTAAATTAACTAATAGATATTAAAGGTGTTAAAATTGGGCCTTGTGGTGTTTTAGATGTGGGAATCCCTTAATGTGGGCCTTTTTGGGCCTTAGGATAGATAAGTTGGTTTAGCATCTTATGGGCTTTAGCCTTTTTCAATATGGGCTTGGGTTAGTTAGTTTAGATAATGTCATCTCGATCGGTTTAATAACGTCGGTTTGTGCGCCCGCCTTATAGGGGCATGATTCGAGTAATTAGGTCGGTTCGAGTTTAATGCCTTTCTTATGTTTAATCACGCCCACTTCTAGAAATTAGAATTAATGTGACACTTAGACAAATTATACAAGATAACACATAATTGATTCGAACCTTTTAATTAGGAGAAACGATCTAGGGTCTAATATTAGAATTATGAGATAAATGATTAGATCACTAATTAATATTCCATAATTTGGACCTTTTAAGTTAGGGCCTTGGGTGGGCTTTTTATATTTTTACTTTGAGCACTTTTATGACATGCATATATATACTTGTCATTCATAAGGCCCGATAAATTAAGCATGATAACCGGACTTAAAAATCAACCCCAAGAAAGGTATTAATTAGCCCCGGTATCCGATAAACGACAGTCCTAGCTTAATGGATGTCGATCGAATACTCGGATTAATTTTCACCGTCTCTAGGTAAGCGAAAGCATAAAAAGGAAAATAACATGCATCACCCCTTATTTGTCTGCATCATACATAAAGGTGACATACGAGATCCAAACCCTAAACTAACATGGCAGTCAGTCTTATATGATGTCGGTTTAGTGTATGGTCAGGTGTTCCGTCATCCTTATTGTGAAACAAATATTTTAATTTTGATATAACTAAAAACCTAAGGACTAAATCGAAAAAGTCAAAACGAATTTTAAAGTCCTCAAAATATCCCCATATAATTTTTATATTATGCCCAAGTTAAAAAAAGTCCTTCAAATATTTTTCTAAGTGTTTCGAGCCAAAACAGTGAATTTTAGGCACCCGTTCCGAAACGGCCATCAGGAGTTTCGCAACGTTTTCATCACTGTCGACCATCGTTCCGAAACGCGTATCGAAACACTTTAACTCGTTTCGAAACGGCAGCACTCGTTTCGAAACTGTTCTTCATACTTGATTTAAAAAGGACTACAATGGTCAATTAAATACTGAATTTTTTAAATATTAAGAGGGTGTTTCGAAACGGATCAAGCCCGTTCTAAAACAACCCTTGACAGTAGCATTTTCGTTTCGAAACGGATCCAAGACGTTTCGAAACAGGGCTTAATGTATATTTGAAAAATATGACCGTTAGGGTTTTTAACTGATTTTTTGAAAGCTGTTAAGGCGTTTCGAAACGGGCTAGTACCGTTCCGAAATGACCCTTGACAGTGGCAAAATAGTTCCGAAACGGCCCTAAGGCATTTCGGAACGGGCTCTTAAATGCACCCCAACGACTCTTTCTATTTTTAGTCCGTTCCGAAACAGGTTTCCCGTGTTCCAAAATTGGTTTGTGCAGACAGCATTAATGGTGGCAAGAGAGGGTTCCAACGGCTCCATTTATGTTCCCAACCACCCAAACGGCTAGAATTCAATGAGAAGGTATAAAAGAGACATCCAAAAGCATCAGCAACAACTATTGATCCTAAAGCAAACATCCAAACATCAAATTCAAGCAATTGAGCAAAAATCCCATTTTGTGTAAAATCCCAATTTGTGTTCTTCATTCACACTTTGTAAAATTAGGTTGAGTGCTTGTATTGGGGCTATCATTTGTATTGAGAGATACTTAATTAGCTTACATATTTCTTTGTTCTCTTGTGTGAGGGTTGGGTTGATTTTTGGGTAGAAAAATCAACCGATATTGTAAAGGGTTGCCTCCTTGTCCTAGAAAAGGGGAAGATCAATTTAGTGAAATTGTTGCAAATCCTTAGTGAGACTAAGGTAGTGGATGTAGATTTCATTTGGAACTTGAACCACTCTAAATCCCTTGTTCTTCAATTTTTATTTGCCAATTTCCACTACAATCCTTTAAATTTCCAATTCACCCCCCTCTTGGTAAATATCGATCTTTCGATCCACTCAACAATTGGTATCAGAGCTTAACTCTTTGAGGATTAACAACCACAAGAGGAGATCCTTGGAAGAGTGTGATCATCAAAATATCAAGAGATGGCTTCAACCTCCGGTTCCGGCATGTACGAGTCACAATCAACCACCAAGCCTCCTTTCTTCTATGGTGACAACTATTCTTTTTGGAAGAATAAAATGAGGCTATTCATCAAGTCAAGTGACTATCTTGTATGGGATGTCATTGAGGATGGGCCATACATTCCATTGAAGCAAGATGGTGAAGGCAAGATGGTGTTGAAGAAGAAAGCCGAAATGAGTGAAGAGGAGAGGAAGAAGATTCAAGTCAACGATAAAGCTCTCCACATGCTTTTTTGTGCTTTCAGTCCGGACATCTATTCAAAGGTCTCTTCCATTGAAAGTGCCAAAGAAGTGTGGGACACACTTGAGACCACTTATGAAGGCACCAATGATGTCAAAGAAACTAAGATTGGACTTCTCAATCTTAGTTATGAAAATTTCAAGATGGAGCCCGATGAGACGGTGTCAAAGATGTTTGATCGATTCTCCACAGTTGTCAACGGTCTAAAGGGCTATGGAGAGATCATACCGGAAGACAAGCTTGTCCGGAAGCTACTCTATTCACTTCCCGAATCTTGGGATGGGAAGAGAACCGCTATCATCGAAGCAAAGAACTTGAAGACATTGAAGCTTGATGAGCTTGTGGGTTCTCTCCTTACTCATGAGATCATGAAGCAAGGAAGGGAAGATGAGAAAAACAAAGAAGAGAAAAGAGTAGAGAAGCTTGAAGTTGAAAAGAAGAAGAAGATGGGAATAGCTCTCAAGGCTAAAGCTTCACAACATGATGAGAGCTCATCTTGTGAGGAGGATGAACTTGAAGAATTGGCTATGATAGCCAAACGATTCTCACGCTTCATGAGGTCCAACCGGGGAAGAAAAATCCAAAGAAAGATGGACTTCAAAGGAAGGAACAAAGAAGAAGGGAAGGATCCCATCATTTGCTATGAGTGCAAACAATCCGGTCACATCCGTTCGGAGTGCCCTCAACTCAAGAAGAAGGGCTTTGAGAAGAAGAAGAAACTCAAAGCCAAGCTTGCTACTTGGAGTGGTGAGGAGTCATCGGAGGATGACGAACAAGAAGTGGCTAACCTTTGTCTCATGGCACTTGAGGAAGATTCCTCCTTGGTAACCTCTAACTCATCTACTTTAGATTTTTCATATGAAGAATTAAATGATGCACATGATGAGTTACAAGAGGTATATGATGAATTAGTTGAGAAGTTTAAAGAGTCGGTCATTAAAAACAAGAAAATCATTTTAGAGCTAAATTAGAAAAATGACTCACTCACTCAAGCTAATTCTAAATTTGAGAAAATGATTTTAGGATTAAAAGATGAACTTAAATTCTTTCAAGATGAAAATGTTGATCTTAATAATCTTTTGTCTCAATGCAATAGTGAACACCAAAAGGTGTTAGGTGAGCTAAATGAGCTCAAAAAGTCCTTAAAAAATGTTGGTAGTGTCAAACATGAAGTAGGAGAATCCTCTAGAACACACCAACCTAAGAAAAGGACTAATTACTACAAACAAGATAGCTACCCTAGACATAGTAGAGCTAAAAGAATTAGAAGTGTATGGGTTCCTAAGGAACTTGTAAAATCTAATAATATTATTGCTATGTCATCTTGGATTCCTAAGGGAATCAAGGTTTTGGGAGCTAACACTCATGGACCCAAAATGATTTGGGTACCAAAAACCAAGGTTTAATATCTTTGTTTGTAGGGCGAGCATTGCTACAAGGCCAAAGCACAAAGTCAAAACTCGTGGTACCTTGATAGTGGATGCTCGAGGCACATGACCGGAGACAAGAGTCGATTCATGGATTTAAAGCCAAAAAGTGGAGGAGTAGTAACATTTGGTGACAACTCCAAAGGCCACATTAAAGGTATTGGCTCCATAGGTAATCACTCTACCATTCTCATTGAAAATATCTTATATGTCGATGGTCTTAAACATAATTTATTGAGCATAAGTCAATTGTGTGATAAAGGATTTAATGTTTTATTTGATAAAAATGGTTGCAAAATTGTTGACATTAAATCTAATAATATTATGCTCATAGGTCATGGCATAGGAAACATATACATGGTGCATTTAGATGACATACATACATCTCATGCATGTTTAGTTGCTCAAAATGAAAATGATGCATGGTTGTGGCATAGGAAGCTAGGACATGCTAGCATTAGTGTTTTGGAAAAACTAGTCTCTCTAAATCTAGTTAGAGGTTTGCCCAAAATTAAATTTTCAAATGATAAAATTTGTGATGCATGCTCAAAGGGTAAACAACATAAGTCTTCCTTTAAATCCATTAATGATGTTTCTACTAGTAGATGCTTACAATTAATTCACATTGATTTATTTGGGCCAATTAGGACTATGAGCTTGGGTGGTAAATCTTATGCATTTGTGCTAGTTGATGATTTTTCTAGATTTACTTGGGTTCTCTTTTTAAGTACTAAAGATGAGGCTTTGGCAAAATTCATCACATTTTCAAAATTAACCCAAAATGATCTTGAACTTAGAATTTCACACATTAGAAGTGATCATGGAACCGAGTTTCAAAATTTAGGGTTTGAAGAATTTTTGAATGAAAATGGTATTAGCCATAATTTTTCGGCTCCTCGAACTCCTCAACAAAATGGGGTAGTTGAGAGGAAAAATAGAACTTTACAAGAAATGGCTAGAACTATGCTTTGTGAAAATAATTTACCTAAATATTTTTGGGCGGAAGCCACAAACACCGCTTGTTATATTGTAAATCGAGTAATGATTAGGCCAATTTTAAAGAAAACACCTTATGAGATTTTAAAATCTAAGAAGCCTAACATTAGCTATTTTCACCCTTTTGGGTGCAAGTGTTTTGTTTTAAATAATGGAAAAAATAACTTAGGTAAATTTGATGCAAAAAGTGATGAAGCTATTTTTATAGGTTACTCTTTAACCTCTAAAGCCTATCGAGTATTTAACAAAAGAACTTTAGTAGTAGAAGAATATATTCATGTTGTATTCGATGATAACCTCCTTCCTAGGAAGGATTCTTGTGATGATGATGATGTAGGAATCATAAATGCCTTTGATGGAGGTCAAACTTCAAAGGAGGATGAGATTCAAACAAAAGTAGAAGACACACAAGAACCACCTCTTGAAGCCTTGAAGGACTTGGCTATTGAGGAAAAGGAAGTGAGCTACCCAAGGGAGTTGAACTATGTCAAAGATGGTGAAATCTTGGGTGATCCATCCAAGGGGGTAACCACTCGTTCTTCTCTTAAATTAATGAACCATGTTGCATTTATCTCATGCATAGAGCCTAAAAATATAAAAGAAGCTTTGAAAGATGATTTTTGGATTATGGCTATGCAAGAAGAGTTAAATCAATTTGAGAGAAGTAATGTATGGACATTAGTTGATAGGCCTAGTAATCAATCTACAATAGGAACTAAATGGGTCTTTAGGAACAAACTAGATGAGAGTGGTAACATTGTGAGAAATAAAGCTAGACTTGTAGCACAAGGTTATACTCAAGAAGAGGGAATAGATTTTGATGAAACCTATGCACCCGTAGCTAGGATGGAAGCCATTAGGATGTTGCTTGCATATGCATGTTATCATAATTTCAAGCTTTTTCAAATGGATGTTAAAAGCGCATTTTTAAATGGTTTTATAAATGAAGAAGTGTATGTGGAACAACCACCGGGTTTTGAAGATTCAAAATTTCCAAATCATGTTTTCAAACTTACCAAAGCTCTTTATGGTTTAAAACAAGCTCCTAGAGCTTGGTATGAAAGGCTTTCAAATTTTTTGATTGAAAAAGGATTTGAAAAAGGTAAGGTGGACACTACACTTTTCATAAAAATGTAAAAAAATGACATCTTAGTGGTTCAAATTTATGTTGATGATATTATTTTTGGTTCTACTAATGAATGTCATTGTCAAGAGTTTTCTAAGCTAATGCAAGGTGAATTTGAGATGAGCATGATGGGGGAACTCTCATTCTTTTTGGGACTCCAAATCAAGCAAAAGAAGGATGGCACCTTCATCAACCAAGCAAACTACATAAAGGATATGCTCAAGATGTTTGGCTTGGAGAATGCAAAGCCTCAAGCCACTCCTATGAGCTCATCTACAAAGCTTGACAAAGATGAAGGAGGTAAGTGTGTTGACTCTAAGCTTTATCGTTCTATGATTGGATCTTTGCTTTACCTTATCGCAAGTAGACCGGATATCTTGTTTAGTGTTTGCTTGTGTGCTAGGTTTCAAGCTATTCCTAGAGAGTCTCACCTTATAGCCGTCAACAGAATCCTTGTTTAGGCCTTTGGTATCCTAGAGACTCTACCTTCAACCTACATGCTTACTCGGATGCGGATTATGGGGGTTGTAAAATTGATAGGAAAAGTACTTCGGGAACTTGCCAATTCTTTGGTAGTATGCTCATATCTTGGTTCTCTAAGAAACAAAATAGTGTAGCCTTATCTACCACCGAAGCCTAGTACATATCCTTAGGGAGTTGTTGTGCTCAAATCCTTTGGATGAAGCAACAACTCTTAGATTATGGTATTAAAGTTGGAACCATACCCCTAAAATGTGACAACACTAGTGCAATATGCTTAACTAAAAATCCCATCCAACACTCTAGAACCAAACATATAGAATTAAGGCATCATTTCATTAGAGATCATGTCCTTAAGGAAGATGTGGTTATAGAGTATGTAGACACCTTGAATCAATTAGCGGACATTTTTACAAAACCCTTAGACAAAGAGCGTTTTTGGTCCCTTAGGAGAGAGTTAGGTCTAGCTAGCCTATCTTGACCTTTTTGGACCTATTTTGTGCTTAAATATGCTTGATCTTGTGAAATGCCATGTTTGTGTGTTTAAACTCCTAATTTCATCCATGCTTATAGTTAGGGGGAGTATGTTTATGCCTAAATATGTTTTGCCTGCTCATTCATGACATTTATGCATGATAGGCCTCTTAAAATTTCATTTTTCTGCATTTTTAGAGCCTCTTCTGCACTTCCAGGCCTAGGTGTATCGAAACGGGTGAACCTGTTTCGATACGGATACCTTAAATCCAGCTCTAAGAGAAGGGCGTTTCGAAACGCCTCCAAGGCGTTCCGAAACGAATTTGAGTCTGCCAAGGGGTGTATCGGAACGCGTTCCAATACGAGTCAAAGGGAGTTTTGATACAGTTAACACCGTATCGAAACAATCTGTTCATGGTTTTAAAATGGTCAAAACCCTAGCCGCCCGTTCCGAAACGGTCTTGACCGTTCCGAAACGGCATCGCGGACTGCTTTATTTAGGGCTTTTAATGACACAATTTCACTTTTTATCAAACACAAAAACCCTAAACCGCCTCCCTCTCTATAAATACCCTCTCAAACTCTTTGATTTTCACAAAATTGTGAGGGGTTTTACTCTACAACTCAAATCTAAGCAAGTTTCATCAATCTTGTGCAAGGATTTTTCTCAAATCATCCAAAATCCCAAACTAAGGTAATTTTTTCTACTTTTCTTTTTTTTTTCCTTCAATTTATGTTCGAATCTTAGGTTAGAAAACTTTATTTTTGTATAAATTATATGTTTTTGTTTTGGGTTTTCAAAATCTTGTAAATTTTTTTTTAAATCTCAAAATTTTTGATTCGAATATAAAATTTTTCAATCGTATTTTTTTAAAACTGTTTTTTTATTTTAATTTTGTTTTCAAAAACCTAAGTGGGATTTATTATTGGATTGATTTTAATTATCAATGCATACACTCAATTTTAAAACACTTGCTTAATATTTTTAGATGGCGGATCAATCGAACAAAAAGCGCAAGGCCGTTCAATCCGGTGATTCGAGCATTCGTCCGAATATCACGATGCTTTTTCAGAAATCTCTTAAGACTCCGGACGCGCGTGCTCGCTTTGCTTATGTCAAGGAATTCGCGGTTCGTAAGGAACGTGTCATTGATCTTGAATTCCTCAATTCCGAGCGCTTTCTTTTCCGTTATCTCGGTCGTTTGGATGAGTGGAATCTCATGTATTTCTTGAGCATTCCGGATGTTTGCTACAAAAACATGGTACTCCTCTTTTACTCCAATGCTCGTTTTCTTTATGATGAGTCCAAAACTGAGATCATAGGAATTGAGTCTTCCTTGCTAGGCAAAAAGGTTGTCATAAATGTTGATCTTTTAGAATCTTCTCTTAAACTTAAGGATGAGGGTCTTGAGGATGAACGCCATTTTGGTACTTTCACCGGTAAAGCACTTAATTTGGATGTGCATGATCGTGTTCTTCATTTGATGGTCTCTTGGTTTATTCGCCCTTCCGGTGGTAAATATTCCCACATCCGTCAAACCGATCACTTTTGGCTAGAGTGTTTCCGTAAGGGTGAGCGCCCAAATGTGCCCAAGATTATTTTTGCCGAGATTGTCAATAATATCAAGCTTATTGACACAAATGAGTTAAAGTCTTTTACTTATGGCATTGTCTTGAGCGCCCTATTTCATCATCTTGAAATTGATTGTACCTATGACTCTTCGGAACCTCGCAAGACCAAGATTGGTGAGTCATCCCTTCACAAGTCCGGGTTCCAATATGTGAATGGTATTTGGGAAAGAGTTGATAGAGAAGCGGATCCTCCTCTCGTTGCTCCTCCACCGCAAGTTCAAGCCGCAAACAATGATGCCCTCACGGCCTTTCTTACCGAGCGGTTCAATGCCTTGGAAACTCGGATGAATGCTTTGGACACTAGCATTGCTTCGGGCTTTGAGACTATGGGCAATCGGTTGAAGAATGTCGAGGATCGTCTTCATTCTCTTGAGACTTCCCACTCCAACTTGGACCTATCCTTCTCCACGCTTTATGGGAAATGGACGAACTTTCACCGTTCTCAAGCCAAGAGTGATGATGATACATCGGATGATGAGGACGAGGCTTAGGATATTTATCTCATATCATATCATATTATCTATGCATTTTAGGATTAAGGTTGCATTTTTATGCTTTCTCATGTTTTCGGACCTATGCTTATGACTATTTTATTTTGGGATTCTATGTTTGAACTTAATGTTTGAATTATGTTTTGGATATTTTGATTATGAATTTCTAATATGGTTGCTTATTATTGCTTTGATACTAATCCTTTATCTTCTCTATGAGCTTCAATTGTTCTTTTTGATCTAACAAAAAGGGGGAGAAGAAATTTAAGAGCCACACTTTAAACTAAAATTCGTTTTTAAATCTTAAAAGGTTTTAAAAGTTTACTTGGATTTCAAATCAAATTCTTTTTCTAAACTTTAAAAGCCTATCTTAAATTAAGGGGGAGTTAGAATATTTTCAAAACTTTCAAATTCCCAAAAATTCTAACTTTGGTTTTGTTATATCAAAAAGGGGGAGATTGTGAAACAAATATTTTAATTTTGATATAACTAAAAACCTAAGGATTAAATCGAAAAAGTCAAAACGAATTTTAAAGTCCTCAAAATATCCCCATATAATTTTTATATTATGCCCAAGTTAAAAACAAGTCCTTCAAATATTTTTCTAAGTGTTTCAAGCCAAAACAGTGAATTTTAAGCACCCGTTCCGAAACGGCCCTCAGGCGTTTCGCAACGTTTTCATCACTGTCGACCATCGTTCCGAAACGCGTATCGAAACACTTTAACTCGTTTCGAAACGGCAGCACTCGTTTCGAAACTGTTCTTCATACTTGATTTAAAAAGGACTACAACGGTCAATTAAATGCTGAATTTTTTAAATATTAAGAGGGTGTTTTGAAACGGATCAAGCCCGTTCCGAAACAACCCTTGACAGTAGCATTTTCGTTTCGAAACGGATCCAAGACGTTTCGAAACAGGGCTTAATGTATATTTGAAAAATATGACCGTTAGGGTTTTTAACTGATTTTTTGAAAGCCGTTAAGGCGTTTCGAAACGGGCTAGTACCGTTCTGAAACGGCCCTAAGGCATTTCGAAACGGGCTCTTAAATGCACCCCAACGGCTCTTTCTATTTTTAGTCCGTTCCGAAACAGGTTTCCCGTGTTCCGAAACGGATTGGTGCAGACAGCATTAATGGTGGCAAGAGAGGGTTCCAACGGCTCCATTTATGTTCCCAACCACCCAAACGGCTAGAATTCAATGAGAAGGTATAAAAGAGACATCCAAAAGCATCAGCAACAACTATTGATCCTAAAGCAAACATCCAAACATAAAATTCAAGCAATTGAGCAAAAATCCCATTTGGTGTAAAATCCCAATTTGTGTTCTTCATTCACACTTTGTAAAATTGGGTTGAGTGCTTGTATTGGGGCTATCATTTGTATTGAGAGATACTTAATTAGCCTACATATTTCTTTGTTCTCTTGTGTGAGGGTTGGGTTGATTTTTGGGTAGAAATATCAACCGATATTGTAAAGGGTTGCCTCCTTGTCCTAGAAAAGGGGAAGATCAATTTAGTGAAATTGTTGCAAATCCTTAGTGAGACTAAGGTAGTGGATGTAGAGTTCATTTGGAACTTGAACCACTCTAAATCCCTTGTTCTTCAATTTTTATTTGCCAATTTCCACTACAATCCTTTAAATTTCCAATTCACCCCCTCTTGGTAAATATCGATCTTTCGATCCACTCAACACTTATCAATTAAACGTTTAATTAATTCTAAAGTCACAAATTTGATAAAGCCCGTGCAAATTAAGTCATATTTTCATTTAAGAACATTCTTATTAAATCTGCTTCACTTTTTAAATAATTTCTATCGATCAAAACACAACAAGCTATTTGGTACCAATTTTCGGGCGTGATAGGGGTGCTAATCCTTCCCCACACGTAACCAACTCCCAAACCCGTTTTTTAAATGAATTTCTGGTTTCGTTGTGTCCGGCCTACCTTAGTGGCCGGTGGCGACTCCAAATTTTCATTTTTTTTATAAATTCGAATCCCCCCTTTTTAATAAAATCATTTTCAAAAGAGATAGTGATAAGGCCTACTTAGTGGTTTCTCAACAAACCTTATCACAGTTACATATGTACAATTTAGTTGTACGTATATAACATGTATAATTAATATTAAGACATATATATTTAATATATATGCTAAAGTATTTTATTATACATAGAATTCCAAATTTAAAATAATTAAAGTAATTATAGTTCGGAATTAATTAAAAATCCTATGCAATTAGGGTAACAAACTATAAAATGGGGTTAATGGTCTAGTAGTCGTCTAACCCTTTGAAAACGTATTTTTATCAAAAACGTTTTGTGAAAAAGAAAATTGCTCTCAACTTTTATAAAATGGGGTTAATGGTCTAGTTTGTCAAGGAACTTGTAAAACTAATGTTTTGATATAATAATTGAAAAATGGTTTGGACTAATTTGAAAAGAATTTAAAACTTATTTTTAAGTCCAAACAACTTGAAATTATGTTTGAGGTATTTTAAGAGGTTGTTGGCAAAGAATTTTCATGTTTTTAATAGCCAAACTTGTGATTTCAGAGGACTCGTATAGATACGGTAATACCCCGTACCGATACCTTTTTGCCCCAGTTTGGCCACTGTCAAAACCCGTATCGATACACGCCCTTGCCGTATCGATATGCACCAGGATCGTTTCGATACGCCAGGTAAGTGTACCAATCCCCTTTCAACCACCCCAACGGCTATTTCCCAACGGCCATTCAAATATGAACCCGTACCGATACGCCCTCAAGCGTATCGATACGCCTATGCTGGCAAGAGCCCAACAACTAGTTCCTATGAAGGCCATATCGATACCGTTCCACGCGTATGGATACGAATAGCTGCAGAATAGCATTTATGAAGGGAAATAAAGTCCTCAACGGCTCCAATTCAACCCCAACGGCTAGTAACGGCTACAAACTCATTTGGGAGTATAAAAGGGACCTCCAAGCATCAAGAGACGGCTAATGCTCATATTGTCAAACATCAAATGATCAAAAAGTGTCTTAGTGCTTAAATTGTCAATTCTTGTATAGACAAACACTAGTGAGCCAAAATTGTCAAATTTGCTCAAGTGTTTTAGGTTTTGGGTGAGTGCTTAATTGTGCAAACAAACACCTATTAGAGGGTTTTAAGTTTTCTTTCATTGTCTCTTTGTACAGAGGGTTTTGATCAAGGCTTTGGGTATAAGCTTGATCGGTTGTAAGGGTTTCCCCCTAATCCTAGAAAAAGGGACGAATCAATAGTGGATTGATTGAGAAATCCTTAGTGGGGAGCTAAGGTAGTGGATGTAGACCTTGGTTAGAAGATTGAACCACTATAAATCATTGTGTCTTTTTATATTATAGCTTCCTCAACCCTTCCACCCAAAAATCCACCTCTCCACCACTTGGTGAGCTAAATTGGTTGATCGAATTGAGCCACACACAACTCAACAATTGGTATCAGAGCTTGGCTCAATCGAAGATGATTAACATCCTATTGAGAAGATCCGGCAAGCTCGATCACTATTTCATCAACCGGCTCAAATGGCACAATCAATCGAAAAACCGCCTTCTTTGACGGAACTCACTATGCCCATTGGAAGACAAATATGAACTTCTTCATCAAGTCAAATGACTACAAGATATGGGATGTAGTTGAAGAGGGTTCGTTCGTGCCTCAAAGAAGTAAAGCGGAGTGGAGTGCCGACGATCGCAAGAAGATGGAGCTAAATTGCAAAGCCTTGCACATTCTATTTTGTGCATTTGGTCCATCCATCTATGAGAAGATGTCTTCTTGTGAGAGTGCCAAGGAGGTATGGGACAAGCTTGAAGTCACATACGAGGGGACAAATGAAGTCAAGGAGACCAAGATTGGGCTCCTAACCTTGGAGTATGAGAACTTCAAAATGGATCCGGAAGAGAACATTGATAAAATGTTCGATAGATTCTCCACCATCAACAATGGTCTCAAAGGGTATGGAGAAGCCATTCCAGAAGAAAAGTTTGTTTGTAAGCTCATCTACTCACTTCCCGAGTCTTGGGACTCATAGAGGACCGCCATCATCGAAGCCAAAAATTTGAAGACTTTGAAGCTTGATGAACTCACGGGGTCTCTCCTTACTCATCAAATCATGAAGAAGAACAAAGAGGATGAGAAGAAGAGGAAAGAAATTAGAGATATGGGAGAGAAGAAAATCAAAGGGCTTGACATAAATGCAAGTGCCATGGCTCTCAAATCCTCCACTTGCCATCATGTCTACACAAGTGAGGAGGAGGATGAAGATGAAGAGATAGTTCATCTCTTCAAGAAGTGTGCCCCGTTCATGAAGAAAACCTTGAGAGAGCTTGAACGAGAACCTAAGAGAAAGGAGAGGGCAAGCACTTCAAGCCATAAGAAGAAGCCATATGTGGCTACTTGGAGTGATGAGGACTCACAATGGCTATTAAAAAAGGTATCGGTACGGGGGTTTACCGTATCAATACACACCGGGATCGTTTCGATACGCCAGGTAAGCGTACCGATCCCCTTTTAACCACCCCAATGGCTATTTCCCAACGGCCATTCAAATATGAACTCGTACCGATACGCCCTCAAGCGTATCGATACGCCTATGCTGGCAAGAGCCCAACGACTAGTTCCTATGAAGGCCGTATCGATACCGTTCCACGCCTATCGATACGAATAGCTGTAGAACAACATTTATGAAGGGAAATAAAGTTCTCAACGGCTCCAATTCAACCCCAACGGCTAGTAACAGCTACAAACTCATTTGGGAGTATAAAAGGGACCTCCAAGCATCAAGATAAGGCTAATGCTCATATTGTCAAACATCAAATGATCAAAAAGTGTCTTAGTGCTTAAATTGTCAATTCTTGTATAGACAAACACTAATGAGCCAAAATTGTCAAATTTGCTCAAGTGTTTTAGGCTTTGGGTGAGTGCTTAATTGTGCAAACAAACACCTATTACAGGGTTTTAAGTTTGCTTTCATTGTCTCTTTGTAAAGAGGGTTTTGATCAAGGCTTTGGGTAGAAGCTTGATCGGTTGTAAGGGTTTCCTCCTAATCCTAGAAAAGGGGACGAATCAATAGTGGATTGATTGAGAAATCCTTAGTGGGGAGCTAAGGTAGTGGATGTAGACCTTGGTTAGAAGGTTGAACCACTATAAATCATTGTGTCTTTTTATATTCTAGCTTCCTCAACCCTTCCACCCAAAAATCCACCTGTCCACCACTTGGTGAGCTAAATTGGTTGACCGAATCGAGCCACACACAACTCAACAAAACTCAATGTATGTAACACCCTTAGCTCGGCCTAGACAGTTGACCCGATCTACGAAGATTACACGGGGAAAACCAAAGTCAACCTGAAAGTCAACCTTGATTAACGACTCTTTTTTTATTTTTAAACTTGTCTAAATGCATATTAACCCTAGGTGTATTCTTGAGAAGAACATACTCAAAACTCACAGCAAACGGATAACATTTAGGGACTCAATTGCACAACATACGAATTTAGGGACCAAATTGTAAATTCTAGAAATTAGGAGGACTTAACCAATTTTATAGTTACCATTATGAAATTAATCATATTTCATGCTTCTCTGTCAAATTTCAACTCAAACGGACATCTCAAACTCATTCAATTGCATATACAAACTTTGGGACTAAAACGTGAGAATTTCAAAATATTTAACCATCAGATTCAGTGCCCAACGGTCGAGTGTTCCGAAACGGGGAAGATATGTTCCGAAACGCGGGACCCTTCCGAAACTTGTTGGGGAACAGGGCTTGACAGTGGCAAATCCGTTTCGGAACAGCTCCACCTGTTCCGAAACGCCAAGGCAATTTCAGGCCCTCTGTTCCGAAACGGTAGCACCCGTTCCGATACGGGCTGCCCAGAATTGGAGAATTTTGCTAGTTTAACAAGAAATTGACCCATCAAACACATTCCTATGACATCCAAATCATACCAGCAAGTCATTAAATACCCAAGGTACATATTAGCATCAACTAATCTCAATCATGATATCATTCAAGGAAAATACCAATTCTATAGGCACGCATCCTATATTGAAAATAATGCAACAATCAAAACACCAAACCAAATACCAAAAGGCCATTTACATGTTCCAACATCATCAAAGGCATAAAACCAACTTAGGGAGTCCAAAACATCTCCCAAAACACAATCTAGGTTCCCATTGCCAAATGTCAAAAGCTAATAGTGTTAGGAAAACATTCACCATACATGAGCTTAGTCTTTCACTTGGATCCTTGACCTCCTTGCTGCCCTTATGCACTTCAATGCTATGCATTATTGGTTTAAGAAAAGAGAGAGCGTAAGCACATAGCTTAGTGAGGAATGCTCAATTAAGACATCACAATAATGCATTTGTAAAAACACCTTTTCAAGGCCTTTAGTTTCAAAACAACATTTATCATGCAATTATGCATACAAAGCAAGCATTTCATGCTTCAAAACATCAACATGTCATATTGGCTTTCAAGTGATAATCCATAACATTTTACAACTCAAAACACAATCGGATACGCGGATTACAAGCGTTGTCCCATACGCTTCATACACACTACCAATATCAAGGTGGAGTATACGGTACAATCACAACCCCTCAATACCCGTGATGGAGACTATGGTCCAATCACAACCCCTCCACATCACTCATTGGTAGTTGTATAACATCACTAACGAGAACACGGGACACACAACACAAGATCCACACATGGACTTTTAACCACCATTGTGATCTTAACACAAGATCCACACATGGACTTTTAACCACCATGGTGATCTTAACCATCTCTTTAGTGTACTTGGATGGAGTTTACGGTACAATCACAACCCCTCAACATCCAAGGCAACTTTATTCACGGTGCACCCAATCCTATAGCCGGCTAACTATATCCGATTCAAGTACCTTTAAATCAACACATCACTTGCCAATATACATCATTTAACATCATTAATCCACTGTTTTAAAGCATTTATCAAAGCCATTAACCATCATGCGTTACTATGCATCAAAACCACATTTATCAATGTTCAAAACAAGGATCTCTTACCTTGAGCATCCTTCAACACATGGCTTATAAAACTAGCATCAAACATGCTAAAATATGCTTTCAAAACATAATTTAAAACATGCAAATGCATTCAACCATCTCATGGTTCATCAAAAAGAGAGTTTCTCCGAAAACTTACTCTTGAGCTTAGCTAAGTTGTTTAGACTTAAACTAAGCTCCCATAACCTTCCAACATTGGTTTCAAAGCTGAAAACCAAACTTCACTCACCAATTCCGTTTCGCAAGCTTGCCGAAACACCAATCAAGCTTCCGGATCAACATCACAAGGATCCAAAGATGTCTCTCCTGTTTTAAACACATCAAAGCAGAGGATTAATGCATCATCATGCATTAATATCTTCAACCATGACACCTAAACTCGCTGCTCTCATGAACACTCACATTTCGGCTACCAAACACAACTGAAATCACATCCAAACACCTCTACAACATTACTCAGCCAAGATCCATCAATTCCAACCATACTTATACATCAATTAACATCCAAAAAGGATCTAATCACGTCCTTATACCTCCAGCTATAGCATAACATCAAAATCACCCCAAAAACCACCATTAACTCAATCAAAAACTTAGGAAAATCAACCTATTCGGGATTGCATTGATTAAACCTCAATTACACATCATTTATGCATCCAATTTACATCAAAAAGACATCTCAAAACAGAGCCCAATCATTTAATACGAATTTCTTCAAAATTAAATCCAAATCTTGCATTTTAAGCCAAGATCAAGTACACAACATTAAAACCTTTAATAAAACTCAAATCAAGGATTGAGAACTTGGGAAGTTCAGTAAAGAACTGAGTATTTAGAGGAGAAGGACGTTCATACCTCTAAATGTGAGTTTCTCCTTATTTAAAGCCAAGATTCTTAAAAATTCAATAAGCAAATGATAAGGATTTGGTGTAGGAATGATTAGAGATCAATTAGAGATTGAAATGTCATCTTGAGATGTTAAAATCAGAGGAAAAATGGCTTGGGAAATGTGTATGGCTGAGAGAAAATGGAGAGAAAATGAAGTGGGAAAAATTTAACAAAAGTTAGTTATGAAAACCAAAATATCCATTTCCCTCTTTTTCCTTTTATTAAATATCATTTAATAAATGTTTAATATTAAGAAAAATCTGGAGAAAACTCTTCTTGGGTAAATTAGCTCCTTAAAGATTCAAAGTTTCAATCCTTTTAAAACATTCACCAACTTTTCAAAAATTACATTTTAGTCACTAACTTGAAAATCACATTTCCAAACCTCATTTTGTAAAATTGATTTCACCACTCTCTTATATATAATAAAAGATGATTTTTAGATATTTTCCCATATTTTTAATGCATCCCGAACTAGGCTTTCCCTAAAATCACCTATTATATTCGAACTGCAATATAAACCAGTCTGTTTCAAACCCAAAACTTCTAAGCCCAAAATTGGGGTGTTACAACTCTCCCCCCTTAAGAAATTTCGTACTCGAAATTTACCTGAAGGAAAGAGGTACGTAAACTGCTTCAACATGTCATCCTTTCGTTCCCACGTGGCTTCTTCAACACCACGATGCTTCCACAACACCTTTACCAATTCAATGGTCTTGCCTCGAAGAACTTTACTATCTGAATCCAGAATCTTCACCGGTTCCTCATCATAGGTCAAATCCGGATTCAATTCCACTTCTTCCACAGGCATCACATGGGAAGGATCTGATCTATACTTCCGAAGCATAGAAACATGAAACACATCATGAATCTTCTCTAACTCTTGCGGTAACCTCAACTTGTACGCAACAGGACCCACACGCTCAATCACCTCGTATGGTCCAATGTACCTAGGGCTCAACTTACCCTTTCGGCCAAACCACATCACCTTTTTCCAACGCGAAACTTTCAAAAACACACGGTCACCCACCGCATACTCAATCTCCTTACGCTTCAAATCCGCGTAAGAGTTTTGCCGATCAGAAGCTTCCTTCAATCGCTCACAAATGAGCTTCACTTTCTCGGTGGTTCCTTTCAACAAAGCTGGCATCGAAACAAACTTCTGACCCGCTTTAGCCCAACAAAGAGGAGTCCTACACTTCCTCACGTACAAAGCTTCATAAGGTGCCATTTGAATACTTGCCTGATAACTATTATTATAGGCAAACTCCACCAAAGGCAAATGTTTCCCCCAAGAACCCTGAAACTCAATCACGCAACACCTCAACATATCCTCTAACACCTGGATAACACGCTCAGACTGTCCATCCGTCTGTGGATTGTAAGAAGTGCTGAAATTCAACCGTGTACCCAAAGCCTGATGCAAACACTGCCAGAACCGTGATGTAAACCTCAGATCTCTATCCGACACGATCGACTTAGGCACACCATGCAGCCGCACAATCTCAGCAATGTAGAGCTTTACAAGCTTATCCAAAGTGTACATAGTATGCACAGGCAAGAAATGCGAACACTTCGTCAGGCGATCCACAATCACCCACACCGAATTCTTCTTCGATGGCGACAAAGGCAAACCAGACACAAAGTCCATGGTAATCCTTTCCCACTTCCGCTCAGGAATTCTCAACGGTTGCAACAACCCTGAAGGAAACTGATGTTCAGCTTTAACTCGCTGACAAACCATGCACTTGCTTACAAACTCAGCAACATCTTTCTTTAAACCCACCCAATAGTACTCATCGCGAAGATCACTATACATCTTAGTACTACCAGGGTGCATAGCAAAAGGACTACTATGACCTTCAGTCAGAATAGCACGCCTCAACTCAGCATCATTGGGCACTACTATCCGACTCCCAAAGCATAACACTCCATCATCATTAAAGCAGAAATCTGATGGCCTACCCTCCGCAATATCTTGAACATGTGGCACCAAAGAATCATCCAACAACTGCTTTTCCTTAATCAACTGAACCAAGGATGGTTTCACTTGCAACTCAGCCACCAGACCACCAACACGCGAGTTGCTCAAACTAGCAAACATAACCCTCAACTCAACAGCTACCTTCCTACTCAAGGCATCCGCTACAACATTAGCTTTACCCGGATGGTACTCGATCGTCAAATCATAATCCTTAAGCAACTCCACCCAACGTCGTTGCCAAAGATTCAACTCTTTCTGAGACATCAGATACTTCAAACTCTTGTGGTCCGTGTACACAGTACACTTCTCACCATACAGGTAATGTCTCCAGATTTTCAAAGCAAAAACTACCGCTGCCAACTCAATGTCATGCGTAGGATAATTGCGCTCATGCACCTTCAACTGTCGCGATGCATAAGCCACCACCTTACCCTCTTGCATCAACACACATCCCAAACCAACGTAGGACACATCACTATACACCACAAACTCTTTCCCTGATTCAGGTTGAACCAAGATAGGAGCTTGCGTTAAAGCTGTCTTAAGCTTCTCAAAAGCCTGCTGTCTCGCATCTGTCCATTCATACTTAACATCCTTCTGCAACAACTTCGTCAAGGGTGCAGCAATCTTTGAAAATCCATCCACGAACCTCCGATAGTATCCTGCCAAACCAAGGAAACTACGGACTTCATGAACAGACTTTGGAGGCTTCCAATTCATCACTGCCTCAACCTTCTGAGGATCAACACGTATTCCTTCAGCAGAGACCACATGACCAAGAAACACAACTTCTCTAAGCCAAAACTCACACTTGCTCAGCTTGGCATAAAGCTGATTCTCCAACAAAGCTTGTAACACAATTCTCAAATGCCCTTCATGCTCCTCCTTAGTACGAGAGTGCACGAGGATATCATCAATGAACACCACAACAAATTTGTCCAAGTATTCATGGAACACTCTATTCATCATGTCCATGAAAGCTGCAGGAGCATTCGTCAAACAGAACGGCATCACAAGGAACTCATAATGCCCATACCTCGTTCTGAAGGCTGTCTTTGGCACATCCACATCCTTCACCTTCAACTGGTAATACCCTGACCTTAAGTCAATTTTATAAAACACAGCTGCTCCCCGAAATTGATCAAAAAGATCATCAATTCTCGGCAATTGGTACCGATTCTTGATAGTCAACTTGTTAAGCTGACGGTAATCAATGCACATTCTCATAGTGCCATCCTTCTTCTTCACAAACAAGACCAGTGCACCCCAAGGTGACACACTCGGCCGAATGAAACCACGATCAAGCAACTCCTGAAGTTGCGTCTTCAGCTCTCTCAACTCTTTAGGTTCCATTCGATAAGGAGTAATGGACACTGGAGTTGTGTTTTCATACAGCTCAATTCCAAACTCCACTTCGCGATTAGGAGGCAACCCAGGCAACTCCTCCGGAAACACACCAGGAAACTCTCGCACAGTCATGATATCTTGCACACACAACTCTTTAGAGCTAGGATTCATCACAAAGGCTAGGTAAGCTTCACAGCCTTGCCTCAGCATCCGGCTCGCTTCCAACGTAGACACCATATTGGCAAGAAACTTCACATTCTCACCAACCACCACCACTTCATAATCATCAGCAAGTTTCAACGAAACTCGCTTATTCTCAAAATACACTACAGCTCGATGCTCAACAAGCCAATCCATACCAAGGATTACATCAAAACCATAGAAAGGCAATTCCATAAGATCAACATGAAAAACATGATCTTGCACAACCAAGGGACATCTTCTATAAAGCTTTCGAGTCACAACAGTCTCACCAAAAGAATTAGTTACACGCAAACCAACATCCAAAGACTCAACAGGCAACCCAAGCAATTGAGCATGCTCATGCAATATGTATGAGTGTGTAGATCCAGAATCAATCAAGGAAAGTAATGACAAGGATTGCAAAGTGAAAGTACCTGCGATCACATCCGTGTCATTCTTCCCCTCCCTCTGAGCATACACTCTGGCCTGGCCACCACCCTCAGGCTGAACAGCTACCACGTGAGCTACATTCCTTCCACCATCCTCTCTACGCTGGAAGTTACCACGGCCGCGCCCACGACCTCTCTGTGGTGCAACAACTCCAGGAGCACGTCCCTGACCACCACCGGCCAACAGAGGATACTCCCTCCTCATATGATCCGTCGAACCACAGTTCCAGCACGAGTTACCGGTCACCACAACAGGAGCCTGAACCTCCCTCGCTGCTCGAGGACAATCACGACTCAGGTGTCCACGCGATCCACATGTCGAACATGTGTTCGGATCAGCTCTCGCCCTGTCTCCCTGAACAGGCGCACCTTGGCCTCCACCACTACGCCTAGCTGAAGACTGATACTTCTGATCACGTCGTCTCTTGTACCGTCCGCCACCGGAACTATACTCAGCAGCTCGCTTGCCGGAACTAGAACCAACTCCTCTAGAAGATAAACCCAAATTCAACTCAATGTCCTTTTCTCTACCAACCAGCACATAAAAGTCGGTATACTCAGCAGCGAGCATGTAGGTCTTCACTTCCGTCACCAAACCATAACGGAACCGTTCACACCTCTCCCGCTCATCAAGAACAAGCTCGGGTGCGTATTGACTGAGTCCGACAAACTGAACCTCGTACTCAGCCACTGACATGCTCCCTTGAGTAAGAGACATGAATTCCCTTTTCTTTTCATCCAGGTATAGCACACCCAGATACCTTCTCTTGAACGCGTTTAGAAAGAACGTCCAAGTTACCTCAGCATCCTCCATTCCGGAGATAGTGGTTGTCCACCAGGTATACGCATCGTCATGAAACAATGATATCACACAGCCCAACTTCTGCACATCATTGCAATTCATTTGTCCCAAGATTCTCTTGGTACCTTCCAACCAAGACTCGGAACCTTCAGCAGACAAACCCATGAACTCAGTCCCTCCCAGACTGCGCAAACGTTCCAAAGGTAGTCTAACGTTAGCATCTCCCTGATGCCCAGCTCCTTGAGCTCCAGCTACCGTCGCCCGAAAGGCTCCAACAATAGCTTGTATCAGCATTGTCATGTCAGGAGCAGCTTGCCCCTACCCAACTTCAGGTCCAGCGACCCCAGCACCAGCAGCAGCTCCAGCACCAACTCCCTCACCCCCAGCACCACCACCACCAGGTGGAGGAGGTAAATCCACCACATTTTCAACATTCTCCTCATTCTCATTTTGAGTCATAGCTCGCGTATTAATCCTCGTCTCTCTACGAGGTCCGATTCACTAAACAATGCAATCACAACGCAATAAACAAAGTCAGGCTCAGCAAGGTAAGCAATCCAAGTACTCAAGCTCATTTCCAATTAAAAACAAATCATTTCATTAGCTTTGATTTGGCAATGGGTCCCTCTAACATGCTTCACCAAAGCACACACCACAATTGCAACATTCATACAATTCATACATCATACTTTCCACTCAACAAGCATACAAAGCAATAATACACATATCACCCACATAACCATTCCCAAATACTCGAGAACTCAGCTGTGATACCAACAAATGTAACCCCCTTAGCCCGGCCTAGACGGTTGACCCGAACTACGAAGATTACACGGGGAAAACCAAAGTCAACCCGAAAGTCAACCTTGATTAACGACCTTTTTTTATTTTTAAACTTGTCTAAATGCATATTAACCCTAGGTGTATTCTTGAGAAGAACATACTCAAAAATCACAGCAAACAGATAAAATTTAGGGACTCAATTGCACAACATACGAATTTAGGGACCAAATTGTAAATTCTGGAAATTAAGAGAACTTAACCAGTGTTAAAGTTACCATTATGAAATTAATCATATTTCATGCTTCTCCGTCAAATTTCAACTCAAACGGACATCTTAAACTCATTCAATTGCATATACAAACTTTGGGACTAAAACGTGAGAATTTCAAAACATTTAACCATCTGATTCAGTGCCCAACGGTCGAGTGTTCCGAAACGGGGAAGATCCGTTCCGAAACGCGGGACTGTTCTGAAACTTGTTGCGGAACAGGGTTTGACAGTGGCAAATCCGTTTCGGAACAGCTCCACCTCTTTCGAAACGCCAAGGCCATTTCAGGCCCTCTATTCCGAAACGGTAGCACCCGTTTCGATACGGGCTGCCCAGAATTGCAGAATTTTGCTGGTTTAACAAGCAATTGACCCATCAAACACATTCCGATGACATCCAAATCATACCAGCAAGTCAATAAATACCCAAGGTACATATTAGCATCAACTAATCTCAATCATGGCATCATTCAAGGAAAATACCAATTCTATAGGCATGCATCCTATATTGAAAATCATGCAACCATCAAAACACCAAACCAAATACCAAAAGGCCATTTACATGTTCCAACATCATCAAAGGCATAAAACCAACTTAGGGAGTCCAAAACATCTCCCAAAACACAATCTAGGTTCCCATTGGCAATTGCGAAAAGCTAAAAGTGTTAGGAAAACATTCACCATACATGAGCTTAGTCTTTCACTTGGATCCTTGACCTCCTTGCTGCCCTTATGCACTTCAATGCTCTGCATTATTGGTTTAAGAAAAGAGAGAGCGTAAGCACATAGCTTAGTGAGGAACGCTCAATTAAGACATCACAATAATGCATTTGTAAAAACACCTTTTCAAGGCCTTTAGTTTCAAAACAACATTTATCATGCAATTATGCATACAAAGCAAGCATTTCATGCTTCAAATCATCAACATGTCATATTGGCTTTCAAGTGATAATCCATAACATTTTACAACTCAAAACACAATCGGATACGCGGATTACAAGCGTTGTCCCATACGCTTCATACACACTACCAATATCAAGGTGGAGTATACGGTACAATCACAACCCCTCAACACTCGTGATGGAGACTATGGTACAATCACAACCCTTCCACATCACTCATTGGTAGTTGTATAACATCATTAACGAGAACACGGGACACACAACACAAGATCCACACATGGACTTTTAACCACCATTGTGATCTTAACACAAGATCCACTCATGGACTTTTAACTACCATGGTGATCTTAACCATCTCGTTAGTGTACTTGGATGGAGTTTACGGTACAATCACAACCCCTCAACATCCAAGGCGACTTTATTCACGGTGCACCCAATCCTATAGCCGGCTAACTATATCCGATTCAAGTACCTTTAAATCAACACATCACTTGCCAATATACATCATTTAACATCATTAATCCACTGTTTTAAAGCATTTATCAAAGCCATTAACCATCATGCATTACTATGCATCAAAACCACATTTATCAATGTTCAAAACAAGGATCTCTTACCTTGAGCATCCTTCAACACATGGCTTATAAAACCTGCATCAAACATGCTAAAATATGCTTTCAAAACAGAATTTAAAACATGCAAAATAACGCATTGCATTCAACCATCTCATGGTTCATCAAAAAGATAGTTTCTCCGAAAACTTACTCTTGAGATTAGCTAAGTTGTTTAGACTTAAACTAAGCTCCCATAACCTTCCAACATTGGTTTCAAAGCTGAAAACCAAACTTCACTCACCGATTCCGTTTCGCAAGCTTGTCGAAACACCAATCAAGCTACTGGATCAACACCACAAGGATCCGAAGATGTCTCCCCTGTTTTAAACACATCAAAGCAGAGGATTAATGCATCATCATGCATTAATATCTTCAACCAAGACACCTAAACTCGCAGCTCTCATCAACACTCACATTTCGGCTACCAAACACAACTGAAATCACATCCAAACACCTCTACAACATTACCCAACCAAGATCCATCAATTCCAATCATTCTTATACATCAATTAACATCCAAAAAGGATCTAATCACGTCCTTATACATCCAGCTATAGCAGAACATCAAAATCACCCCAAAAACCACCATTAACTCAATCAAAAACTTAGGAAAATCAACCTATCCGGGATTGCATTGATTAAACCTCAATTACACATCATTTATGCATCCAATTTACATCAAAAAGACATCTCAAAACAGAGCCCAATCATTTAATACGAATTTCTTCAAAATTAAATCCAAATCTTGCATTTTAAGCCAAGATCAAGAACACAACATTAAAACCTTTAATAAAACTCAAATCAAGGATTGAGAACTTGGGAATTTCAGTAAAGAACTGAGTATTTAGAGGAGAAGGACGTTCATACCTCTAAATGTGAGTTTCTCTTGTTTAAAGCCAAGAGTCTTGAAAATTCAATAAGCAAATGATAAGGATTTGGTGTAAGAATGATTAGAGATCAATTAGAGATTGAAATCTCATCTTTAGATGTTAAAATCAGAGGAAAAATGGCTGGGGAAATGTGTTTGGCGGAGAGAAAATGGAGAGAAAATGAAGTGGGAAAAATTTAACAAAAGTTAGTTATGAAAACCAAAATATCCATTTCCCTCTTTTTCCTTTTATTAAATATCATTTAATAAATGTTTAATATTAAGAAAAATCTGGAGAAAACTCTTCTTGGGTAAATTAGCTCCTTAAAGATTCAAAGTTTCAATCCTTTTAAAATAGTCACCAACTTTTCAAAAATTACATTTTAGTCACTAACTTGAAAATCACATTTCCAAACCTCATTTTGTAAAATTGATTTCACCACTCTCTTATATATAATAAAAGAGGATTTTTAGATATTTTTCCATATTTTTAATGCATCCCGAACTAGGCTTTCCCTAAAATAACCTTTTATATTCGAACCGCAATATAAACCGGTCCTATTGAAACCCAAAATTTCTAAGCCCAAAATTGGGGTGTTACAATGTAAGTAAACCTATCTCTTCCTCCTGAACATAGATTAAACGTATATGGATCGCTGGTAAGATCGTCATGTTTATTTTTCCGCTGCGCTATGGGTGCGCCGATGATCTATTAGTGGTATCAAAGCCACTTGTACGATTCGGATTCAGGTTAAATACTTGGGTGATGCGATATGTTTATGATGTATGCTCTGTTTTATCGTTTTCGACGTATATGCATGATATATTTGTTCGATTTGATAACTGGTTTGATTAAGATGTTAATCTGTTTTAATGAATTTTGCAATCAATGGGTAAGAGTTAATCATCAATATGTTGCTACAAGGGTTTATATGTTAATTGTTATCATATAGATCCATGGGTATGCGATAGTAGATTGCATTCGGTGGTGGAACAATGGCTGTTCCGATATGAAAAACCTAGGGGACTACAAATCCCAAAACACGATTTTGTCGATAAAAGTTATCAAATCGTGAGGTTTTTCACAAAAACAATAGGTTTTTGACATGTATGGTTATAGCCCTTTTGTTTTACAATAGTTTATAATTTAAAATACGGCCGGCGCGTCGTGCCTCTCTACTCTCTTATTGTATTTATCTTCTCATCTTACTCCCTCGTAATTTAAAATACGGGACTACAAATCCCAAAAACACGATTTTGTTGATAAAAGTTATAGCCCTTTTGTTTTAATAGTTTTAATTTAAAATACGGCCTGCGTGTCGTGCCTCTCTACTCTTCTATTGTAATCATATGAAGATTCGAAGGAGCAGACGAATGGACCGGTTAAAGACTAGAAGATGCTTGATAGTTCTTTTTCTTCTAGGATTCTTGGTTCTCCTATTATCTTGGGATGGGCCACCTTAATTTTTCCTTTGGGCTATAATCATAACATCTTATTTAATGTTTATATCTATCATGTATGTGATTCCATAAATGTTGTGTCTGTAAATTTTATTATTATACACATTGATGAGATCAATAAGGGCCTAATATTATCATGAACAATGATGAGATAATTATAAAAACCCCTCACTATAATATATGTTTATTTAACCGTCCAATATTTACCCTCGTTAATGTTTCGATCGATATCATGTGAGTTTTGCCAAAACAATATCACATGAGTCTATCTTGGTTTAACGCGAAGAATAAGTAAGTGATATTCGCATGTTGAAATATTGGTGATAACCTGGCTAGGTTATTCTAATAGGATTAGAAACCTAGAGTTTAAATTTGGATAAAACATGAGATGATTTGAACAAGAGTTGTTCATCGAATGGAGGAGTTACATTGGATGTCATAGTATGGTGTTACTTACCTAAATAACCTTTTTCCTAAAAGAAAAGCCAAAGCTGATTTATGAAAAAGTTGAAATATGGATCCCTACTAGAAAAATTGTCGATATGTTTTTCTGAAATTAAAACTTGACGGTTTTTAATTTTGAATAAAATGGTGGGAGTAATTTATTAATAAAGACCTATTTATAAATTTCAAACTTGGTAAATAAACTTACATTACATATTTCCACTGTTGTAGACTCAATGGCAAAAAACACACTTTCACTGCGATCAATCCTTGAGAAGGATAAACTCAATGTCTTGAATTTCCTTGAGTGGTTCCGAAATTTGAGAATTGTTCTTAAGCAGGAAAAGGAGGAAAATGTCATTGAAGAACTTGTTCTTGATGAACTGGCTGCTAATGCTCCTAGAGCTGACAAAGACAAGTTTAAGAAACACATGGATGACATGTTAGATGTCGGATGTCTTATGCTTGCCCCCATGACCCCTGGGTTTCAAAAGCAACATGAGGACATGGTAGCCTATGAGACGATTCAACACCTCAAGGAAATATATGAGGGGCAAGCGCGTCAAGAGAGGTATGAGACCTCTAAAGCTCTATTTCAATGCAAAATGAGTGAAGGATCTCCTGTAAGAGCTCATGGCATTAAAATGATGGCTATATCCAAACGTTGGAGAAGCTGGGATTTCGACTCAAAGATGAATTGGCCACTGATGTCATCCTGCAATCGTTGCCGGAAAGTTTCAACTGATTTGTCCTTAATTTCAACTTGAATGAAATTAATAAGACTTTACCACAGTTACCTGGAATGTTACGAACTGTTGAAAACAACCTGACAAAGGTTGGACCTAAGCCCATTCGGATGGTCCGCAAGGACAAAAGGAAGGGAAAGACTATAGCAAAGCCTAAGGGTAATGGCAAGGCCAAGCCCAATGGAAAGGATGCATTGAAACCCAAAGGGGAGTTAGCAAGGAAGGAAAATGTTTCCATTGCGGCAAGACCGGACATTGGAAGAGAAATTTCCCTGCTTATCTTGAAAAAGTCAAAAAGAAAAAAAGAAAACAGAGTGTCTACTTCAGGTATTTATGTCATAAATGCTAATTTGTCAACATCTACTTCTTGATTATTAGATACCAGATGTGGTTCTTATATTTTTACTTATGTACAAATGACTACAAAAGAGAAAGCATCTGGCTAAAGGAGACGTGAACCTACGAGTAGGAAATGGAGCAAGAGTTATTGCATTAGCTATAGGAACATATGTTTTGTCTTTGCCTAGTGGACTTGATTTAAATTTAGAAGATTATTATTTTGTGCCTAGTTTAACTAAGAACATAATTTCTATTTCTTGTTTGGACAAGATAGTTTTTGAGATTATTATTAAGAATAATTGTTGTTCCTTTTATCTTGATAATGTTTTTTACGGTTCGACACAATTAATTAACGGTCTTTACATTTTGGATGAAGATAATGTTTTTTACGGTTTTTACGTTTAGGCCATATAAGTGAGGAACGTATATCAAAACTCAATAAAGATGGACTTTTAGATTCATTTGTTTTCAAACAATATGATGTATGTGAATCTTGCTTATTGGGAAAAATGATTAAGGCTCCCTTTAACCGTAAAGGTGAAAGAGTAAGAGATTTATTGGGATTAATACATGCTGATGTATGTGGGCCAATAAATACACAAGCTAGAGGAGGATTTCAGTACTTCATTACATTCATTGATGATTTTATTCGGTATGGGTATATCTACCTTATTTGCCATAAATCTGAAGCACTTGAAAGGTTCAAGGAGTTCAAAAATGAATTATAGAATCAGACAGACAAGAATGTTAAGGCTTTTTGATCAGATCGATGTGTAGAATACTTAAGCATAGAGTTTGATGAACTCCTAAAAGAGTATGGGATTGTATCACTACTTACCCCACCTGGTACACCACAGTGGAATGGAGTTTTCGAGAGAAGGAATCAAACATTGTTAGACATGGTTCCATCTATGATGAGTCATAGTGATCTTTCGACTTCTTTTTGGGGACATGCACTTGAAACAACCGCTTTCACACTAAACAGTGTTCCAACCAAATCGGTTTAAAAGACACCATATGAGATATGGATTGGGAAAGGTCCTAGTATGACTTTTATGAAGATTTGGGGTTGTGAGGCTTATCTTAAACATCAGATGTCTACAAAGCTTGAACATAAATCTCATAAATATATATTTGTTGGATATCATAAGGAAACCAAGGGATATTATTTCTTTAGCCCTAACGAGAAAAAGTGTTTGTTGCTCGAATGTGAGTTTTTCTCGAAAGAGAATTCCTCTCAATGAAAAGAAAGAGTAGAAATATTGAACTTGGAGAAGTTCAAGATCAACAGATTGATGAGCCGGAGGTTGAGCATGTTTCACAAGTTCTTGAGGAACTATCAACAGATTTAGAAACACGACCACTGCACAGATCCATAAGAGAACGTCGTGTATATGAGAGATATGGATTTCTTGTTACTACACATGAAGGAATTCTTCTATTGGATCAAGATGACCCCGAGACTTATCAAGAGGTGGTGGCGAGCCCAAACTCTAAGAAATGGCTTGAAGCCATGAGATATGAAATGGATTCCATGTTTGAAAACCGAGTATGGACTTTGGTTGAACCACCTGAAGGGGTCAAACCAATAGGGTCTAAATGGGTTTTCAAGAAGGGGTCAAACATATAAGGGTGATTAGTCGCTAAAGGTTTTTGACAAGTTCATTGTATACACTATGACGAAACCTTCTCCCCTGTAGCTATGTTTAAATCCATCCAGATCTTGCTTGCAATAGCTGCATTCCATGATTATGAAATATGGCTAATGGACGTCAAAACTGCTTTCCTTAATGTAAAACTTGAAGAGGATGTGTATATGACACAACCATAAGGTTTTGTTACTCCTAAAAATGCTAGAAAGGTTTGTAAGATACAAAGGTCCATTTATGGACTGCAGCATGCTTCTCAGAGCTGGATTCTTCGTTTCAATGATGCAATCCAAGAGTTTGGATTTATAAGAAATGAAGATGAGCCTTGTGTTTACAAAAGGGCTAGTGGGAGCATTGTTTCTTTCCTAATCTTGTACGTAGATGACATACTCATCATAGGAAATGATATACATATTGTACAATCTGTTCAGACTTGGTTAGGTAGTTGTTTTTCTATTAAAGATTTAGGTGAGGCAGCGTATATCTTAGGAGTTAAGATCTATAGAGATAGACGAAGACGACTCCTAGGTCTGAGTCAAAGTACATACATAGACAAAGTTCTGAAAATGTTCAATATGGAAGAATCTAAGAAATGGTTTTTTGCCATTAGACATGGTATTTCTCTTTCGAAGGATATGTGTCATTCAACATCACATGAAAGAGAACGGATGAATAAAATTTCATATGCTTCGGCTATTGGTTCTATCATGTATGCCATGATATGTACTCGACCGGGCGTATCGTATGCCTTAAGCATGACGAGTCGATATTAGGTAAACCCAGGTGAATGCCACTGGGTTACAGTTAAAAACATCCTCAAGTAATTGCAAATAGGGGTGAAGAAGAGCTTAGTGTAAAAGGTTACACTGACGCCAGCTTCGAAATAGACAAGGATGATTCCCAATCGCAATCTGGTTTTGTGTTTTGTCTTCATGGAGGTGCTGTGAGTTGGAAAAGTTCAAAACAAGACACAATAGCTGACTCTACAACGGAGGCTGAGTACATTGCAGCCATCGAAGCGGCAAAAGAGGTTGTTTGGATTAAGAAGTTCATAAATGAACTAAGGGTCGTTCCCAACATATAAGATGCTATAGAACTCCATTTTGACAATGTAACCCCCTTAACCCGGCCTAGACGGTTGACCCGAATTAAGAAAGTCACACGGGGAAAACCAAAGTCAACCCGAAAGTCAACCTGGATTAACGACCCTTTTTTTTCTTTTTAATCTTGTCTACATGCACATTAATCCTGATTGTGATCACACAAACATCATACTCAAAGATCACAAACATCAGTGATCAGACAGGGACCCAATTGAACAAATTACAACTTTAGGGACCAATTTGTAATTTCTGATAATTAAAAGGACTTAACCCAAATTAAAGTTACCAACTTGAAATTAATCAGGTTTCATGCTTCTCTGTGAAATTTCAGCTCAAAAGGACTTCCCAAGCTCATACAATTGAACAAACAAGATTCAGGACCAAAACGTAAACAAATCAAAACATATAACTGCCCATGTCAGCCCCCAACGGTCGACCGTTCCGAAACAGGTAGACCCTGTTCCGAAACACGGGCCGTTCCGAAACGGGTTCCGAAACATGGCCTTGGCAGAGACCAAACCGTTTCGAAACGGTGCATACCGTTTCGGACGCCTGGGTTCATGTAAGGCACCCGTTCCGAAACGGTGCACACTGTTCCGAAACGCCTGCACAGATTGCAGCAAAACAGCAAACCAAATCATGCAATTGATCATTCAAACATGCTCCAAATGTCACCAAACTTTACCAGCATGCAATTCAATATATGTATGACTTGTAGGCATCATCAAAACAACAAACCAACATCATATGCAAAAAGCCCCAATTCTATAGGCATACTTCCTACAAAAGCTAGCTAATCAAAACACCAAACTTCCAAAACAAGCATGCAATGATCCAATCCAAAAACCAGCATTCAAAGCAACATTCAACATACTTAGGGAGTCTCAAACACCTCCCAAAACATACACGTTGGTCCCCCATTGCCAAATCACCCAAAAGCTAAAATGTTTAACAAAAACCTTCCATACATTGAGCTTTACTTGAACTTGATTGCTTGCCCTTTCTTGCTGCCCCTCAAGGTACTCTAATGCTCTGCATTATTGAATTAAGAAAACGAAGAGAGCGTAAGTCAAAGCTTAGTGAGGAATGCTCTTAAAAACCATTCAATAATGCAATTAAAACCATTTATAAATCATGCTTAAAATCAATCCTTGCACATGCTCAAAAGCATACTTAAAACAAGCAATCCCATGCTTCAACATAAAAATTAAAAACAAGCATCTCATGCTTCACAATATTCTTAACATGTCATATTGGCTCAAGTGATACATTTCATTTCTTAAAACAAGTTCATCAACTTCCCAAGGACTTTTAAACAACTTGGCCCCAAGGACTTTTAAACACCTTGGCCATGGACTTTTAAACACCATGAATGAGGACCACACAAGGACTTTTAACCACCTTTGTGTCCAATGCTTGAATCACCCCAAGGACTTTTAAACACCTTGGCCCCAAGGACTTTTAAACACCTTGGCCCCATGGACTTTTAAACACCATGGAAAGGATCACCTAAGGACTTTTAACCACCTTAGTGTCCGCAACAAGACTCATCCAAGGACTTTTAACCACCTTGATGATCTTAAGTAACAAGGCTCACTCAAGGACTTTTAACCACCTTAGTAACCTTAATCTTTTCAAAACATCACTTGCCAATATACATCATTATCATCATTTAATCCACTGTTTTAAAGCATTAAACCAAGCCATTTTCATCATGCATTTCAAAGCATCAAACCACATTATTTCAATGTATAAAAGCAAGGTACTCCTACCTAGAGTTACCTTCAACATATGGCTTACATTATCAGCAAAATCCATGCTAAAACATGCTTTCAAAACAGTAATTAAAAACATGCAAAAACATCACTTTGCATCAAAACAAAATCATGGCCACCACTAGAGAGAAAATCCGAAAACTTACACTTGAGCTTAGCAAAGTTGTTTAGACTTAAACTAAGCTCCCAAAACCTTCAAACCTTGGTTTAAAAAGCTGAAATCCAATTTCCACAAACTCACTCACCGATTTCCACTTTGCTTCAAGCCAAAGCACCAAATCAAGCTTCCGGATCAACCACTCTTGGATCCAAAGATGCCTCCCCTGTTTCAACACATCAAAGCAGAGGATTAATGCATCATCATGCATTAATTGCTTCAATGAAAGCACCTAAACTCGCTGCTCTCATCCAACCTCCATTTTCGGCCACCAAACACAACCGAAAATGCATCCAAACCACTTCTAAACAAAGCCCAGCCATAAACCCGCAAAACCTCACTTCCATTAACATCATATAACATCTAAAAACAACCTATTAACAACCTTATACCTCCAGCAACATCAGATCACCAAGATCACCTCAAAAACTACCTTGAAACACAAGCTAAACTTAGGAAACTCAACCTATCCGGGTTTGCATCAATCAAAACTCAATTCCACATCATTTTAGAGATCATTTAACATCAAAAACACCTCTTAAATCACAGATTACTCAGATCTAACGAAAATCATCAAAAATCATCAAAATCTTGCATAATAAGCCAAGATCCATTTCAACACTTAAAAACCTTTAATTAAACTTCAATTTAGGATTGAAAACTTAGGAATTTCAGTAAAGAACTGATAGTTTAGAGGAGAAGGACGTTCTTACCTCCAAACTTGTGTTTCTCCACTTTTTGGAATGAAAACCCTTGATGAATCAAGTAGCAATTGAAGAGGTTTTGAAGATATGCTGATTAGAGATCAAAAGAGAGTTAAAAGGAGAGATTTAGGTGAGAAAATCAGAAACAATTCTCTGGAAATGGAGTGTTTGGGTTGAGAGAAAATGAGAGAAAGAAAATTGAGAAGTTAGTTAAGAAATTAGCCAAATGGCTTTTCCCTCCTTTTTGATATACTTTAAAAATCAGATTATAACTCAAAATATCTTAGAAAAATCTGGAGAAACCACTTTTGGATTAATAGCTCCTTAAAGATTCAAAGTTCCAACCCTTTATAAAACAGCCACCAAACTTGCGAAAATTACATTTTGGTCACTAGCCAAAATGTCACACTTCCAAAACTCATTTTCCAAAATTGATTTCACAGTTCACTTAATTATATTAAAAGATGATTTTAGAACATTTTTCCATATTTTTAATGCAACCCGAACTAGGCTTTCCTATTTTAACCTCTTTAGATTCGAACAGCACTTTGACCATCCGGTCAACGCCCAAAACTCCTAAGCCCAAAACCGGGGCGTTACAACTCTCCCCCTCTTAAGAAATTTCGTCCCCGAAATTTACCTGAAGGAAAGAGATAAGGAAACTGCTTCAGCATGTCTTCCTTCCGCTCCCACGTGGCTTCCTCAACACCTCGATGCTTCCACAGAACCTTCACCAACTCAATGGTCTTGCCACGAAGAACCTTACTATCAGAATCCAGAACCTTCACCGGTTCCTCATCATAGGTCAAATCCGGATTCAAAACCACATCCTCCACAGGCATCACATGCGAAGGATCAGACCTATACATCCGGAGCATAGAAACATGGAACACATCATGAATCTTCTCCAACTCCTGAGGTAACCTCAGCCGATACGCAACAGGACCCACACGCTCAACCACCTCATATGGTCCAATGTACCGAGGGCTCAGCTTACCCTTCCGGCCAAATCTCATCACCTTCTTCCAAGGCGAAACCTTCAAGAACACACGGTCACCCACCGCATACTCTATCTCCTTACGCTTCAAATCCGCGTAAGACTTTTGCCGATCAGAGGCAGCCTTCAACCTCTCACAAATGAGCTTCACCTTCTCGGTGGTCCCTTTCAACAAAGCAGGCATCGAAACCAACTTTTGACCAGTTTCAGCCCAACAAAGAGGAGTCCTACACTTCCTCCCATACAGAGCCTCATAAGGTGCCATCTGTATACTCGCCTGATAACTATTGTTATAAGCGAACTCAACCAAAGGCAGATGCTTCTCCCAAGAACCTTGGAACTCAATCACGCAGCACCTCAACATATCCTCCAAAATCTGGATAACCCGCTCAGACTGACCATCCGACTGAGGATGATAGGATGTACTGAAATGCAACCTTGTACCCAGAGCTTGATGCAAACACTGCCAGAAACGCGATGTGAACCTCGGATCCCTATCCGACACAATCGACTTAGGCACACCATGCAACCTCACTATCTCAGCAATGTACAGCTCTGCTAGCTTATCCAAAGAAAACGTAGTATGCACAGGCAAGAAATGCGCACACTTCGTCAAGCGATCCACAATCACCCAAACAAAATTCTTCTTTGACGGAGACAAAGGTAAACCAGATACAAAATCCATGGTAACCCTCTCCTACTTCCATTCAGGGATTCTCAACGGTTGCAACAAACCAGAAGGAACCTGATGTTCAGCCTTAACTCGTTGACACACCAAACACTTGCTCACAAACTCTGCAACATCCTTCTTCAAACCCACCCAATAGTACTCATCACGAAGATCACGGTACATCTTAGTACTACCAGGGTGCATAGCAAAAGGACTACTATGACCTTCAGTCAGAATAGCACGCCTCAACTCAACATCAGCAGGCACTACTATCCAACTACCAAAACACAACACACCATCCTCATTAAAGCAGAAATCCAAAGGTCTACCCTCCGCGATATCCTGAACATGAGACACCAAGGAATCATCCAACAACTGCTTTTCCTTGATCAACTGAACCAAAGATGGTTTCACTTGCAACTCAGCAACAAGACCACCATCTCGCGATATGCTCAAGCTAGCAAACATAGCCCTCAGCTCAACAGCTACCTTCCTACTCAAGGCATCAGCAACAACATTAGCCTTTCCAGGATGATACTCAATCGTCAGATCATAATCCTTGAGCAACTCCAACCAACGCCGCTGTCTAAGATTCAACTCCTTCTGAGACATCAGATACCTCAAACTCTTGTGATCCGTGTACACAGTACACTTCTCACCATACAGATAATGTCTCCAGATCTTCATAGCAAATACCACTGCAGCCAGCTCAATGTCATGCGTAGGATAGTTGCGCTCATGCACCTTCAACTGCCGCGACGCATAAGCTACAACCTTACCCTCTTGCATCAGCACACACCCCAAACCAACATAGGATGCATCACTATAGACCACAAACTCTTTCCCTGATTCAGGCTGAATCAAGATAGGAGCTTGCATCATAGCCGCCTTAAGCTTCTCAAAAGCCTGTTGTCTCGCTTCCGTCCACTCATACTTAACATCCTTCTGCAACAGCTTCGTCAAAGGAGCAGCAATCTTGGAAAAACCATCCACAAACCTCCGGTAGTATCCCGCCAAACAAAGGAAACTACGGACCTCATGAACAGACTTAGGAACTTTCCAGTTCATCACCGCTTCAATCTTCTGAGGATCAACACGAATCCCCTCAGCTGAGACCACATGCCCAAGAAACACCACCTCCTTAAGCCAGAACTCACACTTGCTCAGCTTAGCATAAAGCTTATTCTCCAACAAAGCTTGCAGCACAATCCTCAAATGCTCTTCGTGCTCCTCCTCAGTACGCGAGTACACGAGGATATCATCAATGAACACCACAACGAACTTGTCCAGGTATTCATGAAACACACGATTCATCATGTCCATAAAAGCAACAGGAGCATTTGTCAAACCAAACGGCATCACAAGGAACTCGTAATGCCCATACCTTGTCCTGAAAGCTGTCTTAGGCACATCCACATCCTTCACCTTCAACTGATAATACCCTGACCTCAGGTCAATCTTAGAGAACACAACAGCTTCCCTAAATTGATCAAAGAGATCATCAATCCTTGGCAAAGGATACCGATTCTTGATAGTCAACTTGTTCAGCTGACGGTAATCAATGCACATCCTCATAGTGCCATCTTTCTTCTTCAAAAACAAGACAGGAGCACCCCAAGGCGACACACTCGGCCGGATGAAACCATGATCTAGCAGCTCTTGCAACTGCGTCTTCAGCTCCTTCAGCTCCTTAGGTGCCATTCTATAGGGAGTAATGGACACAGGAGTTGTATTCTCATACAGCTCAATTCCAAACTCCACCTCGCGATTAGGAGGTAAACCAGGCAACTCTTCATGAAAAACACCAGGAAACTCCTTCACAACCTTGATATCTTGCACCCTCAACTCCTTAGAGCTAGGATTCATCACAAAAGCTAGATAAGCTTCGCAACCTTTCCTCAGCATCCTACTCGCCTCCAAGGTAGACACAACATTAGCAAGAAACTTCACATTCTCACCAACTACAACAACTTCATAATCATCCGCAAGCTTAAGCGAAACCCGCTTATTCTCACAATCCACAACAGCACGATGCTCAGCAAGCCAATCCATACCAAGGATCACATCAAAACCATAGAAAGGCAACTCCATAAGATCAACATGAAAGACATGTTCTTGAACAACCAAGGGACACCTTCTATAAAGCTTTCGAGTCACAACAGTTTCACCAAAAGAACTAGTGACACGAACACCAACATCCAAAGACTCAACAGGCAAACCAAGCAATTCAGCATGCTCACGCAAAATGTATGAATGCGTAGATCCAGAATCAACCAAAGAAAGCAATGACAAGGATTGCAAAGTAAAGGTACCTGCAATCACATCAGCATCATTCCTTCCCTCGCGCTGAGCATACACCCTAGCTTGGCCTCCACCCTCAGGCTGAATAGCCACAACATGAACTACTCCGCGACCACCTTCCTCATTCCTTTGGAAATTACCACGGCCGCGCCCACGACCTCTCTGCGGTGCAACAACAGAAGCACGCTCTTGGCCACCAGCCAACCTCGGACAATCTCGCCTCAGATGATCAACAGAACCACAGTTCCAACATCCATTCCCAGCTGCCGCAACAAGAGCTTGCACCTCCCTCACAGCACGAGGACAGTCACGCTTCATGTGACCACGCGAACCACAAATCCAGCAAGCACTAGGATCAGCTCTAGCAAAACCACCTCTAGCAGGTGCACCACCACCTCTCTTGGCTGAGGACTGATACTTCTGATCACGTCCCCTCTTGTTCCTTCCACCTCCGGAACTATACTCAGCAGCTCTCTTGCCAGAACTTGCTCCAGCACCTTTCGCAGCTAAACCCAAGTTCATCTCAATGTCCTTGGATCGACTCACCAACACATCAAAATCATTGTACTCAGCAGCCAACATATATGTCTTTACCTCCGTCACCAAACCATAACGGAACCTTTCGCACCTCTCTCGCTCATCAGGTATCAGCTCCGGTGCATACTGACTGAGGCGTACGAACTGCACCTCATACTCAGCCACACTCATGCTCCCTTGGGTAAGAGACACGAATTCACGCTTTTTCTCATCCAGATATCTCACTCCTAGATATCTCCTCTTGAACGCATTCTGAAAGAATGTCCAAGAAACATCAGCTTCAGCCATCCCAGCTATGGTGGTCGTCCACCACGTATACGCATCGTCCTGCAGCAAGGACACAACACAGCCCAACTTTTGCACATCCGTGCAGCTCATCTGTCCCAAGATACGCTTGGTACTCTCTAGCCAAGCTTCCGAACTCTCAGCAGACATACCCCTGAACTCAGTCCCACCAAGACTGCGCAGACGCTCCAAAGGTAGTCTAACTCCAGCATCTCCCTGATGCCCAGCTCCTTGAGCTCCAGCTACTGCTGCTCGAAAAGCACCCGCAATAGCTTGTACCAACATCGACATATCAGGCATAGCTTGCCCCTGACCAACCTCTGGTCCATCAGCTCCAGCACCAGCTGCAGCTTCAGCTCGCTCACCTCCAGCACCACCACCAGGCGGAGGAGGGGGTAACACAGCACTACCCGTGTTCTCTTCATTCTCGTTCTCATTGGGAGCCGTAGCTCACACACTACCTCTTAACGCTCTACGTGGTGCCATACTTTTACCATGCACTCACAATGCAAAATAAAACAAGTCAGGCCCAGCAAGGTAAGCAATCCAAGTATTCAAGCTCAATTTCATTCAAAATCAACATCATTTCATTAGCTTTTGTTTGGCAATGGGTACCCTCAACATGCAACATCACAGCATACATCTCAATTGCATCAACAACTCAAGCCACTGAACATGCTTTCAAATAACAAGCATATAAGCTAAACATACTTCAATCATGCATACATTCATTCCCAATTACTCGCAAACTCAGCTCTGATACCACCAAATGTAACCCCCTTAACCCTGCCTAGACGGTTGACCTGAATTAAGAAAATCACACAGGGAAAACCAAAGTCAACCCGAAAGTCAACCTGGATTAACGTCCCTTTTTTTTCTTTTTAAATGCACATTAATCCTAATTGTGATCACACAAACATCATACTCAAAGATCACAAACATCAGAGATCAGACAGGGACCCAATTGAACAAATTACAACTTTAGGGACCAATTTGTAATTTCTGATAATTAAAAGGACTTAGCCCAAATTAAAGTTACCAACTTGAAATTAATCAGGTTTCATGCTTCTCTGTGAAATTTCAGCTCAAAAGGACTTCCCAAGCTCATACAATTGAACAAACAAGATTCAGGACCAAAACATAAACAAATCAAAACATATAACTGCCCATGTCAGCCCCCAACGGTCGACCGTTCCGAAACAGGTAGACCCTGTTCCGAAACACGGACCGTTCCGAAACGGGTTCCGAAACATGGCCTTGGTAGAGACCAAACCGTTTCAAAACGGTGCATACCATTTCGGACGCCTGGGTTCATGTAAGGCACCCGTTCCGAAACGGTGCACACTGTTCCGAAACGCCTGCACAGATTGCAGCAAAACAGCATACCAAATCATGCAATTGATCATTCAAACATGCTCCAAATGTCACCAAACTTTACCAGCATGCAATTCAACATATGTATGACTTGTAGGCATCATCAAAACAACAAACCAACATCATATGCAAAAAGCCCCAATTCTATAGGCATACATCCTACACAAGCTAGCTAATCAAAACACCAAACTTCCAAAACAAGCATGCAATGATCCAATCCAAAAACCAGCATTCAAACCAACATTCAACATACTTAGGGAGTCTCAAACACCTCCCAAAACATACACGTTGGTCCCCCATTGCCAAATCACCCAAAAGCTAAAATGTTTAACAAAAACCTTCCATACATTGAGCTTTACTTGAACTTGATTGCTTGCCCTTTCTTGCTGCCCCTCAAGGTACTCTAATGCTCTGCATTATTGAATTAAGAAAACGAAGAGAGCGTAAGCCAAAGCTTAGTGAGGAATGCTCTTAAAAACTATTCAATAATGCAATTAAAACCATTTATAAATCATGCTTAAAATCAATCCTTGCACATGCTCAAAAGCATACTTAAAACAAGCAATCCCATGCTTCAACATAAAAATTAAAAACAAGCATCTCATGCTTCACAATATTCTTAACATGTCATATTGGCTCAAGTGATACATTTCATTTCTTAAAACAAGTTCATCAACTTCCCAAGGACTTTTAAACACCTTGGCCCCAAGGACTTTTAAACACCTTGGCCATGGACTTTTAAACACCATGAATGAGGACCACACAAGGACTTTTAACCACCTTTGTGTCCAATGCTTGAATCACCCCAAGGACTTTTAAACACCTTGGCCCCATGGACTTTTAAACACCATGGAAATGATCACCTAAGGACTTTTAACCACCTTAGTGTCCGCAACAAGACTCATCCAAGGACTTTTAACCACCTTGATGATCTTAAGTAACAAGGCTCACTCAAGGACTTTTAACCACCTTAGTGACCTTAATCTTTTCAAAACATCACTTGCCAATATACATCATTATCATCATTTAATCCACTGTTTTAAAGCATTAAACCAAGCCATTTTCATCATGCATTTCAAAGCATCAAACCACATTATTTCAATGTATAAAAGCAAGGTACTCCTACCTAGAGTTACCTTCAACATATGGCTTACATTATCAGCAAAATCCATGCTAAAACATGCTTTCAAAACAGTAATTAAAAACATCACTTTGCATCACAACAAAATCATGGCCACCACTAGAGAGAAAATCCGAAAACTTACACTTGAGCTTAGCAAAGTTGTTTAGACTTAAACTAAGCTCCCAAAACCATCAAACCTTGGTTTAAAAAGCTGAAATCCAATTTCCACAAACTCACTCACCGATTTCCACTTTGCTTCAAGCCAAAGCACCAAATCAAGCTTCCGGATCAACCACTCTTGGATCCAAAGATGCCTCCCATGTTTCAACACATCAAAGCAGAGGATTAATGCATCATCATGCATTTATTGCTTCAATGAAAGCACCTAAACTCGCTGCTCTCATCCAACCTCCATTTTCGGCCACCAAACACAACCGAAAATGCATCCAAACCACTTCTAAACAAAGCCCAGCCATAAACCAGCAAAACCTCACTTCCATTAACATCATATAACATCTAAAAACAACCTATTAACAACCTTATACCTCCAGCAACATCAGATCACCAAGATCACCTCAAAAACTACCTTGAAACACAAGCTAAACTTAGGAAACTCAACCTATCCGGGATTGCATCAATCAAAACTCAATTCCACATCATTTTAGAGATCATTTAACATCAAAAACACCTCTTAAATCACAGATAACTTAGATCTAACGAAAATCATCAAAAATCATCAAAATCTTGCATAATAAGCCAAGATCCATTTCAACACTTAAAAACCTTTAATTAAACTTCAATTTAGGATTGAAAACTTAGGAATTTCAGTAAAGAACTGATAGTTTAGAGGAGAAGGACGTTCTTACCTCCAAACTTGTGTTTCTCCACTTTTTGGAATGAAAACCCTTGATGAATCAAGTAGCAATTGAAGAGGTTTTGAAGATATGCTGATTAGAGATCAAAAGAGAGTTAAAAGGAGAGATTTAGGTGAGAAAATCAGAAACAATTCTCTGGAAATGGAGTGTTTGGGTTGAGAGAAAATGAGAGAAAGAAAATTGAGAAGTTAGTTAAGAAATTAGCCAAATGGCTTTTCCCTCCTTTTTGATATACTTTAAAAATCAGATTATAACTCAAAATATCTTAGAAAAATCTGGAGAAACCACTTTTGGATTAATAGCTCCTTAAAGATTCAAAGTTCCAACCCTTTATAAAACAGCCACCAAACTTGCAAAAATTACATTTTGGTCACTAGCCAAAATGTCACACTTCCAAAACTCATTTTCCAAAATTGATTTCACAGTTCACTTAATTATTTTAAAAGATGATTTTAGAACATTTTTCCATATTTTTAATGCAACCCGAACTAGGCTTTCCTAATTTAACCTCTTTAGATTCGAACAACACTTTGACCATCCGGTCAACGCCCAAAACTCCTAAGCCCAAAACCGGGGCGTTACAGACAACAATGGAGCCATTGCACAAGCAAAGGAACCCATATCTCCTCAACGATCCAAACACATTCTATGACGTTTTCATCTCATTCGAGAGATCATAGATCGAGGAGATGTAGAAATATGCAAAGTACACACAAATGATAACATTGTTGCTCCCCTAACGAAACCTTTGGCCCAAAAAAAATGAATGATCGTCACACTGAGTCGCTTGGTATTAGATATGTGTGTAACCCCCTTAGCCCGGCCTAGACGGTTGACCCGAACTACGAAGTTTACACGGGGAATAACAAAGTCAACCTGAAAGTCAACCTTGAATAACGACCCCTAAGCGTACCCTTGAGAAAAGCATACTTGAAAAGCACAGCAATCGGAAAGCAATAAGGGACTCAATTGCACAACATACAAATATTAGGGACCAAAATGTAAATTCTTGAAAGATAAATGACTTAGCTGATTTTTAAATTACCAAAAACAAATTAATCACATTTAATGCTACCCTGTCAAATTTCAACTCAAACGGACATCTCATACTCAAGCAATTGCAAATACAAAATTCAAGACTAATACGTAAAGCTTGTAAACCTTAAACCATTCAAATCAGTGCCCAACATTCTAGTGTTTCGGAACAGGGGTTGACCGTTCCGAAACACTGGTTCGTTTCGAGGCCTGTATAGAAACAGGGCCTGGCAGTGGCAAAAATGTTTCGGAACGACCCTATCCGTTTCGATACACGAAGGCCTTTACAGGCCCCCATTTCGAAACGCTAGTGCCCGTTCCGATACGGAATGCCCAAAAAGTGCAGAATTTGCTGGTTTAACACACAATAAAACACTCAAACACATCCTAATGACTTCCTAATCATGCCAACAAGTCATCACATATTCAAGGAACATGTTTGCAACATCAAAACACATTCATGGCATCAATTAGGAAAATTCACAAGTCTATAGGAATGTTGCCTAATATCCAAAGCCAATAACCATCAAACATCAAAGCAAGCACCAAAATGGCCATTTACAAATCCAATACAATTAAGGCATCATGCCACAACTAGGGAGTCCAAAACATCTCCCAAAATCACATCCTAGGTTCCCATTGCCAAATATCAAAATCTAATAATGTTGTTAAATAGTCACCATACATGAGCTTAGCTTTCTCTTGGATTCTTAGCCTCCTTGCTAACCTCAAACACCTCAATTATCTGCATTATTGGTTCAAGAGAGAGAGCGTAACCACAAATGCTTAGTGAGGCATGCTCTAAAGAAACTACACAATAATGCATTTTATAAAACACTTTTCTCAAAGCCTTTTAACACACATCATCATTATTCATGCAGCATTGCATTCACATCAAGCATCTCATGCTTCAATATCATTAACATGTCATATTGGCTTCCAAGTGATAAACCATACCCATTTTCAACATAAAACACAATCGGATACGCGGATTACAAGCATTGTCCGATACGCTTCATACACACTACTGAACACACAAGGTGGAGTATACCGGTACAATCACAACCCCTCAACATCCGTGATGGAGTTTAACGGTACAATCACAACCCCCCCACATCACTCATTGGTAGTTGGATAACAACACTAACGAGAACACGAGACACACAACACAAGATCCACACATGGACTTTTAACCACCATTGTGATCTTAAACATCTCGTTAGAGTACTTGGATGGAGTTTACGGTATAATTACAACCCCTCAACATTCAAGGCGGCTTTATTCACAGTGCTCCCAATCCTATAGCCGGCTAACTATATCCGATTCAATTACTTTAAAACCAACACATCGCTTGCCAATATACATCAATTATCATCATGCATTAAAATCTTCAGCCATTACACCTAAACTCGCTGCTCTCACCAAATTTAACATTTCGGCTACCAAACACAACCGAAATCACTTCCAAACTCTTCCTCAACATTACCCAGCAAAGATCCATAATTTCTAAACATTCTTAAACATCAATTAACATCCAAAAAGGACCTAAACTCATCCTTATACCTCTAGCTATAACAGAACACCAAGATCTCCCCAAAAACCACCATTTTCGCAAGCAAAAACTTAGGAAAATCAACCTATTCGGGATTGCATTGATTAAAACTCAATTACACTTCCTTAAACATTCAAAATACATTCAAAAGCCATCTCAAAATAGAGCCCAAACAATCACCACGAATTTCATCAAGATATGTTCCAAATCTTGAGTTTTAAGCCAAAATCAAGATCACAACATTAAAACCTTTTATAAAACTTAATTTAAGGATTGAGAACTTGGGAATTTCAGTAAAGAACTGATTATTTAGAGGAGAAGAACATCCTTACCTCTAAATGTAGATTTCTCCTTGATTAGAGCCAAAAATCCTTGAAAATTCAATAAGCAAATGAAGAGGATTTGATGTAGAAAGGATTAGGAATCTTTTGATGATTGAAACCTCATCATTTAGTGTGAAAATCAAAAGAAATGTTGTTGTAGAAATGTGTTTGGCTGAGAGAATTTTGAGAGAAAATGAGATGAGAAAGTTTTTAAGAAAGTTAGTTATGAAATCTCAAAATTGGTGTTTCCCATTTTCCTTTAATTAATTAAACATTAAATGAATCATTAAAATCTAAGAAAAATCTGGAGAAATCAATCTTGGGTAAATTAGCTCCTTAAAGATTCAAAGTTTCAATCCTTACAAAATAGTCACCACTGAACTTTTCAAAAATTACATTTTAGTCACTATTTCGAAATGTCACATTTCAAAACCTTATTTTGTAAAACTGATTTCACCACTCTCTTATATATATTAAAAGAGGATTTTTTAGATATTTTTCCATATTTTATTGCAACCTGAACTAGGCTTTCCCTAAAACCACCTTTTATATTCGAACTGAAAGTTAGACTGGTCTGGTTCAGACCCTAAACTTCCAAGCCCAAAATTGGGGTGTTACAACTCTCCCCCCCCCCCTTACGAAATTTCGTCCTCGAAATTTACCTGGAGGAAAGAGGTACGGAAACTGCTTCTTCATGTCATCCTTTTGTTCCTACGTGGCTTCCTCAGCACCACGATCCTTCCACAACACCTTTACCAAATTAATGGTCTTGCCTCGAAGAACTTTACTGTCTGAATCCAGAATTTCCACCAGCTCCTCATCATAAGTAAAGTCTGGATTCAATTCCACTTCCTCCACAGGCATAACATGTGAAGGATCCGATCTATACCTCCGAAGCATAAAGACATGAAACACATCATGAATCTTTTCCAACTCTTGCGGCAACCTCAACTTGTATGCAACAGGACCCACACGCTCAATCACCTCGTATGGTCCAATGTACCTAGCGCTCAACTTACCCTTTCGGCCAAACCTCATCACCTTCTTCCAAGGTGAAACCTTCAAAAACACACGGTCACCTATCGCATACTCAATCTCCTTAAGCTTCAAATCCGCGTAAGACTTCTGTTGATCAGAAGCATCCTTCAATTGCTCACAAATGAGCTTTACCTTCTTAGTGGTTACTTTCAACAAAGCTGGCATTGAAACCAACTTCTGACCTGTTTCAGCCCAACAAAGAGGAGTTCTGCACTTCCTCCCGTACAAGGCTTCATAAGGTGCCATTTGAATACTTGCTTGGTAGCTATTGTTATAAGCAAACTCCACCAACGGCAAATGCTTCTCCCAAGAGCCTTGAAACTCAATCACACAGCACCTCAACATATCCTCCAGCACTTGGATAACACGCTCAGACTGTCCATCTGACTGTGGATGATAAGAAGTACTGAAATTCAGCCGTGTACCCAAAGCTTGATGTAAACATTCCCAGAAACGCAACGTAAACCTCGGATCTCTATCCGAAACAATCGACTTTGGCACACCATGCAGCCGCACAATCTCAGCAATGTACAGCTCTGCAAGCTTGTCCAAAGTGTACGTAGTATGCACAGGTAAGAAATGTGCACACTTCGTAAGGCGATCGACAATCACCCATACCGTATTTTTCTTAAATGGCGACAGAGGCAAACCAGACACAAAGTCCATGGTAATCCTGTCCCACTTCCAGTCAGGAATCCTCAACGGTTGCAACAACCCAGAAGGAAAATGATGCTCAGCCTTAACCCGCTGGCAAACCATGCACTTGCTCACATACTCAACAACATCTTTCTTTAAACCCACCCAATAGTACTCATCCTTAAGATCACGATGCATCTTTGTACTACCAGGGTGCATAGCAAAAGGACTACTATGAGCTTCAGTCAGAATAGCACACCTCAACTCAGCATGATTGGGCACTACTATCCGACTCCCAAAACATAAAACTCCATCATCGTTAAAGCAGAAATCCGATGGCCTATTCTCAGCAATATCCTGAACATGTGGCACCATGGAATCATCCAACAGCTGCTTATCCTTTATCAACTGAACCAAGGATGGTTTCACTTGCAATTCAGCCACAAGATCGCCATCTCGCGAAATGCTCAAACATGCAAACATAGCCCTCAACTCCACTACTACCTTCCTACACAAGGCATCCGCTACAACATTAGCTTTTCCCGGATGGTACTCGATCGTCAGATCGTAATCTTTAAGCAACTCCACCCAACGTCGTTGCCTAAGATTCAACTCCTTCTAATACACCAGATACTTCAAACTTTTGTGATCCGTGTACACAGTACACTTCTCCCCATACAGGTAATGTCTCCAAATTTTCAAAGCAAAAACTACCGCAGCTAACTCAATGTCATGCGTAGGATAATTGCGCTCATGCACCTTCAACTGGCGCGATACATAAGCCACCACCTTACCCTCTTGCATCAACACACACCCCAAACCAACGTAAGATGTGTCACTATACACCACAAACTCTTTCCCTGATTCAGGTTGAACCAAGATAGGAGCTTGCGTCAAAGCTACCTTCAGCTTCTCAAAAGCCTGTTGTCTCGCTTCTGTCCACTCATACTCGACATCCTTCTGCAACAACTTCGTCAAAGGTGCAGCAATCTTCAAAAATCCATCCACGAACCTCCGATAGTATCCCGCCAAACCAAGGAAACTACGGACTTCATGAACAGACTTAGGAGGCTTCCAATTCATCACTTCCCCAATCTTCTGAGGATCAACACGAATCCCCTCAACAAAAACCAGATGACCAAGGAACACAACTTCCCTGAGCCATAATTCACACTTACTCGGCTTAGCATAAAGCAGATTCTCCAACAAAGCCTGCAACACAATCCTCGAATGTCCCTCATGCTCCTCCTTAGTACGAGAGTACACAAGGATATCATCAATGAACACCACAACAAACTTATCCAAATATTCATGGAACACTCTATTCATCATGTCCACAAAAGATGCAGGAGCATTCGTCAAACCAAACGACATGACAAGGAACTCATAATGCACATACCTCGTTCTGAAGGCTGTTTTCGGCATATCCACATCCTTCACCTTCACCTGGTAAAAGATTAACCTTAAGTCAATCTTAGAGAACACAACCGCTCCCGTAAACTGATCAAAAAGATCATCAATCCTCTGCAATGGATACCGATTCTTGATAGTCAACTTGTTCAGCTGACGATAATCGATGCACATTCTCATAGTGCCATCCTTTTTCTTTACAAACAAGACCGGTGCACCCCAAGGTGACACACTCGGCCAAATGAAACCACGATCAAGCAACTCCTGAAGTTGCGTCTTCAGCTCCTTCAACTCTTTAGGTGCCATTCGATAAGGAGTAATGGACACTGGAGTTGTGTTTTCATAAAGCTCAATCTCAAACTCCACTTCTCGATTAGGAGGCAATCCAGGCAACTCCTCTGGAAACACACCAACAAACTCTCGCACAGTCCTGATATCTTGCACTCGCAACTCCTTAGAGCTAGGATTCATCACAAATGATAGGTAGGCTTCACAACCTTGCCTCAGCATTCGACTTGCTCCAATGCAGACACCACATTGGCAAGAAACTTCAAATTCTCACCAACCACCACTACCTCATAATCATCCGCAAGCTTCAATGAAACTCGCTTGTTCTCAAAATCCACCACAGCTCGATGTTCAACAAGCCAATCCATACCAAGGATTACATCAAAACCATAGAAAGGCAATTCCATGAGATCAACATGAAAAACATGGTTTTGTACAAACAAAGGACATCTTCTATATAACTTTCGTGTCACCACGATCTCACCAAAGGAACTAGTTACACGCATACCAACATCCAAAGACTCAACAGGTAAAACAAGCAATTGAGCATGTTCACGCAATATGTATGAGTGTGTAGATCCAGAATCAATCAAGGAAACTAATGACAATGATTGCAAAGTGAAGGTACCTGCGATCACATCCGTGTCATTCCTCCCCTCTCGCTGAACATACACTCGAGCGTGGCCACCACCCTCAGGTTGGACAGCCACCACATGAGCACATTCCTTCCACCATCATCTCTGCGCTGGAAGTTACCACGGCCGCGCCCACGACCTCTCTATGGTGCAACAACTCCAGGAGCACGTCCCTGACCACCACCAGCCAACAAAAGACACTCCCTCCTCATGTGGTCTGCTGAACCACAGTTCCAACACGAGTTACCGGTCACTACAACATGAGCTTGCACCTCTCTCGCTGCCCGAGGACAATCACGTCTAAAATGACCACGCGATCCACACGCCCAACACGTGTTCTGATCAGCTCTCGCCCTATCTCCCTGAACAGACTCACCATGCCCTCCACTACCACGCCTAGCAGAAGACTGATACCTCTTATCTCGTCCTCTCTTGTTCCGTCCACCACCAGAACTACACTCAGCAACTCTCTTGCCCGAGCTAGAACCAGCACTCTTAGAAGACAAACCCATATTCTATTCAATGTCCTTCTCCCTACTAACCAGCACATCAAAATCCCTGTACTCAGCTGCAAGCATGAAGGTCTTTACGTCCGTCACCAAATCATACCGAAAACGTTCACACCTTTCCCGCTTATCAGGAATAAGCTCATGTGCGTATTGACTAAGACGGACAAACTGGATCTCGTACTCAGCCACCGTCATGCTCCCTTGTGTAAGAGACATGAACTCTCTTTTCTTTTCATCCAGGTATCGCACACCTAGATACTTCCGCTTGAGCGCGTTCAGAAAGAACGTCCAAGTCACATCAGCTTCCTCCATTTCGTAGACAATGGTCGTCCACCAGGTATACACATCATCATGCAACAGCGATACCACACATTCTAGCTTCTACACATCATTGTAGTTCATTTTTCCCAATATCCTCTTGGTACTTTCCAACCAAGATTCGGAACCCTCAGAAGACAAACCTTTGAACTCATTCCCTCTCAGACTGCGCAAACGTTCCAAAGGTAATCTTGTATTAGCATCACCCTGATGCCCAACTTCGTGAGCTCCAGCTACTGCCACATGAAAGGCTCCAGCAAGAGCCTGTATCAAAATTGTCATGTCAGGAGCAGCTTGCCCCTGCCCAGCTTCAGGTCCGGCGACCCCAGTACCAGCACCAACACCAGCTCCATCACCTCCAGCACCACCACCACCGGGCGGTCCACCACCAGGAGGAGGAGGTATATCCACAAGATTTTCATCATTGTTCTCATTCTCGTTCTGAGCCATAGCTCGTGTATTAATTCACGTCTCTCTACGAGGTCCCATTCACTAAAACAATGCACTAACACAAATGCAATAAACATAATAAGGCTCGGCAAGGTAAGAAATCCAAGTACTCAAGCTCATTTACAAACAAAACAATTCATTTAATTAGTTTTGATATGGCAATGGGTTCCTCTAACATGCTTCATCACAGCATACATCACAATTGTGACATACTTTACAATTCAAAAATCACACTTTCATTCAAAAAGGCACATCATGCAATCATGCATACATCACCCACATAACCATTCCCGTTTACTCGAGAACTCAGCTCTGATACCACCAAATATAATCCCCTTAGCCCGGCCTAGACGGTTGACCCGAGCTACGAAGTTAACACGGGGAAAAACAAAGTCAACCTTGATTAACGACCCTTTTTTTTAAACTTATCTAGATGAAAATTAACCCTAAGCGTACCCTTGAGAAAAGCATACTTGAAAAGCACATCGATAAGAAAGCAATAAGGGACTCAATTGCACAACATACAAATATTAGGGACCAAAATGTAAATTCTGGAAAGATAAAGGACTTAGCTGATTTTTAAATTACCAAAATCCAATTAATCACATTTCATGCTACCCTGTCAAATTTCAACTCAAACGGACATCTCATACTCAAGCAATTGCAAATACAAAATTCAGGACTAAAACATAAAGCTTGCAAACCTTAAACCATTCAAATTAGTGCCCAACGGTCTAGTGTTTCGGAACGGGGGTTGAATGTTCCGAAACGCGGGTACGTTTTGAGACCTATATCGAAACAGGGCCTGGCAGTGGCAAAAGTGTTTCGGAACGACCCTATCCGTTTCGATACACGAAGGCCATTACAGGCCCCCGTTTCGAAACGCTAGTGTTCGTTCCGATACGGACTGCCTAGAAAGTGCAGAATTTGCTGGTTTAACACACAATTAAACACTCAAACACATCCTAATGACTTCCTAATCATGCCAGCAAGTCATCACATATTCAAGGCACATGTTTGCAACATCAAAAGATATTCATCGCATCAATTAGGAAAATTCACAAGTCTACAGGCATGCTTCCTAATATCCAAAGTAAACAACCATCAAACATCAAAGCAAGCACCGAAATGGCCATTCACAAATCCAATACAATTAAGGCATCATGCCACAATTAGGGAGTCCAAAACATCTCCCAAAATCACATCCTAGGTTCCCATTGCCAAATATCAAAATCTAATAATGTTGTGAAATAGTCACCATACATGAGCTTAGCTCTCCCTTGGATTCTTAGCCTCCTTGCTGCCCTCAAACACCTCAATTATCTGCATTATTGGTTCAAGAGAGAGAGCGTAAGCACAAATGCTTAGTGTGGCATGCTCTAAAGAAACTACACAATAATGCATTTTATAAAACACTTTTCTCAAAGCCTTTTAACACACATCATCATTATTCATGCAACATTGCATTCACATCAAGCATCTCATGCTTCAATATCATTAACATGTCATATTGGCTTCCAAGTGATAAACCATACCCTTTTTCAACATAAAACACAATCGGATACGCGGATTACAAGCATTGTCCCATACGCTTCATACACACTACCGAACACACAAGGTGGAGTTTACCAGTACAATCCCATAAAGCTAACATGTTGTTGATAGATGACAATGTGTTGTCATTGACATAGTGATGTCAAAATCAAAGCATGAATATGATGTTGGATAACAACATATTAGATTGGCCCACTATGAGCATTTGTCTTGGATTATTATGTAATTGTCACGATATTGCTCATAATGATAACTATATGTATGATCCTTTGACTTGATATCATTACTATCTTAACATATATTGGTGTGTGCTTTGATGCAGTTAAACATGCATTGTAAATGGTTACACTATAAAAGACTAACATTTAGCATATCATGATATGTGTATTGGGGTATGAATGGTCAAGATAGGATATGTCCTTCCTACATAATAGGAAACATATCACAGGCCACTTGATTGAGTAAGACTAGAAATGCATGTCCATGCTCGAATAAGTTGATATGAGATATCACATATTCAACATCTAATCATGGAAAATTGTGTAACGCCCCAGTTTGGGCCTAGGTGTTTTGCGTGTCGGGGTTGGTTAGTGGAACCAATAATTGGTTGTTCGAATCGTTAAAAGGTGGTTTAGGGGAATCAAGGTTCGGGATGGGATAAAAATGTTGTAAAAATTTCAAAAATCCTTGAAAAATATATTTAAGAGGTTGGATTAATCAATTTTTCAAAACAAATTTTGGGTAGGGACCAAAGTGTAAGGTTTTGAAACTGTAACGTCCTGGTTTGGGGCCTAGATGTTTTAGACATCGGATCGGACCAATAGAGAACGGTTCGAATCGCGTAAGGTGATTTAAGGAAATCAAGGATCGGGATAGGATAAAAACGTGGTAAAAATTGCTAAAATCCTCTAAAAATATGTTTAAGAGGTTGGTCAAATCAATTTTGCAAAAAGAGTTTTGGAAATGGAACATTTCGAGTAGTAACCAAATTCTTAGAATCTTTAGGGGGCTTTATGGCAATTTATCATTTTCTTAATATGACATGTGTTTAAAATGACTTTTGATTAAATAGCTTTAATTGGTTTTTATTTTGATTAATTAATTAGTTGGTTAATGTGAGATTTCATCACGTAACAACCATATTCTCCTCATTTTCAGCCAAAAACTATTTTCATTCATTTTTCTCCAGAATTTTTTTCTCCCAAACACTCTCTTAATATCTCTTAAACAATTTTCAAGAAATCATTTCAAGTTCTTCAAGATTTTGCTAAGGAAAACTTTTCATTCATTGAGGAAAGCAAGGATTGGAGGTAAATCTCGTTCTCAACCTCTAATCAAAGTTCTTTATTGAAATTCTCAAGATATTTGGCTTCTACTTAATGTTTTTGGTTGAGTTTTCATTATAGTTTTGATTGGAGATCAAAATCTTGTAAAAATATGGTTGAAATCTTAATTTTCGGATTTTTTTTGTTGGCTGGGTTTGGTTTATGAAGCAATCGATTAAGTTTTCGGTTGTTTCTGATGGGTAAACTGGTGTAGTTTGGGTGAACAACGAGTTTCTAAATTGTTGCTGCTGTTGAAATGCATTTTAATGCACTTAGATATCTTTTTTGATGTTGTGAAAACAAGGGATCTTGATTTGGGAGCAAACGATGCGTTGTTGGAGGCTCCAGAAGAGTAATTTTCGTGTCGGCGAGCAAGGCTTCGTCTATCGGTGAGTGGAAATGGATTTTCCAGCTTTGGAACGCTTTAGGCGTGGTCTTGGGAGCTTAGTATAAGTTTGAAACACTTATCTAATCTCAAGAGTAAGTTAATCGGAAGTCTCTTTCGGAAATGTGCTATGTTTTGATGAAAATGCACTTGAGTTGTATATGGTTTTGATTACTCTTTTAAAGCATGTTAGAAGCATGAGTAATGTTGGATTTTAATTCCATTGTGTTAAGTGTGCACTAGGTAAGTGATCCTTGGTTTTATATGATAAATGCATATGATGTTAAGCATGTTATGCTTGTGGAAATGGCATTGTATTTATGCTTGTAAAACAACGGATTGATGATGTTAAATGATTATATTCACAAGTGATGAAAGTGGTTTTTGGTTCTTGTAATCAGATATAGTTAGCCGGCTATAGGATTGGGTGCACCGTGAATAAAGTCGTCTTGGATGTCGAGGGGTTGTGATTGTGACGTAATCTCCATCCAACTACCTTAACGATTGGGGCTAAGATCACAACGGTTAATGGTTTGATCTCGTGTGTAAATCATGTAGTTGTGTCCCTTACTCTCGTTAGTGGAATTATACAAGTACCGATGAGTGATGTGAGGGGTTGTGATTGTGCCATTAATCTCCATCACGAGTGTTGAGGCGTTGTAATTGTGCCATGTAGCTCCACCTGGTGTAGCCCGGTAGTATGTATGAAGCGTGTGGGACAACGCTTGTAATCCGCGTATCTGATTTTTTCTTTGAGTTGGGTATGGTTTGGTTTGAGAAATGATCACTTGTAAGCCAATATAATGATGATGATTAATGGTTAAGCATGAGATGCTTGTGATTATGCTAGAATGCATGCAATGCTTGGTAAAGCATGAGCAATGGTTTATTTGCTGTTTTAAAATGATGCATAACAACATGTGTTTTAGAAAGTGCAATGATGTCTTGTGAGGGCATGTTTTATGTAGAAGCATGTGTTGATAATAGTGCTTTGCCATTTGTGTAAAATGCATTGATGAATGTTGTTTAGCGGCCCTCACTAAGCTTTGTGTGTAACCCCCTTAGCCCAGTCTAGAACCCGAACTACGAAGATTACACGGGGAAAACCAAAGTCAACCCGGAAGTCAACCTTGATTTACGACCCTTTTATTTTCTTTTTATCTTATCTAGATGCTCATTATTATCTTATGTGCTCAACAAGACACTCAGAAGGAAACGACACAACGATTGGGGTTGAAATGCGTACATTTGACTTTTAGGGACTAAACTTTAATTTCCATAAAATACAGGGACTTTTAAAGATTTTAAAGTTACCAAACTTTAATTAGTCATGTAACATGTCATCAAGCCAAGTTTCAACTCAAACGGATCATCCAAACTCATTCAATTAAGCATTCCAAAACCAGGGACCAAAACGTAAGAAACAGAAACTTAAAACAATTCAAACCCAACGGTCAGGTGTTCCAGTACGGATGGCCTTGTACCGAAACAGTCATTTTGAAAGAGGGTTAACCATTTTGATACTCGGGTGCGTTCTGAGACCCGTATCGAAACACCCTCCTCCAGAAGAAAAACTGTTTCGATACGTCCCCACTCGTTCCGAAACCTCTTAGCCATTTCAGGCTTCTGTTCCGAAACAAGCAAGGGCGTTCCGATACGCCTTGCCTTGCAACAACAGATTTTGCTGGTTTTTCATGTCTTTTCGTATCTGAAACATCTCTGAGACATACCACAACATACATACAGCTCATTTATGCATCAAGGACCATATCTATGAAACATAAACTAAAACATAGCATCAATCATGCAATCGTAGGTACTAAAGCCATGCTCCCTAGTCCATCAAAACCAAAACAAGCTAAAACAACATTCAAACCAAAATCCAAACCTCAAAGGCCATTTACAACTCAAGTATAAGCAATCTAACATGCTTAAAGTAAAGGGGAACATCATCAATCATTTAAAAGTATAAATCCCACCCATTGCGTTTTATTACACCGGAGTAAAGCCACATACTTTGCAACATTCATCAATACATTTCACACTATTGGCAAAACCACCATTTTACAACTTATGCCTTTTCATAAAACATGTCTTCACAAGACATCAATGCACTTTATAAACACATGTTCATATGCAACACTCTAAAACAACAAATAAACATTTGCTCATGCTTTACCAAGCATCTCATGCATCCTTGCATCATTTACAAGCATCTCATGCTTCACATTATTCATTTACATTATATAAGCTCACAAGTGATAATCCATAATCCATAAACCATTTCAACACAAGACACAATCGAATACGCGAATTACAAGTGTTGTCCCGCACGCTTCATACACACTAACAGACTATACAAGGCTCACACACGAGAGAAACCCTCCATCGTTGTGACACCCGTGGTGGAGTATAACAGTACAATCACAACCCCTCAACACCACTCATCGGTGGTTGTATAATTCCAGTAACGAGAGCACGGGACACGAAATACAAGATCCACACACGGAATTAACAACCACCATTGTGATCTCAACCTCAATCATTAGGGTACTTGGATGGAGTATATGGTACAATCACAACCCCTCGACATCTAAGCCGACTTTATTCACGGTGCACCCAATCCTATGGCCGGCTAACTATATCCGAAAAAAGTAATCAAAAACCATTTACATCACTTGCCAATTAAATTATTTAACCACATTAATTCACTGTTTTACAAGCATAACCACAATGCCATTTCTACAAGCATAACATGCTTAACATCATATGCATCCAACACATGAAAACCAGGGATCACTTACCAAGTGCATCCCTAACATAATGACACTAAATTCTAGCATTAAACCATGCTAAAATATGCTTAAAAATAGTAAACCAAACCGCATTTATCTCAACTGCATTCTCATCAAAACATAGCACATTTCTAATAGAAAACATTCGAACCACTTACTCTTGAGCTTAGCTAAGTGTTTCAAACTTACGCTAAGCTCCCAAGACCACGCCCAAAGCGTTACAAAGAAGGAAATTGCATTTCCACTCACCGATACGCGAAGCCTTGCTCTCTGACACGAAAATTACCCCTCCGGAGCCTCCAAAATCACCTCGTTTGCCCCCGGATCAAGATACCCTATTTTCACATCATCAAAACAGAGATCTAAATGCATTAAAATGCATTTCAACACCAGCAACAATTCACAAACGCGTTTCTCACCCAAACTACACCAAATTACCCATCCAAAACAACCGAAAACTCAATCAATTGCTTCCTAAACCAAGCCCAACCATCATACATCACTTCCAAACAAGTATCAACATCAAAACACATCTAATAAACAACCTAACTCATCCTTATACCTCCAGCAAGCAAGACTCCTCCATTTCACCCCAAAATCTCACTTAAAACTATCAAGAACTTCAAGGATTTCGGGATCTATGTTATCAACACCTCATTTTAACATATAGATAAACTCAAAACTCAATTAAAATCAACATAAAACAAAGCCTAACTCAACAAGTCCTAAAATTAAGATTTCAACCATAATTTCACAAGATTTTGATCTCCAACCAAAACTATAATGAAAACTCAACCAAAATGGTATTTAGAAGCCAAGTATCTTTGGAATTTCAATAAAGAACTTAGATTAGAGGTTGAGAACGGGATTTAGCTCTAATGCTTGCTTCCCTCAATGAATGACAAGTTTTCCTCAGCAAAATATTGAAAGATTAGAAAAGATTTCTTGAAAATGGTTTAGAAATGTTAAAAGAGTTTTTGGAAGAAAGAATTCTGGAAAAAGATGAGTGAATTAGTGTTTGGCTGAAAATGAGAAAGAGTTGGTAGTTATGTAGTTGAAAATCTCACATTAACTAACATTATTAATTTATTAATATAAACCCAATTAAATTCATTTAAATAAAAGCCTTTTAAAACACATGTCATATTGAGGAAATGTTAAATTGACTTTAAGACCCCTAAAGATTCTATGATTTAGGCATCCATATTAAAAATCACATTTTCCCAGTTTTGAAACTTTACAATTTAGTCACTACTCAAAATGTCCCATTTCCGAAATTCATTTTGTAAAATTGACTTGACAAACCTTTAAACATATTTTTCAAGGATTTTAACAATCTTTACCACAATTTTATCCTATCCCGATCCTCGATTTCCTTAAATCACCTTACGCGATTCGAACTATTCTCGACCGGTCCAATCCGATGTCTAAAACATCTAGGCCCAAAACCAGGGTGTTACAATTCTCCCCCACTTAGGAAATTTTGTCCCCGAAATTCTTACCTAATGGAAAGAGATGTGGAAACTGCTTCAGCATGTCCGCCTTGCTTTCGCACGTGTCCTCCTCAACTCCTCGGTATCGCCACAACACCTTCACAAGCTCTATCGTCTTGTCACGAAGAACTTTGCTACTCACATCCAGAACCTTCATCGGTTCCTCATCATACGACATATCCAGATTCAACTCTATCTCCTCAATAGGCATCACATGCGAAGGATCTGATATGTATTTCTGTAACATGGAGACATGGAACACATCATGTATCTTCTCCAACTCTGCAGACAATCTCAACGGATATGCCACAGGATATGCCACAGAACCAAAAAGCTCCACAATCTCGTAAGGTCCAATGAAACTTGGGCTAAGCTTACCCTTACGCCCAAACCTCATTACTTTCTTCCAAGGTGACACCTTCAAAAACACACATTCGCCAACCACGAACTCAATTTCCTTACGCTTCAAGTCCGCGTAAGACTTTTTCCTATCCGATGCTGGTTTTAAACGCTCACAAATGAGCTTCACCTTCTCGGTGGTTCCCTTTAACATAGCCGACATCGAAATCAACTTTTTCCCAGCTTCTGCCCCACAAAGAGGGGTTCTACACCTTCTCCCAAACAAAGACTTGTATGAAGCCATTTGAATACTTGCCTAATAACTGTTATTATACACAAACTCAACCACCAACGACAAGTGCTTCTCCCATGAACACTGAAAATCTATCACGCAGCATCGTAACATGTCCTCAAGCACTTGGATCACAAGTTTCGACTATCCATCTTTCTGAGGATGATTAGAAGTACTAAAATATTCCTAAAATCGCGTTGTAAACCTTGGATGTCTATCTGACACAATAGACTTTAGCACACTGTGTAACCGCACAACCTCAGCTATGTACCACTCAGCCAACTTATCCAAAGTACACGTAGTATGCACAGGCAGAAAATGTGCACACTTCGTGAGCCGATCTACAATTACCCAAACTGAATTCTTCTTTGACGACGACAAAGGCAATCCAGACACAAAATCCACGGTCATTCTCTCCCACTTCCATTCTGAGATTCTGAAAGGTTGCAACAACCCAGAAGCAACCTGATATTCAGCCTTCACTCGCTGACACACCATGCACTTACTAACGAACTCAGCCACGTCCTTCTTCAACCCCACCCAGTAGTACTCATCTTTAAAATCACGATCCATCTTTGTACTACTAGGATGCATAGAAAAAGGACTACTATGAGCTTCAGTCAAAATAGTACGACTTAACTCAACATCATCTGGCACCACTATTCGACTCCCAAAGCACAAAACACCATCTTCACTAAAGCTAAAATCCGAAGGTCTACCCTCCGCAATGTCCTGAACATGCGAAACAAGAGAATCATTAGGAAATTGCTTAACTTTGATCAACTGTAACAGAGATGGTTTCACTTGTAATTCTGCAATAACACCACCATCAAGCGATATGCTTAATTGAGCGAACATCGCTCTCAACTCCACCACCACTTTCCGACTCAAAGCATCGGCTACAACATTAGCCTTACCCGAGTGATAATCAATCGTCAGGTCATAATCTTTAAGCAACTTTACCCAGTGACGTTGCCTAAGATTCAACTCTTTTGAGACATGAGATACTTCAAGCTCTTATGATCTGTAAACACAACACACTTCTCACCATACATGTAATGCCTCAAAATTTTCAAGGCAAACACCACAGCCGCAAGCTCAAGATCATGAGTAGGGTAGTTGCGCTCATGCACCTTCAATTGCCTAGATGCATAGGCCACTACCTTACCCTCCTGCATCAACACGGAGCCCAAACCAACAATGGAAGCATCACTATAAACCACAAACTCCTTACCAGACTCAGGTTGAATTAGAACAGGAGCTTGCGTCAAGGCTTCTTTCAGCTTCTAAAATGCTTGATGTCTCGCATCAGTACATTCAAAGCGAACATTCTTTTTCAACATTTTGGTCAAAGGTGCTGCTATATTCGAGAAACCCTCGACAAATCTACGGTAGTACCCAACTAATCCAAGAAAAATCCGCACCTCCGTCACTGACATAGGTACTTTCCAACCCTTCACAACCTCTACCTTGTTCGGATCAACGTGAATACCCTCAGCTGACACAACATGTCTAAGAAAGACCACCTCCTTAAGACAAAATTCACACTTACTCAGCTTGGCATAAAACTAATTTTCCAGCAAAGCTTGAAAAACAATTCTCAAGTGTCTATCATGATCCTCCTCGGTACGCGAATACACAAGGATATCATCAATGAACACCACCACAAATTGATCCAGGAATTCATGGAATACACGATTCATCATGTCCATGAAAGCAGCAGGCGCGTTAGTCAAACCAAACAGCGTCACTAAGAATTCATAATGTTCGTACCTCGTCCGAAGAGTTGTCTTAGGTACGTCCACATCCTTCACCCTCAGGTGATAATACCCCAATCTCAAATCTATCTTAGAAAACACCGAGGCTCCTCGGAACTGATCAAAGAGATCATCAAAACATAGCATATTTCCAAGAGAAAACATTCGAACCATATACTCTTGAGCTTAGCTAAGTGTTTCAAACTTACGGTAAGCTCCCAAGACCACGCCCAAAGCGATACAAATCAGGAAATTGCATTTCCACTCACCGATACGCGAAGCCTTGCTCACCGACACGAAAATTCCCCTCCGGAGCCTCTAAAATCAACTTCTTTTCCCCCAGATCAAGATCCTCTATTTTCACATCATCAAAAAAGAGATCTAAATGCATTAAAATGCATTTCAACACCAACAACAATTCACAAACTCGTTGCTCACCCAAACTACACCAAATTACCCATCCAAAACAACCGTAAACTCAATCGATTGCTTCCTAAACCAAGCACAGACATTATACATCACTTCCAAACAATTATCAACATCAAACCACATCTAATAAACAACCTAACTCATCCTTATACCTCCAGCAAGAAATATTCCACCATTTCACCACAAAATCACAATTAAAACTATCAAGAACTTCAAGGATCTCAAGGATTTCGGGATCTATGTTATCAACACCTCATTTTAACATATAAATCAACTCAAAACTGAATTAAAATCAACATAAAATAGAGCCTAACTCAACAAGTCCAAAAATTAAGATTTCAACCATAATTTCACAATATTTTGATCTCCAACCAAAAGTATAATGAAAACTCAACAAAAATAGTATTTAGAAGCCAAATATCTTGATAATTTCAATAAAGAACTTATATTATAGGTTGAGAACGAGATTTACCTGCAATCCTTGCTTCCCTCAATGAATGACAAGTTTTCTTAGCAAAATCTTGAAAGAGTAGAAAAGATTTCTTGAAAATGGTTTTGAAAATGTTGAGAGAGTGTTTGGGAGAAAGAATTATGAAAAAAGATGAGTTAATTAGAATTTGGCTGAAAATGAGAAAGAGTTGGTAGTTACATAATTGAAAATCTCACATTAACTAATTTTATTAATTAATTAATATAAACCCAATTAAATCCATTTAATTAAAAGCCTTTTAAAACACATGTCATATTGAGGAAATGTCAAATTGACTTAAACCCCCCTAAAGATTCTAAGATTTTGGCTTCCATATTAAAAATCACATTTTCCCAGTTTTGAAACTTTATAATTTAGTCACTACTCAAAATGTCCCATTTCTGAAATTCATCTTGTAAAATTGACTTGAACACCTCTTAAACATAGTTTTAAAGGATTTTAGCAATTTTTATCACAATTTTATCCTATCCCGATCTTCGATTTCCTTAAATCAGCTTATGATATTCTAATTAGTCTTGACCGATCCAATCCGATGTGTAAAATATCTAGGCCCATAACCAAGGCGTTACATTGTGCTTACGCTCATTTGTTTCATCAACGCAGAGAATTAGGCATTTGAGGCAGCGAGTAAGCAAGGGGAATCTAAGCAAAGTATGTGGTTTTTCTTTGGTGTAATAAGAAGCAATGGGTGAGATTTCTACTCTTGGTTGATTGAAGATGTTGATTATTACTTTGTTCGTATGTGGTTTGGTATTTTGAGTTGTAATTGGACTTTGAGGTTTGATTGATGCATGATTGCGACTTTTAGCTTTTGAATGGTTTTAAAGACTATGATTCTATGTTTTAGCCCGTACTTCGTAACGTTGGTCTTTGATGCTTAAACATGTTGTAAGAATGATGTGGCATGAATTGGAAAGTTTTCAGGGGTGTTTATGAGTGAAAAACCAGAAAATTTTGCTATTGCAAGGCATGGCGTATCGAAACGCCCTTACAGGTATCGGAACCGTGGCCTGAAATGGCCATGGGGTTTCAGAACGGGTAGGAATGTTCTGGAACGATTTGCTACTAGAAAAGGGTGTTTCGATACGGGTTTCGGAACGCAACCGAGTACCGAAACGGTCAACCTTGTTTTAAAATGACCTTTCTGATATAGGGCATTGTGTTTCGAAACACCCGACCGTTGGAATTGAGTTTGAATTGTTTCAGGTTTCTGTTTCTTACGTTTTAGTCCTTGAGTCTTGAATGCTTAATTAAAAGAGTTGGGTTGATCCGTTTAAGATGAAATTTTACATGGTATATTATACATTTAATTTTGGATTGGTAACTTAAAATCTTGTTTAGTCCTCAAAATTCTAGAAATTTACAATTTAGTCCCTAAAAGACAGCTGTATGCAATTGAAACCCTTAATGAGTTTTGTACACTGTTTCGTTTCAGCTAAAGTGAATTTCTAGTCACATAGGCTAATAATGTGCATCTAGAAAAGTTAAAAAAATGGGTCGCTAACCAAGGTTGACTTTGGTTTTACCCGTGTAATCTTCTTAGTTTGGGTCGGGCGTCCAGGTCGGGCTAAGGGGGTTACATTTGTTGGTATCACAGCCAGGTTACGAAAGAATTGGGAATGTTGTTATGTGAAATTGATATGTGTTGACGTACGTTGTTTAAAAAGCATGCAATTGCTTTAATTTTGGAGGTTATGTTATGCATGGTTAATGTAAATCATATGTGAAATGAATATGATCGTGTGATAATGATACGATGTTGTCATGTGCTGATTTTGGATGATGGAAAGCATGTTGAGCATGATGTGTCATTGTGTGCTATGCTATGTTGAGGGAAATCAACGTGCCCATTGCCTTATTACACTAATTAAATATTTTTGTAAACTTGGATCCTTGCTTGAAGCTGGCCTAAATGGTTTGATTTGTTTTTGTTGTTATGCTTGTTTAAAATAGCATTATGGGCCCAAGGTGAGAGCTGAGGTCGAATACAATATTGCCACAGGGTGACCAGGGTGAGCAAGGGGCTGATCTAGAGCTTGCGGCTGTTGTGTTTGCTTTTTAAATTTGGAGGCATTACTTGTATGGTGAGAAGTGTGTTGTGTTCACGGATCATAAGAGTTTGAAGTATATCATGTCTTAGAAGGAGTTGAATCTTAGGCAACGTCGTTGGGTGGAGTTGCTTAAGGATTATGATCCAACGATCGAGTACCACTTGGGCAAAGCTAATATTGTAGCTGATGCTTTGAGCATGAAAGTGGCCGTGGAGTTGAAAGCGATGTTTGCTCGCTTGACCATATCGCGTGATGGTGGTCTTATTGCGGAATTGCAAGTGAAACCATCTCTAATTCAAATGATCAAAGACAAGCAGTTTCTTGATGATTCCCTTGTTTCGCATGTTCAAGACATTGCGGAGGGTAGGCCTTCAGATTTCAGCTTTAATGATAACGGTGTTTTGTAGTTTGGGAGTCGAATAGTGGTGGTAGATGATGTTGAGTTGAGGCGCACTATTCTAACTGAAGCTCATAGTAGTCCATTTGCTATGCATCCTAGTAGTACAAACATGTATCGTGATTTGAAAGATGAGTACTACTGGGTGTGATTGAAAAAAGGATGTGGCTGAATTCGTTAGTAAGTGCATGGTGTGTCAGCGAGTGAAGGCTGAACATCAAGTTCCTTCTGGGCTGTTGCAACCTTTGAGAATCCCAAAATGGAAGTGGGAAAGAATTACCATGGATTTTGTGTCTCGATTGTAGTTGTCACCGTCAACGAAGAATTGGGGTTGGGTGATTGTAGATCGGCTCACGAAGTGTGCACATTTTCTGTCTGTGCATACTACATATACCTTGGATAAGTTAGCTGAGCTGTACATAGCTGAGATTGTGCGGTTTCACGGTGTGCCAAAGTCTATAGTGTTGGATAGGGATCCGAGGTTTACATCACGATTTTGGGAATGTATGCATCAAGCCTTGGGTACACGGTTGAATTTTAGTACTTCGTATCATCCTCAGACGGATGGACAGTCGCAACGTGTGATCCAAGTGCTTGAGGACATGTTGAGATGCTGCATGATAAATTTTTAGGGGTTTTGGGAGAAGCAGTTGTCGTTGGCTGAGTTTGCATATAGTAACACTTATTAGGAAAGTATTCAAATGACCCCATACGAGGCTTTGAATGGGAGAAGATGTAGAACCCCTCTTTGTTGGGAAGAAGCTGGGCAAAAGTTGATTTCGATGCTGACTATGCTAAAGGGAACCATCGAGAAGGTGAAGCTCATTTGTGAGCGTATGAAGGCAGCATGGGATGACAAAAATCTTACGCGGACCTGAAGCGTAAGGAGATTCAGTTCGCGGTTGGTGAACATGTGTTTTTGAAAGTATCACCTTGGAAGAAGGTGATGAGATTTGGGCGTAAGGGTAAGCTTAGCCCAAGGTTCATTGGACCTTACGAGATTGTGACCGTATTGGTCCTATGGCATATAAGTTGAGATTGCCTTCGGAGCTGGAAAAGATACATGATGTGTGTCATGTCTCTATGTTGCGGAAGTATAGATCGGATCCTTCGCATGTGATGCATGTTGAGGAGATAAAGTTTAATCTGGATTTGTCTTATGATGAGGAACCAGTGAGGGTTCTAGATGTGAGCAGTACAATTCTTCGTGGTAAGACGATAGAGCTTGTGAAGGTGTTGTGGCGATACCGAGGAGTTGAGGAGGCCACGTGGGAAAGCAAAACGAACATGCTGAAGCAGTTTCCGCACATTTTTCCTTCAGGTAAAATTTCTAGGACGAAATTTCCTAAGTGAGGGAGAGTTGTAACGCTCTAGTTTTGGGCATAGATGTTTTAGACATCGGACCGGACTGATCGAGAACGATTCAAATCGCGTAAGGTGATTTAAGGAATTCAAGGATCGAGATAGGATAAAAACGTGGTAAAAATTGCTAAATTCATATAAAAATATTTACAAGAGGTTGGTCAAATCAATTTGGAAAAAAGAGTTTCGAAAATGGGACATATCGAGTAGTGACCAAATCATAAAGTTTCAAAACTGTGTAAAATGTGATTTTTAAAGGAGAAGCCAAATTCTTAGAATCTTTAGGGGCTTTATGGCAATTTAACATTTCCTTAATATGACATGTGTTTAAAATGGCTTTTGATTAAATAGCTTTAATTGGTTTTTATTTTATTTTAATTAATTAATTAGGTGGTTAATGTATGATTTCATCACATAAACTACCATCTTCTCCTCATTTTCAGCCAAACACTATTTTCATTCATTTCTCTCCATATTTCTTTTCTCCCAAACACTCTCTTAATATCTCTTAAACAATTTTAAAGAAATCCTTTCAAGTTCTTCAAGATTTTGGTAAGGAAAACTTGGCATTCATTGAGGAAAGCAAGGATTGGAGGTAAATCCTGTTCTCAACCTCTAATCAAAGTTCTTTATTGAAATTCCCAAGATATTTGGCTTCTAATTAATGTTTTTGGTTGAGTTTTCATTATAGTTTTGATTGGAGATCAAAATCTTGTAAAAATATGGTTGAAATCTTAATTTTCGGATTTGTTTTGTTAAGCTCTACTGTGTATTGATTTTAATTGAGTTTTAAGTTGGTTAATATGTTGGAATGAAGTTTTGATAACATAGATCCTGAAATCCTTGAGTTTCTTGTTAGCTTTAAGTGAGTTTTTGAGGAGAGACGACGGAATCTTGCTTGCTGGATGTATAAGGATGGGTTAGGTTGTTTATTAGATGTATTTTGATGTTTATAATTGATTGGAAGTGATGTATGTTGGATGGGTTTTGTTCAGGAAGCAATCGATTGAGTTTTCAGTTGTTTCGGATGGGCAAATTGGTGTAGTTTGGGTGAGCAACTGGTTTGTGAATTGTTGATGGTGTTGAAATGCATTTTAATGCATTTAGATATCTATGTTGATGTTGTGAAAATAGGGGATCTTGATTCGGGAGAAAATGAGGTGTTGATGGAGGCTCCAGAAGAGTAATTTTCGTGTCGGCGAGGAAGGCTTCGTGTATCGGTGTGTGGAAATAAATTTTCCAACTTCGGGCGTTGTCTTGGGAGCTTAGTGTAAGTTTGAAACACTTAGCTAAGCTCAAGAGTAAGATATTCGGAAGTCTCTTTCGAAAATGTGCTATTTTTTATGGAAATGAATTTGAGTTGTATATGGTTTTGATTACTGTTTAAAGCTTGTTAGAAGCATGGATAAAGCTGGATTTTAATGCCATTGTGTTAAGGATGCACTAGGTAAGTGATCCTTGGTTTTATATGATAAATGCATATGATGTTAAGCATGTTATGCTTGTGGAAATGTCATTGTATTTATGCTTCTAAAACAACGGATTGATTATGTTAAATGATTATATTCGCAAGTGACGAAAGTGGTTTTTGGTTCTTGTAATCGGATATAGTTAGCCGGATATAGGATTGGGTGCACCGTGAATAAAGTCGCCTTGGATGTCGAGGGGTTGTGATTGTGCCGTAATATCCATCCAAGTACCCTAACGATTGAGGCTAAGATCACAACGGTGGATGGTTTGATTCCGTGTGTAAATCTTGTAGTTGTGTCCCTTACTCTTGTTAGTGGAATTATACAAAGGTTTATTTTCTGTTTTAAAATGATGCATAAGATCATGTGTTTTAGAAAGTGTAATGATGTCTTGTAAGGGCATGTTTTATGTAGAAGCAAGTGTTGTTAATAGTGCTTTGCCATTTGTGTGAAATGCATTGATGAATGTTGTTTAGCGACCCTCACTAAGCTTTGTGCTTACGCTCATTTATTTCATCTATGTAGAGAATTAGGCATTTGAGGCAGCGAGTAAGCAAGGGGAATCCAAACACAAATGACATTTCTCTCAAGTCCTCCACTTGTTATCATGTAGATTCTAGTGAGGAGGAAAGTGAAGATGAAGAGATGACCTATCTCTTCAACAAATTTGTCTGGTTCATGAAGAGCGAAATGGAAAATTCCAAGCATGAATCGAGGAAGAAGATGAAGAATTCTCACAAGTCCAACAAGAGGGAATCATCTTCAAAGCAAACATATGTGGCCACATGGAGTGATGAAGACTCCACCGATGATAAAGTAGCCCACCTATGCTTGATGGCCCTCAATGAGGGGGAGGTAACTTCTAACTCATCTATTTCAAATTCATATACATTTGATGAGTTGCAAGATGCCTATGATGATTTGCTTTTGGAATTCAAGGCATCATTTTCCAAAAACAAAAAGTTGATTTCAAAAATAAAAATTGAAAATGATTTTCTTTCCAAAACAAATCTTGAACTCGAAGCAAAATTGAAAGATTTTGAACAAAAATGTTTTTATTTACAAAATTTTTTTCTTAAAGTTCAAAAAGAAAAAGATTTGATTTCCAATGAACTTCAAAAGAAAAATGATTTAGGAAAATCAATTTTTTATGTAAGACAATCTAGTGCCCCTAGATTTGTTAAAGGAAAATGTTTTAGAAGTATTTGGGTCCCAAAAGGACTTAGTACTTCATTTGAAAATGATGAAATTGAAAAATGGATTCCTAAGGGGACTAAAGTTTTTGCTACTAATGTCTATGGATCCAAAGCAATTTGGATACAAAAAATCACTTGATTGTCTTTTGTTAGGTGTGATGGAGAGTGATCAACAAGTCCAATTAATGAGGGGGAGCTCCATGCACACTGAGGAAAAACACTTGAAGAATGAAGGATTCACATCCTCCCTTGAGTTCAAGTGTGGTAAAATCTAGTTGCTTTTGTTTTTATTTTATTTATTTTTATTTATGTCAACTAGATGATCATATATGTTGGACTAACATTTTTATGATGCTTTGAGAAAGGGGGGGCCATTTTAAAACCAAATTCTCATTTTTTTTTTCATTTTTTACCTCTAGTGTTATTTTGATCTTAAAAGTATTTTGAATTATTTTTGATATAACAAAAAGGGGGGAAATGCGGTTTGAAAAATTGGATTTTCAAATGAATAAGGGGGACTTTATTTGATTTCACATCTTTAACATCTTATTCACGTTTTTAAACTTAAAGATGGAGAATCCCAAACAATTTTTCAAGATAGTTTTATTATATCAAAAAGTGGGAGATTGTAGAACTAATGTTTTGATATAATAATTGAAAAATGTTTTGGACTGATTTAAAAAGAATTCAAAACTGTTTCCAAAGTCCAAATAACTTGAAACTATATTTAGGGATGTTTTTAAAAGGGTTTAACATGTTTTTCAAAGCCAAACTTCACAAAACCTTCCAGGCGTTTCGAAACACCCTTAGGTGTTTCGATACGCTGTCTTCGAGTAGCAAAAACGTTTCGATACAGGTATCGAAACGGGTCTTTCTTGGATGATATTTTTGCCCAGCGTTTTGATACGGGCTATGCCGTTTCGATATGCCTACATGACATCGACCACAACGGTCATAAACCCCAATGGCTATTTTCCAACTAACATTTAAATGCATAGTGTTCTGATACGGTGCCTAAAGTTTCGATACGGGCGTTTCGATACAGATGCTCATCAGACTGCAACGGCTCTTTCTACTTAAAGAGCGTATCAAAACAGGTTCGAGCGTTTCGATACGAGCAGTAGCAAAACTGCATTTATGGTGGGAAATAAAGTCCTCAACGGCTCCAATTCAACCTCAACGGCTAGTAGCGGCTATAAACTCATCAAGGAGTATAAAAGGGATCTTCAAGCATCAAGCTATGGTAAATGCTTCCATTGTCAATCAACAAATGATAAAAAAATGTCTTTGTACTTAAGTTGTCAATTCTTGTATAGACAAACACTAGTGAGTAAAATTTGTCAAATTTCCTCAAGTGTTTTAGGTTTTGGGTGAGTGCATTATTGAGCTAAGGTAGAAAGCTTGGTCGGTGTATAAGGGTTTCCTCCTAAGCCTAGAAAAGGGGACGAATCAATAGTGGATTGATTGGAAATCCTTAGTGGGAAGCTAAGGTAGTGGATGTAGACCTTGGTTAGAAGGTTGAACCACTCTAAAATAATTGTGTAATCTTTATTTTAGCTTCCACACCACATCCACCCAAAAATTCACCTCTCCACCACTTGGTGAGTAAGATCTAGGGTTCATAAGGCCAAGTGTTTCACCTTGGGGTGCAGCGATCTTGTTTGTGAAGAAAAGGGTGGTACAATGCGTACTTGCATAGATTATCGGCAACTGAACAAGTTGACGATTAAGAACAAGTACTGTTTGCCAAGGATTGATGGTCTGTTTGACATGTTTAGTGGTGCTTCGATGTTTCTGAAGATTGACTTGAGGTATGGGTATTATCAACTAAAGGTTAAGGATGTGCATGTACCCAAAACAACTTTTCATACTAGGGATGGCCATTATGAGTTCTTGGTGATGCCGTTTGGGATGACAAATGCACCAGTTGTATTTATGGATATGATGATTCACGTTTTCCATGAGTTCCTAGATCAGTTCGTGGTAGTGTTTATCGATGATATTCTCGTCTACTCGCGTACCAAAGAGGATCATGATAACCATTTGAGCATTGTGTTGCAAGTGCTGTTTGAAAATCAGTTTTATGCTAAGCTGAGCAGGTGTGAGTTTTGGCTCAAAGAAGTGGTTTTTCTTGGACTTGTGGTGTCAGCCGAGGGTATTTGGCTTGATCCACACATGATTGAGGCAGTGATGAGTTGGAAAACACCTAAACTGGCAACATGCGTTCACAGTTTCCTTGGGTTGGCTGGATATTATCGAAGGTTTGTTGAAGGTTTTTCTAAGATTGCCACTTCTTTGACTAAGTGGTTGCAAAAGAATGTTCGCTTTGAATAGACAAATGTTAGGCACCAATCTTTCAAGAAGTTGAAGTATTCTTTGACGCAAGCTCTTGTCTTGATTCAACCAGAATCATGTAAGGAGTTTGTAGTTTATAGTGATGCCTCATATGTTAGTTTGGGTTGCATGTTGATGCAAGGTGGAAAGGTTGTAGCTTATGCGTCTAGATAGTTGAAGGTGTATCAGCGCAACTATCCTACTCATGATCTAGAGCTTGCTGTGGTGGTGTTGGTGTTGAAGATTTGGAGATACTACCTTTATGATGAAAAGTGTGTGCTTTACACCAACCATAAGAGTTTGAAGTACATCATGTCTCAAAGGATTTGAATCTTAGGCAACAAAGATGGTTGGAGTTGCTAAAGGATTATGATCTGACAATTGAGTAGCATCTCAGAAAGGCCAATGTTGTGGTCGATGCTTTGAGTAGGAACGTAGCTGTTGAGGTAAGACCAATGTTTGCTCGGTTGAGTTTATCGTGTAATGGTGTGTTGATAGCCGAGTTGCATGTGAAACCTACCTTGATTCAACTAGTCAAGGAGAAGCAATTGCTCGATGATTCGTTGGTGCCTCATGTTCAGGATATAGCTTATGGTAATGTAGCGGATTTTTGTTTCAATGATGATGGAGTTCAATGCTTCAATAGTCGAATAATTATGCCGGAAGATGTTGAGTTGAGGAGCACTATTTTGACTGAATCTAATAGTAGTCCTTTTGCTATACACCCTAGTAGCAGTAAGATGTATCGTGGTTTGAAGGATGATTATTATTGGGTGAGGTTGAAAAAGGATGTTGCGGATTTTGTAAGCAAGTGTATGGTTTGCCAACGGGTGAAGGCTGAGAATCAGTTTCCTTCTAGTCTATTACAACCTTTAAGGATACCAGAGTGGAAATGGGAAAGGATTACGATGGATTTTGTGTCTGGTATGCCTTTGACTGCATCTAAGAAGAACTCCATATGGATGACTGTGGATCGTCTTACGAAGTGTGCTCATTTCTTGGCTGTTTATACTACGTACACGTTGGATAAGTTAGTGGAGTTGTAGATTACTGAAATTGTGCATTTGCATGGTGTTCCTAAGTCCATAGTGTCAAATAGAGATATGAGGTTTACATCGAGATTTTGGGAATGTTTACACCAAGCGTTGGGTACGCGTTCGAATTTTAGCACTTCTTATCATCCTTAGATTGATGGACAGTCAGAGAGAGTTATCCAGGTGTTGGAGGACATGTTGAGATGATGTGTGATAGATTTCAATGGTTCTTGGGAAAAGCAAATGCTTTTGGTTGAGTTTTCCTATAATAATAGTTTCCATGCCAGTATACAAATGTCTCCGTATGAGGCCTTGTATGGGAGAAAGTGTAGAACGCCTCTTTGTTGGGCTGAGGCGGGGAAAAAGTTGGTTTCCTTGCCAGATATGCTTAAAGGAACACTTGAGAAACTGAAACTCGTATGTGAGCGGTTGAAGGCTGCATCGGATTCTTAGAAGTCTTACGCGGATTTAAAGTGTAGGTAGAATAAGTTTGTAGTTGGAGATCGCATGTCCTGAAGGTATTGCCTTAGGAAAAGGTGATGAGGTTCGGACATAAGGGAAAGCTTAGTCCGAGGTTTATTAGACCTTATGAGGTTGTGGAACGAGTTGGTCCTGTGGCTTATCGGTTAAGGTTCCGTTCTGAGTTGGAGAAGATCCATTATGTGTTTCATATTTCTATGTAGCGGAGGTATAGATCATATCAATCTCATGTGATGCCAGTTGTAACGCCTAGGTTTTGGGTCTAGATGCATTAAGCTTTGGATCGGGTTTGGAAATAGTTCGAATCTTTTTCAGTGGTTCAGGGAAATCAAGGTTCGCGATAGGATAAAAATAGGACAAAACTGCTAAAATCATGTTTAATAGGTTGGTCAAATCAATTTTACAAAATGAGTTTTGTAAGTGATACATTTTGGGCGGTGACCAAAATGTAAAGTTTTAAAACTATGGAAAATGCAAATTTCAAAAGAGGAGTCAAAATCATAGAATCTTTAGGGAGCTTTTGTGCAATTACAACTTTCCTTAATTTGACATCTATTTTAAAAGAAGTTTAAGTAATTGTTTAAAAAGGGGATTTTATTTATTTATGAAATAAAATCATTAATTTGGAAGTTTCATTTACTTAACTAGATTCTCACTCTTCATTTTCGGCAAAACACCTTTCTAAAGTCTTTTCTCCAAATTTCTCTTCATTTTCTTCAAGAATTGTGAAGCAAAACTTGTCAAATTTAAAGGAAAGCAAGGATTGGAGGTAAATCCTGTTCTCAACCTCTAATCAAGGTTCTTTATTGAAATTCCAAAGAGTTTTCACTCTCAATTGTTGTTTTAACTGTGTTTTGATTATAGTTTTGATTTAAGATCAAAATCTTGCAAAACTAAGGTTTAATTCTTCATTTTCGGAGTGTTGTTGATGAGCTCTGTTTTAGATTGATTATAATTGAGTTTTGAGGTGATTATGATGTTGAAAAAGAGTTTTAATGATTTAGATCCCGAAATTCTTGAGATCCCTGAGTTTTATTGTAACACCCCAATTTTGGGCTTGGATGTTTAGGGTCTGAGCCGGACCGGTCTGAGAAACGGTTCGAATATAAACGGAGGTTTTAGGGAACGCCTAGTTCGGGATGCTTTAAAAATATAGAAAAACATCTGAAAATCCTCATTTAATATATATAAGAGAATGGTGAAATCAATTTTACAAAATAAGGTTTGGAAATACTACATTTCGGTGTAGTGACCAAATTACGATTTTTGCAAAGTTTAGTAGTGACTTCAATTAATTTTTACTTCAATTGATGAGATTTCCATCACTCATTGGTTACTAATTAATCTTGCAACAAATCCTTTTGATTTGCAGATGTTATTTTCATGGAATTTTGCCCAAATCAAGGAGAAATCATCTTTTAGAGGTAAGATTGTTCTTCTCCTCTAAATACTCAGTTCTTTACTGAAATTTCCAAGTTGTCAATCGTTTATTAAAGTTTTATAAATGGTTTTAATGTTAGAAACAAGATTTTGGCTTAAAACTCAAGATTTTGGAAGAGATGTTGAAGATTTTCGTTGCAATTGAATGGGTTCTGTTTTGAGATAGTTCTCTAATTTATTTTGGATGTTAAATGATGTTAGAAATGAGGTTTTATCAATCCAATCCCAAATAGGTTCTGTTTCATAAGTTTTTGTTTATGAAAATGGTTGTTTTGAGGTGTTTTTGGTGTTCAGTTATAGCCGGAGGTATAAGGACGAGTTTAGAGTTGTTTTTTTATGTTAATTGATGTTTAGAAATGTTTAGAAGTGATGGATCTTGGCTGGGTTAAGTTTTGGAAGAGTTTGGAGGTGATTTCGGTTGTGTTTGGTAGCCGAAATGTTGAGTTTAGGTAGAGCACCGAGTTTAGGTGTGTTGGCTGAAGATTTCAATGCATGATGATGCATTAATCCTTTGCTTTGATGAGTCTAAAATAGGGGAGACATCTTCGTACACTTTTGGAGTTGATCCGAAAGCTTAATTGGTGTTTCGGCAAGCAAGAGAAACGAAATCGGTGAGTGCGATTGTGTTTGAAGTCCATGAGGACAAAAATACAAGGTTTGGGGATTTAGGAGAGGTTTCAAACACCTTCCTAAGTCTGGAAGTAAGTATGGTTTGATTTGGTCTCTCTAAAGTGGTGTTTGCCCCTAAAATGCTTTTACATGCTCATGGTTTGAGATTGTTAAATTCCTATTGTTTTTATGCATGTTTTAGAGCATGAGATTTTGCTTGTAGAGATGTCATGAGATGGCATGTTGCATTGAATAGATTTGAGCTTTTGGTTTGAAGCAAAGTATGATTTATGATTTGAAATGTGGTGAGAAAACCTTTGAGTTATATTGCATGAAAAACAATAGGTGAGATGATATTTTAAGTCATTATATTGGCATAGATGTTGAGAAACTTACCGGATATAATTGATCGATCAATAGGATGAGAGTGCACTATAAACTAAAAATTTGTATGTGCTCTTTGAATAAACCAAAGGGAGATATTCCTATGATGGGCATTCCAACGGGTAGGACTTGGTGAAATGCCCAAGCTTTGTGGAGATGAGAGATTCCGCCATGTGAGTACGGTGATGAGAGATTCCACAAGAAGTTGTGTTGCTAGACAAGTGAGTACGGTGATGTGAGATTCCACCGGAAGAGTCTAGTGTAGAAATGTGGTCGCATATCCGAGTATTAATGAGATACTAAATGCCAATATAAATTATGAAATGGTTTTTGTTAGACATGTACCTTTGATGAAATGATTTATGCTATGAGATATGCATATGTGTTTTGTTTAGAAATGCTTTGACAATACAAGCATGTGAATGTCCTTGCCATGAGATTTGCATTGGTTTTAATGCACGAGATAAAATGAAGGTACATGTGATTACAATGAGCTTTGCTTTGAAAGTTTTCTTAGCATGAGAAAGAGATGAGCATGTGGTTTAAAAGCTTTGATGAAAGTGTTTTCTAAAATTGCATAATTGTGTTGGTTTCTTTAGAGCATGCCTCACTTTGCATTTGTGCTTACGCTCTCTTTTACCAATAATGCAGATAATTGAGGTGTTTAAGGGCATCAAGGAAGCTAAGTTCATCCAAGGAAATCCAAGCACATGAATGGTGAAGTTTTCATACACTATTAGTTTTGATAAATTGGCAATGGGAAACTAAGATTGTTTTGGGAGATGTATTAAACTCCCTAAGGTTGTGGCATTTTTGCCTTGGTTGGTTTTAATTGTAAATGACCTTAATTGCTTGTTTGGAGGTTTAATTTCAATATTTGGATTTGATATTAGGAAGCATGCCTCTAGACTTGTGAGTTTTCATGTTTGATGCCAAGAAGGTGTTTAGGAGTTCTAAATATGTACCTTATATGCTTGATGTCTTGTTGGTATGTTTGGAGAGTCTTTTGGATGTGTTTGAATGGGTTCATGCATGAAAAACCAGCAATTGATGCAGTTTCTGGGCAAACCGTATCGAAACACCCTCTAATGTTTCGAAACGGGGGCCTGAAATGACCTTCGTGTTTCGAAACGTTAAAGGATGTTTCGAAACGATTTGGCTACTGGAATGCCACGTTTCGGAACTGATCTTGGAACCAACCCGTGTATCGAAACGATCAACATCGTTTCAATCCAACGTTTCGATACAGCAGGTGGGTGTTTCGAAACAGGTGACCGTTGGGCACAGATTTGAATGGTGCTGAAGTTTGCAAGCTTTACATTTTAGTCCCAAATATTGATGTTGCAATTGCTTGAGTTTGAGATGTCCTTTTAAGATGAAATTTGCCAGAGAAGCATGTAACGTGACTAATTTCATATTGATAACCTTAAAATCAGTAAAGACCTAATTTACAAAAATTAAAATTTGGTCCCTAAACATGTAATAAGTGCAATTGAGTTCATATATGTCATCCGATCACTGTGCCTTTCTCAAATATGTTTTATGAGTACTCACATAGGGATAATGTGTATCTAGACATGATTAAAAAGAAAAAAGGGTTGTGAATCAAGGTTGACATTCGGGTTGACTTTGGTTTTCCCCGTGTAATCTTCGTAGTTCGGGTCAACCATCTAGGCCGAGCTAAGGGGGTTACATTTGGTGGTATCAAAGCTTAGTTCTCGTATAATTGGGATTTGTTATGTGGGTGGTGTATGTGTAATTGCACGATGTGCCTTTTGGGTGAAGGAATGTTCTGTGAATAGTGATGCATGGTTTCAATTGTGACGTGCATGTGATGTTATGCTATGTGGGAGTGTGTTAGGGGATCTCATTGCCAAGTCAAAACTAATGAAAGGAATTGTTTTCAAAAATGAGCTTGAGTACTTGGATTACTTACCTTATTGTGTTTATTGCATTTTTGTCAGTGCATTGTTTTCTTTGTAAATGGGGCCACGTAGAGATATGAGGATGAATACAAGAGCTATGGCCCAGAATGAGAATGATGAGAATGTTGACAATGTTGTGGATCTACCTCATCCTCCTAGTGGTGGGCCATCTGGTGTTGATGGTGGTGCTGGAGTTGGAAATGCTGGTGCTGGTGCTGGGGTCGCTGGACCTGAAGGTGTGCAGGGGCAAGCTGCTCCTGATATGACTGTGTTGATGCAGGCTATTGTTGGAGCTTTCCAGGCAGCAGTAGCTGGAGCTCATGAAGCTGCGCATTAGGATGATGCCAATAGGAGATTGCCTTTGGAACATCTTCCCAGTCTGGGAGAGACTGAGTTCAGAGGTTTATCTCCAGAAGGATATGAGTCTTGGTTGGAAAACTCCAAGAGGATTTTGGGTCAGATGAACTGCAATAATGTGCAGATGCTGGGTTGTGGTGTATCACTGCTGCATGGTGATGCTTACACATGGTGGACGACCGCTATCTCTGGGATGGAGGATGATGAGGTGACTTGGACGTTTTTCCTGAATGCGTTTAAGCGGAAGTATCTGTGTGTGCGATACCTAGATGAGAAGAAAAGAGAATTTATGTCTCTTGTGCAGGGTAGCATGACGGTGGCTGAGTACGAGATTCAGTTTGTCCACCTTAGTCAGTATGCACCTGAGTTGATCCCTAATGAGCGGGAGAGGTGCGAACGATTCCGTTATGGGTTGGTAACGGATGTGAAGACTTTTATGCCTGCGACTGATTATAAAGATTTCGATGTCTTGGTCATTAGAGCCAAAGACATTGAGTCGAATCTTGGTTTGACTAGCCGAGCGGATGGATCTAGCTCTGGGAAAAGAGCGGCTGAACGCGATTATGGTAGAGATCGCAACAAGAGGCATAAGGATAGGAGGCCACGCTTTGATTCTAGGCGTGGAGGTGGTAACCCTGGTAGAGGTCAGCAAGGACCTAAAGCTGTTCAAAGGACTTCTGAGTATAACCATTGTGGTAGACGGCATGGTGGCGAGGGTTGGGGTAACCTTGGTACATGCTGGAATTGTGGAAACCGTGGACATTTGAAGAAGGATTGTCCTCAGCCTTTGAAGGAGGGAAAGGCTTCTGTAACCCCCTTAACCCGGCCCGGACGGTTGACCCGAATTAAGAAAGTCACACGGGGAAAACCAAAGTCAACCCGAAAGTCAACCTTGATTAACGACCCTTTTTTTTCATTTTAATCTTGTCTAGATGCACATTAACCTTAGATGTGATCATGCAAACATCATACCCAAAGATCACAAACATCAGAGATCAAACAGGGACCCAATTGAACAATTTACAACTTTAGGGACCAAATTGTAAATTCTGAAAACTTTAAGGACTTAACAAGATTTTAAGTTACCAACTTAAAATTAATCAGGTTTCATGCTTCTCTACCAAATTTCAGCTCAAACGGACATCCCAAACTCATACAATTGCACAAACAAGTTTCAGGACTAAAATGCAAACATTCTGAAACATTTAACCGCCCATGTCAGCCCCCAACGGTCACCCGTTCCGAAACAGGCAGAGCCCGTTTCGAAACTCGGGGCCGTTCCGCAACGCGTACCGCAACGGGGGTCTGGCAGTAGCCAAACCGTTCCGAAACGGTGGCACCCGTTTCGGACGCCTGGGTTCATGCAAGGCACCTGTTCCGAAACGCCCTGCACAGATTGCAGCATTTTGCTCACTCAAACACACAATTGACCATCCAATCATGCTCCAAAAGCCACCAAACTTTACCAGCATGCAATTTAACATATATAAAACTTGTAAGCATCATCAAATCAACAAATTAACTTCATATGCAAAAAGCCCCAAATCTATAGGCATGCTTCCTACACAAGCAACCATTTAAGCACAAACTTTCCAAATCAATCTCATTATAGCCAATTCATGATTCAGCAACATCAACAACGTTAAAACATACTTGTCCGAACATATACGAACACAAAAACATCAATCCGAGAGATTCTACCCCCATTGCCATTATTAACTATAGCTATTCATCGAGACATACATCTCAATTGGAGTCCACCTTGAATCCCTTGCCTCTCGCTGTCCAAACTTCATGAATCTGCAGTGATGGACAAAAAGGAGCGTAAGCACATAATGCTTAGTGAGGAATGCTCAAAACCAAAACACCATCAATGCAGCGGGTCATTAAATCACTTTAAAAACAAACCCGTTTTGACAAACCAAAGCCATGTTTGAAAACTCCTTTTCAACATCATGCTTAAACCATGCATTGCACATACATAAAACCAAACCTTAGCTTAGCAAGCTAAGAAAACCTTTTCAAAGCACAACTTACAAAATCATCCATTTAACCATTCCATGCATAATCACCATATGCAAAGTTAAATTAAAACCTTGGAAACACTTCCATTTCATATTACCCTTTCATATACTTGAATATCATTTCAAGCAAGAAACCCTTTTAAAACCATTACTCAACAAACCAACACATGCATTAAACCAAAGGCAACTTATTTGAACCACAACATCATCATCACATGCCTTTAAAACAAGCCTTAACAAGACTCCAATGCATTAAAGAGATTTCATGTACACATGCATCATTTATCAAATGATAATCAACACTTGTTCAACTTAACAAGTAAACATGCATTCACAAGCATTATACACTTTTCATGCAACCATGCATCTTTTCAAGCATCTCATGCTTCTTTATAATTAAGAACATTACATTGGCTTCCAAGTGATCAACCACATCCACTTTTCAACTCAACACCCGATCGGATACGCGGATTCCGAGCGTTGTCCCTACGCTCCATACACCCTACCAATCCAAGGTCTCCCAAATGGACTTTTAAACACCATTTGACCTTACAAGCCTAAAGTTCCCATGTATGGACTTTTAAACACCATACAACCTTAGCTTTTCCCGAGGTTCCCATGCATGGACTTTTAAACACCATACAACCTCAACATGCACAAGGTTCCCATGTATGGACTTTGAAACACCATACAACCTTTGCATAACCGATTGGTAGTTGTATAACATCACTAACGAGATCCGGGACACCCCACACAAGATCCACACATGGTCTTACACCGCCATTGTGATCTTAACAAGCACAAGGTTCCCATATATGGACTTTTAAACACCATATAACCTTTGCTCAACCAAGGTCCTCGAATGGGCAACACCTCCATTATGACCTTAACCATCTCGTTAGGATACTTGAAGGGAGTTTACCGGTCCACTCTTGACCACTCCACCTCCAAGGCGACTTAATTCACGGTGCACCCAATCCTATAGACGGCTAACTATATCCGATCAACGAACCAAGAACCACTTTCATCACTTGCCAACATAATCATCTTACCATGATAATCCAATGATTCACATACATAGCCAATATGCTAAAACCATTACCACATTAGTCAAATTATTCACATGCATAACTAATATGCAAAAAGTATCATTTACCATCATCAATTCACTGTTTTAAAGCATCACACAAAGCCATTGATCAACATGCAACACTATGCATCAAAATCACAATTTCCATGTACAAAACCAAGGATCTCTTACCTTGAGCATCCTTCTCAAATGGCTTTCAAAACCATCATTAAACCATGCTAAAATTATGCTTTCAAAACAGATTTAAACCATGCAAAACACATGCATTTCAATCATCAACCTCAATTGCTTAAAAGCCAAATCACAACACAATTCAAGAGCGAAAATCCATTCACTTACTCTTGAGCTTAGCAAAGTTGTTTAGACTTAAACTAAGCTCCCAAAACCTTCAAACCTTGGTTTAAAAGCTGAAAACCCAACTTCACTCACCGATACATAAAACAAGGCTAGCCAACAAGCCTTCCAAGCATCCGAAAACCTTCCGCAACACCTTCAAAGCTCACGGATCAAACTCCCCTGTTTCAAGCACACAACAACAGAGGATTAATGCATCATTATGCATTAAAAACACCAGCAACAAGACTCAACTCGCTGCTCATCCCAAATCCAACAATTTGGCTACCAAACACAACCGAAATCACCTCCAAACACTTCCAAAACTTAACCCAGCAAAGATCCATCACTTCTAACCATTTTTAAACATCAATTAACATCCAAAATGATCACAAACACGTCCTTATACCTCCAGGTATAACAGATCACCAAAAACACTCCAAAAACAACCAAAAACTCAAGCCAAACTTAGGAAATTCAACCTATCCGGGATTGCATTAATTAAACCTCAACTTCTAATCAATTTAGCATTCATTTAACATCATTTTGACACTTCAAAACACTGCCCAAACAGATCACACGAAAATTCCACCAAAAATCACCAAATCTTGCATTTTGCCAAAATCAAGATTTCAATTGAAAAACCATTAACAAAACACAAATCAAGGATTGAGAACTTAGGAATTTCAGTAAAGAACTGATAGTTTAGAGGAGAAGGACGTTCTTACCTCCAAACTTGAATTTCTCCTTTTTAGAGCCAAAAAGCTTGATGAAACAACTTGCAAATTGAGAGGTTTTATTGATGAAATGATTAGGAATCAAAAGAGTGTTGAAATGAGTGATTTAGATGCCAAAAACAGAGAAGAAAATCTGGAGGAATGTGTTTGGGTGGAGAGAAAATGAGAGAAAGGGAAAATTGAGAGAAATAGAAAAGTTAGTTAAGAAATGGTAAAAATGATTTCCCTCCACATTTCATAATCTTTAAAATCAGAATAAAGCCTTAAAATATCTTAGAAAAATCTGGAGAAACTCTTTTGGAATAATAGCTCCTTAAAGATTCAAAGTTTCAATCCTTTATAAAACAGTCACGCAACTTTCAAAAATTACATTTTGGTCACTAGCCAAAATGTCAACCTTCCAAACTTCATTTTCCAAAATTGATTTCACAGTTCACTTAATTATATTAAAAGATGATTTTAGAACATTTTTCCATATTTTTAATGCAACCCGAACTAGGCTTTCCTAAATTCACTCTTATATATTCGATCAGCACTTTGACCGAACCGGTCAACGCCCAAAACTTCTGAGCCCAAAACCGGGGCGTTACAACTCTCCCCCCCTTAGGAAATTTCCTCCTCGAAATTTCAACCGGCGAAAAGAGAACAACAACCTTCCCAAAGCAACACACAAGGCAACACAAAAGCCTCAACCAACACTGACTACCATCCACACAAAACCTCCACCAAACTTAGCACCTCCACACACTGTTCACAAAATCCAGAACACTCAAAGATAGCCACAACTTAACCTTTCACATACCTGGACTGTACACAGCCCCAACCTCAACCTGAAGAACCTCAACTTTTACAGCACACCACACTGTAACACACAACTTCCAAGACTTGTTTACACAGTGACAACAACCAATCCAAAACAGCCACTATGCAAACCTTTCTGCTTCTAAAACTCTTGCAAACTCCCAAACCTCTTCCAAGGATTTTCCCAACAAGCAAAAATCTTTAAGCATCAACTGCTTACCCAAACTCCTCAACGAATGCTGATAATCCTTCACATCTGCCGCTAACATTACCATAACGACTCACCAGGACTACTCACCCAGATTCCAAAAATTACATTACCACCCCAACTTGAATCCGTCAGCCGTTCCACACACCACCAGCTGACTACAAACGGAACTTCCTTAACCACAATCAGCCAACCACCTCTCACAAGAACCCAACAACCAACAAAAACCTTCGATCATTCATAATCCTTCCACTTCAAACTTCAACCATAACACTTGTCTTACCAGAACATCGCTTAACCAAAACACACATAACAGCTCTTCAACTCCTCAAAGGTTACTAAGAACCAGCACTTACAAACACAACCCTTCCACAACAACTTAAACACTAAGCTACTTCAGCACTTGAAAACACAACCGTTAAACAGCAACATCACTTAGCACCAAGGAGCTACCCCTTCCACTTAGCTATTCAAACCACTTAACCGATTCTAACCTCAACCGGTACTCCTCACCACCAAACCACTAAACTCTCTGAGCATCAAACACTATCCTTCTACCACAGGCTACACCACTCTCACCATTGCTAGTAACTAGCTTAATATTACTTCTAACTCTCACTCAGCACCAAAACAACCTCTAAAAACCTATCATCCAAACCAACCACCACACTAACAGATTCGATTAGTTATTAGCGAGTGTGAACATCGTATGCATGATCACCAACATGTCCTATCAATGCCTGATGTTCATGTATGCAAAACCTCTAATGTCATGCCACATGTATGCATGGACCAACATATATAATATAGCATATAACAATGATTTTAACTGTGCATGAATGCCAGTTCACACCCTCCAATAACATCCTCAAAATCCGTCTAAAAACAACCTCCCAACTCACTCATAACTTATCTAACTCCATCATACCAACAACCATTAACCACAAGATACTCACTAAACCTTCTTCACACCAAAGACGTTTCCAAACAACTACCATTACCCTAAACATGCTAGCAACAAGACTAAACTTACCACGCAAGGAAAACCATCAGAACCCAAACTAAGGTAACTAGAGCAAAGATTACTTAACAAGGTTACCTGAAAACACAACACCTCCCTGAAGCTTCATCAGACGAGCTCTCTTCCTTGCGGAACCATCATCCTCCTGCGGCACAACTGCAGCACCAGCTAACACACCAGGGTCACCACCAACTCCTTGCGGTAAGGAACCTTGGCTGTTCCGAGACAACCTCAAACAATCACGTCTCATGTGTCCAGTAGACCCACATTTCCAGCAACTCTCTTTTCCCAAACTCTTCACAACCTTCTGCTCTTTCTGCCACTTCTGAACCTTGCCTCGGCCGTGCCCACGACCTTTCAGAGACCCATTGGCTAACACTGAAGCTGATTTCACCCCAAGAGGACAATCACGCTTCACATGCACTTTAGAACCACAATTCCAACAAGCACCCGCGCCCCAACAACCTGCCACATGGCGCCTTTCACAACGGTCACACACCGGTGGCTGAGCTTCCACCCCTTGCTCAAGCAACACTTGCTCCACAACAGCACTATCTCCACCTTGCTCAATCCTTGGAAATTCCCTTCCAAGATACCTTTCACAAAAAGCATATACAAAGAAATCCCAATCCATATCAGGAACATGTGACGCCACCGCCACAGATGTCCACCAGACACACACATCCTCCAACATCAGAGAAACAACACTCCCCAGCGTACAGGCATAATCACAGCCTTCCTGATCCAAGATCAGAATCACACTGGCCAACCAGGCCTCAAACATCTCCGGTGAAGAACCATGATACTCTACAGCACCCAAATCAAGCAAACGTTGCTTCAACAAACCCACACATTCCACAGCCAGCACATCCACTGACCATACCTTTACCACAGCCTGAGATGTTCCCAACACCTCCTGCTCAACAGATGATGAACTCTTCATCACAGAACCAGCTCCTTTCCCTTGCCTTACCACCTCAACTCCAGGCACAGAAGACTGAGACAAAACACCTCTACAAAAGGGTGAATTCCATGCCCTAACAACCTGTCCCAAGGCAGCAACCACCTTACCCAACTGCCATTCTTCCATCGACTTTGCCATACTACTAACAACAACAACAAACAATCACAACAAGCAAACAAACCAGTTAGACCAGCATTAAGCAAGGATTCAAACTCCAACTCCAAATAACACAATATCTATATTAATAAGGCAATGGTTATCCCGAATCCTCCGCTTTACATGACATAACAGTCATCACAAACATGTATATCACAACATCAAACATATCAAACAACATACTTTGATCATGCTTACATCAAACAGCATCCATTTGCATCAGGATATTATCAACATAACATACTCATTACACTTCCATCATGCATAACATCAGTTCACAGCATCAGCACATTTCCACATAAACTCGACCAAGATTCATAACCATAAAGCATGCTTGCAACATCATTAACTTGCTCAGAAACATCAACAATTTACTCAAAAACATCAACAACATACTCAGAAACACGTGTTTCAACCAACTTTCAACCACACATCAAGGTAAACATCAAACACACATCACAACAGCTTACCGTTTTCCCCAAGCATTCGCAACTCAGCTCTGATACCACCAAATGTAACCCCCTTAACCCGGCCCGGACGGTTGACCCGAATTAAGAAAGTCACACGGGGAAAACCAAAGTCAACCCGAAAGTCAACCTTGATTAACGACCTTTTTTTTCTTTTTAATCTTGTCTAGATGCACATTAACCTTAGATGTGATCATGCAAACAGCATACCCAAAGATCACAAACATCAGAGATCAAACAGGGACCCAATTGAACAATTTACAACTTTAGGGACCAAATTGTAAATTCTGAAAACTTTACGGACTTAACCAAATTTTAAGTTACCAACTTAAAATTAATCAGGTTTCATGCTTCTCTGCCAAATTTCAGAGCTCAAACGGACATCCCAAACTCATACAATTGCACAAACAAGTTTCAGGACTAAAATGCAAACATTCTGAAACATTTAACCGCCCATGTCAGCCCCCAACGGTCACCCGTTCCGAAACAGGCAGAGCCCGTTTCGAAACTCGGGGCCGTTCCGCAACGCGTACCGCAACGGGGGTCTGGCAGTAGCCAAACCGTTCCGGAACGGTGGCACCCGTTTCGGACGCCTGGGTTCATGCAAGGCACCTGTTTCGAAACGGTGTCAACTGTTCCGAAACGCCCTGCACAGATTGCAGCATTTTGCTCACTCAAACACACAATTGACCATCCAATCATGCTCCAAAAGCCACCAAACTTTACCAGCATGCAATTTAACATATATAAAACTTGTAAGCATCATCAAATCAACAAATTAACTTCATATGCAAAAAGCCCCAAATCTATAGGCATGCTTCCTACACAAGCAACCATTTAAGCACAAACTTTCCAAATCAATCTCATTATAGCCAATTCATGATTCAGCAACATCAACAACGTTAAAACATACTTGTCCGAACATATACGAACACAAAAACATCAATCCGAGAGATTCTACCCCCATTGCCATTATTAACTATAGCTATTCATCGAGACATACATCTTAATTGGAGTCCACCTTGAGTCCCTTGCCTCTCGCTGTCCAAACTTCACGAATCTGCATTGATGGACAAAAAGGAGCGTAAGCACATAATGCTTAGTGAGGAATGCTCAAAACCAAAACACCATCAATGCAGCGGGTCATTAAATCACTTTAAAAACAAACCCGTTTTGACAAACCAAAGCCATGTTTGAAAACTTCTTTTCAACATCATGCTTAAACCATGCATTGCACATACATAAAACCAAACCTTAGCTTAGCAAGCTAAGAAAACCTTTTCAAAGCACAACTTACAAAATCATCCATTTAACCATTCCATGCATAAACACCATATGCAAAGTTAAATCAAAACCTTGGAAACACTTCCATTTCATATTACCCTTTCATATACTTGAATATCATTTCAAGCAAGAAACCCTTTTAAAACCATTACTCAACAAACCAACACATGCATTAAACCAAAGGCAACTTATTTGAACCACAACATCATCATCACATGCCTTTAAAACAAGCCTTAACAAGACTCCAATGCATTAAAGAGATTTCATGTACACATGCATCATTTATCAAATGATAATCAACACTTGTTCAACTTAACAAGTAAACATGCATTCACAAGCATTATACACTTTTCATGCAACCATCCATCTTTTCAAGCATCTCATGCTTCTTTATAATTAAGAACATTACATTGGCTTCCAAGTGATCAACCACATCCACTTTTCAACTCAACACCCGATCGGATACGCGGATTTCGAGCGTTGTCCCTATGCTCCATACACCCTACCAATCCAAGGTCTCCCAAATGGACTTTTAAACACCATTTGACCTTACAAGCCTAAAGTTCCCATGTATGGACTTTTAAACACCATACAACCTTAGCTTTTCCCGAGGTTCCCATGCATGGACTTGTAAACACTATACAACCTAAACATGCACAAGGTTCCCATGTATGGACTTTGAAACACCATACAACCTTTGCATAACCGATTGGTAGTTGTATAACATCACTAACGAGATCCGGGACACCGCACACAAGATCCACACATGGTCTTACACCGCCATTGTGATCTTAACAAGCACAAGGTTCCCATATATGGACTTTTAAACACCATATAACCTTTGCTCAACCAAGGTCCTCGAATGGGCAACACCTCCATTATGACCTTAACCATCTCGTTAGGATACTTGAAGGGAGTTTACCGGTCCACTCTTGACCACTCCACCTCCAAGGCGACTTAATTCACGGTGCACCCAATCCTATAGCCGGCTAACTATATCCGATCAACGAACCAAGAACCACTTTCATCACTTGCCAACATAATCATCTTACCATGATAATCCAATGATTCACATACATAGCCAATATGCTAAAACCATTACCACATTAGTCCAATTATTCACATGCATAACCAATATGCAAAAAGTATCATTTACCATCATCAATTCACTGTTTTAAAGCATCACATAAAGCCATTGATCAACATGCAACACTATGCATCAAAATCACAATTTCCATGTACAAAACCAAGGATCTCTTACCTTGAGCATCCTTCTCAAATGGCTTTCAAAACCAGCATTAAACCATGTTAAAATTATGCTTTCAAAACAGATTTAAACCATGCAAAACACATGCATTTCAATCATCAACCTCAATTGCTTAAAAGCCAAATCACAACACAATTCAAGAGCGAAAATCCATTCACTTACTCTTGAGCTTAGCAAAGTTGTTTAGACTTAAACTAAGCTCCCAAAACCTTCAAACCTTGGTTTAAAAGCTTAAAACCCAACTTCACTCACCGATACATAAAACAAGGCTAGCCAACTAGCCTTCCAAGCATCCGAAAACCTTCCGCAACACCTTCAAAGCTCACGGATCAAACTCCCCTGTTTCAAGCACACAACAACAGAGGATTAATGCATCATTATGCATTAAAAACACCAGCAACAAGACTCAACTCGCTGCTCATCCCAAATCAAACAATTTGGCTACCAAACACAACCGAAATCACCTCCAAACACTTCCAAAACTTAACCCAGCCAAGATCCATCACTTCTAACCATTTTTAAACATCAATTAACATCCAAAATGATCACAAACACGTCCTTATACCTCCAGGTATAACAGATCACCAAAAACACTCCAAAAACAACCAAAAACTCAAGCCAAACTTAGGAAATTCAACCTATCCGGGATTGCATTAATTAAACCTCAACTTCTAATCAATTTAGCATTCATTTAACATCATTTTTACACTTCAAAACACTGCCCAAAAAGATCAGACGAAAATTCCACCAAAAATCACCAAATCTTGCATTTTAAGCCAAAATCAAGATTTCAATTGAAAAACCATTAACAAAACACAAATCAAGGATTGAGAACTTAGGAATTTCAGTAAAGAACTGATAGTTTAGAGGAGAAGGACGTTCTTACCTCCAAACTTGAATTTCTCCTTTTTAGAGCCAAAAAGCTTGATGAAACAACTTGCAAATTGAGAGGTTTTGTTGATGAGATGTTTAGGAATCAAAAGAGAGGTGAAATGTGTGATTTAGATGCCAAAATCAGAGAAGGAAATCTGGAGAAATGTGTTTGGGTGGAGAGAAAATGAGAGAAAAGGAAAATTGAGAGAAAATGGAAAATTAGTGAGAAAATGGTTAAAATGATTTCCCTCCACATTTCATAAACTTAAAAATCAGAATAAAGCCTTAAAATATCTTAGAAAAATCTGGAGAAATCCTTTTTCGAATAATAGCTCCTTAAAGATTTAAAGTTTCAATCCTTTATAAAACTGTCCCGCAACTTTCAAAAATTACATTTTGGTCACTAACCAAAATGTCAACCTTCCGAACCTCATTTTCCAAAATTGATTTCACAGTTCACCTTTATATATTAAAATATGATTTTAGAATATTTTTCCATATTTTTAATGCAACCCGAACTAGGCTTTCCTAAATTCACTCTTATATATTCGACCAGCACTTTGACCGAACCGGTCAACGCCCAAAACTTCTGAGCCCAACACCGGGGCGTTACAGCTTCGGTGAGAGCAGCTGAGCCACAGAGAGGCCGTGGACGCGGTCGTGGTAATTTTCAACGCAGAGATGATAGTGGGAGGAATGTAGCACATGTTGTGGTTGTTCAACCTGAGGGTGGTGGTCAGGCTCGAGTGTATGCTAATCGTGAGGGAAGGAATGATACGGATGTGATCGCATGTACTTTTACTTTGCAACCCTTATCATTACTTTCTTTGGTTGATTGTGGATCTACAGACTCGTACATATTGCGTAAACATGCTCAAATGCTTGGTTTACCTGTTGAGTCTTTGGATGTTGGTATGAGTGTGACTAGTTTCTTTGGTGAGACAGTTTTAACGCGAAAGTTGTATAGAAGATGTCCCTTGAAAGTGCAAAACCATGTTTTTATTGTTGATCTCATGGAATTGCCATTCTATGGTTTTGATGTAATCCTTGGTATGGATTGGAATGTTAAGCATCGAGCTATAGTGGATTTTGAGAGCAAGCGAGTTTCGCTGAAACTTGCGGATGATTACGAAGTGGTGGTTGGTGAGAATGTGAAGTTTCTTGCCAATGTGGTGTCTATATTAGAAGCGAGTCGAATGATGAGGCAAGGTTGCGAGGCTTACCTAGCCTTTGTGATGAATCCCAGTTCAAAGGAGTTGCGCGTTCAGGATATCAGAACTGTACGAGAGTGTCCTAGAGTGTTTCCAGAGGAGTTGACTGGATTGCCGCCTAGTCGTGAGGTGGCGTTTGGAATTGAGCTGTATGAAAACACAACTCCGGTGTCCATTGCTCCCTATCGCATGTCACCTAATGAGTTGAAGGAGTTGAAGACGCAACTTCAGGAGTTGCTTGACCGTGGTTTCATTCGGCCTAGTGTGTCACCGTGGGGTGCACCGATCTTGTTTGTGAAGAAGAAGGATGTCACTATGAGAATGTGCATTGTTTATCGTCAGCTGAACAAGTTGACTATCAAGAATAGGTATCCTTTTCCGAGGATTGATGATCTTTTTGATCAGTTTCGGGCAGCAGCTGCGTTCTTTAAGATTGACTTAAGGTCGAGATATTACCAGCTTAAGGAGAAAGATGTGGATGTGCCAAAAACAGCCTTTAGGACGAGCTATGGGCATTATGAGTTCCTTGTAATGCCGTTTGGCTTGACAAATGCTCCTGCTGTTTTCATGGACATGATGAATAGAGTGTTCCATGAATACTTGGACAAGTTTGTTGTGGTGTTCATTGACGATATCCTTGCGTACTCTCGTACCGAGGAGGAGCATGAAGGTCATTTGAGGGTTGTCTTGTAAGCGCTTCTGGAAAATCAGCTTTATGCTAAGCTGAGCAAGTGTGAGTTTTGGCTAAAGGAAGTTGTGTTCCTTGGTCATGTGGTTTCGGCTGAGGGGATTCATGTTGATCCTCAGAAGATTGAGGCGGTTATGAATTGGAAGCCTTCTAAGTCCGTTCATGAAGTCCGTAGTTTCCTTGGGTTGGCAGCATATTATCAGAGGTTTGTGGATGGATTTTCAAAGATTGCTGCACCTTTGACGAAGTTGTTGCAAAAAGATGTCAAGTATGAGTGAACGGAAGCAAGATAACAAGCTTTTGAGAAGCTTAAGGCAGCTTTGACGCAAGCTCCTATCTTTGTTCAACCTGAATCAGGAAAAGAGTTTGTGTTGTACACTAACGCATCCTACGTTGGTTTGGGGTGTGTGCTAATGCAAGAGGGTAAGGTGGAGGCTTATGCATCGAGACAGTTGAAGGTGCATGAGCGCAATTATCCTACGCATAATATTGAGTTAGCTGCAGTGGTTTTTGCTTTGAAGATTTGGAGACATTATTTGTATGGTGAGAAGTGTACTCTATACACGGATCACAAGAGTTTGAAGTATCTGATGTCTCAGAAGGAGTTGAATCTTAGGCGATGACGTTGGCTGGTGTTGCTAAAAGATTATGATCTGACGATCGAGTACCATCCGGGAAAAGCTAATGTTGTGGCGGATGCCTTGAGCAGGAAGGTGGCGGTGGAGTTAAGGGCTATGTTTGCCAGCTTGAGTATTTCGTAAGATGGAGGTCTTGTGGCAGAATTGCAAGTGAAACCATCTCTAGTTCAGTTGATAAAGGATAAACAGTTGTTGGATGATTCTTTGGTGCCACATGTTCAGGATATTGCTGAGGATAGACCATCGAATTTTTGTTTTAATGATGATGGAGTTCTATGTTTTGGGAGACGGATAGTGGTGCCGGTTGATACAGAGTTGAGGCGTACTTTTCTGACTGAAGCTCATAGTAGTCCTTTTTCTATGCACCCTGGTAGTACAAAGATGTATCGTGATCTGAAGGATGAGTACTATTGGGTGGGTTTGAAGAAAGATGTTGCAGAATATGTGGGTAAGTGTATGGTTTGTCAGTGGGTTAAGGCTGAGCATCATTTTCCTTCAGGGATGTTGCAACCGTTGAAGATTCCTGAATGGAAGTGGGAAAGAATTACCGTGGACTTTGTTTCTGGTTTGCCTTTGTCGCCGTCGAAGAAGAATTCCGTGTGGGTGATTGTGGATCGCCTTATGAAGTGTGCGCATTTCTTACCTGTGCATACCACATATACTTTGGATAAGCTTGCAGAGTTGTACATTGCTGAGATTGTGCGTCTTCATGGTGTGCCAAAATCTATAGTGTCGGATAGAGATTAGAGGTTTACGTCGCGTTTTTGGGAATGTTTGCATCAAGCTTTTGGTACGCGGCTGAATTTCAATACCTCTTATCATCCGCAATCGGATGGTCAGTCTGAGCGTGTTATCCAAGTGCTTGAGGATATGTTGAGGTGCTGCGTGATTGAGTTTGAAGGCTCTTGGGAGAAGCATATGCCTTTGGTGGAGTTTGCTTATAACAATAGCTACCAGGAAAGTATTCAAATGGCACCTTATGAAGCCTTGTATTGGAGGAAGTGCATAACTCCTCTTTGCTGGGCTGAAACAGGTCAGAAGTTGGTCTCGATGCCAGCTTTATTGAAAGGAACCACCGAGAAGGGGAAACTCATTTGTGAGCGGTTGAAGGCAGCTTCTGATCGACAAAAGTCTTACGCGGATTTGAAGCGTACGGAGATTGAGTTTGCGGTGGGTGATCGTGTGTTTTTGAGGTTTCGCCTTGGAAGAAGGGGATGAGATTTGGCTGGAAGGGTAAGTTGAGCCCTAGGTATATTGGACCATACTAGGTGATTGAACGTGTGGGTCATGTTGCGTACAAGCTGAGGTTACCGCAAGAGTTAGAGAAGATACATGATGTGTTTCATGTCTCTATGCTTCGGAGGTATAGATCGAATCCTTCGCATGTTATGCTTGTGGAGGAAGTGGAGTTGAATCCAGATTTGACCTATGATGAGGAGCCGGTTGAGATTATTGATTCGGACAATAAAGTTCTTCGAGGTAAGACCATTGAGTTGGTTAAGGTGTTGTGGAGGCATCGTGGTGTTGAGGAAGCCACATGGGAAAGAAAAGATGACATGGCGAAGCAGTTTCCTTACCTTTTTCCTCCAGGTAAATTTCGAGGATGAAATTTCTTAAGAGGGGGAGAGTTGTAACACCTCAATTTTGGGCTTGGAAGTTTAGGGTCTGAGCCGGACCGGTCTAATAAACAGTTCAAATACAAAAGGTGGTTTTAGGGAACGCCTAGTTCAGGATGCTTTAAAAATATAGAAAAATATCTAAAAATCCTCATTTAATATATATAAGAGAGTGGCGAAATAAATTATACAATATAAGGTTTTGAAATACTACATTTTGGTGTAGTGACCAAATTGCTATTTTTGCAAACTTTAGTAGTGATTGTTTTGTAAAGGATTCAAACTTTGAATCTTTAAGAAGCTAATTTACCCAAAATGTTTTTCTCCAGATTTTTCCTTAATTTGGGTGATTTAATTAATGATTTAATTAAATAAAAGAAAGGTGAAAGCTACTTTTTGACTTTCATAACTACCTTTCTCTAATTTTCTCTCATTCATTTTTCTCTCAAAATCCTATCATCCAAACACCTTTTCTCCAGCAAAATTCACTTTGATTTTTACTTCAATTGATGAGATTTCCATCACTCATTGGTTCCTAATTAATCTTGCAACAAATCCTTTTGATTTCCACATTGTATTTTCATGGAATTTTGCCCAAATCAAGGAGAAATCATCTTTTAGAGGGTAAGATTGTTCTTCTCCTCTAAATACTCAGTTCTTTACTAAAATTCCCAAGTTGTTAATCCTTTATTAAAGTTTTATAAATGGTTTTAATGTTAGAAACAAGATTTTCATTGTAATTGAATGGGCTCTATTTTGAGATAGTTCTATAATTTGTTTTGGATGTTAAATGATGTTAGAGATGAGGTTTTATCATTCCAATCCCGAATAGGTTGTGTTTCCTAAGTTTTTGCTTATGAAAATGGTGGTTTTTGAGGTGTTTTTGGTGTTCTGTTATAGCTGGAGGTATAAGGACGAGTTTAGAGTTGTTTTTTATGTTAATTGATGTTTAGAAATGTTTAGAAGTGATGGATCTTGGCTGGGTTATGTTTTGGAAGAGTTTGGAGGTGATTTCGGTTGTGTTTGGTAGCCGAAATGTTGAGTTTAGGTAGAGCAGCGAGTTTAGGAGTGTTGGCTGAAGATTTCAATGCATGATGATGCATTAATCCTCTGCTTTGATGAGTCTAAAATAGTAGAGACATCTTCGGACACTTTTGGAGTTGATCTAGAAGCTTAATCGGTGTTTCGGCAAGCAAGCGAAACGAAATCGGTGAGTGCGATTGTGTTTGAAGTCCATGAGGAAAAAAATACAAGGTTTGGGGATTTAGGAGAGGTTTGAAACACCTTCCTAAGTCCGGATGTAAGTATGGTTTGATTTGGTCTCTCTAAAGTGGTGTTTGCCCCTAAAATGCTTTTACATGCTCATGGTTTGAAATTGTTAAATTCCTACTGTTTTTATGCATGTTTTAGAGCATGAGATTATGCTTGTAGAGATGTCATGAGATGGCATTTTGCGTTGAATAGATTTGAGCTTTTGGTTTGAAACAAAGTAGGATTTATGATTTGAAATGTGGTGAGAAAACCTTTGAGTTATTTTGCATGAAAAACAGTAGGTGAGATGATATTTTAACTCATTATATTGGCATAGATGTTCAGAAACTTACCGGATATAATTGATCGATCAACAGGATGAGAGCGCACTATAAACTAAAAATTCGTACGTGCTCTTTGGTTAAGCCAAAGGGAGATATTCCGATGATGGGCATTCCATCGGGTAAGACTTGGTGAAATACCCAAGCTTTGTGGCGATGAGAGATTCCGCCATGTGAGTACGGTGATGAGAGATTCCTCCGAAAGTTATGTTGCTAGACAAGTGAGTACGATGATGTGAGATTCCACCGAAAGAGTCTAGTGTAGAAATGTGTCTGCATATCCAAGTATTAATGAGATACTAAATGCCAATATAAATGATGAAATGGTTTTTGTTACACATGTACCTTTGATGAAATGATTTATGCTATGAGATATGCATATGTGTTTTGTTTAGAAATGCTTTGACAATACAAGCATGTGAATGGCCTTTCCATGAAATTTGCATTGGTTTTAATGCATGAGATAGAATGAAGGTACATGTGATTTCAATGAGCTTTACTTTCAAAGTTTTCCAAGCATGAGAAAGAGATGAGCATGTGGTTTAAAAGCTTTGATGAAAGTGTTTTCTAAAATTGCATTATTGTGTTGGTTTCTTTAGAGCATGCCTCACTAAGCATTTGTTCTTACGCTCTCTTTTACCAATAATGCATATAGTTGAGGTTTTTAAGGGCATCAAGGAAGCTAAGTTCATCCAAGGAAATCCAAGCTCACGTATGGTGAAGTTTTCATACACTATTAGTTTTGATAAATTGGCAATGGGAAACTAAGTTTGTTTGGGGAGATGTATTAAACTCCCTAAGGTTGTGGCATGTTTGCCTTCGTTGGTTTGAATTGTAAATGGCCTTAATTGCTTGTTTGGAGGTTTGATTTCCCTATTTGGATTTGATATTAGTAAGCATGCCTCTAGACATGTGAGTTTTTAAGTTTGATGCTGTGAAGGTGTTTAGGAGTTCTAAATATGTACCTTATATGCTTGATGACTTGTTGGTATGTTTGTAGAGTCTTTTGGATGTGTTTGAATGGGTTCATGCATGAAAAACCAGCAATTGATGCAGTTTATGGGCAAACCGTATCGAAACACCCTCTAGTGTTTCGAAACGGGGGCCTGAAATGGCCTTCGTGTTTCGAAACGCTAAAGGATGTTTCGAAACGATTTGGCTACTAGAATGCCACGTTTCTGAAGTGGTCTTGGAACCAACCCACGTATCGAAACGGTCAACACCATTTCGATCCAACGTTTCGATACAGCAGGTGGGTGTTACGAAACAAGTGACCGTTGGGCACAGATTTGAATGGTGCTGAAGTTTGCAAGCTTTACATTTTAGTCCCAAATATTGATGTTGCAATTGCTTGAGTTTGAGATGTCCTTTTAAGATGAAATTTGGCAGAGAAGCATGTAACGTGACTAATTTCATATTGGTAACCTTAAAATCAGTAAATACCTTCTAATTTATAGAAATTACAATTTGGTCCCTACACTTGTAATAAGTGCAATTGAGTTCCTATATGTCATCCGATCGATGTGCCTTTCTCAAATATGTTTTATGAGTACTCACTTAGGGATAATGTGTATCTAGACAAGATTAAAAAGAAAAAAGGGTTGTGAATCTAGGTTGACTTTCGTGTTGACTTTGGTTTTCCCCATGTAATCTTCGTAGTTCGGGTCAACCATCTAGGACGGGCTAAGGGGGTTAGATTTATGATAGTTTTAGTTATGTTTTTGAAGTGATTTGATGGTAAAATTAATTCTGGAGATATATGGAAGGTTTTATTTTGTTTTTTGATGTGATTTGATGAAAATTAATGATAGGAAGTGTTGATTGTTGGCTGCGCAAGGTTTAGGAAGCAATCAAATGGGTTTTCAGTTGTTTTAGATGGGTAAATTAATGTTATTTTGTTGGGCAATGAGTTTGTGTTTAGTTGCTGGAGTTAGAATTCATATTAATGCATTGGATCTCTATTTTTGATGATCTAAAAGCAGGGGATATTGATCTGGAAGCTAGCGAAGCGATTTTGGAAGCTTCGGTCGAGTGATCTTCGCGTTGGCACGTGAAGTTTCGGGTATCAGTCAGTGGATGTGTTTTAATGCTTTGTTAAGCTTGGATACGAGGTGTTGGGAGGTTAGTGTAAGCTTGAAACGCTTAGCTAATCTCAGAAGTAAGTATGGTTACTTGAATTCTCAGATTTCGATTTGAAATGGACTCCATGGTTTATCATGCTCATGTTTTGATAATGGTTGTTACTCACTGTTATGCATGGTTTTAAGCATGGTTTTGCTTGTGTTTATCCCATGAAAAAGTTTGGCTTGATACAAGATGATATGATCTTGTATGTGATGGATTTGTTATTTAAAAGCATGTTTAATTTTGGGATATTGGATGATTTTTAATGTTGCATTGTAAGCAGTGAGTTAACATGCTTTTATGGGTATGTTGGCAAGTGAATGAACTATTTTTAATATACGGATATGTTGGTCAACCAATAGGATATGTGTGCACTATAATCTATAAATCGTATGTGTGTCTAACTACTTAACGTAACAGGGGTGAGCCTATTACGGGTGGTAGAGGTGAGTCTATCACTATGGGTTTAGGGTGAGCCTAATTCCATCTGTAGACATTAAGATGGATGTGAGCCCATTTTTGAGTGATAGAGGTGAGTCTATCATAACGTATAGCGGTGAACCTATACAAGTCTTTGTAACCGATATTGTTTGTGAAAGTGAACGAGGTGAGTCGATCACAACGGATAGGGGTGAGCCTATGTCGGGATGTTCTAAGCTAATATATGTGTTTATTGTTCCACATGTATCATGATTATAATGAATGCATAATGGATTATTGTGTATGAGATGCTTTATGATAAGATGTTGCACAGGACAAATCTATGCATGTGAATTAAGCAAGTGAGGCTTAATGTGGATTTGCATTGTGAACAATGCATGTGGCTAATGATACAAGTGGAACATGGTTAAAGAATGGTTTGCTATGGTTTTGAAAGCTTGAATTGAGAATGAGCATGATATGGTTTCAACTTGTGGTTTAAAAACTGCACTGTTGACGTGTTTTGGGCTTTCCCTCACCAAGAAAGAGTGCTTATGCTCATTTTCCAACAATGCATATAACTAAGTTTGATGGCTGAGGAGTAGGAAGTGAGAGCACCTTATTCGTCACTCAAACTCAAGTATGAACTTTTTTGATTTTAAATAAGTAGGTTTTGGCAATGTGGAAAGAACCTCGGTTTGGGAGATTTGTTTAGAACTTCCTGGTCGAGTTATGCTTATTTGTCTATTTGGGTTTGTAAAAGAGCCATTATATGTTGCTTGGGGAAGAATGATGTTTTTTTGTATGTTTTATGGTATTGCTCAAAAGATGCATGATATAGCTTACTAGAATTACATGTATTGGATTGGTAAAACCATTGTAGTTGCATTTAGCATGATTGACATGTAGTATATGTTTAGGGATGTTTATCTATATTTTTTATGATCTAAAAGCAGGGGAATTGATCCGGAAGCTAGCAAAGTGATTTTGGAAGCTTCGGTCGAGTGATCTTCACGTCGGCACGTGAAGTTTCGCGTATCAGTGAGTTGATATGTTTTAAAGCATTGTTAAGCTTGGATACGAGGTGTTGGGAGGCTCGTGTAAGCTTGAAACGCTTAGCTAATCTTGAGAGTAAGTATGATTACTTGAACTCTCAGATTTCAGTTTGAAATGGACTCCATGGTTTATCATGCTCATGTTTTGATAATGGTTGTTACTCACTGTTATGCATGGTTTTAAGCACGGTTTGTATTGTGTTTATCCCATGAAATGGTTTGGTTTGATACAAGATGATATGATCTTGCATGTGATGGATTTGCTATTTAAAAGCATGTTTAAATTTGGGATAGGCGATGATTTTTAATGATGTATTGTAAGTAGTGAGTTAACATGGTTGTATAGGTATATTGGCATGTGAATGATCTATTTTTAATATACGAAAACGTTGGTCGACCAATAGGATGTGAGTGCACTATAATCTATAAATCGTACGTGTGTCTAGGTAGGTGACGTAATAGGGGTGAGCCTATTGCGGGTGGTAGAGGTGAGTCTATCACTATGGGTTAGGGTGAGCCTAATTACATCCGTGGCCATTAATATTGAGGTGAGCCCATCTTTGATTGATAGAGGTGAGTCTATCACAACGTATAGGGGTGAGCCTATACAAGTCTGTGTATCTGATATTGTTTCTAAAAGTGATAGAGGTGAGTCTATCACAACAAATAGGGGTGAGACTATGCTGAGATGTTGTAAGCCAATATATGTGTTTATTGTTCCACATGTATCATGATTATAATGAATGCATAATGGATTATTGTGCATGAGATGTTGCATAGGACAATTTTATGCATGTGAATTAAGCAAGTGAGGCTTAATGCGGATTTGCATTGTGAACAATGCATGTGGAACATGGTTAAAAATGGTTTTCTTTTGTTTTGAATGCTTGAATTGAGATTGAGCATGATACGATTTAAACTTGTGTTTTAAAAACTGCATTGTTGATGTGTTTTGGGCTTTCCCTCACCAAGAAAGAGTGCTTATGCTCATTTTTCCAAGAATGCATATAACTAAGCTTGAGGACTGAGGAGAGGCAAGTGAGAGCACGTAATTCGTCACTCAAACTCAAGTATGATCTTTGGTGATTTTAAGTAAGTAGATTTTGGCAATGGGGAAAGAACCTTGGTTTGGGAGATTTGTTTTAGAACTTCCTGGTCGAGATATGTTGATTTTTCTAATTGGGTCTGGTAGAGAATCGGGCCCGAAAGTGCTATAGGAAAACGAAGCGACAAACTGTGTTATAAATTTCATTAAAAACTCATGATTGGTTAATGGATAATGTCCAACACACAACTAATGTGTCCTTTAATCCATATTATCAAGAAGAATACACAATTATCAATCAAGGGTCATTTTACAATTATTACAAGCATGTAGGACTAATTGGTAAATTTTAACAAACTTGAGGTCCCTTATCGAAAAGACCCTGTCAAAAGGAATTTCATTACTAAAGGGTTATACTTACCAAAATTCATTCAATTCTAAAGCCATTAGCACTATTAATTTCACTCTACAAGAATCAATGACTAGATTTTAAAATAATCAAAGTTGTCCAATGGGCCATAACAAACTTACCGATCCCCGTTTCGAAACACTCTAGACTATTTCAAAACGGGTGTACAAGAGTCAACCTTGTTGACCCATCATCACAGACCGTTTCGATACAGGCTTGACCTGTATTGGAACGGGTTGACCAATATTGACTTTCACTAAACCGTTCTAAAACCTGTATCGAAACATGGGTCTCTAGAGGTAAAAATGTTTCGAAACGGCATCACTTTTTTCCGAATCGCCCTCAATCTCATGTTCCAAGCTAGGGTACCCGTATCGAAACGTCATCACCTGTTTAGTTATGAAGAGGTCTATAATGACAGATTTTGTCTTGTTTTTATGCAAATTACCCTACCAAATGATGTCCAATTCCAACGAAACTTTATACGGAACATGCCAAAGATATAAACTACTAACATTCCAAAATTCATAACTATATGAATATGTTTACCTCGTTTTTACCTTTTTAGCAAAGCATGCATAATTAAATCTATATCCAATGGACCAAAAGGGCCATTTAAGGCTAATGACCTTATTACAAGATAGACAAAACACCAACACAACAAAATGAGCATATTTGCCTAGTTTAACTACTTTGCCACCTTCCTAGGAGTTTAAGGTCATAATTACATTACTTGTAGCTTAGTAGTGACTTGTCCTTGCGGCCGATCCAATCTTCCGACGTACAACTCTTTAACCTGAAAATGCATGGGGGAAAACACATTAGGCACACCTTGCCTAGTTAGGTAGTCACAAATATAAAAAATGATAAAATGTCATAGCTACAATGATACTTAGTTTCATGTTAACATAATTGATGCCATAAACAATGCAATAAGCAATAAGCATATCTCTCTTTCGTTCATATTTCCTTGGATTGATTTAAGATTGTGGATACGCGAATTCCTACGCCTCACCAAAACAATGAATGGTCTAATCCCTCCGCCTCGCCAAAGTGACCAATAAAAATACACATCCCTCCGCCTCGCCAAATCAATATAGGTCGTAGCCTTAGGACCGTAGTCCACCCGTACACTGAGCTCATGAATTCTATGGCATGCCAATTGTATCTCGAGTCCATTCCAATCCAAGGTCATAATGTACATATTTATTTCAATGATCCGTGATATACTAATGTTCCATGAATTCGACATAGCAAATGATTAGTACACATGATCTCGACATCATTATCTCATGAATTGGTGACATCATCAATGTTCGATGATTTCAATGCAATTATCTCTTAACAATGCTTATATCAATGGTAATGCACAATGGCCATAATCATTGTTCAATGATAACTTACCGACACTTACCCAAGTCTCCGATTTAACATCCAATGCATTCGCTTCACTTGAAATGTTAGCGAAATGATCTAAGACAACAAATAATGATCTGGGAAGGCCTTTCGCCTAAACTCAAGACTCCGACTTCACTCACCTTAGCAACCCGAAGCTTCAAGGCTCTCGGATAGATATTCTGTTGTTCCTAGCTTGTGAGGGAGATGGTGGAACCTCTTTCTCCACTTCTTGGGCTGGAAAAATTATTAGAAACTATTACGATAGAGGTTTCGATATCAAAACCAATA